>CM065169.1:6359461-7791961 GCA_033026295.1 Channa striata
CTGTAAAAAAGGTAAAAGAGTTTGTTTTTGACCTTGGTATTGAGCAATTTGATATCACTGTTATGGTCCAAGTTTTAAATTTCTATTCTGTCAGGATTTATGCGGCCTGCTGATGTTCAAAACATCATTCTTTATGGTATATTAAGAAATTAAAAGTTATGTTCCTGTTGCTTGACCTATACATGACCCTCAGCCTCCCTCCACTTTTATAGTGTAGAAATCTAAGAAAACACATACATCTTTGAAAGATAAAGCTAAAAGAACACAGAACACATACAGACTGCTTCAAATTGCTTTCTGCGGACTGCTGCAGTAAGTCAGTTAAAAAGGAAATTACTGCTGCATCGACTCAAAATGATACATTTCTGTGCAAAAGCTGTTACAACTCAATGTTTTATTTGCAATAGTCTGTCCCTCAGTTTGTGATGGCATTTCATTCATTAAACTTTCCTAATTCTCTTGACTTGCTGTGGAGTCATGGTTGTTTTCACAAGTACTGGAAGTGTAGCTTATTATTCACATATCTGCCACTGTGTCTGTTTTAAAGAATCTTGTCAAAATAAGGCATATTATTGTAATGTAAAACACCAGTCCAGTGAAGCCTTTTTGGTTTCTGACCTTGGAACCACAGATGGAAGCATAGATGGATTACTGAACAGGCCTAGCAGGTACTGCCCCAGGTGCCTTATGGACCGAAGCCAGTAACAGTAAATATGTCTTGCTTAAAAAAGGTTAATGCAGTAAGACATATATAGGGATGTCCCGATACCACATATCCCAAGGTTTTTCCAAGACTGAGTGCAAGAACTTTCTTGTAGGAGGTACTGATACAAGTACTAAACTGTTTTGCTTCTAGAATGTGTTGCTGGACAGTAAAATCTTCATCACTCTATTGCATTTAAGCAAATTCTATGAGAATGGAAATTCTTGCTAGTTTTCCTGCCAAAACAAAAATTGCGGGGACCAGTGTTTAATAAATGGAGCTAAATGTCACTTAAAAGGATTAAATGGAAAAAAAGAGAAATCACAGGCTTTAGGTAAGATCATGGATGTGCACAACATGGGCCGTGCACAACATGGGCTGTACAGCAGGGGTGTCCAAACTTTTTGCAAAGAGGGCCAGATTTGATAAAGTGAAAATGCCTGGGGGCCAGTAGTTCCTTCTGATGTTTTTTTAACCACAAAAGTTACATTCAAATGTACACTATTATAAAACAATTTTCATTTTCACAGTTCTCTTTATTTTTCAAAAGGCAGTGTAACCAAATATAAGCCACTTAGGCAGACGTTAACAACTCTTAAAAACACAATTCTGCTTTTAATTCATATCTGGAGAGTCAGATAACATTGACCATTGAACTGTATGGAATACCCTAAATTTCCATGAGTTTGATAAATATCTTTGCCTCATGATTATTTTAAACAGGAGTTATATGAAATGCAAAGATGTCTGTTATCATTTAAGTTTAAAAAAAGTGAATTCTGCTCTTGTCCTTTACAAGGTCTTTCAGAGAGTAATAGTTTGTGTCACATCTACAGGTACACAATATCAACAATTATAACCTTATTCAAGATGTTTAATAAAATAAAAAGTGCCATGAGTCCAAGTGCATAAGTATGCTTTTGGCTTTTCACTGTTAATAGTGACAGATTCAAAACATTCAATTTCAGATTGATCAAGAAACCAATAACATGCTGACACTAATGAGAAGGGTGATACTGAGATCTGGATTTCAGTAAAGAGGCCAGGTCTGCTTTGAGGGAAGTGGTTGAAGTGGTTCTTGTTTAAGTTCATGACAGAGAATGTCTGCTCACACAAATATGTGGAGCCGAATAAGCTCAGCATTTTCTTAGCAAATGTTCGCATTTCTGGAAACCTGCATTTATCCAGCTGCCCGTAAAAGTCAACAAGAGAAAGCTGCTGGTGTTTACCGCGCTGCTCATCATCACACTGCAGCTCAATGAGCTCCAGCTGCAGCTCTGGAGGAGCATCATCAGAGTCCACGGAGAAGGGAGAAGAAAAAAGCAACATGTCCTTTTCAATAACTTCAAAATCCCGGAAGCGTTTGTTAAATTCCATAGAAAGAGATGCATAACTCATCATTTGCGTACCAATGTTGTAAATGATCTGCACTTATATAGCGCTTTTTCTACCTGTTGGTACTCAAAGCGCTTTACACTGCTTCTTATCTACCCATTCAAACTCTCAAACACTCACACATGTGACCAGAGGAGCCAGGGATCGAACCAACAACTGTGGGATTGGTGGACGACCGCGCTACCAACTGAGCCACAGTTGCCCACTTTGGGGCAAGTGTCTGTAGAAAAGTTGCAGCTTGATTCCAAATGCCTTGATGTGAGCATACAGCTGACTCACCACTGCATCTTGTCCATGCAGATTAACATTCAGCGCATTCAGATGCTTCGTTATATCAACCAAAAAAGCCAAATCCACCAGCCATACAGGATCGGACGGTTCTTCCATCGGTTGCCCCTTTTAACACAAATAACGTCCAATTTCCTCTCTGAGAGAGAAAAATCGCTGCATTGCGGTCCCCTGACTTAGCCACCTCACATCGCTGTGATATATTACGTCTCCATATACAGCCTGAATGTTGAGCAAGAACTGCTGAAACTGTCGGTGGTGTAGACTTTTAGAGCGTATAAAATTGATTGCCTTTACCACTCATAACATGATCAGATTTGAGATATTTGACGCAGAGAGCCTGCTGGTGAATTATACAGTGTAGTTTTATAGCGTTACCTCCTTCTTCGCTGACTTTATTGCAGATCAGTGTGGACAATCCACTTCGCTCACCAGCCATGGCAGGCGCACCATCGATAATGATGCCAGAAACTTTACTCCATGGTAGTTTCAGATCATCAACAGCTTCACAAACAGAAACGAAACAATCCTTTCCTCTGGTTTGGCCTTTAAGGCTTTGGAGGGCAAGCAGCTCCTCTGTTACGTTCATGTTGTTATCAACTCCTCTAAAAAAAATCAAGAGCTTTGCAGTGTCAGATGCATCTGTGCTTTCATCGCAGGCTAATGAGAAATAATCAAAAGCCACTCCCCTGTATCCCCCAGTTGTCTCTGAATATCTGATGATATGTCCTCGACTCTCAGTGCCACAGTGTTACGTGCCAAGCAAACTTTCATAAATTCTTGCTTCTTATCGGGGCAAACGTTCTCCACCATTTTCATGACATAGTCTTTGATAAATGTACCTTCAGTAAAAGGTTTGCCATGTTTAGCTATTAACATAGCCACTTCGTTGCTTGCTTTGGTGATACTTTCCTTTGACTCAAAGGCCCGCGTGAAGAATCGCTGTTGTGATGCCAGAGGAGCTTGGAGTTGTTTCACTTTTTCGGCCACTCCCTGTTAGCTTGTTGTATGTGTTAGCATGTTTCGTTTGGTAGTGTCTCTTTATGTTAAAATCTTTAGACGCAATAGTCTCTTGACAAATAAGACAATTGCCTCGATTTTCAGTGAAGGAGTACTGTACTTCCCATCTTTCCTGAAAGCGGCGCCCCTCACTATCGACTTTCCTCTTTTTTTTGCAGTCGCCATGGCAGTAATGAGTGGAGAAGGGTTTGCGGCAAGGATGCAGAGCCAGATAGCATTAATGGTGCTGCCATCATGTGGTGAAAACCAGAAATACATTTTAAAGTTTTGTGATTTATTTATCCTGTTAGACAGTGCTAGCGTGCCATAAATAATACATTATAAGACCGAAGTTGCGGGCCGTATGAAATCTTACCTCGGGCCGTGATTGGCCCCCGGGGCGGACTTTGGACATGCCTGCTGTACAGGAACATGTCTGGACAGGAATATCAAAGTAAAACAACGAATTAATCTTCGAGTTACTATATTTTGTATCGGGCACTGTTTTGGAGAGAGTTTACGAGTACGAGTACAAGAGGCAGGTATCAGCATATCAGCAGGTATTGGGACATGCTTGGTCCAAAAATATAATTAACACTTAAAACTATAGGCCCAAAAGACCAAAACCAGACACAAAACATCCAAGAGACACATTGGTGTATTTAAACTGGATAAACAAAATTTTTTTAAAGATGAATGGTCTAAGTGAGGTCTTTAAATAAAAGATATGTTTACAACGATTATTGTGTTAAAATTGACAAAAAATATGACTCCATGATCTCTGTGATAAATTTCAAGTCTCTGCAGGTTAATGTTGGTGCTGTGCTAAAATAGACTAAAACTACAGGCTGCCTGGAAGGTAAGACAGCAGTTTAAATACTGATAGAGTACATTGGAAAACGGCCAACGGTAATGTAAAATATTTGTATTTTGTAGTTAATTGGCTAAAACACACAAAATGCTGGTATGGTCCATTAAAATAAGAGGAAATCCAGCTGGCATCTGCTCAAGCAGAGTGTGTTATCTCGGAAGCTTTCCAATCATCTGTCGTCCATTATCACCTCAGGCTTCTTTAAAACAACCGAACAAGGGATGGGGGAACAGCAGCAGCAGCAGCAGCACAGCATGCTAGGAAAAAGTGGAACAGAGATAATGGCATAATCTCAGGCACACACAGGAAGGACTCTTAATTGACTCCATTCAGTATCTACCCACGAAGGAAACATCCTTGTGATGGTGATACATTATTTGATCTCAATCACAATCTGTTGTGCCCATTGTTCTCCACTGTCTCTCAACCTGCCTCGTTGAAATATTTCCTCATAATTGAAGAAGCACATAAACAATGTCTTACAGCCTGTCTACCAGCAAGCAAATGAGCAAATACTGAATGTTTACACTTGGGGGAAACATTTTTTTTTTCCCAAAGATGCTACTGGGAAAATCTTTGGCAAAAACACAATACTGGAATTGTATGGTAATTGCTGTTTTTATGTCACAAAGCTAAGCACTGGGCTGTATTTCCTAGAGCAAAATCTGCAGAGTTTGGAATTCATGTCAAACACTGTGAGGTTACATGGCAGTGTGCTACTTTGGTCAGTTAAATACATGTCCACAAAGCTTCAGGGTTAACCCACTGGGAAATAAGCATATGTTTCAGGGAGCTGTGGTTGAGGTGTTGAACTCTTTATGCACTCTTTTGGCAAACGTTAAGCTAAGGTACATCTATCTGAAACATGTCTCAAGGCAAAAACACAAGCCGGATGTTTACTGCCAGAGCCTTGAACTGTCGGTCATGTCTCATGGCAATTAGGTTCAGGCTAACCTTGAGAAATTCAGTTCAATTCAGCTTTATTTATATAGCGCCAATTCACAACAATTCATAATAATAATAATAATAATAATAATTCATATTGTTTATAAAGCACTTTACATTTGTGTGCAAATCTCAAAGTGCTACACAAGCAAATTAAAAACAAGAGTAAAAGAAAAGTCATCTCAAGGACCTTTATATAATAAAGTCAAGCGTCTGTAAAAGTCTGTAAGTGCACGTCTAAGTGGTCCTGAAATCTTATGACAAGCTAATTTCTAATTCGTAGGTCTTCTGAAGCAAGTCTCAGGGCAGTTTTAAAGTCAATCAAGAGAAATGTAAGTCCTGTCAAAGCAGATCCAGGGTCATTGAATGTGATTCCCAAAAACCAAACCAAATCAAATGTCTTTATAGGGCACAATAAATAACAACCACAGGAAGAAAGTACAACTCTGGCTGCTCCTGCTTGTTTCAGACATTAGTAGAGATGTTACAAGGGCTTTGGCACCAAGGTGATATCGAAATCCTGAATATGCTACAGCCCTTGTTTTTATGATAAAAAGTTTAATTTCAGCTCTAATAGGCACATGGTAATGATCCTGCAAGACAAACTAACAACGTTGCTCTTCAGGATCGTCAGACATTAGATAATATTAGGCAATGTCACCACAATGCCCTTTGTTTAGAATATAAAGAGGAGGTATCAGTTCCACCCATGTTATTAGTTATTCTAGGCTGAGTCATGACAACTAAAGTTTGTTCTCATCAAACAAGAAAAAAGTGCAGTTGCCATGGCTCAACTTTCAATAAAAAAATACAACAATAACATAAGTCAAAGGTTCCCCACATAAAAAGATGTGCACAAACATTCACATCCACACACATTAAAACAGATCTTCTAATCCCACTGACTTGTTCACACACTTTTCTGAAGTCAACATGTCTATTGTAGCAATGAATTGCTCCCAGTTGTAAAGGAGTTCAGCAGTTTAAATATTAAGCCGAGCACCGATGAAAAAATGTGGGCACGCTCAGTGGACAATCGCCACATAAATCAAGATAAAAATGAAACTAAAACAAAACAGAAACAAACAAATGCTCAAGTGCTTACTAAATGAGAGGCTTGCGGCACAGCACTAGGGCGTCGTAGAGCACACACACCCCGAACACGGTGACGCCGGTCTCCTTGACCAGCATGGCACACGTGCCCAGCAACAAACTGACGAACAGAGACCACACGGAGACTGTGGAGGGCAGGGAGTCTTCAGAGACGCACACACCCACACCCCTGAGAGACAGGAAGGAGGAAGAGCATAGGCATATTACAATGACAGCAAATGGCAGATTATCTCAAGCAACCTACTCCTCATTTAGAGTACCGTATTTTCCGCACTATAAGGCGCACCGGATTATAAGGCGCACCTTCAATGAATGGCCTATTTTAAAACTTTTTTCATATATAAGGCGCACCGCATTATAAGGCGCATAGAATGAACCTTGTTCAGCTGTAAACACACAAAAGAAACACGTAAATATCAATTTATCAGTTCATTTCTCATCCATGAATCCCTCAAATTCTTCTTCTTCAGTGTCCGAATTGAGCAGCATGTTAGATGCGAATACGGCATCCAACATGCCCGGCTCGATCTCATCAAAGTCGTTATTATTGACATTATTGATATATTATTCGAGTTAGTGTAGCTGCTGTTGTCTGGCAGTTCAATGACAATTCCTGCCTTCCTGAAAGCTCGAACCAATGTTGAGACTGATATATCAGCCCAGGCATTTACAATCCAATGTGAAAATGCACGCTTCGCGCAGTCATATATCCCAGCATGCACTGTGGGCTACTTCTTCTACGAGAGAAAATGGAGTCGGCGGCTGCTTCCTGTAGTTGTGACTCAATATTGATCCATATATAAGGCGCACCAGATTATAAGGCGCACTGTCGGCTTTTGAGAAAATTGAAGGCTTTTAGTTGCGCCTTATAGTGCGGAAAATACGGTAAGTCTGACTTTTGCTGGATGATTACAATAGTTGCTTCATTAAATGAATTATGATCTAAGCTAAGAGTAAGAAATGCAGATTAAATGTTAATATTTAGTAACTGCACAAAGGAGGACGTACGTCACCACTACTACAGGTATACTGTATATAGAGTGAACACCGTGAGCCGCATCATCTGAAATAAAAGAGCTCTGACAGTTCTTTGACATGGAGGGGGATGATTTGAGCTGCTTAACCACATTAGTCCTGCTGAAATTCCAGAGTTGTCCAGCTCTTCACAGTCTAAGTGATGCTCACACATGAACAGTTGGATGTACCTCAGCTGCAGAGCTGTCAATCAACGGGAACCCTCTTAAAATTCTGCTCCTCACACGCAAGCTGTCAAGCTTGTATTCTTGTCTTGCAAGTAATTATAGAGATCCTCGCATTATGTGCCATTGGGCTGAGATGCAGATCACTAACTTCACTATTGCTATTGTAAATTATGTTCAATGTAATTAACTGGTTCTAATGTTTTTACAAATAATTCAAAGTTTCTATGCGGCAGATTTGATACAACAGTTCTGCAATAAATCCTCCTTTCTGAAGGTGATAACGTTCTAAGTTTTGTTCATGATGTTTTGGGGTGACAGTTATTTAACTATATAATCATGGACAATTTTGGTTTGTCACTGTCTAAAACCAATAATTTAAACTCAAAATTTACTACGGTATAACATATGACACAGGCAGCAAACTGTCACATAGTGCGTTTGAAAGCTGAAAGTGACGAACGGACTGGCTTTTTGTGCTTAACAAATGAGTCGAATTAATAATCAAGTGTATTAGTACAATATTTGTTTTAGTAATTAATGACTTACAGAGCTGCTAAGAGAATGAACCAGCTGTGTCCAAGCTGCTGAAGTCAACACTGCAAATTACTCAAAAGAGCATAATGAGGTTTCACCATTAATGTATTATTATTCTACTATATTAACATGCCTTGCAGCTTTTTTCCCCATGTTCTTAGTTTTGTATAAACTATCCACCAAAAGACCTGAAAAAAACAGCATACCAACTTAGTTTGATGAAATAAAATAATACTTGTAGGTTCTAATAAAACAACAGCTCCTTAAGAAAGGCTGAAAAGAGTTGCAGCCTTTATGCCCTGTCAAGTACCAAAGGATGAGCCTGCTGAGAAAGGCTATCATTTCTGAAAAAAACATGTGTGTCACTGGAGAATAAATGCTTTGTAGCAGTTAAAATCATGCTCATGAAAACTGTTTTGTCTGCTGTTATATTCATCCTCATCAGTCCCTCAGGTTGACTAATGACTTTAAAATATGCATCCATGTACACTGTATGAGTGAGTTATAGATCGGAGTGGTTCAGAGTCATCTTACCTAATATAGGAGAGGAACGTCAGCAAGAACAGCAAACAGGCCAAGACGTCAGCCCTCCCCACGATACCAGACACCTGCAACACAGATTAATTCAACTTTATTAGTTATGTTCCAGACAGCTCTGATAGGGAAACACTGCTGTATGTCCACATGGAATCTCTTCTGTTGCTACGCTACCGTGAGATGCACAACATGACCTGCTGCTCATCGCTGTCTCTGTGGAATCGGACTGAGAAAAGCTCGGTCCTCCCCAAACCATTCGCATGTATGAGTGTAACTTAGTCATTAAGCACGAGGATGAACGTCTGTTTTAGTTTCAGTAACAAATTCAAAAGATGTTTTAGTCAAATTGTTATCACTGACATTTTTTCTTGCATTGCTTTATTTTGTTCATGTTTCTTTAGTAATGTTAGATGTAGAACCACATAGAACATCACTGAGCATACAATAAGAGCAAAAGCAGCTACATTACTTTTTGCTGCTGGTTATTAAATGGTGATTACTAAGGTCCATTTGTGTTTGCATTTTAAACAACAAACAACAGCCATTTAGTTTTAATAACAAACTGCATTTATTTCATCATAGTCCCTTTTTTAATTGGCCTTTTTTATTTTGTTTGTATTTTTTCAGCTTTAAAAGAAATTGTTTGTAGACAAATTGTTTTCACCATAGTTGTTTTTAACATATGATATGTGATTGGTCTATATGCTATAGTTAAGTAATACACTTTCGTTTGTAGGTCACACTATCAAAACTCACACAGCTCATTTACAACTGCAGCTTCTACTGAGGAAATCCCTGAGATGGGGCTGAAAGGAAGTTGACCTTAAGTCAGGCATTTTTGCCAAACATCTCTTTCCATTATTAATGAAACTTAAAGTTTAATTTTATTCAAATGTAAGAATAATAGATTAAAATCAAATGAGGACTTTGGTTTGTAAGACAATTAAAAATAAAGTCTAAGTGGATTTTTTTGTGTAACATATGATAACATTTGTGAGAATATGATATATATGATAATACTCAGAGGGACTTGACCTTTGACCACCAAAATCAAATCACTGCATACTTCAGTCCTTGTAGATGCTTATCTCAACGTCAAAGAAATTATATTAAGTCATCCCTGTTAGACTGTGTTCATAAGAATGTCAAGGGACTAAACTCAAAGTGATCTTGATGTTTGACCACAAAAGCTGTAGCAGTTCATGCACAAGTCCAATGTATGTTTGTCAAATTTTAAGAAATTCCCTCAAGTCATTCCTTTTCATGCTGAAAGGAGTGTACAGACCAGATTTCAGATTTAGCTTGACCTTACAAACCCCAACCTCAGTTCATAAATCCAAATGGATGTTTGTGCTACAATTGAAGAGGTATGCCTCTCAATGCATGACAAATTGTGTCCACAAGAATAAGACACAGTGGGGTGATGAGCCCAAAAACTTAACTCCTCTGAAAATGGCTGTCAAACCTGGAGCCATAACAAACATATATTTGTCATGGCGGTGGTAGATGAAAATTCAGAGTTAAAGTCCATCAGATTTACGCCCAACAGGATTCAGCAGGTGGTTTTTGTATGTGGTGGAGCAGTAGTCAGCCATAGTCTGGCTAAGCAGCAGTAAACATGTCCAGCAGACACTGATAAAGTACAGACTGTGTGGGTGTGAGGGTAGAGGCGAAACAGACAGAAAGAAACAAGGGAGGCCGAGAATGGACTTAGCTAATATAAGACTGTGTATTCTTAGGAATCAGGTTACTGTGTTTGTTTTGTCTGTTCTGTTCTGTACTGTAAACCTTTATATGCTAAAACACTATAGACCTGGGTGTGCACAGACACACACACACACACAGACACACACACCAAAAACTGGCACAAGGAGGCAGGTACGGACTAGGAAACAAAAGAACAAAATACAGATATTAAATTACAACAGGATAAAATAAAGCCTACCTGGAAAGCTCCAAAGCTTTCTTTGCCAAGACATTCAATGCCAAAATCAGTAATCTAATGCCTTGTTTGTGTTGTTTTATTCAAGGTTCTTTTCAGGCTCCACAGGATAGATCGTACACAGACAGAGCAAGACAGTACAATGTCGTTATACCAGTCAGAATAAATTATTTCTGTCTTAATAAATTAACATTTAGATGCCAGATGTCTTATCAGTGACTTACATGCACCTGCAGAATGACACAGTTTTACAAATAATTAGCCATGTGACATGTTGCATTACCAATTTGAATGTTCTGATAAACATGCTTCTTCATGCAGACATTTATGAAATGGTAAGCTAATGTAATCTTATAAAGTATTGTGGATTTGGGGAGCGGTAACTACTTTTAGTCCACCATGTCTCATGTTTTCGTTGTGAGCATTAGGTTACAATTCTCCAAATGTTTAATAAAAATTTGCTTGGTGATTTTGGTTTATCACTAAAGCTGAACCAGACCAGTGAGTATTGACAGTGAGTCTGGCACAAATAATTGGCTCCAAGAGTTTGACAACCATGTGTTTGGGAACCACCCACTCAGAGTTTTAATGTTAAAGGCTGTTTCCCTCTAAAAATAGGTTTGTCCTTTAAAAACAGGAAAACTATACACAATAGCTGTAGCATTATTAGTTAAGTTAGTTAAGGGAGTCAAATTTGAACTTTGATTTTGACACTTGTTACAGCCTTCTAACAAAATATTTGACCCAGCGAAAATCCACCAAACCCAATATACATAACTGTATTTTCAATAAGGGATCTGTATTGAATTAACAGCTAAACCCAAAATAGAGACAAAGAGACAGTTACAGCAAAAGTAAAAGAACATACTACTACTACTACTACTACTACTACTACTACTACTACTACTACTACTACTACTACTACTACTACTACTACTACTACTACTACTACTACTAATAATAATAATAATAATAATGCATACATACAGTAGTTTTGGCCCCACTATAGATCCAATGCAATTTGTATTTATTGTCTGCACATCCCAATCCAATACTTCATCAGCCTTTCTAAGGTTAATGTGCAACAGTACTCAGTATTCCAGATGTCTCTCGCCCCAGGAATAGTTTCATCTCCCCCGGGGGAATTCTAAGGTGTTCCGAGGCCAACGGAGAGAGGATCTCTCTAGCATGTTTGGGGTCTACCCTCGGGAGTCCTAGCAGTTGGATGTGCTTGGAAAACTTCCAGTGGAAGGCGGCCCAGCAGCCATTCCTGATAAGACGCCTGAACCATCTCATGTGTCTGACTTATTGTAAAGGTTAATCAAGCACACCTTATTTTAACGAGTAACTGCTCCAAAACTATATGTTTATTTTTATATACGAATCAAAAAAATAGTAATAATGTGACTTCTGTAAGTGACATGACGAAATCCTCAAGATTCCAAATGTGTCTCTCCGCTATATTTTCCTGGGCTATAGAAACACTTGCATTAGGGAATAAAATATCTTGTCTCACAAACATACTATACGTTCATAATCAGTAAAGTAAAGTTTAGATTAAATCTGCTGCATTTTGCCACAACTGGCACCTCTAATAATCACACTATTTTCTGTGTGAAAACATATTAATTAAAACTAAGCTTATAACGTACAATTTCCACTTTGTGCGACAACTAAGCCATGTGGGAAACAGACCAAAGGCAATTCTAGACTGTTTCAATTTTGTGGATCAAATACCAAAAGCTAGGGGAGTAATTTTTCTAAAATATCCTCAGTGTCAAGGAAGTCAAAGAAGCTGTTAAACGTCACCTTTCTCACTCTTCCTCTTGTGACTAAACACACCTGATACTAGATCAAGCAGATCAATCTGCATCCACTTTGGTATAGACATGCTGACACTGGTCCACTGCAACACTAGACCTTAGAGTGAGCAGAATTAAAATTGCTCTAGCTCAGGTCTCATTTCCAACAAACTCAGCTGTGAAAACCTCTAATATAGGCACTTCTCAACTCCTAATTGGCAGAAATAAAAGCATTTTTGCATTTACACTGAAGATTCAGTTTTTTTCTTTCTCTATTTTGAACATCTGACCAATACCCCACATGCACATCTCCTTGTCATACATATACAAAGGCAGTAGAAACTCATTAGAACTTCTACTTATATTATTTTAAATACAATATTTCTGTGGAACAACTAATGAGGTGGTCACAGAAAAGAACTTCTTCACTTGAGTTTAAAGGGCTTTTTCCTCTTCCCAGCCGTTCTCCATGTAACTGCCCCAACATAAATGTTTAATATGTGACCAGCCAGCTCAGCCTCTGTGTATATTCAAATTTAATGTCTGGATTTACTCTACTAAACATAGAACAGCATGTAAAGAGAACAATGAAGTACCAAATTAAATATTTCATTAGAAAGAATCTGCTACAGTCATACCGTCTAAAAACAGCAAGGCATAAAATGCATTTCAAGCCCAATACTCCACGGTAAATTAGTTGCAATTTATTAATTTAAAACCATAATCTCTTGGGCTTTCATATTTGCTTAAACCGTGTCTTTAAAAAAATCTTTCTGCAATTGTAGAATCAATATATTTGGTCACACCTACTCTTTTCCATATGTTTTATGAATAGACTTTACTCCCATTCAGTGGCTCTTTGTACATAATGACCGTCTGCAGCTCCACTTCTTTTTCCTGTTGATAAGTCTTTCATCATGTTTAATGATGCTGACTGCTGTAAACCAAAAGATAAAATGTTAGCTGGTCCTGCTCTGTTTCTGCAAGAGTAATTTAGCGACTCTACAGAAAGGCTGCGTAATAATGAGCCACAGTGATTAATAAAAGTGTTAAAAATGTCTAAATGAATCCATACGGTTTGGAAACATTATTGCTGGATATGGAGCCAATAGCCTGGGTCACAGCTCTGTAAGCAGTCCCGTTGTACTAGTTTATACACAGTAGAGGACATGACACTAACAATACGTAACCAGGATTCTTTCCACAACAATAAGGGTGAAGGCAGACTGGCCATATTAAGTGAATGCAAGAGTCTGAGTGTACACGGAACCAGATTGTCCTTTGAGTCTGTTTTTGTCAGTGTTTTTTTTTCTACTTCCATTATCCTTGTTGTGTTGGACTTCTTTAAGCAGATTCTATGAGTTCTGAACAGTAATGTGCTCCTATTGGACATGTTATAATGATAAAGGACAGGAGATAATGGTAGTTGGAGCCCAATCTATTTGTTTTTTGACCAGAAGCTAAAATGGTTGATGTTCACAGGGAAAGTCACATTGACTGACAAAACACAGATGACTGAACATACCACGCTTTCAGGATCCAGCAGACCTGCAGCTTGATCAGAACATTATTGATGGTACAGTAAATCAATAATGTAATTATTGTGATAAGCCTACTGCCTAGTCCACATAGTCACAGGCTCCATAAATCTGACCAGAATAAACTGTGGGGATCATAGAACACAGAGTTTCACTAGAGTCTGTTCATAAAAAAAACTCTGTTTGAAATACAAATCACAGCCCAATCAGTAATTTCAGGTACAGAATTCCCTCTTTAATTACTGATGGAGACGTCCTGTGGTGTTTAAAGCAGAGCTTTCTTAGAGCAATCAACTGGTCTACTTCCACTCATTTTACTGCATGTAACTAAGCTACAAAACATGTTTACAAGTAATATGCAAGTGTTTGTAAAACAATTGGATATTTTTGAATTTATTGGACAAGCAAGAGCACAGGGGCATTCTGTGTGCAATTTTTCATATTTAATATTCTATAATGTACTTAAATATCATTCAAACAAAGGCAGCATGGTGGTGGAGTTAGCACTTCGTCACAGCTAGAAGGTCCCCTAGATTCTTCCACAATCTAAAGACATGCAGTTTGATTGGTTTAAACCTATATACAGAGAAGTGATGGAAGAGCAGTCTGTCCTTCAAGGTGTACCCATGGGATCGGATCTGGCACCCCACAAACACTTAACAGCAAGTGTAATACATAATAGATGGAAGAATGGATTATATCACATTTTAAAAAAAAAATTATCCAGGAAAATCTGACGTTCAAGGATGAAATGGAAAAACCTATACACATTCTGGTGGACTGAACTGTACATAAATCACTTTAATATTAGCAGTCTTTTCATAACACCAGATCCATTGAAAGTAGGTCTAAATTAGCCATTTTATTATTTTATAGATTGCGTTTGTTGTTTACAGTTATTAGCTTTTTGTTTACAGTACTCATCTCATGTCAGCATAACATAAGAACACTACTAGCATTGCTCTGTTCAAAAACCCCCTTCAATACCTCACTACTTACGTAATTTGTGTGAACCTTACCCAAAGTGAAATATTCACCTGGCAGGGTGCTTTAGTAGAAATTACACACTAGAACTACTGTAATTTTTGCTGACCAGCACCCGAAAGTCTGGTTGCCTGGCAACCTCTATTCATCAGTTCGTGCTGCTTTTCTTCTGTTATTCTTTCATATCTATACACTGTAAATGGTGTAATTACTATAAATCGATATTAATTGCACACAATTCATCTTTGAACTTTACAATCAGCGTTCTACTGTGATGAGCAATATCGTCTTCAGCAGCTCCAAAAGAAGTAGGATGTGGTCAAAACTTATTTATTAACCTACACTTTGTGAACCCTGTGATCAAATGACAACAGTCCAGGAAGTAACTGTTTATGAGCTATTTTTCACATACTTTCAGTTGCAACATCTGTTGTTAATATACTACTTATATACTCATTTTGAGTTTTATACAACACTACTTCTCTTTCGGCTTTTCCCATCAGGGGTCGCCACAGCGAATCATCCTTTTCCACTTCACTCTATTCTGGGCATCTTCCACTCTGACACCAGCCAACCTCATGTCCTCTGTTAGGACATCCATATATCTCCTCCTTGGTCGTCCTCTCGCCCTCTTGCCTGGCAGCTCCATCTCCAACATCCTTCTACCAATATATTCACTATCCCTCCTCTGCACATGTCCAAACCATCTCAGTCTGGCCTCTCTGACTTTGTTGCTAACGCAGGCAATGTGCGCTGTCCCTCTGATGTGCTCGTTCCTTATTTTGTCCAACCTTGTGACTCCTAAGGAGAACCCCAACATCTTCATCTCTGCTGCTATCATCTCCGCGTCTTGTCTCTTTCTCACTGCTACTGTCTCTAACCCATAGAGCAATATACAACAAAAAACGTAACAATAAAGTAAGGAAATACAGCAAATTAGCATAAAGTCATTTGTCCACTTGTCCACAGGAAAAGAGAAAAATAATCACACCAATGTGGAGCCTAACAAGTAAAGTACACAGGCATTTGTTTAAATCGTGTTCCAGTATATTAGGTTGGCCTGTTCATTTTCGTGTACACATACAATCAAACCCAAATGTCCCCTAGTATTTACAGAGGAAGGGTGTGTCTCTGAGGGATTTCTATTGGAAGCAGCTGCACCAGTCTAGAAAGAAAGATGTGGGTTTCACACACACACACACACACACACACACACACACACACACACACACACACACACACACACACACACACACACACACACACACACACACACCTCAAATGCAATGCTCAGGGACCATCCACTTAAGGATGTAAATAATGTCCTTTCATCTCACTGATTCCAAGAGCTGTAAGCCACTGTATGTGTGTGTGTGTGTACATGTCTTTTCAATGTACTTGTATGGACACCATACAAGGACCATGGTCCTCAGTGTCTCAGAAAGGCTGCTTGAGGGTTAGGACTTGGTTTTAGGATTCAGGCTAGAATCGGGTTTAGGGTTAGGCATAAAGTACTAATAGTTAATGTTGAGATAATGCATTATTTCAACAAGTGTCCTCACAACTACAGAAAGATAAGCATGTGTGCATGCCTACTAAAAAGACATTGCTTAGTCACAAATACTTTGAGGGGCCTGGGATGGACAAAGATGAAAGAGAAAAGAACAGACGAGGAAGTGAGGGATGAGGAGTGATGGAAGGAAAAGTAGTGAGGTGCAAGATGAAAGGACGAATTGGGGGGTGAGAGAAGACAGGGTGGACTGCATGAATAAAAACCTGTCCCCCTCTCTGTCACACACACACACACAATGAATAGTAATATGTTTGGAATGTGAGCAGCAGTAAACAGATCCCTCTCCTTAAAGATTTAGAAAAGAAGCTGCTTCCTAAATTGACTTGTCCATTTATTTATCAGCCCTGACACACACACTCATGCACAAAGTCACACACTTTGTCTCTGATTCTTTGATTTTTTCCTCCTTTGTTTAACCCTTGACCCCATTAGACCATCATGTCAACACAACTCATTGAGTGTATTTACATAAGCATTAGTAACCGGGTTACAGTTGGCTTACTCTGGAAAGTGTCACATATCGAGGAACGCTGATTTCCGAAATCAGGGTAGGGGATTGAGATACCTAGTTTTCGGAGGCAGATTTCTGTCAGAGAATTGTGATTACACTGCCATGTATACAAATGTATAAGAAATAATGAAAGTAGAGATTGTTAACGATTTAACAGAGCGATGCCGCCTCATTTAAAAAGTCCATTTAAGGTCTGAAAGAAAAAGTTACACAAAGAGTTTTGTCTCATCTAAGTAAGTAACTTTCCCCACTCATTAAAACTCAAACTCTGATCAGATGCAAGACTCTTTCTCTCCGCCTGCACTGTCACTCTGCTGAGTGAGATGGAAAAGGCAGAATACAGCATTTAATATCACTCTAGAGTTAAAATCTGTGCACCAGGTTTCCAAAACATGCCTGAGGTGGGTGGGGGATCAGGTTAATCTGTGTTGCATGTGTATCTGAATTTCCAATAACCGGGTTTCTTAAGTGCATGTAAACACAGTCACTATCTGTCACTATTTTCATTTCACTGACCATTAGTGGGTTGTTGTATTTTCAAAGCAAGACACTGTGAAATATTTTTAAATACATGCAGTACAGACATCCAGTCCCCTCCAAAAGTAATGGAACAGCAAGACTGTTGCTGCACACTGAAGACTGGGTTTAAAAAAAGGGCAAAGGTTCAAAAGTTTGTATTGATGGTAATTAACCCAGGTTTGGTAAGATTAAAGCATACAGCATACCATTTTTACAACAGATTACCCAAACTTTACATGGGCAAATGTTTCTTGTTACTCAGTGTCCTGTAATTGTTCAAAAAAAAAAAACAGCTGTAAATGAACACTCTTGGATTTAGTCTTTGGTTTTACCTTTGAAGACTGTAATGCTTTTGTTAAAATGAGAAAGCATTTGAGAGACAGGGGGGAAAATAGACAGTATTACACAAACAATGGGAATGGCCTAAACAACAGTTTGGAATGTCAGGGAAAACAACAGCTAATGGCATACGCACTGTGAGAAGTGTAAAGCAAAAACACCCAAAACAACAGTCACTGACATCAGCAACAAGGTATCACAATCCTCTATTTGAGGAAAACTTTATAACCAGAAAGACAGAGAATAAAGCAAAGGGGGGGGCTCATCAGCAGGAAGAATCAGAAACCCAGAAGGGACCACCAAAAGTTAAGGAACAAAGTTTAATGGACCCATGAGATCATGATGAATCTCAATTAAAGCGATGGAAAGTGTGTAGGAAGAAAAGATCATGATCCAAACTATACAAGCCTCCTCTGACAAACATACTGTAGTGTCATATCTTGGGCTCTGGAACAGACTCACTGATCTTTATCGACAATATAAATAATGATGGCAGCAGCAGTTTGGATTCAGAGGTGAACAAATATTTTATCTGCAAATATACAGAACAATGCATCAAAACTAAGTGGAAGGAGCTTCATCGTGCAGCAATAATGATCCAACTTAACAAAGGAGTTCATTACAGGAATAAAAATGTGGGAGCCTTTAGGCCCGCGGAAAAATCAAACAGACACCAGCCTTGGGCTTGTGGAGAGCATCTGTCCACCTAGTCTTTGCTGTGTTGCCAGCTCTAGGCAGACTGACAAAAGCCTTTTAGCTGATTTGCCATGTTAAATGTACCCTGGCCCTTCAGTGAAAGAGACCACTCTGATCTTTGCATATTGTGCAGTAGGAGAGACCACAGTATTAACAGCACTTGTAAAACTTAAATGGTGTTGTAACTTCTTATAAGACACATCCTCAATTAGAAGTAGTTACTAACTATCTGGGGTAAGTGAGAGTGTGTGAAAATCGTGAAGCTAAAGTTGCTTTGATTACAATTTGTGCATTTGCAATCCCAGGTATTTCGCATTCTATTCCTCTCCAGCAAGTGTTGAACCTGCAACACACCCTGCTCATTGGCCCTAATCTCTGCAGTGTGTTGCCCACATGAACCGAAGCAGTTGGTTTTTGTCTCTGCTACTTCTTTGGTGAGGTCTTGGTTCGACACAGTCCTTAAAATAGTCAATTCCACCACCACGCCACTTACTGGCTGAAGAAGAGAGTAAACTCCCCAAAGCAAACAACAGCCTGAATGAACATAAACAAAAGGAAATCAACATTTTAATGCCTTCAGTGACAGCATAAACAAATGAATTAGCCTTCCTTCTGAATACTTTTGGAGGGGAATCTATAAACACAACCACAAATTGCATTGTAGCAATGAGTTGCCTTTATGCTTAATGGACAATTGCTGCTACAAATTACTTTAGTTTAGCAGGTTATAAACACAAGGTTGTTGAAATTTCTGAAAACTAAGCAAACGAAAAATATTCATTTAGTGTGCCACTAAATGAATGTTAATATATTTTCTGGGTTGTATGTACCCCTGGTATTACTCTCCTATGGGCTATTCTCAAGGGACTACCACAGCCTAACACAGAATGCCGAGATATTTGCTGCTCTACAGTCACCAAAATGTAATTCTCTGACTTTCCACTAGATTTCTACTAAGCAGCAGTTTGATCAGGATGCTACTGCTGTTGATACGCTAATATCTGATGCAGAGCAGGCAACAGTCGGACAAGAGTCAATCGCGATCATCTTGATTCCAGCAAAACTACCCTGTCTGCTATGCTATGAAACAAAAGTCTCTCTTTCCTAGATCTCTCTTTTCTAGATTACTGAGTTACTGGGACTATTTACATGAATACAAAGTAATCATGCACATCCTGTTGTAAGACCAGTTAAACCTATAGATTAGCTTATTTGGAGCATTTACATAAAGTTGGGCTTTTCTTATCTTTCCCAGCAGTGCTACAGAAAACCATTTAAATCTCTGTACCTTAGCAGATGATGCCAGGGTATGACGTCAGACGTCAGACCGGTCACTCTGAATTGTCTTTGGCTATTCAGCCCCGTATAGAGAAAGGTGAAACCTGACACCTGTCAGTCAAGTATAGATTTATAATTTTCACATGCTGACCCCTTTCCACATTGCAAAATACTGATGTACTGTAGTCATTATGTCTGAACTGTAGTACAAGGAACTAGGTACAGGTTTGAAAAAAGTAAGTATATTGGCATAGTGGTAAAAATTGGGTTGATTATGTTAAGTAGATAAGTGGGTGAAGTACTATATATTACAAATATGCAAATTATACAGAAATGACATTCACACACACCTGACACATTTTCAACCGGTGAGGTGATTTAAAAGTAATACTATATTTAATAGTAATACTAATAATAGTTCTTTGTCTCACGGTATTTGTGCGAATTACATAATTCAGCAGGAATCTGAGCTCAGCTGCAGCTGCCTCTGTGCATCGTAATCCAAGTACAGGGGGAGAGGAAGTGTAAAAGTTCAGCTCAATACACCTAAACAGACTGCGTGTGTGTGATTTTTAGCAGGCAGACTTTCCCCCTGGGCACATTCTGGAAAGAGCTAAGTGTGTCCAGTTGTCTGTTCCTTGTCTCTTGTCTCTCCCTATCTTCACCATTAGCGCAAACACGACCAAGAGTTTTATTTTGTGTGTGTGTGCATGTAGCCCTCCAGAAGGTAGACATATGGCTGATGGGATCCACACATGGTCAGCATCTATCAGCAGTAAGAGGAGAGGAGGTATAGATGAATGGAGGCCTTTCTGCTCTGAAACAGAAGCCACATTCACTGGATGTGGACCGACTGACTGACTGCCAGGACGGCCACAGAAAAAGAGGAGGCTGACACAGTGATCCTGGTTCTTTTGAGGTTCAGCCTGAGTTTAATTGCAACCTAATAATCATGAACAACAGGAGGAAAAAGGAGAAATTTAAACTGTGACACAAACAGCTCCAAGGCTCTTATTAAATGTCTCTATATTCCAAATGAGCAAACAACATTGGGACTGCTATCAGAGAAGTGAATGTCTCATTACAGAGTGGTGTAATGCATAATATCAGAACTCAGCAAAATAAAGAATGCTACAGAAACAGAAAATTTCCATAAATAATTTAAGATAAGAAACCAGACTAAATGATGTGTAAGTGTAAGTGAATAAGTGTTACTATATTCTTGAACTTCTAGACGTTTTATATAAAATACTATCTCAGTAAGCTCACAGTAATTTAACAATGTGATCATACTGTATTTTCGATTTTAAACCAAAACTTACAGAACTTATGCAGAGCACAATATCGTGGCAACCCATCAACTCAACGAGTATCTGACCAACCAACCGTATTTTCTCAATCCCCAGTTAACAGACAGGACAAGGCAAAATAAGGTAGACTGTGTACTTCTTCATTGGTCAAGGCCGCTCCCTGACCGACATACAACTGCACTCAGTCTGCTGATGCTGATGGTAGGGTAAAAACTCATTGGAAACAGGATGATTTTACAGGCACTTACATATTAAAAAGAACTGCACAGACAAAAACTTAAAAGTAGCAGCATCTTTTAGCTGATCCTTTCAGAAATCAAAACTACCTGTGGTCAATTATTTCACTCTCATAGATAATTCAATGTTTGCAACATTTAACACACAATTATTTAATGTGTGAATTTGTGAAATATTACCAATTACAGCGGTCTTTCTGCAAATGTAACCTCCTCTCTGTGCCGTCCCTGAACACCTCACCAGACCTGCTGATGAGAGCTTTCTAACGCTTTGTGGCACTACTGTCTTATAGTAAAACCTGTACATAAGGGCAAATAACAAGTCAGATTTCTCCAAAGGTTACTGATGTTCACCACGCAGTAAGAGGGAGTAAACTGTTTTAGATTGTGTACAACATAGTGAAACACAAATGAAAGCCATCAATCAAATGTTTCTACCACAAAAGACAACTGGAGAATAGTTAACACATGAGGACGACAGACAAGACAAACCACTGTGACACATTCAGATCAGTAAGCTGTATTAAGGAAGCCTGGTTAGTGGTAAGACAATGTAGTATAAATCACATAGTTGAAGAGCCATGCCTGTCTATTTGTAAGAAAAACTGTGTGTGTAAGGTTTATTCTCACAAACACCAATTGTTTATTGCAGAACATCTTCTCAGGATTCAGATTGCCAAAACAATCCTATGTACAAATTCTTCAACCTCTGAAAAAGTAAAAGTAGGTATTATCCAGGTAGAACAAAGTAAAAAGTAATTCTGTAGTCTGAGCATGCTTTTGTTATAAAGTGAATGAAAAGAGGATTCTAAAGGTCAACCAGTAATGTTTGAGATTAAAAACAAAGTTGGATATATAGTATTAAAAAAACAACTAGTGAGGTGTGTTGTAAGTACAATGCTTTAACTTCAGTGAAAACATTAATCTGTGTGAATGGCCACTAAGTGCTTCTGTTCAGATTAAGTCTTGGAACATTAAGTGGAAACTTTCTCTTTAGACTTAAAGAGAGCTGAAGTTTGCTTCTATTTATTTGTATTTATTTCAAAACACAAGAACCTGACCCGTTTATTCTGGAAATGTTTAATTCCGAAATTGTGACTGGGTGTGCAAGGAAGGAGTTCATCTGAGAAAGCGAGCATGAGCTAAATTTGTGGGGAATTACTTTATCTGGGCGTGATTCTTCCCCCACCGTGTGCGTGCACACAACTCTTTGCCAATCTCATTCCTTATCACAATAAAAGAAATGCACTCCATCTGGTCGTAATGGCAAGCTACAGACTGGAAGTCATTAAGCAGTGTTTAAGTGTGTGTGTTTCCATACAATTTGAATAATTAATAATAATTTCTGTGTAACACCACCTAATTGAAACTGGAAATGTTTCTAAAATGTCTCTAAAAAAGTTAATAAATACAGTAACAAACCCGTCTTCTCAATCATTTTTTGAAGCAAAGGACAATATACAAAAATCTAAGGCCAAAGTCTGATCTCTGAGGGATTCCCCATTTGTTAGCTGAGCTACCAGCTAGTTAACTGACATCACTAATGTGACGTAGCAACATGTTTAACAAAAACTTAAGGTTTTAAGCCTTTAAATCTTTAAATCAATACATGCCTTACTTATATAAACACATTACACTGCACCACAATAGATTCGGTAGGGATTCGAATGAATTTCACCAGTGGAATTAAAGCTTTTTCTGCCTTTTTTAAAATCCATTTAAACCCAAACCTTGGCAAATTGGTATTGTTTCAGTGCTCTCCTGCCACTCTTCCCATGACATCAGGTCCAAGTGTTTCTGCCTGTTTTGGTAGTTTAACTGTCATACTTTGAGTTGAGCAGGGAAATCAAACTCTGCCCACCAGCCTGGAGACCTTATTTCTGACTTCTTCACGCTTCTTGCTCTCACTTTCTTTCCTGTCTTGTCATCTTGCTTCCCCCGCTCCCAGCTTGCTTTCTCTCCCTTTCCTCTGAGCCTCGCCTTTGCTCTCTCGTCTCTCTGTACACTGATTCAGGGAAGTGCGCTGGCAGGAGGCCTGTCCTGCTACAACCCCTGCTGCTCTCTATTCATCTTTCCCTCGTTTCCTCCCCCTCCGCCTGCCTCTCTTTTCCTTTCATCATCCTCCTCCACCGAATCTCATGCATTTCTCTTTCTTCGCTCCAGACGTTCAACATGCTGCACATACTTCTCTGCTCCATTCATCTCCTACCATCCTCCTTCTGCTTATAACCCTTCCGAAATTCGCTACAGCACTCATGCAGTGAACATCTGAGCCCTTTTTTGTCGTCTCACCTGTCGGAGCAGAGAATAGTAATAATAATTTGTTCTGCTTCCATGACAGATTTTTTGCATAGATTCCACCACTTCCACATTTGACTCTCTGCTTTTCAGTCAGATAAAGGCAAATTTTGATCTTTCGGAATTACGTAACAGTGGAGCTGAGTTTCTAAACAGTGATATGTGAGAGGTGAATAAAGTTGGCATAATGTACATGAAAACAAAGGACAGACAAGACCTTACTCTCTTTCTCAAAGCCACCTCTTTAGGTTGGATAACTGCTACATTAAAGAGGGCTGACCTATATTTCTTGATACTTTCAAGTGCATTTCAAATTTGCTAACTACACAGTCGTCAAACAAATGAAATTTGGAAAGTTCAAATTCTTAAAGTTGTCATCATCTACTGTGTGCCTACAGTACTTTACAGTAAGAGTCCTACACCATCAGGAATGGGACAAATTCAGCAGTTCAGTGGACTCCCAACTGCTATGTATTTCTAAAATACAGAGCAATAAACAGACGTGGAAAGGTAACTGTCATAGATTTACATCCCTAAAGGGCATCACTTTATTGTATTGTTATACAGTGCTGTAAAACATTTTTTAATGTTTCAAGGTGTTTTCATTAAAGCAAAAAGTATTGGCCTTAGTTAGTACAACAAAAAAACAAAAACAAAGCTACACTATTTTATATCATTCTAGAAAGGGCTACAAAGCTGTTTCTAAGGTCAGTTTTCATGACTGCGTTTTTTGTAAGACACAGATTAGAAATGAGATCATGGGAGAGTTGCGAGGTAAAAACTACTGCTCCCCCAAAGGAACTTTAAATCTCGTCTTAATTGTGAATTTAGAAGAATCTTCTATGGACAGCTGAAAATTTAAACTGTTTGAATATGGTTGTGGAAATGGGACATCTGGGGATGCTTTGCTACAGGGCCAGGAAGACCTGAGTTGATGAGTTCTCTCAGCTCATCAGTCTGTGAGTTGATGCTTAGCTCATGTGAGTTATGCAGCCAAGACCATTACTCATAAACAAGTCAAGCTCAGACTTACTTACTACCCACTACTATTAGATTTTATTTCAAACACTAAAAACCCCTGAGTAGTCAAAAGCATCCCATTTTTTAAGGAACCTGGACAAACCAATGAGAGGGTCAAAAAACAAAAATTAAAACTAAAATCTCCAATGAGAAATAGGCAAAACGGTGGAAGGTGTATGTTTGCACAAAGGATCCCATAACTCCTAGTTAGTAGCTGATTCAAAGGGCGTCTATTTCATCAGTTATCCTACCAACCTTTCCTGTTTAGGGTCATAGTGGGGCTGAAGCTGATTCCTGACAATTTTTAAAGAGTATACATATTTTTTTCATCAACATAATATTGAATGCACATTCAGCCAGTAGAAATTAAAAACCAGCAAACACTGCAGGGATGGGTCTGAATAAATTAAAATCAGCTTCAGAATAAATTCTGCCCCTTAGTGCTTTAGCCAACCACACGCTACAAGATCCATTGTGAATGTAATTGTGGTCTATTGAATCACAGAAGGTTTTCTAGTCATTTCCACCAACTCAGGCTGAACTGAACCTGATGTTCCTTTTCAATATATTCACTCCAGTGCTTCCCATACTGATAGGTACAGTGTGACATGGGTAAAAAAAAAAAAAAAAGTCCCTCCTGTTTAGGACCTTTCACTGGTGCAACTTGGATATTCAGGTCAAGGTCAAACTTCACTGGCTCACACTGCAGACTTATAAGGACTAATAAATTTACTGCATTTACATAAACTAAAACAACAATGTACTTAAGTAATCCACATATATACATGCAGCAGAAAAGTAATCTGATTTATCCTTTTTTTGGAAGCCTGGCACACAGATAGTGAATGAAAATACTGCTTTCTGACTTTTCTTTTTTGGCTGTGCTCATGCTGCTGCATATTGACAGTGCAGAGGGAGAGAGCGGAAGGGAGGAAAGGAATACAGCTGATCCATTGAACTCTCTAAATTGAAAAAAAAAATCAGCTGGAAAATATTTTTTTTAAACTTATACGAGGCACTTTGTCTTAGATACATTTTTTGTTGGATGAGCGGGCATCGCTTCGTTAATGATCTCTCCCTGATTCAGTCAATTGCTCGCTCTCTTTTGCAGCCTTTTATTATGCACATACGCTGTTGGAAAAAGCTGGTTAGAAACCTGGTTACGTGTATACATTAGTGCATTTACATGGAGTTAAAAAACCTGAGAACCTCTTCGTTATCAGAATAATTACCACAAAGGTGGTGTGGAGGTGTCAAAGTTGGGGTGTGTGTACTCACAGCCTCGGTGTGAACAGGATGCACAGCAAAGAGGAGTGCTGTGACGAAGGCCAGGCGTGAGTCTTCGAACACACAGGATTGGCACGTGTGCATGAGCAAGCAGGTTACGACACAGTGCAAACAGACGTTGACAATGTGGAAAAACAGAGGTGTCATCCCACCCAACATGATGTTCAACCTGAAAAAGAAAGAGAGAGAAATACTGTGGACTGATACAGGATTTGCATTTGTGTTAAAGCTGATTGTGTCAGTGTTCTGCTTATGTGTAAATGATAGCAGAAATGCTCAGCACTCATAAAACAATGACAAAAACAGAGTCAGTGTCACCAATTTCCCCATACAACCTTACTATATGGGGAAAAAAGGGGTGAAGCTTATCCAAAAAAAAAAAATCACTCAGCAATACAGCACCGCAGATTTACTGTGGGAATCTCTAAAGTAAATTACCTTTTAAATTTCCTGGCTGTAGTTATTGTTTTATAATCCTAAAGATAATCCCAATCCATTTTCCACAGTGCTATGATTTTTAAATAAAATCACCATGACTACTATGAGAGAGAATGTTGGATTTCCGAAACCAAATCACACCCTGTTTAAGATCTTCGAGGAGCTAATCCTTTGGTGAGAAATAACAGTGAGATATGGAATTGTCACGCAATTTATCATAATTGGTATTACATTGTGACAATTCCCTCTCAACTCAGCAGACTATTAACATCTTGATGAATGCAAACATAAAAAGAGGGTGGTTATGGTTCCAGCTGTCATTTCATAATAATAGACATGACTTTACCAAAAAACTAATATGTGTGGATCCAATCTTGTGAGGGCTGAACAATTTGAGGAAAATGTGTAATTGTTATTTTGACATTTTTCTATCAGTAATGGGTACTAAAGCTGATCTAAAATATATACACACAATGTGGATGTAAATAGTTACATTAGAGATAAATATGGTAAATAAGTCTTAAATACGTGGCACATTAACTTTAAAGAAAGCTGGAAGGGGCAGGAGTGGATAGACAACTGACTGCATGGACAACAGATTACCTCACCAACAGGCCACAGTATGTGCGGCTGCGGAACTGTGTGTCTGAGGTGCTGGTCTGCAGCACGGGGGCTCCTCAGGGTACGGTACTCTCACCGTTCCTCTTCACACTGTACACCTCGGACTTCACCTACAACACTAGCAGTTGTCATCTCCAGAAATTTTCTGATGACTCAGCCATAGTTGGTTGTATATCAGATGGGAATGAGCTGGAGTACAGGTCAGTGATCATGGACTTTGTGGACTGGTGTGAAAGCAACCACCTTTGCTTAAACACCAGTAAGACGAAGGAGATGGTGATCGACTTCCGGAGAAAGACACTACCATTCAAACTGGTGAACATCCAGGGCTCGGACATTGAAAGGGTGGATAGCTTTAAGTACCTGGGTGTTCACCTCAACCATAAACTGGACTGGACTACCAACACTGACGCCTTGTACAAGAAGGGTCAAAGTCGCCTCCATCTTCTGAGGAGACTGAGGTCCTTCGGCGTGTGCGGGCCCATGTTAAGGACATTTTATGACTCTGTGGTGGCCTCAGCTCTGCACTACGCTGTGGCCTGTTGGGGTTCAGGCAGCACCGACCAGGACAGGAAGAGACTAAACAAGCTGGTCAGGAGAGCCAGCTCTGTCCTGGGCTGCCTGCTGGACTCTGTGGAGGAGGTGGGTGAGAGGAGGATGTTGGCCAAGCTGACATCCATCATGGACAACACCTGTCACCCGCTGCACCAGACAGTGGAGGCTCTGTGCAGCTCCTTCAGTGGCCGACTGATCCACCCTCAGTGTAGGACAGAGCGCTACCACAGGTCCTTCATTCCCACCGCGGTTAGACTCTATAACTCCACAGTCTGACCTACTATCATACTGTACATATTGTACTAATATTGTACATATTCTGTAGTACTTAGATATTGTAAATTTGTAAACTGACTTTGATTTAATCTTTTGCACATTACTTGCACTTTCTTGTTGCTTTGTACATCTGGGAGCTGTGTAACATGTTAATTTCCCCGTTGTGGGATCAATAAAGATACCTTAACCTTAACCTTAACCTTAAATATATAAGTCAGGCAATATCTAAATGTGTAAACTAAGAAACAGAAATACAGTGAGGGAAAAAATTATTTGAACCCCAGCTGATTTTGTACCGTATTTTTCGGACCATAAGCCGCTACTTTTTTCCGACGTTTTGAACCATGCGGCTTTTACAGAGATGCGGCTTTTCTATGAATTTTTCTGCAGCTCTCAGATGGGCGCTGTAGATGGAAGTCAGTGCAAACAAAAAAGCGCCAGTTTTTATTCTTAGCGCATGCAACCCAAGACGCACAACAGCAAAATACGGTAATATTTTTACACCCTCACCCCCTCATAATGGAAAACACACGAAGAAATTCCTCTGATGCAGCTTTTAATTTGAAGCCATCGATCTGGCTATCCATGAAGGAAATCGAGTGTGACAGTGGTTTCAATGCTCAGGAGGAAGATGAATAGCGATTTGTGGTTTCAGTGCACGGGAGAATGAAGCGACTTTAATAGTTGCGCAGTTGCGCGTGTATGAATAAAGACTTATGGTACAAAATCATTTGTTGAGCGCAGCAACTCCTGCGTAATTCGTGAAGAATAAGAGACGTCTTCTCCTTTGGCTATGGAACAAGCCGTTTATTTATAACAAGGACGTTTTTGTCGGCTCTGTACATTCGACATGTGTTATACCAGCCACACATACACGTAAACGCACTCTTTACCGTAATGCCGCTAAAACAGCGCACAGAACATCCTCATGCCTACTGTGAACAATGAGTAGGAGCGCATACAACAGATATTATTTCTCAGCCTGGATATTGGCGGCTTATAGTCCGATGCGGTTTATATGTGACAAAATATATATATCTTTTAAATTTTAGCGGGTGCGGCTTAAATTTAGGTGCGCTCTATAGTCCAGAATTTACGGTAAGTTGCCCACTAACAAAGAAATGATCAGTCTATAATTTCTATGGTAGGTTTATTTGAACAGTGAGAGACAACAATGACAAAAAAATCCAGAAAAATGCGTTTCAAAAAGAGTTATAAATTAATTTGCATTTCCATGAAGGAAATAAGTATTTGATCCCCTATCCGTCAGCAAGATCTCTAGCTCCCAGGTGGATCTTATACAGGTAACAAGCTGACAATTGTAGCCCTCTCTGTATAACCTGTATAAAAGAGCAGCATTCCTCCTTCTCCAAACACGGCGAGTTGAGTTGATGCCAAGGAGCTCGATTTTGGTCTCATCTGACCACAACACTTTCACCCAGTCTTCCTCTGAATCAGTCAGATGTTCAGTGGCAAACTTCAAATGGGCCTGTAGATGGGCTTTCTTCAGCAGGGGGACCTTGCGGGCACAGCAGGATTTCAGTCCTTCACAGCGTAGTGTGTTACCAACTGTTTTTTTGGTGACTATGGTCCCAGCTGCCTTGAGATCATTGACAAGTTCCTCCCAAGTAGTTCTGGGCTGATTCCTCACCGTTCTCATTATCATTGAAACTCCACGAGGTGAGATCTTGCATGGAGCTCCAGACTGAGGGAGATTGGCAGTTAATTTATGTTTCTTCCATTTGCAAATAATTGCACTAACTGTTGTCACCTTCTCACCCAGCTGCTTGGCGATGGTCTTGTAGCCCATTCCAGCCTTGTGTAGGTCCACAATCTTGTCCCTGACATCCTTGGAAAGCTCTTTGGTCTTGGCCATGGTGAAGAGTTTGGAATCTGGATTGATTGATTGCTTCTGTGGAGAGATCTCTTTTATACAGGTAACGAGCTGAGAGGGCTGCCAATGTCAGCTTGTTACCTGTATAAGATCCACCTGAGAGCTAGAGATCTTGCTGACGGATAAGGGATCAAATACTTATTTCCTTCATGGAAATGCAAATTAATTTATAACTCTTTTTGAAACGCATTTTTCTGGATTTTTTTTGTCATTGTTGTCTCTCACTGTTCAAATAAACCTACCATTGAAATTATAGACTGATCATTTCTTTGTTAGTGGGCAAACTTACAAAATCAGCTGGGGTTCAAATAATTTTTTCCCTCACTGTAGGTCTGTAAAAGTGCAGACAAAGCTGGAATAATGTTTGAATGGCCTGAATAAGTGTCGCTATATACATTCAACACAATTGTGTTATATGTGTGTACAAACACATTGCATGAACTGTAGTCATAATGTAATCTGCTCGAATTGATATTTGATAATAGATGTAGGGTGTATATATAATACATTTACATTCTAATTTGTACATTATAAATTTACATTATACAGAAACTCTTCTTGCCTGTGGCTGTTTTGATGTACACTGCTCTGTAGGTGTTAAAAATAAGAAGTTGGAAATGTTTTATGCCCAGAGGGTGAGAGTTCAGCAGTGATTTCCCCTGCTCATCTTCTTGTAACTATGATAAGCAATTTTTTTTGAGGTCCTGACTATCCATTGTAGCTTGTCCTTGTCTTATTTAGAGGCTGAACTAAACCAGATAGTAATGGGTGTGCAAAGAACAGACATGATTACAGGATAGTACAGTAAGTACATCTTCTGCGTTTCTCTTTTGATGAGTGTGTCGACTTTGGATTCCCAATTCAGGCCTTGGGAGATGGTGAATCCCAGAGGCAGAATTTATATGCAACTCAGTACTCTCATTATCTTATTATCAAATCATTCTGGAAGGTGAAAAAAAGGAAGTGGTTTGGTCAAGGAAAACTTCCACTGCTTTCTGCAAGAAACCTGCAAGAAGCGAGGACACTGTGACAAAATACCATTATATAGCTTAAATATAGAGTTAGAACAAGATGACAGAAAGCAACAGTATAGAGTAGAAAAGATGTTTTTATGTCTTGACACTTCTCAAAATCAAAAAGTGTGACATTAGCGGGGCTTTAATTTTTCTTTATGTATAAAGTCCATCTTCAGGGCAGAATTTTTTAGAGCAGAACTAACCAAATGGAGAGAGCTGGGTGAAACATGGCATCACAACTCCTTGTCTCTAATTATAATTAGTTCTAATGGGGTCCTCTGAGAGCCCTCGTCCACTTCATTATGTGATGATGGCCACTGTGGCCTCCACAATCTGCCTTTTATTTATAATTCAATGAAGATGACTGATAAAACCTGCCTTGCTTGCAGAGAGCCTTAACCCTCACCATTATCTCATCCTGACCTTAGATGATGCCGATCTGGCCTTGTAGCTGAGGCTGAGTGAATTTCCCAGAGAGACCAGCCAGGGGCTCAAACCATTCATGAGGTGAAGGCTTTAGATGAATTTGAATTTCCCATTTGGCTGATGTGCTTATACAGAGAGACTCCAAATAAGGAACCAGGGTCGGTTCAATGTCCGAATTAAGGACATTTTGACATGCAGTGTTATTGCAGATAGAGACACATTTCAAAAATAAATAGCAATGAGCCAGGACTTGTATGGTAGTGCTTCATTTACGGTACAGATGTTCATAGCCTTTTTTTTTGGGGGGGGGGGGGTTCCCTCGCATTCTAACCAACGCCTTTGATCATAGGTATTTGCTGTTGCAGATTCTGAATATTCTGAGACTTATATTACAACATTTCACAGAAACTATTGATCACCTATTATTTAAAAATAAAAGCTGAAATGAAACACATCTTATCTTTCTGGAGCTACTAGATTGAAATGCTGAAATACTTTTTTTCTACTGCTGGTGCAACAATATAGTTTATACTTATTCTATTAATTAAAAAGAATAACTGGGAGTGATATGACGGCATTCACTATGGTCAAGGTGTATCCCTACAATGTGAGGTCCTATATGCAATACAAACAGAGGGCAGGTGAGTATGATCTCACTTCTTACTGACTCCTGGTTCCCCCTCAATTTTTTTTATTACATATGGAAACTAAACTATACAAATAAAATAGAATTTGCTCAAGGGATTGAGGGATAGTATGGAACTTTGTTTGACAGCAACGCCAAGCAGCAGCAACAGCCTGGTGACTTTTTTTCTTTTACTCCAATATATGCTCTTATGCCGGAGATTGGGCCATGACCGAAATAGGCTGTTAATTATTCCACCGAATGTTGCATCAGCAGTTAATAGCTATGGCGGTTTGCCTTACCAAATCCCTTCTAAGTAAAATGGGCTGAATAAAACACTGCAGGCAAGAGGGGCAAACCACTGAAAACAGGGTGAAGTGCTTTAGATAAGCTGTGACTATGATCAAGAACCAACTCTCACTGAAATAAAAGGACATAATTAAATGTCCTGGCTGGCAGAATGTCAGCTTGACCCTGACTCAATCCTTGAACTTCAGGTAATAACTTTTTTCTGAAATAGATAAACAGCATTTGGGGAATGGATCGCTCACATTATCTTAGTCAGCTTCTCTTTGAATCAAGCAGCATCATCCATCATTCTTCCCCTTTTTTATCATTTCTTATTTTTCACTCTTCAGCTCTTGTCTCTCTCTGTTAGGTGCAATGTCTGTCTCCTCCTCCCCTCCTCACTTACAAGAAGAGCATACTTCACCACTTCTTCTTTTGCTGTCTTTTGTCATCTGTCCTTGTGCTTCTATTTTAATCATATGGCCTCTTGCGATCTCTCTCTCTCTCTCTCTACCCCCATTTCTGTCTTTCTTCCTCTCTCACTGCTCAGTTTGCGGTGCACATCGCAGCCTGGCTATAAAAAGGGCCTTCAGGTTGTGCTTTGTTGTGTATGTGTACTCACTGTTTCTGTGTGTCCTTCACCTTGATTACATCCCAAAAGCCCCAGTGTTCACCGGCACAGAAAAGACAATGCTGGACTGACTGCACATTCCCCAGAGGTTCAGCACAGGATGTGTGTATGGGCTTGTGTAAAGGGGGGGGAGGGTGTTCTTGCCCATATGTAAAGCAGATGAATACACATACGAGTGACCCTCAGGACACAGGGGTTGGCAGATCGCACCCATCTGTTCCTCTGCATGCAAATAAAGCCCTTCCCCAGATGAACAGCTCATGATTCTGTTCATGCTGAGAACAAGTCAGCCAGGCCTGTCCAGGCTGAGAAATATAACAGAATGGATCAGTATCACTGACTTCAGATCAGAAGATCAGTCACTTTATTTAAATGTCCTTTAATAACCTGGTTACAATCAGCTTTCCTAAGTGAGCTGCTGTCATATTAATGACAGTCCTGTTTTTTGTAATCATGGTAAGGGATTAATGGCACAAGATCTCTTTGCATAACCTGACCCTTTAGATCTTGCGGTGTTTTTCTCAGAGTATTGGCCACAAAATTTCTCCACACCGTCATAATAAATATAACTGAGTAACATTACATTACATACAGTAATTAAGTGCATTTAAACAGTCACTGTTTAAAAGCAGCGTTTTCGTTGTTCATAATTAACTAAGATAATACAGACAAAAGAAAATATAAATAGCAATACAATTTTTACATATGGTAAACACTGTATTGTATACCACTAGGTGCAGCTTGTTGACTGGCAAAGCACATAATCAGGCTTCGCCAAGGAAATAGCAACAGCATCAATTATTGTTGTAACAGATACTGCTGCTGAGGAAGCACTAATCTTGATTTTGTAAATAACAGTAGTATTAGTATTAGTTCAATAATCAAAGACTCTTGAAGCCTCTTTAACACTTTGAAGGCTTCAAAACTTAATGAGAACGCAACCATTTTCGACCAACCAGAAAACAGGCCAGAAAAGTTTCAAGCAGAAAGGAAAGTGATGGAGACACGGTTTGTCTGTAAGCAGTTAAAGGGCATTACAGGTTGAAGCTCGCATTTCAGTGGCAAGATTGGCTCATACCGTTGTGTAAACTTTCACATAGGTAGTAAGACGACAGCAGGAGGAGTAGTTTGTTTGATTATCTCTGTCGTCCGCACTATCCACAGCGGAGCAGATTAAACAGAACTTTACTCTAAATGTAAATGCAGGTGTATCGATTGGTTTTGTGTCAATATGTAAAGCAGCAACAGCAGCAACCCAGAACCTTGCTGCTGTGAAGTGACAGTCACAAGTCCAGCTCTTCACAACAGCCATCTCCTCTTTGTGGCTCTAAAGCTCAACAGAAGGCAGCACATTTAGTTTTTTACACTAACAAGATGTTGCTATCTGCCCAAACAAAAGGTCATGTTCAAAAGTTAGTACGAGGTCTTTAAACTTCATGATTTTTTTGCGTACATTCTTTTTTAATGGGTCTTAGGATTAGGCAAATACAACCACAATAGTTATTCCACAAAATGAAGCCAAAAAGAAGAAACGCGAGGGCAAAACTAAGTACCCCCTAATATTTCATGGATTGTAGATCCACCTTTAGCAGCAATAACTTAAAGTAATCATTCCCTGTATGACATGAAAAAATAAATAAACAAATTAGAAGAAAATAAATAAGAAATAAGAAATTAATAAGAAAACCAATCAATCAATAATAAGTAAATAAAATAATAATAATAATTATAATAATTAGGATTCAAATGTCTGTATTAACAGTTCTTTAAGCTTTCTTTAAGCTGTCGCGTTGAAGTTTCAATCAAGTGTTTAGCCGACGCACAAAGAACGTCATTTCCTCAATATACGTCATTTCCGCAATGTACGTCATTTCCGTTCCGTGCCGTTCATAACAAACTCGCGGGCCGCACTAACATTAAACTTTAATAATAAGGTGGGGGCCACAAACTATCGGCTCGCGGGCCGCAATTGGCCCGCGGGCCGCGAGTCTGAGACCCCTGCTGTATGACTTTATCAGTCTCTCACATCATCATGAAGGAATTTTGGCACATTCTTCTTAACAACATTGCTCTAGTTCTTGCTCTAGTTTTTGGGCATTAGCTTCTCTTAAGGTTCCGCCACAGCACTTTTGGGTTTGATAACTGGACTTTTACTTGATTCTATTGTCTTTAGCCATACTGATGTAGATTTACTGGCCTGCTTCAGATCATTGCCATGTAGCATTTTTCAGAGTAGAATACTAAACTCCAAATTGTTTGGAAATGGTTTTATATCCCTTTCCAGATTGATGTGCAGAAACATCATGTCTTTTCCTCTTGGCATTGTGTTAACATCCACCTTAATTCTGCAGACCAGCACACTGCCAAAACCTTTGCTTTTAGAGTTCTGAAGACCAACAGAAGATCAGTTAATCAAGGGTTGATAATTATCAGCACCTGGCTGCAACTTGAATTTGCCTAATACTGAGAACCACCGTGATGCATTAAAAGCACAAACCTTTCTCAAAATGTTTCATATTTACATGTTTTACATAATTATTAAAAACAGTCTTAAGAAATATTATAATGACTATTAGCAACTACATCTTAAGACTTTAGCAGAACAGAGCTTATGTCTTCTACTTATCTTAAAACACACAAATACATCCATATCATTTTTCAAACTGTTTAACCAACCTGAGTTTAACACAGTATCTGAAAGGTTTACAAGTACAAGTACACAAGGGCAGTATTGGAACCTTCTTCCCAATGTTGGAATCTGTTTTGTGCAAACTACACCTCAGATATTTATATAATCCTCTTTCTACCAGTCATCTCTATAGGTCTTGAGCAGAGCCTGAAGGTATTCAGTTGTGCACTCTCAGCTGTAGGTTTACTGATGTGGTTCCAATCTGGAATGCCAGGACAAAAAGCTTCATTTCTACTTAGCAAATAATCAAACATCATGCCTAATCATGCAGCATAGAAGAGTAAATGTCAGCTGATTGCTTAAAAAAATGATACCTTAAAAGGGTTTGTAGAAACAAAACAGCCTACCGTAAATTCTGGACTATAGAGCGCACCTAAGTTTAAGCCGCACCCGCTAAAATTTGAAAGAAATATATATTTTGTCACATATAAACCGCATCGGACTATAAGCCGCCAATATCCAGGCTGAAAAATAATATCTGTTGTATGCGCTCCTACTCATTGTTCACAGTAGGCATGAGGATGTTCTAAGCTGTTTTACCGGCATTACGGTAAAGAGTGCGTTTACGTGTATGTGTGGCTGGTATAACACATGTCGAATGTACAGAGCCGACAAAAACGTCCTTGTTATAAATAAACGGCTTGTTCCATAGCCAAAGAGACGAAGACGTCTCTTATTCTTCACGAATTACGCAGGAGTTGCTGCGCTCAACAAAAGATTTTGTACCATAAGTCTTTATTCATACACCTGAACCTGAATGGTGCCTGTAACACGGCAGTAAAAGTGCTGATCACACAAAACAGAAAAGTCATGGTTTTATTAATCTTCCTCCTGTGCACTAAAACCAATTTGCTTTATTTTTCTTCCTCCTGCGAACTGAAACCAGTGAACACCAAACCACTGTCACTTTTTCTTCCTGCGCACTGTTAAAGCGCAACTGCGCAACTATTAAAGTCGCTTCATTCTCCCGTGCACTGAAACCACAAATCGCTATTCATCTTCCTCCTGAGCATTGAAACCACTGTCACACTCGATTTCCTTCACGGATAGCCAGATCGATGGCTTCAAATTAAAAGCTGCATCACAGGAATTTCTTTGCGTGTTTTCCATTATGAGGGGGTGAGGGTGTAAAAATATTACCGTATTTTGCTGTTGTGCGTCTTGGGTTGCATGCGCTAACAATAAAAACTGGCGCTTTTTTGTTTGCACTGACTTCCATCTACAGCGCCCATCTGAGGGCTGCAGAAAAATTCATAGAAAAGCCGCATCTCTGTAAAAGCCGCATGGTTCAAAACGTCGGAAAAAAGTAGCGGCTTATGGTCCGAAAAATACGGTAGATGGTCCAAGACAAGTAACACGTACAAAATATCTACAGTGAGAGTAAAAGCAGAGAAAATAAACCTGACATTAAACCTGCGACTGCGAACAAGCTAATGCCATGACAAGCTAATGAAGGTGGTGAGAAGCTAATGGCTCTGGAAGCCACAACCCGAAGCGTGGAGGATTTTTCCCATATGAACAATCAGCCAACACCTGCCTCTCATGAAATATCACCTCCCCTGCATCACCTCTGGACATTGCTGTCGTTCTGCTGTGTCCAGCACACACTCATCATTAAATGATGTTTGTTTGCTTTTCTGAGAGCAGATGCTCATGCAAAGCCCTAAGCCACACTGTCTGCTTGCGGGAGAAGAATTAAGCTGCCAATATCATCATCAACAACTGTGTTACAAGAGGGACGACTGGCGAGCAGCTGCTTTAGAGATTGTAATGCTGCTGGGTAATTAGACTGAGGATCATCAAACAATGAAACAGTCCTGCTGCCTGACCACACACACACCAGGGTTCCCACTCTCACACTCAAGGACCTTCAGCTTTAGTTACCTAAATGCAGAGAGTGCTGATGAAACGCCACCTGGAGGGAAATAATGCCTGTCACTAGACCAGCAGGTCATATTGCATAAGCTGTGGATGCGGCTCAATGGATAACTGCTTCCGCAAATAAAATGGGCTGAGCTGCCAGCTCTTCATCTTGATGATAAAAACTAGCTTGACTTTTACACATAATCTTTATATTAAATGTCAAGCTGCTACCAGCAGCAAGTATAGCACAGTATACAAACAGGAAACAGGTGGAAACAGCTATTCATGTTGTCTTCGGTCTGAAGAAATGCCTGACAAAAAGCTGTAAAAAGCTAGCAGTGTTCACCACTGGCTTTCCTTTATCTCCTTTTTTCAGCTGCTGCTGCTGTTAAAAATTGGGCTCACAGAATTGAGAGTTTGCAGGTCAAAAGCAATAAGATAAAAGAAGCTTTAAAGCTTAGCAGGGTTAGGAGGAACTGCTAAATTGCTACTCATACAAACTCATACCAGGCTGGTGTACCCAGACTCGTGTAACATACCACACTGGATACCTTTACATACTAACAACACATTGGTTAAGTGGATATTATTAAATTATTTTGAAAAAAATATTATATTTAAAAGCAGCTGCTATTATTTAAGAGCTGTTCCATTAGCTGTTTTTTTTTTAGCATTACCCAACTTTTTGAGTATTTTGAACCCCTTGTTCTAACTTTTTAAGATATGTTGCTGGCATCATATTCAAAATGCAAAACATATCTTTTTATCTCTTCAAAACTAATTTCTCAGTTTCAACATTTGATTTGCTTTCTTTGTATTTTTTTCAATCAAATATACGTTTCAAATGATTGGCAAATAATTGCATTCCACTTGTATTTATATTTTACACAGTGTCAGAACTTTTTTGGGAAATAGGGTTAGTTTAGTCTAGGTGTGAATAATTGTATGTCTATGTGCCTCAGCTGGTGCCATGTCTGTGTCAGCAGCACTGTTTTCTTTTTGCTGTTGCATTTCTTTTTCTCTCTGTGCTATGATCTGTGAATAGTCTCTGAACAGATTATCACCATGAACCATCGGAAACCTTCTGACACTTTCCCTCACGCTGCAGCCTGCTGCTGTTTGTCTCACAAAGGACTTTTATAAAACAGTCTGTCAGTTCTCATTCAGCTGGAGCCACAGAAACTAGGTCTGAAACTACCTTGTTAGCAAGAATCCATCTTACTGCTGGTGAAGTGACCTTAAGCAGCACTGAATAACAAATAGTGTGATGGCTGTTCTTCCATAGCCCAGCCTGACCTCTGACCGCCAAAACAGTGACTAAATGACAGTTTAAGTCATTGCTTGTTATAATTCCTTATAAAAAGTCCTTATAACAATTATAGCAATAATATACTAGAAAGCATAATAAAAGTGGCTTGAGCAGGATATGATTGGATGGATCTTTGTATTTTAGTAAAGACTCAGGATGGTTAGCTGATTGTGGTTACCTTAACACTCATCCAGAGGTTCTGTCTATAAAAGTTGGGACTAAAAAAAAAAAAAAAGGTTTCTTGTGGACGTGATACAACAACACTACACACCAAGCACAAAAAGGAATGCTGTGAATTTGCAGCTGTTTGGCCATAAACCAAAGAATTTTACAAACCTTACCGAACCTGATGAAGTTTGCAGAGAGAAGGTCAAAGTGTTGCTGGAACTTTGCTTATTTTACTTTATGGAAATTAATTTACTAGTTGTCATATTTCACCAAAACACACAAGTGTAAGTAAAACCCTTAAACTGTACGGTGCCCTGAACCTCACCTAGCTGAGACCACTTCCAGAAAAGTTGTGACTTTTAATAAAATATATTAAAATCACAATCTGTGATTTCCAGTGTTTTCACTGACTAACTAAATTGTATTTATTAAATTACACAGTTAGAGTTTGATGCCTGCAGCACAGTGAAAAAAAAGTGTAGGCGTAGGCAAAACATGAAAATGTGGATAAAATATTCAATAGGTCAAAAGGCAGCCTTGTATGAGAAATCATGTTAATGTGATTAATATAGCCGCATGGGCTAAAAGTACTTTGGAAATTTGTAGTTAGTCATCCACAAATGCAACCTGAAACTCTTATTACACAAATAGGAAACCACACATTAATTCTATGCAGTAACAGCTCCAAGTTCTCCAAGGTCTGACCACATCAGATGAATCAAAAACAGAGGAAACGTTCTTGGGTCATACAAGTCCAAGTTTCAGGAAAAACAGACGATCAGTTATCCATGCAAAAGACAATAAAGACCACCCTCACTGCTATCAGCGAAGGGATAAAAGTAATCCGTGTGATATATGGAGAAGTGCCCACAGCATGAGTGATTTGTATATGAGTGAAAGTACCATTAACACAAAGATGTATGTTGGGATTTTAGGGAAGCATATGCTTCAAGGCAATCTTTCCCCAGGAAGTGTGTGGATGTCTTAGCTGGGCAATACCAGGCCTCACACTACCCACATTACAACAGTGTAGCTTTATAGAAACAGAATGTGTTTATCTGTGTCCTGCTCAAATAGTTTGGAGCATCATGAAGAGAGAATCCGACAACAACTATCACAGACTGTTGATCAGCTGAAGTTCTGCATCCAGCAAGAATACGCTAATATTCCAGTGATTGTATAAAATGATTCAATTTTAATTTTTAATCAAATAATTAAAAAAGTGTGGTAAGAGGTACATTTGACAATGTCCCGTTTTTGTAATTTTATTTTTGTTTGTTTAGTGTGTTGCAGGCACCAAACTCTAAATTTGCTTATATTTACATAGCAAAGTTGGTTAGTAAGAACATGATAATCTTTTCTTTGTACATCTGTTAGATGAAGAATCTAAGTTATTACTGCATTTTAGAAAAAGTCCCAACTCTTAACACTGCAAAGCTGTCTTTTCCAAGGACTTAGATGATTAGAAGAAAATCCAACAACAGGATCTTGGAGCGACAGACTTCTTGAGTCTATTTCACAGGAACACAGAATCAATTTTTGCATCAGCAGGAATCAGGTTGGATATTTCCTCTTATTTAGGAACACTGTGCGGGCTGCCCCGTCTTTCTCATGCAATCACAGCGAACATGATCTCACTCATAACCCAATCCCAACCTGTTTTGGATGCTCGCCTGGTTCCTCTGACAGAGCCTGAGCCCAGCAGACCCGCCCTCCTGGAGCACAGCACATTGCAAAACAACATTCTCAGTACATCCCAGCATCCACTGCTAAGGAAGTGTAAGTCCTGCAAATCTGTGCAACAAGTCCCACATAAACCTTCTCTCTGTGTGTGTTTTTGGCTGAACCTCCTTAGACCTGGATTTGAAATCCTATTCTGGGCAGGAGGGATGTGCTGTGCAGCTGACAAGCCCTCCCTGCCACAACTTATAGATACTTATATATAACGTATGAATATTTATTTAAACGGACACAGATGGAGAGCGAGTGTGGAGATCCGTTCACAATAATCTAACGACCACCACGCACTTGGCTTCTCACGTAAAGACGATAATGACATGATGTATTATTGAGACTGCATCATTTTAAAGTTGATGATTAGACGATAGCTGGGATTTTCCACAGGAGACCGTTGTGTGACGTCAGCCTTAACTGCGTGACTTTGTAGCTTTCGACAGCTGGATTCCCGCCGTGCGTTTGATGAGCTCCCGGAGAACTTACTTGAAGGTGAGGATGCACAGAGGTCTGTAGGACTTGTGGCTCGTGTTGTCCGCCATTCGCTTGCCCCAGAAGTCGTTGCTGAAGATGTTTCTGAGACTGGAACCCGGTCGGACGTCCGGATTGTTGACGATAGCCCACACATCGTCGTGCACCAACTCGCCGCGGAGAGAGTTGCCGTAGCACAGGGCGCACAGGGCGGCCAGCACGGCGTAGCGACCCGCGGCCCACGCCGCCTCCGGCCGGACGGTGGCCCGCGGCGGCTGGCGGACTTTCTTCTCCCGCCCCGACGCTGTCATGTCGGTCCTGACTTCTCCCGCGGCTGCGCTGAGCTGAAGATGGAGCGGTGGAGACCGGAGGACGCGTCCATTCCGCCTGGCAGGTAGCGGCTGTGTGTTGCTGTCGATCGCGGGGACGGTGTGGATGTGCTGCGTTGCCTTCACGAGCGGCGGGGAAATCGGGGCTCCTGGTTCCCCGGTAAAGCAGCGCTGTCCCATGGTGGCAACTACGGAAAAATCTGTATTTCTCATAACGCGTTACCCCATTATACTATAGGAGTTCTACTACTTTTGGTAATGTTTGTTTATTAATTTATTTACCTTTGTGAAAGGAGTCCAAATCAAAATAAAAAAACTATTGAAAAAGTTGCAAAGAAACTGTGGTCCTCCTTTATCATTTGCTTGGTCGATAATCATATATCATATGATACTTAAATACACTACATTATTACTGTGATGTTCTGTATGATGTTTTTCTTCAAATTTAAGAAAGCAACATATTTAGCTATCTAGCTATCTATATAGGAGAGAGTGTTAGTTGTGTGTGTATATATACACACATACATATACATATACATATACATATACATATACTGGTTCTAAATTACACAGTGACTATGATGGAATATTTTATGTGGCCTAACATATGGATGCTTTACCGTTCATCTTTTGTTCTTGGGTTTTTGTTTGTTTGTGTCCCCTACAAAACAAATTCACGCACATTAGAAATATGTTAAACATAAAATTCGTTCATGACCCTGAAAACCTATAATTGTTTATCTATCTATCTATATATATCTGTATCTATATCTCTAAAAATACATACATACACACACACACACATAGGAATATATATATATATATATATATATATATATTCCTGTCATACCAAAGGGTCATACCAAAGGGTCCTTGGAATCAAACCACCAACCAAAAAAAATCATTTCTTTTTTCTTTATTTGTGCTTTGAGACAATACCTACCGAGCAAGTAATAACACTTTAAAATAAAGTACCATAACATATTTAAGAAGTAAGAAGATCTATAAAAATATTTTTTGAATAAGAAAAATACTGGGACTAGAAAAAAGCATTTTATGGTTTGTAGAGGTAGAATAATCAGAAGTTTTAGATCAAGGTGCTCAGCTGCCTTTTTTGCAGGAAGCTATAAAGTATGAATAATGCTTCCGTTGAGTTACGCTACCTCAATGGACGAGTTTACATGTGGTCATGAACGCAACTTCAGCACCGAGAACCCGCCCGCGCGCATGCGCAGGAGGACGGTGCCTTTGCAGGCGGACAGAACATCAACAGCGTAAACTTACTTCAGCAGGAGCTGGCAGGGCAGGGAGGGACACATGGCCATTTGACTTTACAGGAATTTAGTTAAAGTTGCATCACCATCTTTAAACGTAACGCTCCATTTTCCCTTACATACAATTGAGTTTTTCAAAAACTCAGTTTTATAGTACTTCATGTGTTTCACAGTCTTTAAGTTAGCACCTCACACAATCATATGTGAGCTTGGAGAAGCCTGATCCTGTAACATAAAACTCACAGGGTCCAGTGTGGGAGCAAGGATCACATTTGTGGCACCAGGAACCATGGCACAGATAAATTTAGACCCTGGTTCCTCTGGGGATTTGATTGCTGAGTTTCTAAAATAGTCTTTGGGCCTTTTAAAAAGATAGCTGAAAAGCTTAGTAAACTTATCACTATTTTTTTTAAGTTGCATTCTGCTAGCTCACCCATATATTCATTAGCCCATTTTACTTGTTTTATGTATATATACAGAGATAAGCCACATAAGTTCAGGGACAACGTTTTATTTGAATCTCTATCAAAATGGTGGAAAAACCAAAGTGTTTTGGAAGGAAAAATCTGCTCCCGATCCAAACAATTCAAGCTCATCTGTGAAACATGGGAGGTAATGTCGTGGCTGCTTCTGGAACAGGCTTACTGAGTTTCTTGATTATAAGTCTAGCAGCAGAATGAATTTAGAGGTGGACAGAAACATTTTCTCACTTTACAGAGAAATGCATCAAAAACAACTGGGATCATCTGATGGTGCTACAGCAAAGCCATCATGCAGTGCTAAAAATGAAAGTTCAAGATTCTGGATATTGATTTTATAACATTTTTATAACAAACCAAAAAATTGCAGGATAGTGCCATTCTTTGATAAAATACTGACAGGCTCCAACTGCTTAGTCTCTATAGGTACATGTACTAAGGGGAACGTTCAAGGTTTGACATGAGGAACAGATTGTACTCTTATGTATCTACAGTAGCCACCTAACATAAAGTTTCTGTATACACTCACAAGCCACTTTATTAGTTTTTATTACACAATCGAATGAAGCAGCTCTGCCATGAATTCTACTTTAACAATGTTATTTCTCAGAAAGGTGCTAATTCTACTGTCTGTTTATTATTGACGTCAAAGTTTTGGCGCCCTTATTCATTTAAAAAAAACAAATTCATTTAGAACCTTATAACAAACTGCAGTACAACTCCAACCTCAGTAATTAAACTTGTATGTCAAAATGTATCAAATATCAAAAGACTCATATAGTGCTAGGGCTGTGGGTCGCTTTGTTTTTGTCCGAGATCTTGTGCGGAACCATTCTGTGTGTATTTCAATTACTAGTGTCCAAGTTGCCACTAGGATGACAAGTGTCTTGTAACAACAGAATTAATTAGTAAATTTTATAACAGGAAATTATTTTATAATTTAGGAAAACTTTTGAATCTTGCAATAAGGTAAAAAAAAGTCTTATTGTAATGTAAAAGATTCTTTTAAAATGAAAAAATTATGCTGTTATAATTAGGAAAGTTTTTGTGGATGCCCTGTTTTTTATTCTTTCTCTTTTTGCCTGCTTGTCAAGAAAATGCTACTGCACAACAGAACATGTTGGCAGCTATTTTCTTACAATAGTAATTAAAGTCTGAAACGAGATAGCTACGCTTTACAAAGTATAACACACATTTCTCATCTGTCCATTATCTATACCACTTATACAGTTAATGGTGGCTGGAGCTGGTACTAGCTGTCATAGAGTTTGTGTGTACGTGGTGTAGAAAAGACTCAGTGCTGACTCAGAGAGACAAACAACGATTCACACTCCCACAAATACTCGATGCATATATTTTATCATAATCTAACTGTAGTGCAGCATAATATGGCTATGGGTTGCTTTTGTTTTACCTGGTAACTGCAGTGTTGATACGGACTTCTACTGATCTCAAAAAAAGTTGCCAAACTGTTCTTACACCACCACCTCATGTCAAACATTTAGAACTGCTCAAGGCAACGTCATCTCAGTTGCACTTGTGCTAATGTGTTTTTACATTACAGATTACTTTAATTAATTTTTTATCAATTTCTTAAATTTAGACTTTACTCTACTGTCTGTTAACTTGTTCCATGTTAAAGTAACATATTATTATACACTGACACACTATTCTGCAGTTTTACTTCTTTAAACTACTAAAACTCAAAACATGATCTTGGTTTATGAATATAATTATGTCGAGATTCTTTATTACCCCTTAAGACTTAGCAGTACCTTCCATGGTTAGTGCACGGTTTTGTCAGTACCAACATTTTTTTCATCGTTTTTTTTATTAATTATTGTTTTAAATTTGACCAAAAAGAAATCCTTCTTGCTCCTCTGTGATACATGTATAGAGACAATTCAATAACTTCCATCAATGTTGTAATGTTGTATATGACAATGATTTTTTTATGACATATCATCCATCATCTTAACAATTTTGTCTTTTTTAAAGGAATGCAGGGTTGCTGGAGCCCAGCACAGAGAAACATAAACAGACAGACAAACATTCACACTTGATTTAGAGTCACTAATTAATAGATGTATGTTTAGAAATATGCATGATTTTAGACTGTGGGATATATTCTTTTAAAATTGTCATGAATGACCATGTATTTTGTTATTCTTCTGTATTTTGTTGAGATAATCCCAACCAAAATTTTAAAAAAAAACAACTTTTAACATTTATTTATGTCTGAAATATGAGCTGAAGGTGTACATTGCATTTCCAAAATCATTCACTTTTCCTCTAAAATGTTCCTTCCTTGTTCGGATCAGTGCTTTGAGCGTCCATTGTACCTTCATTAGAAAAGCTGGAAGCTGACACAAACACCATAAAAGCACATTATCTTTAATATTACTAAACACTGTCAACAGACTTATTAGCTGCATCATAAAATCATTCCTTCAGGACTTCGCTGACCTTTTTGTAATTGTTGCAACCTAAAATGCTTGTTGTGATTCTTTTACAATGTTTTAAATGTCAAGGCCATGCAGAATTTAGAGGAGAGGGTTCAATCAGTTGATGGCAAAATCAAAAATTCCTGCATGGACTGCTTACTCAGGGGTGACTGTGCTGCAGCAGGTGGAGTGCCCATCCACCAATCCTACCATTGTTTGTTTGATCCCTGGCCCCTGCAGCTTTACATTGTGACACGAGTGTCATTGAGCAAGACACTGGACCCCCACCTAGTTGCTTCCAGTGAGTGTTCATCAGCTATATAGCAGGTCCCCCATCTGTTAATGTGAATGGGTAAATAAGAAGCAGTATAAGGTTTTTTGAGTACCAACAGGTAGAAAAGTGCCATAAGATAAGGTAAGGTAATCTTTATTGATCCCACGACGGGGAAATTTACACGTTACACAACATAACAGGTTTAAATTCAAATTCTTTTTTGACTTTATTTATAATCCAAATTCTATTCAATAACAATGCACTGCACTGCTAAACTGTGGTGATTAAAAAATTCCTTCTCATTTATGGAGTGTTTTTTCCCAGGAACTGCGACAAAGCAAAGTTACAAAGCAGAAAAAAAATGTACATTTGAGAGAGAACAAATGTGTTTTAGAGAGAGAGAGCGAGCCTAAGGGCAGGCAACAGAGAGTCAGTCAACAACATGCTGAACATCTGGTTTGCCCCTCACAGCCTGACCCACTCACTGCAATTCCTGTAGCTCGGTGGCCAGCTGGTCAATGAGTGCTCAGCTTTCTGCTCCCTGCAGCAGCTGCTCACACTGAAAACAACCTGACCTTCTCACTTACATTGCGATGAAAGATGAAAGTGAGGTCGGACGGTTCCGCATCCTGCGAGGCATGTTAACACACCTCATTAACTGTACCTCTTCAAAATAATCGGTGTAAAGGACAATTACTTTTAGTCCTGTGGTAACTACCAGGATGGAGAATTTAATGAGGTTGCCAGGTAAAACTGACTTATATAAAGAACTAAAGCAATTATTATGTGTGGTGTAAAAGGATGATGAACCCACAGTAAACCCTGCAGCCATTTAGACCAGCTCCCTACTACTTCTGAATTGCTATTTTCAGTAGTTATAATTCCGATAAATTAGCTGATGGTCTAGATTGTGCGATAACTATGTTTTTTTTGCAGTAAACTGGGGGGACCATTAGGCCATGGTTGGCATTTCTATTATGCTCTCCTAGTTTTCACAAATAATGAATATAACTTGTTTTATAACATTTGTTTAGTTCCGAAAGGAGAACTTTGACTACTCTGCTGACATTTACTTGTCATAATATGAGTGGTGTGTGTGACTGGTCGTTGCAAACAGGTTGGCAGCAACATTAGGAGCAATGGAGCAATACAGACTGACAGACCACCTTTAATCTGTAGGCGTTGCTGGTATAACTCACCGCTTCCTTTGCTACACACACATGCTCATGCATATATCCATCCCTCCATTATCAGTAACTGCTTGTCCTGTTTATGGTTATGAGGGGCTGAACACTATATTGGACAAGCACTAAACTAGGACAGGAGACCTACTAAACAAGTAAGTGTTGTTGGAATTTTGTTGTTGGCTTCAGAGATAGCTGAGTTTCTGTCATTTCTCTTGAGTCTGCTTTTTCAGCCTGTTTGTTAGTCTGCGTTTAACAAGTGTTAGGAATTATAGGTAGAGAGCTTTGAAGTGGATATTTGGTCTGTTGTTGGTGGTAGTTTCGGTTTAGCAATCAACAAGCATTCACCCCTTTGTCCCAACAAAGGCACACTAATTAGTTTGGTTTCAACGAGGGGGCGGTTTCAGCTGTAGCCAATTAAGACCATATTTAAGGCACCTGTTCCGCTGGAGCGTCAGCCCTCCTTGGGTAAAGCCCTCCTTGGGTAAAGCCCTCCTTGGGTAAAGCCCTCCTTGGGTAAAGCCCTCCTTGGGTAAAGCCCAGCGAGTCCACCGAAGGGAGGACACCGTAAGACACTGCATTTCTTTCGATTTCTGTCTTCTCTTCCACTTTCACTTTTATCCTCCTCCGCTCCGGAAAGCCTGCTCTGTTTCTCATCATGTGTTTTCAGCAGATCCCACTTCTCCTCCGCAGACACAGGACACGACATTCTCTGAGAGGACGGTGCTTCACCAATCTGCGTGCCCTCACCCAGACCACTCTGGCCCCAGCCTCTTTATCTCTTGCACTGTGGAACTGCCAATCGGCGGTGAACAAGGCTGACTTTATTCCGGCTTTTGCCACACACTCAGCTGTCCAGCTTCTCGCACTTACAGAGACCTGGATTACACCGCAGAACACGGCCACCCCTGCTGCACTCTCCACTGGCTTCACCTTCTCTCACACCTCTCGTCCATTGGGTCGGGGAGGTGGGACTGGTCTTCTTGTCGCCGACTCCTGGAAGTTCTCCACGACTGCGCCCTTCAACAATCTGTCGTCGCTGGAATATCACACCATCAGTATTAAGGCACCGATTACAGCCCATGTCATTGTAATCTACAGACCGCCAGGCCAGCTGGGGAACTTCTGCGATGAGCTGGATATCCTGTTGTCCCAATTCCCTGAAGATAACACTCCTCTCATCATCCTAGGCGACCTCAACATCCACCTAGACAAACCCCACGCAGCTGACGTGCTCGCTCTTCTGAACACGTTTGATCTGGGACTGGTCTCAACTCCCCCGACCCACAAAGCAGGCAACAACCTAGATCTCATTCTGATCCGGAACTGCACTGTGGCCGACATTGCTGTCACTCCGCTGCATTTGTCGGACCATTTCTTCATCCAGCTCACTGTCTCCATCCCTACACCGGCACACCATCCTACCGCACTGGTTACATTCCACCGTAACCTCAGGTCTCTTAACCTGGAGCAGTTCTCTTCACTGGTTTCTGCTAAGCTGCCCTCGCCCCAGGATCTGTCCACCCTCCATACAGACGCGGCCAATGAAAGACTCTGTAATACACTTTCGTCGTGCCTAGACAGTCTCTGCCCGACAACCTCTTGACCTGCTCGCCCTTCAGCTTCCAACTCTTGGCTAACTGACCAGATTCGGGAACAACGTACTGTCCTCAGGGGTGCTGAGAGGAAATGGCGCAAAACCAAGGCTCTTCAGACTACCAGGATTTGCTTGCTTCCTTCTCTCACAGTGTCACTAGGGCCAAAACTGAATACTACCAGGACAAGCTCAGCAACACCACAGACACTAAAAAGTTGTTCTCCACTTTTAAATCATTGCTCTACCCACCGCCGCTGCCGCCACCCACTTGTCTCACAGCTGACGACTTTGCCTCCTTTTTCACCAACAAGGTGGCAACCATCAGCTCCCAGTTCTCCCCACCAGATGACATCCACCTACCAACATCGAATGACACACCACGCTTCGCATTCACAACCCTGTCAGAGGACGACGTTTCTGCTCTCCTCCTTTCGAATCGCCCAACCACTTGCTCTCTGGACCTGATCCCCTCCACCCTTCTTCAAGCTGCTGCACCGAGACTAATACCAGCCATCACGCAGATCATCAACACTTCTCTCATAACAGGCACCTTTCCCACCTCGTTCAAACAGGCCCAGATTACGCCCCTGTTGAAGAAGCCTTTTCTTGATCCCTCCCTTGTGGAGAATTACAGACCAGTCTCTCTTCTCCCATTTCTGGCCAAGACCCTGGAATGAGCAGTCTACAATCAACTTTCAGACTTTCTTTCCCTGAACAACCTCCTCGATGTAAATCAGTCTGGCTTCAAGAGCGGTCACTCCACAGAGACGGCACTTTTGACTGTTGTGAAATCCCTACGGGCTGCTAAAGCTGCGGGGAATTCTTCTGTCTTGATTCTATTGGACCTGTCGGCAGCCTTTGACACTGTAAACCACCAGATCCTCCTGAACAGTCTCTCCCTTAGGTGCCTCTGAACCAGCTCTAGCCTGGTTTCGGTCCTACTTGTCTGGACGAACCTACAAGGTATCCTGGCAGGGGCGCGATTCTAAATCTCATAACCTCTCCACTGGTGTACCTCAGGGCTCTGTTCTTGGTCCTCTTCTTTTTTCCATCTATACTTCTTCCCTGGGCTCTATCATCCAATCACGTGGCTTTTCATATCACTGCTATGCGGACGACACGCAGCTCTTCCTGTCCTTTCCGCCAAATGACTCCAGCGTCTCCACACGCATCTCTGCCTGCCTCTCTGACATCTCTGCCTGGATGAGAGAAAGACATCTTCAGCTCAACATCTCCAAGACTGAGGTTCTAGTCTTCCCAGCCAAGCCGTTGACGCAGCACAACATCAGCATCAACATTGGATCCGAAGTGATTGCTCCCGCTAAGTCGACCAGAAATCTGGGGGTCATTATTGACGACCAACTGAGCTTCACGGAACACATCGCCTCAGTCTCTAGGTCGTGTAGATTTGCCCTCTACAACATCAACAAGATCAGACCCTACCTCTCTGAGTACACGACTCAACTCATCGTGCAGGCATTGATCATATCTCGTCTAGATTATTGCAATGCACTGTTGATGGGGTTACCGGCATGCACGACCAAACCCCTGCAGATGATCCAAAATGCAGCAGCACGCCTTTTCTTTAACCAGCCAAAAAGGACTCATGTCACCCCTCTCTTCAGATCTCTGCACTGGCTTCCTGTAGCTGCTAGGATCAAGTTCAAAGTCCTCTCTCTTGCCCACAGAGTGGTCAACTCAACAGCTCCGGCTTACTTAAAGTCATTCATTCAGGTCTACAGCCCCTCCCGTCCGCTGCGCTCGGCCAGCGAACGATGTCTGGCAGTCCCAGCGCCACACAGAAGACACCAAGGAAAACTCTTCAGCTCAGTAATCCCACGGTGGTGGAATGAACTGCCAAACTCGGTGCACTCAGCGACCTCACTAACTACATTTAAAACACTGCTGAAAACAAAACTCTTCCGTCTCATTCTTTAAAATAAAAAAAAAATCTTGCTTTTTCTTTTTCTCTACTTGCATCTCATGAAACCGTAACACTTGCTTGATAGCACTTTTTTGATAGCACTTTACTTTGATGTTTTTCTCCTAAACTTAGATTTTATTGCTTGTTTGTTCCTCACTTGTAAGTCGCTTTGGATAAAAGCGTCTGCCAAATGCCTAAATGTAAATGTAAATGTAAATATTGGCTACCATAGAGTGAGAGGTGGGGTCCACCCTTGATAGGTCTAAGTCTATTTCAGGGCCAACACACTCAGTGACAAAATTCACACTCACACTTTCACCAACGAGAGTCATCAATTTTCATAGCATGCATCTCTTTGCACTGTGGGAGGGAACCCACGCAAGCACAGCAAGAACACCACACAGAAAGGCTTACGTTAACCAGGGATTCAAACTGAGGTCATTTAGGAACTCAGGACTAATTGTTGCTGTTTTACAAACTATTTTCCCATTACTGTTGGTTGCTAAACATCAGCTGCCCCAGAGTCTGTGGTCACGTTCTGGTCTTTATAATGTATCGAACATTTTCAATATAGAATGCGGGCTGTAGGCAGACCACTAAAGTATACACACACTGTGCCTCTAAAACTATGCCGTTGTAAAATCTGCAGAATTAAATCTGGAATTGTACTGCTGAAATATCCACTCATTTTTTTTGCCTTGTAGGCACCGAACGAAACACCAAAATGCCCAAAATGCCAATATACACCCCTGCTTTAACTGTATCTTCACATATGTACAAGGTACTTACTGTATGCTGTGGGCACTAATGGACAATGTGATATAAAATTAAGTATGATTACATTTTAATGCTTATGTGTGGTCTTTGTGTAACAGCAAAGTGTACCCATGAAGAATGCTTCAAGGCATGCCTAACTTTGTCTTACATACATACTTTGTCTTCAGTATTTGTGTAGATGTTTGTGCAAAACTGCTTCGAGATTAGCAACTATCTAATCACAAAGTGTAGGCCAAACTGTTATGACCCAGAGTCACCATGTTCATATGTGTGTGTTGCGGAATGTTTTGCCCCAGTGCAGAGGGGTATAAAACATGTCTGTGATGTATCAGTCTTTAGAACTGCACTAGACAGATTCTGACTTTGGCTCCTTTCACTGATAACAGTCTGGTTGGTCCTTTTAATCTTCATCATGGCATCTTGACTCGCCTGACCTTATGTTGTGGTTTGTCAAGTTGCTACCTTAAATTAGCAAATACATCATCTAAGTTTTACATCATCTAAGACTTCTACGTATTACAGCAGATGGAAGTGCTTGTTAGAAACGTTTTTCACACCCAACACCAAACCACTGTTGCATGACCAACAACCAATAAAGAGTTTATATGAGACTCATAATAATCCAAATATTTCCATCCTCTGGTTATGTCAAATGATAAATATCCAAGGAGTTTCTCCTGTGACTATCACACAGAAAAAGCTTGGGTCTCTTCTACACAGCTCATTTTTCCCTGTTAAAAATCACTCGGAGAGGCTGTTTCCTACAGACATTTACAGTCTATTCTAATGTATTGCTTTTTCAGCTGACACAATGAAGACATCAGTTTATTTGCAGCTAATATGAGGCTTCAGCTGTCTAAGAAAAATAAATCCAATTATTGTTCAGCAAAGATTTCCTCCTTTGTGTCATTATCCCTTCACCAGTGCTCAGCAAGGAAATGCTCACTAAAGAAACAAATAGATCTTTGTTCTAAACACACTGACACTTTGAAAGCTATCCACTTAAATTGTCTACCTCGGCCCGTTGAAGCCCTATTTACTGTGCAGACAATGCATTTTGTCCCAGATCACTGACACTAAGAAGCATCAAGAGAGCATCTTGGAACAAAGGAACTTCACTGAAATGCTATAGCAATATCCATCCCTAACTATTGTTTTAGCTACATATATGCTTTGAACATGTTTGAAGTGGGCTGTCTGTTTGATCCATGTGAATGTCAGTGTTCCATGTTTATTCAGCACAAACAAATGTGCCAATTGCACAGACATCAGGTGTAGCTATAGCTGGATCTCCAGTTTTCTTCCAGTTTCTCTATTTAAAGTCATCTTTATCATGTTTTTTATCGGCAGACATCTCACTGAGTAAGTGAGTGAAATATAATATTTAGGGTTTTTATCACTTAAGCACTATGGTTGTTATGTCGAAAGGACGTGAACAGCACATACACCGTGTTCCCCTGTGGTGTTTTATTTTATTCCACTGAACTGCGATAGCACTTATTATGACACGCCATTGGACGCCTGTTAAATGTTACCCATTGTACTTTAGGTTGATTAGATCGGCACTCGGCTATGAAGAGCACAGGGATGCTTGCACTTGACAAGCTCCCCAGGGACACTGCACAAAGGACAGGCAGTCAAAGTGTCTGGACCAGGAACAGTGACACTTAATATGCAATCAAACAGACTGATTAACAAGGCTAATGCAATTAGGTGCTACATGAAACAGGCTGCTAGGGAGATGAGTGTACTGTAAAATAATACACGCAGCCATTATGAAATAAAGATGCTCAATGAATTTAGGGCAAAGAGGCAGTGTTTATTAACCACTTAAGGGTCTACCTCTTCAGTTACAGTTACATGGTAACAGCTGAAATAAGTACAGATTTAAATGCTGATACAGATGTTTACATATAGTAAACTGTCACACAGCATCAAAATGTTTGAAGGGTTAAATCCCACTGCAGATGTTCCAGTCACCTTGGCCCTACAATACAGAGGCTATATGTCAGCTGTTGGTGTTCCAGGTCTTAACCTGTTGACGTGCAGCAGTTTTATCCCTCATACAGTACATACATACCCTATCTACAAACAGAACAACTATGCCAGTGTTAACAATTAGGCATTTGGGTAAATTATCATGAACAACAGATTCTGCTTGTGAAGGACATATTCAAGACACATTTAGATGTCCAACAAATATTCATCTCAAAGAAGCTCCAGGCAACTGGTAGGTTTCTATCATTTCTTTACAGAGTCTGGCTATAAAACTGAGGGATGATTTGTAAATTATTGTCCTGTAATTTGACTCTTATTATAATTTTATTTAGGCAACATTCCAAGCCAACTATTGGTTCAACAATTATTCTAAAATCTGAACGCACAAATTGGTGTACAGGCAAGTATGACACATGATTTATTTATTTTTTAAATTGTTACAGTGAATTGTTTAAAATTAAGTGAATTGTTAAAGTGAAGTTCCACATCCCTGCCTCTCAGACTTTAACAGGTGGGATAGGATCCAGCTCCCCTGGAAGCCCAAAGAGGATAAGTGATTAAAGATAATAGATTGATGAATGGAGTTTGGTAATGAAAAGTGGGAGTTGGGAACTGTGTATTTGTATTTCCTCAGTCATGTGCACATGTACACAATCAGTTTCCTGATTAATTTGTGTGTGGCCTTAAAAAAAAAATACTCTTCTGGGTTTTTTTTTTCTTGAATTATTAAAGTGAAGTTCAGTAAGAACTATTGAGGGTGATTTGGTAACTCTACCTCTTCTTTCCACCTCATCTGATTACACCCAAAGAAGCACAGGCCAAATTAAGCTCTAGACCATACCTCTATGCTCTAGAAAAGCCCCTAGCCCAGAGGTAGTACTTTCTAAATGTTCAGAAACTATCAGGCTGGCGCCTGCAGTGCTGAATGTCACTGATTCGTCAGTCTTCGTTCATTCGTCAAATAACATCCAACATATCACATTTACAGACACACACACACTTGGGGCAAAAGCACTCCATTTATGGTCCTATGTTGAATCTACAGTGTAATTGGTTTCTGTGAACGATTAGACTTCTGTGCTAGTGTGTCTCTGTTTATTTGCAGAGACACACTGTTTTTTTTTTTTCTACAAACAACAGTGACTGAAAACGAGTGGATCATGTTGGAATTGGAGCCAATAGATGATGAACATCAATTACTTTAGCTGAAATTAGAGTAGTGTCAGAAGTGCGTTTTTCTCTAGACCCAGAAGTACAGGACACAGGAGGAAGATTGTGATTGAAGATTGTTTATTGAAATTAGAATAAATGCTGTGAATGATGAGGGGGGGTCGTGGCAGTAGACGGCTTGAGGGGGAGTCGTGGCAGTAGACGGCTTGAGGGGGGAGTCGTGGCAGTAGACGGCTTGAGGGGGGAGTCGTGGCAGTAGACGGCTTGAGGGGGGAGTCGTGGCAGTAGACGGCTTGAGGGGGGAGTCGTGGCTGTAGGACCGGCAGACAGGCAAACAGTAAATCCAAACCTGAAATAATCCGGCGTGGTGAAAGAGGTTCTAACTGCCTTGCTGCTGCACAGCGACCCTCAGGATCTCCTGGGGTTGCAACAGCCTCCCCAAGTCTTAACATCAACTGACATAGAATGGGACATTGCTGGCGTTGAGTGGAGTCCAGGACAAGGTCCCCTGGCAGTGGGGGAGGAGAATGAGTCTCGGAGGTTGGGTCTGAGGGCGTCGGGCTGGTTGTTTTCTAAGTGTGGAGGTGTTGTTGGACTGTGGCTTGGTCTCACTGACTGTGGGTGAGGGGGCAATCTTGGTAGTAGACTTGGGCACTGAGGAAAGCAGGGTGTCCGGTGAACTCACTGCAGGCCTCGTAACTGGGCGAACAGGTGCAGAATGAGGGACAGCAGCAGGAGCAGGAACCGAGCCAGAAGAGGGGTTGGCAGACTCAGGGGCAGGAGGACAAGAGACTGTGGCTGAAACTGGTGTGCATGGTGTGAGAGTCTGGGTGCGGGTGTAACGCTTAATGTGGCTGTTCTTGCTTGATGAAGCAACACTGGGGTGTATGTGGGGCATCTCTGGATCCTGACCCGATGGAGAGTAGAGGAAGTCCGAGGCTTGAGCCTTTAATTCTTTCCATATGTTCCTTGCCTCCAACGGACTTAGGAAGACCAGGTCGGAATCCAGAACTGGCTGGGAGGGTGACATGTACAGAATTCCAGAGGTGAGGAAGTGGGGTTGCTGACCAGGGAGATTATTGGAATGTGGTTTCATGGTGACTTCTACTCCAGTGTCCTGGGGGTCCAATTGTCTGGCCAGATCGTACTGTCAGAAGTGCGTTTTTTTCTAGACCCAGGAGGAAGATTGTGAATGTTTATTGAAATTAGAATAAATGCTGTGAATGATGGGGGGGGGGGGGGTCGTGGCTGTAGGCGGCTTGAGGGGTGAGTCGTGGCTGTAGGCGGCTTGGACGTGAGTCGTGGCTGTAGGCGGCTTGGACGTGAGTCGTGGCTGTAGGCGGCTTGGACGTGAGTCGTGGCTGTAGGCGGCTTGGACGTGAGTCGTGGCTTTAGGACCGGCAGACAGGCAAACAGATTAAATCCAAACCTGAAATAATCCGGCGTGGTGAAAGAGGTTCCTGGAGAACTTGAGAGGAGTCAAAAGGTGAGCAAGCAGAGTAAGTCCAAACATGAAAAATCCAGCGTGGCGAGATTTCCTTTCCTGGCGGCTGCAAGGTCGTCATGTGGAAAGCCGATTTGGCAGCGAGCTGTGGTGAAGTCCAGGTACAAATAGACAGGGGGGACAGGTGAAACCAATTGAGGGCAATCAAGGGGGGTGAAGTTGCCTGAGCCGTAGTAGAATTTGGACAGTAAGTGGAGAGGAGCGGGTAACAAAATAAAGGTGCAAGGGAGGAAGTGGGGCTGAGGAACTGAGTCATGACAAGCAGGGCAAAAAAGAGAAAACATGTCAGGAGATCATCTATAAGCTCTGTCTGACCACTGAACTGCAGTCGAAATTTTAAGTGTGTCCACTGAAAAAGACTGACATGTACAAACAACACACACACATTTTTGGTGAGGGACCTTTTAATTCACATGGTGTGTTTTATGTTTATTCTGTCTTATTGTAAAGGGTCTGTAGAGCACTTGTCCTGTCTGAAAGCTGCATTAGAAGTTAGGTTTTGGTTTGTCCCATATAAACTTGGAGAGAAAAGCATCAGCAAGATGAAAGAACATCTGATTAAAGATTGATTATACAATAAAAAATAAAAAATATATAGAATAAAAAGTATCTTGCAGAAATGTGTAGGAGACCTACAGTATTAAGTGTGTTTAAAAAGAACAATAAAGATCTCCCTCACATTCAGCCTTAATTCTATGTCGTTTAATCTGTATGCTCCTGATCTATTTTCTCCCTGCCACGTCCAGTTTCCCACACTGTCAGTGATATTGTGCCTGTCTTCTTTTAGCCAGTCACTGGCTGTCGTTTCTAAACTGAAAATGCTACTTTCAATTCAATTCAATTCAACTTTATTTATATAGCGCCAATTTACAACAAGGTCATCTCAAGGCACTTTACATAATAAAGTCAAGACTATACAAACATTTAGAGAAAGCCCAACAAATCCCCCTTGAGCAGCCATAGGCAACAGTCGAGAGAAAAAAACTCCCTTTAACGGAAGAAACCTCCAGCAGAACCAGGTTCAGGGTGGGCGGCCATCTGCCTTGACAGGTTGGGATGAATGGAAAGTGGAGAGAGAAAAGAACAGAGCAACAAAAGCAACAACAAAACATTGGGCAGGTTAGTAGGACCAGTAGCTGCACACTGGAAGACACACAGCGCCAAATCCGGGGACACCTGAGGACAGGGACAGAGATGGAGACAGAGAGGGAGAAAGACGACTATGGGACAAAGAAGATACAGACTTAATGTCATACAATGGTGACATTATAGATGTGGGGTGAGAGGACAGAATGAAGAGAAAATGAAAGTGGCACAGTGCAGAGTCCCCCAGCAGTCTAAACCTATAGCAGCATGACTATAACCAACTATAAGCTTTATCGAAGAGGAAGGTTTTGAGCCTAGTCTTAAAAGTAGAGAGGGTGTCTGCTTGATCTTTAAGGTATGATGGAGCTTGACCGTTTAGAGTTTTATAGGTAAAAAGAAGGGTTTTAAATTCTATTCTACATTTAATGGGAAGCCAATGGAGAGAAGCTAATGAAGGTGAAATATGATCTCTCTTACCAATCCCAGTCAGCAATCTTGCTGCAGCATTTTGGTTTAATTGGAGGCTTTTTAGAGAGTTACTGGGGCTGCCTGAAAGTAGAGAATTACAGTAGTCCAATCTAGAAGTAACGAATGCATGAACCAGTTTTTTGAGACAGGATGCTCCTAATTTTGGCAATGTTTCTTAGGTGGAAGAAGGCTGTTCTAGAGATTTGTTTTATGTGTGAGGTAAATGACAAATCCTGGTCAAAAATGACTCAGAGATTCCTTGCAGTACTACTGGGGGCCAGAGTCATTTCATCTAAAGTAGCGATATGGTTAGAAAACATGTTCCTTAGACTTTTAGGCCCAAATACAATAACTTCAGTTTTATCTGAGTTTAGATGAAGGAAATTATACGTCATCCAGTATGTCTTTCAGTTACAAGACATCCAGTATGTCTTGTAGTTTGAGTAATTGATTTGTTTCATCAGGTTTCATAGATAGATATAACTGCGTGTCATCAGCGCAGTAAAAATTTACAGAGTGTTTTCTAATAATGCTGCCAAGGGGAGACATATATAGAGTAAAGAGTATTGGTTCTAACACAGAGCCTTGTGGAACTCCATAACTAACTTTTGTGTATGTGGAAGATTCATCATTAACATGATAAAATTGGAATCTATCTGACAGATACGATTTAAAGTTTCTTTAAAGTGTACTGTTGTCCACCGTTTAGACTTTAAATTACCCATCTGTGTGTTTTGCTATTTAAAATTGTAGTAAAGGAGAAGACATGAAACGACCGTACTAAGGTTAATAGTTTAGTTTCATGAGTTTGATGAGATTGAATACTTGGAGTGAGCCTGCTGTGCATAAAGTGTTTGTAGCTCCTTCCACTATTGTGGGACTACTGAGCTCAAGGGCTTTGCTTGAGATCTTTTTTTTTTTTTTTGTGATGTAAGGAGAAAACAAAGTTCTCATGTTGCCCTTTGACAACCCTCTGTAAAATGAGCACTAAATACAGATTGAGGTACCTTATTTTTAAGTACCTTATTTAAAGCACTTTCTACATTGTCTTTTGGAAAATATGCTGTATGTCTTCTTTCTGCTCAGAGTTCTCCCAAATGTCATGGCCATGGGGTAAATCTTGGATAGCTGTGGTGGTTACTGTTACACTTTTCCTTTATTCTTTCAGTCCACGTCTTCTCCTTGCTATTCCTTATCCACTAGCACCTCTCAACTTCGAGCCGCCCTTTACAGGTTAACATTGTAAGTCTTTCTTCTAACGGCACACCAGCTTTCATAACATGCTGCCATACATCCCTTTGCTTTGACCTTTGATAATCCTCTGGTCTTAATTGCAAGTTGGTGTCTATCCCTCTCCTTTGTTCTCAGCATCCAATCTTCATTGCAGCCCATCTGTAATGCTAGAAAACTGTAAAGGATGCCATTTCTGGACTTTTGTCAAACACTAACGTGTCTCTCTCTGTGTCTTGTCCAGCTTTTGGTCACCTCTAGCCTTAATCACATAGAGGTACAAAAAAGACAGCATCAGATGCTAAATCAAATATCTACTTAACAGCAGGAAATTTCTCTGAGCAGTGTTTCGTGGATGCAGAAGGATTATTCCCCTCATTCAAAACATGTGAAAGAGGAGTGTTTTAATTCAGTCACATTAAATAGAAACATTCTCTTAAAGTTAGCCTGATTTTCCATCCATCCATCCATGTATGTGGGTCTCTGGTAGATACGCAACTCAGCTAAGACAGTTTTCTGCCTTGGGGAATTGCCAAACAGCATAAACAATTCATACTATGCAGAGCTTCAGCTGTCACAGTTTTCTGCTTCAGCTGTGATTTCTCTGTAACTTTTGAGGCTGTCGTTTCTTTTTTTAAAAGGGACTTTTAATTTTTCCTAATTTGATTTCCCTGTTTCTGTCTTTCACTGAGTTTTTTTTCTCAATAATTCACTATGAAGCAAATTCAACAGTACAGTTGAATTGCTTCATGGTGAAATAACAAAAAACATTGATTCTGCTTTATTTCAATGAATGAAGATGTTTGTGTTATTCGCTGGACTATTATCTAAATATTTCTATTTTTAACTCTGCCAAAAAAAAAAACAACTTATAAATATTAAAAGCAAATAATACAATCTACTAATTCTATTTAGGCTTTTCCCATCAGGGGTTGCCACAGTGGATCATCCATTTCCACCTTAATCTATCCTGGGCATCTTCCACTGTGCCAACCTCATGTCCTCTGTTAGCACATCCATATATCTCCTCCTTGGTTGACTCTCGCCCTCTTGCCTGGCACCTCCATCTCCAACATCAGAAAGCTAATAATGCATTACACTTCTCATTTCTTCTCATGTTTTATTTATTAATAAAAATTGAAAACGTTGTTAAATCATTGACAACCATGGTAAATAAGCAGATTTTGTGAGAACAATTTGATACCTATATGTTTCAGATTGCATATTTGCACAAAGGAAATAAATTCAAGTGTAAACAAAAACAAATTAAGATTTATTTTTTATAAAAATAAAATAAAAATAAAAAAAATATGACACTTATTTCTCGAGCCTAAATCAACTGCTTGGGAAACCGCTGCCTTTCCAGACTGAGGCAGAAGGAATGTTGCTCTGCGGTCACAAACAGGCGGACCGCGGTCCGGATCCGGACCAGAAGCTGTCCCATACGGACCCGGAGCTAGAGACCAAACCACACATTTTGCATTAAAAATCTATGATTTTCTTGTCAGGGAGAGCTGTTGAGAGTGTGAAGTCCTCCAGCAGCATAAGCAATTTATTGTCTACCATTGTTCCACGACCCACATCGTCGCATGTCCGGCTTAAACGTAATGAGGGAAATTTCAACTGACGTGCTAAAAGATTATTTAACAAACGCGCATCAAAACAGCTTTTATTATGTCCGACAGTTGCCATATTTGTCATCAGGCCACTGTCAACCAACCATAACAAGGACAAGCTGAATTCAATGCCATTAATTTGGAGATTTGAGGAACAACACCCGCTCAAAGCAAAAGGCCAAGTCTTCCAGAGCATTCCCGGCAAGAGCGCCAAGTCGTTGGATTCTGACGAAGCTGCAGCTCTGCGGGTGTGCTATGTTGACTTGGGCCACTGACACGCTTTGCTTATTTTAAACCTCACGTGGGTCGGCAAAATGACGATGCTTTGACGTCGGCAGAAATGGACGCACTCTTGCTGAACACCATCACAGGATAGTTGCACAAAGTTTCGCTTTAAACCCAGGTCAACTGCTTGGGAAGCAGAATGACAGTGAATGGCAACTGTCTTACTCTCCTAGGGTGATTTTTGCATTTTAAGAGTGGTGTTATCCTTCCATTTTGCAATTTCTTGGACCCTCAAGATTAGCCAGGCGGATCCCTGGTGGTCTAGTAGCTAGGATTTGGCGGGCTGGGTTCGATTCCCGGTCAGGGAAAGCTCTTTTGACGCTGCCTGGCCTCGGGAATGTTTTGTTGGCTTTCTTCAAGGGCTCACCTCCATACCCATATTCCTGGTCGTATTGGTAGACAGAAGATGGACTAACGCTTGCTGCAAGAGTGGAGCAGCCACATTCACAAGTGCTGCTTAGCAAGAAAGCACACACCAGATTGTAGTTTCTCAGCCTTCAGAACAGCTTTTCTAGGTGTGATCGGTAGTAATGTCTCACTATTTTCAAAGATTCCTCACACCCACAAGCCCACACTTGTAGTGCATTGGCCGAGAATCGGACCCAGGTCAACTGCTTGTTCCACCACTATCCCACCAATGCTTAAAAGAAGGCTCCTTGATGGCAAGATTTGCCACTTGCGAATTCGAACCACTGTATAAAAGCTTTATTCACTTTTTTGACCTCTCGTGGAACGGGTAACTCTTCCCTGATGGTTCTCTCTTGCTGCCTTTCCGGAGTGACGCCGAAGGAGTGTCGCTCTAGATCAGGGCTCACTAACAGGCGGACTGCAGTCCGGATCCGGACCAGAAGCTGTCCCATACGGACTCGGAGCTACAGACCAAGCCCCTTTTGCATTAAAAATCTAGCGGGGCACCTTAATTTTAACCGGCGCGGCTATTGTGATCTTTACGGTAGTAAAGAAGAAGACGCGATTAAGCATTGGCCAATTGAATGCGAGTTAAGCAATCCCACATGACTTCACTTAGCCAATCAATTCTGTGGATCACATGCGGTAAATTTTGCGACTCAACAATACCGGCAGACGGGAGAAAGTTCAAGGTTGGAAGAGAATTAATCTGTAGCAAGAATGATTTTTTTGTCAGGGAAAGCTGTTGAGAGTGTGAAGTCTTCCAGCAGCATAAGCAATTTATTGTCTACCATTGTTCCACGACCCACATCGTCGCATGTCCGGCTTAAACGTAATGAGGGAAATTTCAACTGACGTGCTAAAAGATTATTTAACAAACGCGCATCAAAACAGCTTTTATAATGTGACAGTTGCCATATTTGTCATCAGGCCACTGTCAACCAACCGTAACAAGGACAAGCTGAATTCAATGCCATTAATTTGAGATTTGAGGAACAACACCGCTCAAAGCAAAAGGCCAAGTCTTCCAGAGCATTCCCGGCAAGAGCGCCAAGTCGTTGGGTTCTGACGAAGCTGCAGCTCTGCGGGTGTGCTATGTTGACTTGGGCCACTGACACGCTTTGCTTCTTTTAAACCTCACGTGGGTCGGCAAAATGACGATGCTTTGACGTCGGCAGAAATGGACGCACTCTTGCTGAACACCATCACAGGATAGTTGCACAAAGTTTCGCTTTAAACCCAGGTCAACTGCTTGGGAAGCAGAATGACAGTGAATGGCAACTGTCTTACTCTCCTAGAGTGATTTTTGCATTTTAAGAGTGGTGTTATCCTTCCATTTTCCAATTTCTTGGACCCTCAAGATTAGCCCGGCGGATCCCTGGTGGTCTAGTGGCTAGGATTCGGCGCTTTCACCGCCGCGGGCCGGGTTCGATTTCCGTTTAGGGAATGCTCTTTTGACGCTGCCTGGCCTTGGGAATGTTTTGTTGGCTTTCTTCAAGGGCTCACCTCCATACCCATATTCCCTGGTCATATTGGTAGACAGAAGATGGACTAACCCTTGCTGCAAGAGTGGAGCAGCCACATTCACAAGTGCTGCTTAGCAAGAAAGCACACACCAGATTGTAGTTTCTCAGCCTTCAGAACAGCTTTTCTAGGTGTGATCGGTAGTAATGTCTCACTATTTTCAAAGATTCCTCACACCCACAAGCCCACACTTGTAGTGCATTGGCCGGGAATCGGACCCAGGTCAACTGCTTGTTCCACCACTATCCCACCAATGCTTAAAAGAAGGCTCGTTGATGGCAAGATTTGCCACTTGTGAATTCGAGCCACTGTATAAAAGCTTTATTCACTTTTTTGACCTCTCGTGGAACGGGTAACTCTTCCCTGATGGTTCTCTCTTGCTGCCTTTCCGAGTGACGCCAAGGAGTGTCGCTCTAGATCAGGGCTCACTAACAGGCGGACTGCAGTCCGGATCCCGACCAGAAGCTGTCCCATACGTACTCGGAGCTACAGACCAAGCCCCTTTTGCATTAAAAATCTAGCGGGGCACCTTAATTTTAACCGGCGCGGCTATTGTGATCTTTACAGTAGTAAAGAAGAGGACGCGATTAAGCATTGGCCAATTAAATGCGAGTTAAGCAATCCCACAAGACTTCACTTAGCCAATCAATTCTGTGGATCACATGCGGTAAATTTTGCGACTCAACAATACCGGCAGACCGGAGAAAGTTCGAGGTTGCAAGCAAATTAATCTGTAGCAAGAATGATTTTCTTGTCAGGGAGAGCTGTTGAGAGTGTGAAGTCCTCCAGCAGCATAAGCAATTTATTGTCTACCATTGTTCCACGACCCACATCGTCGCATGTCCGGCTTAAACGTAATGAGGGAAATTTCAACTGACGTGCTAAAAGATTATTTAACAAACGCGCATCAAAACAGCTTTTATAATGTGTGACAGTTGCCATATTTGTCATCAGGCCACTGTCAACCAACCGTAACAAGGACAAGCTGAATTCAATGCCATTAATTTGGAGATTTGAGGAACAACACCCGCTCAAAGCAAAAGGCCAAGTCTTCCAGAGCATTCCCGGCAAGAGCGGCAAGTCGTTGGGTTCTTACGAAGCTGCAGCTCTGCGGGTGTGCTATGTTGACTTGGGCCACTGACACGCTTTGCTTCTTTTAAACCTCACGTGGGTCGGCAAAATGGCGATGCTTTGACGTCGGCAGAAATGGACGCACTCTAGCTGAACACCATCACAGGATAGTTGCACAAAGTTTCGCTTTAAACCCAGATCAACTGCTTGGGAAGCAGAATGACAGTGAATGGCAACTGTCTTACTCTCCTAGGGTGATTTTTGCATTTTAAGAGTGGTGTTATCCTTCCATTTTCCAATTTCTTGGACCCTCAAGATTAGCCAGGCGGATCCCTGGTGGTCTAGTAGCTAGGATTTGGCGGGCCGGGTTCGATTCCCGGTCAGGGAAAGTTCTTTTGACGCTGCCTGGCCTCGGGAATGTTTTGTTGGCTTTCTTCAAGGGCTCACCTCCATACCCATATTCCTGGTCATATTGGTAGACAGAAGATGGACTAACCCTTGCTGCAAGAGTGGAGCAGCCACATTCACAAGTGCTGCTTAGCAAGAAAGCACACACCAGATTGTAGTTTCTCAGCCTTCAGAACAGCTTTTCTAGGTGTGATCGGTAGTAATGTCTCACTATTTTCAAAGATTCCTCACACCCACAAGCCCACACTTGTAGTGCATTGGCCAGAATCGGACCCAGGTCAACTGCTTGTTCCACCACTATCCCACCAATGCTTAAAAGAAGGCTCCTTGATGGCAAGATTTGCCACTTGCGAATTTGAGCCACTGTATAAAAGCTTTATTCACTTTTTGACCTCTCGTGGAACGGGTAACTCTTCCCTGATGGTTCTCTCTTGCTGCCTTTCCCGAGTGACGCCAAGGAGTGTCGCACTAGATCAGGGCTCACTAACAGGCGGACCGGATCCGGACCAGAAGCTGTCCCATACGGACTCTGAGCTACAGACCAAACCCGCTAGTTTTTAGCGGGCACCTTAATTTTAACCGGCGTGGCTATTGATATCTTTACGGTAGTAAAGAAGAAGACGCGAAACACATTGGCCAATTGAATGCGAGTTAAGCAATCCCACATGACTTCACCTAGCCAATCGATTCTGTGGATCACATGCGGTAAATTTTGCGACTCAACAATACCGCAGACCGGAGAAAGTTCGAGGTTGCAAGCGAATTAATCTGTAGCAAGAATGATTTTCTTGTCAGGGAGAGCTGTTGAGAGTGTGAAGTCCTCCAGCAGCATAAGCAATTTATTGTCTACCATTGTTCCACGACCCACATCGTCGCATGTCCGGCTTAAGCGTAATGAGGGAAATTTCAACTGACGTGCTAAAAGATTATTTAACAAACGCGCATCAAAACAGCTTTTATAATGTGTGACAGTTGCCATATTTGTCATCAGGCCACTGTCAACCAACCGTAACAAGGACAAGCTGAATTCAATGCCATTAATTTGGAGATTTGAGGAACAACACCCGCTCAAAGCAAAAGGCCAAGTCTTCCAGAGCATTCCCGGCAAGAGCGCCAAGTCGTTGGGTTCTGACGGCTGCAGCTCTGGGGTGTGCTATGTTGACTTGGGCCACTGACACGCTTTGCTTCTTTTAAACCTCGCGGGGGTCAGCAAAATGACGATGCTTTGACGTCGGCAGAAATGGACGCACTCTTGCTGAACACCATCACAGGATAGTTGCACAAAGTTTCGCTTTAAACCCAGGTCAACTGCTTGGGAAGCAGAATGACAGTGAATGGCAACTGTCTTATTCTCCTAGGGTGATTTTGGCATTTTAAGAGTGGTGTTATCCTTCCATTTTCCAATTTTTTGAAACCTCAAGATTAGCCAGGCGGATCCCTGGTGGTCTAGTGGCTAGGATTTGGCGGGCCAGGTTCGATTCCCGGTCAGGGAACACTCTTTTGACGCTGCCTGGCCTCGGGAATGTTTTGTTGGCTTTCTTCAAGGGCTCACCTCCATACCCATATTCCCTGGTCATATTGGTAGACAGAAGATGGACTAACCCTTGCTGCAAGAGTGGAGCAGCCACATTCACAAGTGCTGCTTAGCAAGAAAGCACACACCAGATTGTAGTTTCTCAGCCTTCAGAACAGCTTTTCTAGGTGTGATCGGTAGTAATGTCTCACTATTTTCAAAGATTCCTCACACCCACAAGCCCACACTTGTAGTGCATTGGCCGAGAATCGGACCCAGGTCAACTGCTTGTTCCACCACTATCCCACCAATGCTTAAAAGAAGGCTCCTTGATGGCAAGATTTGCCACTTGCGAATTTGAGCCACTGTATAAAAGCTTTATTCACTTTTTGACCTCTCGTGGAACGGGTAACTCTTCCCTGATGGTTCTCTCTTGCTGCCTTTCCGGAGTGACGCCAAGGAGTGTCGCACTAGATCAGGGCTCACTAACAGGCGGACTGCAGTCCGATCCGACCAGAAGCTGTCCCATACGGACTCTGAGCTACAGACCAAACCACGCATTAAAAATTTTAGCGGGCACCTTAATTTTAACCGGCGTGGCTATTGTGATCTTTACGGTAGTAAAGAAGAAGACGCGAGAACGCATTGGCCAATTGAATGCGAGTTAAGCAATCCCACATGACTTCACCTAGCCAATCAATTCTGTGGATCACATGCGGTAAATTTTGCGACTCAACAATACCGCAGACCGGAGAAAGTTCGAGGTTGCAAGCGAATTAATCTGTAGCAAGAATGATTTTCTTGTCAGGGAGAGCTGTTGAGAGTGTGAAGTCCTCCAGCAGCATAAGCAATTTATTGTCTACCATTGTTCCACGACCCACATCGTCGCATGTCCGGCTTAAACGTAATGAGGGAAATTTCAACTGACGTGCTAAAAGATTATTTAACAAACGCGCATCAAAACAGCTTTTATAATGTGTGACATTGCCATATTTGTCATCAGGCCACTGTCAACCAACCGTAACAAGGACAAGCTGAATTCAATGCCATTAATTTGGAGATTTGAGGAACAACACCCGCTCAAAGCAAAAGGCCAAGTCTTCCAGAGCATTCCCGGCAAGAGCGCCAAGTCGTTGGGTTCTGACGGCTGCAGCTCTGCGGGTGTGCTATGTTGACTTGGGCCACTGACACGCTTTGCTTCTTTTTTAAACCTCACGTGGGTCGGCAAAATGGCGATGCTTTGACGCCGGCAGAAATGGACGCACTCTTGCTGAACACCATCACAGGATAGTTGCACAAAGTTTCGCTTTAAACCCAGGTCAACTGCTTGGGAAGCAGAATGACAGTGAATGGCAACTGTCTTACTCTCCTAGGGTGATTTTTGCATTTTAAGAGTGGTGTTATCCTTCCATTTTCCAATTTCTTGGACCCTCAAGATTAGCCAGGCGGATCCCTGGTGGTCTAGTAGCTAGGATTTGGCGGGCCGGGTTCGATTCCCGGTCAGGGAAAGTTCTTTTGACGCTGCCTGGCCTCGGGAATGTTTTGTTGGCTTTCTTCAAGGGCTCACCTCCATACCCATATTCCCTGGTCGTATTGGTAGACAGAAGATGGACTAACGCTTGCTGCAAGAGTGGAGCAGCCACATTCACAAGTGCTGCTTAGCAAGAAAGCACACACCAGATTGTAGTTTCTCAGCCTTCAGAACAGCTTTTCTAGGTGTGATCGGTAGTAATGTCTCACTATTTTCAAAGATTCCTCACACCCACAAGCTCACACTTGTAGTGCATTGGCCAGTAATCGGACCCAGGTCAACTGCTTGTTCCACCACTATCCCACCAATGCTTAAAAGAAGGCTCCTTGATGGCAATATTTGCCACTTGCGAATTCGAGCCACTGTATAAAAGCTTTATTCACTTTTTTGACCTCTCGTGGAACGGGTAACTCTTCCCTGATGGTTCTCTCTTGCTGCCTTTCCGGAGTGACGCCGAAGGAGTGTCGCACTAGATCAGGGCTCACTAACAGGCGGACCGGATCCGGACCAGAAGCTGTCCCATACGGACTCTAAGCTACAGACCAAACCACGCTAGTTTTTAGCGGGACACCTTAATTTTAACCGGCGTGGCTATTGATATCTTTACGGTAGTAAAGAAGAGGACGCGAGAACGCATTGGCCAATTGAATGCGAGTTAAGCAATCCCACATGACTTCACCTAGCCAATCGATTCTGTGGATCACATGCGGTAAATTTTGCGACTCAACAATACCGGCAGACCGGAGAAAGTTCGAGGTTGCAAGCCGAATTAATCTGTAGCAAGAATGATTTTCTTGTCAGGGAGAGCTGTTGAGAGTGTGAAGTCCTCCAGCAGCATAAGCAATTTATTGTCTACCATTGTTCCACGACCCACATCGTCGCATGTCCGGCTTAAACGTATTGAGGGAAATTTCAACTGATGTGCTAAAAGATTATTTAACAAACGCGCATCAAAACAGCTTTTATAATGTGTGACAGTTGCCATATTTGTCATCAGGCCACTGTCAACCAACCGTAACAAGGACAAGCTGAATTCAATGCCATTAATTTGGAGATTTTGAGGAACAACACCCGCTCAAAGCAAAAGGCCAAGTCTTCCAGAGCATTCCCGGCAAGAGCGGCAAGTCGTTGGGTTCTTACGAAGCTGCAGCTCTGCGGGTGTGCTATGTTGACTTGGGCCACTGACACGCTTTGCTTCTTTTAAACCTCACGTGGGTCGGCAAAATGGCGATGCTTTGACGTCGGCAGAAATGGACGACTCTAGCTGAACACCATCACAGGATAGTTGCACAAAGTTTCGCTTTAAACCCAGGTCAACTGCTTGGGAAGCAGAATGACAGTGAATGGCAACTGTCTTACTCTCCTAGGGTGATTTTTGCATTTTAAGAGTGGTGTTATCCTTCCATTTTCCAATTTCTTGGACCCTCAAGATAAGCCCACGGATCCCTGGTGGTCTAGTGGCTAGGATTCGCGCTTTCACCGCTGGGGCCGGGTTCGATTCCCGGTCAGGGAACGCTCTTTTGACGCTGCCTGGCCTCGGGAATGTTTTGTTGGCTTTCTTCAAGGGCTCACCTCCATACCCATATTCCCTGGTCATATTGGTAGACAGAAGATGGACTAACCCTTGCTGCAAGAGTGGAGCAGCCACATTCACAAGTGCTGCTTAGCAAGAAAGCACACACCAGATTGTAGTTTCTCAGCCTTCAGAACAGCTTTTCTAGGTGTGATCGGTAGTAATGTCTCACTATTTTCAAAGATTCCTCACACCCACAAGCCCACACTTGTAGTGCATTGGCCGAATCGGACCCAGGTCAACTGCTTGTTCCACCACTATCCCACCAATGCTTAAAAGAAGGCTCCTTGATGGCAAGATTTGCCACTTGCGAATCGAGCCACTGTATAAAAGCTTTATTCACTTTTTTGACCTCTCGTGGAACGGGTAACTCTTCCCTGATGGTTCTCTCTTGCTGCCTTTCCGGAGTGACGCCGAAGGAGTGTCGCTCTAGATCAGGGCTCACTAACAGGCGGACTGCAGTCCGGATCCGGACCAGAAGCTGTCCCATACGGACTCGGAGCTACAGACCAAACCCCGCTAGTTTTTAGCGGGGCACCTTAATTTTAACCGGCGCGGCTATTGTGATCTTTACGGTAGTAAAGAAGAAGACGCGAGAACACATTGGCCAATTGAATGCGAGTTAAGCAATCCCACATGACTTCACCTAGCCAATCGATTCTGTGGATCACATGCGGTAAATTTTGCGACTCAACAATACCGGCAGACCGGAGAAAGTTCGAGGTTGCAAGCGAATTAATCTGTAGCAAGAATGATTTTCTTGTCAGGGAGAGCTGTTGAGAGTGTGAAGTCCTCCAGCAGCATAAACAATTTATTGTCTACCATTGTTCCACGACCCACATCGTCGCATGTCCGGCTTAAACGTAATGAGGGAAATTTCAACTGACGTGCTAAAAGATTATTTAACAAACGCGCATCAAAACAGCTTTTATAATGTGTGACAGTTGCCATATTTGTCATCAGGCCACTGTCAACCAACCGTAACAAGGACAAGCTGAATTCAATGCCATTAATTTGGAGATTTGAGGAACAACACCCGCTCAAAGCAAAAGGCCAAGTCTTCCAGAGCATTCCCGGCAAGAGCGCCAAGTCGTTGGGTTCTGACGGCTGCAGCTCTGCGGGTGTGCTATGTTGACTTGGGCCACTGACACGCTTTGCTTCTTTTAAACCTCACGTGGGTCGGCAAAATGACGATGCTTTGACGTCGGCAGAAATGGACGACTCTTGCTGAACACCATCACAGGATAGTTGCACAAAGTTTCGCTTTAAACCCAGGTCAACTGCTTGGGAAGCAGAATGACAGTGAATGGCAACTGTCTTACTCTCCTAGGGTGATTTTTGCATTTTAAGAGTGGTGTTATCCTTCCATTTTCCAATTTCTTGGACCCTCAAGATTAGCCCAGGCGGATCCCTGGTGGTCTAGTGGCTAGGATTTGGCGCTTTCACCGCCGGGCCGGTTGATTCCCGGTCAGGGAATGCTCTTTTGACGCTGCCTGGCCTCGGGAATGTTTTGTTGGCTTTCTTCAAGGGCTCACCTCCATACCCATATTCCCTGGTCATATTGGTAGACAGAAGATGGACTAACCCTTGCTGCAAGAGTGGAGCAGCCACATTCACAAGTGCTGCTTAGCAAGAAAGCACACACCAGATTGTAGTTTCTCAGCCTTCAGAACAGCTTTTCTAGGTGTGATCGGTAGTAATGTCTCACTATTTTCAAAGATTCCTCACACCCACAAGCCCACACTTGTAGTGCATTGGCCGAAATCGGACCCAGGTCAACTGCTTGTTTCCACCACTATCCCACCAATGCTTAAAAGAAGGCTCGTTGATGGCAAGATTTGCCACTTGTGAATTCGAGCCACTGTATAAAAGCTTTATTCACTTTTTTGACCTCTCGTGGAACGGGTAACTCTTCCCTGATGGTTCTCTCTTGCTGCCTTTCCGGAGTGACGCCGAAGGAGTGTCGCTCTAGATCAGGGCTCACTAACAGGCGGACTGCAGTCCGGATCCCGACCAGAAGCTGTCCCATACGTACTCGGAGCTACAGACCAAGCCCCTTTTGCATTAAAAATCTAGCGGGGCACCTTAATTTTAACCGGCGCGGCTATTGTGATCTTTACGGTAGTAAAGAAGAAGACGCGATTAAGCATTGGCCAATTGAATGCGAGTTAAGCAATCCCACATGACTTCACTTAGCCAATCAATTCTGTGGATCACATGCGGTAAATTTTGCGACTCAACAATACCGGCAGACCGGAGAAAGTTCGAGGTTGCAAGCGAATTAATCTGTAGCAAGAATGATTTTCTTGTCAGGGAGAGCTGTTGAGAGTGTGAAGTCCTCCAGCAGCATAAGCAATTTATTGTCTACCATTGTTCCACGACCCACATCGTCGCATGTCCGGCTTAAACGTAATGAGGGAAATTTCAACTGACGTGCTAAAAGATTATTTAACAAACGCGCATCAAAACAGCTTTTATAATGTGTGACAGTTGCCATATTTGTCATCAGGCCACTGTCAACCAACCGTAACAAGGACAAGCTGAATTCAATGCCATTAATTTGGAGATTTGAGGAACAACACCCGCTCAAAGCAAAAGGCCAAGTCTTCCAGAGCATTCCCGGCAAGAGCGCAAGTCGTTGGGTTCTGACGGCTGCAGCTCTGCGGGTGTGCTATGTTGACTTGGGCCACTGACACGCTTTGCTTCTTTTAAACCTCACGTGGGTCGGCAAAATGGCGATGCTTTGACGTCGGCAGAAATGGACGCTCTTGCTGAACACCATCACAGGATAGTTTGCACAAAGTTTCGCTTTAAACCCAGGTCAACTGCTTGGGAAGCAGAATGACAGTGAATGGCAACTGTCTTACTCTCCTAGGGTGATTTTTGCATTTTAAGAGTGGTGTTATCCTTCCATTTTCCAATTTCTTGGACCCTCAAGATTAGCCAGGCGGATCCCTGGTGGTCTAGTGGCTAGGATTTCACCGGCGGGCCGGGTTCGATTCCCGTCAGGGAAAGCTCTTTTGACGCTGCCTGGCCTCGGGAATGTTTTGTTGGCTTTCTTCAAGGGCTCACCTCCATACCCATATTCCTGGTCATATTGGTAGACAGAAGATGGACTAACCCTTGCTGCAAGAGTGGAGCAGCCACATTCACAAGTGCTGCTTAGCAAGAAAGCACACACCAGATTGTAGTTTCTCAGCCTTCAGAACAGCTTTTCTAGGTGTGATCGGTAGTAATGTCTCACTATTTTCAAAGATTCCTCACACCCACAAGCCACACTTGTAGTGCATTGGCGAATCGGACCCAGGTCAACTGCTTGTTCCACCACTATCCCACCAATGCTTAAAAGAAGGCTCCTTGATGGCAAGATTTGCCACTTGCGTCGAGCCACTGTATAAAAGCTTTATTCACTTTTTTGACCTCTCGTGGAACGGGTAACTCTTCCCTGATGGTTCTCTCTTGCTGCCTTTCCGGAGTGACGCCAAGGAGTGTCGCACTAGATCAGGGCTCACTAACAGGCGGACTGCAGTCCGGATCCGGACCAGAAGCTGTCCCATACGGACTCTGAGCTACAGACCAAACCACGCTTTTGTTTTTAGCGGGACACCTTAATTTTAACCGGCGTGGCTATTGATATCTTTACGGTAGTAAAGAAGAGGACGCGAGAACGCATTGGCCAATTGAATGCGAGTTAAGCAATCCCACATGACTTCACCTAGCCAATCGATTCTGTGGATCACATGCGGTAAATTTTGCGACTCAACAATACCGCAGACCGGAGAAAGTTCGAGGTTGCAAGCGAATTAATCTGTAGCAAGAATGATTTTCTTGTCAGGGAGAGCTGTTGAGAGTGTGAAGTCCTCCAGCAGCATAAGCAATTTATTGTCTACCATTGTTCCACGACCCACATCGTCGCATGTCCGGCTTAAACGTAATGAGGGAAATTTCAACTGATGTGCTAAAAGATTATTTAACAAACGCGCATCAAAACAGCTTTTATAATGTGTGACAGTTGCCATATTTGTCATCAGGCCACTGTCAACCAACCGTAACAAGGACAAGCTGAATTCAATGCCATTAATTTGGAGATTTGAGGAACAACACCCGCTCAAAGCAAAAGGCCAAGTCTTCCAGAGCATTCCCGGCAAGAGCGCCAAGTCGTTGGGTTCTGACGAAGCTGCAGCTCTGCGGGTGTGCTATGTTGACTTGGGCCACTGACACGCTTTGCTTCTTTTAAACCTCACGTGGGTCGGCAAAATGGCGATGCTTTGACGTCGGCAGAAATGGACGCGCTCTAGCTGAACACCATCACAGGATAGTTGCACAAAGTTTCGCTTTAAACCCAGGTCAACTGCTTGGGAAGCAGAATGACAGTGAATGGCAACTGTCTTACTCTCCTAGGGTGATTTTTGCATTTTAAGAGTGGTGTTATCCTTCCATTTTCCAATTTCTTGGACCCTCAAGATAAGCCCACCGGATCCCTGGTGGTCTAGTGGCTAGGATTCGGCGCTTTCACCGCCGGGGCCGGGTTCGATTCCCGGTCAGGGAACGCTCTTTGACGCTGCCTGGCCTTGGGAATGTTTTGTTGGCTTTCTTCAAGGGCTCACCTCCATACCCATATTCCCTGGTTATATTGGTAGACAGAAGATGGACTAACCCTTGCTGCAAGAGTGGAGCAGCCACATTCACAAGTGCTGCTTAGCAAGAAAGCACACACCAGATTGTAGTTTCTCAGCCTTCAGAACAGCTTTTCTAGGTGTGATCGGTAGTAATGTCTCACTATTTTCAAAGATTCCTCACACCCACAAGCCCACACTTGTAGTGCATTGGCCGAATCGGACCCAGGTCAACTGCTTGTTCCACCACTATCCCACCAATGCTTAAAAGAAGGCTCCTTGATGGCAAGATTTGCCACTTGCGAATTTGAGCCACTGTATAAAAGCTTTATTCACTTTTTGACCTCTCGTGGAACGGGTAACTCTTCCCTGATGGTTCTCTCTTGCTGCCTTTCCGGAGTGACGCCAAGGAGTGTCGCACTAGATCAGGGCTCACTAACAGGCGGACTGCGGTCGGATCCGGACCAGAAGCTGTCCCATACGGACTCTGAGCTACAGACCAAACCACGCTAGTTTTTAGCGGGACACCTTAATTTTAACCGGCGTGGCTATTGATATCTTTACGGTAGTAAAGAAGAGGACGCGAGAACGCATTGGCCAATTGAATGCGAGTTAAGCAATCCCACATGACTTCACCTAGCCAATCGATTCTGTGGATCACATGCGGTAAATTTTGCGACTCAACAATACCGGCAGACCGGAGAAAGTTCGAGGTTGCAAGCGAATTAATCTGTAGCAAGAATGATTTTCTTGTCAGGGAGAGCTGTTGAGAGTGTGAAGTCCTCCAGCAGCATAAGCAATTTATTGTCTACCATTGTTCCACGACCCACATCGTCGCATGTCCGGCTTAAACGTAATGAGGGAAATTTCAACTGACGTGCTAAAAGATTATTTAACAAACGCGCATCAAAACAGCTTTTATAATGTGTGACAGTTGCCATATTTGTCATCAGGCCACTGTCAACCAACCGTAACAAGGACAAGCTGAATTCAATGCCATTAATTTGGAGATTTGAGGAACAACACCCGCTCAAAGCAAAAGGCCAAGTCTTCCAGAGCATTCCCGGCAAGAGCGCCAAGTCGTTGGGTTCTGACGGCTGCAGCTCTGCGGGTGTGCTATGTTGACTTGGGCCACTGACACGCTTTGCTTCTTTTAAACCTCACGTGGGTCGGCAAAATGGCGATGCTTTGACGTCGGCAGAAATGGACGCACTCTTGCTGAACACCATCACAGGATAGTTGCACAAAGTTTCGCTTTAAACCCAGGTCAACTGCTTGGGAAGCAGAATGACAGTGAATGGCAACTGTCTTACTCTCCTAGGGTGATTTTTGCATTTTAAGAGTGGTGTTATCCTTCCATTTTCCAATTTCTTGGACCCTCAAGATTAGCCAGGCGGATCCCTGGTGGTCTAATAGCTAGGATTAGGCGGGCTGGGTTCGATTCCCGGTCAGGGAAAGCTCTTTTGACGCTGCCTGGCCTCGGGAATGTTTTGTTGGCTTTCTTCAAGGGCTCACCTCCATACCCATATTCCCTGGTCGTATTGGTAGACAGAAGATGGACTAACGCTTGCTGCAAGAGTGGAGCAGCCACATTCACAAGTGCTGCTTAGCAAGAAAGCACACACCAGATTGTAGTTTCTCAGCCTTCAGAACAGCTTTTCTAGGTGTGATCGGTAGTAATGTCTCACTATTTTCAAAGATTCCTCACACCCACAAGCTCACACTTGTAGTGCATTGGCCGGGAATCGGACCCAGGTCAACTGCTTGTTCCACCACTATCCCACCAATGCTTAAAAGAAGGCTCCTTGATGGCAAGATTTGCCACTTGCGAATTCGAGCCACTGTATAAAAGCTTTATTCACTTTTTTGACCTCTCGTGGAACGGGTAACTCTTCCCTGATGGTTCTCTCTTGCTGCCTTTCCGGAGTGACGCCGAAGGAGTGTCGCACTAGATCAGGGCTCACTAACAGGCGGACCGCGGTCCGGATCCGGACCAGAAGCTGTCCCATACGGACTCTGAGCTACAGACCAAACCACGCTAGTTTTTAGCGGGACACCTTAATTTTAACCGGCGTGGCTATTGATATCTTTACGGTAGTAAAGAAGAGGACGCGAGAACGCATTGGCCAATTGAATGCGAGTTAAGCAATCCCACATGACTTCACCTAGCCAATCGATTCTGTGGATCACATGCGGTAAATTTTGCGACTCAACAATACCGGCAGACCGGAGAAAGTTCGAGGTTGCAAGCGAATTAATCTGTAGCAAGAATGATTTTCTTGTCAGGGAGAGCTGTTGAGAGTGTGAAGTCCTCCAGCAGCATAAGCAATTTATTGTCTACCATTGTTCCACGACCCACATCGTAGCATGTCCGGCTTAAGCGTAATGAGGGAAATTTCAACTGACGTGCTAAAAGATTATTTAACAAACGCGCATCAAAACAGCTTTTATAATGTGTGACAGTTGCCATATTTGTCATCAGGCCACTGTCAACCAACCGTAACAAGGACAAGCTGAATTCAATGCCATTAATTTGGAGATTTGAGGAACAACACCCGCTCAAAGCAAAAGGCCAAGTCTTCCAGAGCATTCCCGGCAAGAGCGCCAAGTCGTTGGGTTCTGACGAAGCTGCAGCTCTGCGGGTGTGCTATGTTGACTTGGGCCACTGACACGCTTTGCTTCTTCTTTTAAACCTCACGTGGGTCGGCAAAATGGCGATGCTTTGACGTCGGCAGAAATGGACGACTCTTGCTGAACACCATCACAGGATAGTTGCACAAAGTTTCGCTTTAAACCCAGGTCAACTGCTTGGGAAGCAGAATGACAGTGAATGGCAACTGTCTTACTCTCCTAGGGTGATTTTTGCATTTTAAGAGTGGTGTTATCCTTCCATTTTCCAATTTCTTGGACCCTCAAGATTAAGCCCACGGATCCCTGGTGGTCTAGTGGCTAGGATTCGGCGCTTTCACCGCCAGGTGGGCCGGGTTCGATTCCCGGTCAGGGAATGCTCTTTTGACGCTGCCTGGCCTTGGGAATGTTTTGTTGGCTTTCTTCAAGGGCTCACCTCCATACCCATATTCCTGGTCATATTGGTAGACAGAAGATGGACTAACCCTTGCTGCAAGAGTGGAGCAGCCACATTCACAAGTGCTGCTTAGCAAGAAAGCACACACCAGATTGTAGTTTCTCAGCCTTCAGAACAGCTTTTCTAGGTGTGATCGGTAGTAATGTCTCACTATTTTCAAAGATTCCTCACACCCACAAGCCCACACTTGTAGTGCATTGGCCGAAATCGGACCCAGGTCAACTGCTTGTTCCACCACTATCCCACCAATGCTTAAAAGAAGGCTCCTTGATGGCAAGATTTGCCACTTGCGAATTTGAGCCACTGTATAAAAGCTTTATTCACTTTTTTGACCTCTCGTGGAACGGGTAACTCTTCCCTGATGGTTCTCTCTTGCTGCCTTTCCCGAGTGACGCCGAAGGAGTGTCGCACTAGATCAGGGCTCACTAACAGGCGGACTGCAGTCGGATCCGACCAGAAGCTGTCCCATACGGACTCTGAGCTACAGACCAAACCCCGCTAGTTTTTAGCGGGCACCTTAATTTTAACCGGCGTGGGCTATTGTGATCTTTACGGTAGTAAAGAAGAAGACGCGAGAACACATTGGCCAATTGAATGCGAGTTAAGCAATCCCACATGACTTCACCTAGCCAATCGATTCTGTGGATCACATGCGGTAAATTTTGCGACTCAACAATACCGGCAGACCGGAGAAAGTTCGAGGTTGCAAGCGAATTAATCTGTAGCAAGAATGATTTTCTTGTCAGGGAGAGCTGTTGAGAGTGTGAAGTCCTCCAGCAGCATAAGCAATTTATTGTCTACCATTGTTCCACGACCCACATCATCGTCGCATGTCCGGCTTAAACGTAATGAGGGAAATTTCAACTGACGTGCTAAAAGATTATTTAACAAACGCGCATCAAAACAGCTTTTATAATGTGTGACAGTTGCCATATTTGTCATCAGGCCACTGTCAACCAACCGTAACAAGGACAAGCTGAATTCAATGCCATTAATTTGGAGATTTGAGGAACAACACCCGCTCAAAGCAAAAGGCCAAGTCTTCCAGAGCATTCCCGGCAAGAGCGCCAAGTCGTTGGGTTCTGACGAAGCTGCAGCTCTGCGGGTGTGCTATGTTGACTTGGGCCACTGACACGCTTTGCTTCTTTTAAACCTCACGTGGGTCGGCAAAATGGCGATGCTTTGACGTCGGCAGAAATGGACGACTCTTGCTGAACACCATCACAGGATAGTTGCACAAAGTTTCGCTTTAAACCCAGGTCAACTGCTTGGGAAGCAGAATGACAGTGAATGGCAACTGTCTTACTCTCCTAGGGTGATTTTTGCATTTTAAGAGTGGTGTTATCCTTCCATTTTCCAATTTCTTGGACCCTCAAGATTAGCCAGGCGGATCCCTGGTGGTCTAATAGCTAGGATTTGGCGGGCTGGGTTCGATTCCCGGTCAGGGAAAGCTCTTTTGACGCTGCCTGGCCTCGGGAATGTTTTGTTGGCTTTCTTCAAGGGCTCACCTCCATACCCATATTCCCTGGTCGTATTGGTAGACAGAAGATGGACTAACCCTTGCTGCAAGAGTGGAGCAGCCACATTCACAAGTGCTGCTTAGCAAGAAAGCACACACCAGATTGTAGTTTCTCAGCCTTCAGAACAGCTTTTCTAGGTGTGATCGGTAGTAATGTCTCACTATTTTCAAAGATTCCTCACACCCACAAGCTCACACTTGTAGTGCATTGGCCAATCGGACCCAGGTCAACTGCTTGTTCCACCACTATCCCACCAATGCTTAAAAGAAGGCTCCTTGATGGCAATATTTGCCACTTGCGAATTCGAGCCACTGTATAAAAGCTTTATTCACTTTTTGACCTCTCGTGGAACGGGTAACTCTTCCCTGATGGTTCTCTCTTGCTGCCTTTCGGAGTGACGCCAAGGAGTGTCGCACTAGATCAGGGCTCACTAACAGGCGGACTGCAGTCCGGATCCGGACCAGAAGCTGTCCCATACGGACTCTGAGCTACAGACCAAACCACGCTAGTTTTTAAAAATCGCGGGGCACCTTAATTTTAACCGGCGTGGCTATTGATATCTTTACGGTAGTAAAGAAGAGGACGCGAGAACGCATTGGCCAATTGAATGCGAGTTAAGCAATCCCACATGACTTCACCTAGCCAATCGATTCTGTGGATCACATGCGGTAAATTTTGCGACTCAACAATACCGCAGACCGGAGAAAGTTCGAGGTTGCAAGCGAATTAATCTGTAGCAAGAATGATTTTCTTGTCAGGAGAGCTGTTGAGAGTGTGAAGTCCTCCAGCAGCATAAGCAATTTATTGTCTACCATTGTTCCACGACCCACATCGTCGCATGTCCGGCTTAAACGTAATGAGGGAAATTTCAACTGACGTGCTAAAAGATTATTTAACAAACGCGCATCAAAACAGCTTTTATAATGTGTGACAGTTGCCATATTTGTCATCAGGCCACTGTCAACCAACCGTAACAAGGACAAGCTGAATTCAATGCCATTAATTTGGAGATTTGAGGAACAACACCCGCTCAAAGCAAAAGGCCAAGTCTTCCAGAGCATTCCCGGCAAGAGCGCCAAGTCGTTGGGTTCTGACGAAGCTGCAGCTCTGCGGGTGTGCTATGTTGACTTGGGCCACTGACACGCTTTGCTTCTTTTAAACCTCACGTGGGTCGGCAAAATGGCGATGCTTTGACGTCGGCAGAAATGGACGCACTCTAGCTGAACACCATCACAGGATAGTTGCACAAAGTTTCGCTTTAAACCCAGGTCAACTGCTTGGGAAGCAGAATGACAGTGAATGGCAACTGTCTTACTCTCCTAGGGTGATTTTTGCATTTTAAGAGTGGTGTTATCCTTCCATTTTCCAATTTCTTGGACCCTCAAGATAAGCCCACCGGATCCCTGGTGGTCTAGTGGCTAGGATTCGGCGCTTTCACCGCCGCGGGCCGGGTTCGATTCCCGGTCAGGGAACGCTCTTTTGACGCTGCCTGGCCTCGGGAATGTTTTGTTGGCTTTCTTCAAGGGCTCACCTCCATACCCATATTCCCTGGTCATATTGGTAGACAGAAGATGGACTAACCCTTGCTGCAAGAGTGGAGCAGCCACATTCACAAGTGCTGCTTAGCAAGAAAGCACACACCAGATTGTAGTTTCTCAGCCTTCAGAACAGCTTTTCTAGGTGTGATCGGTAGTAATGTCTCACTATTTTCAAAGATTCCTCACACCCACAAGCCCACACTTGTAGTGCATTGGCCGGGAATCGGACCCAGGTCAACTGCTTGTTCCACCACTATCCCACCAATGCTTAAAAGAAGGCTCCTTGATGGCAAGATTTGCCACTTGCGAATTTGAGCCACTGTATAAAAGCTTTATTCACTTTTTTGACCTCTCGTGGAACGGGTAACTCTTCCCTGATGGTTCTCTCTTGCTGCCTTTCCCGAGTGACGCCGAAGGAGTGTCGCACTAGATCAGGGCTCACTAACAGGCGGACCGCGGTGCGGATCCGGACCAGAAGCTGTCCCATACGGACTCTGAGCTACAGACCAAACCCCGCTAGTTTTTAGCGGGGCACCTTAATTTTAACCGGCGAGGCTATTGTGATCTTTACGGTAGTAAAGAAGAAGACGCGAGAACACATTGGCCAATTGAATGCGAGTTAAGCAATCCCACATGACTTCACCTAGCCAATCGATTCTGTGGATCACATGCGGTAAATTTTGCGACTCAACAATACCGGCAGACCGGAGAAAGTTCGAGGTTGCAAGCGAATTAATCTGTAGCAAGAATGATTTTCTTCTCAGGGAGAGCTGTTGAGAGTGTGAAGTCCTCCAGAAGCATAAGCAATTTATTGTCTACCATTGTTCCACGACCCACATCATCGCATGTCCGGCTTAAACGTAATGAGGGAAATTTCAACTGACGTGCTAAAAGATTATTTAACAAACGCGCATCAAAACAGCTTTTATAATGTGTGACAGTTGCCATATTTGTCATCAGGCCACTGTCAACCGACCGTAACAAGGACAAGCTGAATTCAATGCCATTAATTTGGAGATTTGAGGAACAACACCCGCTCAAAGCAAAAGGCCAAGTCTTCCAGAGCATTCCCGGCAAGAGCGGCAAGTCGTTGGTTCTGACGGCTGCAGCTCTGCGGGTGTGCTATGTTGACTTGGGCCACTGACACGCTTTGCTTCTTTTAAACCTCACGTGGGTCTGCAAAATGACGATGCTTTGACGTTGGCAGAAATGGACGCACTCTTGCTGAACACCATCACAGGATAGTTGCACAAAGTTTCGCTTTAAACCCAGGTCAACTGCTTGGGAAGCAGAATGACAGTGAATGGCAACTGTCTTACTCTCCTAGGGTGATTTTTGCATTTTAAGAGTGGTGTTATCCTTCCATTTTCCAATTTCTTGGACCCTCAAGATTAGCCAGGCGGATCCCTGGTGGTCTAGTGGCTAGGATTTTTCACCGCCGTCGGCAGCGGGCCAGGTTAGATTCCGGTCAGGGAATGCTCTTTTGACGCTGCCTGGCCTCGGGAATGTTTTGTTGGCTTTCTTCAAGGGCTCACCTCCATACCCATATTCCTGGTCATATTGGTAGACAGAAGATGGACTAACCCTTGCTGCAAGAGTGGAGCAGCCACATTCACAAGTGCTGCTTAGCAAGAAAGCACACACCAGATTGTAGTTTCTCAGCCTTCAGAACAGCTTTTCTAGGTGTGATCGGTAGTAATGTCTCACTATTTTCAAAGATTCCTCACACCCACAAGCCCACACTTGTAGTGCATTGGCCGAATCGGACCCAGGTCAACTGCTTGTTCCACCACTATCCCACCAATGCTTAAAAGAAGGCTCCTTGATGGCAAGATTTGCCACTTGCGAATTTGAGCCACTGTATAAAAGCTTTATTCACTTTTTGACCTCTCGTGGAACGGGTAACTCTTCCCTGATGGTTCTCTCTTGCTGCCTTTCCGGAGTGACGCCGAAGGAGTGTCGCACTAGATCAGGGCTCACTAACAGGCGGACTGCAGTCTGGATCCGGACCAGAAGCTGTCCCATACGGACTCGGAGCTACAGACCAAACCACGCATTAAAAATCCAGCGGGGCACCTTAATTCTAACCGGCGCGGCTATTGTGATCTTTACGGTAGTAAAGAAGAAGACGCGATAAAGCATTGGCCAATTGAATGCGAGTTAAGCAATCCCACATGACTTCACTTATCCAATCAATTCTGTGGATCACATGCGGTAAATTTTGCGACTCAACAATACCGGCAGACGGGAGAAAGTTCGAGGTTGGAAGCGAATTAATCTGTAGCAAGAATGATTTTCTTGTCAGGGAGAGCTGTTGAGAGTGTGAAGTCCTCCAGCAGCATAAGCAATTTATTGTCTACCATTGTTCCACGACCCACATCGTAGCATGTCCGGCTTAAGCGTAATGAGGGAAATTTCAACTGACGTGCTAAAAGATTATTTAACAAACGCGCGCAAAACAGCTTTTATAATGTGTGACAGTTGCCATATTTGTCATCAGGCCACTGTCAACCAACCGTAACAAGGACAAGCTGAATTCAATGCCATTAATTTGGAGATTTGAGGAACAACACCCGCTCAAAGCAAAAGGCCAAGTCTTCCAGAGCATTCCCGGCAAGAGCGCCAAGTCGTTGGGTTCTGACGAAGCTGCAGCTCTGCGGGTGTGCTATGTTGACTTGGGCCACTGACACGCTTTGCTTCTTTTAAACCTCACGTGGGTCGGCAAAATGGCGATGCTTTGACGTCGGCAGAAATGGACGCACTCTAGCTGAACACCATCACAGGATAGTTGCACAAAGTTTCGCTTTAAACCCAGGTCAACTGCTTGGGAAGCAGAATGACAGTGAATGGCAACTGTCTTACTCTCCTAGGGTGATTTTTGCATTTTAAGAGTGGTGTTATCCTTCCATTTTCCAATTTCTTGGACCCTCAAGATAAGCCCACCGGATCCCTGGTGGTCTAGTGGCTAGGATTCGGCGCTTTCACCGCCCAGTGAATGGGGCCGGGTTCGATTCCCGGTCAGGGAACGCTCTTTTGACGCTGCCTGGCCTCGGGAATGTTTTGTTGGCTTTCTTCAAGGGCTCACCTCCATACCCATATTCCCTGGTCATATTGGTAGACAGAAGATGGACTAACCCTTGCTGCAAGAGTGGAGCAGCCACATTCACAAGTGCTGCTTAGCAAGAAAGCACACACCAGATTGTAGTTTCTCAGCCTTCAGAACAGCTTTTCTAGGTGTGATCGGTAGTAATGTCTCACTATTTTCAAAGATTCCTCACACCCACAAGCCCACACTTGTAGTGCATTGGCCGGGATCGGACCCAGGTCAACTGCTTGTTCCACCACTATCCCACCAATGCTTAAAAGAAGGCTCCTTGATGGCAAGATTTGCCACTTGCGAATTCGAGCCACTGTATAAAAGCTTTATTCACTTTTTTGACCTCTCGTGGAACGGGTAACTCTTCCCTGATGGTTCTCTCTTGCTGCCTTTCCCGAGTGACGCCGAAGGAGTGTCGCACTAGATCAGGGCTCACTAACAGGCGGACCGCGGTGCGGATCCGGACCAGAAGCTGTCCCATACGGACTCTGAGCTACAGACCAAACCCCGCTAGTTTTTAGCGGGGCACCTTAATTTTAACCGGCGAGGCTATTGTGATCTTTACGGTAGTAAAGAAGAAGACGCGAGAACACATTGGCCAATTGAATGCGAGTTAAGCAATCCCACATGACTTCACCTAGCCAATCGATTCTGTGGATCACATGCGGTAAATTTTGCGACTCAACAATACCAGCAGACCGGAGAAAGTTCGAGGTTGCAAGCGAATTAATCTGTAGCAAGAATGATTTTCTTGTCAGGGAGAGCTGTTGAGAGTGTGAAGTCCTCCAGCAGCATAAGCAATTTATTGTCTACCATTGTTCCACGACCCACATCGTCGCATGTCCGGCTTAAGCGTAATGAGGGAAATTTCAACTGACGTGCTAAAAGATTATTTAACAAACGCGCATCAAAACAGCTTTTATAATGTGTGACAGTTGCCATATTTGTCATCAGGCCACTGTCAACCAACCGTAACAAGGACAAGCTGAATTCAATGCCATTAATTTGGAGATTTGAGGAACAACACCCGCTCAAAGCAAAAGGCCAAGTCTTCCAGAGCATTCCCGGCAAGAGCGGCAAGTCGTTGGTTCTGACGAAGCTGCAGCTCTGCGGGTGTGCTATGTTGACTTGGGCCACTGACACGCTTTGCTTCTTTTAAACCTCACGTGGGTCTGCAAAATGACGATGCTTTGACGTTGGCAGAAATGGACGCACTCTTGCTGAACACCATCACAGGATAGTTGCACAAAGTTTCGCTTTAAACCCAGGTCAACTGCTTGGGAAGCAGAATGACAGTGAATGGCAACTGTCTTACTCTCCTGGGGTGATTTTTGCATTTAAAGGGTGGTGTTATCCTTCCATTTTCCAATTTCTTGGACCCTCAAGATTAGCCCGGCGGATCCCTGGTGGTCTAGTGGCTAGGATTTGGCGGGCTGGGTTCGATTCCCGGTCAGGGAAAGCTCTTTTGACGCTGCCTGGCCTCGGGAATGTTTTGTTGGCTTTCTTCAAGGGCTCACCTCCATACCCATATTCCCTGGTCGTATTGGTAGACAGAAGATGGACTAACCCTTGCTGCAAGAGTGGAGCAGCCACATTCACAAGTGCTGCTTAGCAAGAAAGCACACACCAGATTGTAGTTTCTCAGCCTTCAGAACAGCTTTTCTAGGTGTGATCGGTAGTAATGTCTCACTATTTTCAAAGATTCCTCACACCCACAAGCCCACACTTGTAGTGCATTGGCCGGGAATCGGACCCAGGTCAACTGCTTGTTCCACCACTATCCCACCAATGCTTAAAAGAAGGCTCCTTGATGGCAAGATTTGCCACTTGCGAATTTGAGCCACTGTATAAAAGCTTTATTCACTTTTTTTGACCTCTCGTGGAACGGGTAACTCTTCCCTGATGGTTCTCTCTTGCTGCCTTTCGGAGTGACGCCGAAGGAGTGTCGCACTAGATCAGGGCTCACTAACAGGCGGACTGCAGTCTGGATCCGGACCAGAAGCTGTCCCATACGGACTCTGAGCTACAGACCAAACCACGCATTTTGCATTAAAAATCGGGGCACCTTAATTTTAACCGGCGTGGCTATTGATGATCTTTACGGTAGTAAAGAAGAAGACGATAAAGCATTGGCCAATTGAATGCGAGTTAAGCAATCCCACATGACTTCACCTAGCCAATCAATTCTGTGGATCACATGCGGTAAATTTTGCGACTCAACAATACCGCAGACGGAGAAAGTTCGAGGTTGCAAGCGAATTAATCTGTAGCAAGAATGATTTTCTTGTCAGGGAGAGCTGTTGAGAGTGTGAAGTCCTCCAGCAGCATAAGCAATTTATTGTCTACCATTGTTCCACGACCCACATCGTAGCATGTCCGGCTTAAAGCGTAATGAGGGAAATTTCAACTGACGTGCTAAAAGATTATTTAACAAACGCGCATCAAAACAGCTTTTATAATGTGTGACAGTTGCCATATTTGTCATCAGGCCACTGTCAACCAACCGTAACAAGGACAAGCTGAATTCAATGCCATTAATTTGGAGATTTGAGGAACAACACCGCTCAAAGCAAAAGGCCAAGTCTTCCAGAGCATTCCCGGCAAGAGCGCCAAGTCGTTGGGTTCTGACGAAGCTGCAGCTCTGCGGGTGTGCTATGTTGACTTGGGCCACTGACACGCTTTGCTTCTTTTAAACCTCACGTGGGTCGGCAAAATGGCGATGCTTTGACGTCGGCAGAAATGGACGCACTCTAGCTGAACACCATCACAGGATAGTTGCACAAAGTTTCGCTTTAAACCCAGGTCAACTGCTTGGGAAGCAGAATGACAGTGAATGGCAACTGTCTTACTCTCCTAGGGTGATTTTTGCATTTTAAGAGTGGTGTTATCCTTCCATTTTCCAATTTCTTGGACCCTCAAGATAAGCCCACCGGATCCCTGGTGGTCTAGTGGCTAGGATTCGGCGCTTTCACCGCCGCGGGGCCTCGGTTTCGATTCCCGGTCAGGGAACGCTCTTTGACGCTGCCTGGCCTCGGGAATGTTTTGTTGGCTTTCTTCAAGGGCTCACCTCCATACCCATATTCCCTGGTCATATTGGTAGACAGAAGATGGACTAACCCTTGCTGCAAGAGTGGAGCAGCCACATTCACAAGTGCTGCTTAGCAAGAAAGCACACACCAGATTGTAGTTTCTCAGCCTTCAGAACAGCTTTTCTAGGTGTGATCGGTAGTAATGTCTCACTATTTTCAAAGATTCCTCACACCCACAAGCCCACACTTGTAGTGCATTGGCCGAATCGGACCCAGGTCAACTGCTTGTTCCACCACTATCCCACCAATGCTTAAAAGAAGGCTCCTTGATGGCAAGATTTGCCACTTGCGAATCGAGCCACTGTATAAAAGCTTTATTCACTTTTTGACCTCTCGTGGAACGGGTAACTCTTCCCTGATGGTTCTCTCTTGCTGCCTTTCCCGAGTGACGCCGAAGGAGTGTCGCACTAGATCAGGGCTCACTAACAGGCGGACCGCGGTCGGATCCGACCAGAAGCTGTCCCATACGGACTCTGAGCTACAGACCAAACCCGCTAGTTTTTAGCGGGGCACCTTAATTTTAACCGGCGAGGCTATTGTGATCTTTACGGTAGTAAAGAAGAAGACGCGAGAACACATTGGCCAATTGAATGCGAGTTAAGCAATCCCACATGACTTCACCTAGCCAATCGATTCTGTGGATCACATGCGGTAAATTTTGCGACTCAACAATACCGGCAGACCGGAGAAAGTTCGAGGTTGCAAGCGAATTAATCTGTAGCAAGAATGATTTTCTTCTCAGGGAGAGCTGTTGAGAGTGTGAAGTCCTCCAGAAGCATAAGCAATTTATTGTCTACCATTGTTCCACGACCCACATCATCGCATGTCCGGCTTAAACGTAATGAGGGAAATTTCAACTGACGTGCTAAAAGATTATTTAAAAAACGCGCATCAAAACAGCTTTTATTATGTCCGACAGTTGCCATATTTGTCATCAGGCCAATGTCAACCGACCGTAACAAGGACAAGCTGAATTCAATGCCATTAATTTGGAGATTTGAGGAACAACACCCGCTCAAAGCAAAAGGCCAAGTCTTCCAGAGCATTCCCGGCAAGAGCGGCAAGTCGTTGGTTCTGACGAAGCTGCAGCTCTGCGGGTGTGCTATGTTGACTTGGGCCACTGACACGCTTTGCTTCTTTTAAACCTCACGTGGGTCTGCAAAATGACGATGCTTTGACGTTGGCAGAAATGGACGCACTCTTGCTGAACACCATCACAGGATAGTTGCACAAAGTTTCGCTTTAAACCCAGGTCAACTGCTTGGAAGCAGAATGACAGTGAATGGCAACTGTCTTACTCTCCTAGGGTGATTTTTGCATTTTAAGAGTGGTGTTATCCTTCCATTTTCCAATTTCTTGGACCCTCAAGATTAGCCCAGGCGGATCCCTGGTGGTCTAGTGGCTAGGATTAGGCGGGCTGGGTTAGATTCCCGGTCAGGGAATGCTCTTTTGACGCTGCCTGGCCTCGGGAATGTTTTGTTGGCTTTCTTCAAGGGCTCACCTCCATACCCATATTCCCTGGTCATATTGGTAGACAGAAGATGGACTAACCCTTGCTGCAAGAGTGGAGCAGCCACATTCACAAGTGCTGCTTAGCAAGAAAGCACACACCAGATTGTAGTTTCTCAGCCTTCAGAACAGCTTTTCTAGGTGTGATCGATAGTAACGTCTCACTATTTTCAAAGATTCCTCACACCCACAAGCCCACACTTGTAGTGCATTGGCCGGGAATCGGACCCAGGTCAACTGCTTGTTCCACCACTATCCCACCAATGCTTAAAAGAAGGCTCCTTGATGGCAAGATTTGCCACTTGCGAATTTGAGCCACTGTATAAAAGCTTTATTCACTTTTTTGACCTCTCGTGGAACGGGTAACTCTTCCCTGATGGTTCTCTCTTGCTGCCTTTCCGGAGTGACGCCGAAGGAGTGTCGCACTAGATCAGGGCTCACTAACAGGCGGACTGCAGTCTGGATCCGGACCAGAAGCTGTCCCATACGGACCCAAAGCTACAGACCAAACCGAACATTTTGCATTAAAAATCCAGCGGGGCACCTTAATTTTAACCGGCGCGGCTATTGTGATCTTTACGGTAGTAAAGAAGAAGACGCGATAAAGCATTGGCCAATTGAATGCGAGTTAAGCAACCCCACATGACTTCACTTAGCCAATCAATTCTGTGGATCACATGCGGTAAATTTTGCGACTCAACAATACCGCAGACGGAGAAAGTTCGAGGTTGGAAGCGAATTAATGTAGCAAGAATGATTTTCTTGTCAGGGAGAGCTGTTGAGAGTGTGAAGTCCTCCAGCAGCATAAGCAATTTATTGTCTACCATTGTTCCACGACCCACATCGTAGCATGTCCGGCTTAAAGCGTAATGAGGGAAATTTCAACTGACGTGCTAAAAGATTATTTAACAAACGCGCATCAAAACAGCTTTTATAATGTGTGACAGTTGCCATATTTGTCATCAGGCCACTGTCAACCAACCGTAACAAGGACAAGCTGAATTCAATGCCATTAATTTGGAGATTTGAGGAACAACACCCGCTCAAAGCAAAAGGCCAAGTCTTCCAGAGCATTCCCGGCAAGAGCGCCAAGTCGTTGGGTTCTGACGAAGCTGCAGCTCTGCGGGTGTGCTATGTTGACTTGGGCCACTGACACGCTTTGCTTCTTTTAAACCTCACGTGGGTCGGCAAAATGGCGATGCTTTGACGTCGGCAGAAATGGACGCGACTCTAGCTGAACACCATCACAGGATAGTTGCACAAAGTTTCGCTTTAAACCCAGGTCAACTGCTTGGGAAGCAGAATGACAGTGAATGGCAACTGTCTTACTCTCCTAGGGTGATTTTTGCATTTTAAGAGTGGTGTTATCCTTCCATTTTCCAATTTCTTGGACCCTCAAGATAAGCCCACCGGATCCCTGGTGGTCTAGTGGCTAGGATTCGGCGCTTTCACCGCCGCTGGCCGGTTCGATTCCCGGTCAGGGAACGCTCTTTGACGCTGCCTGGCCTCGGGAATGTTTTGTTGGCTTTCTTCAAGGGCTCACCTCCATACCCATATTCCCTGGTCATATTGGTAGACAGAAGATGGACTAACCCTTGCTGCAAGAGTGGAGCAGCCACATTCACAAGTGCTGCTTAGCAAGAAAGCACACACCAGATTGTAGTTTCTCAGCCTTCAGAACAGCTTTTCTAGGTGTGATCGGTAGTAATGTCTCACTATTTTCAAAGATTCCTCACACCCCACAAGCCCACACTTGTAGTGCATTGGCCGGGAATCGGACCCAGGTCAACTGCTTGTTCCACCACTATCCCACCAATGCTTAAAAGAAGGCTCCTTGATGGCAAGATTTGCCACTTGCGAATCGAGCCACTGTATAAAAGCTTTATTCACTTTTTTTGACCTCTCGTGGAACGGGTAACTCTTCCCTGATGGTTCTCTCTTGCTGCCTTTCCCGAGTGACGCCGAAGGAGTGTCGCACTAGATCAGGGCTCACTAACAGGCGGACTGCAGTCGGATCCGGACCAGAAGCTGTCCCATACGGACTCTGAGCTACAGACCAAACCCGCTAGTTTTTAGCGGGGCACCTTAATTTTAACCGGCGCGGCTATTGTGATCTTTACGGTAGTAAAGAAGAAGACGCGAGAACACATTGGCCAATTGAATGCGAGTTAAGCAATCCCACATGACTTCACCTAGCCAATCGATTCTGTGGATCACATGCGGTAAATTTTGCGACTCAACAATACCAGCAGACCGGAGAAAGTTCGAGGTTGCAAGCGAATTAATCTGTAGCAAGAATGATTTTCTTGTCAGGGAGAGCTGTTGAGAGTGTGAAGTCCTCCAGCAGCATAAGCAATTTATTGTCTACCATTGTTCCACGACCCACATCGTCGCATGTCCGGCTTAAACGTAATGAGGGAAATTTCAACTGACGTGCTAAAAGATTATTTAACAAACGCGCATCAAAACAGCTTTTATAATGTGTGACAGTTGCCATATTTGTCATCAGGCCACTGTCAACCAACCGTAACAAGGACAAGCTGAATTCAATGCCATTAATTTGGAGATTTGAGGAACAACACCCGCTCAAAGCAAAAGGCCAAGTCTTCCAGAGCATTCCCGGCAAGAGCGCCAAGTCGTTGGGTTCTGACGAAGCTGCAGCTCTGCGGGTGTGCTATGTTGACTTGGGCCACTGACACGCTTTGCTTCTTTTAAACCTCGCGGGGGTCAGCAAAATGACGATGCTTTGACGTCGGCAGAAATGGACGCACTCTTGCTGAACACCATCACAGGATAGTTGCACAAAGTTTCGCTTTAAACCCAGGTCAACTGCTTGGGAAGCAGAATGACAGTGAATGGCAACTGTCTTATTCTCCTAGGGTGATTTTTGCATTTTAAGAGTGGTGTTATCCTTCCATTTTCCAATTTCTTGGACCCTCAAGATTAGCCAGGCGGATCCCTGGTGGTCTAATAGCTAGGATTAGGCGGGCTGGGTTCGATTCCCGGTCAGGGAATGCTCTTTGACGCTGCCTGGCCTCGGGAATGTTTTGTTGGCTTTCTTCAAGGGCTCACCTCCATACCCATATTCCCTGGTCATATTGGTAGACAGAAGATGGACTAACCCTTGCTGCAAGAGTGGAGCAGCCACATTCACAAGTGCTGCTTAGCAAGAAAGCACACACCAGATTGTAGTTTCTCAGCCTTCAGAACAGCTTTTCTAGGTGTGATCGGTAGTAATGTCTCACTATTTTCAAAGATTCCTCACACCCACAAGCCCACACTTGTAGTGCATTGGCCGAATCGGACCCAGGTCAACTGCTTGTTCCACCACTATCCCACCAATGCTTAAAAGAAGGCTCCTTGATGGCAAGATTTGCCACTTGCGAATTTGAGCCACTGTATAAAAGCTTTATTCACTTTTTTGACCTCTCGTGGAACGGGTAACTCTTCCCTGATGGTTCTCTCTTGCTGCCTTTCCGGAGTGACGCCGAAGGAGTGTCGCACTAGATCAGGGCTCACTAACAGGCGGACTGCAGTCTGGATCCGGACCAGAAGCTGTCCCATACGGACCCAAAGCTACAGACCAAACCGAACATTTTGCATTAAAAATCCAGCGGGGCACCTTAATTTTAACCGGCGCGGCTATTGTGATCTTTACGGTAGTAAAGAAGAAGACGCGATAAAGCATTGGCCAATTGAATGCGAGTTAAGCAACCCCACATGACTTCACTTAGCCAATCAATTCTGTGGATCACATGCGGTAAATTTTGCGACTCAACAATACCGGCAGACGGGAGAAAGTTCGAGGTTGGAAGCGAATTAATCTGTAGCAAGAATGATTTTCTTGTCAGGGAGAGCTGTTGAGAGTGTGAAGTCCTCCAGCAGCATAAGCAATTTATTGTCTACCATTGTTCCACGACCCACATCGTAGCATGTCCGGCTTAAGCGTAATGAGGGAAATTTCAACTGACGTGCTAAAAGATTATTTAACAAACGCGCATCAAAACAGCTTTTATAATGTGTGACAGTTGCCATATTTGTCATCAGGCCACTGTCAACCAACCGTAACAAGGACAAGCTGAATTCAATGCCATTAATTTGGAGATTTGAGGAACAACACCGCTCAAAGCAAAAGGCCAAGTCTTCCAGAGCATTCCCGGCAAGAGCGCCAAGTCGTTGGGTTCTGACGAAGCTGCAGCTCTGCGGGTGTGCTATGTTGACTTGGGCCACTGACACGCTTTGCTTCTTTTAAACCTCACGTGGGTCGGCAAAATGGCGATGCTTTGACGTCGGCAGAAATGGACGCACTCTTGCTGAACACCATCACAGGATAGTTGCACAAAGTTTCGCTTTAAACCCAGGTCAACTGCTTGGGAAGCAGAATGACAGTGAATGGCAACTGTCTTACTCTCCTAGGGTGATTTTTGCATTTTAAGAGTGGTGTTATCCTTCCATTTTCCAATTTCTTGGACCCTCAAGATAAGCCCACGGATCCCTGGTGGTCTAGTGGCTAGGATTCGGCGCTTTCACCGCGGGCCGGGTTCGATTCCCGGTCAGGGAACGCTCTTTTGACGCTGCCTGGCCTCGGGAATGTTTTGTTGGCTTTCTTCAAGGGCTCACCTCCATACCCATATTCCCTGGTCATATTGGTAGACAGAAGATGGACTAACCCTTGCTGCAAGAGTGGAGCAGCCACATTCACAAGTGCTGCTTAGCAAGAAAGCACACACCAGATTGTAGTTTCTCAGCCTTCAGAACAGCTTTTCTAGGTGTGATCGGTAGTAATGTCTCACTATTTTCAAAGATTCCTCACACCCACAAGCCCACACTTGTAGTGCATTGGCCGGGAATCGGACCCAGGTCAACTGCTTGTTCCACCACTATCCCACCAATGCTTAAAAGAAGGCTCCTTGATGGCAAGATTTGCCACTTGCGAATCGAGCCACTGTATAAAAGCTTTATTCACTTTTTGACCTCTCGTGGAACGGGTAACTCTTCCCTGATGGTTCTCTCTTGCTGCCTTTCCCGAGTGACGCCAAGGAGTGTCGCACTAGATCAGGGCTCACTAACAGGCGGACGCGGTCGGATCCGGACCAGAAGCTGTCCCATACGGACTCTGAGCTACAGACCAAACCCCGCTAGTTTTTAGCGGGGCACCTTAATTTTAACCGGCGTGGCTATTGATGATCTTTACGGTAGTAAAGAAGAAGACGCGAGAACACATTGGCCAATTGAATGCGAGTTAAGCAATCCCACATGACTTCACCTAGCCAATCGATTCTGTGGATCACATGCGGTAAATTTTGCGACTCAACAATACCGCAGACCGGAGAAAGTTCGAGGTTGCAAGCGAATTAATCTGTAGCAAGAATGATTTTCTTGTCAGGGAGAGCTGTTGAGAGTGTGAAGTCCTCCAGCAGCATAAGCAATTTATTGTCTACCATTGTTCCACGACCCACATCGTCGCATGTCCGGCTTAAACGTAATGAGGGAAATTTCAACTGACGTGCTAAAAGATTATTTAACAAACGCGCATCAAAACAGCTTTTATAATGTGTGACAGTTGCCATATTTGTCATCAGGCCACTGTCAACCAACCGTAACAAGGACAAGCTGAATTCAATGCCATTAATTTGGAGATTTGAGGAACAACACCCGCTCAAAGCAAAAGGCCAAGTCTTCCAGAGCATTCCCGGCAAGAGCGCCAAGTCGTTGGGTTCTGACGAAGCTGCAGCTCTGCGGGTGTGCTATGTTGACTTGGGCCACTGACACGCTTTGCTTCTTTTAAACCTCACGTGGGTCAGCAAAATGGCGATGCTTTGACGTTGGCAGAAATGGACGCACTCTTGCTGAACACCATCACAGGATAGTTGCACAAAGTTTCGCTTTAAACCCAGGTCAACTGCTTGGGAAGCAGAATGACAGTGAATGGCAACTGTCTTACTCTCCTAGGGTGATTTTTGCATTTTAAGAGTGGTGTTATCCTTCCATTTTCCAATTTCTTGGACCCTCAAGATTAGCCCACGGATCCCTGGTGGTCTAGTGGCTAGGATTCGGCGCTTTCACCGGCGGGCTGGGTTCGATTCCCGGTCAGGGAATGCTCTTTTGACGCTGCCTGGCCTCGGGAATGTTTTGTTGGCTTTCTTCAAGGGCTCACCTCCATACCCATATTCCCTGGTCATATTGGTAGACAGAAGATGGACTAACCCTTGCTGCAAGAGTGGAGCAGCCACATTCACAAGTGCTGCTTAGCAAGAAAGCACACACCAGATTGTAGTTTCTCAGCCTTCAGAACAGCTTTTCTAGGTGTGATCGGTAGTAATGTCTCACTATTTTCAAAGATTCCTCACACCCACAAGCCCACACTTGTAGTGCATTGGCCGAATCGGACCCAGGTCAACTGCTTGTTCCACCACTATCCCACCAATGCTTAAAAGAAGGCTCCTTGATGGCAAGATTTGCCACTTGCGAATTTGAGCCACTGTATAAAAGCTTTATTCACTTTTTTGACCTCTCGTGGAACGGGTAACTCTTCCCTGATGGTTCTCTCTTGCTGCCTTTCCGGAGTGACGCCGAAGGAGTGTCGCTCTAGATCAGGGCTCACTAACAGGCGGACTGCAGTCTGGATCCGGACCAGAAGCTGTCCCATACGGACTCTGAGCTACAGACCAAACCCGCATTTTTTTTAGCGGGCACCTTAATTTTAACCGGCGCGGCTATTGTGATCTTTACGGTAGTAAAGAACAAGACGCGAGAACGCATTGGCCAATTGAATGCGAGTTAAGCAATCCCACATGACTTCACCTAGCCAATCGATTCTGTGGATCACATGCGGTAAATTTTGCGACTCAACAATGCCGGCAGAGGGAGAAAGTTCGAGGTTGCAAGCGAATTAATCTGTAGCAAGAATTATTTTCTTGTCAGGGAGAGCTGTTGAGAGTGTGAAGTCCTCCAGCAGCATAAGCAATTTATTGTCTACCATTGTTCCACGACCCACATCGTAGCATGTCCGGCTTAAAGCGTAATGAGGGAAATTTCAACTGACGTGCTAAAAGATTATTTAACAAACGCGCATCAAAACAGCTTTTATAATGTGTGACAGTTGCCATATTTGTCATCAGGCCACTGTCAACCAACCGTAACAAGGACAAGCTGAATTCAATGCCATTAATTTGGAGATTTGAGGAACAACACCCGCTCAAAGCAAAAGGCCAAGTCTTCCAGAGCATTCCCGGCAAGAGCGCCAAGTCGTTGGGTTCTGACGGCTGCAGCTCTGCGGGTGTGCTATGTTGACTTGGGCCACTGACACGCTTTGCTTCTTTTAAACCTCACGTGGGTCGGCAAAATGGCGATGCTTTGACGTCGGCAGAAATGGACGCACTCTTGCTGAACACCATCACAGGATAGTTGCACAAAGTTTCGCTTTAAACCCAGGTCAACTGCTTGGGAAGCAGAATGACAGTGAATGGCAACTGTCTTACTCTCCTAGGGTGATTTTTGCATTTTAAGAGTGGTGTTATCCTTCCATTTTCCAATTTCTTGGACCCTCAAGATAAGCCCACGGATCCCTGGTGGTCTAGTGGCTAGGATTCGGCGCTTTCACCGCCGCTGGGCCGGGTTCGATTCCCGGTCAGGGAACGCTCTTTGACGCTGCCTGGCCTCGGGAATGTTTTGTTGGCTTTCTTCAAGGGCTCACCTCCATACCCATATTCCCTGGTCATATTGGTAGACAGAAGATGGACTAACCCTTGCTGCAAGAGTGGAGCAGCCACATTCACAAGTGCTGCTTAGCAAGAAAGCACACACCAGATTGTAGTTTCTCAGCCTTCAGAACAGCTTTTCTAGGTGTGATCGGTAGTAATGTCTCACTATTTTCAAAGATTCCTCACACCCACAAGCCCACACTTGTAGTGCATTGGCCGAATCGGACCCAGGTCAACTGCTTGTTCCACCACTATCCCACCAATGCTTAAAAGAAGGCTCCTTGATGGCAAGATTTGCCACTTGCGAATCGAGCCACTGTATAAAAGCTTTATTCACTTTTTGACCTCTCGTGGAACGGGTAACTCTTCCCTGATGGTTCTCTCTTGCTGCCTTTCCCGAGTGACGCCAAGGAGTGTCGCACTAGATCAGGGCTCACTAACAGGCGGACGCGCGTCGGATCCGGACCAGAAGCTGTCCCATACGGACTCTGAGCTACAGACCAAACCCGCTAGTTTTTAGCGGGGCACCTTAATTTTAACCGGCGCGGCTATTGTGATCTTTACGGTAGTAAAGAAGAAGACGCGAGAACACATTGGCCAATTGAATGCGAGTTAAGCAATCCCACATGACTTCACCTAGCCAATCGATTCTGTGGATCACATGCGGTAAATTTTGCGACTCAACAATACCGCAGACCGGAGAAAGTTCGAGGTTGCAAGCGAATTAATCTGTAGCAAGAATGATTTTCTTGTCAGGGAGAGCTGTTGAGAGTGTGAAGTCCTCCAGCAGCATAAGCAATTTATTGTCTACCATTGTTCCACGACCCACATCGTCGCATGTCCGGCTTAAACGTAATGAGGGAAATTTCAACTGACGTGCTAAAAGATTATTTAACAAACGCATCAAAACAGCTTTTATAATGTGTGACAGTTGCCATATTTGTCATCAGGCCACTGTCAACCAACCGTAACAAGGACAAGCTGAATTCAATGCCATTAATTTGGAGATTTGAGGAACAACACCGCTCAAAGCAAAAGGCCAAGTCTTCCAGAGATTCCCGGCAAGAGCGCCAAGTCGTTGGGTTCTGACGGCTGCAGCTCTGGGGTGTGCTATGTTGACTTGGGCCACTGACACGCTTTGCTTCTTTTAAACCTCACGTGGGTCAGCAAAATGACGATGCTTTGACGTGGGAAATGGACGCACTCTTGCTGAACACCATCACAGGATAGTTGCACAAAGTTTCGCTTTAAACCCAGGTCAACTGCTTGGGAAACAGTGAATGGCAACTGTCTTATTCTCCTAGGGTGATTTTGCATTTTAAGAGTGGTGTTATCCTTCCATTTTCCAATTTTTTGAAACCTCAAGATTAGCCAGGCGGATCCCTGGTGGTCTAGTGGCTAGGATTTGGCGGGCCAGGTTCGATTCCCGGTCAGGGAACACTCTTTTGACGCTGCCTGGCCTCGGGCCAATGGGGTCGGCAAAATGGCGATGCTTTGACGCTGGAACAACACCATCACAGGATAGTTGCACAAATTTCGCTTTAAACCCAGGTCAACTGCTTGGGAAGCAGAATGACAGTGAATGGCAACTGTCTTACTCTCCTAGGGTGATTTTTGCATTTTAAGAGTGGTGTTATCCTTCCATTTTCCAATTTCTTGGACCCTCAAGATAAGCCCACGGATCCCTGGTGGTCTAGTGGCTAGGATTTGGCGCTTTCACCGCTGGGTTCGATTCCCGGTCAGGGAACGCTCTTTTGACGCTGCCTGGCCTCGGGAATGTTTTGTTGGCTTTCTTCAAGGGCTCACCTCCATACCCATATTCCTGGTCATATTGGTAGACAGAAGATGGACTAACCCTTGCTGCAAGAGTGGAGCAGCCACATTCACAAGTGCTGCTTAGCAAGAAAGCACACACCAGATTGTAGTTTCTCAGCCTTCAGAACAGCTTTTCTAGGTGTGATCGGTAGTAATGTCTCACTATTTTCAAAGATTCCTCACACCCACAAGCCCACACTTGTAGTGCATTGGCCGGGAATCGGACCCAGGTCAACTGCTTGTTCCACCACTATCCCACCAATGCTTAAAAGAAGGCTCCTTGATGGCAAGATTTGCCACTTGCGAATCGAGCCACTGTATAAAAGCTTTATTCACTTTTTGACCTCTCGTGGAACGGGTAACTCTTCCCTGATGGTTCTCTCTTGCTGCCTTTCCGAGTGACGCCGAAGGAGTGTCGCACTAGATCAGGGCTCACTAACAGGCGGACTGCAGTCGGATCCGACCAGAAGCTGTCCCATACGGACTCTGAGCTACAGACCAAACCCGCTAGTTTTTAGCGGGGCACCTTAATTTTAACCGGCGTGGCTATTGTGATCTTTACGGTAGTAAAGAAGAAGACGCGAGAACACATTGGCCAATTGAATGCGAGTTAAGCAATCCCACATGACTTCACCTAGCCAATCGATTCTGTGGATCACATGCGGTAAATTTTGCGACTCAACAATACCGCAGACCGGAGAAAGTTCGAGGTTGCAAGCGAATTAATCTGTAGCAAGAATGATTTTCTTGTCAGGGAGAGCTGTTGAGAGTGTGAAGTCCTCCAGCAGCATAAGCAATTTATTGTCTACCATTGTTCCACGACCCACATCGTAGCATGTCCGGCTTAAAGCGTAATGAGGGAAATTTCAACTGACGTGCTAAAAGATTATTTAACAAACGCGCATCAAAACAGCTTTTATAATGTGTGACAGTTGCCATATTTGTCATCAGGCCACTGTCAACCAACCGTAACAAGGACAAGCTGAATTCAATGCCATTAATTTGGAGATTTGAGGAACAACACCCGCTCAAAGCAAAAGGCCAAGTCTTCCAGAGCATTCCCGGCAAGAGCGCCAAGTCGTTGGGTTCTGACGAAGCTGCAGCTCTGTGGGTGTGCTATGTTGACTTGGGCCACTGACACGCTTTGCTTCTTTTAAACCTCACGTGGGTCGGCAAAATGGCGATGCTTTGACGTCGGCAGAAATGGACGCACTCTTGCTGAACACCATCACAGGATAGTTGCACAAAGTTTCGCTTTAAACCCAGGTCAACTGCTTGGGAAGCAGAATGACAGTGAATGGCAACTGTCTTACTCTCCTAGGGTGATTTTTGCATTTTAAGAGTGGTGTTATCCTTCCATTTTCCAATTTCTTGGACCCTCAAGAGTAACCCACCGGATCCCTGGTGGTCTAGTGGCTAGGATTCGGCGCTTTCACCGCCGCGGGCCGGGTTCGATTCCTGGTCAGGGAACGCTCTTTTGACGCTGCCTGGCCTCGGGAATGTTTTGTTGGCTTTCTTCAAGGGCTCACCTCCATACCCATATTCCTGGTCATATTGGTAGACAGAAGATGGACTAACCCTTGCTGCAAGAGTGGAGCAGCCACATTCACAAGTGCTGCTTAGCAAGAAAGCACACACCAGATTGTAGTTTCTCAGCCTTCAGAACAGCTTTTCTAGGTGTGATCGGTAGTAATGTCTCACTATTTTCAAAGATTCCTCACACCCACAAGCCCACACTTGTAGTGCATTGGCCGAATCGGACCCAGGTCAACTGCTTGTTCCACCACTATCCCACCAATGCTTAAAAGAAGGCTCCTTGATGGCAAGATTTGCCACTTGCGAATTTGAGCCACTGTATAAAAGCTTTATTCACTTTTTGACCTCTCGTGGAACAGGTAACTCTTCCCTGATGGTTCTCTCTTGCTGCCTTTCCCGAGTGACGCCGAAGGAGTGTCGCACTAGATCAGGGCTCACTAACAGGCGGACTGCAGTCCGGATCCGGACCAGAAGCTGTCCCATACGGACTCTGAGCTACAGACCAAACCCCGCTTTTGTTTTAAAAATCGGGCGGGGCACCTTAATTTTAACCGGCGCGCTATTGTGATCTTTACGGTAGTAAAGAAGAAGACGCGATAAACATTGGCCAATTGAATGCGAGTTAAGCAATCCCACATGACTTCACCTAGCCAATCATTCTGTGGATCACATGCGGTAAATTTTGCGACTCAACAATACCGCAGACCGGAGAAAGTTCGAGGTTGGGCGAATTAATCTGTAGCAAGAATGATTTTCTTGTCAGGGAGAGCTGTTGAGAGTGTGAAGTCCTCCAGCAGCATAAGCAATTTATTGTCTACCATTGTTCCACGACCCACATCATCGCATGTCCGGCTTAAACGTAATGAGGGAAATTTCAACTGACGTGCTAAAAGATTATTTAAAAAACGCGCATCAAAACAGCTTTTATTATGTCCGACAGTTGCCATATTTGTCATCAGGCCAATGTCAACCGACCGTAACAAGGACAAGCTGAATTCAATGCCATTAATTTGGAGATTTGAGGAACAACACCGCTCAAAGCAAAAGGCCAAGTCTTCCAGAGCATTCCCGGCAAGAGCGCCAAGTCGTTGGGTTCTGACGAAGCTGCAGCTCTGCGGGTGTGCTATGTTGACTTGGGCCACTGACACGCTTTGCTTCTTTTAAACCTCACGTGGGTCTGCAAAATGACGATGCTTTGACGTTGGCAGAAATGGACGCACTCTTGCTGAACACCATCACAGGATAGTTGCACAAAGTTTCGCTTTAAACCCAGGTCAACTGCTTGGGAAGCAGAATGACAGTGAATGGCAACTGTCTTACTCTCCTAGGGTGATTTTTGCATTTTAAGAGTGGTGTTATCCTTCCATTTTCCAATTTCTTGGACCCTCAAGATTAGCCCGGCGGATCCCTGGTGGTCTAGTGGCTAGGATTCGGCGCTTTCACCGCCGCGGGCCAGGTTAGATTCCCGGTCAGGGAATGCTCTTTTGACGCTGCCTGGCCTCGGGAATGTTTTGTTGGCTTTCTTCAAGGGCTCACCTCCATACCTATATTCCCTGGTCATATTGGTAGACAGAAGATGGACTAACCCTTGCTGCAAGAGTGGAGCAGCCACATTCACAAGTGCTGCTTAGCAAGAAAGCACACACCAGATTGTAGTTTCTCAGCCTTCAGAACAGCTTTTCTAGGTGTGATCGGTAGTAATGTCTGTAGCGGAACTCGTTCGTTTTGGGTGATTTGATATTAATATAAAACATTAATTTCCTCGAATTTAGGGCACCAGGTTCAATTTTGAGCGGAACCACGCTGTAATTATTAAATTATATGAACCGTTGATGGTCCAAAGTAACAATAGAATGAAGTAACAACAATTTAACCCAAAGATCAGTCTCTTGTTATGAGTTCTTTTCGTTCCAGTGACTTCTGTCTGCTTAACTGAAGAAAGACAAACACAGAACCAGTTCTTTTAATTATTTATTAACCTACAACTACTGAGAATATTGAAGTATGGGTACGTATATGGATATATGGAATGAATGGAATCAACAAATAGATAATAAAACATGAAACAACCAATTCTAAGTAAACAGATAGATTGCGCAGTTATGCGGGTGATGAATTTGGGCTAGAGGAAAGGATTCGAGTCACTATTTACCTCTAAGTAACGGAAATTATATTTTAGAAACTCTACAAAGAAACTTCATAAAGGCTCCAATGGTTTATTGGCTTTACGGACACCAGCCGTTTTCATAGAATATGAAAGAGATATTTGTACTTGGCCTGGGAGCCGCTGGAGGTTGTTCTGCCAGGTTAGCCGTCAATCGGTACCGTTCTTTTGTAGAGCAGGACGGACCGTCTCGGTCTGTTAACAGGCGAGCTATCAGAGCGAGGATCCGGTGTGGCTGCAAAGATTTCTCCGGCCCACAGGAGCGTTGACCTGGTCAGATGGCAGGCTCCAGTAATGTGGTCTGGTTCAGCTGGTGGCCGAGCCGACTTGCAGAGGCGCTGGTTGTCCGGTCCGGAGTGGAGCGAAATGTTGAATTGAGGTAATTCAACAAAACTGGTTGATAAAAATATGGCTATTCAATAAAAATCTCGGCTCGGTCTGGACTAACTTTGACGGATTTTCTAGTTACAAAAATGGAAGTTTGGTTTGGAGTTCCAATCGTCACAATAACTAATACAAAAATAGGCAGCAAAGACGTGCGCGCTTTAAAAATAGTTCGAAAAGTTACAAACGAGAGAATTGACCACAAAAAGTAATTTGAACAACTTCAGCTAAGCTTTCTTAACTGAGGCACATTTCTTCTTGAGGATGGAGCTCGAAGTGGAAGTCTGGAACTCTCCTGGAACTCCTCTTGGAGCTTCTTGGCACTTCTTGGAACTTAACAAAGGAATTTTAACTTTATTTATATTGTTGGGGCGTCGCCCAGACTATGAGGCGTTGCTGCTAAATTTAAATTTACCATGAGGGGAGAGCGAGTCCCTCCTCCTAGATCAAATGAAATCTTTATTCGGTCGAATCACACGAAGTCAGATATAGATTTCTCTTTTCATCAAGCCCAAAATCTCATACTCTAAAATAAAGCAACTTCTTACAATTGTTATACTGTGGAGGTTAAAATGCTTAAACAACTTGATTACTGCGTGTAATATTCAATGTCGCATTTCAACATACATGTGAGAGTCCTGGTTTAGACAAATAGACGGAATCCAATGATTATTACATGGAAAGTTAGCTTTGTCTAATACCTATTAATACACAGTCAGAACACACAACAACAATTAGAAATTCATTCACGCATTATCTGGACATCGCAGCGGATTAATATAACAGGATAATGCTTACAGTTACATAACTAAGGTGTGCATGAATATGTAACATGTATGTGTAATATACGGAATTAACAGAAGAATATGACATTGCGTTTTAACTTTCAGACAACAAATTAATGCAGTTTTGTTTCTTTCTATAGACGAATATCTTCGGGATACATTTATAATTTTCACCCAAGGGTGGCAATGTTGTGCCGTGTTACTCTTTCACGTCATTCTGAATTAAAATGTTTATTTTATAACTTCGTCATTTCTCGTCGTAGAAAGGACGGTATCATGTCAGATTGTTCCAAATTTGCTTCTGAACACATTGGTGCGAGTTTTATGAAGCTTGATAGATAATTTGTCCCTGTTTTGGGGTTTGAGTTCAAACAAAGTCTTTCTGTCTAAGTAGTTTTACACCTCCAGTTTTATGGTTGTTTTGTAAATTCCTTTCCAGAGAGCTGGTACCATCTCGATAAGAACGTCATTTGTGGGTGAGTTAGGAGACAGTCTTGGGTCTGGTAGATGAAAAGACTCATGGCAAAATTTATGCTAATGGCATGAGTGTCAATTCGGGGCTTTAAGCCAGATGTGGTTTGTTTGTTTTACTCAGTTCTTTTTGGTGTTATCTGGTCCTGGGGAGGATAGAGCTGGATTGTTTTATAAAGAAAGTTTATTGCCGGGTCAGTCTACCTCCCCCTTGCTTTCCAAGTGGAGGTTGAATTCCAAACTCCTGTTGTCCCAGGTTTAGGTTTGATAACACAGAAATGGATGCTACATATCCCCCACTAGTTCACGTGGGTCCCACGCAGATGGAGAGTCGTCGTGAACTACATCCAAGCATCCATGACGAGGTGGGCAGGAACCTGTAGAACACTCTCATTTCATGAAAAGACTGGTGTCTCGTCTAATCACTTGTCAAAACAAAAGAATTATGTATATCTTATAACTATGTGTTGTTGATTAAGTTCATAACAAAGTGTGAATTTCGAATTGTTAAAACGTTCTAGATTAACTGTAGTTATATGACAACATTTCAATTCACTAAAGAAGGAAAAGCTTATAAGTCAACAAAATCTCAAAAGAACTAATCTATCACTAAGTAATATCGTAATTCAGTGAATATACTTAATACGGTGCGCTTTCCTAAAATATAAAGGGAGTTCAATTATTCTATTTCTATGAATCTTACAGAAGCTGGTTCAGTTGCATCTTCACTTTCCTCGTCTCTCGTGGTACACTTCCTCCTAAGTATTCTTTCCAATCTATTAGTGCATCCATTGATTTCAGATTGCAAATTGTTTTGGTATGACAGAGGCAGAGGTAAGACATTTCAAACATTATCAATTAACCTAGCAACTACAACAATGTCTGTTGGAGACAGACCACACACATTGGACTTTGGTCTTATGAGACGATTTCTTTTAACAAATTCTCAACGGGCATTACGTCAATGGTTTGAGTACCTTCATACTGGATTCTGGTGAGGGCACTTTCATCAAGTTGTTTACTATATGTTTAAATAAGAAGTCAAAATTTTCAACATTGCTATCGTGTTGTTCAGACCGAAAATGTCAAAGTGTCAGATCATCTCAGTTGAGAATAGTTACAAATTATTAAGATTTGTTTGCAAAGTGGTCGTAACAATTATTCTTGATAGTAACTAGTTTCGGCGGATTGTCTGCGTGTCCCCCACTAGTAAAAATATGGAAAGGCAAAATAGAAAAAGAAAACAAGTTATGTTTGGCTCTAAGATTTTAGTTTTGTTTCATAAAGTAAATTTTAATCTAAGGGAAACTCAGGCTAAATGAGGATTCCATTCGTTGGTGATCATACCTCAAGCTGGGTTTTAATTTTAGTGGTTTGGGCTAGATTTGTGCTCAACAAGTCTCATGGAGGGTTTGTGCAGCTTAATCTGATTCTGGTGAACCCATTTAAATGTAGGTTCCACCTGACCTTCGCTGATTTTTATTTGGTAGGTCACAGGTGAAAGTTTGTCTGTGATCAGGCATGGGCCTGACCAATGTGGGCGAAGCTTCCTGCTGAGCTTCTCTGGTTTTGCATTTCTTTTCCAGGTTGGTAGGGCAGAGATGCAGTACCACACTTTATCCCCCACCTGGAAATTTTGGTAGGAAGCTTTGTGATCATAGAAGGTTTTACGGCCTTCCACACCTTTGTCCAAGTTTTTCTGGGCAAAAGCGAAAGTGGTTTCAGGGTGTTTGTTCACATCAGCCCTGTACTGATGTGTAGTATTTGCTGTCGTGAGACTAAGAGGAGGAGATACCTGTAGAGGGTCTCGGTGGACTGGATGTACTGGCCGAAATTGGCGACAAACCAAACAGTTTCTGACATGGTTTGCGACATCTCTCCTCATTTGTGGCCAGTAAGCAACTTTTTGGAGTGCATTGTATGTAGCTTTTACTCCTCTGTGTTCTGCGCATGAAGTTTCATGGGCCTGTGCGATTATTACCCCCCTTTGGCTACGAGGCACCACGACTAAAGGAGAAGTGAGGGTTTCGGGGACATACATGAGAAGGCCCTTGACAATGCGCAGGGATTTGCGATTGTAGTAAAGGCCATCCAAGTCAGGGACAGAATCAAGGTCTGAATCCAAAATAGGGTGAGTCAAAGGTGCAGACAGGTGCAGGATCATAGTCCGAATGGCTGGATCCAAAGATTGGAGAGAAAGCAGGTCATGCTCAGTGAAGAAAGGTGTCATGGCGGCAGAGGTAGGTGTAGCCATCGCTGATTGAGCATGAGGCATGGCAGAAAGGCCATGGGCGGGAGGGTGGGCAAGAAATGTTCGGTTTGTGCCCGGGGTGGCGCTGTTGTTGGCCAATGTATCCGCCATTACAAGCTGTTGATGGAGAGAGGGCAAAGGGTTACGGACCTGTGCCCATATCTGGCAATGCTTGAAGTCAATTACTGGTTCCAAGCGGTTAATTAGGTCCCCCTATCAGTAGGGGGACGTTTTCAAGCGGGGACACATAGACTGGGTGGACAAGTTTCATTGGTCCAATAGACCAATGGATCAAAGCCATATGTGTAAGAGTGGTCCCTGTAGGTGTGTAGGGTTGAATGTGTAAAGAGCATGGATGTAGTTTAAGATCTTTGCCTTTCTGATGCATTATTGTTTCTAGTTTGTTAAACAATGTAATAGACATCAAAGTGATGTCTGTGGCTGTGTCAAGGAGAGCTTCATGTCTTACTGTGTTTTCCAGCGTCACTACCAAATAAGGCTTTCGTGTAACCCCCTTTTCAGTGAGGTTACCAAGGAATTGTCGGACGGGTGCTTCACCTTGAATGGGTGATTTCTCATTATTAGGGGACTCGTTAGAGTCCAGTTGAACCATCAAGACTGTGCTGGAAGACTCTGATTTCTCATCCACATGTGTTATGTGGGCAGAAGGCTCCGGACTAAAAAGTGAAATTGGCTCAGATTCCACAGAAGTTGAGCAAGATTCTTCTTTATTGACCAGATCTGGTCGAGTATTAGGCTGCAGTGCTGTTACTGAGAGAACACTGGCCTTTTTATCTTTTTTCTCACGGAGGATTTGGGCAAAGAGTTTGAGGGTCTTAATTTCATCTCTGTTAAGACCCGTAGTGTCAAGCTGACATTCAGGTGATGCATTTTTGTCAAAGTAAGAGTTTCTGTTACTTTTGGTAAAAGAATCATGTCGAGAAAAACCTGGAGTTCGGTGATGTCGAGGGTAGCTCCTCTGCAGCTGTGATCTTTCATCTGGACCCCCCTTTTGCACCTTAAAGCCGTTTCGGTGCTGAGGTGTAGGTTGGTTCTGGGAAGAAGCTGAGAATGGGCGATTTCTTTTGTACCCTATATAATTTTGCCTTTTATCAGGCCAAGAAGACTTGGAATGATCATGCCGCTGGTTGGTTCTATGAAACCTAGATGGTTCACGGACATCTCGAGAGTGATTTGATTTCAAGGAAGTTCTTTCAGTCTTATTTGTTTCGCCACAAGTGGTTCCTTCTAATGTCAAAGGTAAGTGTTTGGTGTCAATGGTTAGCACTGTGCTAGCATCAGGGTTTTTCGGGTGAGCTTCCTGGTGCTTTGCAAATCCCAGTGAAGCCAGTTCCCGTAGGTGTTGGCTGGTGGAGTTGCGTGGATTTGCTGCGATGCCAAGATGAGTGCTAGTGGCAGGATGGAGGTTTTTGATAAAGAGGGTTTTGAAGTTCAAGTCTTCCTCCATCCATGGTTCATTTTTGGAGCCGAAGTAGGCTCGAAGAAGGCGGCGGTAATATACCTGTGGGCATTCATGGCGGCCTTGTTTAACATTCATGGCAGCGTCTAGCCCAGTTTGGGAAACAGGATCACTGTACTCCTGCTCCAGAGCTTGGCATAGTAACTCATAGTCATCTCTGACTGCAAGCGGTTGCCGTTCAATGAAATTGCTGACCTCACGGCTAGAGGTTATTTTGATAAGATATATCTTATCAGTCGTGGTGGCCTGTGGATACCTTTGCAGGTAGAAGCTGATGTCTTTCAAGTAGCCAGTTGTATCATAAGAACCACCAAGACTAGGTTGAAAGCGTTCGATGTTGTGGGCAATTCTATTCAAGTCCTTGTCAGAGGGACGTTGTGATGGGTGGTGAACTGGGAAGGCAGGTGGCACTGCATTTGTGGCCACTGGAGATACGCTTCGGGGCGTGTGTTGACCTCTCAAGGACTCAGGTGGGACGTGTGGAAGGAGTGCAGGTGAAAACTCCTTCTTAATCTCTCTGGATGATGAGTCTTCTTTTCTTATTTCCTGGTAAGATGAATCGTGGGAAGCATGCCTCCTCCCCTCTTTTTCAAAAGAGTAGTCAAGTTCTCTTCGAATATTTATCAATACTCTTTGTTTTTGTTCTTGGAGTTGTTGAATTATTTGCTGGTCATCAGCAAGATATCTGTTAAGTATTTTGTTTTTAGTTTTGAGATCCTCTATCTCCTCTGTGGTTTGGCAAAGCGACGTTAGTGCTTTGTCATGTTGGTTTCGAGTCATTGCTAGCTCCCGTTTGCAATGTAGGAGTGATTGTTTTAGTGTATAATTTGTTTTTTCTAATTCTTCTTTCTCTTTGGCAGAATTAGCCATTGCTTTCTTGGACAGTTCAGAGTGGTGTTCAAGGAGTTTATTTTCACCTTGCAGCTGTTGAAGCTGTTGTTTGCGGACATTACATCTGTCATAAGCATGTTCTAACAAATGATGACTTCGTTTCAATTGAGCAGCCATGACAATGGCCATGCGTCCCAGCATCTTCAGTTTATCTTTGTCTTCAAGTGACTGGTTGAAAGCATCGGCATTGAGGTCCGACATAATAGCTTCAAGACCAATCAATGTGGATCCATGGATTTGCTCCGTGTATCCAGGAAGAAAATCTTGAGTCAGTTCTTTCAAAGCTGCTTCACTAGTGATAAGGATTTCCTCCTGACTAGATTCAGTTGAAGCAGTTGTTTTCATTTTATGGGACTCAGTTAGCTGATCCATATCGTCAGTGTTTTGATTACTGAGTTCGGTTGGCAGTTCAATAATTTTTCTGTTCTCAATAATTAGCTGTTAACTCTTATCTTTAGGTAAGATTAATCAAAGACCCCTAAGAGTTGTTTCAGTCAAAATAAAAAAAACAAAAAACCAATAATATTAACCTTGATTCACCTGATTTTATCTAGTGTGACACTCTTGTGACAGTACACACTGCAGGTGAGTAGCTAACACAAATCAAGACAATCCTATGTTAATTAGGAAAAAAAGTTATTTATTTTATTTTATTTTATTATTAAAAAAAATTATTTAATGTTGTACAAAGAATATAAATTTAGATGCAACACATGTATGAACAATAATATGAAGGAGTAAAAAAAAATAGCTATAGATATATATAAGAGCAATAATACACGAAAGCAACAACTTCTGTAGGCACACTCAGATTAAATTGAGATCTCAGAGCATTCACAATACAATATCAAATTCAGTAAGTGCCTAAAGTATTCTGAACATATTTTTTTTTCAAACAATAGTTCCACAAAGTTGTGTAGTATGTGACTAATTCAAATTAAGGTAAGTAAAATAAATGATCTATTCAGAAGTAAGTTCTTTAAAGGACAATCAATGCTATTTGGATTCTATTTCTAATGCCAACGGGGGCTCAGTTTGCAGAGAAACCTTTTGCCTTCAAACTCAGTTAATCAAATCGGCCACTGGATGGCAAAAAGGGAGCAAAAAGGATTTAATTCTCTTTTAGGACAATAGGGGGAGCGAAAAGAAGGGAATTTCAGTTCGCTCAAGAACCGACAGGGGGGAGAAAAGGAATTTATTTCGCTTAACAACCACAAGGGAAGCTAAAGGGACTTTATTTCCCTTAAGGGCGACAGGGGGAGTCCCCGACTGGGAGGCGCCGTAGGTATTTACGTCAGCAGTGACGATTATTTGGGAACGCCCCTTGGGAGACCCCAACAGTAAGACAAAAACAGCTCAGTCGTCTGTCCGCCAGCGGTCAGAGCGCTTCGCTTTTATACATTAATTTCACACAACGCGGCGGTCGCGTTCGGCTCGCCGGCCTCACAAAAGTCACAAACAGCAGTCTTGCAACTTTTTTTTTTTTTTGCAATTTCTTTTCAAAGTTAATTCTTTTCGCCGGGCGTTACACTCTGGGTAACTCACGAAGGTTTATCTCATTAACTCAACCGGTTCTCAACAGAGTCTCTCTGACTCACAGATGCGCATATAAGTCACACTTCTCCTACTTAAAAGCAGTTTATAGCAGCCAGGTAGCTAAGCTGACAAGCTAAAGAGAAGGTCTGAATCAGCGGTGAATTAACTGGGACACGCAGAGAATTCACTTCATTCAGGGCGCGGTCTAACAGTCCTGGGACACGCAGCAACCGTAAACCCACCAACAGGCCTTTAATTTCACAAGCGTGCGGCGACGCTTATTCACAAGTTTGCATGCACTAACACTTTCACCACTTCCCGTTCGAAAAACACAGAGCTTCAATCATTACTTCACTTCCGTTTAGCAGAAGTTTAAACAGTCTCGTTCGCCTTTGTCGGCTGAATGAGCGCCCGCGGCGGAGCGGAAATTATTTTCATCAACTCTCAAACATTAAATCATGCCTATAGGCAATCGTTACACAATTAAACAAGCCAAACCTCAGATCAATGTTTAGTCAGACAATAAGGAATGTACGAGTAGCCGAGATGATGCAGATGCAACATGTTCATAATTTCTTCAGATAGACAGACAAAAGTTTGAATCGGCCTCACACGGGGCACCATTATGTAGCGGAACTCGTTCGTTTTGGGTGATTTGATATTAATATAAAACATTAATTTCCTCGAATTTAGGGCACCAAGTTCAATTTTGAGCGGAACCACGCTGTAATTATTAAATTATATGAACCGTTGATGGTCCAAAGTAACAATAGAATGAAGTAACAACAATTTAACCCAAAGATCAGTCTCTTGTTATGAGTTCTTTTCGTTCCAGTGACTTCTGTCTGCTTAACTGAAGAAAGACAAACACAGAACCAGTTCTTTTAATTATTTATTAACCTACAACTACTGAGAATATTGAAGTATGGGTACGTATATGGATATATGGAATGAATGGAATCAACGAATAGATAATAAAACATGAAACAACCAATTCTAAGTAAACAGATAGATTGCGCAGTTATGCGGGTGATGAATTTGGGCTAGAGGAAAGGATTCGAGTCACTATTTACCTCTAAGTAACGGAAATTATATTTTAGAAACTCTACAAAGAAACTTCATAAAGGCTCCAATGGTTTATTGGCTTTACGGACACCAGCCGTTTTCATAGAATATGAAAGAGATATTTGTACTTGGCCTGGGAGCCGCTGGAGGTTGTTCTGCCAGGTTAGCCGTCAATCGGTACCGGTTCTTTTGTAGAGCAGGACGGACCGTCTCGGGTCTGTTAACAGGCGAGCTATCAGAGCGAGGATCCGGTGTGGCTGCAAAGATTTCTCCGGCCCACAGGAGCGTTGACCTGGTCAGATGGCAGGCTCCAGTAATGTGGTCTGGTTCAGCTGGTGGCCGAGCCGACTTGCAGAGGCGCTGGTTGTCCGGTCCGGAGTGGAGCCGAAATGTTGAATTGAGGTAATTCAACAAAACTGGTTGATAAAAATATGGCTATTCAATAAAAATCTCGGGCTCGGTCTGGACTAACTTTGACGGATTTTCTAGTTACAAAAATGGAAGTTTGGTTTGGAGTTCCAATCGTCACAATAACTAATACAAAAATAGGCAGCAAAGACGTGCGCGCTTTAAAAATAGTTCGAAAAGTTACAAACGAGAGAATTGACCACAAAAAGTAATTTGAACAACTCCAGCTAAGCTTTCTTAACTGAGGCACATTTCTTCTTGAGGATGGAGCTCGAAGTGGAAGTCTGGAACTCTCCTGGAACTCCTCTTGGAGCTTCTTGGCACTTCTTGGAACTTAACAAAGGAATTTTAACTTTATTTATATTGTTGGGGCGTCGCCCAGACTATGAGGCGTTGCTGCTAAATTTAAATTTACCGCGGAGGGGAGAGCGAGTCCCTCCTCCTAGATCAAATGAAATCTTTATTCGGTCGAATCACACGAAGTCAGATATAGATTTCTCTTTTCATCAAGCCCAAAATCTCATACTCTAAAATAAAGCAACTTCTTACAATTGTTATACTGTGGAGGTTAAAATGCTTAAACAACTTGATTACTGCGTGTAATATTCAATGTCGCATTTCAACATACATGTGAGAGTCCTGGTTTAGACAAATAGACGGAATCCAATGATTATTACATGGAAAGTTAGCTTTGTCTAATACCTATTAATACACAGTCAGAACACACAACAACAATTAGAAATTCATTCACGCATTATCTGGACATCGCAGCGGATTAATATAACAGGATAATGCTTACAGTTACATAACTAAGGTGTGCATGAATATGTAACATGTATGTGTAATATACGGAATTAACAGAAGAATATGACATTGCGTTTTAACTTTCAGACAACAAATTAATGCAGTTTTGTTTCTTTCTATAGACGAATATCTTCGGGATACATTTATAATTTTCACCCAAGGGTGGCAATGTTGTGCCGTGTTACTCTTTCACGTCATTCTGAATTAAAATGTTTATTTTACAACTTCGTCATTTCTCGTCGTAGAGAGGACGGTATCATGTCAGATTGTTCCAAATTTGCTTCTGAACACATTGGTGCGAGTTTTATGAAGCTTGATAGATAATTTGTCCCTGTTTTGGGGTTTGAGTTCAAACAAAGTCTTTCTGTCTAAGTAGTTTTACACCTCAAGTTTTATGGTTGTTTTGTAAATTCCTTTCCAGAGAGCTGGTACCATCTCGATAAGAACGTCATTTGTGGGTGAGTTAGGAGACAGACTATTTTCAAAGATTCCTCACACCCACAAGCCCACACTTGTAGTGCATTGGCCGGGAATCGGACCCAGGTCAACTGCTTGTTCCACCACTATCCCACCAATGCTTAAAAGAAGGCTCCTTGATGGCAAGATTTGCCACTTGCGAATTTGAGCCACTGTATAAAAGCTTTATTCACTTTTTTGACCTCTCGTGGAACAGGTAACTCTTCCCTGATGGTTCTCTCTTGCTGCCTTTCCGGAGTGACGCCGAAGGAGTGTCGCACTAGATCAGGGCTCACTAACAGGCGGACTGCAGTCTGGATCCGGACCAGAAGCTGTCCCATACGGACCCAAAGCTACAGACCAAACCGAACATTTTGCATTAAAAATCCAGCGGGGCACCTTAATTTTAACCGGCGCGGCTATTGTGATCTTTACGGTAGTAAAGAAGAAGACGCGATAAAGCATTGGCCAATTGAATGCGAGTTAAGCAACCCCACATGACTTCACTTAGCCAATCAATTCTGTGGATCACATGTGGTAAATTTTGGGACTCAACAATACCGGCAGACCGGAGAAAGTTCGAGGTTGGAAGCGAATTAATCTGTAGCAAGAATGATTTTCTTGTCAGGGAGAGCTGTTGAGAGTGTGAAGTCCTCCAGCAGCATAAGCAATTTTTGTCTACCATTGTTCCACGACCCACATCATCGCATGTCCGGCTTAAACGTGATGAGGGAAATTTCAACTGACGTGCTAAAAGATTATTTAACAAACGTGTTATCAAAACAGCTATCTTTTATGGGTCACCTGAAGTGCCATTCTTGTCATCAGGCCACTGTCAACCAACCGGTAACAAAAAGGACAAGTTGAATTCAATGCCATTAATTTGGAGATTTGAGGAACAAAATGCCCTATGGTCATCTGAGCAAAATAATGCCAAGTCTTCCAGAGCATTCCCAGGAAGGATGTTGGAGGCCGTGGAGCAGACTATGTTTTGACGGAGATGAAAGAAATGCAGCTCTGAGCTGTGGGAAATGTTGACTTGGGCCACTGACACGCTTTGCTTCTTTTAAACCTCACGTGGACCGTCTGCAAAATGACGATGCATTGACGTTGCGTGGAAATGGAGATACTCTTGCTGAACACCATCACAGGATAGTTGCACAGTTTCTGGCTTTAAACCCAGGTCAACTGCTTGGGAAGCAGAATGACAGTGAATGGCAACTGTCTTACTCTCCTAGGGTGATATTTGCATTTTAAGAGTGGTGTTATCCTCATTTTCCAATTTCTTGGACCCTCAAGATTAGCCCGAGGATCCCTGGTGGTCTAGTGGCTAGGATTCGAGCTTTCACCGTGTGACGGGCTATGTTAGATTCCCGAGCTCAGGCAATGCTCTTTTGATTAAGCCTGGCCTGGGGGGAAACTTTGTTGGCTTTCTTCATTGGCTCACCTCCATACCCATATTCCCATTCATATTGGTAGACAGAAGATGGACTAACCCTTGCTGCAAGAGTGGAAGCCAAACCAAACTCAAGTGCTGAAAATAGCAAGAAAGCAAAAGATTGTAGTTTCTCAGCCTTCAGAACAGCTTTTCTAGGTGTGATGAAAACAAAGTCTCACTATTTTCAAAGATTCCTCAGACCCACAAGCCCACACTTGACAAAGGGTAACTGTATTCCTGATGGTTATCTCTTGCTGCCTTCCCAAAAAGGACATAAAGGAGTGTCGCATGATCAGGGCTCACTAACAGGCAAAGGACTGCATTCGGATCCGGACCAGAAGCTGTCCCATACGGATGAAAGCTACAGACCAAACCAAACATTTTGCATTAAAAAAGCAGCTGAAAATGGACAGCACCTTAATTTTAACGTCAAGTGAAAACAGGATATCGTGATCTTTGATGGTAGTAAAGAAGAATCTCACATAAAGCATTTTCCAATTGAATGCGATTAAACCCCAGCCAGACTTCACATTTTGCCAATCAATTCTGTGGATCACATGCGGTAAATTTTGAAGACTCAACAATACCGCAGACCGGAGAAAGTTCAGGTTGCAAGCGAAAAGCGAATCTGTAAAGAATGATTTTCTTGTCAGGAGAGCTGTGAGAGTGTGAAGTCCTCCAGCAGCATAAGCAATTTTTGTCTACCATTGTTCCACGACCAACATCATCCACATGTCCGGCTTAAACGTTTGAATGAAGGTGAAATTTCAACTGACGTACTAAAAGATTATTTAACAAAAGACATCAAAACAGCTTTTATTATGTCCGACAAACTTGCCATGAGTCATCAGGCCACTGTCAACCGACAAAACAAGGACAAGTTTAGAAAATGCCATTAATTTGAGGGATTTGAGGAACAAACCCGACAAACAAAGTAAAGTCTTCCAGAGCATTCCCGGCAAGAGCGCCAAACCAGGAATTCTGAAACCAGATGCAAGGGCAAAGGCAGCTTTAGAGTTGTGCTATGTTGACTTGGGCCACTGATAGATCCTGAGCTTCTTTTAAACCTCACGGGGTACAAAATGACGATGCTTTGACGCCGGCAGAAATCGACAGGCACTCTTTGCTGAACACCATCAAGGATAGTTGCTAAAGCAACAAAGTTTCATTTAAACACAGGTCAACTGCTTGGGAAAGAATGACAGTGAATGGCAATAATGTCTTACTTTCCAGGGTGATTTTTGCATTTTAAGAGTGGTGTTATCCTTCCATTTTCCAATTTCTTGGACCCTCAAGAGTAACCCACCATCCCTGGTGGTCTAGTGAGCTAGGAGCTGGAGAACTTTGTTTGAGATGGCTTTCAGATGATGGTCATAGATTCCTGGTCAGGGAATGCTCTTTTGACGCTGCCTGGCCTCGGGAATGTTTTGTTGGCTTCCTGCAAGGGCTCACCTCCATACCTATATTCCCTGGTCATATTGGTAGACAGAAGATGGACTAACCCTTGCTGCAAAGTGAGCAGCCATTTGGGTCACAAGTGCTGCTTAGCAAGAAAAAGATACACCAGATTGTAGTTTCTCAGCCTTCAGAACAGCTTTTCTAGGTGTGATCAGGTAAGCCCTGTCTCACTATTTTCAAAGATTCCTCAACCCAAAAACCCAGACTGTAGTGCATTGGCCAATAAAAGTGCAGTTGACCCAGGTCAACTGAGTTCCACCACTATCCCATTCCAATGCTTAAAAGAAGGCAACCTTGATGGCAAGATTTGCCAGAAGAATAGTGAAGCCACTGTGTAAAAGCTTTATTCACTTTTTTTGACACTCAAACAGGAGAGGTAAATCTTCCCTGATGGTTCTCTTCCTTGCTGCCTTTCCGGAGTTGGGGACCCGAATATTGTGAGTGTCGCCCAAACGATCAAAAAGATCACTAAAGCGGACTGCAGTCAAATCCGGAAAAAGCTGTCCCATATCTAAAGCTACAGACCATACAAACATTTTGCATTAAAAAGAGCTACACCTTAATTTTAACTATTGTTACAGGGTGACTTGTGATCTTTACATTCAGTAAAGAAGAAGTCAATAAAGCATTGAACAATTGATGGATGCTATGAGGGAAGCAAACCCTCAGATGACTTCACCTTAGCCAATCAATTCAGTGGGGATCAATGGGTGTACACGGTGAAGAACAGTGTAGATGGATCAACACACAAAGCTAGATATGTGCAGACTACAGAAAGTTCAAGGAATAAATTACAGGGAAACATTTTCTCCAACAGCAAGAATGATTTTCTTGTCAGGGAGAGCTGCTGAGAATGTGAAGTCCTCCAGCAGCATAAGCAATTTTTGTTACCAAATGTTCCACGTCAAAACATCATATTTACATGTCCGTGAGCTTTAACGTAATGAGAAGTTTTCAACTGAGATAAAAGTTTATTTAACAAACGCGTCAAAACAGCTTTTAAGCTTATGTCACTGTAGGACTAAAATTTGTCATCAGGCCACTGTCAACCATCTTACTGAACATGGATTTAAACAGAATTCAATGCCATTAATTTGGAGATTTGAGGAACAACACCCTAGTCAAAGCAAATGGCCAAGTCTTCCAGAGCATTCCCGCAAGAGCGCCAAGTCGTTGGGTTCTGAAAGAAATGCTGCAGCTCTGTGGGTGTGCTATGAAAGACTTGGGCCACTCAAACATTTTTAGCTTTGATTTAAACCTCAGGAAGGACAAGTTAGGCAAAATGGCGATGCTTTGACGCCGATACAGAAATGGACGAGTGACTGTAAACCAAGCTGAACACCATCACAGGATAGTTGCAGCAAAGCTTCGACTTTAAACCCAGGTCAACTGCTTGAAGCAGAATGACAGTGAATGGCAACTGTCTTACTCTCCTAGGGTGATTTTTGCATTTTAAGAGTGGTGTTATCCTTCCATTTTCCAATTTCTTGGACCCTCAAGATAACCTAAGCACGGATCCCTGGTGGTCTAGTGGCTAGGGATCATGAACTTTCACCGCCGAAAGATTCAAGGTCAGGGAATTCTCTTTTGAGCTGCCTGGCCTCGACTGGGTTTTGTTGGCTTCTGACAGAAGGGCTCACCTCCATACCCATATTCCTGGTCATATTGGTAGACAGAAGATGGACTAACCCTTGCTGCAAAGTGGAGAAACAACAGACACATTCACAAGTGCTGCTTTAAAGCACACACCAGATTGTAGTTTTCAGCCTTCAGAACAGCTTTTCTAAATGACATGTGATCGGTAGTAATGGGTCTCACTATTTTCAAAGATTCCTCACACCCACAAGCCCACACTTGTAAAGCATTGGCCAGTGACCCAGGTCAACTGCTTGTTCCACCACTATCCCACCAATGAGATTAAAAGAAGGCTCCTTGATGGCAAGATTTGCCACTTGCTGAATTCGAGCCACTGTATATATAAAGCTTTATTCACCTTTTTGACCTCTCGTGGAACGGGTAACTCTTCCCTGATGGTTCTCTCTTGCTGCCTTTCCAGAGTGACGCCAAAGGAGTGTCGCTGCTGATCAGGGCTCACTAAAGTGGACCTGCAGTCCGGATCCGGACCAGAAGCTGTCCCATTAATAAAAAGGACCCGCGTTTTTAACCAAACCAAACATTTTGCATTAAAAATAGCGGGCACCTTCATTTTAACCGAAATGCTCTATGGTCATCTGAGATCTTAAAATAATGTCAACCTCAATAAAGAAGCCAAGAATGCATCAAAACAGCTTTTATTATGTCCAATTGCCAATTTGTCATCAGGCCACTGTCAACCAACCGACTTCACTTAGGACAATCAATTCTGTGCCATTAATTTGGAGATTTGAGGAACAACACCCGCTCAAAGCAAAAGGCCAAGTCTTCCAGAGCATTCCCGGCAAGAGCGCCAAGTCGTTGGGTTCTGACAAAGCTGCAGCTCTGCGGGTGTGCTATGTTGACTTGGGCCACTGACACGCTTTGCTTCTTTTAAACCTCACGTGGATCAGCAAAATGACGGTGCTTTGACGTCGGCAGAAATGGACACTTGTAGTGCATTGGCCGGGAATCGGACCCAGGTCAACTGCTTGTTCCACCACTATCCCACCAATGCTTAAAAGAAGGCTCCTTGATGGCAAGATTTGCCACTTGCGAATTTGAGCCACTGTATAAAACTTTATTCACTTTTTTGACCTCTCATGGAACGGGTAACTCTTCCCTGATGGTTCCTCTTGCCTGGTGGCCGAAGGAGTGTCGCTCTAGATAAGGGCTCACTAACAGGCGGACCGCGGTCTGGATCCGGACTAGAAGCTGTCCCATACGGACCCGAAGGTACAGACCAAACCAAACATTCTGCATTAATAATCTAGCGGGGCACCTTAATTTTAACCGTTTTGTTCTTTACGGTGTAAAGAACAAGACGCACCTCCAACCCATATTCCAATTGAATTGGTTAAGAAGATGGACTAACCCTTGCTGCAATCGATTCTGTGGATCACAGCCACAAATTTTGCGACTCAACAATGCCGGCAGAGGGAGAAAGTTCGAGGTTGCAAGCGAATTAATCTGTAGCAAGAATTATTTTCTTGTCAGGGAGAGCTGTTGAGAGTGTGAAGTCCTCCAGCAGCATAAGCAATTTATTGTCTACCATTGTTCCACGACCCACATCGTCACATGTCCGGCTTAAACGTAATGAGGAAATTTCAACTGACGTGCTAAAAGATTATTTAACAAACGCGCATCAAAACAGCTTTTATTATGTTCGATAGTTGCCATATTTGTCATCAGGCCACTGTCAATCAACCGTAACAAGGAAAAGCTGATTTCAATGCCATTAATTTGGAGATTTGAGGAACAACACGCGCTCAAAGGGAGTTAAATGGAGTTTTTCCTCTCCACTTATGCCTGTGGCTGTTCTTGGTCTTCATAAACACATAAACACATTTATCTTTGTTACAGTACACACTGGAAGTAGACACAGAAGGAAGTGTTAGAATCAGAGCTTCTTCTGACGATTGAGTCAATCAAATGAAAAAGCACATGCTAGTGTGGCACAAAGTTTCAAAAGATGACCAGCCAGCATGGAACCTTCATGTGTGCTATGATGGAATTTCTGGGTGTACTGGGTTGTGCTTCGGCAGTCTCCATGGATCCAGCTTAAGTGTTCCAGTTTTCTTCCGTATTTTATTGACTTCTGAGTTTCTCTATAGAACAACAAAGAACAGTGAACAACAAAGGCACTGCCCTGTGCTAAAAGGATGTGGATCGTTAACAGCAGGTTTCTATACTGATGTTTGTATTCATTCCCACTCCTGTGTTCCTCGCTCATAAAGCACTGCAGGGAATTTCACTGCAGCAGTGGAATCTATTCCTCCATCTTTCATTTTCTATCTATCTCACCACCTCCTTTCTCTATTTCTGTGTGAGCTTTGTAATAATTTGTCCTGCATGAGAATGACACTAGCTGGTAGAAAATGTTGTTTGACTGACATATTTAGGCCAAGCAAGGATGCTCCTGCAGCAGTGACAAGCATTCCCAAACTACAAGAATAGAGATACATTTATTCATCAATGTGTGGCTGTTCTCAACTTGCAGGAACAGTTGGTATTCACCAGTAACTTTGTTCAATTAAATTTTTCACTTGAACTTTATTTATATAGCGCCAAATCACAACAAGGTCATCTCAAGGCACTTTACATAATAAAGTCCAGACTATACAAATATATAGAGAAAACCCAACAAATCCCCCTTGAGCAGCTATAGGCAACAGTGGAGAGGAAAAACTCCCTTTAACGGAATAAACCTCAAGCAGAACCAGGCTCAGGGTGGATGGACATCTGCCTTGACCGGTTGAGGTGAGTGGAAAGTGGAGAGATTAGGTAACATTGTCAGACCCTCAACAGTCCAGCTACATAACAACACCAACTCCACCAGAATTTAATTGTGAACAACAGTTCACAAACGACACCCATAAGTCTTGCTTATTAATATTTTAACCAGATTGGTGAAAATCTTGCAACTGTTATAACTTCACTAAGTAGGTCAGGGAATAAGAATTGAAAACAAAACTGTTACCAGCAGGTACCTGCACCTGTACAGATTACAGGTGTTATAATAACATGTCAGATACACATTTAATCAAGATGTTATTTTTTCCTTCCATTCATTTCATTATATGGTTTTATTTCGACCTGTAATCAGTATTTCTGCCTACTCAATCATCAATAGGTACTAATATGACAATGAATCCTTTATTGTCAATTTTTTAATACAAAAGCACACATCTTAAGGCAAATTCAATAATCTATTCAAAACTAAAACCCTGAGTCACAGGAATAATACTTTCTACCAAACAGTTGCTCTGACTTTTTAAATGTTAATAAATACAGTATTTGGTATTTGATTGTTTTGCTTTTTTATTTCTTTGAATAGTTCTACAATTTCTAGGCTTGACAAGCAAATTTGGCTGTCAGGCAAGTAAAAAATCTCAGCTACTTGTCAAAAGGGCAAATAACCTTTGTAAACATAATAAAATGGCAAATGGTCTGCACCTATGTAGCACATTTCTACCTGTTATTACTCAAAGCACTTTACACTGCCTCTTATTTACCCACCAATGGGGGAGCTCTATATGTGAACTAAGTGGGGGTTCAGTGTCTTGCTCAAGGATACTTTGAAATGTGACCAGCAGAGCTGGGGACTGAACCAACAGCTATGGGATTGATGGATATCTACTCTACCTACTGCACCATAGTTGCAGTAGCTCTTACATTGCATTAGAAAAAGGCTAAATCAGAGCCTTTCTACGTTGAAAAGTGGTGGTGCAGACAATAAAAAAAAAAATTTGCAAATTGGAGCAAAGTTGATACTCATCCTTTCACTATATTTTTAATATTACATGAAGCAAGATGGTTCAATAATCTCCTATTTATATGACATGATATCCAGTTAGCTTTGTGCAGAAATTAACTTTTTACTTGAACACTTTGTATTTCAGAGCCTGTACTTTCCACTGAAGTCCTGCTTAAGTGAGAGTGTACGTACTTTTGCCACCTTTGCTTTTTAGTAGAAAGACAGAAGTATGACAGTGCAAGTTCAAAAAAGTAATGTGATCTCATCCCAACCCATGATATTAAAAACACAGTGACACAATCTATAGGAAACGTACGTGTACATCATTATCAGATTTAAAACCAGTGTCCATCCCTAAGTTTTCATGCCTCCACAAAGGATGATTCAATACTGTAAATCATTGGGATAACAAACAGGGCACTGGGGCATTCTAAAGGTTTGGATTGCTGAAGTGTCATGCCAATTAATCACTGTTCTGTGAATTAACTGGTTCAGTGTTGAAATACGCTGCATTCCTGACTAAAACACCTTGAATGCCTTTTATCTGTTCAAATTCAAATCTAAGAATTGAGGTAAGATAAGATCCTTTGTGTTAGACATTAAATCAAAAAGTCAAGCTAGTAATTACAAAAAAATACAACATGTGCTAATTGGAGAGAAAATGCAACTCTGCTCAAATTGAGTTTTAAAAATTTTTTTTTCTCAAATGTATTATGATTTGTTGGAGTAGAATATTGAATAACCACAGTCAGTTGACTGTTTATTTCAGCAAAAATTGTATGTATTATAAAATACCTACAAAACAAATGATCTCATGTGATCTCACAATGATTTGAGTTTGGGGCATTCTTGGAAATTGAGCATTGCAACATGTGTCATGCCACATTAATCACTGTTTTTTGAGCATTAAAGCAGCCAAAAGAGATTTAGTAAAGGGTCTTAAAGAAAAAAGAGAACGACTCAGAAAAATGTTACATGAACTTTTATGATTTTCTTTAACTTAGTTTTTTTAAAACAGTTACAAAAAAAAAATTGAGCAACAAACAGAAAAACAAAAAAAAATTCTCCTGAGATCCCCCTCCCAAAAGTTTACATTTCTAATGGTCAGGCCACAACTCTGCTCATCAATTGAGTTTTCAGCAAAGTTTTTTTCAAGGCACTGTAATGGGATTATGATTTGCATTGGCCCTCAGAATCTAGAGATGATAAAAAGTGTCTGTCTAGTCAGTTGAAGACTGGTTTATTTCAAAACACAATTATGTGTTGTTTTTTTTTTACAGTTTCTCAAATACTGTTACTTAGAAAAAACTGATGTACAAGAACTCATGTGATCTCACTGAACATTTGAGTTTAATTAGACTATACTTGGAAAATGAGCATTGCAACATGCACACACACACACACACACACACACAATATCCTGTCATGGTGGAATTTTTAGCATTAAAACAGACCGAAAGTCCAATCCAGCCCCTGCTACTCCATGCAGTTCTGATGACACCCTGGGACCTGTCTTAAAGAAAAAATTATCTGAGAGACTGACATTTAGTGTAAATGTTACCCATGAGACCAGCTTATGATTTTCTTTAACCATCCCCTAGTTTTTTAAAAAAACAGTTACAAAAAAAAAAAAAAAAAAAAAAAAAAAAGGTCTCCAAGAGTTTTGCAAAATATAAAAAGATTTCAAATGTGCTGTTATTTGGTTATTAGTCACTCTCTCCTCCTCTCACCACTGGCCCTTAGCAGCGGTGCTCCTCCTCTGCTGTGAGATGCTATAGATCTCCTGCAGCTGTTTCTTCTGGTCATCACCGAGTGAAGCTGTCAAACATTGGTACCAGGCTGCATCAGTGTTCTGGACCCCTAACACACACACACACACACACACACACACACACACACACACACACACACACACACACACACACACACACACACACACACACACACACACACACACACACACACACACACACACACACACACACACACACACACACACAGAGCGGTTTGATGGGAAAGTGCAAAATGTAGTGAGACTCACTGTAGTGAGAAAGGACAAGACTTGCATGTAACTGAAGTTGGTATAAGTGAATAAAAGTTTGAACATGGGCATGCGGCAAGTCAAACTTTTCAATCTTAAGTATTGCATTGCTTTTATGGTTGTTGGACATTGAGGGAAAAAAAAAGACATACTAAGCAGGGCGGAGGTGAAGAACTGATACTCGTCTTCTCCATTGTCGTAATCGAGAGGCGTGCTATACTCCTCCAAGGGCGTTCCCTCAAAGCCATCATCATCCCAGTAGTCTTCTTCATCTTCATCATCGTCCTCGCCACCCTGGCCCGTCGGCATGCTGGACTGCTGCCGCATGGCATTATGGTTCTCACTCACCTCATCTTCATCACTTGGAATCTCCTCTGTCAAGACAGATAGTAATACAATTCAAATAAAAGCCCTCTTAAGGCAGATTCTGCTTGATAATTTTAAAAAGTTATATGGACACCACACAAGACAAATTACTGTATGTAATGCACATACTTGCATACTTGTGTGTCAGCCACAAAATTAATACTTATTATTGGTTAAATATAAAAGTTTATTGACCATAGATGATGGTTATTACAAAGATATAATGGACTAATAAATGCTGACGTTTCATTATGTGCTGACAGGTTCTTAACCCATAAAGTAGTTAAAATCAGCTCCATTTTTACCAACATTGACTTTTGACCTTTAGTTTTTTTTATGAATTAATGTACATGTTTTGCCATAATTACTACAGGTATTGCTGAAAGTGTATCATTTTCTAAGTGAAGTACATTTACTTTTTTCTTTAGGTGAAATGTAGATCTTTTACTTCAGTTAAAGATTTGAAGTGATACTTGTAGTGGAGAATATGTTTAGATCAACACTTCGTGTACTTCTACCACCATGCATCACATTCTGCTGTGTAGCCTCAGACTGCTCAGATTGACCATGCTGACTCTTATCCTCCATCACATTAACCAGCGCTAATGTTGTGGCTGGTTTGTGCTAAATATGTATATTGCTCTCACTAGAAATAAATACCTGACAACAGCAGGTACAGCTGAGAAAAACAAAAAAATCATAAGGTACTACTTACCATATCACCATATGATAGTCATTTTACATTTTTCCCCCTTGACTGAAAGCATATTTCATACCAGAACGTTTAACTCTAACTGAAAGAAAACGTACACACCATTCAGATTCATTTATAGTGGTGGAATCAATGCATTTTAAATACCAAGCCTCAGGAGAAACCCTTAGCTGTCACGATAACACTAAGTTAATTTATTAGCCTGCCCCACAAGCAGTAGACAAGGTTTAGAAATCTAATTCCTTTACGCTTGACTGAAGCAAAGTCAAGCCTGAGGGAGTAAGAAAGTAAATGTGCTGCAGCTAATTTGAGCTTGGGGCTGAATGAAGATTTGCGCAGTAGAAGATCCATTGCAGAATCTCATTTCATTACCATCACTAAGCCAATTTCTATCTACCTCTGTTTTTTTTCTATCCTTATTCATTATTTTCCTTTTGTTCCTTCACCTCTGTCCTGCTGGTCCAACAAATTCCCTCTACTCAGCTTTATTCTCACCTCTTCCTGTAGTTTTTTCTCACCGTTTTGGTCTTCGTCCTGAGGGCCTGCACGTGCTAGCAGGTCTGGTTTGTTGATGAGGCGAGATGCGTAGAGGTGTTTGAGGCCCAAGAACAGGAGCAGGATGGAGGGGACAATCTGAGCGGCAACTCCCTCGAGCACTGGTGGCCGGCAGGGGACCTCCATCAGCACACTTAGGCCGATAATGCACATCTTGCGGTCATGGAGCCTGAAGAGCGGATCGGAGAGAGAATTGAGGAGAGAGGCTGGCGAGGACGATCCACAAATACTTTACTGCTAACTAAGGCAACTAAGTTAAACCTTTCAAAACACTGTATTCCAACCAGACTTCACTACAGAAACAAAGTAGTAAAGCTGGCAAAAGATTCTTTCCAAAGACCACAGCTGATAAATGGTCTGAAACTATTATTGGCATCTTGAGACAAAACAGCTAATTTGTATTAAGTAAATTAATCCAATCACATGTACAGCAGTACAAAGAGATCTCTGCGTTATTTCAGCTATTTCAATGCGTTCACAGACCTTACTCTGAGCCCACCTTGTTCTGATTGGCCAGTTTGTACAGTCTTGCCGGTGAGCTGAACAGAGCTGTGAGCCACAGCACGATGATGAGAGCAGGTGGATATGTAGATGAAATTGAATTTAGTTGAAGTTGATTTTTGGCAGCTCCCCCATCGGTGTGTGTGTGTGATTGTGAGTGTGAATGGGTTAATAAGAAGCAGTGTAAAATGCTTTGAGTACCAACGCGTGGAAAAGTGATGTATAAGTGTGGGCCATTTCCCATGTGTCATTGGCTTGTTACTCGCTTATATTGTGCATAAAAAGACCGTCATCAACCTTATGAAACTGAGTGTCTTGCCTCAGCTAAGCTCCATCTGTTTCCTCCTGACCTCATGTCCCTTGTGTGTGTATGTGTGTTTGAGTCCTGCATTCAGCCACACAGAGGACAGACTGTCATTAACACCATAACTTTGTTTTCACATTTACTCATCTTTCGCGCTGCTTCCTTCAGTTATTAAATTTTGCTCTGTTATCCCATGCTTGGTTATCAACATTTAATATCAAATGACAAGGTATTTTTCTGTTGTGGATAGGTTTGAATAAATTCAGTCAGTGCCCGGAAAGTGCCAAGGTTTGATACCCAGCCCTAAATCTATCCAGATAAAAAGCCTTTTAGCCTCACCCCAGGAAGAACTCGGTGTCATTCATCCACTGGTTAATGAAGTGGGCAGTAATCGGCTGTGGGTTGTGTGGGAAGTGCATGTTGTCCAGAGTGTGGATGAGAAGGGCTGGGTTGTAGTACAGAGCAGCGATGGCAACCTGCAGGCACATGGTCCTCAGCTCACTGGACTTCACTCCCCTCATCAAACGCTCCAGCACTGCCTCCACAAACAGAGGGATGCACTGCAGGAGGGGAACAGAAAAATAAGCCTGTTAATAACCTTGAATTGTTGGCTATTAAATATTAACATAAATTTATCCATTAAAATGTATTACTGCATATAAAACACTCTTTGAGAGTTGAAAACTAAGATCTGCCCCTAGTCTCACAGTGGGAGCTGGTCATTTGGATTTTTATCAGAATATTAATTCAGAATCACCATTCATAATCAGTTTTGAAAAGTAATTGTTCAATTGTAGTTGCCAAATATAAAAAAAATAATGTACATTACTTATTCGTTTCAATCTAAAATGAACATGCCAAATAATTAACTATCACACATGATCAGCATATTTCTGATAATGTAACATTTGACTGAAGCTTGATTCGTACAAGCAGTTTGCATGTTTTTCTGTTCACAGCCGGGTATCGGGAAAAGGAAACATTCCTCATATGCACACAACAAAACTTGACAGCAACTCTGGACAGTGGCAACAGTAAGAAGCAGGGCTCCTCTTTATGTTGTATTAAAAAAGTGAAAAAAAATAGCACGTGTCACACCCGATTCTGCACACCATGCCCAATCATTTCTCCAATGTTTTATGTTCAGCTTTTCACTTAACACTATCATAGAAATGCAATTTGTAGTGTATGGTATATGATTAATGTTCATGATCAACACTGAAGCATCCAAATTGGCCCCGTCTACCTTAGTTTTCCTCTTTGCTTTAGTTCTATGATTCTATGATCCATTTTTATTTCCTGACAAGCATTGGTTTATGGCCACTGTGGGGTTCTCGCAAAGGCCTTACTTATATTTGGAATTGGTACAAGTCTGGGACACTATAGCTGGGGAAACTTGGGGTTCAGTATTTTGGCCAAGAAATTTTGCCCTTGCAATTAGCAGGTGACCAGCTGTAGCTGTTGAGCCTTAGCAGAAGAGGGTTTTACATTTACATTTAGTCATTTGGCAGTAACTTTTATCCAAGTAATTTGGTACACACACACACGATGGCAATGGCTGCCATGCAAGGTGCTCATCTGGCCCACTGAGAGTAACTTGGGGTTAGGCGTCTTGCCAAAGGACACTTCAACACGCAGCAAGGAGGGACCGGGGATTGAACCACTGACCCTGTGGTCTATGGACGATCTGCCCCATCCAGCTACAGTACCTGCTTTGTGAGATTACGTTCTTCTGCAAGAAGCAGGTCTAAATCCTTACTGCTGTCAATAAAGAACATTGTTATACTCGACATAAAGACATGTAGATGTGAGCGAAGGCCTGTGCTGCAAAAGGCTGTTACTGACCTGATCAATGCCTCTGCCTCTGCACTGCAGTACAATGACCTCCAAGAGTTTGGCAGCATGACACTCTGCATCCTCACCTGCATCTACAGTCAGCACCTACAACAGGTCGAAGATTGAAAAACCGTCAAGAGTCTGCAGCCGTATGGAGAAACTGGGGCTCTGCAGTAGGTAAAGACATTTGTAACCCAACCTTTTTGCACATGTTATAGATGACCTCTAAGTGCTTCGGGTTGGACAGGAACATGTCTGTATCCACAGTAACGTAATTATGCAAAAGAGGCATCATATCTGCAACACAAACAAACCATCAGTGAGTGCATGTACATGCACTTAAGTAACTGGATTGGAGCCAGTTTTCTCGGGAAAGCAGATTTCTTAAGTTTCATGTAAACAGGAAAGCTGGTTATGGAAATCGAGGTAGGGGATTAGGGAAACCTGGTTTCCTGAGATAGATTTCTGTCGGATAACGCCGTTCACTCTGCCACGTATACGCGTTACCGGGTTTCTAATCTGCCGTCTCCAACTGCACGTGTGTAACAGGCTGCAGACAATAAATTGCACACAGCTGAGTACAATAGCGAATGAAGAGAGAGACTGTTATTGGGGCGATGCGTTTGTTTTACACAAAGGGTCTCAGAGATGTCTAACTAAGTCACTTTCCCCCCTGGATGATTAACATTTAGACTGTTTTGGATCAGCTGAATGTGTCTTTCCTTTCTCTCCCATTGTGCTGTCACTCTGCTGCCACTCAAAAACAGACACAGAAAAGTCAGAAATTGGCATGTTTCATGTATCATGACTATACAATTAAATTATTCTAAAATAAGCCTGGTGCACATATACAGGTGTTGCACGTATATGCAGGTTTCCTGTAACCAGGTTTCTTAAGCGCATGTAAACACTGTTCCCCCATTACCTGAGAAAACTGATTTCTCTGAATAACCTGGTTACTTAAGTGCAAGTAAACTCACTCATTAATGTGACTAAAATTTTAGGGGGTTGGTGCGTAAATACTGCCTGTATTTAAAAAAAAAAAAAAAAAAAAAAAAAAAAAAAAAGCATTGGAAAGTGATTAAGACACTTTGCATTACTTAAATTTTTGGTTGGAATTTGATTTTAAAGAAGTAAAAAAAAAATCGGGGTTCTCTAGGGGAAATCTACCTAGAGGTAATTATGGAAATTAGGTTTCCCTAATCCCCTACCCCAATTTTGAAAACCAGCTTTCCTGTTTAGATGACATAACAAGTGCATGTAAACCCACTGACTTGTTATACAAACACCTTTTGTTACATCATGCCCAAGCTTTTTCTCTGTGTATCCCAAGGCCTATTCTATTTCGACAAGGCACAACTCCTGACTGAACTTTTTTCTACATAACTAGCACATCAAGCTGATTACGATGTCATCAAGGCAAATAGAGGCTCAGTTTTTATTTGCAATGTAGAAAACAACATAAACATAAAAAAAAGACACTGAATGAGGGGGTGAGCTTTATGTCAAACTTGCATATGCAAATCATAACTGCCAGTACTTGGCTCCAACTGTGATGGCACAGGATCAAATTCTATGTTCTCTCTGAGCTCGGTGTGTAAGGTACCTGTAAAGTAATCGAAGCAGTCATGTTGGAAGACCTCATACAGGACACCCAGCAGTTGCCACATCTGGGGGGAAATGGTCTGACAAGTGAGGCCAAATGCCAGTGACAGGATCTCCTCATAGAATTCTGCAAAGGAGTCAGAGAAAGGATTTTTAACGTACACTCTCACTGTCATGCAACACGTTCCACATGACCTCACCTGGACGACTGAGACAAAGAACAAGCTGTAACTGGGATCAGAGTAATACTGTGCCAGACAGCCATTATGTTAGAATTAGCACTGATACTGATCCAGAGGAAGAGATCAGCTTAGTCCTTAGATCCCAAAAAGAGGGCTGCATACTTTCATGGAGTGACAATGCCAGAGTGAACAGGGCTTTGAAGGATAAGCCCATATTTCATATTTTTAATGTTTATAATGATTCCCTATATGAAATATGGGACCTTTGCTTTTTGATAATACAAAAGAAGCTCCAAAGGCCCAGAACAACCATGATTCTTTTCCCTTCAGGGGCTTTAAAATTATGGTTCTTCTGGACCAATGAAAATCCCATTTAACCAAATAATATGTTCACATTATTTGTAATTAAGAATTGTCATCGGTGCAATCTTAAACCAGCTTTAATATGGAGAGGTATTATGAAGGCTTGATGCAGAGTTTAGTCTCTTTATAGGAATCCTACAGTTGTTGGTTTGATCCCTAGGTCCTGCGGTCACATGTCTAAGTGTCCTTGAGCAAGACACTGAGCCCCCACTTATTGCTCCTGGTGAGTGTTGGCCCAGCTCCCCCATCGGTGTATGTGTGTGAATGGGTAGATAAAAAGCATCCCCAAGCATGCCATAGCGCTTTTCTACCTGTTGGTAGAAAAGCGCTATATAAGTGCAGACCATTTTCACTCTAAACACCTACCACAGGATATAAACCAATCTTATCCAATCTTGAACTTCTGTACTGTCTCTAGTAAGACAAAATTAGTGACAAACCCCCCCAAAAAAGAAGTTTAAAGACACCAAAATGTTTAAAGCCAAATTAAAGGTCAAGAATGATCAGATGGACCAAAAAGAAACTAACAAATATGGACAAGACAGAGTGAGTAGTACTTGTGTACACCTTAAGCTGTAGTTTAAAAAGAGGAACCACAAAGTGAACAATGTGTGCTGCCACCTATTTATTGAAAATCTTTAATTGCGAGATGTGTTTAAGCACATAAGGAAACAGCATAAGCAGCAGATGCAAACACGTTATGTGGCTATTGTTCAGAGGCTGTAACACCCCTGAGGAAGGTCATCAAATTGATTATAAAAACTTCACTTACAGCAGGTGTTCAGTTCCACTGTCCTATAATGCTTTTTTCCCCTCTGCTGTCTATTTTCTGAAAAACACCTGATTCAGCTGCCTGAAGATGCTTGAAGAAGCCGCTTTTAAGCCAACTTTCATGGGTACTTGTGCACATATTTGCTGACTACATTCTTATAGTGCAGTCTTGTAGAATACAAGAAGCCTGTCTGGCAAGATCCCCACTGAATCATATCTCGTTATGAATCACATCAGTTGGGGAATATGGACATTTCTAATTGCACAAAGTCTCTTTTTACACTGTGCGGCAGCCAGAGGGGACTGTAGCAAATAATTTCACGAAGCAAACCTCTGATGCGACGTGAGACTGGTAAAAATGAAGCAATGCAGCAGGTCAATGAGTGAATCTAAGTGTACAAGTGTGTAAGTGAGTGTGTTTATGTAAAACACTGGACTGCCCGCGCGCACACACACCTGCCATACCTATGATGGGCTTCTGCAAGACCAGGCCGATCACCTGCAAACAGATGCCCTCCAGCTGCTGAGTGATCTGATGGATGAAAAGAAAAACTATATAAAATATCACGTTATTATATTAAATAAACTTTGAACATTTATTTCCTACAAATTCAATGTGTGTGTTTGTCTTTATAGTCTTCTGTGGACAAATTTTGTATCAATACCATAGTTGTGAGGACATTTTAGCTGGTCCACAAAACTTCAAAAGGCTTTTTGAGGGTCAAGACTGGGTTGTAGGGTCAGGGTTGGAATTAGGTTTTGGCTAGGATTAGGGTAAGGGGCTAGGAATTCACAAGTAGAGAAAGACAAACGTGTGTGTGTGTCTGTGTGTGCAGGACCTCCTTGTGGTCCTCCATGACAGTGAGGATGGTGTCGATGGTGCTGAGGATGCCAAGAGCCATGACAGTCTTGTCCTCGTTCTCCTCGTACTCCTCACTTTGAAGGACCCTGGTGAAGATCTCCGCCTGCCAGGCAGACAAACACTCTCAGGTTAGACATTCACTTCAGAACAACACACAGCATTGTGTAGTAGGCAACAGACAACTAAAATGAATACAAACCACCTTTCTAAAAAAAAAAAAAAGTTGTGACCCTGTATAAAATGTGAATTTAAAAAAATCCAAACACAAACAGATTCACCCAGACCACAAAAAAAAAAAAAATATATATATATAAAAAAAGAAAAAATAATAATTGGTTACAACACTTGTTCTCTTTGAATCATTTAAAAATAAAAATACAATCTGCAAATAATTGCATTCTTCTTTAATGTTCAACTTTTCTGGAAATACCAACATGAGGATTGAATGTTTCAATTACTTAAATGAAGATTATTTACTGCTTTGTTATAAATGAGCTCTAAGAATTTTTTTTTTTACCAGGTTCTGTGTCATGTCCACAGCGATGGCAGCCACTTCCTGGTTGTACTCGCAGATCATCTTCTGAATGACATTGGTTAGGTCGTCATTCTCCGTCTCTTTCACCACATGCAGAAGCTCCTGCATGACTGGTCGTATGTATGGCCTAATGTACAACTTCGCTACACAGACACACAAAGAGAAAAACGGGACTGTTGTTTAACTCAATAATCACAGAACAGATGTTTTACATGTTGGGTGTTCCTCATATCAATGTATATCATTGATATGACATGGGCTACTACTACATTAATTGTGTAAGAGTATTTGTTATTTAGAGATAATTTGATTTAGCAATATTAATCATTCAAGCAGAATATAAAATAGAATTACAATGGTATTAAAACTAAAACTAAAAAAAGGAGTCACCATTTGGTCCCAAATATGGGGGAGCAATTTTGACAAAGCATTGTCATGGTTTTTTGTTGATGTGAGCACAATGTTGTCAAAAATTACAAAAATTGAAAGTGCCCATGCTGACCCCTGTCCACTACATGAAAACCATCAATATTAATGTTTTGACTGATCAGTGTAAACTAAAATTATCCTTTAATTTGTTTGTGTAAAAATTAAACAAACATAGCATGATTTCACAAAGACACCTGACATGCAGTAACTGTACATTTTGGAATAGCTATCATTTACTCAATAAACAGCAAGTAATTCCATTGGAGCAGACTTATAAAATATAAGTGAAAATCACTGGCAGTCATGTGTTGGTGTATGCAGTTCATTTATGTAACTAAATCCTTTCACTTGTTTTTATGCTAGAACTGTCAGGGCAGGTTATCTATCTATTATCCCGATTCTACAGACCTTGTTCTTGGTTGCTGACCAGTGTCTGCAGAGCGATGGCAGCCTCCACCTTGACGGGCATCTCTTTGTCGTCAATTAAATCCTGTTTGACCAACTCAACGGCATTCCTCAGCACTAGCTCATCGTGGAAACGCAATGGACTGAAGCTGTGCAGCACCCAGCACGACTGCCAAAACACAGCAGGGGAGCACATATGAATAGAGCACAGGGTGACTACAGCAGATCTCTGAACCCACCACCTCAGGTGTAACTGTTGCACAAGATGTGTCATTGTGGACTATAGAATACATCTGTGATGCAGAAAGGTTCAAAACACAGACTCACACTGACTGAACGGAGAACCCAGCAGGACTGTAGGGAGGAGGATCCAAAGGAAAAATTAAAGCATGAAAACTTTATTTTGGTACTAAAACATCCCTTGTTAAGTCAAGTCCAAGTGCAACTCATGCACCAAGTGGCACACACAATTGTTATTGGCACTGGAAGTGGAACTCCACAACAGAAATCAGCCATAACTGTGACACTGAGCCTGTGGGGCTGCTGGTCTGCACCAGTGTGGTGCCAACTACTGAACACACCTAAGCATTACTTACAGTGCAGTACACAGACACAATGTGTCCATGGTTATCGTGTCTCATTTCATTACAGTCAAACATTAGTACCTTTTTAGAATAAAAGCTTCCTAACGAAGATCTTACAAATCTCTTGCCATGTTTCCTGTCTCTATTTTCACAAATCATGAATGAATCATCATCACAGGTCATGAAACAGATGATTTGTTCTTTCCAGTTTGGCTTAAACAGGAGCTTCTCTATAAATATCCAACAAGTCTGAAATATCCTCATCTCTCGATTCGCCTTAAACAGACTATGAGGGTTGACATTGGCTGATGGTGTACTGATACGCCCGCAGAAATGAGAGGTTGTAATTGTCTCAAAATGCATGACAATCATTTTAATGTGTTTTGGGAATATTCTAAAAGTTCTCTGATTTAGCAGAATGTAATGACAGAGGGTACGTCAATAATGAACCCGGAGATTGATTTGGATTTTAGTGTGAACAAATTCAACACATTCCAAATACCAAACTCTGCAAAAATTTCACATCTGAGGAAGCGAGGATGAGCAAAATGGAGAGAGACAGAGAGTAAATATCAGGCTTTTAAACATTGGCGAGAGCTAGAGGAGATAAAGTAGCTGAGCTTTTGTTCTTGCTGTTGGCCCAGTAAGTAGGAACATATTAACTGCTTGCTGTGTTTTGTGATGCGGTCTTCGCTTGTTTTGTGGTTTGTGTTAGTGACGTTTTACGTTTTGTACATGTAGAATCAGCAACAAGAAAAAAGCAAAAATATAGCAATACAACTTTGTTGAAACATATTGTAGTTTGTGCTTAGCATGGACAGTGCATCAGAGAGGACTGAGAGATCTCAGATTATATTAGAGTGTCACAGTCACAATGCTGCTCATGTTACTCTTCGTATTTAAACCCTATAATATTATTCCAACATGTCAGTGGACATTATTCTTTGGCTTCTAAAACATCCGCAGCTGGTTCACTAACAGCTTCAGCTTGTAAACAACTGCACATGTAACTTTGTTCATGAGGATGACTCAAACCACTTCAGTCCATCCGTAGCAGTAGGAGGAGACAAATTCCTGCTTACTGGGGCTTTAACCAGGTAATATCTCATTAAGATTACAAGTCTCATTTTCAAGAGATGCCAGACAGCAACAACAACAAGACAGCTACAGAACAGTTTAAAGCACAAACACACATTCAACTGGATCCTGTGGAGCTGGGTAAAATATTTAAAAAAAACAGTAAAAAATTTAAAACTTTCCCAATAGATTTTATCCATCTTTATCTTTTCAAATTAACTTGGAATTTTAAGCTATCTTGAAGTTTATTAAAAGTAGCAGCAGACTAAAACTGTAATATAAAAAAATGGTATGACAGGTAATCAAAATTGTTCTGATAAGGCTGCTCTGACAGTGATGAAAGCCTGAGACTGAATCTGATCTACGACCAAGTACAAAAGGAGCTCAGATTTAAGATGAAAAATGTATGTTTGTTCTTACATTACCTTGAAACACACAGATCTGAGTCACTTTGGGCGAATATTTTGATTTGGGCAACTCTAATATGAACATAGATCTGAAAAAGAGCAGCTGAAACTGAAGAGTGAGTTTGTACTGAAAGTAACTGAACCATCAGCTAAAAACTACACAATTTTTTTCTGAGCTAAAAACTACACAATTTTTTTCTGAGCCTTGAAAGCGGTTGAAAAGTCATTTTATATGTCAGCAGAAACATTTACTGGTCAGATGAGGTAAAAGCAAAGGTGGTTTCAGCTGAAGGACAGGCTAACAGGCTCCTTTCTTTAAAAGCTCCATTGTTCTCATGTCTGAATTTATTATTTACACTGTCCTTGTGGGGACACACTATTCACTGTAGAACCGCACAAAGAGATTTAAAGATAAAACCTGTGAAAGTGAAATAGGGGCTTTACTCACTCTGGCTCGTAAGTAGCCCATTGGAGAGTTGAGCAAAGGGAAGACATAGTTTTGCAGCATCAGCTCCATTTGTTCCCTGTACATTCGCTTCTGCAGGATGACACAGGTATACAATGGCGGTTTCCATAGGAAAACAAAATTAAAAGTCTCACATAGAGCTGTGTGTATAGATGTGTGTTTACCTTCAGTAAAAGCTCAGCTAAAGCTCCAATGCAGTGCAGAGCTCCATCCTTCCTGCGGGGGTCGGTGGAGGGGTCCATCAGTATCTGGTGGCAGAACTCCATCATCTGAGGAAGAACCTGGCGAGAGGAAGCCACATTGATGACACACAGCAAAATCAGATGCAGCAAGTGAGTGTGGCTGAAACAGTGAAATAACTAAATTGCAGTAATGGACAGACTACTCTAAAAAATATACACATCAGGCCATTGTGGCACCAGGATTCTTTTACTAGTGAGTCATGCTGTTATAATATGTGCAGAATGTGGTTTGACATTGTCTTGGTGTAATAAAACACGTCACCTTGATGGCTGCATATGTTGATCCATAACCTTTCTTTATTGTTTAGCAATAATGTGCAAGTTACCAACAATGTCATGGTTGCTAGCTTCTGAGATGGTCCCTTTCCACTTCAGACTAAAAGAACAATCTGGAATCCTCAGTCTGGATCCTTTTATTTATGGCTGTTTCTTATTTCTTTAAGGTTGTAAATACAGATACATACAAAAGTGCATGCATACGTACTTAGTTTTCAGTCAATTAATAGCACTGATTTTTGGCGTTTTTGGCATCAGTCAGCATCAGCTGATGTCTGCGACCACTTGGAAAATCGTTCTTTAAAAAGTCTGCAGACACATTAGAGTGCTCGGATGCGGAAAGTTATCTGAGAGCATCAGTATCTGTAACTCAACCCGATGCATTTTATCAGCACTTGAAGGGAGCAGTGAGATTAGTGGACCTGAAGATAATAGTTGTGGTCATGAAACCATTTCTCGTCCTCTTCTGTCTGACAGCAGCTGACATTCCCAAACCCACGCCCCCCTCTGCCAGGAGTAAAATACCTGCCCAGCAGAGAATCACATGACAGTGACATCGGAGGACAGAAAGTCAGTCAGTGATAGTGACAGATTTCCATATTATTCATGATTTTAAAACTTATTGTCAGGGTTATTTTTAATGATGAATTCATGTCTTAGTTATAAGGCTGAAGCTGATTCAGTTGCTGTATGATCATTATGGTAGATGCTGTACTGTATGATTCAGAGAGATGATACTGTACTTAGTGTAACTTTGTACAGAATAAAGATACAGATGTGGTGAAATAAATGACAGAAAGTCCTGTTATAGGAACAAAAATCAATGGCATCAAACACTACAGCACCCAAAAGCATATGAGTTTAAAGTTGAGCATATGACTCTCATTTAAAAATCGTTTGAATCATTTAAATTTATTTATTTGGCAATTTTATCACTTTTATCCAAAGCGACTTACAAGTGAGGTACAAGGCAGCACTAACCCAAGTCTAGGGTAAAACAACAAAACAAAGTCCCGTCAAAGAAGTGTTTCTGTTTCATGAGACGCAAGTTGATTTCTAGCTCCTACAGTCATAAGTGTCCTTGAGCAACACCTAACTTAGATGATCCTGGTGAGTGTGGCCAAGTGCACAGCAGCTCCCCCATTGGCATGCGAAATTGCGTGAATGGTGTAAAGCATTTTCAGTACCAAAAAGCTTCAAAAAACTGCTTTAGAAAAGTGCAGGCAATTTATAATTTTAATAGACCTAGCCAACCAGTATCCTTAGCCATCAGTCAAACAGTGGAGTTAGATAAAATGCAAACCAACTGTGCAGAAGTACTGCAGCAGAGTACTCAGTATGTCCTCTGTCCCTCATTTTCTGTGCCAAAATGCGGTTGCTCACCTCCTTCCTTTTTCGGGCGGCTTTACACAGGAGGCTCTGAGCGGCAGTGGCCGGTAGGGCGTGGTCGTCATAGAGGTCTGTAACACAGACAAATACTCTTGCTCGGACAAAGAATGGGATCAAACAATATGGTTAAAAACATGGCACACACCCTTCCTCAAACACGAAATACAAAGGCAGAGATGAAGCTGAAAGATCGCAACGACAAAGCCAATTCACTTTCTGGGAGCTTTTCTTGTACTCTAACAACTTACTGTCCATGACTGTATATAACAGGGTGATTAAAATAAAATACAGCAGTGGTTACAGAGAAGACACAGATATCTACACGCTCATAGTCGTGTTTGGATATTTATTAGGAGATCTAATGTTGAGTGATGTGATGTCTGGGGCAAATTTATGGTGGGAATGTGGCATTAATGAAGTTGGGTTAGCACAAAGGTGTTTGAATACTCACTGAACTTCATGCGGATGTACTCATAGGGATCTTCCTGCCAGAGCTTCTCATCCTCGTCTTTGTAACACATGAGAGGGAAGATGACCTCCTGGCATATGGTCTGCAAGAGAGAACGGACCTTATATATATATAAATCCTCAGTTGTTGTTTTGTTCAACCAGGTATTTAAACGTGTGGAAAATTTGCGGTCGCCAGGTGAGGTAATTTGAAACTTTCACCTGTTATTCTACGCAGCATTAGTTTCCAACTACTTTTACAATAAGTTATTTGTCAGGCAACAAAAACACCTAAACAGGTCCTACCACCGTTTGAAATCTGAAGTTTGCAAATGTTCTATGTTTTATATATAAATGTAATTTCCTGACAAATGATTATTAATAGATTGTGACAATATGATAAATGAAGTATGCTGTTTCATGCAGTGGTGAGACATTGAAGTATGAGCTAGTCTAGATGGTCGGACTGGTTTATGTGTTTATAGCTAGAAAGTTTTCCTGTTTGATGGTGGTGACAAGGTTGTCCACTGGGAACATGTGCCAACACAACTGGCTGACAATATGTTTCAGGAAGAGCTGAGAAAATGGGCTCCGGGCACAGATGGGGAAAGGGCCCCCTCCCTTTATTTTTGACATTTAGCGACTTTATGTGGTAATTTTATTTTCATTTTTTTTGTTGTTTTGTTCTTGACCTGTTCACAAATAAAACACACACTAAATCAAATTCCTCCTTGCTTGTCCTACCTGCATGTGTGGTTTCATATGCTTCCAGGTTATAGAGTGTGACAGGCCTTGGCTGAGGTAGTTGAGGCACTGCTGCAGGACACGGGGAGTAACATACTGCTTCTGTCGGTGCTGGTCCACCACTTTCAGCAGGACCTGGACGGACAAGAGAGAAACCACAAGTCAGTTACCACTCAACAGAAAGTCTAAAGCCCCATGGTCAAGTCTCAGTTATAAATGCGGACCTGCTGTAAGCCCACTGCATATGTTTTCAGGAAAAAGTCGGCAAATTCGTAGTACTCCTTTGTCACATTGCCAGGACTTCCATATCTATAAGTCAAAACAGAAGAAAGTGAACAGCTGCAAACTCCAAACGCGGCTGTTAGTGATGATGTGCGAGCAACTCTGGACTCACCGCTCAAACAGTCTGGTGATGATGCGCAATGCCCACTTCTTACACTTCCACCAAGCCAGCTCAGGACGGTCATCCTCATCAACCTCCAATGTCTCCTAACAAACACACTCTTTACAGTCAGATTTTCGAACCTGTTTAGCCAAAGAATAATGGTAACATTTACATTTTTAGCATCTTTAATTTTAATATCTTCTGAAGCCTTTAACAATCAGATTCAAAAACCATTTTCTAGGATACAATTTCCCTAGATATGTGACAGGAAAATAATGTGCAATAGATCATAAATCTGTCACAATTTATTTAAATATTCATATTTTTTGTTCGAGATGTCAAGATCTGATATTAAGCACTTAACTAATCTCAATTAATAAAGAAACAAAAACTGAAAATAAGTGAACTCATTAAGATCTAAGAAAAGACCAAAATCTGCAACATGAAGACAAAAGAACGCTTCAATCAACTAAGTGAAAAGGTTACTGAAAAGCAGCACAGACAACAAGTTGCCCGGTTTCTTCAGGTTTTTTGGGAGAGTGACAAAGAAAGAAACAAAAAAGGAAAAATAAATCTCAACTAGACTTTGCCAGAAGGCACATGCGGGACTGATGCCATCTGGAATAAAGTTCTTAAGACTGGTGAGACCGATATAAAGCTTTCTGACGGTCAGACTAGACGCTATGACTGCTGTTCACTTTTTGAACAACCACAAGTGGACTCAGCAGAACTGTAGCAGCAGATACTGTCGTATCAGTCTTTCAGGTATTTTCAGTCTTCTATTTCTAACCCTACTGTTTCATTTCAGGAAAGGTCTAGGAAAGCTATGGATCCCTTTGTTGTACGCAGGTGTGTGTCTTACAGCAGGAACATCTCGGTCCATTATGGCTCGCAGGATTTCCATCCACTGAGTCATCACAGTGTTGTTGATCAGCTGAAGAGGCAGCGAGTACTGCAGGACAAATGTAAGGTTAATACTGACAGCTGTATGCAAATAAAAGTACTGTTTACTCTGTAAACACAGATTCTCAAGTAGAAATAATGTAGTCAGCAAAATGCTGAATGAACAAAAATTTTCTGACAGAACAACCTCGAGTAATCGCTTGAGTCTGAACGTGTAAGCTCATCTGAACAAAGCAGGTTTCTGCACCACATTCAGTCAGTGTCTTTGGCTTTTATCACATGTTGACGCAAATATGCAAAGAGACACACAGACACACACCTGTACAAGGGCGTGGAAGATCTTGAGGATCTGTTTCTGGATGAGGACAGAGAAGATGGTGAAGTCGACCAGCAGCTGGCTGATGAGCTGCTGGATCCTCAGCAGGAAGATCTGCATGGCTGCCAGCAATGGCTCCCTCTCATCGGCCTTTCTGTACCTGAGGCGTGCACACACACACACACACGTTTGTCTCTCTGTACTTGTGTGGACACACTTCTAAACTCGTGTGGACCAGCTAAAATGTCCTCACAACAGGCATTGCAAAAAGGAAAATTGCAGGAAAGTCCGATTTGCGTGTTTCTCTGTCAGTTTTAAGTCTGTCAAATATAACATTGGGGGACAGCAATTTTTTTGCACAAGTACTATGAGTGAACTCATTTATCTGCTGTCCTGAAGTGAGGGTGATCAGAGCGGTGAGGTCGAATACAGGAACATGAACAGGTTACTCACTCGTAGGTTTTGACCAGCTGGTAGAGAGCCAGCAGGCTGCCGTACCAGCTGCCGCTGCTCTGAGACTGCAGGTACATGCTGATCTTGTCCACTATGGCAGTCCAGCGGCCGGGGAAGTCGTGCTTAATGATGGCTCGTAGACACATGGTCAGCTGGGCTCTACCAACAGCACAAACACATAAAGCGTCACTTACCGCTTCAGACAGCTTAGAATGTCCACTATCAGGATGCTCCACAACAGCCACAATGCTTCCAGACGACATGCACACACGGACGCATCCAGACACATCCAGAATGACAGTGTGGTGTGTGTGTATCTACCGGATGGACTCGGGGCAGCGGATGATGGCTTCCACAATGTTGTCTCTGATCTGCTGCCTGTCGTTTTCATGGATGTTGAAGGGAAATACGAGTTCCCCCAAAGATGGCTCCCTGTCCTGCCAGTACTGACTCACCATGTTCTTCAGGTAGATGGCAGCTACACACACACAAAGTCTATTTTACTCACTTTTGCATACACTGTCCTGCTGCTAAATACTCACTAGAGACCATGTGTGGATTAACACCACTGAAAATACACGACAGTTATCCCATCTGATAAAAAAAAATTTAATATAATTAATTGATTAAGTACCTTTAAAACGGCCACATATCAACGCATATATAAAGAATACGACCAATGAACCTTTAGCAGTGGAATGAAGACAGGCAGTGAGTGCTGTTCTGCTGGTATGTGTAGTGTTGTACCTGCTTGGCGAACAGGAAACTCTACCTGCTCCGACACAATGATCTGAAGCAGGGTTGGGGCAAAGTTGATGATCTTGTAGGACTGAAACACATAGAGTAGACTCAGTGAAGAGAAGAAAATCTTCAAATTGTATATGTGACAAAACAAAATTGAAACCTATAACAAAACAATTGTGCGCACATAAAAATGTGTTGGTTCCACTGTTCTCCTCCAGCTAATTTGTTTTTGCTTTACAATGCAAACATATGGGTTAAAGACCAAATAATGGATATGTGACCACAATGCAGCACAGCTTTTATTTAATGATATTTAAACCTAGTTATGTTATATAATATAGCACATAGTATTAGTTTACCCAAACTCTAAATAAACATAAGTAATGCAAAATGAGACTGACAGATGTTTCTTGTTACCCGGATGTTTTCTGATTGTTCAAACAAAAATTGTTCTAAATGCCTACTTTTGGGTTTTATCAGTGAAGACAGTATGTGTTGTTCAGCATGATAAATTAACATGAGGACCACAGAGCTGTCTACGAGAGGAAAGCAAGTCATTTTACATCCAAGAAAAGGGGGGAAACAGTCAGAAGAAATGCTAGAGATTTCACATAGATAACAATATTTAGGGGAACAAAAATGTCATCTCAGTTGCATTTTCTTTAAAATTAACTCATTCAATCACTCTAATGAGCTCCATCTACAAGACAACTAATGTAGACATGCAAGCATTTAGCGGACTGATGACCGATGACGGGGTGTGTGAAGGCTCTTGTTGCACACTCAGCATTTTTTTCAAAAGAAAAATTGCTGGTGTACTGAGAAACAAGGAGGAGTCTGTCAAGGAGGAAAATGTTACTGTGAGACCTGCGACAAAACACCCAAAAAGAACAGTCAGTGGCATCCCCATCAATCTCTGCAGAGTAAGAGTGAGGGAATCGCAATCCATTATATGAGGAAAACTTCATGAGCAGAACTAAAGTGGACAAAGCACAAGATATAAACTCTTCATCAACAGGAAGAATTTTTTTTAAATGTGCAGGGATGAGCCATGTTTTGTGAACTATGAGAACACGATGAATCTCTGTCGAAGTGATAGAAAGTGCAAAGTGTGGAGGAAGAAAAGATCAGAGCTGCATTGGTAATTTAAAAAAGCATCAAAATAGGAAACCAACAATTTGGTGACATCAGGAAGTCACAGGCTTGACGTGGTTATTACTCTATCGTCCATTCGCATGGCAGTTCTTGTCTTCCCTGCCAGACCTTCGTACAACAACATCAGTATCAACACTGGATCTGCAGTGATTGTTCCTGCTAAGTCGGCCAGAAATCTGGGGGTCATCATCCATGACCAACTGAGCTTCAGGGAGCCCATCGCCTCAGTCTCTAGGTCATGTAGATTTGCCCACCAAAACATCAGAAAGATCAGACTCTACCTCTCGGCAGGCGTTGGTCAAATCGATTACAGCAATGGGGTTACCGGCATCCACGACCAGCAAATGCGTCAGCACACATCATTTTTAACCAGCCAAAAAGATCTCTGCAGATCTCTGCACTGGCTTTCTGTTGCTGCAAGGATTAAGTTCAAAGCTCTGTCTCTTGCCCACAGAGTGGTCCACTCTACAGCCCCAGCTCCCTAAACTCAGTCCTTCAGGTCTACAATCCCTCCCTTCTGCTCCACTCAGCCAGCAAACGATGTCTGGTGGACACAACACCATACAGAAGACACCAAGGAAAACTCTTCAGGGATCCCACGCTGGTGGAATGAGCTACCAAACTCTGCACACTCAGCGGCCTCGCTTTCAATATTTAAAAAGCTGCTGAAAACAGCACTCTTCCTTTGCACTTAAAACAAACAAACAAAAAAAATGAACTTTCTTGTGACATGAGGCTTCTGCCAGTTTATGGCTGAGAGCCGAAGTTGACTGTGAACTCGGTCTAGACATTAGGACCATTTCACCTTAGGTCTATTATTTGAGAGGCTGTAGCCATTGAGGGCACAGAGGTTGTGTGGTGGGATTAATTACTGGGGGCTGCAGGGCCAGAAAACTTTCTGCTTTCTTAGTTCCATTAGGAATAAACCTAATTCCAGTCCAAAACCATAAAACTACAGTTTATAAATGAAGTTTTCCATGCCATCAAAATCATAACGGAACTGCTAAATGGCATCAATGTGATAAACATGCAAACCTATTCTAAAAAGTTCTATGTGAAGTTATAGGTTCTGCATCAGTGAATGATTGACAGTTAACATTTACTGCCACACCACATTCAAGTGGCCTAACCACAGCATGGTGCAATAAATCACTTGTATATATTTATGAATGTGACATGAGGCTGGTGAACGTGTTCTTGTGTTGACACGTTGAACTTTGTGTGCCGCTGCAGCTGACGGCTCCCGGTGCTGAGGGTCGGACTCCTTTTGTTCATCGACGCAGCAGTGTGGCGAACCAAGACAGGCCTGACACAAACCGTCACACCGCGGCGGAACATCCAGCAGGCCGAACCCGAGGCTCGATCGCTAACACACGGCCTGCACTCGTCCATAAACACCGGCATCATTTTTTGCCCCCCGCCCTCCCAACTAACCCCCCCGCTAAAGCAACAAACAAAAACCGAGCCATTACTTTAGCTTCCCCACCTGATTGAGTTCATTCTCTGCGGCTATCCTCAGATTAGGGTCGATCGTCCCTTTCAGAGCCTGGATTATCCGGTTGGGATCCATATGTGTTCACTTTCAAGGGTCCTTCTGCGTATTTACGATCACATACATGTAGCATTAGCTCACGTTTGAGCCCTGAACCCCAACCAAGAGTTCTGGATCGCTGCACTGTGGCCCGATCGGCAGCACACACAACTTCCGCTGACTGCTTTCACAATAAAAGTTACCCGCGGACGGCTCGTTGTCACGTGCTTTTGCAAAGGCTCCTGTGCGTTTATCTTGAAGACAGGCACCTTTCCGTCTGTCGAACTTTCACTTGCTTTACAGAAACCGTGGCCCTGCCCCGTTTTACCGGCAACCAGCTGGCGGCGAACGCAGCACAAAGTAAACAGACAATTTACGGGTTTCCGGCTCTTCTTCTTCGTCGCGGCGGCGCCGCGGACAGTTTGCTGCCACCTCGAGCGCTGGCGGCGTCACTGTTGGAGGCGGCTCCGTGTTTCGCTGACCACGTGACCCAACCAGCCTATTCTGTCCGTGTTCTGGTTCGGGGAATTAAATGTATAGTCATGCTTTAAACCCCTATACTAAAGGGCAACTTCACTATTATTCACTAATTCAGCCTGCTTTAGTTCAGGGTTTAAATGTATATTAATGCCGGCTTTCCTATATTAAAATATTTATCTGCACACAACACAATTTCTGAAACTTGTTCACTTCTTGTCAAATCCTAAACAAACAAAAACAGATTAGGATTTAGCTAAAACCACAACTTTGCCAGGTATAGAGTTGCTGGCATAGGTGCCGACTACACTGAATAGTTTATTGGGAATATATATATATAAATAAAATTATGCATGGTGTACCTTAGGCCTATTAACTCCAAACATGAAATTAGAGCAATTTGGTCACATATTGAGTTGCCTATCAGTTTTGAAATTGAAGATGTACCTGGTTTAGTGTCATGGTTTAGTGTAATTTTAGTTGAATAGGTGGAAAATTATATGGTTCACTACTTCAAAAGCCAAATGCTTTCAGATTTGTCTAAAGCATCGTGTAAAAGATTCACCTCAAATGTAAAAGAATTTCTTCCATTGCACATAAAAGCACAACAACAGCTGAAGAGCTTCAACTTCATTGCTCATCTTTTATTCAACATTACAGTTAGGTATATAGAGGGACCACTGCCATCTCTTCAAAATAATCTGTTAGTGCACCTACTTGGCCTTGAGTGTTTGACCCACCACCAAGAACACTTTCATCAGCTTCACATTCACACACAGCAAGGTAGAACTGAATGAATAGGAGCCCAGCATCAAGCAAAGTGCTGATAGTATTTACTTAAATCATTCAGTAAGTCAGTCCTTCATTAGCTGTTTAACATCTGCATAGTCATCGAAAGCCATCCAGAAAACAAAAGGCACAAACTTTTCTTTGTTGCATTAAAGTTATCACAGAAATCAATGATCTGTGGACTGAACAGCTGGTTTGCTACAGGATGATTTACAGCAAGATTACATGTAATCAGAGCCCAGATGTACTGGTCACAGAGCACCACCATTTTAACTACAAGTTCACCGGGAACAGAATTTATTTGGTAGATGTCAAGCAGTCACATTCCCAATATCAAATGTAGGTGGTACCACCGATGCACCTTATGGAATGGACTTTATGCTGGAAAGGGCACTGGCATGCAGTCTGAACACAATGCTGAGTTTGCTTAGCACTCAATGGTGATTAAACAGGCCACACATTGGAAGAGGATTAACAGCAGCTCAGTCCTGGTACAGCAGGAAGCCAGAGAAAGTGCTGTACTTCCAGGTACTGCCATAGATGGCACCACGATGCAGACGGAGCCAAACCTGGTCTCCTTGAAAGAGGGGCAGAATGGCATGATTACTGGCAGTTTCGTGATCTGGAGCCCCGTCGTTAGCATATGCTGACACCATCACATCCTCATTGCGCATAAGGTTGATGTAGAGTGGCACATTAATGGCGAGCTTCAGGATGTGGAAGATGAAGACATAGGTTCCATTGATAGGGCAGGTAAAGCGGCCGATGTGAGTGTCATACATCTCTCCCAGGTTGCAGTGCAGCTGGTCAAACACAATAGGCTGATCCAGGTTACCTGGGGCGAAGTTGGCAGTGCGAGAGGCGGTGAAGGCCACTCGCAGTGGCTGAGAGAGCGGGTAGAGTTGCATGGGAAGCAGCGCTGTGTGGTGGTGGCCATGAGGAGTTATTGGAAGCTCCATGGTAGAGACGGACAGAGAATCGCCATGACCTGAATCCACAACTGTGAAGGTTCCCTCCCGGTCTGGGCTGCTGACCTGGGAAGAGTCACTCCATGCTGCTGCACAGTCAGGAGAAAAAGTTTCACTGAGGTCATATTTTCCAACAGCACATCAGGTCTAGCTACCAAGAATTAGACACATGCTGCAGTGTGTCCCACTATTAAAGATCCATAAAGCAAAACTTCATTTCAGCAGTGGTGATAATTTCAATCAGTTTCAGCTCAGGTCTTTTGTGCAAAACCTTTTTCCTGAGAATTACTTTTTGGAAGCTCAGAGTTACAACATGCATTCTTACCACTGGAGTTATGCCTCCCTCCTCCACGTCTGTAGCTGTGTTGGTATCCAGAGTCCTGAGAAAATACCAGAGGAACTGTAATATAACTGTAAAATATATGTTGACAGGGAAGGGGGACAGCACTGGACTGCCTGCAAGCAAACTGATGTCTTTGCTTCTGCGCTTGCTTTTATCATTTTAATAACCAAACAACCTAATTAGTAGTAGAGCATTTTGGGTAATAGTTATATACTTTGTCATTGGTTTCATAAACACCTCAAGTGTTCAGTCTTATTCACTTTACATATTTTCCTCACCAGTTCATCCAGAATGGTTTGGTGCTTTCCAGCTTTTCTACAGTATTTCAAACTGACTAAAGCTTTTATCCATCGCATAGGTTAAAAGAAAAAAAATTAACATTTATAACAAAAGGAATCTGTGCCTCGAGAATACCCAGGCCAAAATATTCTTCATAACGAAAGTCTTGTCTTTTAAAACCAAACATAAGGTCTGAAAATGTGTGTTATTTTTGTTACTTTTTAAGTTTGTAAATCCTGAGTATCCTCCATTTCTTCTACATCACATCAGACTGTTACGGAAAAGCACAGTGTGCAACATCAACTTATTTACATGTTCCAGGAAGGGTTTGGGGACTGCAATAATACCACCTTCTGAACTGTAGGCTAAGATGCAAATCAATATACCGTAACAATGGAGATGGATGAGACTCAAGTTTTAAAGAATGAAGCCAAGAAAAAATGATCCTTGAAATATTAGCATTAATCTATGAAAATCAATAAAAATCAGGGAACCCAATGGTGAGACACATTGTAGGACAAACTGTTTTGTAGCTAGTACCAAAGATGTTCGATCTTTGTCAAAACACAGTGGCCTCAAAAGCTGAAATAGAAAAGGTTTGGATCCACCTGGACAGGTGGGGTCAGACTTTCCACATGTCAGTGAGCCCCTTTCCTCCTCTCCTCCCACATTTATAGGTCACCGCTGTATTGTATTAACTTTTTCCTTCTTCTATAGTTCCCTCTCCAGGTGTCTGGCTGTAGAGCTGTGTGTCTTCCAGTGTGCAGCTACTGGTCCTACCAACCTGCCCAGTGTTTTGTTGTTACACTTTATTTCTCTTTTCTTGGTGCTATATAAATAAGATTACTTGAATTGATGACCACATGCTTGGTAAACGTGGGTACAATGTACTTGCATTTCTGAAGCATGTTGTGCATCTGTAGTGAGGATAGGGCTTCTATTAATTATGCTATAAAATGTTCTTCCCCAAATAAATCTTCTGGTTTACTAAAACAATGTGTGATGAGGCTGAAGTACAGACTATATTTCAGATGGCACCTGATCTGTAAACTAAACCCAATTAAAAAAAACAAAAAACACAAGTCACAGCACTTCCCCATTTACTTACTCTAGCAGCATAGAGGAGAGGGCCGGAGTCCCTGAGATGGGTCTGGGAGATATATGATCCTCCTGAGAAACAGAAATCAGTGTTAAGGTTCGGAAGAACCTCAACTGAATGAAGTTCAACTACAGCACCTGATCCTGACCAGAAAGTACAATAAGAAGGGAAAAGCAGGAGAGGTGATACCCCAGAGGAGAAAATGGAAAGCTGGTGATAGATACCTCGATGCCAACCAGAAGAGCGAAAGGTTTGTGCCAGTCCCCTGCCTCCTCGTGCCATACCTCTCACAGATCCTCTGTAGTACGGCTGGCCTGGTCTACCCACGCTTCCACCTGACTGGCCAGGGGACAGGAAGATCTGCCCACCATTACCCACCATATAATCTGACTGGTACACTAAAGATTAAGCAGCACAAGAAAGGTCTCAGACAACTGCTGACCATTCCATTCAAAAGGGCTGTTCAGGCGGGAAAACATGTAACATACTGTGCTGTTCATCTTCCGAGGGAGCAAACTCAGGTGGTGTTTGGGTACTTGCAGTGCTGTATCTTGGTTCAGAGTAAACTGGGGAGTCTGATTTGTAGTTAAGTTCCCCATTCTGGGGTAAGGTTGTATTCACCTTGAAGGCCTACAGGCAGAAGGAAATGGACACAGACTGAGCAATATGTACAAGACTACATCCAAGACAATTTGGATATAGAATGGTTAAGGAGATCGGCAAGTTAGTCAGTGATACTGCCTTGCTCGGTTTTCTGGAAGCAGAGTTTGTATTTTTAAATACATTGTTGATCCTACAGGGAAAATTAGAACAGGGATCAGCCTTTCAGTGTTTGCATAGACAGTCATTTGTTCTTCTGTTTCTGACACTGCAGCCACTAAACACTACATGTTAACCAGTAGTCATGCTTTTAATTCCCGAGGCCTGCAACAGCAAGTTAGCCCCATGGCCTGACTTTCTTTGCCTTATTCCCAAAGAGAAATGAAGAGAAGGGTTACATAAAGAGAAATGTGCATGGTGGTGTGTCGATTGGTTTTACATTATTCTGTCTAATTCTGCACAAACCAAACTGGTTTTCTAGTGGGCAGAACTGGGGTCATGCATATCGTACAATAAATTTGTGTGTGTGCATATACAGAGTAAAAGTGCTTATAATAATGTCATGTCACTGCTGAGCTGGTGGACTTGTAGTTATCTAGACGGCTCAAACTCACATGCTAGAAAGCTAAAATTAAAATGTTTCACTAATTCACTGGGCCTTCATACAATAAAGTCCAGGAGAGAACAATTCACAACTTATGAAACTTACTGACTGGATGTTCTGAAACTGTGCAGGGGTCAGTTTTCTCCTGGTGGGGGGGGTAGAGAAGCCCTGTTCCTGAGGGGGGGTGGATATGCAGGATGCCACTCCATTACATGGGGACTGCTTCCCTGACACAGTTATCGGTGTCTGGAGCACATGGAAGGTTAAAGATATTAAAAAGTGAAATGTGAAAGTGAAACTGCATTTGCCAGCAGAAAATACATTTGTCTCCTACAAAAGAAATTAAAAAATGTGTAGTTTACTTGAGCATGGCTCTTCTCCTCCAGACTGATTGAGACGGTCGACTCCCTGTGGTACAGCGGTGGTGAGGAAAAGACATTTCTTTCAGCTGGCTGAAGTGGCTCCTGCATAGACAAGGCAACTTTACAGCCAATTGGAGTTGTCGAGTTTAAAAAGGTCTTGTGCCGTAGCAGACATAACTGCTTCTTACATGAGGTAGTTCCTTGGAGGAAAGCTCCAAGCTGCGCGTCTCAAGGCACTGATCCCCACTGGTTAGGCTGACTTTGCGCTCCACGAGTCTGCTTGGCAGTGGGGTGGACTGAGTGGGGGACGAGGAAGAAGTGATGACAAGTCTAAGTGATTTTCATATTAGTCACAACTGACTCAAATAGGAAATCATTTACTTACATGCATTGCTTTGGACAGGTCTTCACCTGGGCTTCTCAAGTCTCTTGAAGCTGGTTAGATGGGCAGAAAAAAAAAAAAAAAAAACATTTTGATATAAGCCCTTTGTAAAATTAAACCCAAAACATCCAATTTAACATTAAGCCTACTTTCCAAATATACTACTGAGCCATGGAGTTCTTTAAATATAACCATCTTGAAGTAAAATCTATAGGGAGCCAGAAATTAGTCCGCTTTACATCCACTTCTGTGTTAACTGCTTAAACCACTGATGAAGACAATAGGATACAATTTTCTTGTTTATTAGTTACCCAGCGGAGAGGGTGATCCAGAGGTTCTTCTCTTGAGTCTACAGTGGCTGTTGGTGGGGGAGCTTTCACCATCCAGAAGAGACTCCTGAAAAGGACAGGGTCATTGTACAACATTTTTACACCTTCCTTGTTTAGTCTGTCCTTTAGTCCTTACTGGATGGGGTTTTGGTCTAGTCCCAAAAAACTCAAGTGACAACTTTGACAAAATCAGAAACTAGTTAAACCACTAGTTCACAGCTCATCTTTGAGGCTGTGTTGCGTTTCAAAAGATGCTTTTTTCTTTTCATTACCCCGATAATTACAAGGGTTATGACTAAATGCAGACTAAACTAAACTTTATTTATGACTAAATAAACATCAGATATTTAACCAACAAGTGGACAGGACTTTGCATAATGTGTTGTAACGTGCTTTATTCACTGATTTTTCGACTTGTGAAAGGAAAGTGAGCCAAGAGGGAACAAGCAAAGTGTACAAACTAGTCTACTTGGACAGGAAGGAAGTCTAGGTTTGAAAACACTGGATGGAAGTAGAACATTAGTTAAGAAATAAGATGTTCATGGGTTTGCAAACTGCCAAATTCCACCTGCATGAAACTGAAGGAGCCATGGATCTTTGTCATGAGGTCCTCCAAGTGCTGCTTTCTTAAGATTGGGTCTTTGGGTAAGTCAGATGGAGAGCTGAAAACCTCCACAGGCATGTCCATGTAAACTGCCTGTTAGGAATCAAAGTGATTGTTTGCAAGTTGTTAACAGTGAAGATGACTGTACATTGTACAACTGTTTTTTTACTCACCCACTTGGCACTTTGCTCTCCTTTGAATTTCCGTTGCTTTCTCTGCAGAGAATAAAGCATTATTTGGTGTGGACATCAGCTCACTAGTTTGCAATTCAGACATCTGTTTCTTCCCCATAGAGAGTCTGTCAGCGGCTGAATCATTTGTTCATTTACTGAGATTAGATTTATTAATTCAGTATTTGAGTCTTTGAAACTGGTTTAAAATTTCTCTTTAGCTGCTGTCATGTCAACAAGACATATTTATAGTCAGTGAAATCAGTCCCTCTTTTAGTGTTATACTCTAACCAGATGTGTAGACACTAAAAAAAAAAAAAGACTGACATTAAAATGACAAGTGCAAAACCAAGTTTGCTTAATTTTATGTGCATGTATTGTTATACTTTAGCACAAAGTTACAGCACATTGCATTTTTTTGCTGTACACTGGACACTTTTAGCTTTAAGATCCAAGCATGGCTATGAGATAAAATGTTAGTATTTCAGCCTTTATTGGATGGTGTAAATCTTGGAACGTTAAGCAAAATCTATCACCTTTTAGTATTAGATCAGTCACCTGTTATGTCTTATGTATTGGAACACATTACTAATACAACCCAGTGGGTATAATACAATTTGGAATGTTCTGAAAAATAAAGAAACCACAGGTCTACTAAGCAACAAACAGAACAGGAGTGAGGCTATCACAGTCCTCCATTTGAAGAAAACTTCATGAGCAAAATTACAGAGGACAACCCACAGAACATAAACAGAAAGCCAGAGATGACTAGCAAAAGTTCAGACACGTTTTTTTGGACTGGTGAAACCACAATGAACCTGGACCAAAGTGATGAAAAGCCCATGATTGAACTATACAAGTTCATCTGTGAAACATGCTGGAGGTAGTGTCATATCTTTGGCTGCTTCTGGGACAAGCTCACTGATCTTTAAAGGATATCAATTATGATGGTAGCAGCATAATGAATTCAGAAGTGGACAGAAACATTGTCTGCAAATTTATAGTGAAATACATCAAAACTAATTGGAAGAAGCCTCATCATGCAGCAAGACAATTATCTAAATCAGACTTTCAACAGGAATCTAGAGGAAAATAATGGAAGGTTTTAGACTGAGCAAGTCAATTACCACATCTTAAACCATCTGATGTATTTCACCTTCTGAATAAAAGCTGATATTAGGAACTTTAATATCCCTTTCTGAGCTCAAACCCAAACGATGGGGACTGTATATACATGAATCCAGTACCAACAGTGCAGTGCCCAGAGGTTCTGAGTTGTTGATTTGATCTCACCTGTTTGCATTCAGACTGTTTCTTGGTGGAGGCTGGGACTTTAGGGATCAGAGTGGCAGGTCCGCTCCAGGGTTTGGGGACTGCAATCTGAGGAGAGATGGGACCACCAGGGGATTCCATATCCCAACAGTCAGGAGGCTCCTGCTCCCTCTTGGCCTGGAAGTCCTCCTTCCAGTTCTGAGTGGAAGGAGTCTCCGTGTCAGTCAGGGACAGTCTGTTGAAAGACTGCCATATCACCAACAGAGCATCAGTGGGTCCTGGAGCATGCCAACAGTCACACAGACACACATGACATTGGGCTTACCTCCTTAGACACTTCATTTGGTTGTGACTTTGATATGGCTGACAAAAGAAAACAGAAAAATATAAAAAATGAATCTAGAGTTGACCATTTTCAGACAAGGCAAATGTTTACAATAAATTGATTAAAATTAAATTTGCAACATGTAATGCCCCATTCCTCTTTCAGGAACCATTACCACTGACAGGACAGTAGTGACAGTAAATTGAGGCATGATCGTACTGTTGTGGATGGTCGAGCTTCGTAACACCTCTGGCGTCCTGCTGGGTGGAGCTGGTAGACAACTAAAATACTTGGAATTTAACAGCCGGGTGAGCTCCTCTTTCAGCAACTTATCTGAAACCACAGCAGCAGAGAACGACAAGTATTTATGAACAAGATTTCACAGCTCAACACACCCACACCACTCAAACATGGCAGCTGAGGATTTGTGGCATTGAATGATTTTCTTGCTCTTAACCCTGTTTCACATATTAAAGAATCTACAATTTCATGAGAAATTAGTGTGGAACATTGTCTGGTTGTGTTTCACATGGAACAAATGCCCAATGTGCAGACTAGAATTAAAATTTTCAAATTCATATTCCAATTCACATCAAACTTTTCACGAGATTTGGGGTTTAATTTGCATATGTCAGCACAGCAGCATCTACATTTCTGTAGTCAAAGGGGAAAATTCTCTTCTCATCAACTCTGGGTTTTGATGCAGGTCTCTGTCCAGTATCGTCCTCTGTTCTAACGGTAGCTGTAATATTGTCTACTTTAATATCTGCGGCCAACATCACTAACAGTTATGCATGTTATTCACAGAGCACTTCCCCTTTAGAGGAAAGTGTCCACCTTCAGTTTCTACTTTGGTCCCAATTACAGCTGCTGCTCTGACAACATCCAACATTAACATAACATGTCTTCTACTGCGATTGCAGGACTGATGGTCTCAGGTGGGACTAATCTGAAACAAGTTTGTGCTGTGAAATAACTGAGTCTGATGTGAAGTTTCAATTCCATTGATGTTCAAATGTTTACGTTTTAAAGAAGGTGTAGCAAAATTCATGGGCCAATTTGCTGAATTTATTTTGTGGTTGAAACAAACTCAGAGGAAATTCTTAAAACCATTTATTAGTGATGTTTCACTATTAGAGACCATGCAGATTTAGGATCCCTTGAGTTTTATTACACTTTAAATTTAAATTAAGACTTGTTGACTAACAGCAATATATTTTCTAAAAGGATCTGCCATGGTTTCTACCACATTTGAAGAAATATTTTTTTCCACAGTGGAGATTTAACTGCTGAGCTGCACAAACACTGGCAACTTCTCACCCGATCAGACCTCATGCTTCTCACCTTGGCCATGTGCTCTTATCATGCAATCATCTTTCTGCAATTAACTGAGTTTGGCAAGATACTGAACTTCATCATTTGCACTACCTTTACCATCAGACATGCATAGAGAGAGGGGTGCAGACAATCGTACGATTTAGATACTCACATGTGGCTCCAGCCACTGGCTTGTCCTTCCCCTCCAGCAGGTCCAAGTAGACCAGAGCTGCCTGCTCCATCTGCTCTGTTAAACTACAACACAGTGAATGTAAAATGTCTGCATGGAGCCCATAGCAAAACTATATTTTTTTCAGCTATTTTTGGGTGATTTCTAATTAAATGAGCCTCATCAGCCTTAGTGGCAACATTGAGTATAGAATGCAAAACCTTTAATTGACTGCAGTTATGGAAAGGTACCACTGCACAGAAATCAGCCACAACATGGTGGAAACAGACAGCACTCAAACATGTAGTGTGAGTGCAGACACTCATGTGGTTTGCTCTGAAACTGGTTGGAAGAAATCTGACTGAAAACAAAGCCATCGCCATCCACTGTCCATCTTTCTGTGCTCACAGCTGTGTCCAAACAACTATAACTATATACTCCAAAATTTAAACCTAGACTGTTCCTCAAACACTGATGTTTGATCATTTGTTGCATAAGCATTCAACAAACAACTGATGACATTGAAGCAAAGACACCAAGACTCAGACCACCGAAACTGGTTTTACGTTCCTACTTGCTCCAACTGTTTCTGCTTTTGTCAGAACTTCCACCCAACAGCAAAAGCAGGTAATGCTTTCAAAACACTCACCTCAGTCGGTTATCCCTCTTGACTCCCAGCAGTGTGGCGAGCTGACTCAAGCTATGCAGCTGCTGAGCAGAGATGTGGGGCGCCTGGTTTTGTCCAGCCAGCAGATCCCTCCTGACGTGCTCCTGCTGTAGGCTGTGGAGGAGGTGCTGTACCTGGAGCACTGTGTTTAGACGCCTCCTTTCAACCTCTACCTTCGCCATCTGCTCCTTCTTTGCTGCCTTCTTCTGGCCTCTCAGCAGCTGCAGCAGCACATGATTCAAACACAGTAAGAAAACTGAAACTAGTGAACTAGTAGGAAACCAGCACATTACAGTGCAGGTATTTGGAAAGTAGGCAGCACACAGAAGCTAAAGCCAAGAGGCACTCAGGGCAATAGACCCACATTCTGAGTCAAGTCATCTAGGGTTTTGTGCAGCTCCCTGGCAAATTCCAGGTTATGCATCACCTCCTCGTACTTTTCCACAGCTGCCTGAAAAAACAAATGGGCAAAAAAAGTGACGTCAGACGCCGAATACATGGCATTTATGTTCATGAGCATAATAAATAAAAATTTGTTAATGCAAGGCTACTTTATAATTAAATGCAGTAAAAAGTTAAGGCCTACAAATTACCACCAACTGGTTATAGAAACAAGTCATTTACCAACTTGAATCCCTTTTTCACCCGAGACCCCTCCCAAAAAAAAACTCAAACTGAAATAGGCTGCAGTAGCGCTTTGGAAAAGAATCAAGAGGAAACCAACAATTTGAACAGTGAGTCACAGGCTTGACGCACTTATGGAGAGTGAGGGATCTATAACCAAATACTAAGCTTGATTTACCTTTGAAAAGACTTACAATTAACATTTGAGTCAGTGCATAAAAACACTACCATGAATTATGTTTAAATATCTATGTGGGAATACCATCAAACAGAAGCTCAAATTGACCTCGTATCCATCTTTTAATCTTAAACTCAAATGTCTGTCAATGTCAAGTACTCAAATAGAATAGTTATTTTGTAAAATATGTTTGCTTACTTTGATCCTCTGATAGGATATTATTACAGTACACTACAGTTAAATGTGCAAAGAAAACGAAACTATAAATTTTAGGACAAATATCTAACTTCTCATGGTGAGACAGTCTGGACCGTGTGACCTTACCAATTTGGCAAATTAAACATGAATCAACAATTTATTTCCAATTTTGAGTAAAATACTTAAAAAATTTTCATGGTTCACACAAAGTACATTTTGTCTAAAAATAGACGTCATCTGGTGGGACTACTTTGAAGAGGCAGTGATAGTAAAGCTGGGGTGCTGAGCCACTCGGTGGTTACTATTAGTAACAGGGTCTTAGAGTGCTAAATTAAAATCTAATTACTTTTTACAAATTTGTTAATTCTTAAAACCCTTAATACTACATGGCAAATGACGTGAGAAGTAAAAGCTACTGCAGTTTGCCAGAAGATGAGCTTAACTGGACAATATGTCAGTCACTCTGGTTTATACCTGTCAAACCGTATTACAGACATATTTTAAACAAATACATAGAAAAAATATTTCCTGAATTAATGTTCTGGTAAAAAAATCAAGCATCCACACAATAAATGTTTCATAAATTATTCAATATTTTACCATGGTTTTCATTTAGTGCATATTAAAATGCATTGATTAGCAAGAGACATGTCCAGTTAAAATAAAAGCAAAAAATTCAGAATATTTTCTTTTAATCTTATATGAAATAATTACATTTTATTGTACGACATGATGAAAAATAAATTGTTTTGCCACAGGTTGAACCTTAGCCACAGGTGACTTTACAGAGAATGGAGTTTGACCAACACGCTGCCATATTAGGAAAAAGTAACTGGTTTGGAGTTTGTGTAAAAGTCTCACCATCTGATCCTTGTTTAGTGATTCACCCTGGTCCAGCCTCTTCTTGTAGTCTTCCAGTTTCAGCTGTGGACACATGAAAAGCATGTGACATGAAAAGCATGTGACATGACATGTGCCGCCGCCCCCAAAAAAAAAAAAGGTGTCATCCTCTCAGCTCTGTTACCATCCTACCTTCTTTTTCTCCAAGTTGCGGACTTTGTGTCTGAGGCAAATGAGACCGTCCTCTATGTAGGTTTCATAGCCAGGGTAGGCAGTGGACATCTCCAGGTTGAGCTGCAGGGTGTTCAGCCCACAGGGTGAGCCCATTTTCGGGCTGCCAGCCATCACCTGGCCCTCGGAGCGCTCAGGTGGGGGGGTGGCATCCAGGGTAGGTGAAGGAGAAAGCTGCACCATGTCAAGCTCCACACTAGAAAACAGGTACTCGTCTTAATTGTCAGGTCAAACAGGGAGCCGTGCTGCTTCGGTGCTACAGAGACCAGATGCTGCTGGTGCCAAGCGGAGTGAAAAGAGATGGAGGTGGACTCAGCCCAGTTTGGGCAGCAGCCAACCCCGTGACACTGCATTTACTGCTGCCAATAATAGTGAGCTCTCTCTGGATGGATCGTGAAAGCAGCAGCAGCAAACAGCACCAGCTCAGAACACACACACACATACACACACACACACACACACACACACAAAAGAACAGAAAAAAAACAGCCCAATTTCTTGGATGCTGCATAGGTGTGTGTATGTGTGCGTGTGTGTCTTGCATCCTTTTCCTGGAGTCCAGCTCCTGTGTAGAGGCTGGGTGGGGACCGATGTTAGCAGAACGGGAAGTTAAGCAATTAAGATGATGTGTGAGCAAATAAAGCTTCAACACCGGAAGAATTCTGTTGCATCGTGTGCTGATGTCATGCAGTTAATCCGGATTCAAAGCCCCGACACACAACCCGAACTTTGGCTCCGCGTTTCACAGATTTAAAGTTTAATCGCGCCCCCCCACACACACGTCAGCATTTTGTCAAACACAGCACGCCGATAAAAACAGCGGACCCACCTCGTGTCTCTGGCTCGTGCGCGTTAAATCTCGTGGAGGAGAGCAACCGGAAACTCACCGAACCCTCTCCAGCTGTGATGTTCGCCTCACAGAGGCCACGCCGGTGTAAGCTCATACCTTTATATATACACACACACACACACACACACACACACACACACACACACACACACAGTCCACCCTGACCACATCCGGTTCTGGCACCTGTGGTGCAGGCACATGACCACGAACAAATATAAACAAATAAATAAAATGGAATAAAATAAAAAGCGCTGCTTCATGTCATAGTCCAAGATGTTATAATGGAACCAAAAGTACATTTTATATTAAATTTTATAAAAAAATAAAAAACCTTTGTTTCTCTGATATGCCTAGCAATTGAGGTTTTATTTATTTTATTTGTGATGCTTTATATATGAAACGTAACCTAAATTAGACTTAACTTAAATAGAATTAATTTTCACATTATTCTTCATTTATTTTTTTGCAACATTTATTTTCATTTTATTCATGTTGGAATCGAGTTGTTTTTTGTTATCTATGCTGAGACAATATGTTAAATTGATATACATGAAACAATGTTTGTATGTTACACAGTTGCTAATAAAGCAAAACAACAACAACATCACATTTTTAAAAAGTACATTTAGTCAGTACAGTTTGGAGGCACTTCTCTAGTTTTTTGACAGCTTCAGATTCTAGGTACTTTTAGCAGATGTCGATTCTACATAATAATGGGACCAGACTACCGGCAAGTCAAAGTCACCATTTACCTTTTTTAAAAGGCATGTCATGAATTCCTTTGGTTCCTGCTCTTCTGGAGTCTCTGTGTGGAGTCTACATGTTCTTCCTGTACCTGTGGACATTATGTGCAGGTTAACTTGTGATCCTTTATGGGTCAAAGGAAAATGTCTGCACTAACATTTTATTAGGCATCAGCCTAGATTATCTTGTTCAATTTGCACTAGATGTCTGTGTGACTGGTGTGTTTTTAATTTACTTTCTACAGCATTTACGATTTACTAATCTACAAAAACAAACGGCTGTCAACATACTGTCCAAAGAGGTACGAATAACGAGACTGACAAATGTGCTCTACACATGCACAGCCCCAGTACGAGGAAATAGCCCTGCAGCAAATGTGGGGCAATGTTCAAGGTTGATTTTAGCATCTGTATGGTGATTGTGGAGAACGTGATTGAAAAGAACCAGTTATTCTTTATGGATAAATAAATACAAAAAACATCTGTTTGTAAAATGAGCAGTAGGTAATATCTGTGTAAAGTAATGTGTTTAAAGCCCTCCTCTAGGTTAAGTCCATGCGAACATCACTAAAGACAAAAAAAATTAAAAATTAAATCCATGAGGCATTCTGACCCAAAAATAAATAAATAAATCACAAGAAGTAGAGATTTAATGCACAAAAGTAGAACTTTAATACAATTATTCACTGTGTTTTAACCATATGACAGCCTTGTACAGAAGTCCTGACGATTTTCCATGTCCACAGACTGTGGAATATTTTAGGGAGGATAAGTAAAAAAAATAATTATATATTTCTAGATTTAGCTGTAAACATTTGTAAGATAAACCTGATGCTAGGAATGTAAATTTACTCAGACTACAAAAACAAATTAAGATCAGTGCAGCAAGTACTTCTGTTACATTTCCTGAGGTTTTTAGCTTATAGTGGCACAGTTGATGGTTTCAAAAGACAGCTTTGTGTAGACTGCTGGTGACATCTGGAAACTTCCATGAATATAATGTACAGTATGTTTGTGCTTTCTGAAGTATGTGCAACATAAAACATATTTATTAGCTTAAAGATATGAAAACTATATACAATGAGGAACTGTACCACCCAAATACAATTCTTATATCGACCAGGTTCAGCTATAGAAATTAAGCGTAAACTAACGCAGACACTTAAGACAACTGGAAAATGTTTTATTTAACCTGCTCTATTTCCCATAATAGTGGATACGGTGACTCTACAGCTTGTGCTAATTGTGAGAATGCTGCCCATGTTTGGAGATTTGGGGGAAACAAGTAATCACTTCTAGTCTCTAGTAGTGCTCAGATCAAACATAATTTCAACCAACCTCTTTTCGTGCCTATACCTGAGTCATAACAGAGGCAAATGCTACATTTAGCCCTCTAGCGTAGCTATTACTGCTAACTGTATGGGAATATGCATGCAGGGTGCAGCGTTTATGAAGCGCAATAAGATGTACAATGTCTTATTATTCAATGGATTACATGGAAAATAGTCATTTGACTCTCATGGAAGTTCCTATTTGTTTGATTTGGAGTGCACAGAGGGGAACCTTTATTTAGATGGAAGACAAATAGAGAAATTGAGGCAGTCTGGGGATGGAATATGTAAACCTGTTGGAGGCAGAGAGGCATGTGTTCATGTGATCCAAGCTGTGTTACCCCGTTGAATTTGTGTTGCTAATTAACATTCCCTTGCAGCAGTCGGTGTTTCATCTGGAACTGATTTCCTATTTTCCCAAACCTCTACAACAGAGGTAGTGATGGCACACTCAGGACCAGCTTTAGAGTTATCATGCCCACGTTTAGGGGAAACAGCAAAAAAAGACCAAAGTTGTCCTTTAAGACCAAAAAAAAAAATTAAAAATGTATGAAAGACCTGGTGCCCAGTAACTGACAAAGGAAATATTTTAAGTGAAATATGCTTCTTTCAATTTTATCACTGCTATCGGTTTGTTCAAAATAATCAAGAGAGCTTTTATGTAGCCTGGCTTTTCAGTACTGACCTTTGTAGGCCACATTAGTTAAACAGCTCTCTCCACACATGTATGGATTTATTTCAAGAATCAAGGGTGATTTCCAGATGTCGTCTTGTTTTCATGCAGCATTCGTTGTTCCAACATTTCAGACAGATATCATAGGGTATGTACAAAAGCTACATATCTGATAAAGATGTACCGAACTAATCTGTCAGGGAAGGTGATAGCAGCTTGTCAAAAGCTGGAAAACCATAGCCAGGTTTGGTTTGATCCATCTGTGTATAGTGTCATTTGTCAGTGTCTTGTTTGAATTGTCCACTGAGGAAGAATTCTATCAACTGTGTGCTGCCATCACCCAGCTCCCTCTCCCTTTAACTCTTCTTCTGTCGGAACAGAGGATAGTGACATGCTCACTGCATTTGTTCCTGCTGGCTGCTGTTCACCCTCCTCTTCCATCTTTCCACCTTCTTTCTGTCGCTGGTGAAGCTTCGGTTTCCTCTGACAGCAGGGCCTGTACAACTGGGGATCAATAATAACTTCTCCACAGCGACCTGTGTACACGATGCCACAGCATACCTTCTGCCTGAAACATTACACATATTTGTCAGTATTACTAAGAGCGCTGTAACAACGTATAAAGGGCTTTGTTCTGTTGTTGATTAATCCGGCATGCAAAATAACATAAAAAACAAAACAAAAAATGACAGTCCATGTCCAGGAATGCAGAAAGAAAAAGTAACAGTAAAGAAAAGCCTGATTGAAAGGCTGAATGGTTAATGCTGTTTAAAATCCACTTTATGATTTATGAAACATTTTTTTACATATCTGTGACAGTACTACATTATAATAGCACCAGGTGTATCTTAAATCATTTGCACTGGTCAAATCAGAACTTAATAAGGTTGAATCTGTTAAAATACAAATTTCAGACTTTGTTACTGTTTTTTATTTGCGCAAACTCACAAAAACACAGTGAAACTTAACTTTCAGAGTTAAAGGTTTCATAAAAATCTGACAATTGGCTTAAAGCAGCAGGTAATTCTAGGATTAACTAGGATTTACAACACCCCTTCTAAACAAGTGGAATGAACCTCAAAATAGGACGCTACCTCATCAGACATACTAAAATACAGAGTACTCCTCCCTGCATGTATAGCATTAGCTTATTTGGCTGGAAACAAACATTTAAAGTGTGCGAATTGGAGTGAGTGACCTTTTCCAGTAGGTGAGGTCTAAGAAGGAGAAGGCTGGGGAAGAGGCGGTTCCAGGTGAAACCTCTGTGTCTGAGCCCCCCTCTGACTGGCTGCTGGAGGTCGTGCTGTGGGCATCTGAGTCTGGAGTGACACAGAACACAGATCAATACTTCCTGCTAATGATGTACTACTAATGGTTATGGTTATACTATTTACAATATTATTTGTAGTTCTTTTTTAATTTTTTCTATGCACAAGTACAACTGTGATATACTGTGGAGTAAACACACACACACACACACAGTGACAGCAGAGCTCCCATGCAAAGGACTATGTAAGAGGGGCAGGCATTATTTTGACCCACTCAACTTGAACCATTTAATAATCTGAGAAATTAATAATAAAATAGTATCCAGCCAACTAACCAAAGTTACACAATTACATAGTTATATTAGTACTTTTACTGAAGTAAATGATCTAAAGAGTCTTTCACTCTACAGTTCAGTACATAAAGTTTGTTGACTTACACAGTTTGTGTGCATTTTTGTGAGAGTCAGTGAGCTGTGTGACATTAAATCCAACCCTCAGAGCTCCAGTGTTAGACATCTCCAACTGTCATTTATTTTGTATATCAAGAGTTTTAACTACCACAGTCCTACCTACTACACCAGCACTAAAATGGCTTACCTTTTCTCTTCAGCTTAGTCTGCACCCGACCGATGTCATGCAGCCTCAGCCTTTTCCTTGTCTGCTTCATTCTCAGTCTGGCTTTCATGCTCGACCCAGCTTTTGCATCGACCACCTACAAATCATGAAATTTAAATTCATTTTGTTTATTGAAAAAGAAAAACCTAAAAGGAAGTTTTAGCACAGTAACATGACCAAAATACTGAGAGGAGATGGTGTTATTTTAAAGACAAAGAGGTTTTTTCTTTTGTTGCTCTTTTCTTTTTCCTCTCCACTTTCCTCTCACCCCAACCGGTCAAGGCAGACGACCGCCCACCCTGAGCCTGGTTCTGCTGGAGGTTTCTGCCGTTAAAGGGAGTTTCTCTTCTCCACTCTTGCCTGTGGCTTGCTCAAAGGGGTTTTGTTGGCTTTTCTCTCTATATTTGTATAGTCTGGACTTTATTATGTAAAGTGCCTGGAGATGACTTTGTGTATTGGCGCTATATAAATAAAACTGAATTTAAATTTAACCTCGAACCAGATATGATTAATATCCAACCTCTGACAACACCTCCACTGACACAGTCTGTCTGTGCTCAATGTGCATGTTGCTTGATGTCATCAAATATCAACATCTCATACTCCAAAAAAATAAATGTCCAGGAGTTCAACAGCAAAATTGGAGATGAATGTGGAGATTTTAGATTTGCTGGACATTTAATACTTCAGTTTAAACCAAACCGGAAGGAACATATTCTAACTGAGTAGTTTTAGAAGAAAGTACCTGGTCTCTCTGCCACAAACCTGACATTTTGGTTTTTATTGTACACACATTTCAGTTGAATGCATGCTTCATTGTGTGCTTACATGATTCCAGTTTTTCTTTGATCCAGCTGGCAGTTTTTTCCATCTCTTCACCAGGAGGACACAGGCGTTACAGATGTCCCCACTACGCACCTCACACAGCCTGCAGAAACAGGAAGAGTCAGACCAAGTGACCACAGTGAGTGATTACAGTGATTACAGTGACTGTAATGCTCTATAATCAGAAAAACTCAAACATCTTGCACATCATTTTATATAGTATAAAATACTGAAAGTTGTATCCCAATGATCTCTCAATTAACTACACAGACACACATTACATGCTACTGACTTACCCGAAACAGCTCTTGAAATCTATCTCGTAGCGCTCGCTGTCGGTGAAGCGAGAGCTGGATGACTTGGCCCTGCAGATACAACAGCCATCTATGCTGCGGTAGGTCTTCGGATTATGGTAGCCAAACATCTAAAATAAACCAGGCAAAAACAAACAAACAATAAAAAAAGAAAATGGTCAAATTATGAAGACGAAAATGTACAGTATTCACCTTTCACTGCTAGAAGCTATCCTGGGAACTTGAAAACATAATTAGTAAACGTCACTATCCAAGTCATCAGGTCATCATTTAAATCCAATTTAAAAATCCACCACTTAAAATTGGTAAACTTTCTCCATAATTTCCAAAACTGTCTATTTAAATAGATCAAGATGCAGCTTTATGGGTGAAGAGGGTGAGGGGGAGTGTGTGTGTGTTCCTGTAGATACTACTTAGTGAGGACCAAATTTTATTTTTTTTCCACAACAGAGTGAGGACATTTTTGTAAAGGGAGGACATTTTGGCCAGTCCTCACTGTTTTTTGAGGGTCAAGACTGGGTTTTAGTGCCAGGGTTAGAATTAGGTTTTGGTTAGAGTAAGGGGTTGGGGATTGCATTACATCAGTGACTGTGCTCAAAAGGATAGAAGTACAAACGTGTGTGTGTGTGTGGGAACAACCGGAACTGAGATGCAGATGGAAGAGGCTCCACGTGCACCAGAGATGCTGAGTCGCGTTAACATTTTCTTACTAATGGTCAAACGTTGACAAATGCACAAAGCTAACAGAGTACGTAGAAAGTAACAGAAGACGTAAAGAACCACCCTTTAAAACCAAGTAACTTCCAGCAGTGAAAGGTAAGTAGTTTTAACTCCTCTTTTGACTCGGAGATACGGAGGAGCGGGCGGCGGATCGCTCGGTCCACCGACGCAGACTAACGTCGCGTTCCGAGAGACAAAGTAGACCTGTGTGGGTCACGTTGGTTCCGACACACGGCAGGAGGACAAAAGCTAACATCGAGTCCTGTTTTCAATGTTGACAAAGCCGTAACCGAAGTTCCATTAACTGCAATGCTGCTAAATATGCTTCGGGATGTGGACTCGAAAAATCATCGTTCCGTCCCTTTACTGCGCGCCGACACACGCAGAATTGCCCCAAAACACGTTTTGTTGTGTGCGCGAAGTGAATTACCGGCCTTACCGTGTTTCGCAGTGAGCAGCCGAACCCAGTGACATAGAAAGAGATTCGTCACATTTCACAAGTGGCTCCCAAACGCTCCAGACGCTGCTCGCTGAGAATAACACAGAGCACTTCCGCTTGGCGCTTTCACAATGAGCTGCTGTTCACACTCACTTCGGCGGCGCTTCGGAACGACGACGGAAGACTTATTTTGAAGATAGAGTAACGCGACTTCCGGTTGTGACGTTCGTAGGTTGACGCGGGCTCTTTTGTATAAAAGCGTGACGTTCGCCTGCCATATTAGGAGCGGCATTTACGCGGGAAAAGGAGGCTCGCAGGTTGTCATGGAGAGGCTGAAGCACAGAGAGGTGACACTGACTACACTTTTGGATTTTAGTTTTAGCTCTGCATTTCACTGTAGGATCAGAACGTGTAACGTCCAATCATGGTACCTCACACCTTTTACATGTATGTAATAAACACATCACACCAAAATAAACTTCTAATTCAAGCACCTGCATATGTAAAATAACACAACATTTAAAAACATAAATGCCATATAACATTAACATAGGTGAAAGTTATTTATTGCGACTCAAATCTTATTTCAAGTGTTGTTTAATGCACATTTGGTCAACAGATGTATAACTCTAGGACATTTCCCTGAAGGTAATTTTGACTTTCACCACAGTACTTAATATTTCTTCTAAATGGGCACAATGTGAGTAACTGTGGACACATGGACACGCACAGACCCTGACCCCTTTTAACACTGGGTGTTTTTATTGAAATATCCATAATAAATATCAGAACTGAGTAGTCACTCCAGCACAGATTTCAAACTAAATGTCTGGTGACTTTATTACCATGAACATGATGCAGTGGCCAGTGGCATCTCCTGTGTGAGCAGATCCACTCACCATTGATCACAGTCCATGTGGACTGTGCACAGCAGCAACACCGCGTTAACACACAATGGAAATAGTGGTTGCTACATCACGTGAACGTTTCCAGTTGTTTCTCCAGCTTTATGCACAAAAATACCAGTGCTGCTCACAGCCATTAGTTAACATAAAAATAATAAATACATGAAATTCAGACAATCAAAACAACCCATGTCTCCTTCACAGGCTCAGTAATTAAAACAATTTGCACAGCAAGGGGAGAAGGTGCTTGGACACATGTCGACTTTTTGTCCCGTCTAATAAATTGTCCCCTTTAGAATTCATGAGAAAAACTAAATCCAGATTACAAACACCACAGGCTACATGCACTAAAGAGAATATTCTCACCACTGCTCAGAAAGGATTCATTAAGACAACAACAGGTGGCAACAGTGGCAAAATCTCACATGCAGTAAAAGTTTTAGAGTGCTCAAAAATATGTTCAAAGACAGACTTTATTCTTTTTCACCCATCACTACTGGCTACTGCCAATGTAGTAAAAATATGTAGTTGTTTTTTAATGTTTTGTTTCGTAAAACCTGAAAGTCTTGTGCATCATGTTGTTTATCCCTGTCTCAAAAACTAAACAAAGCAAAACAAAAACAGGGAACAATTTAGTTTTTCTCATTTCAGACAAAAATAAATGGATGTTTAACGGACATCATTTCAGATTTGTGAGACACATGTGACCCAAAAAAAAGCAAACAAAACAAAAAAAAGCCATGACAAAAAGCATGCGGCTTGAATGCTTTCAGTACATAAATGTCGTAACTTTTAACTGGTTTGGTCTTTGAATGGGCTTATATGAAAGTAAAAAAATACAAGCTAACACCAGCCTTATTCTTTATAATGTAAGAATTAGGGCTATTACTTCACAACATACATACACTACATTAAAACACACCCCTGCTGTTAATTGTTGGTTTGTTTGTAAAAGAATCAGAAACCAAAACTCTGTTTCTGTTCCAGTGTTTACTACATTGACCTGGAAAAAAAAGGTTTTTACATGCATACAAGTTCATCCCTTAGAAAACATGACCTTAAAGTTCATTAACTAACTTTTGCCAGCACTTTTATCCACAAACTTCCCTCCTTTACCCATAACTGGGAAGTAGCTAGGATATGATAAGTGGCCTTGAGTTCAGATCATTATAGTTTTGTTTATGAAAGGACCATACGGGCAAAGTGCTGAAATGTTAAATGAACATGTAAGGCATACATCAATTATATGCTTACACACCCACACACTTTGGTCTTTCTGTAGTGGTCAGGATGCCAATCGACATACAAAAACAGCAGATCAGTTCAAAAACGCTTGAAGTGGGAAGAAATGAAATAAACGGGGGTGCACACACATCCATGTCATCTCTCTCACACAAACAGATAGCATTTAAACAGTCAAGTCGACATCCCAGTTTAGCAGGAATGTCCATGCAGCCACAGGTTAAGGTCCTGACCCTGAGCCACATCGCTAACATCAGTCTTTGTGTTCATCTGCAGTCCGCCACCTCGGATCTAGGAAAATGCCCAACACACGTCCAGCAAATTTAGAGAAAGAAATGTGTTTAGAGCTGGTGACTCCACAGTGCTGCACTATACAGCAGTCAGCCGGTTACAGAGCACAACGTCATCACAGTTGTTTGCGTAATTCCCATTCCAGCGTGCAAGTGATCACTCCATGTCTTCATGAGGCTGTGTCTCCTTTCCACATCCCATAGACATGCTTGCTAAGCCTAATATTAACTAGAATGTGGGAGTTTTGCTTCTACAGCATAACCACTGTTTGCAGGCAAAGACAGAATGCATTTTATCACAGTTTATCTACTTGTACCTATCAGAACAGGGCTCGAGAAAGGTACAGCTGCTAATAAAATGCTGGATTTAAGACTGTTTTCCTTCCTTCAAGAACACTATGAAAATTTAACACTGACTTGAAATAATTTTTTGGAGAGTTATATTATTAAAAAACACTGCCTTCTGACAGAAAGACCCACTAGAGACAAAATACAGATTAATCTGGCTCTGAAACCAGTCCTGAACTAATAACCATTTCCTCCTATTTGTTTGACAAAAGCTCCTGTGCAGCTGTTTTACAAACCTTTGAACTTTGCCTCTTTAAATAGGAATTTAATCTAAAAATGATGGTATGCGTCTGCACAATAATGTGAAGTATTTGGGAATTGTAGTTAATAAAGTAAAGGATGTTAAATAAGTGGCTGTGATTTAATTAAACAATAATTCTCAGAGCCAAAGGTGAGGCCATTAATACTGAATCCAAGCTTGTGGTTTATCCAAAAGCAACAAATTCTTGCGCTTTGGTAACCTTTAATGCCAAATCTCCTTCTTGGTAAAGTGTCTAATCCCAGATCACATTAGCTATAAGCATGCAGAGCAGGTTACTAATGAAGGTCTTGAAGGAAAATAGTTGGTTGCCCAGTGGTTCATTCCAGGGTTTAAAGGTTGATGCCTTTGACTAGTGAGGACTCTAAAGTGATAGGGAAGTCGTGGAGTGCCTCCAGGACTCCAATAAGGGTGTTGACTGATGTGCAGTCTCTAAGCAGGGCTGCGTCTTCATACATCCGCAGGATCAATGGGCACTCTACCAGTGGGGGGAGCCACTGGGGTAGCAGGCGGTCCCTGCACAAAAGAGAACGAGACGAGATGTAACAAAAACCACAGTGGGTTTCCTTTCATCCAGTACTTATGCTCTGTAGTATACAAAGCTACTAACCTGGCTCCAAGGCACACCAGTAGCTGGAACTTCCCATCCTTGCCGATGTTCCTAGGAGTGGAGTTGATTGCATTGACATAGCGACAGAGTGATGGACAGGTCATCCCTAGGGGCTCTGCAGTGTCCTGAAGACCCCCCATTTGGTCAGCTGAATCCATCTCAGCAACAGCCCTCTCTGGAGAGGGAAGAGACGACATTATAGACTCTCAAACATGTTGGACTGAGCTTTAGTCTCACCGATAACCATCAGTAAGACCTCCAGTTTTCCAAAAGTATTGGTAAATGGTTTCTCCACTTTGTGTGGACCAAATCAAATGCTTCATCTTTACAAGGTGGCTCCACACTCACCCACAAAGTCCCACACAAACACTGTCTTCTGGAAAAGCCGTGCTGACTTGAAGCCGTGATGGAAACACTGTTCGAGAGCTGCCACCAAGCCGCTCTCGCCACACAGCAGGACGGTCAGGCTCCCCCTCTGTATAAAGACAAAACATTTTTCCCATATCATGTGAGAGAAACATTACCTGAGCAGTGGTGGCATCCATAGCTAAATTGATTCATTTACAAAAGAGGAAGTCAGACAGTGCTGAGGATAAGATCAGTTTCTAACCTCTTTCTCTGGCTTGTGGAAGTGTTTTATGATGTTGTTTACAGCCTCGCCGATGGCTTCTTGGATTTGGGCTAACGTTGGTTCTGAAATCAGAAGCACACCGGAATCTATACAGAAGTTATGAGAACATCTTACATCCTATTAGAAGCACAGCAAATAATTTTTGCTGCAGAGATATTACACTGAACATGATAAAATTATTCTTTCAAATGCTCACTTTCCAACTCAATTCTAACACCAGACCCCAACTTATGTAATGCAATAGTCACATCGCAGAACATATAATCACACTATTTATCTGTGTATGATAAATAGATAGATGGTTTCATTTAATGGAACACAAAAGTCCCAAAAAATGAAACAATTCATTTTTAAGCACATTTGAGAACAGAATAATGGTCACATAAAATGTGCACGTTAAACTTTCCTTTCAGCACTAACTACCTGACAAACCTGTGGCATTTTACTGAGCAGTTGTTCCAGAAATTCAAGAAAGATTCTCTACAAGAAATATCCGAGACATTAAAGATTTTTAAAAAAAGGTTTACACTATAGTCTTTATGGACATGCTGCAATTGTATTCAGTCAGGACAGAAGACTCAGTGGAAATACCAAGTATCTAGGAGTGTCTGCCCAACAGTAAAGAATTTAAGTGTCCTCCTTGAGAAGCAGTTGGACTTCAGATGGACTAGAAAACATCTTGTGCAGTGCTAAATGATGGTTTAAGATGTTTGGATACAAGCAAAGAACGTGTGTCAGTAGCAGAGTTCTTGAAAAAAGACAGATGCCTGCCTGCCATCATCATGAGGCATAGAGGTGGAAACACAGGATGCTTTGGCAATGGGGGAATGTGTGATGGGTGCATCCTCAGTCTGCATGGATGCCATTCCACAGCAAAGACACATGCCCGTCCCTCCGGGCAACGAACAATTGGGGATAGCTTCATTTTGTAGCAAGACAATGCAGCAGTTGTGTAAAAATCATCTGGAGAATGAAGTAGATGCTTGAATACTCCTGATAATGGGTTGGCCAGCTCAATCAACAGATCTGAACCCTTTTAATCTGGTGTGAGAGAAGCTGGTAGAGCAATCATCCACAAAACACAGGGTCAGTGGTTTCACTCCTGCTCCTCCTGGCTACAAATCGAAGTGCAAGACAGGAAACCCCAAAGTTGTCCCTAGTTTCTGCTGCTGCTGTAAGCTGGACTGAAAAGATTTGCAACAATGCTGAACCAGCACAGCAGACCTGTGGGAAGTTTTGTCAGAGACCTGGGAGAAAATCACATATGCTCAAATATGCTTAAAAAAAACGGAGCTCCGTTGGGAGCTCCTAAAAATCCGAACCAGAGAGCAGCATGAGAGTTCTGACAGATACTGACTGCTTCCTCGTCCAGACAGTGATGTGATGCTGATTCGTCTGGCCTGTGGAGGCGAACGCTGCAGTGGGGGCGTCCGGCAGCCTCTGGCAAAATCCTCCTCTGTGCTCGACACCACCAGCTCTCCAATTAAAACCCTCTCCAGGCTGCCATCATCTACACCTTTACCAAGCCATCGGCCACATGGGAATCTGGAGTGGATAGAGTTGTTTTTCAGCTTGTTAGAACCTACAGGCATTAGCTGATGTGCTGGATTCCTTAACTCTAACCCAATGGCTCTCAATCTGTCTAATAAGACTCACTTGTATGTGTGTCCTGTGATCTCGTTGCGCACCATGACACAGTCCACTAGCCATTTGGCCAAGAGACCTGCGTTATCATGACCCAGCTGCACTGTAGTCAGTTTTCCTAGGTTCTGACACTAAACAGAGACAGACACACACAGAGAACAGAACAAACATCAATTTATGCAAGGTACAAACCCATTTTCACAGCAGTTGATGCCATGCCACCAACATGTCTCATTGAAGTTGAAACAGTTGTGTTTATCGCTGTGTTTTACAGTCACTCTTTAAAAACAATATGTTTGGAGTTTTGAATTTGCTGTGGTAGCAAAAGTTTTCCCAATTTTTGCTTACATAAATATTTTAGTTTGGAGCCTCCTTTGTTGCATTTTTGGTTCTAGATATTATTTATACGGTTATTTTATTATTTTTAATGGCACAATTTTAACACCGACAAACTATGTTTGCTCTTTTCTTTGGTTTTCAGAGGCCCATGCAGGATTTCCACTACTTTCTGTTTTTAATACAGTGCCACCTCAAGGCCCTAGCAATAAATGTTTCTGAGACCACCTATGAATCTTTTCATGATATCATGTACTGTAGATCAGTGGTCTCCAACCTTTTTTGCGCCACAGAACAGTTTAATGTCAGAAATTACCTCGGTCTCTGCTTCTATGTGTGTGCGCGTTTGTGTGGATTTACTCTGGCTGCTTGTTACTTATGTCCTGTACCACGGTTAGGGACCAGAGGCTGACAAAAGGTAACACATGTGACCGAGGCAGGCATCTTGACATGCGTCAAGAGCGTGTCATAAACAGATGTGACGTAGAGAATCTGCTTGTTTTCCAAAATAAAACACTGTCCAGAATCACATAATAAATAAAACAGAATAATGTAAGTTATGTATTCTTTCTGCGCAGGCCAGTACCAGTCCGTGGGTCAGTCGGGGTTGGGGACCCCTGCTGTAGATGTGTTACTGGCATCAAGTTTAAAATGTGTACATATCAAAGATTTTTTTTCACAGACATATTGCCTTTGTACTATCGCAATTTTTTTTTTAAATTTGCATCTCATTTGTATAGACTATCTGTATAGACGATAGGGCCACTGCAATCCCTACAAGCTACTACTTGCTTACAGCCCTGTTAATTCTGCTGTAGTCCTTGAAAGACACTTCTATATTGTTAGCTGTCATTTAACAAGATAATTGATAATAGATGTTTCAATTAATGGAATATTATTTTACTATGTTTTTCTAGTTGTCTCCATTTTGTTGACTTTTAAATTACAGAAATTAGAAGAACTTGAATGAAAAGACTTTCCTTTTCCATCCTTTCGGGGGAAACTATCCCAACATACAGGGAGTAACATTTCAGTAACAACTACTGTAATGGTGTTTTAGTAGACTAGTTTGTTATAGCAGTATCCAGAGTCAGGGGTAGGACTCTAACGGAATTAAATGTAGACATCTAAGCTGAAAAGACTTTCTAGTAGATAGGTTTGAGATAAATAAAAGAAGGCTGACTGGAGAAGAACAGTGGGTAATGCAGAAACAGGGAACAAAATGAATAAAAAAATGGGAGGTGGAGAGGGGGGAAGGGCTTCCTCTAACCTTGAACAAGGCAGAGATGTGTGTATGAGGCCTGAAAGCAGACTGAGGGAGATGGAAACACTTGTTAAGACATTAAACATGGACAATACAAATGATGATGCGACAGTCACAGAACCTGAATCAACACAGTCATCCATCAGGCAAACAAACAAACCAGCTTGTGAAACTGCACAGACATGCATCTACACAGACGTGCACTGTTAGAGGATAGGAGTCACAGCATCTCTTATGATCTATTGCCAGTATTCATATCAGGCAAAATGTAAAGACAGGGACATTAAATGAGCTGGGAAGAACATTAAATGGATAAAGATTAATAGAATTTTGGCCTTATTTGTGTTTTTTGCCATTGCATCGGAAGAACAATGAGATTGTTGAGTATTTAGGTGACATGAAGTTTACAGTTGGGTGCAAAAGTTTGCATTGTTTTGAAATGGCAAAAGAATAAAACACAGAATTAGTTCAAGCAACATAATATTTAATAAACATGTAGTCAGCATAAATGTTGTTTCATTAAAGCTATTATGTAATTAATTTTGGATGCAAACGTTTGTGTTTTCATTTTACTGTTTTTAATTGTAACATTTTAACATTACTTGTAATAATGTAACGCGTGTACTACTAATAATACTGCATCTTCAGCACTATTATTATTATGTTAGGTTTAGAATTAACTGTTCATCTGCTTACATAAAATGGCATTGAGAAAAGTGCAATAATTTATTAATTAAAAGTAAACTAATTTTAACTAATAAAACAACATTTTTACTAACTAAATGTTGATAAAAACATATTTGTTTTACCTTGTTTGCCATTTCAAAGTAAGGGGATGTAACCCTTCCCACCCAAATGTATCAATGTAAAGACACCAAGCTATTCCTGACTGACTGGAAATGTTGCTATATTCAGTATTGCATTTTGGGAGTCTTGCACTGAAAGTGCACCAGCGTGTCATGCGGACGATGGGAGTCATTCTCCATTACCCCTTGCAGCTTACAGAGCATGTTTCTGATTGAAACTTCTGTTAAAGTGTACGGCTCCATCCCCACAGGTCTGCAGCTCTCCGTCCATTTTCCCACCACACGACAGCAAAAAGTATCACACTGGCAACTCATAAAACACGCTCAACATGTTAAAGGATTTACAGTTAAACATTTACGGTAACCTTAACTACCGTATGAACTGTATCTTAGAAAATTATGAAAGAAAAAACATTGATGAGGTATCCTATGCATTTGCTTAGGTTTTAAATGAAAACATTCTGCCTCTGTCTGTCAGAAGCATTAGGTCTGATATGTTCTGCATTAGTGTTTAAGGTCAGTGTAGCGTGTAGGTCATCCATGTTTCAGAAACACCAATGCAGTCATGTGCTGCTATGTGGGAACTGGTGATGCATGATAATATTGGCAGCACATCCTTAGATCAGTTAAAAGCTAAATAAATGAGTCAAATCAGCTGAAGTGCAGCAATTTTGATTGCACAGTACTGGTACAATACTTTACGTCCAATGCATAATGTCATAAGGTATTGATTGAACATACAGGAAATTGTGTACTGTTAACAGATTTTAGGATGATGCTTGACGTATCCGTTTGGCATGGCAGGGAGTTAAATGTGAAACTGTGAATTGGACAACAGTTGGTGTTTTAACACTCCTTTTGCTTTCAAAATCACTATGTTAAATCACTGCCATGCTGTTACCATGAGTGTGACAGAGGACATGAGCTTCAAGTTCCATACTGAAGATCATGTTTACAAGTTTGCACAGCACACCATATCCCAGTGACCAACTGTGTGCTCAACTTGTGAGAGATCAAAGAACACACTACTCACATCAAAGGTCATCTCCAGAACATTCTTGGGGATCTGCATGATGCCCGAATCTCCCAGCTCTCCTGACACACACACCCAAGGGTTGGATGTGGTCAAGGCGTTGCTCAGCTTCTTAATGGGGATGATGACAACTCTGTATGGGATCACTGCAAAAACAAACATGTAAGTGCCAAAGTGCTTACAAATCACTGCAATGCAGAGCCACTGTGGCGTTTAAAAACTGAGCCCGGATGTCGCAACATGCCAGATTTTCAAAACTTTTTTTTTTTTAAATTTGGGATACTGTGTACAGCCAAAATAATGGAGAACATCTTTTTAGAGAACATATTAAAAGGTTAATACTGACAAATGTGATTGTTGGAATTAGATGCCAGCAACATATCAATCAGCTTCTTTTTTAAAAAACAATATGTGAGTTGAGTTTCCCATTCCTGTCTGCTTAAGGATTTTAGTTGCTTAACAGTTTGGGGTCTATTCTTCAAGTGTTGAACCCAAAGTCTTTTACAGGCGGATGATCCTCACCTATCCTTACTCTTGAAAGGCGAGACTTCTCTGAGATGCTCTTTTATACCCAGTCATGATACTGGTTTATTGCCAGCCTCATTCATCATAAGACGTTCCAAAAGGTGTTTGTTATTTTTTTGCATTACACAATTTTCCCAGTCTTTTTTTTTTTTGGCCCATCTCAATTTTTTGAGCTGTGTTGCAGGCATCACATTCAAATTTAAACATTTGTTATATTATCTTTTGTTTAATCATATTATTTGCCAATAATATATTCCCTTTTTAATTACATTTCTTTAAATATGCCAACTTTTCCTAAAACAGGGTTGCAAATTATTAATCCTTGAGAAAGTACCAAGGTTTTAGGAGCTTAATATAAGACTGTATTTCGTAGGACTATTGTTATGTCCCTGAGAGTTTAATACTGGAAAAAATTACATTGTCAATTAAAACAAACAAACAACTTACTACAGCAATTAATGTTCCTGCCGCTAGTATGGGTTCTAATATTTAATACTCATTAGTTTCAATGCCAATCTGAATGGAAAGCGTCTGTCCTGAGGTGTTATGTGTCTAAAGAACTCACTGATGGTGGTGAAGACACTGGTGAAGCAGAAGTAATCGACAGCATTTAGAGAGAGCAGGTGGAAGAGGAACTGCTCCTTCTCCTCCTCACAGCGCAGGAAGGCGTAACGCTTGTACAGTTTCCTGTGGGCAAACCACAGCTCAGGTCATGTTCAAATACAGGAAAGCGTCTAATGTTCTAAAAGATTTTGCCCGATCTATTGTCTCTAAAACACAGAGAAGCCAGCCTGCAAACATGACACCAGTGACCTCAAGGCCACAAGTATGAAACGACAAGTTTAAGTTTGACATGGTGAAGTTGCACATTAAAATTAAATAAGCCAAACTTTCATATGTGTATTTATTATTAATTACTGATTTAAACAAAGCAGATGAAGTGAATAGTGTTTTTATTTATGTATTCAGTCAGATTTCAGATTGTCACTTGAGCATTTAACATCTCAAAAGACATGCAGTTGTTTGTAGCTTATCGTCAGCATGTTGAGGTTGTTCCTCTAGGTGGCAGCTCACGACAGATTTAGACCATCATAATTTCATATGTTTCTACAAATGTATATTTATATGAACGTAGTTTTATTGCATTTATTATTTGTACTTATTTTTTAAAAATAATGTTGTGGCCAAACAGTATATAAATATTCCCTTAAATATACAGTTTAACTGCTCAAAGCAAAATATGTCTGATTTCTCTGGGAAACTTGTTAGCACCTTTACTAAAGATAAAATGGTAAAATGGTCTGCACTATAGCGCTTTAATACCTTTGAATTCACAATCAGACACACAATCACACAAAGAATAGGCGGGTGCTAGTCCGCAGGTGCAATGGCCTGCACTCACTAGGAGATACTAACTTAGGTTTCAGTGTCTTCCTTAAGGACACTTCAAAATAGGGTAGCTGGGGGAGCCGGGAATCGAACCAACAACTCCAAGCAAAATTGCCCCAAAATGCATTTATTGCATCTAGAGGTTCAGGGCTTCACATTAAGGCCCTGAACCGTACGACTGCCCGGGGCAAGTAAACTGTAGACCACGCAAGTGGAATGTGTAGCAGGATATTTTACTATGAAAATCTACTCCATCCATCTACTGTGGGATGAATAAAGGTTTATCTTATCTTATAACCATCCAAAGCACAAGTGATACCTGCAGGTATCTCTGCACCTGTTGGTGTCAAGTAAGGGACTCTCTGCTTTTTATTGATGCTGAATGCGTAACAATGTAAAATAAGCAAATTAATTAGCAAATTCTTTAAAGATAGATGTTTAATTCTGTTGGAATGGTCTCTTCAAATTACAATGTCACGGTTTAGGCTCAAATTAATTTAGCTATAACATTTTTCAAAGGTCCGTCACTCTCAATGATGTCATGTCATTTTTTAGCTGCAAAGTATAATATTTGTGAATCAGGCCCTTCAATATTTGGATCAGTTAGCTTGTTAAAGATAAGCTTTTGCAAAAAGGCAAGTAAAGCATCTCAGCTAATCTGAAAGGCCTAATGTCAAGCTCTGAGGTTCTCTAATCAAACCTACAGTTTTCCTGTCTCTCATACAAGAAAACAATTGCCCTTATTTCTGCCCTCCTGCAACGTTTAACATGAACCTGAACATTTTTAGACATTGATATTAGTAATGCTGCAGTTCAGAGAAGAAAATGGGAAAACAACCTCACAAAGTACATGTGCAAGTTTGGTTAATCTTATGTGTTCTTACTTGGTCAAGGCTTGTTGAGACAGCAGCTGTTTTAGGTGCTGAGAGAGCAGCTTCTTTTCCAGGGACAGACGGATCCAAGCTCTTGCTCGGCCCACATCAGTCTTGATCTCTGACATACTCTGGATATGCCTGCAGAGACAGAAGAGAAGCCCATTTTTAGTGGAGTAAAAACCCACTTTCGTAGTCATACGCTCAGTGAATGATGAACCATTGGCTGCTTTTACATGCACTTAAATAACCAGGCTGTGAAATCAGCTCTGGAAATCCACACAAACATGCAGCTTCGACTTATTTTAGAAGCACTGCTCACACATTTGGACTGTGTAGTAACAGAAAACCTGACTTTCTTTCTTTTTTGTGGCTGTGTTTGTGTCAAGGCAGAGTGACCACATAGAGAAAAAGGAAATTTTATCTTTCGTCCAAAAGCCAATTGTAAACCGGTTACTGAAGTCCATGTAAATGCACATACTGTAGTTTACCTTCTGTTGGCCCTAATTCCCTTAACCTGCTTTGTCCACTTTTAATTCAGTTAGAAATTTCTTACATTTCTTGGTGCCATTGATATGCATTTCTTTTGTTTGTTTTGATTTCTCATTACAATATGTTTTGGTCTATCGGGGACGCACCTCATGTCCTGTATGAGAGACACGTGGAGGGATGGCATTGATATGGAACAATCAGACTTCCTCCTCTCAGGAGCATGAGGTACTGTTAAGGAGAAATACATGTTTGACAAATACATGTTAGAGATACCAGTTCAAACTCTGTCTCTGTGTGTGTGTGTGTGTGTGTTACCTTGTGACTCGGCTGCCTGCTGCTCCAGCTTCTCCTCTCGAGCCTGGTAGTGGAGCAGGTGGGACCACAGAGCCGACTTTCCCTGAGATGGAGGTTTGAATAAACAAAAAACAAGACCCCCCATGAAAAACATTATAAATACACACAAACAGCTAATGCATTTATTGAAAAGCAAATGGAAGCTTTATCAAAGACAATTAATGAAGTTTAACTTCTTACCCTCAATATCCAATTAGGTCATAAGTACTTGATTAACCACACTGTGTTTATACAGACAGTACGTATATATTACCTGTGTGTTACCATTTACCACAGTTCATTTGTGTGTTCTAACCTGCTTAACCTGCAGCCCGTGGCTCCAGATCCTCTCCAGCAGGTCACACAGGCTGGCGATCAGAGTGTTTTCCTCCAATCCGGTGATGTTGGCTTCACCATGACCCAGCTCCACCGCCTCCCGGCCCATCTTCTCCACTAGCATACGCTTGGTCTGAACACGCACACACATGCAGATAGAACCGTCAACTGGAGTAGTTTCCTGTGATTGTGTTACTAGGTAGTGGGTACTGAGTTCTACAGACTAATATCTGGAATTGTAAATGTTTCAGAGATACAGACAAGTCTGAGGAAAGAACATATTGCTAAGGTTTACTTCACTTACGTATTGTGTTGTGCCTAAGTTTCTAATTATATTATTACTCCATTTTAATGGCAAAACATATAATATATATGTATATATATATAATTTATAAAGACTATGCCATCAATTCATTTAAAGGGCGACTTCACCAGTTTTCAACTTGCTTTTTAAGGTTCTAGTTTGGTTTGCTTGTAAATTTGCTCTATTGCCAACTATTATATTACGCATGTTTTATAGCATATGAACTCCTTACCATCATTCGAGTAAAGTATCAGCAACATTTTTTCCAAATATGTTTATAATGTTTTTATCAGCCATAGATTTTTAGCAGCCAAATGACGATATTTTACAGAGCTTAACTACGAGTATATAACCTAATTTTATGTAAGCTACCTTCATATTAATGCCTAACTGTTTTGTGTAACTCATAGCTTACAAAGTCAGCAACTTTACAGCAAGATGTGATACTAGAGATGGCCTGTAATTTAAAGATGATCACTAATTTACAACAGTACAACACGGTATTATTTTACAAGGCCACACAAGTCATTAAAATAGTTGGGTCATCTTTTTAAAATACATTTTTAAGGCATTTTTGGCTTTATTTGATAATTTGTTGAATAATTTGGTAAACCATTCAGCTGCCATTGTCCTACAGCAAAAAAGCCTTTCAAGACCCCTACTGATGACAAACCAGCATGAGTGGTGAGGGATGACCTCAGACTTCGAGAAACACACACTAGTTGTGTGTGAGGAGGTGTCAGTGAGTGAGGGTACTACTGAATCACAGGTCTTTTATAAACACAGAAACTTTGCTGTGACTCACCTTTAGGCGACACTCTTTAAGCAGCCCTTCCACAAACTTCCAGTTGGTCTGAGCAATCACAGCAGGAGACAGATCTGACAGTTTGGGCTGCCGCAGGTTCTTCCCGAGGCTACGGGCTTCCTGCACATACTTCTGAAAATCAAACAAAGTCAGTGAGTGAAAACATACACTCTAAACATTATAGTAATATTTTTGTTATTTATAATCATTAAATATTAGTTCACACGAGTTCAAAAAGTGCTTTTTTAGATGGAGATTTTCTCATACAAGAAGCTGTTCACTTTAAATAGCTCTCTGTGAGGTAACAGGAAAGGGTGAGACAAAGGAGGGAAGTGAAAGTCAGGGTGCTCTGTAGAAAGCGGTGTGTGATAAACAGGGACCCCACGGAGACTAAAGAAGGTTGCTCCATGATGTTTTCCTAACTCCAAAATCTTGAAGAAAAAAAATCCCTTTGTCTTGGGTTGCTTCTTCCAAAAAGCTGCTTACAGTATAAATCAATCAGCTGCTCATTTGTTTTACTACTAAAATAACACTGCAGCCACTGCACTGCACCAAGAATACACCTGGGGAGAGCATTTCTGTAAACCGAACCTTGGGGACACGTGGGAACCCTTGCTAAGAGTATGTAGAATGGCAGTAAGGGTAGGGGTGGCTGGAGGGGTCTGTGAGAGGGAGTCCACAACACAGGCAGCTCCTCCACATACCAGGCACGATGCAGAGGCAGATTTTTTAGGTGGTTTGATAGGAGGAGGGGATGGATTGTCCCACTCCCAAAATGCCATAGAGTTCTGCAGCGCCAGACAGCCCTTTTCCCCCTGCTGACGAGCAATAGAGTCACAGCCCCGACCCCCGAGCGACCGACCGACCAACCAATAGGTTGACAAGGAACACACATGCAGACCAGAGCAAACAAAGACAATAGGAGAGAATGGGGGGAAAAAAAACAATACAGCATGTACATAAGGAATAGAGTTAACAGGACTTTAACTAAAAAATATGAAAACAGACAAACATAGAAAATAATGTCGTAGAACAGAAAAAGGGAGAGAAGCCATTCAACAACATACAACAGTCATATCATACAGCAGTTTGTTTGTAAGGACATTGGGTACCTCTTTCAGGTCATTGTCAATGTTCAGATGCTCTGTCGGGTGCCGGTAGCAGTCTTTCCTTCGCTGAGCGGTCGCTGTCCTGTGAGACCACCTACACAGCGAAACACGCAATTAGATTACTAAAATCTTTTTGGCATCTTGGCTGAAAACAGCTTCTTCAATACTGTATATTCACTGATTAATCAGCAGAGCTTCATCATTAAAGTCAACTCACTTGTTATTGGTTGGCCCTGTGTTGAGAACGTCAGCCTGCAGCTTGGGGAAGAATCCCTGCACATATTTGCCTTGACCAATCTTCATATCGAGCAGGTGAGGGTGGATGGCTGTGTGGTCAATCTTCAGCAACCGCTGCTCAATGGCCTGAGCTGAAGGAGAGAGACAGTATGTTAACAGTGTCTAAGATGTCTAAGTCGCTAGCAAAAACTCAAAGAGTGTAACTCCTTCCCAGTATATGGTACCAAGCCAACTTGATTCAACTCTCCCTCCTGTTTTTGTTTTGTGCAATGTCCAAAACTTGTAGAAATTACCACAGAGTTATGGAAAAAAAGATGTGTCACTACTACCATGTCCACAGTTGTCTTGGCATCAGTTCTCTGAACAAGTATTCCTCTAACTCCCCTGAGCCTCTCCAGATACACCTGTCTCCATGCTACATCCGCACAGAATCAAACAGCATTCCTTTGATATCCTTATGTGTAGTGTTGATAATGAAGTGACCATGATTTTGTGTAGTATTGTTACGATGATCACAGTGAGGGTCTACTCTATCCAAGGTGCAAAATGAAATACCTGTTACCAAAAGAGTGAAGCGCATATGCCAATGTAAACGTGCAGTGTAGTTTTCATAGCAGTATTCCGGTCTAGTATCTTTAGCATAACGTAATGGCTCTCTATTTAGGCTGATATCTGAGCATGATTTACCTTTGTAATCGTGTGATTAATATGGATAATGATAAATACAATTTTTTTGCTCTTGCAAAATGACAACAAAGTTCTGGAATCTTGAAGTTAAGGTATAGACACATTAGTGAAGGGAATATAATCTTAAGTACAGTATTTCAGAGAAGCACATCAAAGATAAACGTAAAGATACCAGCTGGTAAAAACTTGGCACAAGTCATCATTGGTTAATTTGTAAAAAGTAGTAAATGCAGTACCTGCAGCACACAGACATGAAACATTTGTCTACAGTTATAACGTTACAGTACTTCATAAAAAGATGTTAGGATGTTCTGGTTTAATATCAGCAAATTCCAGTGTCCACCAGTCAGTCAATAAAGTAAAAATTTTAATTAAAAGACCCCCGTTAGACATTAATCTTGGACAGACACAAAGATTACCGAATGACCCCCACACCCCCATGAATCAAACCGTTGATCTGTGGGGAGATCTAAAATCAAGTTGTTGTGATTAAAAGTAACACAGCGTTTACTACTTAATATCTGACCTTTTCCTTTTTACTTAGAAAATGAAAACTAAATATACAACATACAAAACCTTTTGACACAACTGGGGCGTTCGTTACTTGGGCTCGGATAAAAATTCAGGTTAGTCCAGCCTCTGCTTGATCATCTTTGATTGTGTACTTTATAAAATAGCAATAATAAATTAAAATTCCCCTTAAAAAGTTTCTTTTAACAAGGTTCATTGTGGTAAGGCAGGTAGTAAAGACAGACGTGTTTATGTACTCTGATATCAGTACAAGATGACAAACGTGATTTCGGTCTTTTTGCTGCAGCATATGAATGCAGCTGCAATGACAGATCTGTATGACACACAGCATGTTTATCAGATATCAGCTATAACAATGTGTTGTTAAACTATCCTGTTTATGTATCTCTGCTTGTGCAATGAACTTGCTTCATGTCTGACTGAATTCATCTAACAAGAGTGCAGCAGGGTGTGGGGGTTAGGGGCAGCTGTCTGGGTAGTTGGGTTCCTGCAGGCACCATCGACCCCAAAAGGACTAAACCTCAGCAATTACAGCACTACATGGCTTGGCCCATTAGTATGATCAGTGTGGGTCATAGGCAGACTAAAGAATTTAGTCAACATCTTTCATCAGTCTTACTAAATAAGGGAATGATCTGAGCTGCCAAAATGATGTTCTGTAATATACATGTAAAAGATAACAGTGTTACTTTTAAACATCCTAAAATCTCTGCCACCTAAACAGCACTTTCAGTGTGAATTCATGCACTCTATGTGTGGGTAAAAAAAAAAAATCTGTGCTCATTATGGTCAATGATAAATTTGGCTGCCTATCAATTCAACCACACATACAAGTTATTAAAGAACACTTGTAAGATTGAGTAAATATATATTTTATAAGCAATAAAAATGTTTAGTTTTCTTTTTAAATCTACTACTTCTCTTTTGGCTTTTCCCATCAGGGGTCGCCACAGCGAATCATCCTTTTCCACCTCACTCTGTCCTGGGCATCTTCCTCTCTGACACCAGCTAACCTCATGTCCTCTGTTAGCACATCCATATATCTCCTCCTTGGTCGTCCTCTCGCCCTCTTGCCTGGCAGCTCCATCTCTAACATTCTTCTACCAATATATTCACTATCCCTCCTCAGCACATGTCCAAACCATCACAATCTGGCCTCTCTGACTTTGTTGCTAACGCAGGCAACGTGCGCTGTCCCTCTGTGCTCGTTCCTTATTCTGTCGAACCTTGCCACTCCTAAGAAGAACCTCAACATCTTCATCTCTGCCTCTTATCTCTTTCTCACTGCTACTGTCTCTAACCTATAGAGCAGAGCTGGTCTCGCCACTGTCTTGTACAACTTTCCTTTGAGTCTGGCTGACACTCTTCTGTCACACAAAAATCCTGACAGTTTCCTCCACCCATTCCAACCCGCCTGCACTCGCCTCTTCACCTCTTTTCCACACTCCCCATCACACTGAACTGTTGACCCCAAGTACTTAAACTCCTGCACCTTCTTCACCTCAGCCCCCTGTAACCTCACGCTTCTACTTGGCTCCCTCTCGTTTAGACACATGTATTCTGTCTTGCTACGACTGACTTTTATGCCTCTTCTTTCCAGAGCAAACCTCCACCTCTCCAGCTGTTCCTCCACCTGCTCTCTACTCTCACTGCAAATCACAATGTCATCTGCAAACATCATTGTCCAGGGAGATTTCTGTCTGACCTCGTCTGTCAACCTGTCCATCAGCATAGCAAACAAGAAGGGACTCAAAGCCGATCCTTGGTGTAGTCCCACCTCCACTTGAACTTCTCTGTCTGACCCACGGCACATCTCACCACCGTCATGCTCCTCTCATACATGTCCTGGACTACTCTGACGTACTTCTCTGCCACTCCCGACATCCTCATACAGTACCACAGCTCCTCCCTCGGCACCCTGTCATACGCTTTCTCTAAATCCACCAAGACACAATGCAGCTCCTTCTGACCATCTCTGTACTTTTCCATCAACAACCTCAAAGCAAAAATGGCATCAGTGGTGCTCTTACGGGGCATGAAACCAAACTGCTGCTCACAAATCTCCACCTCCTTCCTAAGCCTGGCTTCCACTACTCTTTCCCACAGCTTTATTTTGTGGCTCATCAGCTTTATCCCTCTGTAGTTGCTGCAGTTCTGCGTGTCACCCTTGTTCTTAAAGATCGGCACCAGAACGCTTCTCCTCCATTCCTCAGGCATCTTCTCACACTCTAAAATCCTGTTAAACAGACTGGTTAGAAACTCCACTGCTGTCTCTCCTAGACACTTCCACACCTCCACAGGTGCGTCATCAAGACCAACAGCCTTTCCGCTCTTCATCCTTTTCAGAGCCTTCCTCACCTCATCCTTTCTAATCTCTGCTATTTCCCGCTCCACAACATCCACATCTTCCTTCCTTCTTTCCCTGTCATTTTCCTCATTCATCTGCTCGTCAAAATAATCCTTCCATCTTCTCTGCACACTCTCCTGGCTTGTTAGCACCTTTCAATCTCTGTCTTTAATCACCCTTATCTGTTGCACATCTTTCCCATCCCTATCTCTCTGACTGGCTATCCTGTACAAGTCCTTCTCTCCTTCCTTCGTGTCTAACCTTTCATACAGCACATTGTAAGCTTTCTGTTTGGCCTTTGCCACCTCCCTCTTCACTCTGTGCTGCACTTCCTTGTACTCCTGTCTACTTTCCTCAGTCCTTTCTACATCCCACTTCCTTTTAGCCAACCTCTTCCTCTGGATGCAGTCCTGTACTTCCTCATTCCACCACCAAGTGTCTTTATCTTCTTTCCTCCTTCCAGATGACACACCCAGCACCTTCCTACCAGTTTCCCTGATTACCTCTGCTGTAGTTTCCCGGTCATCTGGAAGCTCTTCCTGACCACCCAGAGCCTGTCTCAACTTCTGCCTAAATTCCTTGCAAGTTTCTTCATTCTTTGGCTTCCACCACTTGGTCTTCTTTTCTGTCTTTCCTCTCTTCTTCTTTCTGACCACCAGAGTCATCTTACAAACCACCATGCGGTGCTGTCTGGCTCCACTCTCTCCTACCACCACTTTACAGTCACTAACCTCTCTTAAATGTCCTTGTCTACATAGAATGTAGTCCACCTGTGTACTCCTACTTCCACTCTTATATGTCACTCTGTGTTCCCCTCTCTTCTGGAAGTAAGTATTGACTACAGCCATTTCCATCCTCTTAGCAAAGTCCACCACCATCTGTCCTTCTGGATTCCTTTCCTTTACACCAAACCTGCCCATCACCTCCTCATCACCTCTGTTCCCCTCACCAACATGGCCATTGAAGTCTGCTCCAACAACTAGTCTCTCTCCTCTGGGGATACTCTCTACGACCTCTGCAACCTGCAGAGAAATGAGAAGTAGGGTCTTCTAGTCACTGGGGAGAACTGAGCTGCTTCCAGACAATAAATAAGAGACAAGGAGGGAGGGAAAAGTAATTTAAAACTGCACAGCTAAGTGCCACCCTGTCTGACCTCAGCTGATGACTGGTACATTTTAAAGGATGGACAGACATAAAAAAGCATGCTGATCGACAACCTACCTCGCAGTCTCTCCTTTTGAGCACACCTCTCCATCCACTTCTGTTATAATCACAATCATACTTCCAGTAAGATAAACATCTGTGCACCAATTCCTCTCTGTGCTGAACTTACCAGACTCTTTGAGGATGGAGCACCTCTGGTAGCTGGAGGATCGCAGGCTGGGAGCACGTACATTGTAGAGGCGGGTCTTGTCAATGCGAGCGTCGAAGACACGGAGCAGTGGCTCCTTCTCTTCCCACTGGGACATGATCTTGTTATCAACGAATGTGGCAAACATTTGTGTCTCAATGAAGTGGGACAGGAAGGGCAAGTACGGCTCCGGCTGGTCTGACAAGAAGGAGGCCTGCAGCAGGGACAAACAGAAGCAGGGAGACTGGCCATCTTTAGAACAGACCCACGGGGGAAAAAGTAATCAAAAAAGAAGAGACGCGTTCTGCACTTTGTGTGTCATTTCATCACCTTGTCAAAGTTGTGCATTTGTTCCCTGTTGGTGAGCCAGGACTCCAGGTCTGGAGCGCTCTGGATGACAAAGGCTTCATAGTCAGCAAACATGGTGGTGAAGCGGCTTGCAAACACCTCCCTAAGCTGGACGTTCAGCTTGGCATTCCTTAGCTCCTCCTCTTCAGCTGCTGTACGTCCTCCCTGCCCCTCAGTGCCCTGAGCTTTGACAGCAGCCCTCAGGGAATCCACATGGGCCACCGTTACCCCGGTGCGTTTGGTCAGTGCCTCTAGTCTCTCCAGGGTGGCATTTCTCTGCAGTAGCTCGAGCACAGTAAGCTCCTCTCCAGCCAGGTTGCCATTACGCCCGTCATCCTCCAGCAGCCGGAGAACGACGGTCTTATGCTCTCTGCATGTGGTTGAGGGCGTGCTGCTGGGGCTGCTGCAGGTCCGTGGTGGGGCCCCTGCACTAGCACAAATACCAAAGTTCAGCAGCACCTCACTGAGCTCCTGGATAAACTCAGTCTTGTTAGGGAACTGGGGAAAATCCTCAGGAAGTTCGATGTAGTGGTTGTCAATGTCTACGAAACACAGGTTGGCCTGGAACACATAAAGATATTCACATTACAATATAAATCTAAAACAGACACATTAACATTACTATCAGAAGCCAACGTAACAGACCCTTTCAGAAGAAGTTGTGGGAGCAGATTGGTTTTAGGAGGTATATTGGGGGTTGGGATAATGTAGGTTAGTGTGTGATTGATATTGATAATCTCCATTGTTGGAGATCAACCTAAATCTGATATAATGGAGTTAGAATGACACCCTCATATGGGATTAAAGCAAAACCTTTGATTTCAGAGCTTTAAGCTAAAAACCCTTACAAAAAGCTTCCCCAGGTTACTAAAACACTCTCTGTCTCATTATGGCCAAAGAGGAGTTCAGGAAAAGACTACAAAAAATTAATTACATATTACTGAGTGTGCCTCTCTTGAGAGGTCTAAAAACTTTAACAACCAGTAAATGTATCTCAGAAACATTTATTCACTTTTCCACTAACGCTGAAGAGTCCTACAAGCCACAGCTTCAACCAGACAATGTAAACCTGACAACATTATTCAACAGTGACTTCTGTCAAACCGCTTGGACATGTGTCCTCAGGTTTAATAGAGGTATTTTCATTGCAAATAAACAACCTTTACACTGTATAGTAATGTTGAAGACATTTTTTTTTCAGAAGGAAAATATAGTTAAATGTCCCAGGTCAAACTCGGTTTCATTCAATGTTATTTATTGATGTGTTAGCAGACAATTTTAAGATGTAGTAAATAGCTTTATTTTTTATTTTTTTTTAATAAAACTGCTTTAGCTAAACAATATCTCGCCAAAATGTCCCCCCCTCCCCAGAGGGATGATTTAAATGCAGAGGAAAAATTTCAGGTGCAATATGTATATGTGCTCAGTGATGAATAAAGGCTCTTCTTCTTCAAAGTAAGTGGAAAAAATTGACAAAACAGAGGAACTCAAGCTAATCAACTGTAAAAAGGCTGCCCTACTTTTGATTTAAAGCCCACTAGTATTACTTGTATGTGGAAGGAAGAAAAGAAGACCAAAATATGGAAAAAGGATCATAATGGTGTCACTTATTTTTTTCAGCAGTGCAAACAACATTTATGTTGTTTAACAAAGTATTAAAGTATAGGGTTAAAAGTGTGGCATCAATTTACCAACTACATGCATAGGTTTTTTTCTCTCATCTTTTGGGCAACTTTGCTTTAAGCAGTTCTTCCATCATCAGCCCATTTCTAGGTCACCACCCCTTCAAAGGATTATTCAGGAACACAGGGAGATTCTTTGTTATTGTGAGTCAGGGGACGTCGTGTAGGGGACAGGGGGAAGAGAGTCAGACAGCCTTGTGGAAGCGCCACAGCAGCATCCTGCGCCGGTTGGTATAATAAGAATTAACAACTGCTGGGATTCGGGAAAAGTAAGCAAACACGGAAGCCGGCAAGCACGGATTTTCAGCTTTTACAGGGATTTATCTTACTCTAGCACTTCATAGGCTATATTCATGTGGTAAACAGTGAATTAAATCCAGGACCCCTTCACCCACTTTCTGTCTGATGAATGCTGGGGTTGAAATAAAAAAGGGACGATTTACTCGAGACTCCTTTACTTGAAGTGAATTTGTAGATGAACAGTAAGTACTGTAAACCCCTGTCTAGCCATGTGTGTATCTGTCTGTATTCATGCGTCATTGCAAGCTTATAGCTAGACATGTGACAGAAGCTCATTTTCGAGCAGATATTTTGTGTAATTTCCCTGCCTTTGGGATTGTGGGTGTCTGTGTATAGTTCTGTGATTCAGTGTTGACATTGAACAATGTGTTACCTGGAGTATTTAGGCCTGACTGAAAACTGCTGTAGCTTCTTTATGCGAATACATGCATGACTTTTTTAACAGGCAGGGAGGAAGCTGCAAAAGTCACTTTATTGTGGTGTGTGTTTGCTTTCCCACGTTTTCACATGGTTTGAATTGCTTGTGGCGTTTTTGTGTATTAATTTTTCAGCTGAAGCAAACCCTGGTTGTCTTCAGTATATAGTTTGAGAACCGCAGCCCTTTTTACAACGCCCACAAGGGAGATACAGCGCCACCTGCTGTAAAATGAACGCAATGAACGAAATGACTCAAAATGATTCGTTAAGATTTACTGTTTGAGAGTTAAAGGTCCGAGCCAGTTAAAAGAATCGAATTTCCCATCTCTGGTGCTGTGAAAAGGTCTTTAGTCTGTACAGTCTTTAGTCCCAGACTTTTCAAAATATATATTTTTAAAAAGGTTTAATATTTGCGACCAGCACCTGTGACCGATGACTCCAATAACTGGTATTAAAGCTTGAGAACAAAGTCCACAGTCCCAGGGTAAAAACCCAATTTAACAAAAATGGCCTTCAACACATGAAGTGTTCCAACGTATTAAATGCAGGCATTTCTAAGCTCAATGAATCTTTGATACAGTATTGAGCCTGGCTTAGAATGAAATTAAATACGCACCTAGAACACCGCTGAAGCTTACCAGCCGTTATGCACATCAGCTTGCCCATGTAAATTTACACATGTGGATTTTCCCCAATTGCTAAATTATTCTCCACCAAAAGGCCTGTTGTAAAGGTAGGGTTATCCAGCATTTAAGTTTAATTGAAGTAATGAAAATAGAACGGCCTAGTGTCTTGTTTTGTTGTTTAAATGGCATTCAGCAATAGCTGCTTAACATGAGTCAATGGGACAACAGCTGAATTATGTTATCAATATGGCCAAAACTGGCAGATTTACAGTAATATTGCAATGTGCAATGTACCTCAAATAAAAAATAAAATTAGAATTTTTCAGGCAACGTACACTAGGTAGAAAAATACAATGTAAGCAGTTTTTGAGTCTGTATCAGCAAAACATTTAGAGAAAGGATCAGGCCCTGGCTCCAAACCAGCCCTTGAAATGCAATAGTGTAAACCAGGTATGTGAGACCAGAGCTAACATTAGTTTTATACCAGGGCTAGATGAAAAGTGAAAATTTAAATTCAAGAGCCAGATACTGTTGTTAACCGAGAAGATACATTTTGTCTGAATCTATTTGAAAAAAAAAAAAAGTTATTTTCAGTACGGTTCAAAACACGTAACTGTTATCACACTGTAGTGTGACTTTAGTACCTCCTGAGGAAGCTCTAGCTTAGAGCGGTCAGTGCCCTCCTTCGACTGCAGTCCCATCAAGTAGGGAACAGGAGCATCGAGGAAGTGTAGGAGGGACGCTGGCAAGATGGGAACATAGACATGCTGCCACTGGAAAGGAAATAACAGGGTAGTGAGGCCCTCTGCTACCGTCATCAACCGCTGGTAGTCTAAAAGAGAAGGAGAGAAAAAAAAAGTAAGATAATATAAGGAAACGGATTTAATCTACATATTATGGACTTTAACTATTATTTCAAGTTTTAGAGGATTAAAAAACTGCACTTACAGGAATTAAAAATGCATTGGTGCTTTAGCCCATTTACTGGTAATATGGAAAACTAATTAGCGCCACTAGACTGACGTTTCGGGAAACGTGCTTCAAGTCTTTAAAACAATAGTTATTAGTAGGAGATGTTTTATTGTTTGATTTGGTTCTGCGAATGAGCCTTTATTGGTTTTAAATAATTGAATACTGAAATTCAAAGCAGGAATGATTTTATTTTCAACTGAAATTTGACATAGCCAAAGAAGCAGAATGATAATTCATGTGATTACAATAATGTCCTACTGTATCTTAAGTTGATTTGAATACATGATCATCATGTGTTTTTCACAAGTTTTTCAACTTTATAGAGATGATTATATTGCACTATAAAAAAGGGATTTAGGATATATATATATATATATATATATATATATATATATAACGTCTGATCAGATATTAGTAAGTGGTTCAAATTCAACTGGAGCCTGAGATAGAGTGCAAACTGTGTGTGTGTGTGTGGGTCTGGGTCTGTGTGTGCATGAGAGAGAGAGAGAGATGAATCTCTTATTCCCCAAAACCGAAAAAAGATTAAGGCCAGTGTTTATTGAGTATAGCAGCAGTTGTGTCAGATGTTATTATGACAACCAGAACGAAAAATCTGCATGACCTCCAGGAAAGGGTGGGCGGATAAAACATTACAGAATTAGACCAGTATATTCGGTTATTCTATAGCCTCATTTGTCCTCTTTTTCTTTCATCTAGTGCAGGTTGCAGCAATTTCTTTTAATTCCTTACCCTTCTAAGTTGGGTTGGTGGTGTGATCTCATCCCTGACAATCAGTGAGAACTAACACAATCGATCTACACTAAAAAACATAATCAGGTATAACACTGGTGATTTTCTTTTTGCTTACAGATTTTGTTTCCTTTAGATTAGGGCTTGTAAGTAAAAAGATGGTAGATGGCATTTGAATGGCAAATCAAGTAAACATATTTGAAAATTGAACAAGACATTGAATTAGAAAGAAATCATTAAACACAAGTAATCATAACTTATTCTTCTTGATTGTATTGATGTTCAAAACAAATTGTTTACTTGAATTACTCAAATGCAAAATGGATGTGAGATAAAACGTTAGGGTGAGTCTCCAGGAAATGAATGTAAGTCAAGTAATGCCTCCTAAGGTTGGGGAAACCAGACTGAGTCTGTGTCTGTGTGTGTGTGTGTGTGTGTGTGTGTGTGTGTGTGTGTGTGTGTGTGTGAGCGAGCACACCACAGTAGGGTGATCTCTGCATTTGATTCTCAAGTATGAACACGTTCAAACTTTCTGACACATAAACACACAAACCTCTATGGGAAGCACAGTTAGGGAGTCTGGACTGAAACACTTCCCATTCCCAATCCCAACTACATTCACCCCTTAAAGCTTCGATTAAACCAAAATAGTTTCAGCCGTAGCACCTCAGCTGGATTAATGAGCACTTGCAAGTGATGTTATTTCACATCTCTTGAAATTTACCACTTTAACTTTACAACCACATCAATGCTCACAAAGCCAGGCCCCATGGGTATTAACAGGTATGATGAGATAGGAATCCTTGATTTTATTTTTCCTCTCATGGTGAACTAAAATGAACGAACTCCCTATCTTTGCTATATACAAAGACATACTAATTTGTCTTAACTGAAGAAAAATAAAGGAAACTCCCTATTAAATATGTCAGTTAGAAATGCTTGTTATAGGGGAGTGAGCATGTAATCGTTTTTAAACTAAGAAAGCTGGTAAAACAGCAACTTGTGCTGCAGAAAACCCCAGCTGAGACAGGCACAGGGATGCTGCGTGTTTTTAAAAAACAGGATGGGACATGTTGAGTCATTTTGAAACTCACTGTGCATCTGTGACTACTAAACACAGGCAGTTCACTCTCATAAGGGAAGAAGCAAACAGTCAGAGGTGAACAGCTGACTGACAAGACAGATTGGCGGTATGATATAGTCAGAAAATGACTGTATGGAAGAAAAGTTGAAACAAAATTATCATGCTCATAGAAGCATTTAATTCCAGGACAAATCAAATAAACAAGGCAAGAAATCACACTGTCTACTACAGGTCAGTTGATGTGAGGAACCAATCAAACACTGACATAGAAACTGATATGATAACGATTGATGATACGGACTGAAATGTTTGGTTCTCCTTAAACACTTTGTGCGCGACACTTTTAGATGCGGTGCTGCTACAACAGCATACATTCTTCTGGGTTCTAGTTTCCTAACAGATCTTAAATCTGGTTACAGATAGTTGCTCCGTCTTATAGTGAAATTATACTTGCTTGTGGATACGTGCAAAAGTATGCCGGGAATTCAGAGAGCAATGTTATCGCTAAACATATTTGGCAGAGGATCGCAAAGGCGCGATCTTACAGATCGCCCAAATCTCAATAAGCTGTCCATGTATTGTTAACTCAGAATTTGCTGTAAAGTTTCAGGTTATAATGGTCTTTACAACATCAGTGTGGACACATGGTACTGATGCTAAGGACTTGGTGACGCTAATGAACCGACAGCTAAGTAACAATTCAGTCATTAACTTCATGCTGATTTGATAACATAATGAATTTAGGCGCTGTGACTGAAACAAAAGCGAAAAGAAAACAATGAAAACGGAAGTAATAGCAGCTAGAGTGGCAGAAGTTAGAAATATAAACAGAACTTGTCCATATTCCTCTTCTCGTTTAGTCGATAATTTAGTGTACTAATTTGACGATGCCGGAGTAGGATTAATTGTTTAATTTTAATTCTTCAGTATATATTGGTTAGCTAAATGCTGCACCGCACCCTTGCTGTCATTTGAATAGAACAGAAACACATATGCAAGCAAAGTCACGTTTACTACGTTCCTTATTCTTTATCCACAACTGTACTAGCTTTACGTTTGGTAATCTCATTGAATGCACTTCTATCCTTCTCAGACTCTTATTCGTCAACTCAACAGAACCTGTGTCACGGTGTCAAACGAATTAGGGGTTTTAAAAGGAATTTCCACTAACATGTTACTGATGCTTTAACGTTGACAGCCCAAGTATTTACATAATCTGTTGCCTGTGTGAACTGACTTACTGCCAGCGCTGAGACACCTGCCATGAAATGAACTACACTGATTATCGTGTAATGATATTTCTGCATGACCCTTCCACTGTGTCCCATGATTGGAGAAAACATTTGCCTGTTATTTCTTCTCCTAACAATCACAGCTGATGAATGTGGGAGGAGGGGGGACCGGTTGCAGGGCCTGCATCTCTCATTGTGTAATTGCTTGTTGAGTGATTAGGAGGAGCATGAGAACATATGGCAGGGCAGCATCTCATTAGCGTCGAATGATTGTTCTCTGCTGTTTTCCTCAGTGGAACCCTTCAAACACCTGCCTGCAGCAAAATGGGGCTCTGTACAAGGTTTCATACATCTAATTCCAAAGAAATTCGGCCTTGTTTGGACAGATGTCACTCAGATGGGGCCTGAGCAGAAAGTCAGATGATAAGTCCCAAATAAAACAAACAAACAAACAATCAAACAAACAAACAAATGCTTGAGCAAAGAAGACACGTTTTTCACTCAGGTGAGGTCTGGTTTTAATGACAGTGATGAATAAAAAAACAAAGACAGGCAGGCAATGAGACAGCCTTTGGTCAGAACTTTGTTCTTTGGTCTACTAAGACTTTTTAATTTTTAATAATTTTTCAACGCTACATTGCTTCTAATTTCCCTAAAAGTTAGCAGATCCTAGTTTTTCATCTGTGTCCATTGGAAGCATTGTAAAACAGCCTGTGGAGCCTTGTTCTTTCTGTACAGCTTTTGTAGCAATAAGGAGGACAGATTTTAGTAAATTGTAAAAACCGAACAATCCCTTTGCTAGAGGATTTCTAGAGAAAAACATTTTTAGTAGCTGAAAACATATAGCTCTCCCTAAAAGTATTAGAAAGAGAAGATCATCTGTTTTTGCTGTACACCAAAGATTATATATAGTCACATTCATAAAGTTTGTCCTGATCAAGAGTTGTTGGCCTTGATCCTGATCCAAGTACTTTATAACAGTCCTGTCTTGAGTTTGATGTTTTGTATTCTTTGGAGTCCATTCATTCTACTTTTTATCTACCCTTCGAAAGTGGTGCATGAGTTTCGGAACTACATTTTTAAAATGAAAAATGAAAACACTTCACTGCTGTGAATTTGGACACCATCACCTTCATGAAGATCAGTCTATTGAATGGCTTAGTTTTAGCTGTGTACCTAATAAACAGACAACTAAGTGTGCCAGTTTAATGAGAAAACATCTCCATTTTTCATATACTTGTTTGCACACAATAATAACTGCCTTCACACTTGCTCTCACTGATTTTTACTGTATTTCTTTTTCTAAATCTTATCTCTAAATTTTGCAACTATGGAACAGAAAGTCTCTTTGCTAAAATGCACCTAATGACACTATCTAAAGTGTTAATATATGTTCATATGTCATTTTTGAGATATTGTAATTCCACTGCACCCCACGAACAAGACCATTTAAAGAATGGGAATTGTGCTGAAACATACTGTATATTGAGAATGTGACTTTGGGATTGCTGGTTTGGTGTGTGCACCAACCCAAAAGTTGCAGAGAAAGTGTTTACAGACTGTGCTGCAGGCTGAGTCACATTGAAACCGAGAAAGAGTAGGAGGGAGGAAAGCATGTTCGAAAAGTGATATTAGTTCACACTGGGAGGAACACAACCACCAAAAACCCACCCACAACAGTCTCACTGCAGATGTGAATAATTGATGAAGGGAAACCTAGGAGAAACCAGATCACTGTGCATTTCAGTCTATCATCTATCTGAAGCTTCACAGATACTGCACTGATCGTAATTATTTTTCTTTTTGTCTCTAAACAACTAAGTTTAAACTGGACACTATTGTACAGCCTGCATTTTTATACCAGTGCATAGAAGAGGACAAACTGCCTCTATGTTTGAAGACAGCCTCTCCTCTGACGACTTCCCGCGTTCTGTATTAAATGTGCTGGAACACATACAAGTAAGACAAATAAAACATGTTTTCTCGCGTAGCTTGTCTTCATCAGAGACTTGTCTAACCAACTTTCCGACGTATGAGAGAAGGCCTAGATTTTTGGATTTTGTTATCCCCTACAGGGTTCAGAAGGCACCCACACATGCTTAGATATTCAGTCAAATTTGACGAACCAACGAATAGTCCATTCACATAAATGCAATGTCCTAAACAGGTTCAAAAATGTGAAAAAAGCATTAAACAAAACAAGTATAAATGCTCAAAATATAATATACTGATGTCATGGACTCATGGAAAATAAGAACTGAGTTTTCCTTTTGTATCAAGCAGCAAAATCATTGCATGCAATGTGACTATTATACATGTGCATTTTGCGATGAAGATGCTAAAATGATAGATTGTGCAGTGGTAATTAATATTTAACGTGCCATAAAATTGTATGAAACGCACAGAGATAAACTTATCACTTCCTGCACTATCAAGCACAGTAGCTGCACCTTGTAAACTGAGCTTTACAGTTTGATACTACATACTGCATAGCAGGCATTTTTGTTGTATGCTGAGCAAAATCTGTGACAGTATTCTCTGATCTAGCTTAGCTTGTCAGATTGAATTTGTAAATGCACCTTTTTAAAGCGCAACTAAAATTAGATAATAAACTACTGCTTTTACACTTTGCTAGACAAGAATGTGACATTATATATAGTATACATACTAAAATAAAGCAATGCCAATTCTACACATCGATAAGCAATCTCAGTAACCCTTTGTTGTTTTAAACGGCACTACTACTATCACTAATGCTGGGAATAACTTTACAAAAAGTGTCTGTTTTCAGATATTCTAGGTGATTTCCTGTTGGAACAACACGGGGATGCTCCCCTGATGGGTCAACCTCTTGACCTGTAAGTCTTATATTACTTACAGGCATTGTTTACAATGTCTGTAAGTTAGCATCGCATAAATAGATGGACTTACCTTGCGAGTACAGAAGGATCTGCATCTCTAGCATGGTGCAGGTGAACACCTGGACCAGGTTCTCCACTCCCAGCAGACTGAAGGTCTCTGCAAGGGGGAAGTCAGCCAGCGGAAGCTCCCCCAGCCCCGGTCTCTGACAAACGATGGGCTCGTATACACCATGAAACTTTAGCGAGCGGCCTGGAGCAGGCAGCGGGACCTCATAGAGTATGTTGTGAATGTAACTCTCTAGTGGCAGTGGGGGAGCAGTGGCTGCTGTAACTGCTCTGTGAAGCTGAGACAGGAAGCGTCGGCAGGCATGCATAAAGGGCATCGGGGTGATCAAACATAAAGCTTTGGATACGTAGAGGGTATCACGCGAAGAGTCATAGCTGCCTGCCGCACGGGATGAAGGCACTGAGGATGAGGAGGTGGGGGAGTCAGCCTCATCTAAACTGCTGGCTAGAGAGTCCATGCTGGAGGAGGATGAGGAGGAAGAAGAGGGGGGATTGGCAGAGGCATGCTCTGCATTATGCATCTGGTAGAGGGTCTGCATAGCAGAGCAGATCTGTGGGCTGGTCACTTCCTCGTAGAAGGTGTGGACAAAGCCGTACGTTCGAGAGCCATCCTCTTTGGTGATGATGAAGGAGTGGAACTGAGGATGACGCTGGTCTGCCTGGGTCCTGAACGACAGACCTTTAGGCATACACAGCTGCAGAGAGGAAGCAGGAATCAATCACTAACACAAAAGATTACTGTCAATTTGAAATAAACAAAAACTATTATTTTTACATGACCTTTAAAATTATTTTTAAAAATGTATTATAGATCACGGGATAAAACAGATGTAATCTATCTTCTACAGTAGCTCTTTTTCAGTATTGTGTTTGATAATATGATGAATTATCAATATTGATGCTTTAATGTGTTCATCGTTTGAATGTTGGAGTTAATGATGACCCTGAGTGGTGTTAACCGATTTCCCCAAGTTTTTTCTTTTCTCTTATTGCTTTAATGCAAATAAAATTTCAAATAGTGTGGCAAATAAGGCATTGGGGGAGGGATTTTGGAGATGAGTCCAGAACTACATCCAACAGATGTGGCAAGACTTGAAAATTCTTGACTGAGCCGGAGCTATTTTGCAAAGAAGGGCAAAAATTTCACTCTCTCCATTGGCAAAGCTGTTAGATCATACCTGCAGCTGTGACTGCAACACAAGGCGGTTCCACAAAGTACTGGGATTACATTATACACAGGTGGACTATTTACTAATTAGGTGACTTCTGAAGGCAATTGGTTCCACTGGAATTTAGTAAAGGGGGCTGAATCCAAATGCACGCCACATCTGCTGGTATCTGCTCTACAGGACTAGGAAATGTGGTTGCTCCACCTTCTCCTGTTCATCCAGTACCTCCCAGCAGGAGGCAGGCAGGATGAAGTACGAATGACAGAGGATGAGGGGACAGCGAGGGGCTGCAGCAAGAAACGCGCACGGAAAGAGAAGCACAATGCAGTTTTCAGGGAATGTCTCCCGGTTTACAGCTCACACAGTCTTCTGGGGGTCAGGTTTCAGTCACTGCACGGCTGCATAATGGCCTGTTTCCATGCCTACGTAAGGCGAGAATGGTGGCTGAATTATTCAGCAGTGTTGACGCCAGGACAGGTGGAAAAAGAGGTGATGACCTTCCATCATGGGAGAAAGAGACACCCAGAGCCAAACATAAGTACAAACATGTTTGTCTCTTTATACTTGGTGAGAACACTCATTGACATAATACAATCCCTTGCCGCTTATCCTAACCAAAACCTAGTTCTAACCCTGACCCTCAAACCCAGTCTTGACCCTCAAAAAGCCTTTTAAAGTTGTGTGGACCAGCTAAAATGTCCTAACAACAATGGCATACAAAATTTGTTCGCAGAAGGCTAGAAAGACAAACACACAAGGACACTCCACAAACAAGCACACTTTACATAAGTGTAAAGAAAAGAAAATTGACACACTTGACAATAAATCAAAAAGATTGCAGAAGGTCTAAGAGATCATGTCAACTTGTCTTGTTGAGGACATTTTGCACCTCTAAATCTGGACTGAGCTTTACCTTTTGAAGAACATTTTAGTTGTCGTGTTAGATTTTTCTCTCTCTCTCTCCCCGGCTTTTTTTCCTTATCTTCGTTTTCAGTTCATGGTCGGTACACCAGATTTCATTAAGGTGTCCCAGCTTCTCATTCTTTCAGAATATCCGAGTGCTTATACTAATTACCTGCTCTGTATGTGTTCTCCCAATTACAAATAAATTTGTATTTGCATCTGTAATCAGATTTGCACAGTATTTTCATTTAGGGATTACTTATTTCTCATTAATCCAGGATCCCTTGGAAAGGTGTTGTTTGCCTTAATCCAGAGCATCAGTTAAAATGTGTGGTTAATTCCTTGATATCCATCTGTGTTCCCTAATTTAAATAATCAACACTGTCCTGTGTTTCCCCTCTCAATGATCCCAAACTTTTGTTCTGCCATGCTGGATGTTATGTTAGGCTCAATAAGGCTCAATGTACAATTCATTTTCAAGCCAACGGCCACCTACCATGTTGACAGCATCCTGGTCGAAAAGGTTTCCTGCCACATTCTCGGGGTAGCGTGCCAGAACTTTAGACTTGAACGTCCTCTTTAGGGGACTCTGCTCAAAGTTTTCGCCTGAACAGAGGAAATGGGGGGGAAAGGGGTGTAAGTGTATGTCTTAAGCATCAAACAGGAAAATATATGAATGTTACACATGGCAGAGGAACAAGACAAAACGAAGCTGTGCAGAATGACTGGCTCAGTCATTTGAATCGGGACAGTAAAGGAAGTGCAGGTAACGTGAACACAGTGTATGACTTTCTGGATAGAGTCTGTTCCTCCCATACACAACTGATAATCCTTAAGCTTCTCTTCTTTTGAGGCACGTAGTTTTTTCTTCACAAACAGGTACTCATAATCATCAAGATCTTATGTCAAATCGTTTCTAGATACGAACCAGACAAACCGATCACATCTCATTGTTTCAGCTTTGCAAAATTTGTCACTGCTGGTGGGATCAGATGCACATCTATCTTCCTTGTTTACATGGGTAATATATTAGTCTAGAACAAATTGAATTCTATGTATATCTGATGTGGACAGGAAAGGCCACAGACACACTTCCATCAAAATAGCCATTAAACTCATCTTCTAATGTTTGGCCACATCCACATATATGAAAACCCAGTGTAATAAAAAAACAACTACTGTGTTTGTTTGTCTATGTTTTGACATCAACAGGTGACAGAATAAGAGGAACAAGTGTTTTGATGAGATTGTTTCAAGCCTATATTCCAGAATCTGTTTGTTTTGTTCCGGCAACTTTTTTGGTAATCCATCCATCCATCCATCCACCCACCCAGCTACATTTTCGAAACAATTCTTGAGCATCGTTCTTACTTCTGGTGATAAAAAAACCCATTTGTACTAGCCGAATATGCCTTGTGTTTTTACATTAGATGTAGGGTTTGGTTTGCAACCCCTCACAAGCTATTTCAATGAAAATTACATTAGTGCGAAAGTTTGCATCCTCCACGACACATTAATTTTAAAAAATAAAAATCTTCACAACATTTGTACTGCCGAATGTAGATTAAATAATATGTTGATGAACAAAAAAATCTTTGTTTTTCTCTTTTTGACGCACCACAATAAGGGGATGCAAAAGTTTGCATCAGACTCTAGTTAGGAGAAATTTCACAAAATTACCAAAGTAAACCTTATTCTGGCAGTAAGGAAAGAATTCTTGCAGCATTGCGGGTGTATGAATTAAATCACCAAAACAATTCTTCATATAGGGTGGCAGCACTCTAAGTGATTGCCTAACTCACCAATGTCAAAACATCCATCTTCTTTTTTCTATTTATGCATGAGAGTATTTGTGACACAGTGGTCAGAGCAGTAGAGCAGTTAAACTTGTCTAATATAGGTCAGCCAAACTGCTGCACATATCCAACAGCTGCTCACAACACACAACAGCTGCATAAAAGAGCTGGTTACAGTGTCTGCTTTCTAATTCAATTTGGGTTTTTTTTCCATGACAACTGACTCCATCACAGGAGTCCCACTTTCTCCGCTGCTTCCTGTGTGCACAACTCAACTACATTCAAAATGCTGTTCTCAGTGATTAAGTAATGCTAAATTATTAGTCAGCAAATTGCTATACTTGTTAAGTGAGGAAAATGTTTGGAAAATTCAAACAGTGTTTCCCTTATCTGTGTCATGACGGGAGGAATTTAAGTTTCAGCCTTTTAGACAGTGCCACATTTTAGATCTTTCATAATCTTATTTGGACTTTTTTTTTTTACAATTTCTTTGTTGCAAGCTGATTTTTTTAATCCTTTACACTGAGTTCTATCAGTGTAATAATGAACTTGATGGAAAACTGACTCACAGATAGTGCTGCACAGATTACTGATCATTTTTAAACAAATATGATTTATTGCAAATATACAAGCTAGCCAAAACACCAAAAACACAGTAGTGCAGACTGGAGAATCATTAAAAAAGTCATTTCAAACACTGCTTAACTCAGTGTTTAAGTACTCGTTTAAGGCTTGTTTAAAGTTCATAGCAGCTGATTGTGTCTTTGTTACCTCTCTTCGTGCTCCATCCTCTATGTGCCCCTCTAATGTGTCTGTATGCATATGTGAGATGCACCTTCTTACCAGATGGGATCTAATTGCACGCCTGCTTCTAGTGACCCAGCTCCTGTTTCCCACAAGGCAAAAACATGTCATGTAGAATGAGACTACCGGCATAGAAAGGCAACATAATGCTGAATCAGAAGTAAGAACATCACTACAGTCAAATTAGAAAATGAGTGTTTTTGTTTCATCCGAAGAAAAAAATAATCTTTTAAAAGCAGACAAAATTTACAGATGCTCTCTTTGGTTGTCTTTGTTTGCCTCCTTTGACCGTCAACTACAGATCAATAAATCTTGAGCATGAGTAATGTTGCACTCACACTAGGCAGGGTTGTTTTGTATATGGCCACTTGCATTGCACTCTAGCAACCTTTACCCAAGCACATCTGAAATCACTTTCATGTGACTTTTAGTTGTCAAAAGAAGCACTCTTCATTTTCACAGTATTGGAGTTCTGTGCTTGGGCATGGTTAGTGATCATACTAGATTAATAACTGTAAGAGTCTGCACCTCGAGCAAGTCAGGGCACGGTACACTGGGCCTTGCACGAGCAGGGCACAAAGTGATTCATGCCAGTCTCACAATACCGACCTTCGGGGTCAAACAAGCTTGGGCACGGTACAGATTGCCTAACGTGAGTAAGCTCCAAAAGTCTTGTTCAAGAGCCCATTAGGTAATGAATTAATCAAAAGAATTTGCTGACTGAAATGCTCCCATTTTCTGCATGAGGAAGAGCTACAGTAACCGTGCTCCCATACTGAGGTCAAATCTGCAGCTCCGTAGTGACTCACTGTGAGCTATTAACTCTCACTGTTAATCAAACCACCTCTTCATTTCCTTTCACCGATTAGATGGAGACAATACTGCTTTATGCATTGTCAGATACAAAAAGGTGGACGGCAGGTAAACAAACAACACAACCATAACTCTCTCTTTCTCATTATCAGAACGCTTCAGTCTGTTCTACAAATAACATTTCTACATACAATACATTTCTACTCTGAGTCACTTGCACGGCTGAGCCCCTACCATGAAGGAAAGGGTTATTAGAGAACAGTCATTAACAGGGGTGTGAAAAGGAACTGTGTTAATGTGTTTATTGCATGTAATGTCAACACCCTGAAAAATTTCCTACATTTAAATGATTTCAGAACATGAAGATGCATGCGTTTTTTTACTTGACTGATCCATTAATAACTTGGTTGATGGAATCTCAGGATAGTGAAAATGATGCATGTTAGCTAGAATCCAACATGGCATCTTTGGATGCATTATATGCATCCCCAATATCCAGACAGTTAAAATTACTTGCTTCAAATGATATAAAATCAAGAAGTTGACACATTTTTTGTCATTTTCTAAATGAATTGTCTTTTCAACAATCCGAGTATGGACAGTCAAACCGGCAATGAGTTTCCTCTATTCACCGCTCCACTGGTGACATATTCCTTCTTTCCAAGACATGGTCAAGACATTTTTAACAAATGCTCATCACATGTTGACTTGTTGATAATGCCATTAATTTAATTAATTAAATTAATTTAAAACTAATATTTTTTAAATAATTTTTCATGTCCCCATTTCAGGCTGCAGCTATAGGCTCTGAACAATAAAACAGTAAATTTGAAGGTCTAAATTTTTGAGATTTTGTAACAATTCCTTTTCACGCCCCTTTTAATGCCTGTTCTAAAATATAAAATCTAATATAAAATGACTTTAAATGCTACTTGAATAAAGACTCAACAAGGGTTTTTGGGGGACTCTGATTTTGTAGGATGCTTTATTGCCATGCTATGGCTGATCTCATTTAATTAGCTGATGATGTAGATGTAAGCTGGGAGTCATGCATGCAGACAGTGTGAGATGTAGCACTGAATGAAGGAGCGTTTACCTGTAGCTGTAGTATCAGGATCCCTGCCTTGACGGTCTGCTTCTAGCCATCGGTATAAAGCTATGGACGAGCCGCATGCAGAAAAACATGGAGGAAAAAACAAACAAAACCAAAAAACAACACAGCAACGTCAAAACAAATGCACACAGAAAAGCAAATTTAAAAATGTATGAGAATGAGTAGAGCATGAACATGAGGCAGTATCAAAATTACAACAAAGCATGGCATTTATGGCATAACACATGAACAAATTAGCAGTCTGATTCAGCTGTTTTAACTTTTCAGTGTTATTTTAAAAAGTGAAAGTGGCAAAAGCAGATGTCAGACAATGCGAACAGATTATAGAAATATTTGCCCATTTGTGGAATAGAATGTGTTGTTTCAGAGATGCAAAACTTAGTGAGAACAATTAGATGCATGTCAGTTTCGGCCCTAATGATGGAGTTATGGTTGAAGTAAAATCTTGAGGTTTAGAGATAGCAAGCAGCAGCATTAGCACAAACAACAAACAAACAAATATTTCCACGAACAGCAAACCACTGGGTCAATATTTAGATCTCAAAGTTGAACAGGGCATCCGACCAAAGACTATGGTCGACAGTTCAAATCTATAATGTAAAGTGCATAAAGGAGCCATACAGCCAGAGACAGGAAGAGACTTAACAAGCTGGTTAAGAGAGCCGGCTCTGTCCTGGGCTGCACACTGGACTCCGTCGGGGAAGTGGCGGACAGATGGATGTTGGCCAAACTAACATTCATCATGGATGGATAACCCCTCACACCCCCTGCACCACACTGTGGAGGCTCTGACCAGCTCCTTCAGAACAAGACTATTACACCCCCAGTGCAGGAAGAAGCGCGACCGTCGGTCATTCCTACCCACAACCATCAGACTGTACAACGCATCACTGCAGTGAAAAAATATGCAATTAACCAGGAGATGTGCAATATTCACCTGTGAATATGTTTAGAGTTTTTCCACTATTATACATTGATATTTCTATATATGCAGATCACAAGATTCTTTATTCTTAATTTTTAATATCTTGTTTGCACACTTAATACGGTTGTTTTTCTTTTATCTTGTTAAAGTTAAACAGAAGTGTACATCGTCCCTTTGTAGGCTCTTTGTTCTCTGTTCCTATTTGCTGCTGGATCACAAGAATTTCCCCACTGTCAGATCAAAAATGTAATATCTTATCATATCTTAAAGAAATAAACTAATTTTAAATTTTCAATTCAATTTACCTTTATTTATATAGCGCCAATTTACAACAAAGTCATCTCAAGGCAATTTACATAATAAAGTCAATATTATACAAACATTTAGAGAAAACCCAACAAATCCCCCTTGAGCAGCTATAGGCAACAGTGGAGAGGACGAGACAAAGAAGATATAGAGTTAATGTCATACAGTGGTGACATTATAAATGTGGGGTGAGAGGACAGAATGAAGAGAAGAGGAAAGTGGCACAGTGCAGAGTCCCCCAGCAGTCTAAGCCTATAGCAGCATGACTATAACCTACTATAAGCTTTATCGAAGAGGAAGGTTTTGAGCCTAGTCTTAAAAGTAGAGAGGGTGTCTGCTTCCCGAATCTGGACTGGGAGCTGGTTCCACAGGACACTAGCTTGATAGGTAAAGGCTCTGCCTCCCATTCTACTGTTGGAAATTCTGGGAACCATAAGTAGGCCTGCATTTTGGGACCAAAGTGGTCTAAGATATCTTTTAGATATGATGGAGCTTGATCGTTTAGAGCTTTATAGGTAAGAAGAAGGGTTTTAAATTCTATTCTACATTTGATGGGAAGCCAATGGAGAGAAGCTAATGAAGGTGAAATATGATCTCTTTTACCAATCCCAGTCAGCAATCTTGCTGCAGCATTTTGGATTAATTGAAGGCTTTTTAGAGAGTTACTGGGGGCAGCCTGAAAGTAGAGAATTACAGTAGTCCAATCTAGAAGTAACAAATGCATGGACCAGTTTTTCAGCATCGCTTTGAGAGAGGATGCTCCTAATTTTGGCAATGTTTCTTAGGTGGAAGAAGGCTCTTCTAGAGATTTGTTTTTTGTGTGAGGTAAATGACAAATCCTAGTAAAAAATGACTCCTTGCAGTACTAATGGGGGCCAGAGTTATGTCATTTAAAGTAACAATATGGTTGCAAAACATGTTTCTTAGACTTTTAGGCCCAAACACAATAACTTCAGTTTTATCTGAGTTTAGAAGAAGGAAATTATACGTCATGCAGTCCCTTATGTCTTTTAGACACGCTTGTAGTTTGATTAATTAATTAGTTTCAACGGGTGTTTTCTAATAATGTTGCCAAGGGGAGACATATATAGAGTAAAGAGTATTGGCCCTAACAGACCCTTGTGGAACTCCATAACTAACTTTTGTGTATGTGGAAGATTCATCATTAACATGAACAAATTGGAATCTATCTGACAGATAAGATTTAAACCAATTTAGTGCAGTTCCTTTAATTCCAATAACATGTTCTAGTTTCTGTAATAATATTATGTGATCAATGGTGTCAAATGCAGCACTAAGATCTATCAGAACTAGTATAGAGACAAGTCATCTGAAGCCAGAAGAAGATCATTGGTGACTTTAATCAGTGCAGTTTCTGTGCTATGATGAACTCTAAATCCTGACTGAAATTCTTCTAACAAGTCGTTTCTGCGCAGGTGGTCCCATAATTGCTTTGCAACTATTTTTTCAAGTATTTTAGAAATAAAGGGGAGATTGGATATTGGTCAGTAATTGGCTGGACACCTGGATCCAGACAAGGTTTTTTAAGTAGAGGTTTGGTTACAGCTACCTTATAGGCCTTTGGTACATATCCTGTTTGTAAAGATAGATTAATGATATCTAATACGAACGTGTCTAATAAGGGTAGAGCATCTTTGAGCAGTCTAACTGGAATAGGGTCTAGCAGACATGTTGTTGGTTTTGATGCCATAATAGTTGAAGTTAACTCAGCAAGATCTATGGGCACAAAGCAGTCTAAAAGGGACTGAGGACTTACTGATGATTCTAATTCTGTTGTATTTATGGGAAGGGTCTGGTGAATTTTGTTTCTAATAGCTGAGATTTTATTTGTGAGGAAAATCATGAAGTCATTGCTGCATAGAGCTGAGGGAATACTAGTCTCATCTGAACTATGGCTCTTAGTCAGCCTGGCTACAGTGCTGAAAAGAAACCGGGGGTTGTTCTTGTTTTCCTCTATTAGTGATGAATAATATGCTGTTCTGGCTTTACGGAGGCTAATTTGTACAAGTATAAACTCTTTTTCCAGGATAAGCGTGATTCTTGTGAATGAGTGGAACACCACTTCCTTTCTAGTTTTTGTGATGCCGGCTTTAAATTGCGGGCAATAGTATCAAGTATTGAACGTAAAGATGCTGCATAATTATCAGTCAGGTAATCAACTTGTACAGGAGTACAGTTAATGAGGCCACTCTCAGTTATATCGGTACATGTTGAAGTAAATGATGAAGGGATCATTTCCTTAAATTTGTTCACAATGTTTTCAGATAAACACCTACTGAAACAAAACTTTTTTCTAGCTACTGTATAATCCATTAAATTAATTTCAAATGTTATTAGAAAATATCAGAGAGAACAGAATTATGAGGAAATACTGTTAATTTCAATTTCAATGCAGTATGTAAGGACAACGTCTAGGGTGTGACTAAAACAATGAGTGGGTTCTTTTACATTTTGAGAGAAACCAATAGAATCTAATAATGAAGTAAATGCCGTGTTGAGGGAGTTCCTGTCAGCATCTACATGAATGTTAAAGTCATCATAGTGGACGATTTTATCTGCACTAAGCAGGCTAGAAAATCTCAGAATTCAGTCAAAATTTCAGAATAAGGGATTGGAGGACGGTACACAATAACAAATAGAAGTGGATTTTGAGTTTTCCAAATTGGGTGTGAAAGGCTCAGAGTGAGACTCTCAAATGACTATGTTTAGGTCTAGGGTTTATTGGTAAGCTTGAGTGATAGATTGCTGCTACTCCTCCACCTCGGCCTGAGCTTCTAGGAACATGATAGTTAATATGACTTGGAGGGGTCGACTCATTTAAACTGACATATTCTTCCTTCTGCAATCAAGTTTCAGTGAGACAAAATAAATCGAATTGATGATCGCTTATCGAGTCATTTACTAACAGAGATTTAGATGAGAGAGATCTGATATTTAATAATCCAGATATAATTGTTAGTGATATAAAAGTTATTATGATTAACTCCTCTTGTGATCATTTTTAGTTTGTAAAATTTAGTTGATCGGGGAACAGACACAGTCTCTATAGGAATGTGGGAGTTGTGGGGGGGTGACGGCGGTAAGGATACTGCAGAGAGGCGTGTAGGACTGGATCTCTGCATCCTAGGCTCAACTCTGAACTGTCAATCTTTTGGTTGTTTAATAAAGTCAGCCATATTTTTTGATAAGACAGAGGCACCATCAAAAGTAGGATGGATGCCATCTCTCCTAATAAGCCTAGGTTTTCCTTAGACAGGAGTTTCAAATAGGATTCGATGTCGCCCGCTCTGGCCCCAGGGTAACATTGGACTATGGCCGCTGGTGTCTCTAACTTCACGTTTCTGACTATGGAGTCGCCAATTACCATAGTTCGTTCCTCAGCGGGTGTGTCTCTGAGTGGGGAAAAGGGATTAGAAACGTGAACCGACTGGTGGTGAACCTGGGGCGTCTGTTTAGCATTAGATCGCTTACGAACCGTCAACCAGCTGGCCTGGCTTTCCGGCTGCTCGGCTGGGGAACAGCTAACAGTGGCTATGTTAACAGTGGCTATGCTAGGTTGGTCCGCACCAGCTACTGGGGCCTGACTAGCTGGATTGTTTGTCATGGTGCGGAGCCGTGATTCCAATTCAGAGAGCCTCGCCTCCAAAGCTGCAATAATCCTACACTTATTACAAGTACCGTTATCACTAAAGGCCGAGGAAAAACTAAACATGTGACACAGTGAACAAGTCAGAGGTGAGACAGAAGGAGATGGGGAAGACATTGCTAAATGATAAGATAAACATGTGCTTGCCTGTCTTTCTTATCTTAAAGATTGAAACTGCTTTGTTCAGATGAGAAGTGTTAATTTAAAATTCTGGTGGACATCTGATCCCAGACCAAAACTGATGCTCAGTTGCAAATGTGAATAAACGTTAGACGAGACATTTACAAATTGAAACACAAAACTATTAGCGTGAAATTATGAATTTTTCAACTCTTAAGGGAAAACAACAGGGGAATTGGAGTTGTTCAGTGTGTTACAGGAATTCTCTAGTGATTTGTCACTGCGTTGTCATGAAGTTGAAGGACTAGCAGGAGACTGATTTTAAATGCCTAGCAGGGTCTACACTAGTCCCTGCTTCCCTTAATTGGAAACAGGTATTTTCATCCCGTACAGAAAGTAAGAATTTCAAAACAGGTCCCACAGTGAGCACAACTATATGGTCTATAATCATTACCCTGGTGTGAAAAACACATTCAGTGGGTTCACCGTGTCCTGTAAATGTCTCTATTGTACCAGAGTAAAAACGAGATAAATGTAGGGCGTCTGTTGAGGGATGTGCTGTGTGAGCACATCGACAGCAGACTAATCCCTCTGCAGTTGTGATCGGGGTCTCCCAGCTAAAGATTAGATGCCTTATCAGCTCTCTTCTGTGCACAAAACTCCAGGAGTAAAAAAAGGCTGTTTTACACTCACAGCTTGAGGAACAGGTATATCCAAAATGTATGGGTACAGACAAGTTTAAACACAGAACAAAGGGGGAAATTCTTTCTGGCAGTGCTGGCTGTCCATCTCCAGTCTTGTGAAGGACTTTTGACTCTGACTCTTTGACTCTTTGAGGCCTGCACTGATTGACACCCCACTGTGTGTATGTAGGGGGAAAAAAAGTAGATCCATATAAAAAAAATATATATATATGTTCAATATGTAGTCTGTTATCTGCAATTTTCTCTTCTTATGCTCCCCTGTCTATCATAGATTCTCTTCTAAGCAGCAAGTAGTTGGTCTCTTGATGCTATGTAAATGTAATTGCAGACACAAAATGGCAGGGCTGCGCTATCATGGAAGATATGTTTATTTTTTTAAACAAAGGTCACGACTATGAACAAACAATATTTCTAAACTGATAAAACACAAATAGTCCTCACGTCTTTACTGACAACACATTCCTGTAATATTGTGTTACCATTAATGGGTTGGACAGACAGACAAGCTAAAAACAAAGTGGTAACAGTATTAGTTGCGAGCACTGAGGCATAAAGACACACGGTATGGGACTGTAATGCACTACTAAATTCTTACGGCCTCAGATAGAGGACGGACAACACCTTCACGGTATATGAGCTTTTCAAAGAATCAGCACGAACAGACTCATTCCACCATTCTGCACAGGAGAGCTTGTTTATTCCCTCTTACCCCATAAGGCATGCCGTGGACTGAACTGAAAGTTCTTCAGTCGTTCCGTGGAATGAAGTGTCATTCAGTTCAAATGGTGGATAAGTCAGAAGAGAGAAAAGTGTTCAGCTGCTGTGTGACAGGAAATCCACACAAAGTGCTACTGGCACTATCTACTTATGACATCACTGCACCTCTGACTGTCTGTATGCCAGGATCTGCTCATTCTTATCTGCCTATTCTCATTTCTCAGAAATATACAGATAAAGCCAGGCTAACACAAACACACACAGAGAAACAAAAAATTTTGGAAATACTGTGGAAAATGTTCAAATGAACAACACCCACAACCTCACTATTGCAGTTGATTATTAACATTTTCTTTGCGTTTAATTTCTGAAAATGGTAGGTGCCTTTTTTTAATAAATCAAAAAAAAAAAAAAATCAATCATGCAAGCAGGATGTAAGATAACTCATTTTCTATTTTTTGTTTATCAGAATGATTAATTTAAATTCCAAAACATGCTTTTAGTCATTTATAAGACTGGGCGTGAGAGCAGCAACTACACTCTAAAGCTGGGAAATGCTGTTTTAAGTGTAACCGGCATCGTACTAAAGAACATGAAGACAAGTTTTTGCTCCTGAGAACAACAGATGACATAAACACAAAGACGGAGATGTAATGAAAATGAAAAATGCAATAAGATTAGCAACATTATGTAATAAATATATAGATTACTAAAGCTGATGACCATAAATTCCCACTCTGATTTCCCCGGCTCACCCGATCACATGTTGAAGTGCCCTTGAGCAAGACACTGAACCCCACTTAGTTGCGCCCAGTGAGGGTTGGCCAGCTCCCCCATCTGTGTGTATGTGTGTGTGTGTATAAGTGCAGAACATTTAAGAAAAACTAAACAGGCTTGATTTGACCCAAGACATCCAGCCACTCAAAAGTAAACTTCTGACTGTGAGCTCACACTGACTTAGATGTTCTTAACTACTGTTAAACCACATTCAGTGTTTTTACATGGACCAGTTTATAGTCGGCTTTCTCTAGAAAGGTGATTTCTAAACAAGAAGGCTGGTTTCCGATAGATTTCTGTCTGATGTTTTTGGTCATGCTGAATGTTTCTTCTGTGCATGCAAATGCTGTTCCCCGATTACCTAAGAAAGCCAATTTCTAAACATTTATATCAATCCACACAATCTCTAACCTGTGTTGAGCATCCGCCATCTGTGGCCTGTCTGTCTGTTAACTAAATAATGGGACCGTGGGAAGACTGAGAAAAGAAATTCATAGTTTCTAGCACTATTCATTTGTAGCTTTGGTTTGATTTTCAGCTGCCTGCTGCAGAGGGCAGGTAAAATACAATATAAAGACGAATGAAGCCAATAATTAATAAATAAAAACATTTACAATAGCCATCCCTGGAAATGGTTTAAATAAATGCGCCAGGCAATGAAAAAATAAACTATAAAATGAGTTCCAAAGGGGATGTACATCGCACTTATGTGTGTTAGAGAAGGTGTAAATTAATCCATTTCATTACATAGAATATTACTAGCTTCATGAGTGATAGATATTTAAAAAAGCGAACTAGCCTCTACACTAAACTTAAGCACAGCCAATTTTTGCCCAATTCTGAGGAGTATGTCTTGGGCCTTAATCTAAGTTTCTGTTCAAATGCTCAACGTCATGCAAAATCCCAACTGTAGTGTGTAAAGGATTACATTATACTTCTGGTCACAATGTTAGTAATAATAATAATACTAGTGCAACATATTCTGAAAGCTATGATTTTATGTTTACTCTCTATTCTATGAGAAGAGGTACTCTCTTCAGCCCTCAACCATTTCACAAACTATCTGAATAACATGCTTTTGTATGTAAGCCATATATACATGTACACACAGGATTCGAGAGCAAATTTTAGGTTATGTTTGAAGACGCTTGCTTTGTCTTAAAAACAGCCACCAAGAGCAGCTCTTCAATTAAATGCGAAGAAGAGTGTGAGGCCCAATTGGGCCCCTCTGGATGACAGTTGCTGCTGCCTACTGAATTGAATTGCAAAGCAGCAGCTCCGTAAGAGTTAAGCAATAACAGTTCGATTACAGCCTGTGGGTGCATGAGCCCACTCTCATTCTCTGCCTTCTTTTAATAAAACCTCCTTTTAAACTATTACACATCTGGTCATCAGGAGTTCTTGTGGTTTCCACTGTGAACCACCTGTGACAAGCATTACTTGGTTGTTATGACACTTCACACAGGATGTGAGGTGGTGTTACGAGAGTGACAAGGTATTTCTTGTCACTCTCATTACAATAATGAGGCAATTTCCATCAATGGCGGGAGGGGGTTGGTTGGTTGAGTGGTTGGCATGTGGTATTATAAGACAAACAGTGCATCATTAGATGCCACAAATCTCTAAACGTACTTCTAATTGCATGCAATTGTCCCCAGGTGGTTGTCCTTACAAATGCATGTACAATCGTATGCAAAGGAGAGTGGAACTGCTTTCATTATGTGATGAACTGATCTAAAAAGAATCAATTTCAGCACACACACACGAACATATGTATGCAGTTAAATGCAAGAAACACTGAGAAACTAATCATATACTGTCCCCAGACACCAATGCATTATGCATGCAGAGCCTCTTGCCCTGCTGGTTGATCAGACACTACTCTTGGGGTTTGTGTGTGTCCGTGTGTGTGTGTGCGCATGAACTTCACAGTCAAGGAGCATGACTGACTGACAAGCTTTGTTGCCTCACTGCAGGCTCTGCAGTCACTCCAATATGTACCCTTGCTTTTAGAAGCGGAGCAAGCAGACTTGACACCAGCCAGCCAACCGAGAAGCAACACTGTCAGCACTTCACCTGCAGCACAAACACAGAAACACAGTGTTCATGGGTTGGAAAGCTGGGCCACAGCCGCCATTATTCACAGCCCCAGGGGCTTGTATGTCCCGTGCTACTTCAAAAGCATCTGTCTGTGCATATGCTGAGTATCTGCTGCATATATTAAATTATCCTTTTCAATGGACAGACTCCGTCATGTGTAAAAGCAACACTGCATTGTGGTCAAAGAGAAGAGCCTGTAGCGTACACACAATGGCTACAAGAAGTGACTGGGGAAATAAACCCTAAACAACCAACCACACTTCTGTTTGGCTTCTGGAGAGAGAGAATCACATTTGTTACAATAAAAATCCTTTGGATAAAAACTAATATGCATGCCATCGAGACAAGATTTCATAAAATTGTATGCATGAGTCACACATGTAGAATCAGAGTCTTGAGTATCACCAACCCAATGTCACTAAAATAAAACTAAACTATAAATGATAAAATTCAGCACCCCAGACACAGTTTAGAGCACCCACACATTTTTAACAGGACGAAAAAGATTTATGTCACATGCACCTCCTTACAGAAACAACAAAATATACAGCTTAATTTGACAAAGCACTTTGCAGTCTACAAGCCTCCTAGAGTCCAAACCCTGGACTGGAGAGCACCACTGACCTATAGAATGTCCATTGTCATTCTTGTCACTGCCTACTTTTGGCTCTTCGTCTGTGATAAAATAACTGTGTGACAATGTAACAGAATGCTAAAAGTTTAGAACAGCAGGGATAGATCTTAAAAGAATCTGTAGAGAGAAAGACCGATCTTATAAAGGGTAAATGGTCTCTGTACTTTTGCACCTATTAGTACTCAAAGCACTTTAAATGTTTCTCATTCACAGTCACAATCACACACACAAACGCTGATGAAGGGGCTGCTATGCAGCTGGCCAACACTCACTGAGAGCAACTAAGTGGGGGTTCAGTGTCTTGCTCTCGGGCACTTTGACATGTGATCAAAGGAGCTGGGGATCGAAAGAAAAACTGTAGGATTGGTGGACGACCGCACTACCTCCTGAACTACAGTCACAGCCATAGTTGCCATTGAAATTCAAGCTGGATTATTTGTACAGCCCTACATCTAATTAACAGGACACCCTCACTGATTCTGAACTTGCATCTTTTGATTCTAGTTTGGGTAGTACATGTACGCAAATGCCATAAAACATCCCTTCATCTTCCCAGTATCAAAATACACTGTCTGGCCACTTTATTAGGTACACAGGTACACAGATAATTCTAATATGTGTTTATGACTGAGGTCAAAGTGGTTGGTGGAGTTGTACTGGAGGGTTATATATGAAGAGATGTTTCTAATTTATTGGCTGCACCATTCATTTTAAACATGGTGGCAAAAGAATTCATGGCAGAGCTGCTGTATTGGATTGTATTAGAATGTACAGGTGTACCTAATAAAGTGGCCAGTGAGTGTATCCCTCTACTTCTAGCTGAAAAATGCCTCCAGATGAAATCACTTGGAGGAATCTTCAGTTCAGATTATGTCAGGCTATGAAGATTGTAATTCAGGGTCAACGTGCTTTTCCCCTCCTAGATGGAATTATCTAGGAGGGTCTTATGATTAAAAACTAAGTCTTAAGTCTTAATGATGAAAAACCTCTCTAGTAGGCACTGACCTCCTATCTACCTAACAGTTAAACATTTGGCTTTAACAAAACATTCCACCACCCAGTGCACTAGCAGCACCTGCTACAACTGGGCACTCAGCCTGACCACACACACACACACACACACACACACACACACGTTTGTACAGCCTTACTTGTGAGGAGACTCACTGACATAATGCAATCCCCTTAGCCCCTTACCCTAAATCTAACCAAAACCTAATTCTAACCCTGAGCCTAAAACCCAGTCTTGACCCTCAAAAAAGCCCTTTGAAATTGTGACGACCGGCCAAAATGTCCACACTTCCTAAAAATGTCCTTGCTCTGTTAGTAAAAAGCATAATTTGGTCCTCACAGAGTAGTCTGTCTATGCACACACACAAACATCCAAATGGCTTGTGTGTACAAAACACACTTAGCCTTTTCCTTCTATCTAAATGGAGACAGCACCCACTGGGCCAAGCTTTGCTGCCAAAGCCTGGCACTGACAAGCTGAAAGCAGCACCCAATATGTTTCCTTGGCAACCAAACAACTAACAAGGAAAGCTGAGTTATTCAAGTGTGGTGTGTTGCTTCGCCTCAAAAACCACCTCTCAACTCCATTATCTTACATGATGTGGATCTTTAATGACAACACAGAGCAAGTGTGTGTTTTCTTCTACTTGTCACATTGACGGGACAAATCTGCTCACACAATCATATATTGGAGTGAGAACTCCACCAATTTGTGTGTGAAAAATTAAGCAACAAAAATATAATTTTAGAGTGAAGAAACATGACTATCTGAGTTGTAAAGGCCCTATTCAGCGCTGATGATGTCACTACTGTGTCACCCTGCCAAAACACTGCTTTTTTCATTTTCTTCACTTTGAGATAGTAAAGAGAGAAGAAGAGCGTGGCAAACAAGACAGAGGGAGAAAGAAGCTGTTTGGGCTATATGTGGAGGGTATCCAACATACAATATTTTCATTCAGGAACTTGCTCCTTTTGCTCCTTTTTGGGTCCTTGTGTCCCAGCTTCATGACTCGCAGTCACTTGAGTGTATAAGCAGATTAGCACCTGCTGTTTATCTACACCCTGTTATGAGCTTTCTGAGAAATGACTGATAAAAGGAGATATGGATAACCATCACTATGTGGATGAGGGAGGACATCATAAAGGCTGAAAGTACAACATCACAACCATACACTGAGGGATTGGAATGTCCACAGAGGTCCTTTTATTCCTGTTAAGCTGCAGTCTGCACAGTGACACAAGTGCAGCATTCTTTACTCATGACACAATCATGGTTGCAGCTGGTTGTGGGGACAAGGAGAGTTCAGCTGCAACCCTTTAAAAAAAGATTCTCAGTTTTTCCAGCATAAACAGGATCTCAAATTTTCAATCCTAAAAGTACACAAAATGAAGCCAATTAGCCGAATCAGACAACAAATGACACTTCTTCATTTCCAAAAGAAAACGACAGACTCAAATTATTTGTGTGTGCGGCAAAGTTTGCAAGCCTCTATGAATATCAATTCATTTGACCTTATCGGCATAGGTAGGCATGGTTGCTTGTCTCTGCATGTCTCTCTGTGGTAATAACCACGGACTTGCCTAGTGTGTACCCAACCTCTCACCCAGTGATTGCTGGGATAGATTCAAGCACCCCCATGACCCTTAACATTTAACAAATGGATAGATGAACAGTATTTTATTCAATAGTATTGCAATCTGTGATGTGCAATAAAATTTTGCAATCTTGTGATGATATGACTTGTGATGCGTGTGCATATTAGGTCAGCAGCATCTGTTTGTTTTTGTAGGTGCACTGCAGCAGAGACCCCAAATAATTCCAAATATTAGAAATAAAATAAAAAAATGGTGTTGATAAGAAACACTGGGTGACCTTTAAAAATAATTTCAAAATACAGAAATCAGTGCAGGAACAGCTGGTAGATAGAGGAGGCTGGAAAGGAGGAGCTGCTGTGCAGGCTACTGAGTTTAAAAAAAAAAACACCTGCAAGTTTATTCTTGTTTAAGAGGCGTTTTAATAAACTAAGTCACTGTTCTGTTACTTATTAAATTTTCTTGTTCATATAATTGAGTGTGGACATTGCCTCGCCTCAACTGAGCTGCCTCTCTTCCTGCTGTCTGGAAAAGCTATACTCAAGTTTTATGAGTACAACTATTTCAGATCCACTAATCTTACCCACCGATAAAATGCAGATTCCTACTCGGCGTCAGTCATGGGTGACCCAAAATAAATTTTGCATTTGTATGCTGTATATGTAACAATCTGATGAAATGTGTGTTTGCACGAGTGTCAATAAATGGCGCATGTAAATAAAAAAAATTTCTTATTACAATTTTGTGAATTGTTCATTGCACATTTTCATGTCACAATGACAATTACAATACACTTTATTTGTCAGCACTCGGGTAGGGGGATCAAACTGGGCTTCAAATTAGCCCCCATGTAAGTCCAAGGTACCTGTGACAACAAATGAACAACTAAACTTCGGTTCTAGTTCTTATTTGTTGTTACTCAATTTTTGGCGGTCAGAAAGTTATGGCTGATCAGTGTATGCTTAGACATCCTGTGCTGTATAATGCAGGATATTAACATGCATAAATAAATTTTAGATACAGCAGGGGCAGAAACATGGCTTCTTTAATCTGCAATATATATGACAGTGCTTGGCCAGTCAAACGACACATATTCAACTTATGTTGAGTAACTGTGTAAAGCAGGCAGGAAGCAGCTGTCTGAGCTGTCTGAGCTGTGTGTGTGTGTGTGTCTTGGTACATGTGTGCCAATAACAGCTGTCCTCACAGCAGCTGCATGGCTATTACCAGGTGACGATTAGGACGATGAGGACGTGCCTGTTTGCAATGAGCACTCTTTGCTAAGAGAAAATAAATACACAAATAGCATTACGGCAGTCAGCTGTGTCAGTTAGGCCGAGGCCTCACCTGGCTTCACTGCATCCATGCTTTTTTGAAAGTATTTTACGCTCATTTAGATGTTTGGAGAAGAAATTAGACTCCTTCTGTTAGAAAGACAACGTTGAATATAGGTGTTGAAAATTCTGAAATACTTACTGAATTCTGAAAAACAACTTTGAAACAAAGTTTATTTGAAACTGTTGCTCTACGTCTTTGTTTTGTTATTATTCTGTATTTGTATAGTTACCAGGATAAACGTTCATAAAGCAGGACATTTAGCCAGGCTGCATGTCTGAATATTTTCATGTGACATGCTTGATAAATGCAATTATGGCCAATTTAATTGTTTAACGTCATGTTATGTGCTGTCTTACACATGTAAACATAAACTGTGAGAAACAATAGTTTAAAGGTTATGAAGCTTTACCTAGGCTGAGTGTGTTAGCTTTACATTAGAGCAAACAAAACAGACTAAAAATTAAAATCGGCAATTCCAGTCATATATATTGATTAAAAGCCAACGTTTACATCATTTCTGTTAATCTTCCTTACCTGTGGTGGGTGGGAAACATTGTCGTGGTCCTGTTGAGAAGCATCAATGGCAGCTTCCACATTTACATTGGACGAAGAGGAGACCGTTTTCTCCGCAGCTGAACATCTACTTGGATTTACTTTATGTTTACTAGACATCCAACCTTTTCTGTGATGTGACAAAATTATCCCATGAAAAGTGGATTGGGACGACGATGTTTATGGGACTACAAACATACGTGCTTCCTCTTTGCACCTTAAAACTTCGTCATTCGTCTTGCCCGATTCCTTTTTTAAGTTTTCCATCTTTTGGAAATGAGTGACAAGTATTTCTGATTTTGAACTTAACACGAACATTCTATGTTCAATGCAAAATCAGAAATACTTGTCACTCGTTTCTAAAAGATGGAAAACATAAAAAAAGGAATCAGGCAAGACGAATACTACTAAAGTTCCAGTTCTGCCATTGTCTCTTAGTAATCACTTACAAAGGAAGTTAAGCAGCCGGTTCTTGGCTGCTTTGGTTTTAGGAATGCAGAAGTGTGAAACAGGTCTATTGCCAAACTGGACATATTTGTTTTTTATTATTTTTGATGTTTGTTTGTTGTTATATTGTTTTGCTTTTTAATTATTATTACTGATATACTGCCTTTAATTGGAAAATTCATGATAAGAAGTTCTGACAAAAGCAGCATCAGCTAAGTCCCCAATTTGTCTAACTAAAGCAAGATGATGAAGGGAGAGTTTAAGTACACAAAAACACACAGAAATCCATGAAGTTGACTTGCAGAGACAGATTAGATATATAGAAAGCCTTGCAGTGATGCTGAGAACCATCAAGACGTCAGGAGTGTGTGAGATGAGCAAACGCCACAAGAGTGAAACAATACAAGCGTGGGGAATATGAACAAGCCTGCCAGAACAAGAGGCAGCAGGAGGAAGAGAAAGTGAAGGACAACCGACAGCTGTGGTCTCTGTTGAGCCAACATTTACCACTCAGGACAGACAACCACAGCCCTTTTAAAGCTGCAGTATCTGAATCGTCACTATGGAAGTGCTGGGAGCACAGCCTACAGCCCGTGGGCTGGCACTGTTCGATCTCAAACTGCAAAATGGGATCATTTAGATTTTCACTTGGAACAATCACAAAGTCACTGTTTTTTTAAACTTTGCTCTGAAGAATCTCGCTGAAAGAAATGTTCTTGTCATCCTTTAATTGTTTCAAGTTGCTTGCATTACTTTATTTTTAATTATAGTTAGGCAAATATAACTGAAACTCATTGCATTCTTTCCTCAAATTAAAAGTTCGCTAGCTTATTTTTACTTTAAGCAAAGGCACTCACTCTTAAACTGGATCTTAAGGGCAGAAAGTCAGTTATTGGTCTTGTCTATTTCACATTTCTTTCACTGTAAGAACGTTTCTAGTTCACAAAAAGTTTGGACTCTAAAAAGTTTGAGCACAGTGAGCTTATTTTAATGTGCTTGCAGGAGGGCTGGTTTGACTTAGGTTCTGTGGATAACCTCTTGCTACAATCAAAGCTACATAGGTAAAGACGGACAAAGACAAAACCTCTTTTCACTTTCACATACAAATCAGGCTACACACACAGACACACAGAGGCAACAGTGAGCTGTATGCCAAGTCTGTTTACCATGAGTCCACCTCTGCTCCAAAGTGTTCTATGATAGTGGTTCTTAACTCTTGTCAAGTATGTTCCAGCTTCTGATTGACTGAACGTGTATAATCCAGGTTAGTCAGCAGTGAGTAGACTGGAATACAAGCAAGATAGGGTTTCTTCAGGTGCAGGCTTACTCTTTCGGCTTACTGCTCTATTATTATAATTATTGTTATTGTTATTATCATTATATTATTATTGTTAAAAAAAACTTTAAAACAATAAGTCTCAATGAAGCGTAACATGCTACTTCACCACCAAGAACACAATTCAGTCCCAAATGGACCATTCTACTAAGAGAAAGGTAGTAATTAATGCAGCAAATGTGGATTAATGTGCAACTCTGGATTAATCTGATAATGTTCCAACAAAAGTTTTGCATTTCCTGTAGACTGATCGTATTAAACGCTTCTTATCTACCCATTCACACTCACAATCACACACACATTCATACATTCGGCCAGCTGGATAGCCCCAGTCGATGTGTGTGCAACTGTCCACAACTAGCTTTGTCACAACAATTTGGGGTACAAAGACTAATTCATATGGATTGGAAGATCGATACAAGAGTCAGAGATTTGGCTGCATCGGTTGAAAAGCACAGATTCAAAATATATTCTGCAGAACAAAAAACGTTGTTACTTCTCTTGATTCTCCGGTCTGTGTCCCTGCATTTTTTGTCTGACTCCTGTTGGCATCTGATGAAGAAAATCACCTTCTAAAAACTAAACTCCCAAAGAGAAAAAAAAACTACAGCAGAGGCTAGTACACAGCATTAGGTATGTATTACACTAACTAACGTTTGCTACTAGTAAGTATTGCTGACTCAGCAAAAACAGTGAAGTCATCCTTCTTTGTGCAGTGTGAAAAAAATGTAGTGTCAGCAAGAAGTTTACCAGGGAGTAATACATTTACATTTGGTTTTGGACAGATTTATCAAAAGCGACTTACAAGTGAAGTACAAAGCAAGCAAAAGCCTAAGTAAAGGATAGACCATCTAAGCACAGTGCTATCAGAAGAAGTGTTTCAATTGCATGAAGTTCGAGTACAAGAAAGAGCAGAAAGGAAAGGTTTCATTGTTTATCTGTTTTAAAGATGGAAGATGCAGACGACTTCGGTTTCCAGCATTTTTTGAATATTGGGAGTGATGTTGCTGAGCGTGCAGAGTCTCTAAGCTCATAGTGGGATCTCTGAGCTAAAATTTTTGTTTGGTGTCTTCTGTGCAGTGCTGGGACCACGAGACATGGTTTGTTGGCAGAGCCCAGCAGACGGGAGGGCTAAAAGACCTGACTGTGGGGGTTGAGGTAAGCAGGAGCTGTTAAGTTGAGCGATGTCTAGGCAAGAGACAGAGCTTTGGACCTTAAGCGGACAGCCACAAGAAGCCAGACATCTGAAGAGTGGTGTAACATGAGTCCTTTTTGGCAGATTAAAAATGAGGTGTGCTGGTGCATTTTGGATCATCTGCAGGAGTTTGGTTGTACATGCCGATAACTTAGATGAGATATGACCAAGGCCTGCACAATGAGTTGGGTCATGTATGACCTGGAGATTGAGGAGATGAGATCCGTAAAGCTGGTCGTCGATGATGACCCCCAGATTTCCGTCTGACATAGTGGAGACTTAAGTTGGCCAATAGTTTTGGAAAACATCAGGTCCAACCACAGCATAAACTGTAGCAAGTCTTTCCACAAAAATGAATATGTACATATTATTTGCGAGCTGTGCTCCCTCATCTGATGAGGCACTGTTGTTGTGCACTGTACTGGGTTCTGTAGACCACTCTACAGCAGAACACAGGAGGCTGTTGTACAAGAAGAAAGCAGAAGAAGCCAAAAATCACTGTTAAATTTTTTTTCTGTATATTAAAAAAGGTAAAAAGAAAACAACTAACTAAACTCCTAGTGCATACAATCCTTTCTACAGAGAACTACAAATCTCTGCGCTATTTTTTAATACTGAATAACTTTTAAACAAAGTTATGTGAATGTATCTCATTATCTTAATGTACATGACACAACACACCCTTGGGCGCTCTTTAACTAGTGAACTTTTATGACTAAAATAATCTGTATTCTTACATGCCCTCCTGTCTTGATGGCACTCTCCTGTGCCATGGAGGCCCCCCTGCATGATGCACAAAAGGCTTAAAAGACCCCGTTGATGGAGGTTACATCATAACCTTTGTACCCAGGTGCAAGTTAATTGCATTGCCATTGAGTGGGCCCCTCAGCTGGCCCAGAATGGCAAACTGAGTGTAGGGTGGGTAATAGCAGCAGATGGCAAATAGCATTCAACACTAGCGGTTTTGTATTTTAAAATTGTAAATTTGTCAGCATTTATATATCGGTTTTCTTCCTGTTGGTACTCAAAGCACTTTACACTGCTTCTTATCTACCCATTCACACACACGCACACACCGATGGGGGATTGAATCCTATGCAGCTGGCCAACACTCACCACCGTATTTTAAAAAGGTTGCTGGGAAGGACAACGATAAAAGCTCAGGGAAGAAACGAATAAAGACAAAGTAAATGAGTGACAAACAGAGAGACATTTTTACCCAACATGAGAAGGACATTAAGGGTAGTTACATAAGATATTTCAGCTGTTCATCCTTCAGCCTTTGAGTAGGATGGCTGACATAATGTCAACAGAGAGTTAGGAAGAACAGGGAACACGCTTGGGGGAGACTATGCCCTTTAATGTCACACTGAAAATGAGAGAAAGTTCTGGAGAGACAACATTCCAAAATTTGAATCACTTCCACCACAGATCCACACTAATCCTACTAATGATGTTTTTCTATGTATTCATGTGGAATAGATATGTGTGGACTGGTGACCACACTTTTCCATTTTAAGACAATTAATTTGTTGCTGCTCACAAATTCAAAATTAGCTAAAAATTTCCATGAAATGGTAAAATGTCTCAGTTTCAACATCTATGTTGTTTGTGTTCTATTGTGACTAAAATAGGGGTTGTAGATTTGCAAAGCATTGCAATGTTTTTATTGACATTTATACATGCAACTATTTTTAGAATTTGGGTTGTATATGCCTCGTTACAGATGCTAGTCATAAATATTAATATTTTTAAAATATTCTTGACAAGCTTAATAATGACTAAGCTTGCATTTGGCTTTACTTTTGGCATCATCAATTATCATGAAACAGCTCAAAACCACAAACATTTATCACCTCTGCCTATCAGCGGAGGCTAACATGATATCGGGTGCAGCAGGATGCTGTCCCAAAGCACAATACTGGTATTAGCAAAAATTCAAACTAGTCTGTGTGTTAGTCCTCTAGCGCTGACACAATTCATCAGTTTAATGTGACTATTTCCCTTATCAATTAGTCCATTATCCTAGCAAAAATACCAAAAAATTTGTTGCAGCGTCCTATGTGTGGCAATTTGAGGTTCTGCAATGTTTATTGGCAGCTAAACAGAGATCTTAAAATTCACCTGGGCTTTCGAAAGCTATGACAGGCATCTGCTACTTTCAGAGCCTTTAGACTTCACAACAACTTGGTTAATCAAGGAAATAATCTGCACATTTACTGAAACGAAAATGCTTTGGTAGAGCAGCCTAAGCTCTGTTCCCCCAATGTTACAGCTAATTACATTAATTACATTAGTCTGCATTATTTAAAGTATCAAAAACACAAAGAAAATCTCATTAGATTTATCTGACATATTAGACACAATGTCCTGTTTCATGTGCAAGAAATTATGGGCATATGTGTAAGGCTGATTAGCAATGTAGTATAGGGCTATAGTGCAAATAAAACTTCTGCAACATTTGCCAAACCTTACTGTTGTTTATAAATGACCAAACAATTTAAACTGATACATATCTTAGGAAATCACAGTTAAAATGCCTTTAACTGTGTGAACCATTGTGGGTTCCAAAATATACACTGTAAATACACCAGTGTTGACTTGATAATAACCACAGAGTTATGAGTGCAATTCAGTGGTGGTAATGCAAATATCTAATCCAAATCTAAAGCCATCTGTCCACACACAATTTAAAATATTAAAACTTAAATAAAAGTTGCTGTAAACAGTTGGAACAGTGTTAATCAAAAATGAGCTGAGTGATTTCTATTCTTACATTTCTATGCACAGCATATCAATACCTTAAATCATGTTGGTTATGTTGTCAACTTTTTTAAATTTATGAAAAAATGTTTTATTTAGCTATAAGTTGGGGTCAAAAGACATCATTGATTTACAGACTGGGAGAATGTGACATGAGGTTATTTGTTGAATTAGGATTCTTAACACATACTGTCAGATTTCCGATTTCTGACCTTCTGTCACATTATACCCTCCACTCTAAAAGGATAAACATTCAAGTTCCTGGTCCAGCTGCTGGGTCTCTCTAATCTGCCTTGATGAGTCCACTGATGTTCCAGTTACATAACCTGATGTCGTTAGAGGAGAACAGAGAGCGGCCCAGAGCTTGTGACCCAGGCTCTAACACACACAAAAAAGATTAAGTTAATTGGTGACGGTGTGATGACTGGAGCAGATTCTGGCTACACACTGATTTAAAATTAATAATCCACTAATTGCAACGTAATAGGGATCATAGGGAAAGCAGGGTTTTCAGGAAAGGTTAAATTGAGTAGAACTTCGTATAAAAAAACAAAAGCCATCATGCACTAACTGCAGCCTTTATTGTTCCAGTTACATATTACATACATACTATACATTTGTGTAGTCTTGACTTTATTATGTAAAGTGCCTCGAGATGACCTTGTTGTAAATTGGCGCTATATAAATAAAGGAATTTAATTGAAAAAAATATTATGTATTATGTTTCAAATTGCACCATGATAAAAAGCAAAACCTGCACACCTTAAAGTCCACCTAGGCTTGATTGCAGAAGTCCTGGAAGATTCTAGAGTCATCGGCAGAGTATTAAAACCTACACTACATTTTTAGTGGGGTTTGCTTTTGCAAAGGTAGCATTTTGTTTTGATTTGAGAAGGAAAAGTTTAAGACTGCAGCTGTTGCTCACTTTTGGATTCCGTTGGATCATGGCTTGATGTTTCACTTCTATTGGCCCTACAGCATGCAGTGGTCAAAGGGCAACTAATTTTAACTTGACCTCTGTGCGCCAGCAAGGTGGTCAAGCAGCGCTTCGCTCAACGCAGCCTTAACTATAAACTGTAGCACAGTGACGTTCAAAACTAAACTGGCACGAAGTGTTCGGATACGAGTAGACAGACAAAAAATAAAAAGACACATTAGATGAATTCTCAGCAAGTGTGACAGGGCTGTCAGAAAAATAAATAAAAACATGCCATCTTGCTCAGTTTGTATTACATGTAGTAAGTTACAACATTATGTTTTTTTTCCAAAGAGTAAATTATTCATGATCACAACGTAAATTATAGATTTTACCATAATCATGTAGCCCCACTCTGTACGGTCCCTGCACACCTTCAACATAAAAACAGAGCTCCGCAGACGTTGCCAACAGGCTGCGAACACTTCGGTTTTTATGTAGACACGGTGTCACTTATGTAAAACTTGGACCCAAAGGCAAGAGGGAGGTCTACTTATGAGACAAAGAAAACAGATACACTCCCCAAGAAAAGAAAGAAAATGCACGCTTTAGCATTATTTTATCATCTGCAGCCGCTGTGGCTGCCAGTACTTAAGCTTGCTTACAGACTGTCAGAGTTCACAAGTGCAGGTAAAAGCTTCAGTTACTGCCGTAATTCAAGAGAACTGCTTTTTACAGTTTTATAGTTCACTCATATTTTATGCTGTTTAAAAACAAAGATGCAAATAAAATTGATAAATCACCCAACCCTACCTCCAACATCATTTTTGCTGTGTTTTTTTTTTTTTATTTATATCTTAAAACATGTGTTTTGTGTTGAAAATAAAAAGTTTGAAATTATTTTACAACTGAAGGAAACAAATTCAAACATTGCTGACTGGGCGCCAGAAAGTTAATTTACCTGAGTTTCTTGTAGTATCCTGTAGGTAGACTTTTTTTTTTAAATAATCGGAATAGGCTTTTGTTGGAGTCCTGCACACTTGATAGATTTTAGTGTATGGTTAAAAAATGTTTCACACTACAGAGCTTAAAGCAAATGCTAATATTGTAATGATCGCACAGTTGCCAGGACACCGTATCAGACTTTCAAATTCCCTGGAATATTAGATCTGAAAGGACATGCAAACAGGGAAACAAATTACCTTGAGTTCAATTCCTTAGTCACTGCCTGTGGTTCATTTTCAGCTATGTCAGACAAAAAAAAATAGGCAACATATTCACGTTTGTTCACAGACAAATACACAAATAGTTTATCTCTCCTTCACATCAGTTACTCTAAAAGCATTACAATTCTGACAGATCTGATCAGAGGGAGGCAACGACTCAATGGCTTCATTACACATCACTAGTTTGACTGACTTTATTCACTGTCCTGTGCATTCCAACAGGGTGTTCATTAACGGTATGTAATGCCAACAAATGGTGAACATGAAGCAGAAGAGGCCACCACTAAGGCAAAATTGGAGAATTCAATCCAGCCTCTAGTTCAAATCAAAGTTTAGGAAGAGATGAAAGGACACTACGGCATAAAGCAACTTTTCTTTACTGTGGTCATGCTACTTTGTTTACCCAGCCTTATCAAACAGACCAGAGGTCAGTGGATGAGTTGGAATTCAATCCGTGGAAGATCAAAGTCCAATTAACTACACTGTAAAAGTGCACACACACACACACACACACACACAAATCTGCTTTCACATAGGAAAATGCTGTTTTTCCAGCAGTATGAAGCTGCAAGCTTTACAGTAACATTTACATGCTACAGTAACTTAATATAACTTAAAATGATGAGACGTGATCATATGTTCTTATTAATAAGAATTATAGAAACTTCAGAATTCTGGAAACTACAGTTTGCACTCAAAAAAGACAGGCATGTTTTCAATGCATGGCATAATTGGTTAACATCTGATGTAACCAACATGTCCACAAACATGTTACCGTATTTTTCGGACCATAAGCCGCTACTTTTTTCCGACGTTTTGAACCATGCGGCTTTAACAGAGATGCGGCTTTTCTATGAATTTTTCTGCAGCCCTCAGATGGGCGCTGTAGATGGAAGTCAGTGCAAACAAAAAGCGCAAGCTTTTATTCTTAGCGCATGCAACCCAAGACGCAAACAGCAAAATACAATATTTTTACACCCTCACCCCCTCATAATGGAAAACACGCGAAGAAATTCCTATGATGCAGCTTTTAATTTGAAGCCATCGATCTGGCTCTCCGTGAAGGAAATCGAAGTGACAGTGGTTTCAATGCTCAGGAGGAAGATGAATAGCGATTTGTGGTTTCAGTGCACAGGAGAATGAACGACTTTAATAGTTGCGCAGTTGTGCTTTAACAGTGAGGAAGAACAAGTGACAGTGGTTTGGTGTTCAGTGGTTTCAGTTCGCAGGAGGAAGAAAAATAAAGCAACTTGGTTTTAGTGCACAGGAGGAAGATGAATAAAACCATGACTTTTATGTTTTGTGTGATCAGCACTTTTACTGCCGTGTTACAGGCACCATTCAGGTTCAATGAATAAACACTTATGGTACAAAATCGTTTGTTGAAAAGAATAAGGCACATTACATGTGTTATACCAGCCACACATACACGTAAATGCACTCTTTACCGTAATGCCGCTAAAACAGCATGAACATCCTCATGCCTACTGTGAACAATGAGTAGGGCGCATAGAACAGATATTATTTTTTTCAGCCTGGATATTGGCGGCTTATAGTCCGATGCGGTTTATATGTGACAAAATATATATTTCTTTTAAATTTTAGCGGGTGCGGCCTAAACTTAGGTGCGCTCTATAGTCCAGAATTTACGGTACTTATTATTAAGCAGAAAAGCAATAACAAACGAAGTAATTTAACTGTTTAAGGCTCAGGCGGTAAATCAAGTCTTATCAACCATCTCACAGTGAGGTGATGGTCTGTCAGTTAGTAGCAAGGCCCCTGTACATGCCGCCTCTAATCTGTCAAAAGGGGCATTAGTTAGCGTTATATGGCCCTATGACAGTTATGTAAGGAGATTTACAGCCTGCCTGACATAACACTACACAGCACACTGTTACAATGATGTGGAGTGTTTGTGTCCCTGAGGAGTGAAGGCTTCATCTGTGGTTACTGTCACCGCCTACCACATCAGTTTCACCACCTTTTATGCTCAGCATAAAAAGGTGCTCAATGCTTAATGCTTTTCGCATCATTTTTGAGAAGGACTTTATTCTGCATCTGTGTTTCCCAGTATGCCCAGGTGTTCTCCAGCACACAAAGTTTGGCCAAATGCAAACCTTTGGCCAGTTTATACTTTTCCATCTATACAAATAAACAATGATGCAGACCTATGCAGACTAAGGAATTATGGGTAAGTGTAGGTCGCCAAGGACGCTATGTGCACGCCTCCCAAATCTTAACCACGAGTTGTACAGAGAAGTGCATCGACCATGTTGATTGGATAATGTTGGTAGTGGGGATTGAAACGGGAATAGAACTGGAAATTAAGAATGGAAAAGTAGAACAACAAATGTAACAGTTTATACCCGTCTAGAAGCTCACACTGATATAATATAATATTTATGTGTTGTGTTGTGTAAATGTATTTTATTGTTTTACTGCTGCTTTAATTAGTCTCTAGTGTTGAAAAATGTATAACATTGCGCATTTACCTTTAGTTTCCGGATTGTTTCTTCATTTTCAGCTAATTGAGGTTGGTTAAACGTGATACTGCCCTCTTGTGGACACGTACGTCTAATAAGCAAGTATAAAAGGAACACGTGCAAATGAATCTGAGAGTAGGCTCACGTAGACATTTACGTGCATCAATGAAAACGTATAATTTGGCCTTTATCACAAGAGTACACACTTGCATAGGACATACCGTATTTTTCGGACCATAAGCCGCTACTTTTTTCCGACGTTTTGAACCATGCGGCTTTAACAGAGATGCGGCTTTTCTATGAATTTTTCTGCAGCCCTCAGATGGGCGCTGTAGATGGAAGTCAGTGCAAACAAAAAAGCGCCAGTTTTTATTCTTAGCGCATGCAACCCAAGACGCACAACAGCAAAATGCGGTAATATTTTTACACCCTCACCCCCTCATAATGGAAAACACGCGAAGAAATTCCTATGATGCAGCTTTTAATTTGAAGCCATCGATCTGGCTATCCGTGAAGGAAATCGAGTGTGACAGTGGTTTCAATGCTCAGGAGGAAGATGAATAGCGATTTGTGGTTTCAGTGCACGGGAGAATGAAGCGACTTTAATAGTTGCGCAGTTGCGCTTTTAACAGTGCGCAGGAAGAAAAAGTGACAGTGGTTCGGTGTTCAGTGGTTTCAGTTCGCAGGAGGAAGAAAAATAAAGCAACTTGGTTTTAGTGCACAGGAGGAAGATTAATAAAACCATGACTTTTCTGTTTTGTGTGATCAGCACTTTTACTGCCGTGTTACAGGCACCATTCAGGTTCAGGTGTATGAATAAAGACTTATGGTACAAAATCTTTTGTTTAGCGCAGCAACTCCTGCGTAATTCGTGAAGAATAAGAGACGTCTTCTCCTTTGGCTATGGAACAAGCCGTTTATTTATAACAAGGACGTTTTTGTCGGCTCTGTACATTCGACATGTGTTATACCAGCCACACATACACGTAAATGCACTCTTTACCGTAATGCCGGTAAAACAGCGCACAGAACATCCTCATGCCTACTGTGAACAATGAGTAGGAGCGCATACAACAGATATTATTTTTCAGCCTGGATATTGGCGGCTTATAGTCCGATGCGGTTTATATGTGACAAAATATATATTTCTTTTAAATTTTAGCGGGTGCGGCTTAAACTTAGGTGCGCTCTATAGTCCAGAATTTACGGTAGTTTACCAGCAAACTGTATACATGTGCACATGCACAAAAACACAGTCAGCCAGCTTTAGTGGAACAATTCTGGTAAAGAGAATTCTTAGGACCAGAAGTCCCAAAATACTCACAAGCATGGCCAAAAATATTTAAGTCAGCTTTGCCAGAATAATAATCAGACCACACTCAAACATCAAATGCAGAAGTTTAATGTTTTGCAGATATGGTCTATTTATCATTGCTGATAAAATCAAAGATAATAATAGCCAGATACAATAAAACACTGCACACCCTACTTGAAAACTTGAGTTTACTTTTCCTCTTGGTTTGGTTCATTCTGGTAGGTCTGAACACACAAATCATTGTGTGAACCAAACCAACTGCAAAATGGATCTGGCGTCACTCCGGTCCTAATCAAACTCTTGAGCATTTTGCTTGTGTTAAGAGAATAATTAAGACCCAGATCCAGCCCTGAACTGCACATTTTTACTCAACGGCTTTATGTAAAGTTCAATTGTGTGCTATCAGAACATCATTAATGTTTTTGAAAAGAAACATTAATGATGTCGAGATCGGTTTTGTCGATTACTTTTTTTCATGCAATCTCTGATGTTTGCTGGCTATCACTTTGCACTGAACCTCTTGTTAGGGAAGTTGAGTTTCCATGGTTATATACAACTCCAAATGATTTGTGGATCTCTCTCAAAAACAAGAACAGCCCCCATGCTCCCTCTGGTTCTTTTGTCCCAGTCCTCTCCCACAAAGGCAGAACATATGGAACTCAGGGTCAGAAGTCATACAGAGGGAGGGGTTGTGAAATGGCTGCCCGTGCCTCCCACCATCAACTGCTCACTTTATTGCTGGACACAAGAAGATACTGACTAAGGGTTGTGTGCTGTCAGGAAAAGTTTGCTGCATCTTTTGAGGTCGACTGGTCTCACCGACCTCCATAGACAAACCAACCATTATTAACAACCCCACCATCTTTCCCACAGCCCGTGGAACTTTAACTAGCAACAAATGGCTTCTCATACAAGATGAGAATGCGCAAGACTCTACATCTTGCTAAACAGATGGCAAGCAGGTTCAAGGCCCTGTCAGGACATTGCATTTAAACCTACAAAATATAATTGAGTCAACAAAAGTATATTCTTGACCCAGCCTTCTCGCCCCTTCCCTGTGGTATTCACAAGCTGAATCCACAACTTTACAACTTATTTTAGCTTTTGTGAGTTAGGCTTGATTTGTTACATGCCGTACAAGACATTTTGTTTTATTCATTATATATGTTTTATTTGCTGTCTTCAATTGCAGATATGTTTACAGTGCATTCAGCAGGGCTGAAGTGAAACAGAAGCTCATAAAATCTTTCATAAAATCTTTACTTGCCCAGTGAGGCCAGAACATCCAAGCCATTGACAAGCTGGTCTTTATTGAGAGGCATTATTTAAAATACAAGTGGTTTGCTGCTGGTAATACTCAGCAAGAGGTTATGGTTATGAACATGATTGTATATTTGTGTGGAGGAGACACTGGTGAGGTCTGGTTGTTACATTACAGAGATGCATTCAGTGTAGCCTAGAGGAACTGTCCAAATGGATTACTCTAACAGGATTAACAGCAGCCCAGTCAGGCTAACAGAGCAGGAAGCAACCATTGTGGACAAACTACAGAGACAAGGATGAAATCACTACAGGGTGACCATAAAACAAAGTTTAAAGAATAAACATGTTAAAATTAGTGGCCCAAGCGAAATCTACAAAACAAACAATAAATGTCAATATGAATATTGAATGCGCCCAACAAAAGGCAATTCATTTTAGCCAATTTCCGCTGAACTATTGTATGTATGTTCCAAAAACTATTAGCTGCCCATCACTGAGTCATGGCATTGGTACCTAGGGCTTGTGCTACTATTGTCGGCCCTGACATCATTAGAATACATCAGTGGGCCACGTTAGCATAAATCTTTTGTGCTTTTGTGTGTGGACAGATGGACTAACCCATTGGGAGCTTTAGCTCCTCAAATCCTTTTGTGCCCTGCTGCAGGCAGTCAACGCTCTCACCTCAGCTCTGTACTACACCTCTGTGGATTTAAAGTAACAGTGGGAAATGGCCCAGCTCCCACTGGCACCAAATAATGTCTGAACTAAATATTAACAGCAAAATAAATATGATTAGACTTGTCCCTCAAGCACAGTAAACTCTCCCAAAGGAGTGTCAAATGTCCTAGATTATTTACACTGTGTGGCCAGCTCCATGCAAGGTTTTCCATACATTAATTTATTTGTGCCGTGACAAAATCATAACTGATTTTTATTGACTATTTAAAATCTATTTAAAAATTTTACTGAAGATTTGTGCACAACTCTCTGATCTGCATGGCTGTTCTCTCTCTCTTTCTAAATAAGACAGCAGCAAGCATAAAATGGAGCCTACCTGGTAAAGACGCACTACAAATAGCTAGTCATTATTGACAATTGGTGCATGTAGATAACATCTACAACTCCAGTCCTGAAAGGTGGATCCTCGTTTTAGATTATTAAATTATCCAGTTATTTTCCACGTAATTTCCAGTAATTTTGCAAAAATGAGTAGCAAATTTGAGCTTTAATTTGAAATTTTTTTAGCTGAAGCAAGTGCAGCAACCGAGGGATGGGAAGAGATAGCAATAATGAAAACAGTAATGTGGAGAGCCTGCAAAAGGCTTAACAAGATCACGTCTGTCCAAAAACAGAGGTCATTTTCAAACCTGTAGTTCGTTTCCTCAGGTCCGAATTGGTGGGACGATTTGTAAATTAGCTCCATTTTCCCCCCGGTTCGATTTCCTTGCATACGTAAATTAATTTTTTTTAAAAAAAAGAAGTGAAACCAAACTTACCCGAAAATTGTTTTTTTATGCTTATTGGCTTATCTCATTTAGGCTGGAAACACAAAGGTGGACACTCAACATAGATTCTGTTTTGTAGCAGTGAATATTCATGAGTGCAAATCTGCTTAGAAAGAAATGGACCAGTTTATAACCATGGTAGTTGTAGAAGTCCGGGTGATAAACTAAGTAAAAGTTCTGGGAAATGCTGAATGGGAAAAAAATCTTTAAATAAAATAATTTAATCACACCAAAGTTACTTTGGGTCACAGACCAAGACCCAATCCAATAATACGCGGTTGTTTTAATCTACAGCCAAGTTTGATGCTGTGATTTTTGATTAAACAGGACTGACCAGGGTATGTGTGACAACTCTCCCCATGGAGAAACTACCATTATATGCACTGGTTGTGCTGGAGAAGGCATTAGGGGCATTTATAATAAAAACAGAAAAGAAACTAATCTCAAATATAATCTATTCGACCACTTCTAGGCCTTTTATTATTCCACATGGTATTATTCCATACATAAACTACAAACTAGTTCAGTTTCTCAATCAATCAATGAATGGCACAAATGTTTTGAAACGAGAAAGGAAACCTTTACTGGTCTAAATAGGACTGTTGGCACCTGGGTAGACAGCAGGGGTTTGTTTAAATTCGTGTTTTAGACAACCCAGCCAATCCCCCCGAGGTGCTATGGACTTATTCCTTTGGTTATAGACAATGAGTAAATTCCTTTTGCCAAATGGTAAGAACAATGCAGGGGGTAGTGACACAATTCCAAAATATCAAGGAAGTCCAGTTAGAGGAACAGCTTTGTAGACTTAAAAAAAAAACAACAGTTATTAACCAGAAAAAGAACAGCACATTAATACTTTCACTGTTATGAATGCAAGTGTGTTTTATTTTGATGGACAGCTGTTGGTGACAAAAAGTCAAAGGTGTGAAGGGTGAAGCTAGGTGAAAGAAGCAGAGCAGGACTTAAAAAAACGAGGGAGACAAGAGTGAGATGCCTGGTGCGTCAAGCTGAAAACATCTGGCAAGTGCTTTCAGCCTCTTCACAAGGGACATGGATTCTCAAGAGAGTTGAACACCTGACAGAGTGAAACTGAGCATTTTTATCATCTCCACCCTGCATTTAGTCTGCGTCAAGAAACATACTGTACGTCTGTGTGCATTCATCCACGCACGTCATTAACGATACATGCAAAATAACCATGAATGCTTTGCTTAAAACCACCACGTTGTTAGTTGTTACAGGAGAGTCATCTCTAGTCATCTTCAGGTAGATAATAATGTACAATAAATTAAAATGGGTAATTCTGTAACTTACTTTTAGGGTTCCATAAATTTGGAGTAGGATCTTTTCGATAGTTTAATAGCACATTTTCTTCTACAAAGCCTCAACTCCATTAGTACTAGCAGCTCAACGTCAGACCCCATTAAGTATTGCTTTCATTGCTCTTTATGAAAAATGCCAAGTTTTCCTAAAGATTCTTTCCATATTTCAAGACAAATCCCTAACTGTTACAACACAAGCTATTAGAGGTCAAAACCTTTACTATCTCAAGAAAGTTTATTAACGGTGAAATAAAACTACAAAAGTGGATATTTGCATGTTTGTCACTTTATGGATGTCGTCCACATCCATAAACCTTATCAGTTCTCTCGTCATTGTCAAAAGATTTTTGAAGACAAGGTGCCAAAGTCTCATAGCTGTGACAATTGGTGCATTTTAATGCACGTAAGGAAGCAGGTTACAGTCGGCTTTCTCTGGAAAGTTGATTTCATATCTCTTGCGTAAACGGGAAATCTGTTTTCTCAAACTGGAGTAGTGGCTTAAGGAAACCTAATTTCCACAGGTAGATTTCTCCTGGAGAATGCCAATTTCTCTGCTATGTATATATGTTACCTGATTTCTAGTCAGTTTTCTCCAACTTCAAAACAATGCTTTATTTAAATATATGCATTCCTGTTAACCAGGTTTCTTAAGTGCATGTGAAGTGCATTTATTATGCGAGAAAGCCAAGTAACATGGTTTATTTAGGTACATTTACATTTGGTCATTAGGCAGACACTTTTATCCAAAGCGACTAAAATAGTAATTTGGTACACACACACGATGCCGATGGCTGCCACGCAAGGTGCTTGTGTGACTGACCAGAAGCAACTAGGGGTTCAGTGTCTTGCCCAATGAAACTTTGACATGCAGGAAGGGGGGACTGGGGACCCAACCACCAACCCTGTGGTCCGTGGACGACCAACTAGGCTACAGCTGCATATAAGTACAGTCCATGATTTGGGTGTGAATACCATTTCCAAGATGGAAAATTCAAACAATTCCAAAATTCAAGAATGTAGTATATTTTTGATCCTCCAATCCTGTTCACATTTGTCACAGTCAGTCTCTAGTTTTAAAAGGACACATCCTGTGCTTAATTCACTATACTTTGAAATTAACTAAACAACATATATAAAATTAGTAAACTAAAAAAATGTTTACTGGACTGTCACCTCTCCAGCAGTATATGGATGTGCTCTACATATCTCACACTGCAACAACACTGACCTCATATCTCCATTTATAACCGGCATGCCAAACTTCTCCCTACCCAGATTAGCTCTTCACTCCTCTTACATTCACAATTCACAGACAACATTTTTAGCATTAGATGCAGGCCAGGTTGCAGTGTCTGGACTGACAAAGTTTCTATTTATGGAGAGATTTAAACCAGCTAATAAGCATGCTAGCCTTCACCTAGAGCTCGGGATCTATAACAGGACATGAGGTAAATTAAGGGAGTAAAATACTGTATGATTTTAGGAGGACAGGGAGAAAAAGAAGATACAGTTAAATACGATGTAGCCCAAGGCAAGTCTACAGGAAGCCTGGCCCTTAGACTAGAACAATGGGCTGGGGGAAATAAGGCCACACTGCCACACAAAGAGCAGGGAGGAGGGGAATCACAGCCTAAAATAAGCAAAAGCATAAAACACAACATAATGTGGGTCACTGCAATTATAGCTGCCACTAACTCAGGGTACAGGATGATGTGGGGTGCTTAGAAACTGCATATGCTTGGAAAAAAAGCAGGCTTTTGGTGCGCTACAGGCAAAATGTTGGCATTAATCATGGTAGCATTGGTGTTGTTTGGGCAATAGAGTGTCACAGGGGCAAAGAGCAACAGGCCTGACCAGCAATGTAAATGATCTCCAATAAAGTACAGAAGTGTGGAAGCCAACTAAGCCAGATGATACAGAAAGGAAGAAAAACATAATGCCTTGTAAATCTGTAGAGCTTAATGAATGTTTGCTGCACTGCGCAGTTCAGAAAGAAAAAAAAGTCCAGTTATTGTCTGTAATTTACAAAGTATACATAATACAGAAAGTGCAGCTGCAAGGTAAGCAAGATTCAATCCCAGCCGTCACGATGGGCCTACGTGGGTCTGGTGTGGACCAGCAGCGCAAACAAGAGTGTATCAACACACTGAGAACGACAGACAGATGCACACATGTCGCTGCCCTTATGCTTAGCTTTCTAAAACAGTAAAATGAATGTTTGCTACACTGAACTGTCAGCTGCACAAAATGACATTTAAAGACATCATCTTGCAGATGAAATTAATAATCAAGAACTTAACTGACAGGTTAATCGATAATTACGAAAACTGCTGCAATCTTGGTTCAAACCCAGTATTAACTGTTAACTTCCCTCAGAGTTGAGGTGATTGGTCCATATGGATTCAGTATGGTGGAAGCGTATCACTGTTACTTCCAAACCTGTTATGGGCTGAGGGTGTGCGCACACACAGTGACCAGGGCTCAAAACCACTGACGAACTATGGAAAACATGTCACTAAAAGAAATGACTCATACATTTCACTTCACAATATGTATCTCAGGAGCTTTAGCACACCTAAAAAATCTAATCACAGTTTACTTTCAAAACACAAGACTTTGTACACACACTAAGGCTGCGATACGTCAGCACATCCAGAAGCAAATCAGAAAGCTTTTCCACTCTGCATTACAATCATCAGAAAACACAAACTAAGCTAGTGAGAGAATGTCTCTGGTGACGGAGCAAACATGCTGCAACACCTCAGCAATACTGGCTGGAGTCCCAGTTGAGACACTTTACCTTATGTGGTAAGGAGGATTACTCAGAGAGAAGAACCCGTTCTGATTTTTGAAACAACAGCACTGATACTATCAAATATACAGGTATTGATCAAAGGTCAAAACAGTGGAGTAGTAAGAAGTTATCTCTGCTTTAGTGAGGCAGCACTGACACCTTTACAAACTTCTGCAGCTTAATGAACTGGATGTGAACTGTTTAACCTGAAGTTTCTTTAAAGAAAAGTATTTCAAAAGGACACTGTATGTGCATATGGCCAACAATTTTCTCAAAATACAGTGTAACTTAACAGCAGTTTCACTTTGACTGCTTCAGAGCAGCAGAGCAGAGCACAGGAAGCTCAAATCTGATTAGAACATTTCTAGAAGACACAGCTTCTTTTGCCACTTTAACACACTTAAATCGCATGTACCAAATGACCCACTTCGGTGTGAGCTGAGGTGCAGACCAGAGTCCAAAGTGCAAACTTACCTGCAGCACATGCTTCGGTTGCATCTATGTTATTGTCCTTTGTATTGGCACGTACTTGTAATTGTTGTAATTAATGGGGCATTTATGTGCGTGTTTCTGCGGTTGCTGAGATTCGCTGTGTGCGCCTGGAGCTCTGGGCTATGAGCACAGCGGAGGTTGAGGTTTTTGTTAAGCTGCGGGAGTTGTTGTGGTTCTGTTTGGGGTTTTTTTTAACTTAATGTTCAAACATTCACGCATATAAAGGGAAATGGAATTGAATGCTCATACCTGCTAGCTCGTCCGGTTCCAGTCCAGTTTCTGTATCTATCCCACAAATAACAAAGTAGTGGGCGAAGCGGCATGGCGCCGAGCTGGACCCCGCGGAGCTCCCACTCATCCCGGCTTCACTGTGCAGAGCTGCCCGCTATCACCTACTCTGCGCGACACATGTCCAGGGACAAAGGGGAAAGCCAGAAAACAAATGTCGACTCGGACAAAAATGATCCTTCACGTCGGTACCGAGCAGTAGAACCAAACCAAAATCTTCGTAATAAATAGGATTGGTTTTCAGAAGGCTGCTCCGCGGATGAACGCGTTGTGTCAGCGGAGTTTTTCCTAGTGATGTTACACCGGAGCCCGTCTGCTCCACACAGAAGCGGAAGTGTCGCTAAGCAGCGCTTTGATCCCTGCTTCTACACGCCGCGAGTCACGTGGCCGCTGCGAGCGAGGCCTCGTTACGTCACATTCGAGCAGGTGTTCTCCAAGGCGGGAAGACAAATCCAAATAAACACAATTTAAAGCAACAAAAATCTGCTTTAAATACATAACGGAACAAACTGGAGTGCAACGAAGTTGCAACTATGTAAAATACATTTTCTTTCTTGTGTTATGACGTTTAAATAGTTTTATGGTTTAAATATGCATTTGTGCAAAAACATTTTTTTATTACAGTATTAATCTACTTGCCTGGTTCCAATCTACCATGTTAAGCACAGTAAGCAGATGTGGCCGTGTACTTTGTGTGCTGATAGCTAATGTACCTTAATTTATATCAATATTTGGATGGATTCTTATATTGAATAACAGTCTATAGCAGTGCCACCTGTTGGAATTTTACAAAAATGCAGTGTGAAAAAGCATTTTTTTTTCAAGAATTTAATTTTTAAATTTCATCGGGGCTTCAAATCTCACAGCGCCAAAGGCTGCATTCAGAGATGGAGGCAAAACGCCACCTGCTGGATTCAGCAATCACAAGCATTTTCTTCAGCAAATGCCGAATTCTAGTTTTGTTTTATTTTTTTTATCAACAAATCTTATAAAGGATTAAAACAAATGAATTGTCTACTCGTTGTAACCTCTGGGAATCTAATTTTAGCTTAATTCTCTGCGCCACTGTTTTACATTGTTGTTCAAACACAACAATAAAAACCTAAGATATTGAAAAGTTACATTAAAGTTCTAGATTCATATTGAATTCATAGTTAATTGATTGTGGGTTTTTCTTTAAAATGTATTTGATGATAACCAAAAAAATTGCCATTAAAAACTTTACCTTTTAACAGAAATAAGTATCCTTTCTTTTTAGATGCAAATATACCAAATTGATTGATGTAAACAAATAAAACTGAACAGTAAAACACAATCACTACACTGGCCTGTTGATTAGTGTCATACTAACTGTTGAGTAGTTAAGTTCTGGCTTTTTCTTCCGAATGAAATCACAGTTGATAGTATCCCCAATCCTCTTGTTACTCTGATACTTTAAACTGTTTAGAGATTTTTGAAAGAAACAGAGAAAAAGCTCACATGATATGACTGATATGACAAAAATAATTTTTGAGATTGCATATGACTTTTTTTGCAGGTCATGGACACAAATCCGACTAGTAAAAAATACCTGAGCATTCGATTACTTTAACCTTTGATTAATTAGGACTAATACTTACAGCCCCTAAGTACATCTGTTTACTTGTATTAACTGTTGAGGTTTTAATCAAACCTGTTTTTGTTATTTTCCAGGTGCATTATGTATTGTGATACATTTTTGGAGAGCAGTGTCTTCCTGCTTGGTGTCAGTGATTTAACACATACAGACGTAAACATTATCTAATAATTCATAATAAACAATTTGGGGGTTTTGCGTTCAGAGGCAAGAAGCTGGGTGCTCATTTCTAGGTAAACTAGCCACAAAACTAAATCCCTTTTTTGTCTGTCTGGAAATTGATGAATATCTAAACTCTTTTCCAGTCTTTTCAAACCTTTCCAGCTTCATGCAAATCAACAACTTGTCTGTTTTTAAACACAATTAACCCCTAAAATCACTGAGCTTTTGTTGATTAGCCAAGGGCTCTGTAATTCCAACTTTGTTCATTGCTTTAGCTAAAATGAAGACCTGACAACAAGATGTTATGGTATTTTATACCTACTATGATATTTTTAGCACTGCAAGGAATCTCTGAGTAATTTTTGACCAATATTTGTCATTTACCTCACGCATAAAACAAATCTCTAGAACAGTCTTCTTCCACCTACGGAATATTGCCAAAATTAGGAGCATCCTGTCTCAAAGCGATGCTGAAAAACTGGTCCATGCATTTGTTACTTCTAGATTGGACTACTGTAATTCTCTACTCAGGCTGCACCAGTAACTCTCTAAAAAGCCTTCAATTAATCCAATATGCTGCAGCATATCATATTTCACCTTCATTAGCTTCTCTCCATTAACTTCTCATTAAATGTAGAATAGAATTTAAAACGACTTCTTACCTATAAAGCTCTAAACGATCAACTTCATCATACCTAAAAGATCTCCTCGTTCCATATCATCCTAATAGACCACTTTGGTCTCAGAATGCAGGCCTACTTGTGGTTCCCAGAATGGGAGGCAGAGCCTTTAGCTATCAAGCTAGTCTCCTGTGGAACCAGCTCCCAGTCCAGATTCGGGAAGCAGACACCCTCTCTACTTTTAAGACTAGGCTCAAAACCTTCCTCTTAGATAAAGCTTATAGTTGGTTATAGTCATGCTGCTATAGGCTTAGACTGCTGGGGGACTCTGCACTGTGCCACTTTCCTCTTCTCTTCACTCTCTCCTCTCACCCCACATCTACAATGTCACCACTGTATGACATTAAGTCTGTATCTTCTTTGTCCCGTAGTCGTCTTTCTCTCCCTCGGTCTCCCTCTCTCTGTCCCTGCCTTCAGGTGTCCCTGGATTTGGTGCTGTGTCTTCCAGTGCGCAGCTACTGGTCCTACTAACCTGCCCAATGTTTTGTTGTTGCTTTTGTTGCTCTGTTCTTTTCTCTCTCCACTTTCCACTCAGCCCAACCGGTCAAGGCAGATGGCCGCCCACCCTGAGCCTGGTTCTGCTGGAGGTTTCTTCCGGTAAAGGGAGTTTTTCCTCTCCTTTGTTGCCTATAGCTGCTCACGGGGTATTTGTTGGGTTTTCTCTAAATGTTTATATAATATTGACTTTATTATGTAAACTGCCTTGAGATGACTTTGTTGTAAATTGGCACTATATAAATAAAGTTGAATTGAATTGAATTATTTAAATTCAAATCATTTGATTTACTTTATATATACATACAGGTTATCCCAATGGGCTCACTGACATATTACCACTGTATTTACCTTAAAGTCCCTATTATATATTTTAAAGAAATAATGCAGCACTTATTTAGGCACATTTTATGTTTTGTGTTGTTTAAAGCTTTCAGGGGCAAAAATGCAACAAATCCCAAAATTGTCATTCATTTAAAACTTACATGGGAGAACTTTGTCATTTTTTGGTGAAACATTTTTGGTGGTTTTAACTGTAATTGATACATTTTATGGGTAAGCTTTAATGTCTGGTTTTAAGTTATACAGAAGTTTAATTTAAACTGTACTGTACTGTACTACTTCTTCAAATTTACGAAATAAAAAAAACAATATAGAAGCCCCTTTTATTAGATATCTGCTGTTTACCTTAATTGTGGGGTCATGCTACATTGCTTCCCGCTAAACATGCAAACACAGTAAAGCAGCAGTATAGCTAATGGTGAGCAGATCACTGGGTTCGGTTTATTGTAGGACTGATGTGCATCAAACTAGACAGCTTAAAGCTGTGACCTGTACTGCAATGTCTCCATCTGGTGATGAAAAAGAAAGAACGAGTCAATAACCAATGGATCCACAGGACTGTATGTATTTCGACATTAATAACAAATACAGTGTCCTTAGAATTAGTGTTGTTTTGTAGTAGAAAAATCATGTTCACTTTAAAAAGGGAAAACTATGCTACACGAAGACTTTTTAAAAGATATGAAACATTTAGGCAAATCAGTTTTTTCAAACATTATGAGGTAGCTGGAAAAAGAACATGTTTTCACATGACAAACTACTCCAAACACAATTAATATATTTACAGTGTCTCTATGTGCAAACAGTTAAAATGCAGAAAATTCAGTTTTTTAATACAAATAATATGGTTTTGAATTGTGCTATATACAAATGCTTAGGGGGAAAAAAATCAGTTTTATGATAAATGCTGTTCTCTCCACAAACAGCCCATTTCTTTGTCAGTCCTTGAGGTTGGCACTTCTTAGTGATGGAGTCCTGGATGGAATCCACCCTCTTCATCTCCTTACTAAAAAAAAATACATAAATAAAAAAAAAAGAAAAGAAAAAGAGAAAGTATAAGAGGGGAAATAAAAGATGATTGCCTATATCATAAATGCCAAAAATCATGTGAAATTTAACAGTCCACTTGGCTGCAAGAGAGTTGTTCTTAGGCATGAAAACCACATCAGTGAGCATGTAAAGCATCACCTGTTGTATGGCCTTGACAACGATGGCTTCTCTTACAACTTGAAACCTTTGCCCACAGACTTCCCTATGTTGAGAATCAGGGTTTGGAACATATTTTATTACATATATCAAAACATGTCTGATTTAAGTTTTAAGAATTTATTTAACAGCAAAAGAAATTACAAGACTTCAAAATGACACACTTTGTCCCTTTGAGGTGTCTCGATTTATTTCTTTTGTCCGCTGTATGGCTTCAAGCTTGGTCTTCTTCATCAAGGGGGGGGTTGCCTTGTGGGAGTTGTGCCTCTGTCTAGGTGATCTGGATGGACTAGATTTGGGTCTTGCATTGCCCAGGCTACTTCTTCTGTCTCTCCATGGTGGGAAGCTATTGGCCCAATCCTCTGATGCTCGCTTCCTTGCTGGTAATTGTATGGGAGCCGAAGATGGTGGCCCATGTGTGGCAGAGTGAGTACTCTGTAAGGTTGAGGTGTTGCTACAAGAGAGAGAACGCTTTACTGCGGATCTACGTGAATATGTGGGACCAGATGTGCTTGGCTTAGATTTAGGAAGACAATGGATGGCAGAACTTTCTGCAGACAAATCTTTAGAGAAGGCTGAGCTTCGTCTAATTTCAGACAGTTGTCCATCTGGGGAAGTCAAAGTATTTATGGAAGCTGATGGGCCTTCTTGGCTAGAAAATGAAGGCTGCCTGGAAACAACTCTTGCTTGTCCTTTGGCTACACTGACCAGATCCTGGGTTTTCTTTTTGTAGTGGCTCTTATTTACAGATTTTGATTCGGGCACACATCTATCTTGGTCACTTTTGTCCAAGTCTAGTGAGTCGCCCTTTTTGTGGGTTGCTGTAGAGGTCTTAAGAGGCTGAGTTTTATCTTTACCGAATGTGCCTTTGGAATCTTTTGCAAGTTTCAAGCACTTGCTGGATTCTGATGGTGTCTGAACAGAAAGACGAGGAATCACAGGATCACGACACAAAGAGTCTACTTCTTTACCAAGAGACTCTGGGACCTTGTCTTGTAACCCTTTAAATAACAATGTCTTTTTTTGAGGCTTTTCACTGGTAGCGTCATGAACACCGTTCATGGTTTCAGAAGCATGTCTGTTTTGTACAGTTATTGAGGCACTGCCACTATTATCTGATCGTGATGGTAGAATCCTCTCCATAGTTGCCTTCTTTTTGTCACCTTTGGCTTCAATCAACTGCTCTTTCTTTTTGATTTTGCCACTATCCTCCAAATGCGAGAGAAAGAATCCCTTACTGTCTTTGTCACTTTCATCCTCTGTGTCAGAGTCAAGGATTATTATGCTTTCCTGTGTTGAAATACTTTTTCGGTTGCTCTCCCTTTTAGACAGGCACGGCTGTATGATGTTTTCTTGTAACTTTTTAAAAGTTCCACCCACATCGTCCACCGTTTCAAGTAAATGTCCTCTTTGTTGACTACAAGCAAGATCCCCTGTGTCCTCTGAGCTTGAAGATAGTCTTTTCCTTTTTGCTGTCTTTTTGCAGATTTGGTCACTTTCATCCTCAGTGTCAGAGTCAATAATTATTATATCTTCCTTTTTTGAAATGGTTTGTTTGTTGCAGTTGGGTTGAACATGCTTTGAGCCAGGTCGTTTGTCCATCAGCTCTTTAAGTTTTTGTAACCCTGAATGCCTCATTCGACCAACTTGCACATGTGTAGCCCTATGTTCAATTTCTTTTGCAGGCACAGAATCACCTTTGTCTGAAGGCACAGGTGAAGGAGTTTTCAAAAAAGGGCAGATTGGTGTTAAATAATTATGTTCAGGTGCAGTTGAGTAATTTTCATCAGTTTCACAGTTGTTTTCAGACTCAGAGTAGGATTCCTGCATGTTCTTAGCTTTATGAGGTTCTGTCGTGGAGTCCATTTCCTTTATAGGTGTGCTCCTGCTTGATTTTCTAAATTGTGCAGTTTTGGATTCCAAAAAACTTTTAATGGTGTCAAACTCCTCTATCTGGGAGTGCACAATCGCTGGTCCTGGGTCTGATGCTGGCTGATGTAACATCTGTTCTTTGGAACATGTGTCAACAAGACTTTTTAATGACTCAGTTTCACTATCTTGTAGCACAATTACTCCTGGGTCATCCGGGGCTTCTTCCTCTGGTTCATATTTAAGGTCTGATATGCTTAATGGGAGGACTATCCAATCATCATCATCCATATGATCAGCCGTTTCATCTTTTAAAACCGAGAAGTGACTGCATAATGAGTTGCAGTTTGTTTGGGATTCCAAAGGTCTTTCACCGTCACGTTTAGGACAAGATAGCTGTTCAATGCCATCTGCAATATTAACTAGACTTGAACTAGAGCAAAGTTGGTCTGTATCCATAATTCCTATGGTCTCCTGTCTCTTTGGATTCAGTTTCTCAAGTTTTGTGTTCATCCAAGTCTCACTTGTCACATTTCCATGGCCTTCATTTTTAAATGTTAACCGCTTACTACTGTTTTCAGGCAGTTTTTTAAGTGATGCTGATTCTTCTCCAGCAATGTTCTGGATCTGTGGATTTTCATCGTCACTTATATCTTCATAATGAACATCTTCAAAACTTGCTCGGATTCTTAATTCCTCTTGCTCCGAGTTTACGAGTTTTGTCAATAGATGTGATGTGTCCTCACAATCTGAAATGTCTTCATATTCCGGAGCTTTTATATCCCCAAGGATGTGTGCTCATGATTGTTTTCAGATTTAGAGGGCTGTCCTCTAACTTCATTTTCTGAAAGTACTATACCTAAATCCCTTTGTGAATGCACAAGGACTGCATTCTTCCTTGCTTCTTCAAAGCTATTCTTGCGTGGCTTTTGGTTTGTGTTAAGTGACACCACATTAACAATTTTAATTGATGAATACATCTCTGGATGTGATGTTATTTCTTTACAGGTGATATGGCAAGAGTGTGAATCATTTATTTCTCTTATTTTTGTATTAGCATCTTGGTTTTGAAGGAACGATGAGAATTCAGATGTACTGCTGTCATGTACCTTCAAACTTGGATCAGATTGAAATTCTTCTGAGACATCAGTCACATCCTGGACCTTGTTCAAATCTATGGGTTCCACTGACTTTGGATCTATATCCCTTTTCTGGGAAAAATCAGACTCCCTGTTCATTACATCCAAATTCTTGCTCATATTTGAAAAAGGAGAGTTGTATTCTTCATAAGATAAGCCACAGTTGAACTGTGAACTGCTGAGATGCTTCTTAGTCAGTTCATCCAAGATCACTGGAGGGACTGCTGTGAGTACCACTGGACTCTCATCTTCATTCCTTGTGCAAGTGCCAGCGACATTCACCAGAATTTGTGGATATTCTGTGGATGTAAAAAGATGAATGTTATCGATATCCCCATCCCAATATTCTTGCAGTATGACTTCAGAAAAGTTTTCCACTTCTGCAATCATCTTTACTTTCTCCAAACTAGCAGTCAGCTCCTTCGGTACAGGTAATGAATAATGAAGATTTGCCATGCCATTCTCAATGTATTTATCTATCCATTTACTATGGAAATTTTCATCAATGCAAAGAAATGTTTTATCCCCATATTCATCTAAAAAGAAACTTTTTCCAGCAGCATTTGTAAACATAGTTACATTCATGTGTTTTTTAAATGGCAAATTTACATTTATAGATGCACTCTTCTTAACAGTTTCATTTTTAGGTGCACGTTTTGAATGCTCTGTGGCAGAGGCCAAGGTACCTGTTTGCTTCTTTGATGCAACTGTAGACTTTGGAGTTAAGGGAACATTTGCTTCGGTGAACTTTGAACTGTCATCTTTAAGTGCTTGTCCTGTTGCAACAGAGTACTGCTGAATTTCAGAAAACTTGACGCCTTGTCTCTCCACATACTCTTCAGAGACAGATGTTGGGTGTGGGGTAACACTATTGTACTGAAGACTGGACTCCCCATTGTCCTCACTGGTGGTTATGGAAGCATAGTTTCTGCTTTGCGGAGTGGAAGCATTTGTATATCGGGCAAGTCTCTTTTCAATAAAGTCCCTTATTTGGTCATCTGTCGGACATTCACTGGCCATCTGACAACGGAGAGAGGAAAGAGAGAACAGTGGTTGACAGTAAGTTCTTCCGGAGTGATCCAGGATTTGTGCTTTAGTGTGTTGACCATGTAGAAAACGTGGCAAACTTTTCACTTGCTTCACTTGAGAACTAGCATCATGTTTATTGTTGGCAGTATTCTTCTCTGGCAAAGTAGACTGGGTTTTTTTGAAGTATCGTGTTGAACTGTAATCTGGAGAATTTTCTGTGAGTAAGGCATACATCAGTGGGCTAGATGTCAGCTTTTTGTTCACAGGCACAGAAGAACGCACATCCTGTCCCATGCAGTCTCCCTCTAGTGCTGTAGAGATGGCACCAGCTGAAAAGGAGAGAGAGTTTTTATTAGCTGACATCTCAGAGTAACTCAGTAAAACCCATTACTAGTGTGTCCGCTTCTGCAAGCTCCGCAGGTTTAGGATTTTGGGCTCTTTCCTGTCATTTCTGTTGTGGTGGTAAAGTGGTGGAAAATGTTGTATTTGTGCATTTCTTTTCTGCCTCTGACCTGGAGAATAAGCCACTTCGAACTCCACAGAGAACTGGTTGGCTACCATGTTGCGTTGTGTTTCAGTATCAATTGATGTGAGAGCATCAAGATTAATCTGATGCTGCTGTGCCTTGATTGTGTAGACATCCAAACTGCATTGCGTAGGGAGCTCTCTTTCAAGTGACATCTCCAGGTAATCATAATCATTTCTAAGACACAATAAAGCTAAATTAGTGGGTGGCTGGTCTCGTACTACCTCATGCCCTACTTTCAGGATGCCCCAGTAACTCTTAATCCAAAATGCTGCAGCAAGATTACTGACTGGGATTGGTAAGAGAGATCATATTTCACCTTCTCTAGCTTCTCTCCATTGGCTTCCCATTAAATGTAGAATAGAATTTAAAACCTTTCTTCTTACCTATAAAGCTCTGCAGTCAAGCTCCATCCTAGCTAAAAGATCTCCTTGTACCATATCATCCTAATAGACCACTTTGGTCCCAAAATGCAGGCCTACTTGTGGTTCTCAGAATTTCCAAAAATAGAATGGGAGGCAGAGCCTTTAGCTATCAAGCTCCTCTCCTGTGGAACTAGCTCACAGTCCAGATTCAGGTAGCAGACACCCTCTCTACCTTTAAGTCTAGGCTCAAAGCATTCCTCTTTGATAAAGCTTATAGTTGGTTATAGTCATGCTGCTATAGGCTTAGACTGCTGGGGGACTAACTCCTGATTCGCTGTACCACTTTCCTCCTCCAAGCCCACATTTATAATGTCACCACTGTATGACATTAACTCTGTGCCTTCTTTGTCCCGTTGTTGTCTTTCTCCCTCTCTCTGTCCCTGTCTTCAGGTGTCCAAGGCTTTGGAGCTGTGTGTCTTCCAGTGCGCAGCTACTGGTCTTACCAACCTGCCCATTGTATTATTTTCTCTCACCACTTTCCACTCAACCCAACCGGTATGAGTGGAAAATGTTACATAATTTTTACTTTGTGCAAGCTCAACATAGAAGAGGGGACAAACAGAAAAGAGTGTGGAAACAGCTTGTGGAAAACGCAAGTAAAAAAAAAAAAAAAAAAAAAAAGAGTGACCATCTTATTTCAGATCTTATTTTTTCTGTCACACCCAGTTGTACTAGCATTTTTAATAACATGGTTTCTTCTTGTACAGTTATTCACCAAGATAAACAGCCAATCAGAGTAGTCTGACACATATGCTCAAAAGATCGTGCCTGGGGTCTGAGTAGTGCCAACTATGCAGTAATCACTAAGTCCCCATCCTACAATATTAGAAAGTAAGGAAGACTAAAAGGGAAATTGCTGGGAAATCTTGCAGATTTGCAGATCCTTGCGAACGTTTGATGTAAACACCAACTGTGATAGGTGGAGGCAACATTAAGCAATGATTTTGCTTTTGGTAGGTTTTTACAATAAGGTAGGGATGCTCACAAACAAAACTAAACTAAATTAACTAAACTAAACTAAACTAAAACTCATACAAATTTTCTAACCACGAAATAAAACAACAACTCTAAGACCAATAATTAGTGTTAGATTTCTCACGAAAGACCCACAAAAAGAGTATGGGGAAAGTCACATGTTTTCTCAATCATAAACATCTAATCTACTACTACAGCCCAAACGCCACTTTCCCCCTTGGCCATACCACTTGACCCCAACCTTCTGTTTTGCACAGTTTCGTACGATAGGGACATCCATCATTCACACAGAGGGATGTCCCAGAGAAATGTCTGGGCTTTTTGGATTGGACATCGAAGAAGCCAGAAGCCTCCACATTGTAATGTACAGGAACCCTAGATGCACTGACTAATATTACACTTTAGCCCATTTTACACATGCACTACAATCTTGACATTAACTTGACTTTATGAGTAGGGGATATATGTGTGAACACAGATGTCAACGTTATCCAGATGGTTTTCCTCAGACTCCTACTGCAATGTCCATATTATGTGCATGAGCTTGTGAGTGTAGCATGAGGTTCTATCACGAATCATTGAGAGGATTAAAAGCGAGTGAATGGGCATGTTGAGGACGTTGCTTTCCCTCAACTACTGTTATAGTCCAAAGAGAGCCTTTTTTATTAGATGTACATGGTGTAAACAAAACACTATTTCCCACAGCTCAAGTTTTCTACAATGATCGTGCATAAAAATCAAGCGGACTTTCAAATGTGAGGATGGTTCTCACTCCCGCTGTGTTACAGGTCTAAAGCAACAGTCCAGACAATGCCCATGGCTAAGTTCTCCTAAGATTGTCCAGAGTTTATTTGTGAAACAAGCTATAGCATCACACCACCCTGTGGAGCACAAACTGGGAGTGATCAGAACCCTAGATCTCTAGGCTGAGAGTGTGTCTGCAAGTGGCGAGGGAAATGCAGAAGACACTCATCAGGAAAGCTCCCAGAACCTGAGGACACTCAAACTGGGCCATAAAATCCACAATAACATCCAGTAAAAAGAGGACACAACAGACAGGAACGACAACGACAGGGTTGTCGATACACCTTAATGTAACGTAACACACTAAGGGAGAAAATTGCTCATGACAAATAGGAAATATCCAGACATGGTGCTATGTAGTATCAGCAGTTCAATACAGTGAGAAATGTACAAATATATACATTGAAGAAACTAAACAACTACTTCACAAATGCAGGGTACAACACAGAGCCAGCTCCTGTCCATCTGCATCTAATAAACACAGGTCACTCCTTAAACATCAATGTCCATGTTGTTGACAGAATGAAAAAAAAAAACATATGTCCAAATGAAATGACTCAGAGGAGGTGAATTTATGAATTATTACACCATTTATCCAACACTGGCAATGCAGTCCTTTCATAACTACCTAGGTGGCTGCACAGTCATCCACAATCTAACTCATGTAGCGCAAAGAACACACATGAAAGCAGGGTTGGACAACAACCCCCAGACAACGATCAAGTGATGACTTAACTCTCCAGCAACAGCCTGCATTTCTAGCCAGTTTGTTAGAAGTTAGGAAGTCTTTCGGAAGAAGTGAAACATCTTTGAGAACCACAAGCAAGTCCAATTGGCACTGATCAGCACTTAACCATGACCTGGACGAATGAGACAATTGCTCTTTGGTACTTGATGCTGGCACTGCACACTATTGATTTTTCCAACAATGTTTTGGAAAATCCCAAATTTTCCCAGTTGGTGGTGAAGCTGCTCAGGAGACACTTGGACATCTGAAGACAGTTTTCCCGAAAATTACTGACTTGAGATGTCACCCCTGCAGTGAGCATCGCTGCAGAAAATTAGTTAGATCTAGAGCCAAGGGTTTCTTTTGTTAGTTTCATAACTAACTTGATATATTTGATAATTCATTTGTCATTGTATCAAAAACCCCCACTGGGAGAATAGATGTGTTCCACTTTACAATCCGGACATAGGTAATTTGAGTCACCTATGAGTGATTATGAACTGTTTAACACTAGCTTCATGTGTCCAATCCCTGAGACTCTGCTTATGTCAGGTTCAATACAGCAGTCAACAAAACCCTCATTTGGATGATTCTAATGCAAATCCAAAATCCCTTTCACCCATGTAACACTTGGTTGTCCCTAAGCCACACAGTTAAGACACCAAGCAACTTCCTTCCAGATGTCAGCCAGTCATATGTCGGCCAGTCAGATGTCAGACAAGCTACCTAACAGAGGCGCTCCATGTCACCAGCCAAAGGAGGCAACAGGCTCACAAAGTTAATCCATCAACAGCACTGCCTGTGTACAAAGTTTGTAATGACACTGGCTGTCGCAGACCTCCCTAAGAGGACCCTAACTCTCACCAGAAGTCAACTTGTTAGCTTAGCTAGTAGGCTGCAAATATTCAGGTAACTTAAACATCGATGAAATGTCTGTCTAAACTAACTGCCAAGCTTATTTATTAATTACAGATGCAATCAAATTTGGACAACTGTAGAAATAAAATATAATCACTACTGTGTATTACCGTACACTAAGTTATTATGCTATGAGGTATAGTGCGTATTTTATTGAATTTTCCATATCTTAAGCATAGCGGTATTATGATATGTACATTTTTGCCTAGGGCCCCAGGAGACTGTAGGACCACCGCTGCCGCCTAAATGTGTGTTCTCCAAAAAAGTAACCTGACAATTCCTCAACTATGAGGAGTGTCAATGGACACTTCAATAAAATTGCTGGCCTTACGATTTATCAACGACTGCTCTACCTCCACAGCTTCCCTAAATCATAGGGAATAAATGTATCTCCATGCATACACAAAATGTAGACAATTGTTCCAAGTATAAAACCGAGTCCTTTTTGTACCTGCGCGCACTCATGTGCGCTTTTTTATCTAACTACGACAGCCAAAAGATTTTCTACAAGTTAGGACCTTTTGAAAGCTGGGATAGGCTCTCTCTCCTGCCCCCCCCCTTGACCCAAACAGTCAAGTCAGTCAGTTATCTCTAAGTAGTTATAAATAAAAGATAAATTTAAACAAAAAAAAAGGACCTTTTGTTCACGAGGAGACATTTTACTTTAAAGTTCGCACTTGGGCTAAACATTCTGGAATTAGAGTTAGAATTATGTATATGTAGTTAGCTTTTGGATTAGGCATTTTTTGTGAGTAAAGGGCTAGCAAACGCGTTATTTTGACGTGTGTCCCCACAATAATAGAAAAACGAATCTTGGTATGTTTAAGTTAAAATAGAGGAGAGTGTGGGTAAGAACTAATGTCGAGTGACACATCATCTGTGTGCATCTGTATTATGAAATTAAATTTTACCTAATTTAAACCAATCATTTTATAAGAAAAACTAGTCATATAATCTAGAAAGCCAGAATAATATTTTTGTCTACTGTCCGGATTATAGTCATAGTGGCTGATGTAGGCTATTGATGTCTATCCCTATAATTTTCCAGATTCATATATATTTGTCAGGTGGCGTATTTTTCCAGCTTGGGGCTTTGAAACAAAAATTTGTGCTTTGATGAGAAAAAAACGAACCCACAGAACTGCGGGTAGGAGAGGAACTAAAGTGATGGCGCGCATGCTGCGGTTTCCTGGCACGCAAAGAACCTCCCCGTGCACAGTGACGTGAGCACAGGGAGGTTGAGCTCTGCCAGGTTGGTGCCGATTATTCAAAGCAAGCGGAAGACGTGCAAAGTCGCGCGCACAGAAGGGAGGGTGCTGCTTTCGACACCAGTTCCGGTATCTGCGGCACGTTGTGGAAACGGTCTGCTACAGCCTCTTAAGAAAAAAAACAGTACAACAACAACCGTAATTTCAGTTGCGTCTCATAGAGTCTGCCTGACGTGAATCACTGTTACATTAAATCAAACGTGCGAAGAAACAAACTTAAACGCAAATGTCCAGGCTTCCTCGAACACAACACGGCCCACTACTTACCGATTCTTCGCATTCCACATTTTTTAACGAATTTCTCAAAACCGCCTTTACTAGAGACCTCCAAGATTTTCATGAGTCGAAATTTCACGACATGGGATTCTACTCCGGCCAACTGAAATAAATCCAAATGCGGTTGGCTGTTGTCCGTAAACGTTAGCGTGTCCGAAGAGCGGAAAAGCTGGAATGTTTTGTCCGGTGGCGTCTCCGCGTTCGTCCCTCCTGCGCCTCACTACAAGGATCCAACTGTTAAACTGTCCAATTTATAGGACTTTCAGCGTGAGCTGTGATTGGTCAAATTTCTTCAAGGGGCGTGTAAATGTTTTTACCGAGAGTGAGGCGCTATTTCGCAATATGTTATTGCTTGTTTGTATTTGTTTTGATTATTACCAAACAGGTGTTTCATAACAAAACGAAACTTTTATTAAGCTATATTAAATAGTGGCTCTGCGTGAAATGAACTATAATTACATAAGCTATCAGGTCATAGAAGGCGGTTAAATGTGCGGAGATAAAATGGCCACTTGGTAAAACTACGGGCACAGATGGAAGTATAACACATTCCAGTACAGGAAGTGAGGAAAGAATCAATATCTAAAACTCACGTTCGTAGCGACCATGCACTGAGCGGGTTCTGTGATGATAATTGAAAAAACAAATCAACTTTTATTTACCATGGTTGTCAGTCACACTGCCATAATCTGGCATTAAAATTATTACATTTTCTCCTTCTCTGATCCATTATTATTACATTTCAAAATGTCTTAATTATTATAATTTAATATAATTAGTTATTTGTTGTTTCTCTTTTAGCAGTTTTGGACCCTGGGTTTTTTAGTTTCAGTTTAGATTCACGTTTTTAAAGAAATCTACTTTCACTTTCTTCATAGTCTGAAGACCCTTGAGTGTAGAATAATATCCTCATTCTCCAGGTGTTGATCTGATTATAGCCAGTTTCTTGGGGCTAGGCTGCAGAAGATCCTGCTTTCTTTAAAGATAACACTTTTAATTATACTTTGTTTATGGCATATGCAGGTTTATGTGATGCTCTTCTCTCTTTTTACCCTCCTGTTAACTTTCACAGTATATCTGATGCGTGCTTTTGAGTAACATACTTTATATGCAATTAGTAGTAAGCACTAGTAATGTATAGTTATTACTTGAAGAAGGACATGGAAAGCCATGAAAAATGCTTACAAAGAGAAGAGAGGGTTTGGGAAAGGAAAACAGAGAAAACCTGCGGCTAAGAGAGTGTGTTCTGGCCTACTGCCAATAGCCTGTTATATGAGTGTGTCTTCCTGAATGTTTTTCTCTATCTTTACATTTACATTTAGTCATTTGGCAGAGGCTTTTATTAAAGCGACTTACAAGTGAGGTACAGGCAAGCAATAAAATAAGTTAAGGAGAATAACATCAAAGTAAAGTGCTATCAAAGAAGTGTTTCGGTTTCATGAGATGCAAATACAAGAAAAAGCAGGAGCAGGAAGTTGTTTTTTTAAGGAATATATGGAAGAGTTATCTTTTTATGTGTGTTTGTTTAATAGCTGTGCATGTTTCCTAATAACCTTAACCCCCGTTTCTGTGTGAGTGCCGCTGCTTTAAAGTGCCCTTACTGTCACAGAGTGGAGCAGGAACACTTTCCTGCCCCCCCCTTCTTTTTTGATGTGACTCAGCAGCCCCAGGCAAACAAGCATTTGATTCAAGCCCATTTTAGACATGAGCTCTAGAAAAAGTCTGGAGGATCAGGACCAGGCATTGTTAGGGGATTTCCATTCTGACATGTGGACAAGATCTGGAGATAGTCTGGGCAAGATGCGTTTTCACTTGTGAAGAAATACTCCATTTGTGTTTAAATTTTCATTCATTCTTTCACTCAGTTGTGTGTTCCTGTCTGCAGCCATGAAATATAAAGATGAGGTGTCCTGATCTGCCATCCAGATTGACTTTGGTTTTGAATGCTTTCAGACTCACCAAACAAATTTAATTTGTTTTCTTAACTTTATTAAATCAATCTAGCCATTCAATCCTAAGAGAACCAGCAATGCACATTTTTATGCAGGTCACATAGAAGCATTAACTTACTCCAATCTGAGACACTGTGATCTTACTGTATCCTGTACTGTATCCCTTGCTGTGAGCCCATCTCTGCTTTGACCAGCCAGTTTGTTTTTGTGTCCTCCGCTTTCTCCTGGTTTGTACATTAGATCTTATTTCCCCCTCCATCACCTAGCGCGTGTGTTGTTTCTGCTCTTGGGTCGCAGTCTGACTAAACACTAAACACTGTATTTTTGTTGAAGGAAAAGTTTAACATCCAAATTTAATTTGGCACTTATTCTGCTCTTATATATGCTGATTTTTGTTAATTTTTGTGTTGGTCCTGAGATAGACTGGAGACTTGTGCAGGGTGTAAACCCCTCACACCTAACGACACCCGGAACAGTCTCAAGCCACTTAGATTTTTTTATTAAATATTACTTGACCCTGATGTCAGTTTTTACAGTGTTTTTTCAATGCAGGCATTTCATGTCAATAATATCATTAATTGAGGCTGCCATAGCGTAAAAAGTTACCTCTCTTATGAAGCTGTCTGTGGTTGCATAGTAAGATATTTTTGTTCATTATTACTTATGAGTTTTTGTGATCAAAAACATTCGCAAATCAAAAGTAATTAAATATTAGTTTTTAAGGCTTTATCTTGCCTGTTAAATGCTGATGTATGTAATACACGTAACTGATGTTATTTAAGTTATTTGTACTGTGTATAGTTTTTTTATAGGATATAAGAATTCATTTTTATTGATTATTGCTCCACCTTTACAACAGCCCAGTCACTCTTCACCACCCTCACGTTCACAAAAAAAAACACCATAGAGCATTTTTTTAGGTTTTTAGCTCCCTTGTGCACATAACACAACAGCTGATGTGATGAGATAAAGATTAACTAATGTTTTAATCTGAGTGGAATAAAAAGCTCCAAAGATCTGCAGTGAAGCCAAGCCATTGTCCAAAATCACTGAGGTATACAGAAGACCATGTACCTCAGAGTTTCTCACACATCAAAACAACTAGAGTGTTGCATTGATAATATAAGTATTTGCTTTTGTCATGTTTCAGATTTTTATATTTGTCTAAAGCTGAGATGCACTGATCAAAACTGAAGAACCAGCACTTTGATACGTAGGACAAAAAATATATCGTGGCTTTCAGTGGTCAGTGAATAATGTTAACTAGGGGTGTGAAATATTGAGAAAAGATTTTATGGATGACAATAAGTAGACAATACCGACAAATGTGAAACTGGAGTCCATGTAATGCAATCTGGTAAGGTCCTCCAGGGTTGAATTTCCTCATTCTACTCTGAAGAAAGAAAAATTGTTTGCTGTTAATGACTAGGTCCTAACCCTAAAAGACCATACTAGACTCTTAGGAATTTGCTAAATTACTATTGTCTTTTTATTAATTATTATATATATAATTATTGTATTGTGTAAATGAGAGCAGTAGAGTGGTTTTGCATCTCAGCTTCAAACAAACGTGATTAGATGAAACATGACAAAGAATGCTAAGACAAAATAATGTTGTTGTTTTAGCCAATAGTTCAAGGAACTCTGAGGTACACAGTCTTCTGTATGTTTCAGCAATTTTGTCCCATGGCTTGGCTGCAAGTTAGGGCTTAACTTTCTTAGATGCACTTTCTAAAAACAAAAGTTTAATTATTTTCCAGGGAATAAGGATGCTTACATGCTTAAATAATCCAAGTATTACAGATGATGACTGGGCTTAATACCTTACAGATACTCCATGGCACAGCAGCTCCAGCAGGAGTGGTATGATCAAATTCCAGTGCAAGTTATTGCCCTGGTAATGACAAACAAACCACCGTCTTTGAATCCATAACTAGTTGCCACCTACTCCGCTGTTGTCCCGTATCACTTGCAGTCATGTTGCATGTCATGTTAAATTCAAGATCTTATTTAAAGTACTTGCCAAATTCACTGTTCATCTGTTTCCAGGCAGTGCTATTATTCCATTCTGGGACTCAATAAGTTTATCCACGGAGCTCTGCTCCAACGTGCACAGATAATTAATAAAAATAAAGCAAAGTAAGGTAAAGATAGCTAAATCAACTAGGGAAGCTAAACAAGAAGAGGGCTAAGTGAACTAGAAAAGCTAGGCATAAGCAAGGCTACACATAGCAACGGGAAGAGAAGTCAAAAGAGGCAAACTAACCCTCAGTCAACGACCAACATACAACATACAACCCTTTCAGACGTGCACTAGCCATAAAACAAAGGAGCATAAAATGTGACTGTGTCATCCATGTCAACCAGCAACAAAACTGTAATTGGAGGTGACGTAATGTGCGCTGTGTTGTGAGCAGGTCCTGGAGATGATGTTTTGTTAGCTGTGGCATTAACAGGTTGTGGAGATGCTGTGGCCTGAGCCTAGGTCTGAGCCTGGCCCTGAAGGTGACGTGACATGACCTGACTGTGTTGCAGTCGGTAGCGCGGTTGTCCACCAATCCCACAGTTGTTGGTTTGATCCCTGGCTCCTCTGGTCACATGTCAAAGTGTCCTTGAGCAAGACACTGAACCCTGCTTAGTTGCTCCCGGTGAGTGTTGGCCAGCTGTATAGCAGCTCCCCCATCGGTGTATGAATGTGTGTGTGAAAGGGTAGATAAGAAGCAGTGTAAAGTGCTTTGAGTACCAACAGGTAGAAAAGCGCTATATAAGTGCAGACCATTTACCATTTACCTGACTCTGGAGGACTGGGGTACCAAACTCAGATGACTCATAGGACTGGTATCTCCAACAAGGTGGCCACCAAAAAATATTGGGTCTGTGAGGTGAGTCAAGCATCAGGAAGTCTGAGTCCTGGTCTGAAACAGTGAGGAGGAAATTGGATTAGGAGGACTGGGTCTTTGACTTGATAGGTTGATAGATGATAGATTGCAGGGGGATTGTTACTTGAGACGGGTTATGTTGGGATCCAGCATGCAGAAAAGATTATAGTGTAGGACTTGTGGTTAATGTGGCCAACAGGAACCGGGACAGAAACTGTGACTGCATCAGGAATGCAACATAGAGCAGGAACTGGAAGACATTTTGTGGCAGTGCTGAAGCACTTGGGGACAGAAATAGAAGAGGCAGCATCCACCTGGGGAGGCCCCCTGGGTTTGCTGCGGCATCCACTTGCATCCCACATCCAGCCCCTTTGACCCCTGGCAGTGCCGGCAAGGACAGCCAAATCAGGAACATTAACAGACTTCTTGTTAACCAGCCATGGAGCAGAAACATGAAATGCAGCTGTTTTGTTCTCGTTGATCAGCCACAGAAAATGATGCATTTTCATTTCTGAGGATTTGTATCATGTCACCTTGGACTCCACTTTGCTTTATTTCTACCAGGTTGTGGATTGCCCCACAAAAAAAATACGACAGTTGGTGTGGCTGAAAAACAAGCTGGACTGGTCAAGGAATCCAGACCACCTGGACAAGAAGAGCCAGAGCAGTCTATACTTATTGAGGAGGCTGCTATCCTTTGATTTCTGCACAAAACTCTTGAGGACGTTTTCAGTCTGTGGTTGCCAGCATTCTTTTCTATGCTTGGGTGTGCTGGAGAGGCAGTACATCCAAGAGAGACTCCTCAAGGCTGGATAAATTCATAAGGCCGGCTGGCTCTGTGGTCGGTTTGAAGCTGGATTCACTGGTGACAGTTCTAGAGAAGAGAAAACGGCTGGGCAATATGGAGACTGACAGTCATTCTCTGCATACTGTCATCAGTCTCTGGAGGATGCAGTTCAGTGAGAGACTGCAGCTCACCAAAAGTTGCACAAACAGACTGAAAAACACAATTGTTCCCCTGAGCCATCAAACTGTAACCATACACTCGGGGGCAGGGGGAACAGGAGCAGAATGGTAGAGGACGGGGAAATGGTAGTGGATTGGTGTATTGCATTATATTTGCATTATATAATGGTGCATTATATATCTATACAGTATATTTATCTATTCATCTTTTTATTTGTTCACAACATAATTACAATAGAATACATATGCTACATAACACTGTCCTTACCTTGTGCCTGTTGTTCCTTTTATTTTTTACAATGCCCCTTGTCCTTGTTTTTTGTCTTTTTCCTCTGCCTCAATTTTACCATGTGTCCCACACTGTTGGTGGATTTTAAGACAATTCAAAAAGTTTAAGTGGTGTTGACCTGTCTGAAAGTAACCAATCTGATTGCCTGCTCAGCTTAGCAAACCATTGCACCAGAACGGACGAGGGTTGTCATACATTCCTCAATTAGAAGTAGTTATAAATTATCTGAGGTGAGTGAGAGTGGTGTGTCTGTTAACTTGGCACTCCAGTGCAACAGTCCATATCTGCCTTAACATTACAGTGGTCTGCACAGGCATGCCTGAAGTTGAATAAAACAGGTTTCTGTTTAGGCAATGTTTCCCCTGCTGCCTCTTCACTAGCACCTGAAATTACAAATACTAATAGGGCTCCACTGGTTAAAGGTTAACGTGTGAAAAAAATGTAAATACCCGTACCTATATAAGTCATGTATTCATCAGTATTTTGTTTTACCAATGATGTCAATTTTTCTGGGTTCTTTCTGACCCTCTCTTTGAACTTGATGGTAAGGGCAGAATTAGATTTGGCTTTTTTTCGATAAATTGCAGCACCATTAGGGGGATGTACAGTGTAACCTATAGTGATGTGTCGTTCGCAAATGATTCGTTTGACATGAACTAATCTTTTATATGACTCGGGAGTAATAAGTGCTCTCAGTGAGCGATTTGTTCAATTTCGTGCAGTACCTTCTCTCGCCACATGGCAGCAGCTGCATGAGCTCAGTGAGCAGAACAGGAAACAGAAATGATTTGTTCACGACTCACTCAGCTGTGCGCCCGTTCTTGGGTCCTCGTTCTTTTGTCACATGACAGCCAGGCCGCTCAGGCTCTGTTACGTGTCGTTCCAACAGATCCTTACGGATCGGCCTCTCGGTCGTTTGTAACGTGACAGCTACCAAGTCGCACTTGTTAAACAGGGTGTGGGGAGGATGCAGGACACAAGTCACTTTATTGTGGTGTGTATTTGCTTTCTTAACTTTTCACATGGTTTTTACGCATGTGGCATTTTGTGTATTGTAATTTTTCAGCTGAAGCAAACCATGTTGTCTTCAGTTTATATTGTTAAAATAAACAAAATGAACGAAATGACTCAAAATGATTAATCAGTTTACTGTTTGAGAGTTAAAGATCAGAGTCAGTTAAAAGAATCAATTCCCATCTCTAGTAACCTACCATCAATTCCCCAACCTGCCTTTCTTTTATGTTAAAAAGGCAATAGGATGTGTCAGGGAAAATTTCAACCCAAACTGCACATTTCCTCTGGTCCACAGTTCCACATCTGGCACTTTTTACCATTATCATTAAGCACGGGTTACCTGGAGATTGCAGGACCCCAAATGATTCTCATCTCATTCTTGAGATGGTTGTGCAATAGGACCACTTTATTCCTTATTCAGTAACTCAGAGGCTTTTTTACTGTCAAAGAACCATTTGACATGATGCAGCAGGGGCTACTTGTATCCAGGGTGCCAGATTATGTGCTCTAGAAGCCATCAGTGTCTTGGCTTCTGTTTTTCTCTCTAGAATGGTAGAGGTTACAGCAGTTCCACTTCTTAGACACCTGTGTCTCTGAATCTGACAATCAGACCATGAATGGCCATCACTTCATCTTCCTTGTCACATCTGGGGTATGGCGCAACTTCTTCTCATTTTGCCTGCTTTTAGCCACACCCACTGTGTGTGGCTAAACTGGACTAGTCTGGTCTGCTCAATGGAGTTACAAACCCCTCAACAGTGCGTTGCAGTAATCAAGACGAGATATGATTAATGCCTGCATGATGAGTTGTTTTGTGTACTCGATGCGAGAGGTAGGGTCTGATCTTTCTGATGTTGGCCAGGAAAAATCTACATGACCTTGAGACTGAGGTGATGTGTTCTGTGAAGCTCAGTTGGTCATCAATGATGAACCCCAGATTTCTGGTTGACTTAGCAGGGACAATCACTGCTGATTCAATGTTCATGCTGATGTTGTGCTGCTACATCCTAAAGATCTGAAGAAGCGATATCGAATGTTTTTACTCACTGCTCCTTTCAGACTTCACAATCACAGGTGTTCCCAGTGAACCATTGTCACTACACTAAACAGTGTTATTAACCATGCAATACACAGTGCAATTCCTTGTAAGATTGTGTACATATATGGGATATTTTTTTAATAATTAACAATTTAATTATTTTTGCATATTGGCCAACCATGGCAATATCTCACTAGTGCTCTCTTTGTGTAGTGTCTGCTGTCTAGTCTTCTAACTTCAAGAGCCATGTTCATTCTCAATACAGCAGTTTTGTTCCAGAGGTCCCTATGGGCCAAAACCCAGGAATCCTTTCAGGGCTTTTCTCAGTTGTTTAGTCTTTTAGATTCACTTCTAGACCTAGAAGCAGAACAGATTCCTAGTTGCTGTTTCCATTCTCCGCACACCTTTTTTCTCTTCTGGACACAGCATTTCTTAAGGCAGTCATCCACGTACAACAGGGTCAGTGGTTTGATCCCCGGTCCCTCCTTGCTGTGTGTCGAAATGTCACATAGCCTGGGCAAAACACCAAACCACAAAACCCAGTGGGCCAGATGAGCACCTTGCATGGCAGCCGTTGCCATTGTGTGTGTCTGTGTCTGTACCAAATTACTCTGTAAGTTGCTTTGGATAAAAGAGTCTGCATACACACACACACACACACAGAGATATATGATTGAATATCAAAGGTGGCTGTGCTGTTCCAGATGAGAAGTTTGAATGTATGTTATAGGAGCACTCAAACACATCTTATCTTCCTTGTAATTAGATAAGATAACCTTTCGTCCCACAGTGGCCAGTGCTTTAATGCTCAGAGAAAACAGCTCTAAGAAGAAGAAGGCACCATGCTGCCCTTGGAAAAAACTTTAACAGACAAAACTTAACTGGTAATAATACACCTGAATATGCATGTAACAAACATTCAAAACCCTTTCTACTGTCTGCAGAGGTAAGGAAGTATAGGCTGATCCATGCCGTGCTGCAGCTTCTCCATCAGGATAAATACAGCAGAATACAGCTTTTAGCCATATGGCAGGAAAATGTGAGCCTCCCGGTCACCTCCACAACTGAGCAACGACAGATAGCATGAATAATGGGATGGGGGCTGCCCCATTCAAGCAATGCAGTGAGAAAATTGGGAAAAAAAGTCAGCAGGACTTAAGTCACAGTGGTGATTGAGCCCAGTTAAAAGTAATCCAGCTTGGGTTACACGCACATGGCACTAACCTAGAAAGAACACTGTGTGGTACAAGCCCCTGATCAGAATTTATTTCCCTAGAGAGCAGGAATGAGGTATCAGTTCTTAAAAATGAGAGATTATCTCCAAAGTCATAAAAGAATGGGAGAATATTTGTTAAATTAAGTTATCATTAGAATTAGAGACATTGTGTAATAGAAAAAGGGAAGCGGAAATTAACATTGTCAAAACACTGTAGGTTATTCTTTGACCTTTATCCTTGGCAGTCATATGTTGTATTCGAGGGCAGTGTTGTGGTGGAGTTGGTGGTGGTGCAGCTGGAAGTTTCCAGGTTTTTGCCCCTTAGACTTGAATATGCAGGAGGTGGTTCCGGGGAAGCGGTGGAGTACTGAGCAGGGAAGTGAAAAAACACACACGGTGTAACAGAATCCAGAATCTACAGGCACTTCGAAGAACAATCCAATTAAATTCAAACAAAACTCAGTCCAATCCAGTCCAAATTGTTATAAATTAGGTGTCCTGTTTTAATTTTTTACTGCCCTTATCTTTTATATAGACATTGTTTTGCCTTTAATCATCATCATCATTGTTAGGATTCTGGACTCCATGCTCCTCCTCTTCTCGACTGGTTGCCGGTGCACTCACCCTTTGAGTTTTATCATCGTCATCATCACCCCTGCATCCTTGTATTTAAGTGCTTGTGTTGAGTTTTGGGATTGCTAGCGTGTCATGGTCTGTTCTGTTGCATCTCCCTAATTGTTTTTCCTTTCCTGACCTTCAGCCTTTGATACTGTTGTGAGTCTGTTGATAGTTCTAGTAGGTTTGTTAGTCTTCTTGTACAGTAAATTTCTGTTTGTACTATAATTCTCCTTTGTTAGAGTGATTTTCTGTTATAGTGTTAGACTTCTTCTTAAGAGTGAATTTTGTTATAGTCAAGTTAAATGAGTTAAGGAAATGATCTTGTTATAGTCAACCTTTGCGTACATATTGTTATTATCTCGTTTACATTTTACATTTAGTTATTTGGCAGATGTCTATATCCAAAGCGACTTACAAATGAGGTATAAGGCAAGGAGAAACCATCAAAGCAAAGTTCTGTCAAAGAAGTGTTTCTGTTTCATGAAATGCAAGTTATAGAAAGAGCAGAAAAGTTTTTTTTAAGTGCAAAGGAAGATGTGAAAGAGTTCTGTTTTCAGTAGATTTTTAAATATTGTGAGTGAGGTCACACTCAGTGACCTCACTCACAATATTTAAGTTTGGCAGCTTATTCTACCATCGTGGGATCACTGAGCTAAAGAGTTTTCCTTGGTGTCTTCTGAGTGGCCCTGGGATGAAGTCGTTCGCTGGCCGAGCGCAGTGGATGGGAGGGATTGTAGACCTGAGAGTTTAAGTAAGCTGAAGTCGTAGAGTTGACCATTCTGTAGGTAAGAGACAGAACCTTGAACTTAATCCTTGCAGCCACAGGAAGCCAGTGCAGGGATCAGAAGAGCGGTGTGACATGAGTCCTTTTTGGCTGGTAAAAATGAGGCGTGCTGCCGCATCTTGCATCATCCGCAGGGAAATGTAAATCAAATCCAATTTGATGCCATTGTTGTGTTGTGTCAAAGATCTGGCTGGGAAGACAAGAACTTCAGTCTTCGAGATGTTGCGCTAAAGATGTCTTTCTCTCATCCAAGCAGAGATATTAGAGAGGCAGACAGAGATGCATGTTGAGACGAAAGAGTCATCCAGCAGAAAAGACAGGAATATCACAATATTTCACTTAAGTACCCTCTCCATTCCGCCGCTGACCTGGCTGTAAAAAAACTCCCTCCGGAAGTCAAGTCACCACCTCCTTTCTAAGCTGACATCCATCATGGACAACACCTCTTACCAACTGCACCAGAGAGTGTAGGCTCTGTGCAGCTCCTTCAGTGGCCGACTGATACACCTTTAGTGTAGGACAGAGCGCTACTGCAGGTCTTTCATTTCCACTGCGGTTAGACTCTATAACTTCATAGTTTAACCTACTTGAACTAATATTGTATATATTCTGTAGTTCTTCATAGTGTACATTCGTAAATAGATTTTGATTTCATTTAGTTACACATTTTTGCACATTGCATTGCAGATTGCATTACATTAGTAAGTGCATTACTCTTGTTGTTTTCATTGCTTTTATTGCCTTGAATAATTGTGAGCTGTGTAACAAGTAAATTTCCCCGATGTGGGACCCATTAAATTTTACCTTACACCCAGGGGGAGCTGGGGCCAACACTCACTAGGAGCAACTAAGTCAGTGCTTCTCAATTATTTTCTGTTACGCCCCACCTAGCAAAAAGAAGACAATTCGCCCCCCCCCCGGTGACTCTAATCGCGGCGGGGGGGTTGCAAGCGCTACATATGCTTCGTCATATTTCCTAGTCTTAGCTTTCGGTGACTTTCTTTTCTCTCATTATCTTCATCTCTCTCTGCCTTTCTTTTCATCCCTGTTAAAATCTCTTCATGTTGTCTTCAGGTTCGTTTACCCACTTCATGTCGCCTGCTCGGTGGAAAATAAACCCGACAACATAGAGCTAATCCTCCCTGCGCACACTCTGACAATGAGATCGCCACTGCCAACTACTGTAGTGGATCTGCAATTACACTTTATTCTAGTACAGCAAAAAAAGCATGTTCCCCAGGGTCACACAAGCAGCCCCTGGCAGCGCACCGCGCCCGCCCAGGGGTCGGGCCCCACTATTTGAGAAGCACTGAACTAAGTGGTGGTTCAGTGTCTTGTGTTACGCCCCGGCCTAGGGGAGAACCAGGACGCAACACAATTTGAGACTCCCCTCTTCCCAGCGCCCAGAAACCACCAGAACAGATACTTAAGCCCACAAGGTTTAATGTATTGTCTGTTTAGACAAGTTATTTAGACAAGAAAATAACTAAACCAGCAAACCTGCTCTTACCTCATCCAACATAAATTAAAACAAATCATACATTGTACTAACCTACACTCCTAGCCAAAAACAGGAGAAAACTGGTAATCAAAGAAATAAAAGGCTAACCACACCCTTAGCACTGAATTCGTGCCACGAGGCACAACAAGGTAGTATGTTGGTCTGGCGGTGGGCGAGAGGAGAGTCCCGGGTCGAACTGGAAGACACTGGATTTAAATCCCTCAGGTGGAGACTGCGACCAATCCACTCCTGGAACGGCATCCAGCAACCCTGTTCAGCCAATCACACTCTTAGCCGCTCAATCAATGCCAGACACGTCACACACACACACACAGGGAGAGACAAGGTACACTGGTACAGGCCTACAAACACATTATAACATATTACGACCAGGTCGTAACACTTGCTCAAGGACACTTTGTGGGCACTGGTCAAGGCAGATGTCCGCCCACCCTGAGCCTGGTTCTGTTGGAAGTTTCTTCCGTTAAAGGGAGTTTTTCCCTCTCCACTGTTGCCTTTAGCTTGCTGAAGGGGGAGTTGGTGGGTTTTCTTTAAATGTTTGTATAGTCTTGATTTTATTATGTAAAGTGCCTTGAGATGACCTTGATGTAAATTGGCGCTATATAAATAAAGTTGAATTGAATTGCTATTTGATAAATGTGTCAGACGAGCAAAGTCAAATGTTTAAAGGATCTGCGTGAGCTTGTGTTGTTAGAAGAGTTTAAAAATCGGTTCCCTGACAAAATTGTAATTTACCTAAACAAAAAAAAGTCACTTCTCTTGCTGCGGCAACCTACCGAATTGGCCAGATACGACATTAGTGAGCTTATCAACAATAATCTAACATTGTTTAATGACATTACCACTCAAACTGATGTGATTAGCCATGACATTGATGTAGGTGACCACAAACCCATCAAACAACATGCATCCATCCAACTAAACGTGCAGTGATGCAACAAGAAGTTAAATACCTCCTTGACCATGGCTTTGCTGTCCCCAGTAATAGTCCATGGAGTTCACCTTCTCTTCTTGTTCCCAAACCCGAACGGACACCTCGGTTCTGTACTGGTTATTGTAAAGTCAATACCATTACAAAACCAGACTTGTTTCCACTTCCACGTATGGATGACTGAACTCCCTAGATACAGGCAGCATGTGAAGTGCCCCACCAGGGACACGAACACACTGGACCATTGCTACACTGTTTTGAATGATGCCTACCGCTCTGTCCCCCGTACAGTACTGGGACTCACAGATCACTGTCTGCTTCACCTCATGCCGACTTACAGGCAGAAATCAAAAACCTCTAAACCTGAGGTAAGGTGGACAGAGGAGTCGAAACTGGAGCTGCAGGGCTGTTTTAAATGCACTGTCTGGGAGGTTTTTGAAGCGGCAGCCAGAGACATTCATGAACTCACTGACACTGTGACATCTTATATCAGTTTCTGCATATGTGTGTACAGACAAAAACGGTGTGCACATTTCATAACAACAAGCCATGGTTCACAACAGACCTAAGAAGGCTAGGCCAAGAAAGAGGCCTACAGAAGTGGGGACAGGACCCTGTACAGGCAGGCCAGAAACAGACTGACAAAGGAGATCAAGGCAGCAAAAACGGACTATGGTGAGAAGCTGCAAAACAGTTTAACAACAAACAATCCTGCATCAATCTGGAAAAGTCTGCAGCACATCACCCAATACAATTCTCCACCTTCAGCTGGACCTTCAGTTCAGTTTTCAATACCATTATCCCTGAAATACTACACCGCAAGCTGTGAGTGGATCTGCAGCTTCCTGACTGACAGGAAGCAGCAGGTAAGGCTGGGTAGCATCACATCTGGCACCCGCACCATCAGCACCGGTGCACCACAGGGGTGTGTCCTCTCCCCACTGCTCTTCTCCCTGTAAATTAACGACTGCACCCCAGGGGACCCATCTGTGAAAACCCTGAAATATGCCGATGACATGACTGTCATTGGGCTGATCCAGGACTGAGATGAGTCTGCATACAGGCAAGAGGTGGAGCAGCTGGCGCAGTGGTGCAGTCAGAACCACCTAGAGCTCAACATGCTAAAGACTGTGGAGATGATGGCGGACTTCAGACGACACCACCTGCCCCCCCCCCTCACCGTCTACAATAACACAGTGTCTACTGTGGACTCATTCAGGTTTCTAGGATCCACAATCTCCCAGGATCTGAAGTGGTCCCCTCACATAGACACTGTCCGCAAAAAATCTCAGCAGGGGTTGTATTTTCTGAGACAGCTCAAGAAGTTTAATCTTCACAAGGAGCTGCTGACCATCTTCTAAACTGCCACCATCCAGTCTGTCCTCTGCACCTCCATCACTGTGTGGTTTGGCTCAGCCACCAAGCTAGACAGGCACAGACTGCAGCGGGTGGTCAGGTCAACAGAAAAGACAATTGGGACTGAGCTTCCTTCCATTCAACGTCTGTACCAGTGCAGAATCATAAAACGGGCAGCAAGTACCACTGCTGACCCCACACAAAAATTGTTTAAGCTTCTCCCCTCTGGCAGGCACTACAGAGCTATGCCCACCAAAACCACCATACACAGAGTCAGTTTCTTCCCCCAGGCTATTTCTGAGCTGAACTCTCAGTGTAATAACCCTTGAATGTGACATAGTGTGCAACAAGTTTTTTTTTTTTTTTACAGTGTGCAATTTCTATGCTTATATTTTGTAACTATATCTACAGATTTAATTTAGCTAATAATTCATGTAAATAATTGTTGAATAAAGTTGATTCTGATTCTGTGTAGACCGTGTACGTTCTGCCATATATGTCACCAAACTGGATCTTCTCAAAGGGTATTGGCAAGTCCTGCTAACACCACGTGCCTCTGAAATAAGTGCTTTTGTCACCCCCGATCATATCCTCCAGTATACAATTATGTCATTTGGATTAAGAAATGCCCCAGCCAATTTCCAGCTAATTAATACAGTGCTTTCCAGTGTGAGAAATTGTGAAGTGTATTTAGAGAGACATAGTTGCCTATTCCGCAACCTGGCCTGAACACCTGGAAACACTGACATTTTTAGTCATTTACATGCCGCTTTCCTAACACTTGACCAAATGTGAGTTTGGGGAAGTGGTTGTTACCTATTTGGGCAAACAAGTGGGACAAGGACAAGTCTGCCCTGTGGCTACCAAAGTTCAGGCCATTCTTTACTTCCCAGCTCCTCAAACCCGCAGTGAGCTCCGTCATTTTCTTGGGATGGCTGGATATCATTGTGGGTTCTGTAAAAACTTTTCTGACGTTGCTCTGTTGACGAGATTAGTAAGCCCCAAAACTCTTTATCAGTGGTCAGAGAGGTGTCAGTCTGCTTTTAAGACCTGTCAAAGCTCTCCTCTGCAGTGCCCCTGTGCTGGCTGCCCTGAACTTCATGCATCAGTTCAAGATAGAGGTGGATCCCAGTGCTCTCCAGGGAATGGACATTGATAGAGTGGACTCTCTAAAAAGTGGAGAGTCTTTTAGAGTGCAGAGAGCACTACTAAAGACCTTTTATTCTGTGGTGGCCTCAGCCAGGAGGAGACTGGAGAAGTTGATCAGGAAGGTCAGCTTGGTTTTGGGGTTGCCCCTGCACTGCAGAGTTGGGAGAAAAGAGGATGGTAGCCAAGCTATTATCCCAGCTGGAGAAGGACTCAAACCCCCTGTACAATGCAGTGTCATGTCTGAGCAGCTCCTTCAGTGTCACTGTCACATCCTAAATGTCTGAAGGAGCAATATCGAAGGTCTTTACTCCCTGCTGCTGTCACACTTTACAATCAGAGCTGCTCCCAGTGAACCATTGTGACTGTTAAAAAAAATAAGTTTTTTAAACCGTGCAATACAAATGACCAATGGGACAATTGCTTGCATTACTGTGTACACATGAGACATACTTTTATTATTATTTTTCATTTTAGATTGTATAAACTGTATTCTGATATTCCTTTTCGTCGTAGAAGGCACAGTCTCGGCTGCTGTCACATGGAAGTTTTGTGGGACAAATAAAGGTTTATCTTAGAATTAAGTCTTTCCGATACTGAGAAATCCCACAGGAGGTAGTAAAATAAATGGATTTTGCCATTTATGGATTGAGAGAACTTAAACAAAAAAGTACAATGTTTATACCTGGTGTCTCATTTTCTAGACCCAAACCTGACTGATTTCCAGGCTTCACAGCAAGGGGCTGCAATCTACCAAAGTCTCAGGCTGACACCCAAAGTGCCACTGGAGTTGCACCAACCATCTGTAAATTTGAATTTGACCTGTAAACATTAAACTGTAACACTGTAGTGGTTTACAGACAACAGGGTCGCCATGATCTGACACAATTTAAATCCGGATGTAGGATGGGCGGGAAAATGGTATTCATGTTAATGCACCGAGATCATTACTACGGAATCCAAAATCTAAAAGGGTTTTTGGGTGTGGTTACTTACGTGAATCATGTTTTACCGGTTATGACAGGATTGGTGGGCACGCTTGCAGTGAATACTACTACGTTTGTCACCATCCAAAATGACGACAACAACCTCCAAATCTAAAGTATTGTGAGGATTGTAACAAAACAGGTCATATGCCTTCCTTTTATGAAAGGCACCACATGTTGAGAGAGACAAAAAGCAGAATGAAAGCAAAAGAAATGCAAACGGTGCATGTACGTGTATCAAAATGGTACAAAAGAGCAGTATTTGACTCCAAAGACAATACGTGGGACAAAGACGGTGAATTTATCTACCAAGATCATCTTGTCAATGACGGCACCCCATTTATGTTACAACCCTGGCTCTTGTAAAAGGGAGTAACATAAGAATGGGAAAACAAACGCTGTATTATTCAGATAATGTAAAGGTTCCGTAACTGGATACTGTAACTATAGGACCCAAAAGCAGAAGCTGAGAAACACCAAGAGTGCAGGAGGTTTATTAACACATGAACTTTACTAAACAGTTACTAAAACAGTTAAATAATTATCACGCAAAATACTGATACAATAACACTCAGCACAACACTTGAAGAGATAATAACAATGTTAAGTGAAAGACTTAGATTATAACAAAAAACACTCTTAATGAGAAGACTAACACTATAACAGAAAATCACTCTAACAGAGGAAAATAATATCACAAACCGAAACTTACTCTAAACAAGAAGACTAACAAACTAGAACTATGAACAGACTCACGACAGTACCAAAAGCTGAAGATCAGGAAAGGAAGGAAGGATCAGGAAGAAGCACCAGAACGGACCATGACACACTAGCAACCCCAAAGCCCAACACAAGCCCTTAAATACAAAACATGCAGGGGTGATGATGTAGAAGATGAAAGGCAAAAGGTGAGATGAAGATGAAAGGCAAAAGGCAAGTGCATGGACGCACACAGAAAAACAATGTCAATGCAAAAAACAAGGGCAGCAAAAACCCAAAATAGGAACAATATAGATACATCCAATTCAATACATCCAACTCATAACAGATAATTTATTTTTGAGATAAATCAATAGGGGTTAAGTGTACAATATATAATCAAACAATAGTAAGTCAGGGGAACTAAGGAAGAGGATGCTACAGAAAACAAAGCCCTGAACAAACAAGTTTCCATAAAATCAAACTACGAAGTTGACGGCACATCAAATGACAAAACAAAAAAAAGGCAAATTATTATTGCATCTTTTATTGCATATTGTAATTAAACATAGGTACAACTGTGCAGCATCCCTAAAATCTTAATGTTAACTAAAGACAAACAACAGTAACCAAAAAGCCGTTCTAAGCTTTACAAGCACAGCAAACTTCACTCTGTTTGTCAGGAGCCAGAGGTCAACAAAAACCACACAGCACCACAGCACCACAGCACCACAGCACCACAGCACCACAGCACCACAGCACCACAGCACCACAGCACCACAGCACCAACCCACCAACCCACCAACCCAGAGGCATGCTGCTCTTCATGCTGCAGCTGCCCAGAATGACTGATTGGCAGGGCTTTTAAAACAGAGCTGTGATTGTTCTTGATAGGTGAATGGAGGATGCCTGTAGGCCAGGCCAATAGGACAACGGAGGTGAAGACCTCGATTGAAGCAGCTGGTGATTGGCTGGCCACAATAGTTGTGGTGATCCACCTATCAGGGAGGAGTGTTGACACAGCCGATTTACATAAGGAATGTACCTGTAAGAGACAACGAAGAGGCCTAGGGCCGTAAGAACCCACCTCATAAAATCCAAACACGCAAGGTTTGAATTCACTACATCACTAAAAATTCATATTCTAGACAGTGCATCTGCCATAACATTTTCAGTTCCTTTCTTGTGCCGAATATCTAAGTTAAAATCCTGAGCCATCAGGGCCCTCCTCATGAGGCGCTGGTTGTGGTTATACATTCGGGAAAGGAATGTAGTGCTAATAATAGTGCTACAGTTTCTTTCTCAATAACAGAATAATTGTTTTGGTGTTTGTTGAACTTACAGGAGAAATATGCAACAGGATGATCAATCCGTTAAACATCCTCCTGTAAGAGCACCAACTCCCACTGCACTGGCATCCACTTCCAATTTGAAAGGGCGAGTTAAATCAGGGGCAGCAAGAACTGGAGCGTGACAAAGCAAAGATTTGATACTGTCAAAAGCATCCTGACATTTAGGGAATCAGGTAAAGTTTACTTTTGGACTGAGTAATGAGGTGAACGGTTGTACAATGGTAGAAACGTTTCTGAAAAAGTTACGATAGTAACCAGCCATTCCTAGGAACTGCCATAGTTCACGTCGAGTTGTTGGAATGGTATAACCAACAATGGCAGACACTTTTTCTCCATCGGGTTTCACTTTTCCCTGTTCTACCTGCTTACCCAAGTAAGTAATGGTTGCTTTGCGAGGTTGAGTGAGGCCCTTTTCAGTTTAGTAAATGCTTGTTGAAAGTTCTTGATGTGTTCTTCCCATGTAGTAGTATTCACAACAAGATCATCTAGATAAGCACTACAGTTTGGAACCTCAGCAATGACAAGATTTATTAGGCGGTGAAAAGTGGCAGGAGCATTGCACATGCCAAAGGCCATAACTGTATACTGTAAAAATCTGTCGGGAGTTACAAAAGCAGAGATGTCTGAGGCACGTTCAGTCAATGGCACTTGCCAATAACCTTTCAATAAGTCTAACTTGGTCACATAGCGGTCGTTGCCCACCTCATCTACACAGTCTTCCAGACGAGGTAACGGAAAGGAATCTGCCATAGTCATGGCGTTCACCTTACGATAGTCTGTAATAAAGCGCAGAGAACCATCTGGTTTCTCACCTAACAAGCATGGAGAGCTCCATGCACTTGAACTGGGTTTAGCTAAACCACGTTGTAATAGATGGTCAGTTTCCTGTCTCATGATTTCACGTTTTGGTAGGTTAACACGATATGGATGTTGTTTTATAGGCTTATCGGTCTTCACCACAATGTCATGTTTTAATACATGTGTTTTGCGTGGGCACATCATTGAAAAGATCATTAAAGTCCTGGCTTAAGGTTAACAAATCAACCCGCTGGGTAGGCGACAGATGGTCAAGCCTACTTGATAAAACCTTCAGCATTTCTGAGTTTGCAAGATGAGCATTGGGATTTAGAGGTATTGATAATTGTAGATCCTCTTCCTCAATGGGTGACTCAGATTCAACTAATGCTTCCACCTTGACGATTGTAACTGGTGATGGTTCCACTGCTGGTGATATGACTGATTTCCTGGGATGATAAAGTTTTAACATATTGATGTGACACACCCTAGAATTACGCCACCTATCCGGAGTTTCCAATAATTATTCAGGCGCCCAGTGATTTTATAAGGACCAGTGTATTTGGTTGAAAGTGCAGAACCGGCTACTGGTAGTAATACAAGCACTTCATCACGTAGTCAGTGGGTATGCTCCACAAGTTGGCTGTGAGTTAGAAGAGAAGGAAAGATTCTGGAGAGAGTTTGATGAGGTTGTAGAGAGTATCCCTAGAGGAGAGAGACTAGTTGTCGAAGCAGACTTCAATGGGCATGTTGGTGAGGGGAACAGAGGCGATGAGGAGGTGATGGGCAGGTTTGGTGTAAAGGAAAGGAATCCAGAAGTATAGATGGTGGTGAACTTTGCTAAGAGGATGGAAATGGCTGTAGTCAACACTTACTTCCAGAAGAGAGGGGAACACAGAGTGACATACAAGAGTGGAGGTAGGAGTACACAGGTGGACTACATTCTATGTAGACGAGGTAATTTGAGAGAGGTTAGTGACTATAAAGTGGTGGTAGGAGTGTAGCCAGACAGCACCGCATGGTGGTGTGTAAGATGACTCTGGTGGTCAGGAAGAAGAAGACAGGAAAGACAGAAAAGAAGACCAAGTGGTGGAAGCTAAAGAATGAAGAAACTTGCGAGGAATTCAGGCAGATGTGTAGACAGGTGGTCAGGACGAGCTTCCAGATGACTGGGAAACTACAACAGAGGTAATCAGGGAAACAGGTAGGAAGGTGCTTGGTGTGTCATCTGGAAAGAGGAAAGAAGATAAAAACACTTGGTGGTGGAATGAGGAAGTACAGGACTGCATCCAGAGGAAGAGGTTAGCTAAAATGAGGTGGGATGTAGAAAGGACTGAGGAAAGTAGACAGGAGTACAAGGAAGTGCAGCACAGAGTGAAGAGGGAGGTGGCAAAGGCCAAACAGAAAGCTTACGATGAGCTGTATGACAGATTAGACACGAAGGAAGGAGAGAAGGACTTGTACAGGATAGCCAGACAGAGAGACAGGGATGGGAAAGATGTGCAACTGATAAGGGTGATTAAAGACAGAGATGGAAAGGTGCTAACAACCCAGGAGAGTGTGCAGAGAAGATGGAAGAAGTATTTTGAGGAGCTGATGAATAAGGAAAATCACAGGGAAAAAAGGGAGGAAGATGTGGCTATTGTGGAGCAGGGAATAGCAGAGATTAGAAATGATGAGGTGAGGAAGGCCCTGAAAAGGATGAAGAGCGGAAAGGCTGTAGGTCCTGATGATGTACCTGTGGAGGTGTGTAACTGTCTAGGAGAGACAGCAGTGGAGTTTCTAAACAGTATGTTTAACAGGATTTTAGAGTGAGAAGATGCCTGAGGAATGGAGGAGAAGCGTTCTGGTGCCGATCTTTAAGAACAAGGGTGACACGCAGAACTGCAGCAACTACAGAGGGATAAAGCTGATGAGCCACACAATGAAGTTGTGGGAAAGAGTAGTGGAAGCCAGGCTTAGGAAGGAGGTGGAGATTTGTGAGCAGCAGTATGGTTTCATGCCCCGTAAGAGCACCACTGACGCCATTTTCGCTTTGAGGTTGTTGATGGAAAAGTACAGAGATGGTCAGAAGGAGCTGCATTGTGTCTTTGTGGATTTAGAGAAGGCGTATGACAGGGTGCCGAGGGAGGAGCTGTGGTACTGTATGAGGATGTCGGGAGTGGCAGAGAAGTTCAATTCAATTCAATTCAACTTTATTTATATAGCGCCAATTTACAACAAGGTCATCTCAGGGCACTTTACATAATAAAGTCAAGACTATACAAACAGGTAGAGAAAACCCAACAAATCCCCCTTGAGCAAGCCATAGGCAACAGTGGAGAGGAAAAACTCCCTTTAACGGAAGAAACCTCCAGCAGAACCAGGCTCAGGGAGGACGGCCATCTGCCTTGACCGGTTGGGCAGAGTGGAAAGTGGAGAGAGAAAAGAACAGAGCAACAAAAGCAACAACAAAACATTGAGCAGGTTAATAGGACCAGTAGCTGCAAACTGGAGGACACACCCTGCCAAATCCGGGGACACCTGTGGACAGGGAGAGAGAGAGGGGGAAAGAGAGGGAGAGAGACGACTACGGGACAAAGAAGACACAGAGTTAATGTCATACAGTGGTGACATTATAGATGTGGGGTGAGAGGAGAGAATGAAGAGAAGAGGAAGTGGCACAGTGCAGAGTCCCCCAGCAGTCTAAGCCTATAGCGGCATGACTATAACCAACTATAAGCTTTATCAAAAAGGAAGGTTTTGAGCCTAGTCTTAAAAATAGGGAGGGTGTCTGCTTCCCGAATCTGGACTGGGAGCTGGTTCCACAGGAGAGGAGCTTGATAGCTAAAGGCTCTGCCTCCCATTCTATTTTTGGAAATTCTGGGAACCACAAGTAGGCCTGCATTTTGGGACCGAAGTGGTCTAGTAGGATGATATGGTACTAGGAGATCTTTTAAATATGATGGGGCTTGGCCGTTTAAAGCTTTATAGGTAAGAAGAAGGGTTTTAAATTCTATTCTGCATTTAATTGGAAGCCAATGGAGAGAAGCTAATGAAGGTGAAATATGATCTCTCTTACCAATCCCAGTCAGTAATCTTGCTGCAGCATTTTGGATTAATTGGAGGCTTTTTAGAGAGTTACTGGGGCAGCCTGAAAGTAGAGAATTACAATAGTCCAATCTAGAAGTAACAAATGCATGAACCAATTTTTCAGCATCCCTTTGGGACAGGATGCTCCTAATTTTGGCAATGTTCCGTAGGTGGAAGAAGGCTGTTCTAGAGATTTGCTTTATCTGTGAGGTAAATGACAAATCCTGGTCAAAAATGACTCCAAGATTCCTTGCAGTACTACTGGGGGCAAGAGTTATGTCGTCTAAAGTAGCGATATGGTTAGAAAACATGTCTCTTAGACTATTAGGCCCAAATACAATAACTTCAGTTTTATCTGAGTTTAGAAGAAGAAAATTATACGTCACCCAGTCCCTTATATCTTTAAGACATGCTTGTAGTTTGATTAATTTATTTGTTTCATCAGGTTTCATAGATAGATATAACTGCGTGTCATCAGCGTAGCAGTGAAAATTTTTCTAATAATGTTGCCAAGGGGAGACATATATAGAGTAAAGAGTATTGGTCCTAATACAGAGCCTTGTGGAATTCCATAACTAACTTTTGTGTATGTCGAAGATTCATCATTAATGTGAGTAAATTGGAATCTATCTGATAGATACGATTTAAACCAATTTAGTGCTGTTCCTTTAATTCCAATTACATGTTCTAGTCTCTGAAAGTGTGTCAGAGAATTCCAGGACATGTATGAGGGGTGTTTGACGGTGGTGAGATGTGCCGTAGGTCAGAAAGAGGAGTTCAAGGTGGATGTGGGACTACACCAAGGATCGGCTTTGAGTCCCTTCTTGTTTGCTATGCTGATGGACAGGTTGACAGATGAGGTCAGACAGAACTTTCCCTGGACAATGATGTTTGCAGAAGACATTGTAATATGCAGTGAGAGTAGAGAGCAGGTGGAGGAACAGCTGGAGAGGTGACAGGGTGAGGTCACAGGGGGCTCAGGGGAAGAAGGTGCAGGAGTTTAAGTACTTGGGGTCAACAGTTCAGTGTGATGGGGAGTGTGGAAAAGAGGTGAAGAGGCGAGTGCAGGCGGGTTGGAGTGGGTGGAGGAAAGTGTCAGGAGTGTTGTGTGACAGAAGAGTGTCAGCCAGACTCAAAGGAAAGGTGTACAGGACAGTGGTGAGACCAGCTCTGCTCTATGGGTTAAAGACCGTAGCAGTGAAAAGGAGACAAGAGGCAGAGATGGAAGCAGCAGAGATGAAGATGTTGAGGTTCTCCTTAGGAATTACAAGGTTGGACAGAATAAGGAATGAGCACATCAGAGGGACAGCGCATGTTGCCTGCGTTAGCAACAAAGTCAGAGAGGCCAGATTGAGATGGTTTGGACATGTGCAGAGGAGGGATAGTGAATATATTGGTAGAAGGATGTTGGAGATGGAGCTGCCCGGCAAGAGGACGAGAGGACGACCAAGGAGGAGAAATATGGATGTGCTAACAGAGGACATGAGGTTAGCTGGTGTCAGAGTGAAAGATGCCCAGGATAGAGTGAGGTGGAAAAGGATGATTTGCTGTGGCGACCCCTGATGGGAAAAGCCGAAAGAGAAGTAGTAGTCGCATGCAGATTTTTCTGAAAAAGGAAGTGCCCTGGCTAAAATCTGAGAGGCTCCAGTATCCCTTAAAATGGGCACTGCCTGACAGTTTGCTTGAGCTCCAGTCAGAGACACCTACCCATCAAAAATGAAGGGTTTGAAAATAGGGTCCACAGTGCTACCTTGACCTCCCTCGGGTTTACATGTTTTAAGAAAGGCAACACCCTTAGTCTGCTTCTCACTTAGCAAGGTTTTCCTTTTTCAAAGCCAAACAATCAGCAATAACATGCCCTGTTTAATGGCAATGGAAACATTCAAGTTTCTTTTAAACTGTTAACTTTCATAACCAGATTCTGGGTTGGTTGTACAGGCTTCGCTTTTTCAGTAGGAACAACAAAAGATGCTTTGTGGGTTAATGCATATTAATCTGTATTAAAGTGTGGGCACCTTTTGTTCATTTATGTATGCAACTATTGTTTCAGGCAAACATCTTTTAAACTCTTCTAACAACACAAGTTCCCTCGGAGGAGCAAACTCTGAAACTTTAGAAGCCGCACACCACTTCTCCCTTGCAAACTCCACATGTGTTTTATTTTGGGTTATCTTTAACTTTCTAAACTTCTATCTATAAGCTTCAGGGACTAACTCATAAGCTTGTAAAATGGAGCTTTTAACCAGCTCAGAATCTAGTGAGAGGGTAGCTATAACCTCTTGCGCTTTCCCTTGTAATTTGCACTGGAGTAACAGGGACCACACTTCCCTGGGCCAATGTAATGCATTAGCAATACATTCAAATGCTGCAAAGTACGAATCTATTTCAGACTCTTTGAAAATTGGCACTAGGCTTCTGTATTTGGTTACATCAAATTTAGCTGTTGCAGAGGTGGTAAGAACATTTATAGGCATCTTACCAGTGGACCCATGTGCTTGAGATTCTAGCTCCAATTTTCTTAGCTTGACAGCTTTGTCAGCCTCAATTTCCAGCTTGCGGATTCCAGCTCTAGGTGTGCTCGTTGTGCTTGTTTCTTGGGCTTCTAACTCAAGACGATCCAGACGCACCTTTAGCCGTGCATCAGCTCGCGAGGCAATGGGTGAAGAGGAGAGCGGATGGTATTGAAGGAGAGTGACCGGGGTAGTCACCCGGCCAACTTCCTCAAGCACCATCTCAAACACTCCACCAGCTGCACTCAATTCCACCTCACCCTTTTGTCTACTCACCGAACGAGCATCATACAGCCCCTCAGGACTACCAGACACTGGCAAGCGTAGTACCTACAGCTGCACCAACTTATCCACTACTATATTTTTGTTTTATTAATGCTTTATAATCTGTTCAGGAACAGAGATACCAAAGTGATTAGCAATTTGCAGCAGTTCAGTTTTTTTCCAGCATGCAATTTATTCCAATGAAGGGTTTGACACAAAAAGGGCCAAGGAAAACATAGTCAAAGACTCCAATATAATTCAATTCAACTTCAATTCAATTTCAATTCAACTTTATTTATATAGCGCCAATTTACAACAAGGTCATCTCAGGGCACTTTACATAATAAAGTCAAGACTATACAAACATGTAGAGAAAACCCAACAAATCCCCTTGAGCAAGCCATAGGCAACAGTGGAGAGGAAAAACTCCCTTTACCGGAAGAAACCTCCAGCAGAACCAGGCTCAGGGTGGACGGCCATCTGCCTTGACCGGTTGGGGTGAGAGGAAAGTGGAGAGAGAAAAGAACAGAGCAACAAAAGCAACAACAAAACACTGGGCAGGTTAGTGGGACCAGTAGCTGCACACTGGAGGACACACAGCGCCAAATCCGGGGACACCTGAAGGCAGGGACAGAGAGAGGGGAAAAGAGAGGGAGAGAGACGACTATGGGACAAAGAAGACACAGAGTTAATGTCATACAGTGGTGACATTATAGATGTGGGGTGAGAGGAGAGAATGAAGAGAAGAGGAAGTGGCACAGTGCAGAGTCCCCCAGCAGTCTAAGCCTATAGCAGCATGACTATAACCAACTATAAGCTTTATCAAAAAGGAAGGTTTTGAGCCTAGTCTTAAAAATAGGGAGGGTGTCTGCTTCCCGAATCTGGACTGGGAGCTGGTTCCACAGGAGAGGAGCTTGATAGCTAAAGGCTCTGCCTCCCATTCTATTTTTGGAAATTCTGGGAACCACAAGTAGGCCTGCATTTTGGGACCGAAGTGGTCTAGTAGGATGATATGGTACTAGGAGATCTTTTAAATATGATGGGGCTTGGCCGTTTAAAGCTTTATAGGTAAGAAGAAGGGTTTTAAATTCTATTCTGCATTTAATTGGAAGCCAATGGAGAGAAGCTAATGAAGGTGAAATATGATCTCTCTTACCAATCCCAGTCAGTAATCTTGCTGCAGCATTTTGGATTAATTGGAGGCTTTTTAGAGAGTTACTGGGGCAGCCTGAAAGTAGAGAATTACAGTAGTCCAATCTAGAAGTAACAAATGCATGAACCAATTTTTCAGCATCGCTTTGGGATAGGATGCTCCTAATTTTGGCAATGTTCCGTAGGTGGAAGAAGGCTATTCTAGAGATTTGCTTTATGCGTGAGGTAAATGACAAATCCTGGTCAAAAATGACTCCAAGATTCCTTGCAGTACTACTGGGGGCAAGAGTTATGTCATCTAAAGTAGCAATATGGTTAGAAAACATGTCTCTTAGACTTTTAGGCCCAAATACAATAAGTTCAGTTTTATCTGAGTTTAGAAGAAGAAAATTATACGTCATCCACTCCCTTATGTCTTTAAGACATGCTTGTAGTTTGATTAATTTGTTTCATCAGGTTTCATAGATAGATATAACTGCGTGTCATCAGCGTAGCAGTGAAAATTGACAGAGTGTTTTCTAATAATGTTGCCAAGGGGAGACATATATAGAGTAAGGAGTATTGGTCCTAATACAGAGCCTTGTGGAATTCCATAACTAACTTTTGTGTATGTCGAAGATTTATCATTATATATAGTAGGTAAAAAATAATTAAACCAACTTTTAGTAAACCCGTCAGTTAGGCTTGGGCTCCCGGGCGATCCATTTATGTTACAACCCTGGCTCTTGTAAAAGGGAGTAACATAAGAATGGGAAAACAAACTCTGTAATATTTATTTTTGAGATAAATCAATAGGGGTTAAGTTTACAATATACAATAACAATAATAAGTCAGGGGAACTAAGGAAGAGGATGCTACAGAAAGCAAAGCCCTGAACAAACAAGTTTCCATAAAATCAAACTTCAAAGTTGACGCACATCAAATGACAAAAAAAAGGCAAACTATCAAAAGGTAATTAAACATAGGTACAACTGTGCAGTATCCCTAAAACCTTAATGTTAACTAAACAAAGGTATTCTTTGTGTCAGCAGGTTAAAGTATGTAAGTGGGTTTCTAGAGGGTTTATAAATGAAATAGAGTTTGTGGGTATGTCTAACCTAACCTGACGTTCGGGGGACAGGACAAGACAAAATTCTAACATGACAAACGACAGTAACCAAAAAGCTGTTCTAAGCTTTACAAGCTCAGAAAATAATATCACAAACCGAAACTTACTCTAAACAAGAAGACTAACAAACTAGAACTATGAACAGACTCACAACAGTACCAAAAGCTGAAGATCAGGAAAGGAAGGAAGGATCAGGAAGAAGCACCAGAACGGACCATGACACACTAGCAACCCCAAAGCCCAACACAAGCCCTTAAATACAAAACATGCAGGGGTGATGATGTAGAAGATGAAAGGCAAAAGGTGAGATGAAGATGAAAGGCAAAAGGCAAGTGCATGGACGCACACAGAAAAACAATGTCAATGCAAAAAACAAGGGCAGCAAAAACCCAAAATAGGAACAATATAGATACATCCAATTCAATACATCCAACTCATAACAGATAATTTATTTTTGAGATAAATCAATAGGGGTCAAGTGTACAATATACAATCAAACAATAGTAAGTCAGGGGAACTAAGGAAGAGGATGCTACAGAAAACAAAGCCCTGAACAAACAAGTTTCCATAAAATCAAACTACGAAGTTGACGGCACATCAAATGACAAAACAAAAAAAAAGGCAAACTAGGAAGGTAATTAAACATAGGTACAACTGTGCAGCATCCCTAAAATCTTAATGTTAACTAAAGACAAACAACAGTAACCAAAAAGCCGTTCTAAGCTTTACAAGCACAGCAAACTTCACTCTGTTTGTCAGGAGCCAGAGCTCAACAAAAACCACACACAAAACAGAACCAAACAAACCCTCAACAACCAACCCAGAGGCATGCTGCTCTCTATGCTGCAGCCGCCCAGAATGACTGATTGGCAGGGTTTTTAAACCAGAGCTGTGATTGTTCTTGATAGGTGAATGGTGACAACTTGTGTTGAATTTGTTCAAAGTTGTAAACAATTTTCTTGTAAAAGTGAAAAAAAAAATACTAAAGGGGTAATTAGAAAAATCGTGTAGCCGAACAAAAATAGTGCACAAGCCATCTTCCTCAAGAGTGAGAGCCAGCCAGTGTTCACCAGGGTAAGAAGCCAGATGCATGTTCACTATAAAAACAATTGGCAATCGAAAATGTTTCCCCAAAGCTAGCTTATCATTAGGCCAAACGTCGCAAAAGACATCGCGAATTAAGCATTGCATCAGGTGTTTTAGTTTGTGGACTTTCATCCTTTACAAATGACAGATAAGGACTTCCCATTTACTATTGATATTTTAGGTTTAACAGAAATGATAACTGAGGGTGGGTGAGTCACTTACAGAAGTTGGAGATGTAGGGTATGTGTGAATCAGACAGGTAGTAGGTGTGACACTGAATGGGAGGGTCAGGAGCAGGCAGGTTAGTGGATAGGCAGTAGTTGTGCAGGCAGGTTACCAGAAGACGGGCTAGCAGACGAATTGTTGTTGTTATCAGGCAGGTCACCAGAAGACGGCCTTAAGATGAGTAATGGCAGAAGACGGCTTGAGGGTGAGTGGTGGCTGTACAGACAGGTTACCAGGCTAACAGGCAAACAGGCAATGAGGGCCCAACATGAAATAATTCGGTGTGGCTTCCTGGGAAGAGTAGTCATGAAAAAAGATGACCTGGCAGAGAGCTGTGGTGAATTCCAAGTATAAATAGACAGGGGAGAACAGGTGAAACCAATTGAGGTCAATCATAGGTGGTAGACTTGGCTGAGTAATTGCAGAACTGGGACAGGATGTGGAGAAAAATGGGTAACAAAATAACGCCAGTGAATAACGCCTTAAGACGCGTCATTATCTGACGCTGTGGGATGAGAAAAAACATTTCATCCACCCCACAAAAAGCAATGACAACAAGAATAATTGTAATAGGCTGCAGTATAAGTCTGCAAAAGCATCAAAAGAAAAAAACGAATGATCATGTCAGCGAGTCACAGGCTTGCTGCCAACAAAGGATATTCAACCAGATATTAAGTTACCTAATCACATTTCTGCATTAAGGTTTCAGCTAATCAAAACAAACTAATGAAACTGGCCTGGACATTTTAAACTAAGTTTGTCCTGTAATTAGCATCACGTGTCCTTTAATAAGTTGCAATCAGTCATTCTGCCTATTTAGCGGGTGAAAAGTCATAACTGCTGTTTGGTATCACGGTGAAAGATGCAGACTTCAAGACGGAGGCAGCTGGAGCAGTTTGCTGTGGACAAGTGAAGACATCTCATTTATGACAAAACGCATGATTGCAGTGATTGAAACAAACAAAAAAAAAGTCTGCACTTATATAGTGCTTTTCTACCTGTTGGTACTCAAAGCACTTTAGACTGCTTCATATCTACCCATTCACACTCTCAAACACCAATGGGGGAGCTGCTATGCAGCTGGCTGACACTCACCGGGAGCAACTAAGCAGGGTTCAGTGTCTTGCTCAAGGACACTTTGACACGTGACCAGAGGAGCTAAGGATCGAACCAACAACTGTGGGATTGGTGGACGACCGCGCTACCAACTGAGCCACATTGTTATATTCATTGTTACTTTTGTTATGTCAGTGATCACTGTGTGCTTTTCTTTTTATAATGGAAGGGGACCAACAATTTTATCCACATCTGTAGGAGATAGAGATACAAGTCATATAAAGTCTGCTAGCATCAAGAAAATAAACTCAATCCAATATAATGCAGTATAAATAGTTTCAGGAACAATCAAATAGCCTAACTCAGTTTCAGCATTAGATAAGGTTTTTGCACTGTGTCCCCAAGATAAACTAATGGCCCTGTTTGCAATTTCCTGGTTTTGGTTTCCCACAAACATGATCTTTTACATTTTTATTGAAACACACCCATTAAAGATACGAAGTGATGGTGGAAAAAAGTAATGCCAATCATGTTGAAATTTGGGAGCATAAAAAAGTAGAACCTGTCAAAACAAAGAATAGAAAGCCTCGCTTGCAAAGGAGGATAGAATTTGTGATGTATTGGTGTGTCATCTTGTCACCCCTGTTCACTCATCTCATTCTAGTGAAGTATGATGACAACAGTGGGGGAGGCTGTAGCTCAGTTGTTAGAGTGGACGTCCACAAACTATAGGTTAGAGCAGAAGGCAAGATGCTGAACCCCTAAGTTGTAAGTCGCTTTGGATAAAAGCATCTGTTCAATGATTATTTGTAATTCTAAGGATGATATTTTGATATTTTAATAATACAGTTCGGCTGGTGAACATTGTTTTTTCAACACAACGTAGTAAAACATCATTCACAAAACCCCAAACTAACCTGGCTCGTTTCAAAAAACATATTTTATCAAACTATGAAAATGCTATTTTATGTAAGTCGCATTTTTCACAGAAGGAACACATTTTACAAAACACGAAAAATAACCCAGCATGTCACTAATACGTTTTTACAAAAACCATTATTCTGTGAAACTCAATTTACAAACCATATTTTGGGTACACAGGCACACACACACACACTGTAGAAAACAATATTCCACACCACACAATTCACAGAACACTACACCAAAAAACATTATTCTGTAAAACACAAATTACAAAAACATTACGTAAATCAAAAGTTTCACACAAACACAACAAAACTTGTTACAAAGCACAAAATTAACCAAACACAAAATATCACAAACCACATCATTATGTACTACATAGTTAACCAAAGGCATTACACAAAACCTACATTTCACGGTAGAACCATCATGAGAGCTGAGAAGAAAAAACCTCAACAAAACAAAGCATCGAGATATGTACCGAACATAGGGTTACTATGTCCCCAGCTGTGAAACCTCACCCGAGTGATCTGACTTGTGTGGTAACCTTGTCTGCTGCTGCAACTAAGGTCACCTAGGCCCAGTTTTCCTTCCGAAGGGACTGGGACACGTTGCATGTTTTGGACAGTAGTTTTTCACTAACAGTCTTTCTCAGATTTAATTCAGCTGACCTTACTGAACGGGATTCTTCAGTGAAACTTCCGCTCATTTCGATAGATGATAATTTGACCAATTTCATTTGTCTGTCTCTCTTTTCTCTGTGCCTGAAAGGTGCTGATCTCAACTGTGCACCATTTGTTCAAAACCAAAGTAACACCAAACTGAAGCACAATGAACACGCATACACGCAATCTGTCACTAATGTCTCTCATTTCATCACTCAAGCTCTGTGCTTTGTCCTCTCAGCTACATTTCTATGTTGAACAATGATTATACTTGATGCTGCTATTTATCTCAATCTGTGTTTCAGTGCTGTAACACTGCACATCTGTTCACCTGCTTCAACTTGTCCATAGAAAGACTGTTCCAGTCTGTCCTTTATCCACAGGAAGAATCGGACTGACTGGACTTTGCAGACAGTGCAGAGATTATCCAGAACAGTTCGGTGCTGTTGCCAAAGGAAATTCTGTACCTTTTTATTTTTAAACTATACAAGCTCTTGTGTGAAAGATGGGGGAGGTAGCGGCATACGTGCGAGGCTGCTTCTGTACCAGACTCTGATCTTTATTGATGATATACGCGATGGAAGCAGGGGAATGGATTCAGATGTGAACAGAAACAGTTTGTCTCCAAATTTACAGAGAAATGCATCAACACTAACAGTACGGTATTTCCCCATCACCTTTGCTCTACTGTAAGGACAATGTACACACTCTACTTGTGGGTGACTTGAACGTTTCACCCAAGCTAGAGCCCAGAACACTTGGTGGCACAGGATCTGCGCTGTGGCTTCCTCCTTGACTTTTACTTCAGGATGAAGCTGCAAAAGGTGCTAAGTAAAACTGGTTTTCCCAAGTATTCAAGCACGTGGCTATATTCAATGTAGCAGCAGGATTGTTTTTCACGCAGTCCAACCTGTGAGGGTTGATCGACGCAACTCACATGCTGGAGTGTCGCCCAAGTCCTCGGGTTTTCTCACAGAATGTGCTGCAATCTTGTAATCTTTTGAATAGCCTGATCATCATGATCCTATGAAATTTGGCCCTTTCTTGTAAAAGTTGAGCCTTGAGTAGATCCTCCTTCTCAACCCAATGATCCCCTCTGAAAATGTTTCCAGAACACTGTTGAATGCTTGAACACTTTAGAAAGTTTTTAGCCTTTTATGCATGTCTCCACTTTTTGTTACTGTGCTGGAGGCATCAGCATTTACTTGCATTTCCTAAATACATCGGTCAGCGAATGAAGCTGAAAAAATCTTTTGTAAGTTACGTAGATAAAGTAGCTGTGCTCGTTATTTAAAAAGACCCTAAAATTTGTAAAAGGTTATACATTTTCTAAAGGTTTGCACAACCACAACAAAGTATTTAATTAAAATTGAACAATCACTTTAGCTTTAATATAAATGAAGTCTCTCCAAACAAATTCCTCTCATGTCTAAAGGCCAAAATCCAAACAGGAGATGCTTAAGGCAACAAAAGCAATTAAATGTCCAAACCACCAACGCAATTAGAGGTCATCGTCTGGGGAAAAAAAAAGGGTCTGTACAAAGGTTATAGATTTAATGGTGCAGGTAACTTTACACCTCAAGTTTCACAGCATCACAGTGAAGGAAAATAACTTGGAATCAACAGAATCGTTTGTGTTAAGACTCAAATGTATCCACCAGTATTTTTATTGCATATTTGTACGATGGTTGTAGAGTTGTCATAGATTTATGAGGAGCTGAGCTGGGGAGACAAATTAGTTTATCATAAGCTTCGGAAATCAACAGGAAAGCAGATGGTGAAATGGTAAACCTGAAACTGGCAAATAGTAACATACTATAGGAAAGCAAAGACAGAACACCAATGATATGTTTTTATTCAGGAGAAAACAGAATTACAAAGTCACTATCGGGGGTGTTGAATCGTTTACACGATCTGTGTGACCGGGAGGTTTTCGGGCTGATCCAGAAACAACGTCTGGAACATGTGGTCGTAGAAGGATGGGTGGTAAAGGCAGGCCCGGGTGCAGTCTGGGCTGAAATTCAACTCCAGGATCTGAGGCTGCATGACCACGTCACCTGAAAGCACATGAGTATATTTAATATTTAAAGGCACGGACATAATCCACCACAGTTTTCTGTTGTCTTTTGCTGTTCCTAAACTCACCAGTATGTGGTGAACAAACTGAATACTTGCCATGTTTTAACTCTGTCTGGTGGTTTGCTTTAATGATGAAACTCTGCAGCAAAATCCTAAATGTATTTCAAAGAAACCACGTCAGAGTGTATTTATACGCCTAAGCCTACAATCAACTTCCTTGTTGGGAGAATAGACAAAACGGAAACTATTGATAAAAACACAAACAGGAGAAGGAAGTGAGCCAAGACATATTGAACAGCGTATGAACAACGACTGTGAGGAATGTTGGGATAAAATGTTGAATAAAAGAAAATCTGATGTATGAAGGACACCAAATGACATACACAAGGGTTGCCCCATGGTTTCTGTCAGACTTCATCAATATTCAAAAAAGTTTTAAGCACAGCATTTCATTTCATAGACATACCCAGCAATCTAATCCAGTATGTTGATGACCTGTGGATTTGTTGTCCCACAAAAGAGCAGAGTGAAGCTGATTCCATAATAGTGGTTACAGCATTAGCTTAGGGAGGGGTCACAAGGTCAGTAAAGACAAATTACAGTTTTGTCAAGAAGAAGTGGAATATTTGGGGAGGCACCTAAAAGGGAATAAACGATGCATTGCACCCTCATAAGAAGAACCAATTGCAAAGGCACCATAACCTCCAACAGTGGGACAGATGCTCTCCTTTCTGGGCATGGTGGGGTTCAGTAGACCATGGATATGTGATTATGCATTTAAAACAGCACCTCTGTGCGCAATAATAAAAGCTGCAGGTCAAAGTAACATTTCTGCTAAATTGCAGTGGACAGAAAGAGTAGAAGGAGAATTCCAAGCTCTTAAAATTTACAGGCAAAATGCTCCAGCTCTTGGCAATCCCAATTAAATTGAACCATTTCACCTGTATGTTGCAGAAAGAGCAGGATATGCTAATGGAGTCCTAATGCAGGACACACCCACAGAACAGCCTTTAGGGTACTGTAGCACAAAACTGGACAATATTGACCAGGACATGCCTCCCTGTTAGTAGGGATTGACGGCGGCAGCATGTGCTTATCAAATCACTGACTATGGGGCACCCAGCAACCTTATATGAATCCCACCAAATACATGCCCTGCTGATTAGCCCCAGGTTTGTTTTAAATCAAGCCACAAAAACAGGATGTGAAGAAATACTATCAGCACCAGAACTGCTCCACAATCAATACAGCTACAAGAATGGTTTTGCCACATGACTGAGTTCAGGACACGGACACATTTTTGAAAGCAGATTTACACAATCAACCAGTGCCAGCATATGACACTGTTTTTGGATGGATTGTGTTTCAGAAATGAAAAAGAAAATCATGCAGGTTATGGCATTGCCCAATTAAATGAAGATGCTTTCACCTTTTCAAAGGTCCAAACCATGAAACTTGACCAACTATGTTCAGCTCAGCTTGCTGAAATTAAAGTTTTGACAGCTGCTGGCAAACATAAACATATTTACTGGTTCTGCCAAAGGACATGGGGTTTGTCATTATTATGACACAATTCGAAAATGAAGAGGGTTTCTGAGGGTAGATGGTTCACCCATCACATGTTGAAAAGCCATTTCTCAATTGTTAGAACCAATGCACCTGCATGCTGAATTGGCACTAGTAAAGTGCCATCAGAAAACTCATACAACTTTAGATGAGCAATTATGCTGATGAACTTGCTAGACAGACAGCAGTAAGTAAATACTTTATTGGTGTACTTTCACAACCAGTGACTCCACAAACTGATTTAATATCCCTCATCCAAGTACAAGACAAAGCTTCTATATACGAAAACGCGGAGCAATTAAAACAAATTCAGGTCCTCATAAAGGGCTATGGCGGGTTCGTGCTGGACATTTCGTTAAACCCATATCTGACGTGCATGGTAACGGGGGGTGGGGGGGGGGTGGGGGGGGTGATAAAGCGTAATCAGGCAGCAGGATGGTCACGATACTTCACGGCAACTGTAGATCCTGTATGGAATGGAATGTACAACATGCGAGGCATATAACACTAGGAAAACATGTTCAACACCAATTGCACACATTCCAGTACATTTAGACACCTTTGTAATAGATTATATGCATATGATCAATCTGGTTTGATCATATGCACATAGTCGTTGGATTGAGGCCGCTCCCACAAGGGCTCTAGATGCACAGTTAGTCAAACACTACATTTACATTTACATTTCGTCATTTAGCAGACGCTTTTATCCAAAGCGACTCACAGAGTAATTTGGTACATACATACACAGTGGTGATGGCTGCCACGCAGGGTGCTCATCACCACTGGGAGCAACTGGGGGTTCAGTGTCTTGCCCAAGGACACTTCGACATGTAGCAAGTAGGGACTGAGGATCGAACCACTGACCCTGTGGTCCACAACTTGCCTTACCAGCTGAGCTACAGCCGCCCTAAACACTACATGTCAACAGGTAAAAGGAGCCACACGCAAGTGAGACCTCTGAACTAATGAACTAAACCAAGAGATGCTTCCTCGCAGTCTACAGGGTGAGGGAGATACAGGTTACACCACCCCACAGGGAAGCAGGAGACTGGAAAAACAAAAAGGAGAAAGACACAGCCCAGGAGTACTGTCAGGCAACCAACTTCCTAATCCAGACAGAGATGAAGCAGACAGAAAGCAGCTTGAATGGCCATCAAAATGATAGGGACCAAGCAATAGATGAAAAGTGCAAAGGGGGGAGATGTCAAATCCAGCAAAACCAGAGGTGGACAAATTGCTTACCAGGACATACAGAACAGGCCCAAACAATTAGAAAACTTTTGCTGTAGATGTGTTGGTTGCTTGTCAGGGAGAAATACCATCAGGAGGCCCAATGATACTAGCCTATGTTGAAGCAACCCTAGTCACAGTCCGTGCACTAAATGAAAGAATCTGGAATTTGTGGACAACTAATAAGACATTTAGAAAAACCCAAAGATTCAGCCTTTGCCATTCTCGCCTGATGAATGAGCAGAAGGGGAAGCACAGAGAGCAATTTTACATTAACAACAGCAACCACAAATTGTGTCCTATGCAATGTGTGCAGTACTAAATGCCCCCCTTAGAGCGGGGACGATGAGGAAGAGCTACACTAGATGTAATATGTTGTCAGTGGGAGTAGTAGTAGAATTAACTAGACCACCAGCAGTAGGGTTAGGGTTAAAACTGCAGAGAACATTACATTCCCACTTTGTGCAGTACGTGGTGAACCCTATAAAATAGTTAACAAGTGTGTGTTTTCATAGAGACCAAAACACAGATGGGTGGAACCTAGACGCAGAACAGAAGCAGAATAGATGTGCTATTAAAAGCTAGCAATAAAAGGCCCCGTGGGAAGCGGAGCTATAGAGGTAAGTAGAGAAAGCAGTCAGTCAGAGAGAACAACATGGGATTATTTTGGGAGTGAGTATAACACCTGAACTTATCTAGCCTTCAATTGTTAGAATCAGTACCACTATTTGGAACTATAACACATGCTCAGTACATAGTCAGGAAAAAACTACCTATGAATTAATCAGCAGAGATTTTTTAATGACACAATTCTTTCCATGATCATCAACCTCAACCTCAGTTATGGGACTACAGATCCCGTTTATCCTAGACACTATACTGACACCAGAACAAGGTGTTTGTGAAATTACAGGTGAAGACTGCGGTACAGCTATTCTACTTCACACAGGAGAAGGTGGTAACATAACCAGTCTTAAGACAAATTACCATACGGACTCATAATGATTAACCACTCCAATCCAGACTTAGAAATGCCAGAGATTCAGTGCAATCCAAAGGTTACCTACTAATATCTCCACCTGATGAAATCATAGTTAAAGCATTAAGAGTGCTTAAAGTGGAGAAAGCTGCCAAAGTAGCAACCCAGTCAGTACAGGGACAGTCCTAGGATAGTGAGGATACCTAGATCTTTGGAGTCTATATACCGTAGAGACAATCTGATGTCAGAGTGGAATTCACAAGATGACACACAAACTGGAAAAACATTCAAACTTTCTAGTTGCCAGTTCTAAAATCAGTTTAACCTGAGTCGTTGAGTTTTACACCACATATTACACGGTGTCTCTGAATGACCGACCAAGGGCATCAAAACTAACCATTTATGGATGTTCTTGTATCCTGTCGATGGAACTCACCATTTTCCCTTTTTTTCCACTTCAGCATGATATCTGCTGCATATATTGCTCGGGATGATGGGTAGGGACAAATGCCATATGGAGGTGGTCGAGCTGAGGCTGCCTGGAAAAGCTCCTTAAACGCTTTGAACACCTCTCCCTGCAAGAGGCGAGGAAAAGAAGGAATGGAAGAGAAAGGATAGTGAGAAAAAGACTCATGAGACTCAAGATTTTGGGTGCTACTTTGGCAGTAATAAGAACTTAGAGATGAGCCTGTGGCTCCGATTCTAATAATTATTACTCTGAGTCCCATAAAACGGGATCTGTCTTAGCTTTAAAGATTCACAAATGCATTTTCATATAAAAGCTCTAGTATTGTGGCCTCTTTTGGCTCATTTTTTACACTGAGCACTATTTTTTAAACATGCCTGCAAAAGCTAAATGCATGTCAGCTAAATCCTCCTTTACAGCTCAGACTCCCGTCTCTTTTGAAGCACCCTAATATATAAGTTATGAACATAAAAACTGCATTATTTACAATGTTTTAAGCTGTTAGCTACAGATGCAGCTATGGAGAGCTAAATGGAGCAAGACAGGAGAGATAGTGCTCTGTAAACTTCACTTTAATTCTAAGTGTGAGAGGAAGAGGCTGCTGCTGCACTTACTTCCACTTCCTTCCAGGGATACTGTGGGTACTGCTGCTCAAACATGGGGATGAACTCATCGTAGTGGACCTACAGACAGAAACAAAAAAAAAGACCCATGGTTGGTGGTTACTACAAAACATAGACCACTAGGCTTCCCGAATCCTTAAATATTAGAATTATGACTAAGTTGCCTGTGAAGATCTACATGTGTCACGTTACTCTTACTGATATATGACATTTTATCATTACTTCAGTCAACTCACCAATAAATAAGATAGCGATCAGACTAATTCCTGTCACCACAGACAGAGAAGAAGCTTTTACAAATGCGCAGTGGTATGAAATAACATGGCATAACAAATAAAAAAAAACATACCTGCTTAAGCTTGACACCTTCTGCATAATTCATAACGGTGAAGTGCTTTTGATAATCATCAAAACAGTCCAAGGTGAAAGATCTAAAGATAGATAGAACACAGAAAGTGTTGGTGAATTACCTCTTTGGTGCGTGTGATGATTCTATACTTGGTGGGGAAAGAGAAATTTTACCATCCGTCCATCGTTAATAGGACCTATGGGTGGAAACTTAAGGGGTTAGATGAACTGTATTTTCAAGATTGTGTCGGAGGCAAGAACAAAATTTTTTTTTTTCTGGAGATTCAAATTGTGAGAATCCATCCATTGTGAGATTTTCTTTAATCAAAAAGGCTTAGCCAGCAAGCTCAGGCTTCAGGGTTTTAAAGTTAAAGCAAGAGGTCAGGAGAAAAAAATAACTATAAGAATTGACACACGACGAATAAGAAAACGTAGGAAATGATACTTGTGCAAAGTGAAGCAGTCTGTACAAAAAATAGCTGGGCTAGTTCCTTGTAACACCTGCCGCATTTACCTGAATGCTAAAGTGCTTTAAAACGCTCTGTCTGTTTAGGGATATAAAGACTGTAAGGTGTGTACATGTACCTGTTTGCAAAGCGCAACCAGAAGACATTGTAGGCATAAAGACGCAGAGGCTGCACAGAACGTAACATCAGCATGTAGCGAAAGTCAAACTTCACCATTCCAACCTCGTCCCTATTGAACAGCACTGGATCCTCAATGTACTTACACACCACCTGGAATCAAAAAGAAACGGGTTATGAAATCACAGTAAAGCCAGAGAACAAGAGGAAACAGCAAATGTCCAGCATTTCTGTATGCAAATGTTTAGCTTTTTATTTTTATTCACAGTGGTTAAAGTCTTAAAAGGCAGCTTTTAAGGGAGGAAAACAGTCACTTTCACATTTTATATATTTACAGTATTATATAATACTGTGCTGTAAGTCCAACATTGCCATTATAATTATGTCCATGTTGACTGTATGCGAACAATTGATCTATTGAATCTATTTGGGCACCCTACAAGTCACAAGGGCAAGAGAAAAAACCAAACGTAAGAGAGAGAGGAGCCCTCAAGAAAGAACCAGTCTAGAACTATAACTAAGGAGCTAAACTGGTTATTGATTATACCAGTTGCATGTCCCCAGTATCAGAGATGACATCATCAACAGAAGAAGAAAGGAAAAAGTTGACAGAGAATTGATTCTGAAATATTGATTGAAACAAATTTAGGAGACTAAGGTTAATCATTAAGGATGTATATCCATAAAGGACTAGTAATCTGTTATTAAATAGACTAGAATAGATCTGAATTAATGGAAAATAAATAATTATTATGTTTTAAAATCATAAAATGAATCACATGATTATATGGTATTACTTTTAGAATAAATCATCTGACAAGAATTTCAATTAGCTTTAATGACTGATTCAAATGTACATTGTGTGCATGTAAGTCAGAGATTAAGGAAGTGAAAACAGATGGAAGGCACTGGGCAGATTAAGTGAAAAGATGGTCAGAGACAAAAAGGGAAGTACCTGACTTAAAATTAAATCACGAGCTCGTGATCAGAGCAGGATGACATGATGTGTCACGTAGGCTGTAGTTACAGGCCATGTGACCTGATCATGCCAGTTTCTGGAGGACACTGTCGGTCGGCATGATGAATGTCCACACATCCAGAAGTACATCAAGAGCAGTAGAAGACATTCCAAAAAGCAGCCTGACCAGCTGAGGTTGGTCCCTAGGGCCAGTGGACAACATTTAACGGGAAGAAGGCAACGAGAAAGAAGAGAAGGGCCTTCTGTCCATGATAAGAGAAGGGAGAAGTGTTCCTTAGCAGGCCATGGTATGGCAGCCACATGAAGATCACGAGAAGATGACAATGCTAGAGGAGCACTTACTGCAAAAGTGTATAACCAGAGTTGAAACTGCGGTTACGTAAGTTACCTGAAGCCCCCAGAAATGGCTGTACTAAGGTCCTAGAAAATTGAGCTCAACCTGAGCTACAAGGGAAGTTGTCAGTTGGGCAACAACTCCGACGACGAGTGACCCAAGCCAGTGAAGGGTTCTAGTGCCCTCTGTCATGGAAGGGTTGCCTACAGAGAGGCCGGTAAAGGATAGAGGTCAACCTTAGAGCCTTTATTAGATTCCTTGAGGAGGCAGCAGCCACATCCACCTCCAACCCCAAAGAGATGACCCAGAAATGGTTGGAAGTAAAGAAGAAACCAAAGTGGTGACCAGTCTGTGTTAAAAAAAAACTCTTAAAAAAAAATCAGCCAATAAACCCAAGTTTACGGCAACGGAGTGACAACCTGAGAGAAGAGTTGGCAGTACCACTCGACCAAGTCCCAGTGCACTTGGTGCCCAGCAGAGATCGGGCCATGCAGGCAGATGGAAGATTCCCTTGTCCTGTAGGACAAAGAGCAGCAGGCTTTGCTAATAAAGAGGTAGCAGGATAACACTGGGATGAAGCTCATTGTTAGCTCGATGAATCCCTTTGCCGAAGCTCAAACTAGAAACTGCTCTGCTTAGTATAGTATAGAGCACTTTAATGTCAGGGTAGACCTGGACTCTTGCACTGGGGTGTTAGGGTAACAAACATGAGCTTTATGTTAGCAAAAGCAAGAGTGTGTCTATTCAGCAAGAATAACATGAGCTTTTTATCAAAATGTGTACTGTGAGACATTCAGGGACAGTGTTATCTGTAGGTCATCTGCGTTTTCCTTAGAACCAAATAGCGTTTAGTGATCCAAATTCTTGATTGTTAAAAATTACATAAAAAAAAAAAAGGATTGGACTGGAATCCCCCAAAACATCATAGAGCAAATATACTTGTGTACTACCTTGCTTAGCCTGCTGCCACCATGACTACAAAAAAAGGACTAAAAAATAGAGACACGGAAGTCTTCCATGCACACAAATGAAATAACGTTTTGTTAAGTGGGAGTATTTTACTTGGTATAATCCAATGGCTGATTGTAAGGATGAAAGAGGCCATTTATTCCCCATGTCTGCATAGTGTTGCTAAGGCCATCAGTTGTCTTAAAACTTTTATGGTAAATCTAATATATTACAATGGTTATTTACCCTGTATTTTATGGTTTTAGGGTTATTTATGGTCTATCAAACAAAATGTTATGCAAGTAGAGTGTGGTTACTAGTTTATAAAAACTAGACCTCGAAGTTAGTTTCAAAGAACCAACTTTTTTCTTGGTATAAACAGGGAAAATTAGGACATATAGTAGTTTCAAATGCAATCCAAAATTTTCAATCACAGACAAGGGCTGACTGTGACTGTTATAAAAAGTTGCAACCCATGTTTTTGCACAGAATGTAGTTTTCACACGTATTTTGCAGTTAGGTACCATCAACTTAAAGAAAACACAATGTCATCTATTGTTCAGTTGGTAGATTCTAAGAGTGGGCACAGCAACATCTCAGTGGAATAAAAATAAAGCAAAAGTGAAAAAAACGGTAACCTCAGCAGTTGTAGTTTAGGTGTTACATAGCGAGCAGTGATCTGTGTGCCACTAGTACAGATGCTGCATGCAAGGAAGAAAGTTTTCCTTTAGAGCAGGGGTGTCCAGACTACGGCCCGCGGGCCAACTGCGGCCCGTCAGTTTTTATTGGCCCGCAGCAAATTCTGAAAATATAATTGAATATGTCCCGCAAATGGCGCTTAAGCTCAACTCTGTGGCACTTCTCAGTTTCAACACTAGATGGAGCCAGTCACAGAAAAAGTGCTTCTCCACTAAACAGAATTAAGCAAAGAAAAATATTTACCACGAGTCATCAGAAATGGCAGCACCGAATAAATGCAACATAGCAAGTGAGTGTAGAAGATTTCAAACACGGTGGGAAAATGAAGTGTGTCTGTTTGATTTGCAATGAAGATGTTGCCGTGATGAAAGAGTATAATGTCCGTCGGCACTATGAGACCAAGCATCAGAGCTACGCATCGTACACAGGTGCCGAACGAGCAGAGAAATTCAAGCAAATGGCAGCTAGCCTGCAAGCTCAACAACTGTTTTTTTTTATCGTGCTAACAAAATACAGGAAAACGCCACAGCAGCAAGCTATGAAGTCGCACAACTTATTGCCCAGCATGGCAAACCGTTCTCAGACGGTGATTTCATAAAGCAGTGCCTCATCAAAGTCACAGAAGTAATGTGCCCGGAAAAAGTGCAGGATTTCAACAACGTGAGCTTATCCAGAAATACAGTGGTGCGGAGAATCGAGGACTTATCAGCTGACCTGAAACTTCAGCTGAGAGAGAAAGCTTGTGCTTTTGATTTTTACTCGATAGCATGCGATGAGAGAACAGACGCCACAGACACCGCACAGCTTTTATTTTTTTTGGGGGAGTCGATGATAATTTTTGCTTAACGGGGGAGCTGCTTGATATGATGAGCCTAAAAGGCAAAACGACGGGTGGAAATATTTTTGACGCTGTGTCAGAGGCAGTTGAAAAGATGGGGCTCAAATGGGACAAGCTCTGTGGAGTAACAACAGATGGAGCTCCAGCTATGACGGGTGAGCGCAAAGGAATGGCATCCATGGTGTGCATCAAGGTAAAAGAGAGCGGAGGTGAGGCTGTTAGGATGCACTGTATAATCCACCAAGAAGCACTGTGTGCCAAGACTGTCCAGCTGGGCGATGTGATGAACACTGTTGTAAAAACTGTCAACATAATTCGAGCTAGAGGACTGTACCACAGGGAATTTCAAGCTTTCTTATCTGACGTGGATACTGAATACGGGGATGTACTCTACCACTCTGATGTGCGCTGGCTCAGCCGCGGCTCTTTGCTGCAGCGGTTTTATTTGGAAATCGACAAGTTTTTGAAAGAGAAAGGCCGACCTCTTCATGAACTGAGTGACCCTCTGTGGCTGGCAGACCTGGCATTTTTAGTTGATCTCACCCATTATCTGAATACACTGAACAAGAACCTACAAGGCAAAGAACAGCTGGTGTCACACCTGTATGCGCACATGAAAGCCTTCTGTGTAAAGCTCCGCCTGTTTGAGACACAACTACGAAACTTTAATGCTTCACACTTCCCTGCGCTGTCTGAAATCAAGTCTGCTTTTCCAAAGGCAGACCTTTCTGCTAAAAAAGAGAAATATGCTTCTGTAATTACATCTCTTGTGTCAGAATTCATCCAGCGTTTTCAAGATTTTTCTGTCATTGAAAAACAAATCAAGCTGTTCTCAACCCCATTCCTGGTGGATGCAGAAGAAGTGGAGGAGAATCTGCAGTTAGAACTGATTGAAATGCAATGTGATGATTCTCTGAAGAGTCAACATCAGCTCCTCAACATACATATGTGAACAAACATTTTCTCTGTTAAATCAGAACAAAAGCAGACTGAGATCCAGAATGACTGATGGCCATCTCTGTGAAGTCCTTCGTGTCTCAACCACCAAACTTTCTCCTGACATCCCAGCCATCCTTCAATCCAAAGGTCAGCATCACTGCTCCCACTGAGAGCAATGTTCTTCACATTATAGGTGAGTTAGAAATACACACAGTAATCATGTGTCAATATGTCACCTCTTGTGTGTGGCCCGGGCCTTTGCTTATTTTTCTGTATTTACCAAAAAAACTTTGGACAGCCCTGCTTTAGATGAATAAAGGCCTAAGTAGAGGGGTAAAAAGGTGCATGCGTGTGACATTTCTTTCATGTGCACATGGTCTCAGACATGCTGCTTTCACTGTGTGTCTGGATGTGTGACGATACCTTTGGTGTACTCTCTCTCTGTCTGATAATGTAGTCCAGGTTGTTGGTTATGTGTGTGTCCAGTCCACGTGCCAAGTTCCACGGCTTACAGATCCAGTGGTTATCCTGGCCTCTAAAACATATACCCCATCATTTATGTAGACAATCGGACATACATGTCTGGTTTAGTGGTCATCCTATTTCACAAGTCTTTAATAATGAAATTATTAATTTAATTATTAGTAGTTAGTAGCCCAATATATGATGACTGAGGCCCTCTCACGTAGGACTGAAAGGGAGAAGGCTGAAGCCAAAGCTTATCCTTTGTAATCACATGTGCATAGGAGGCTATAATATTTAGTCTGATACTAAATAATAGTAAAAATGTCACCACTGTATGACATTAACTCTGTGTCTTCTTTGTCCCGTAGTCGTCTTTCTCCCTCTCTTTCCCCCTCTCTCTCTCCCTGTCTTCAGGTGTCCCCGGATTTGGCGCTGTGTGTCCTCCAGTGTGCAACTACTGGTCCTACTAACCTGCCCAATGTTTTGTTGTTGCTTTTGTTGCTCTGTTTTCTCCCTCAACTTTCCACTCACCCCAACCGGTCAAGGTAGATGGCCGCCCACCCTGAGCCTGGTTCTGCTGGAGGTTTTTTCCGGTAAAGGGAGTTTTTCCTCTGCACTGTTGCCTATGGCTTCCTCAAGCGGGATTTGTTGGGTTTTCTCTAAATGTCTTAATAAAGTCTTGACTTTATTATGTAAAGTGCCCTGAGATGACCTTGTTGTAAATTGGCGCTATATAAATAAAGTTGAATTGAATTGAATTGAATTAAATTCGTGCTATATAAATAAAGTTGAATTGAATTGAATACCAGAAAAATACAGTTATGTTCAAAACTTAGTACCTCCTCTTTTAAAACAATGTTTTTTGTGTAAAAATTTAACAAAAACCATCTGATTCTACCAAGTCTTAGTACTAAACGAATAACAGTGTGCCATTATTTATTTAACAGAAAACCTCAATGAACTAAAGCATTGTTGTAAAGAAGGATGTGCCAAAATCTGTCCACAAAGATGTATGAGACTGATAAAATCATACAGGAAATGATTACTTCAAGTTATTGCTGCTAAAATTGGATCTACAAGCTACTGAATCATGGTATAGTAATTAGTATTTCATATGTGCGTATAAAAAAATTACAGTTATGTTTGTGTGAAGTTGTATTTACCTAATGCCACGACCCGCTACGATCAGATGAGTTTTACAGAAAAAACTGAATAAAAGGAGCTATAGTAAGTCATACATATGGGTCCATGCAATAAACAAATAGGAAGACAGAGTTTTGATAACGTTTTTGACCCTAGACACATATTACAGTTAATGCTTGTTCCTATTTGATTAATTATTTTTAAACATCTTTATGTTTTTCATGTTTGTAATTCATCATGTTCCATACATTCTGACTGCTGAACACCAATTCAAAGATATAGTAGAGTACACCACTGTATTTAGTGACTATTAAAGAACATAAATTCTAACCGTTGTTGTCTTAGTTGATAATGCCTGATGAACTGTGGAAGCTCTGTCTGGAGGTTAAAGGTCTCTGGTAGCCAATCAGGTGCAGGGCCGCCTTTCACTCTGCGGGCCACAGCAGCCAGGCAGTCCTTGACAGTGATGACACTCTCACAAGGAAACTGGTTAAGCATCACATGAGGTCGTTCCTCACTTAGCTTCCTGTCAAAAAAGGCATAATGAAAGCAAATCCATTTCGAATTTCAGAGATGTGGCCTTTGAATTGAATCAGTCACTTTTTAAATTAAATGATGAAATTAGAGTTATTAAAAATAAAAATTTTAAAAATTTTTTTTGAGTGGTGCAAAAGAAATTATGTTGATGAAATTAATTTGTTGTACTTTTCTTGAAATTTCAAAATAAGGGCATGCAAACTTTGTTCTGAAACGGTTTATCTGGGGCCTCTATAAATAGTTCCTCAAATCCCACAAATCATGTGCTTTTTGTATGTAGAGAAGGATCCCTGAGCTTCACTGTGCCTTTTCATGCGGTTGAGTAGAAAAGTTAAAAACAAAATTGATTTGGGGTAAAAATAGTAAGTAAGTAATCTCCCACTCTGCCCTTCCTTCTTTGGGGCGGTCTTGTTTCTTCCTTCAAGCTCGGGTCCTGTACCAGAGGCCTGGCAGCTTGAGGGTTCTGCGCATGTATCTTCACTGTTCCTAGCACTGCACTCTTCTGGACAGATATCTCAGATGTTGTTTCTGGAATCTGCTGGAGCCACTCTCCTAGTTTGAAGAACACAGCCCCCCAGTGTGGTAGACCCTGGATTGATCTTGTACTCAGAGCCTGCTCCTGCGCTGCTAAGATTAGTGCCCCTGTGCTGTCTTTCAGTCCAGCTTTGTCCAGCCACTGGTAGGGATATCAGCCACTTCTTCTATCTTCCGGTGATACATACCGTGCAGGGCTTTGTCCTTCCATGAGGGTTCCTGCTCTTCCTCCCCATGTTCCTCTGGTTTCTGCTGCCTGAGATATTCGCTAAGCATGTCGTCACTTGGGGCCATCTTCCTGATTTATTCATGCAGTTTAGTTGTTGCATCATGGATAGTGGCTCTGATGCTCACTAATCCTCTGCCTCCTTCCTTCCGCTTAGCGTATAGTCTCAGAATGCTGGATTTGGGGTGAAACCCACAATGCATTGTAAGGAGTTTCTTTTGTCTTGATGTCAGTTGTTTCCATCGAGAAGATGACTGAGAGGGCGTAGGTGTTGATTGCCTGGACGTTGTTCTTCCCATTCAGCTGACTTCTCAGGACTTGCCTTACTCTTTAGACGTACTTAGTGGTTGCTGTTTTCCTTGCGGCCTCTTCGTGGTTACCATTTGCCTGTGGGATCCCAAGGTATTTGTAGCTTTCCTCAACATCTACTATCTTGCCTTCTGGTAGTACAATCCCCTCAGTTCTGACTACCTTCTCTACTTGCTACCATCCGACCACACTTATCCAGTCTGAATGACATCTCGATGTCTTGGCTGTGTATCCTGGTGGTATATATCAGCGAGTCGATGTCTTGTTCGCTCCTGGCATACAGCTTGATGTCATCCATGTAGAGAAGGTTGCTGATGGTTGCGCCATTCTGTAGTCAGTATTCGTAACCACTCTTGGTGATGGTCTGGCTGAGGGGGTTCAGGCTTATGCAGAACAGCAGCGGGGACAGAGCAGCTCCTTGGTATATGCTGCACTTAATGTGACTTGCGCAATTGGATTGAGGTTGGCCTCTAGGGTTATTTTCCCATTCCCCATTGAGTTCTCAATGAAGGCTCTTGGGGTCCTGTTGATCTTGTATAGAATTCCATGATCCATGTGTGAGGCAATGATTCATAGACTTTTTTGTAGTAAATCCAGGCAGTGCACAGGTTGGTGTGTCTGGTCTTGCAGTCTCAGGTGACTGCCTTATCTAACAGTAGCTGGTGCTTTGCTCCTCTGGTGTTACTATGAATTCCTATCTGGGCTCTGCTCACATATTGATCCATGTGCCAGCTCACCTTAGCTTATATGATGCCTGACAGGAGCTTCCATGTTGTGCAGAGGCAGGTTATGGGGCAGTAGTTGCATGGGAAAAGCCGAAAGAGTAGTAGTAGTTGCATGGGACTGCTATCTTCTGGTTGTCCTTCAGGATCAGGACTGTCCGGCTTTCCGTTAGCCATTTAGGGTGTGTTCGATGCAGTAGTCACTTGTTCATTTATTTTGTTATGGGTCAAAAACTTGTAACAAAGTCAGTCACAAAGTGTAAGAAATTATATTATATCATATACATACACTACACATTAAAGCTGAGATATGAACTAAAGTCATGTGAATATGTACTTAATGAACAGCGTAAAGATAAAGTTATTGGGGGATAAACATGACATGAAAGGTTTGTAACTTGTAATGTAACTAATTCAAAATCAGAAATAATGGTGTCATAAATAAATAAATGATAGTGTCAAAACTAGGAACAGCTGATAATTCAGACAAAAGGCCAAAATCTGGCACCCCGCCATAGAAGGAGACCTAGAAAATGTGTGTAAGAGTGTGCTCTACTCATTATTGACCTGTAGTCTTTGATGTGTTCATAGCTCCAAATGATATCAGCCTCCTCCTCTTCCTCAGTCAGCTGAAACCGCAGGTGTTTCAGGTTGTTTCTGACTTGTGACATTACAGAGTAAACCCTGGAATCAAAGGCAAGTATGATAAAAAAAACAGAAGGAACTACAGAAGGACACAAGAATATAGCTTACAGATATCATTTAGTTGGTTAAAAACTATTTAAAAACACAAGAAAGACAGTAGGGAGGCAGATCTCTGGTGGAATCAAGTTGAGCTGGCCTTTGGTTTACACTTAATTAAATTACTGAACTACTGTCATCGACTATTAAAGGTGAGTTTTTGAGATGAAGATTTTATGCAATATCTGACTCTCCCATTCTCAGTACAACAAAGAAGAAACTGCGTGGTGGAATAAATGAATCAGTGTTTTCTGCATTTAATTGGAATCAAAAAATTAAACATTAGTTGAGTACAATGTCAAGCAGAAACAGCAGCAAGACTCTCCCACCAAATGATACCAGTCTCATGCTGCCTTAAGGACCTTATACAACCTATTTGTTCAGACTCTTAATATCTAAAAACCTAAGATAAGGCAAAAACAACTAGTATCATGTCTTTAATGGACTCCAGTAAAAAAAACTGTATGTGTAGTTTATACCTTCCTGGACTAGTGGGAACACTCAAGCTGTGTCAATGTGCCAATAACAAGCAGAATCAGCAAATGTGAGCTACGCCTTGGAAGAAAGACTTTAGGAGACAATGTTGTAGCTTGCTTGAAGGTTGATCTACAGAGGGTCTTTAGTGTATTTAAAATGACATTTTCAACAGCAATGAAGTCCTGCAGACTATACCACAGTTATTTGCTGTATAGACTGTTTTTTTAAATTACAAATCCTAAATTGTAGCTTGCAGAGAAAAATGGATAATGATGGGTCTATGTACTGCATTTGTTAGGTTGACCAGTGAGTGAGACTGGTCATCTTCACCTCACAGGTGCAGTCAGTCTGCTTGAGGGAGGTTTACTGTGAATAAACGTGCAGCTTAATGTGTTTCCAAAGGGGTTAAAACATAATAAAATGTCCTTCCATCGTTAGTTGAGTACCCAAAGGAGATAAGCAGTTACATTAATAGATGGATTGATGCATATTGTGTCTGGTATCATTTAATAGCCTAAAACTATTTACAATTTGGGTAAAAACTATAAGTAAGACGGGGGTAACCTCCCCTGTTTACTGCTCCTTTAACCCAAGTTATAACTGATCTTTCTAGAGAAGGAGCTGCAAGAAACTTTGTGTAAAATAACAGCAGTGTGGTCCTAAGGCAGCAGGTAGAATTTATGACCACCGGTCTACTCTTTCTGTTATCAGTTCAGGAATGTATCAGGAAACCTCCCACAACCCACAGCAATAGCTGCAAGGGGCAGTTAGGTGGACCAGCTTTCTCTTTAGTTTGGAGTATCTATCTAAATTCCACCTTTACCTATTTTTCTCTGAACACAATGTATCGATACTTGAGGGTATGGAGAAGAACTAAAAGTTAGCAGCCGTATCTCCACATGGTTTTGATGTTACCTAAATACACGAATGCATGTATAAAGGTGCGTACACACACACGTTTGTACCGCTATCCTTGTGAGGACACTCATTGATGTAATGTAATCCCTAGCCCCTTACCCTAACCAAAACCTAATCCTAACCCTGAGCCTAAAACCCAGTCTTGACCCTCAAAAATCCCTTTTTTAAGGTCAAAAATAGTGAGGACCGACCAAAATGTCCTCACTTCACAAAATGTCCTCACTCTGTTGTTAAAAAACATAATTTTGTCCTTATAAAGTAGTATCTATAGGAACACACACACAGACTTTCCATGGCCTTCAAAGTGAGATTATATCTAATGCATCTACTTAACTACATAACTTCTAAGCTTTTACCCTAAAACAAAGACTTCACAAAATTGTAACCTAAAGAAAACAATCTGAACAGTCAAACGAGTGGGATTTAGCTTTAAGTTACTTTGTTTTAAATATTTCTAGGCTTTAAAAAAAGGAAGCAAGGTTCAGGAAGAGATCAGTGTGACTGACGAAGAGAGAGGACAGCATTGCAGAAGGGACAGGTCACAATTTGGTGGAGAGATGTAGACTAATTTTTATTGGTATGGTTTTTATGAAGAAACCTACTCCACCGTGCTTCACCCCGGCACACACACATTCAAAAATATTGTACACCTAAATTTGTGCTCATACAAAAAGTCTTGAAAACTCTTATTTTTATGATGGAGAGGTAACTGCTCATTTTTGTAAAATATACAACTTACAGAGCGTCCCAACTGTTATGGAAACAGGGCTGTGAAAAGTCTCAATGTCAAAACAAAAACACTTGTTTAGATCATTATTTGTTAGCGAATTAGAGGACAGACTTACTTAAGAATTTTGTCCTTTGGCACAGTGTAGAGTTGTATTTCTCCAGGAAGCTGCTCCTTGTTCTCTCGTGCAATGGTCTGGACAAATGGAGACATGGGGCAGTAGGAAAAAAAATTATCTTACAGTATGACACAATTGTTTCTCTTGTTTCAACCTATGCACAAACAATCTTTAGATGTCTTTACCTTGTCTATGATCCTATCTGTCCACAAATACATGATACTGGCATAGAAAAATGAGAGAGCATTTGCTTACATTGCATTCAGTTTGTGTTTCACTCCCCTTACTTGTGAGGACACTCATTGACATAATCCAACTGGCCAAAATGTCCTGACTTCCCAAAAATGTCCTCACTCTGTTAGTAAAAAAATAACTCTGGTCCTCACACACACAAACACGTTACATAAGGTGACAGTTGATGATGATGGCAGATGGCAGAAGGCTAAAAATCTCAGATTTCTGAAAAAAAAACACTGAAAAGCTTTTATGCTGCAGCCAAAACTTCCATTTATTTTGCACATCAATTTACAATTATTTTGCTGCTCTTCACATTATAAGCATTCCACTTTCAAAACAGTCACCACTCCTTTATTACATTGTTTTGTTTGAGCATCATTACCAGGCTATGTTTTTTGTCTTTTTTTGTAATGAAAACATCCTTTTCAATTATGGAATTAATGTTACTGCCTTGCCTAAATCCGAAAAATGGTCTTCCGGTTGTGAAAATACAAGAAATAAAAAGCTACTCAACATGTTCTATGTCTTGTTTAAAGGGTGAGCCTGGCCTTTGAGCTGCAGTCCACATCTCATTAATGCAGACAAGTCATTTGTCATTTACAATAAGTCTCTGAATTCATTTTTGTTAAGATCAAAATCGGTCATAAATTCAGACAAGTTGTCAGTTTTCACTCCAGAATAAACTTTTAAAAGTTCAATTAACATTTATATTTACTGATATGTCATATTTCAAATGAGCCCTGCAATCGTGGATATGTCTATTGTTTGCTAATTTCTCTGTTAGTTTATTCAAAAGTTCTGTGAACATTAAACAGCCATGGTGATATGTTTCAGGTTTCAAATTCAACAGTACAATTACTTCTGTTTGGGAAAAAAAGTTAAGTGAATATTCAATTACATGTGATATGCATGTTCAAATGAACCAAAATACATGCTTAAGATTGTTAAAATTAAAATAAGGCAAATGTGAAACACAGAATGGCTTGCTAAAATTTGTTTAAATATATATGTGTGTGTGTGTGTGTTTAAATATATTGTGAACATCAGCCAAGGTCGGCCCCCCCCACATTTTACCCCATCAAATCTGGCCCCCTTTGCAAAAAGTTTGGACACCCCTGGTGTAGAGTATAAACCTGAGCATGCTGGCACAGCAAGTGCTATTTTATCTCAACTCTCTTATCTCATACTTGGCTGGATGTTGAACAGCTGATTTTCTTTACTCGTCTACAGGTGTCTCCATACTGCTGAGGACGCGGATCCACAACAAGGAGGAGGATTCCTCTGCTCAAGGGGGATTTGTTGGGTTTTCTCTAAATGTCTGTATAGTCTTGACTTTATTTTGTAAAGTGCCTTGAGATGATTTTTGTTGCAAATTGACGCTATATATATATATATATAAGTTGAGTGAAAATTTAATTGAACTCTTTAACCACCCTCCACAAAAATTATAAAAAAAGTGGACAAAATTAAAATAAAATAATTGGATTTGTGAGCCTTTTTGATTTATTTAAAATAGCGACAGGATATCTTTTTACTGGGGGCTGTAGTTTTAAACTATTTGGGAGCCACTGCTGACGAGCAACACTTAGGGTTAGAGTTAGATCTGAGCTGACACAAAAACAAGATCTGAATCACTACTCTAAACCTCAATCCTGCCGATTTGACCCTTTTCTCAATCTTAACTGCAGCGGGTGAAGTCAAACACTGAAGCAGGAAACAGAACAAGCTCTGGGAGATCATTTTGGAGGGGGAGGGGCTGGAGAAGAGGAGGTGATTTTATTTCCTGTGTAACTGATAAACACAACCATGACCTTTTCACGAACTTGTAACTCCGTGCACTATGTGCATCAAACACCATGTTTGAGGAAAGAAAGGCAAGACACCCATTATTCATAATGAATGTTGTGAAGCGTTACAAGCAGGACATTGCTGCTGTCTGAGAGGAGCAATATGATATATGAATCTTATATGTGTCACTATATAGCTGTAAATTCAATTCAATGACCACATAAAAAGGCAGCTTTCACATCATTTAAATTATACACTAAAATGAAAAGTACTTAATATATACTCATATTTGATCATTGTGGTCCATATAACCCTTGTAACCAAACAGAAATAAAGGTTTGATACATTTTCATGTTCATTTTAATTATTGAAACCTGTGCTCAGTTATTGCACATATTGTTTATTGTCACCTTCATTCCAACAGTTTGCCTTTGTCTTACTGTTACCACCACCTCATCCTGTTGCCACCCTATCTTGTGTTGCTATGCTGCTTCATATTGCCAAAGAGTGTGATTTGCAACACAACAAAATATAGGATAATATAAAGCAACACACATTCTTATATAGTTTTGAATAAAACTAAAGAAAAAAACAATGTGCACAGACACTGTGAGTAGGTAATACAGGTTAGTTAGCCACATGGGCAAAGTTGCCAAGAAAAAACTTCTAAGGCACATCAAAAGAAAAGGATGCAGTGCAAGATGAACAAACTGTTTCAGTCATGTAAAGTCCACAAAGTCTCGTTGACTGATGAGTCAAAGTTTAAGGTGTTTGGACCCCAGGAATGAACATGTGTAAGACACAATTCATGAAAGATGATTCCGGCCTAACACAATCCGTAGAGCTTGAATGTGGAAACACGATGGCCCAGTGATACTTTGACAATAAAAGAGTGCTTGAGGTGCCAGGCCTCCTATATCAGCATGGATAAAAGTTCACACTGAAGAGCCATGCCATTCGCTAAGACAACTGATAAATTTATTTGGCAGCAAGACAGTGACTCAACAGCATTCTTGTGTAAGAATTATATGGGAAAGATATTTGCTACTTTACAGTCTGGTTGATGACTTGGCCAGCTCAGTCACCCGATCTAAACCCAACGATCTGCTGTTTGGAGAAACTGGACCAAAAGATTGTCCAAACACTGTCAAGCTTAACTGCAGAAGGCCTGACAGAAAATCACACATGAGCATTTGCAAAAAGTGAGCAGCAGGACGCCACAAGTTTGTCAGGTAGCTATTGCTGCAAAGGGAAAATGTCTTTCATGCTCAAACAGGACAAATTGTTCACTTTTTTTGTTTTGTGATCCACTGACAACCATTTGATTGAATAAGACCATAAATAAAAAATAAATATAATAATAAATACAATAAAAATGCTAAAGTGTGCAGGTGTGTTCTGATGGTTTTTCTTGCCAGTTAATATCATAGTATTGCACAGCTCTTCATTATGTTGATATGAAAATGGATTATGTGACAAATAAAGAGCTGCACATTGAGTTTTATCCTATGAGGATCTCACAAGAAAATGCGTTAAAAACAGTATACTAGCTCCGCGGAAAGTCAGACAGTCTCATCGCAGGATCCAGACCAAGTTTCATAAACCATTTGATTCTAAACAACTATAGCTCATATCTAAGTTCCCCATATCAGTTGATTTTGATAGCGCTCACCTCGTAGTATGAGTCTGGGGCCTCAGTGATGGCATCGCTAACCCCTTCTAGATCAGCAGGTATCCAAGGTAACAGACGGCACTGCCTCAACAGGGGGTTCGTCTCTCCATACGTGTAATCACGTGTTACTTCATCTGTGAAAGGAAAAATAAGTTGTGCAATTCTGCGTGGAAATGTTTCTCTGTCTTTCCGTACTCTGCCTCTGACATTCTCAGCTCATTAGGTCCTTCTTGGGGGACAAACTTTTAAAAACAACTCACAAATAAACGAATGTAGAAACGCTTAATCTGCCACTCGTTACTGGAGGATTCGCATAGTTGCTTTTGACAAGTTTTACACCGGATGCCCTTCCAGATGCAACCCTCTCTATTCATCCAGGCTTGGGACCGGCACAGAGGTCACTGGCTTGCAAGCTCTGAGGCTAGATTATAGAAACGCTCAATAATTTCTGAAAATAACTGTTGTGGTTTTAATTCAATATCCTTTAAACAGAAACTGATGAAAAGGGTTTTTTTGGGGAACTATTTTCAGCAGTTGAATAATCTGTATTTGCTCTGTAGTGGCAGCAGGTTGGTGTATATGAAACAACTAAACTAAAATGTGTGTGTGTGTGTTCACATATCCAGTGCAAAAGTGTCTCACTGACATAATTTTCTGGTCTCACCTCCTTCCTGCAGGTTCTGCAGAGGCCAGAGGACTGTGTAGGCCAGCTGACCCGGTATGTAGAAGAAGGGAGCCATGCCACAGCTGGGCTGGTTGGAGTGCTGCACCTGGCAGCCAAACTCGTCCATGATGTACCACACCGGGACCTTGTCCTCCGCTGACTGCACACAAAAACACAACAGGACAGAGAGACAACTGAAATGACATTTAACCCTTTATAGGAAACGGACCTGTGCTGTTCTTAGTAGGTGCACCAAGACGAGAAAATTACCATTCTGTTTTTAAAATGTAATTTCTAATATAATCATCACTAGTCAGTCACTAGCATCACAGCTCTGTTAAAGTTCATGTTCCAGTGATACTGGATATATGCAATTTGGATGATCTGATATACAAAATGCTACATTCTACTTTTTTAACTTTATTATGTAAAGTGCCTTGAGATTACTTTGTTGTAAATTGGCGCTATATAAATAAAGTAGAATTGAATAGAAAAATATATCTGTGAACATGTATCATTATTAAAAGTAATTCTATGGAAACAATTATATTGTACTGGTTTTTAAAGTAACAATGAAAATGAAGCTCTTTCACCTAGGGCATGGATGTTAGTCTTAAAGAAATAAAGACTGAGCAGAGACAGATGGCAGGAAAAGAAAGGAAGTACCTGAATGCCTTCCCTAAACCAGCCTTATTCTTCCAACACCCAGGAGATTGTGAGTAGAATCATCTAATTCTGCAACAACTGTTGAAGTCTTGTCTCTGAATAAACAAACATCACACTGACGTTCGATTCTGATTAAAGAAAAAGAAACTGGAACGAGTTGTACAAATGGATCTGGTCTTTATGTGGGTCATCCACAATTTTCTCATACTTAAAAATGGCCCCGACCTGTCGTACAAGTCCAGAAGAGGCATCATTACTGTAGCTTCCCTTCACAAGGCCCACACAAAACAAGGACACATTTTCAAGGTTTCAGATTTAAGACTTTTGAAACATTTCCACCATTTCTGGTTTTCTAACGTACCCCATGAGACAGCTGATAGGTCTGGTTGTACTTCCACATGCACTCCATCACCAGCTCCACTACGTCAGGTTCAGGCGCCTCGCCATGAAAGTCCACGCCCATGAGGGCGGCCATTCTGGGCAGCAGGCCTGGGATCTGCTCCAGCTGCTGACGGGCGTGATCAACCCGGTACGTCCAGGCGTGGTCCACCAGGAAAATACTGCAGGGAGATGGAAACTCAGGTGAAACCTAAACCTTTACAGCTGTACTGTTTAATACAGAATATATAGTAGTCTAACTACTTACAGATAACTATTTTTATGTTCTCTATGCAGATACAGTCTTGTGTTTTTGATGCCTTTTACAATTATTGTAGAAAATAAGACAAGACAAGACAAGACAAGACAAGATAAGATAGAACTTTATTGATCCCACAGTGGGGAGAATCTTGTGTTTTTAGCAGCCATGGACAAAAGAACACAGAATCTGCACAGAACAATGTGCATTACAGTTTAGCTAAAAATGCTTTTAAAATGGCATCAATCTGCCAGGGCAGTTGAAGATGATGTAAAACACGTCATTCTCAGCTGCCCTGGTGGATTGCCGTGGGCTCACAGACTATAACTAGGGTTTACTGGTTTTCACTGTACACTTACCTTCCATGTGTCTCTGGACATAGATCATCAATTTTAACAGTGTTTGTGCATTTTAGCCAAGCCTTTATAAAGCAACTCCCTTTTAGCGGACTAATATCACTTTGTTGCATAATTATTCAAATTTTTATAGAAATAAAAAGTCCTGGATATCCAGCATCTACTTCCCCACAGAAAAACAATCGCCCCCCCCTATGTAGCACACGATTTATCTGATCCTCAAGCATAACAAACATTATCTCATCTCCATTTGTTATTAATATGTGGCCGAAACATCAAATTATTACACCCCAGTAAGTCATGACCACTGGATATTTAATTTTTTTATCAAGAGGTGCTCTATGAAGTTGTGGACAAAAGTAGTAATAATAACATAAAGGGAGTAGGACCAAAGTTTTCCCCACTTTTTTTCTAAAATTTCACAAAACTCATTTAGTTCTTCACACCTCATCAGTCCAGTCCTCTCCTCCCAGGTGCAGCTGTTCACACAGCTCCGTGCAGACCAATATGCCCCTCCTCCCACTGTCACTGTGGGCTCCCAACAACCCACACCTCCAGTCACTGCCCACCCCCCTCCTCCTCACTGTGGATCAGGCTAGGTGAGAATTAACCAAGGCCAGGCTGACTAAGGCCAGGAAAGCCACAAGCCCTGATTGCATTGAGGTGGCCCTGTCCTTAGAGTCTTAGTCTGGAGAGTCCAGACACTTTGGAAGACCTCCTGTGGTTCAGGTTTTGAAAATAGCACATCCCAGGGAATCGAACCACTACAGACCTGTCGCCGTAACCTCCCACCTGATAAAGGCCATGGGGAGGATCATCCTGTGCTACCTCCGCACTCAGGTGAGCTCAACATTGGACCTGCTACAGTTTGCCTATCGATCTGGCATCAGGGTGGATGATGCCATCATCTACCTGCAGCATCGGGCCCTGTCTCACCTGGAGTCTCCTGGGAGTACTGTGAGGGTCATGTATTTTAACTTCTCCAGTGCTTTCAACACCATCCAGCCATCACTGCTGAGGTGGAAGCTGGAGGTTGTGGGTGTGGACCAACAACTACCTCACAGACACACACAAAAAAAACAGCTAGATCTTGTGTTTAGGAAACAGCCAGGGAAGGTCGAAATAATTACTGCAGCTAAAAAAACAATTGAATACACACTAGTGCATTCACTATGAGTTTTGAATGTTTTACATAAGTGTAAACCGACCACAGTAAGACAAATAATGACCTGTGTGGGGAACGACTGGATGGAGTGCAAAGTGGACTGATGGATATTCAACCACAGACATGTGGGTTAAAGTAGAGTGTATGGAGACTACTGAAACACTGTTTAAACAGATTGCACTCTCACCGACTATGGGGAACAATATTTGTTGTATGACCTTGATTCAACTGGCCAATCACATGGAATTTCAGGTACATTTAAAGTAAGACATGAGGTTGCATTAGGACTTGAGACACATATTCCTCCTGCGGTAATTGTATTTTGTCACTTCCTGTTTCAGGTCTCTGCTGAAGAATTGTTCACTGGTTATTCGTAGCTCTTAAGTTTATTTAAATGAGTAATTTCCGTGTATGAGAACCATCACTTGGGACGTTGTTTACACAAGCACCTGCTGTTCTGAAAAAAAAAAATGTAACCGATCTTAGCTTCGCTAGCCTTGCACTTAGCAATGGCTTCTCTGTCTCCTTCTGTCTGTCCTCTGATTAGCTCAGTGTGTCACATGTTTAGTTTTTCCTCGGCCTTCTGTAGTGATAATGGTACTTGTAACAAGTGTAAGGTTTTTGCAGCTTTGAAGGCGAGGGTCACAGAATTGGAAGCACGGCTCCACACCATGGAAAATAGTCCAGTTAGTAGCTGGTGCGGATCAACTTAGCATACCTAGCATAGCCCCTGTTAGCTGTCCCCCGGCAGTACCCATCCGGGCCGGCTTCACGAAGTTTCGTAAGAGATCTAATGCTAAACAGACGCCCGAGGTTCACCACAAGCTGGTTCATGTTTCTAATCGATTTTCCCCACTCAGCGACACACCTGCCGAGGAACAAAATCTGGTAATTGGCAACGCTATAGTCAGAAACGTGGAGTTAGTAGTGATGTGTCGTTCGCGAGTGATTCGTTCAATGTGAACTAATCTTACATATGACTTGGGAGTAATGTGTCCCCTCAGTGAACGATTCGTTCATTTTCCTGCAGTACTTTCTCTCGCCACATGGCAGCAGCCGCATAAGCTCAGTCAGCAGGACAGGAAAACGAAATTGTTCATTCACGACTCACTGAGCTGTGCGTTTGTCCTCGGGTCCTTGTTCTTTAGTCACGTGAAAGCCAGGCTGCTCTGTGGCAAACAGCGAGTACTACAGTTCTCTCACGAGTCAATCATACGGATCATTACGGATTGCTTTTCATTGTTCACGTGACAGGCACCAAGTCACTGTCACGCTGTTAAACAACGATGGCAGGGAGGACATGGGAAACAAGTCACTTTATTGTGGTGTGTATTTGCTTTGCTAGGTTTGCACATGGTTTGAATTGTTTGTGGCAGTTTGTGTATTATACTTTATTAGCTGAAGCAAATCATGTCGTCTTCAGTATATTGTGTTTGAGAACCGCGGCCCTCTTTACAACAGCCACATGAGGGCTACAGCATCACGTGGTGTAAGATGAACGAAATGAACCAAATGACTCAAAATGATTAGTTCTATTTACTGTTCGAGAGTTAAAGATCCGAGTCAGTCGAAAGATTTGTTTTTCCCATCTCTAGAAGTTAGAGACTCAAGCCACCATAGTCAAATGTTACCTCGGGGCCAGAGCGGGCGACATCGAATCCTATTTGAAACTCCTGTCTAAGGATAAACGTAGATACAGTAAGATTATTAATCATGCAGGAGCAAATGATGCCCGATTACGCAAATCGAGGTCACTAAAACTAATATTGAATCGGTGTGTAACTTTGCAAAGACAATGTCGGACTCCGTAATTTTCTCTGGACCCCTGCCAAATCTGATCAGTGACAACATGTATAGCCGCTGGCTGTACAGCAAACGATGTGAGCTACATAGACATCTGGAAAAGTTTTTGGGGAAAACCTAGGTTAATTAGGAGAGATGGCGGCCATCCTACTTTGGATGGTGCCCGTTCAACTAAATTGCATAGACTACTCCCCTTACTGAACAAAAACCTAAAACAATTAAATGTGGATTATTAAATATCAGATCTCTCTCATCTAAATCTCTGTTAGTAAATGACTTTAAAGGGATCATCAATTCGATTTATTTGTTCTTAGTGAAACTTGGTTGCAGAAGGAAGAACATGTTTAAATGAGTCAATGGCACCTACTCATATAAATGTTCATGTTACTAGAAGCTCAGGCCGAGTTGATTACCTGACTGATAATTATGCAGCATCTTTATGTTCAATACTCGATACTGTTGCCCCTCTGAAAGAGAAGGCAGTAAATCTGAACAGGCGATCTCCATAGTATAGCTCGCAAACCCACAATTTAAAGCAGGCATCATGAAAACTAGAAAGAAAGTGGTGTTCCATTCAATCACGCTTAACTGGAAAAAGAGTTTATACTGATACAAATTAGCCTCTGTAAAGCTAGAACAGCATATTATTCATCACTAATAGAGGAAAATAAGCCAATTACAGACCAATATCAGATCTTCCCTTTATTTCTAAAATATTTGAAAAAGTAGTCACAAAGCAAATATGTGACCACCTGAACAGAAACAACCTGTTTAAAGAATTTCAGTCAGGATTTAGAATTCATCATAGCACAGAAACAGCACTGATTAAAGTCACCAACGATCTTCTTCTGGCTTCAGATAATGGACTTGTCTCTGTCCTAGTTCTGCTAGATCTTAGTGCTGCATTTGACACCATTGATCACAGAATACTATTACAGAGACTAGAACATGTAATTAAGATTAAAAGGAACTACACTAAATTGGTTTAAATCTTATCTATCAGATAGATTCCAACTTGCTGTAAACTGGTGTTATAAATAAAGTTGAACTGAATTGAACTGAATTGAATATTTAGGGTTTTTATAATTCTCATGTCTGGTTTCTGATTTGCAATCAGGCCAATATGTGGTGATTGTGCACATGGAGCTCATGAGGATATTTTTACCCACATTTGATATATTGTTTTTTTTCCCATGTTTTCTGTGTGTGATTGTTCAGGAACTTTCCATGAAACAGGGTCTTATAACCTGAACTTGCAGTAAAGTGAAAACTAAATTAAATGAAATTATGTTAATTGAACTGTAATGTAAAGAAAATGACACAGCTGCATTGACAATTATTAATAACTGAAACCGTGTAACTTTTAATAACTTAAGGTCATTTGTTTTCAGTCTTAAAGTTTTAAAGTGTTTTTTCTGTGAATTTGCATAGTGACAGGGGTTTTACATTCATGAACTCAATCTTTATTTTATTAATTTTTTGAATTCACAATTTGAGACCTATATTTAGAATCAGGTAGAGAGTATAGTAATTAAAGAATTTAGAAAGCTGAATAAGAAATTGCCCAAACACTAAATTTTGTTTTGTTTCTTTCTGTGTTTCTTTGATTGTTTCCATTCTTGTATGTTAAGTCATTTACTGTTTATTTAGGCATTCAATTTCCACTACTTGTTCATTATTATTCATTCATCTCAGTTTTTACATGCAATTATTTGGATCTTTGTATTTGCCCATGGGAATTAATTCCTGGGTCACAGTGGATTCTTTTTAAACACACATGCTAAATTGACTGATAATAAATATAGGGACATATTGTACATACAGTGAGGAGTTCTGACTGAGAAATGTGTTTCCATAATGATGTTTGGCATCTGAAACTACAAACGTTGACACAGATTAACACGAAAGGATTAAACCTGAGATGAGAGAAGTGCCAAAGGAGAACTGAATGTTGCATGATGCTGCTAATCTGCTAAGTTCGCTGCAGGATGGATGGTGAAGGGGTGCAGAATATTGGAATGACAAGCGAGAGACAACTAAGGGATGTGCATGGACGGTTAGAAAAAAAAGGCTGCGATCCGCAGCCTATACAGAGGCTGCGTCTGCTCCCAGCACAAAACTAAGCTGTGTGTCAGAGAGAGACAGTTCATATGGATTGCACTGCAAGGAAAAAGCAGAGTGGGGCTAACAGGAGTCTCTGGTCTGAGGAAGGGACTTCTGACATTACTCTCATTAATTCTACAAGACACCTGTCATTACATATCCAAAAGTCGTCACAAAGTTATTTATATTCTGAATATCCACAGTTTACAGACAGGTCACAGAATTTGGGAGTGTATCACATCGAGACAATAGTCACCTTGCTGATCGTGTGTGTATTGCAGTGTAATGCCCCGCAGTCTGTGTGTTTAAATATATAAGAGAAAAAGGGGGTTTTACTTAGAAGAAAACGGGTTATTAAAATATAACATGGGGGTTACAACATCAAACATCAGAAAAATATCCTCATCGCATCTGACCTGGGGGACGACTGTGGCGCAGTAGGTAGCACGATCCTCCAGCCAACCCTACAATTTTTGGTTTCATCCCAAGCTCCTGTCGTCACACATCGAAGTGTCTTTGAGCAAGACACTGAAACCCCCCTTTAGTTGCTCCTGGCTCCCAAACACACACACATTCATACCCCCATCTGTGCAGGAGTGTGTGTGCGAATGGGTTAATGAGAAGCAGTGTAAAGTGCTTTGAGTACTAATGAATAATAAAAAAAGGTGTAAAAGTGCTGTATAAGTACAGACCATTTACCATTTATAAGATCGGTCTTTCTCTCTCGAGGCAACAGCCGAAGAATCTACAGATTCTTTTAAGATCAATTCCTGATGTTATAAACTTTTAGCATTCTGTTACAATCTCATGCAGTTATTTTACCACAGAAGAAGAGCCAAGAATGACAATGGAGATTCTTTAGGTCAGTGGTGCTCTAGGAGGCTTGTATGCAAACTGCAAAGTGCTTTGTCACATTAAGCTGTGCCTTGAGGAGATTCTGTAAGGAGGTGCGTGTGGCATAAATCATCTGCTTCATCTTGGAAAATTTCATTTTGGTACATTTACCTGACCAGGATATGGTGCTTCTTGAAAGGGGAACCTCTGATTGTGAAAGGTTTTTGAGCGAATACAGACGTGTGAACCTCAGTGTGCATTCTGTGTGTATTGTGTGTATAACTATTGCAAAGTGGCTTTGCATTCTGAAAAGGGATATACTATATTTATTATGGGCTTTTGTGGATAGGGTTTTTTGAAAGACTCTGGCGCCTTCACCTGGTCGGCTCCGAGGCTTGCAGTCCACTCTCCCTGGTCACAACCACTTTACATTGATCTCACGTCCAGGATTGTCCCTCTTCTTCTCCTCACCGTGCTCTTCATGCTGGATCTGCATGATTCCGAAAACCTCTCCAGCATCATAAACCTGTGACGTATAAATCACGTTTAGCCTATTACACGTCCAAACTCCTTAGAGGAATCTCCGAATTCAAAATGTACTTGTCATCTCCTCCTAACACATGCCACTAATAAAGCTGCTTTAAAAGGCCTAATGTAAATTTAAGTCCACTCTTAACTCCGACATATATCAAATGTCCAAAGCAACATTTATTTTAACACCATTTCAAACACAGAACGTCGACCATGTTTGTGTTGGACCGTTACTGATCGTTACATTTCCTACAGCAGAGAACATACCTCGTTGGTGATTTTGTGGTAAAGGCTCCTCCAGTGAACTTGAGGGACTCCCGAGGACTGCAGGGCCCCGGCGTGCACAGCCACGAAGGCTCGGAAGTGTTCCTCATCGTCTCCATTCAGAACTCTCTGCTCTGTTGACATGTCCACAGAAAGTTCCATGACTCACGTGGACGGAGCGGGCAAACCCGGAAGAGGAGGTGTGACAGTGGAGGCAGCAGTGCATTGTGGGAGGGCTCTAATATTTCAGTCACGTTTATGATCGCATATTGTATCTATGGCTCCGTCTAATTTTTGAATACTGCATATCTCCATACAACTCTGATGCCCTGATCACACAACTAAAATGTTACTCCAGCAATCCACTTAATACAAGATACAATCATTACAAACACACATTACAAAATATCAAAATTCAACTTTCAAAAAAGTTAAAATGCACAAAATTAAAGCATGAGCAACTAAATGACGGAAATGAAGAGATCATGTAAAAAAAAAAATTAAATCTGCATTTGGGGACCGATGACTAAAAATTTTGTTTTTATAGAAAAAACAAATATTATAAAATTTGAATAGTCAAGCCTTAATGTAGTAATTTGCTTGTTTCCTGATTTGACCAAAACTTATATCAAATAATAGTTTGACAAGCTTAACATGACTCCCTCTCACAATCCTCTCTGAGCATCTTTAGTTCCAACACCTTGCTTAAAGAGGAAGCTGTCACAGGAGAAATAATCCTAAAGTTCTCGATTAATCTTCTCTCAGCAAAGTCGACACTCCCAGGTCCTGTTTGGTAAACAGGACCTGTGTTTGCTCAGGTTCCCTTGATTTAATTTGAAGGAATTTAAGTTAAAAAATAGATAAAATCAAGAGATAAAAACAAATTTAAAAACACAAAAAAAACAGCATTTCAACACTTTTATTCAATAAACAGAACAAAGAAAAGCTACAACTAAACTGAGCATTCAAATGTTATTTAAAGATCATATGGGACATGTGAGACATACAGTACATGATGTTTCTGTTAATAATGAAACCTCTTTGAACCATTCATTCATTTAAAGCATCAGTTATCTCCCAGCAGAGGGAATAAAGGAAATGTATCCCCACTCTAATTAGGGTTTTAGACACAGTTCCTTATTGTATTAGTGTTTATAGTCCAGACTACAACTGGGGCTGGGTTCTAACAGATCATTTCAATTATGCCTGTTATCATTTAGCTGTAACCCCAGCCAAATTAGAAAGTTTAACAAAAAGACAAACTCAATTTAAGGCCTTAAGAGTTACCCACCCCACCACCAGTTTAAAAAAACTGTAAATATTAGTTCTTACTAACTAGTTCTTCTTGTCCACCACTGAATGTATTTCATTTCGGCTACTTTTTAAAATCACGTTGAAATCATAAAACATGGAATATTATTTAATTTGGCAGCTTCAGTGTGTTTGACTCCAAAACCAGAGGACACTGGCTTTATTTCCTAGCTGAGACAGGAAACCCGTGCAAAATGGCTTTAACTTTACATCTTGAGGAAACATTCTTTGGCATTGCTCCACACTTGTATTCCCTGCAGGAAGAGAGAAGACACAACATCATGAACATTACTGCTGTCGTTGTGCGGTAAGCTTCTGATGGACGAGTCTCATTTACCTTCTTGCACATGCTGACCTGCATGACAGCGTAGTTGATGAGTGCTTCCCGTAGGTCTTTGTCTTTCTGCTCCTTAAAGTGCTGCATGTCTACCCACACCCGTTCAACGTGCTCTCTGCAGTGATGCAGAACAGATACAAACACACACACACACATCAGCACATGACATCAGCACGGAACATTTTCTCGCTCTGCCACTCACTCGCATTCAATTGTCTTCTCCTTGACCGTCTCTTCACCCTCTGCTATCAGGTCCTCCAGCAGTTTCAGTCTAGCCTCCCTCTGCTCTGGTGCCTCTTGGCCAAAAAGCTTGTTGGTCATGCCTTTGAAGGAGAATGTCCGCACTATCTGAGGAGGGAAAGAGACGCAAAAAAGTTACAGTTACAAGAGGGGCAGATCCTCCTAAGTCTGACATCTTTCATAAATACTGTCCCCGGTCTTCTAAGGACTAAAATCCCACTCCCACTGGATTTATTTCTTACAGGAAGTGGTGGGCTCATTCTGTGGGATCACACAATTTAATCCAATCTAGAGCATGTAGTGTATGTGAGTCATTTTCCCCCACATTTTCCCCTCGTTATATTTCAGTACTACAAAAGAGCTTAAAATACCTGCTTTTTATCAACGAACGTCTTGTGTTTTAGAGAATCTCTGAGCTGAGCTTTTCTCTTTCAGCTTAGTTTAAAATATAATTATTCTGTAATTTAATGAAAAGAAGCAAATAACCTTCTGTGGAACAAATATGAAAAGGGACTAGAATAGAATTACAACCATGGAGGGGACCATTTTTCAGGACTATGTCAAATTTAGATATCTAATATACATCCACACAAGATTTCAAATAAAACTTTTGCAACATGTTTTCAAGACACCTTCTGATTTTCAAATTTAAACATTCATAAACACCCACATAAAATTCGAAATTAACATTTTTGCAATGTCCTTCTAGGACGCCTTGTGAAATTGGACATATTCAAAGGGTAATTATTCAAACAGCTATACAAGACAAAGTCTCAATGTTTGCAGATTATTCTTTCAGATTTAGGAACACGGGCATTCTTCTCTTAAAGGTTATACTCATTTAAGAGTTTTCTTCTTAGTAGCCTATGTTTCGCTGCATGCACAGACATAACCGCACTGTTGTTAAGTCACGTAATAACCTCCATAGAGCAGGGACGAAGAGGAGAAGCTGCATCAAAATGTATTCACCATGACACCAAAACCTTCCTACCCCGAGAGTCACTCACTGGTCTCTAAAGGTAGTGCTAAATTGATCCCACTTACAACCTGAAACGCAGGTCCGAAGCTGCCCTGCTATTAAACCCTACTGAAACCTGAATCCCGTCCTAATGGTGTGAGCAAAGCAAAACATGACTGTGCTGTACCCCGGTAGCCAGCTCCTCACGCTGCTGCTTCTTGGAGATGAGGTCCTGGGAGGCCATTTCAAGCTCAAACTGGTTCAGCTCATGTTTTCTGCACACTGCCCTAAAAAAGCAAAGCGTACGACATTAGGTCAATTTGTGCTATTTAACTAATTAAAGTCCAGTGAACAGATGTGATATGCTTTATGTGTATTTGTAGATGTTTGACTGTGAGGTCAAAAGTGTACCATGTGGAATACATTTAAATGGGACCATATTCCACATGGTACACTTTTGTTGTGGGTGAACATATCTTACCTCAGAGCCTCAGCATAGGATAGATATTCTTTCAGCTGATCTGCATAATGTTCCTCCTCTTCTAAGATATCATCTATAGAAGCAGCATACCTGTACATGCGTGAGAAAAACAAACCTGTGTTAACAACCACTGCAACAGCTGGTAGTGGGACTATGCCAAATCATTTTTGTCCAGGAGCATGTCTAAAGTAAATAGGATTTTTTTTCAATGTAGCAATTCCAGACTCAAATACTCACGCGTCCATATGATGACCGGCACTCTGCAGGCCATCTCCCATCTCTTTCTCGATGGCGCTCCACTCACTGCAGTGAACATGTACGCACACACACAAGAACAAATCAACAAGAAGTCACTGTCACAGCTTTCTACCATTCATTGAGAACCCTATCCTGTGTTTCTGGCTCTCTTGCTTATCTCACGAACTGTTACTCTTACTTACTGTTACTCTACATAACTTTTTTAAATTCTATAAACTTGTTGTCAAACCTGAAGACTCTACCGTAGTTTCCATGGACCTTGTAAACACCGTAGAGTCGATCAGCCACCCTCTGCCAGAGACATGAAGCAAACAGTAAAATACAGCGATTATTTCTTCTTCCCAGTTCATAAAGCCCAGCAGGTGTATGCACAGTAAGTCATTTTTAATTTAATCCAACTAACTCAATAAACATTTGCCTGGTGCTTGACATATTAACAAGCATATTCCACAAATGCACCATGTCACACCTCAGGTCACATGGCTCCCATCCTTTTCCCCAAATACTGACAGTTTTGGGGAAAATGTATGCACCCCCAAGAAACAATGCATGACTCTGTTTGAATTTTTATCACTATTTGTTTGTTTGGAAAAAACCCAAAGCCCTGCAGCATAATGCAAGATTGGACAGACACAAGATTTATGCGATTTATAGCGACGTGTCTGTGTTTGAATTGTAACCAAGATCTTTACTCTCTTCAGTTTTAAGGTGAGATGAACATCCAAGGAAAAACTTAAACACTTGTAATTGCCCAGAGTATACATAAGCTGTTGTCACATACTGTTTTATCTGGAAGTTTCACTGGACTTAATGGTGTTAACAGCTCTAATTGAACAAAGAGCCAATTAAAGCATTTGCTAAATTCTTTTTTTTATTTCGCTATCAGTAAAAACATCTACCACAACAATATTTTCTGTTCATGCTTAGCTACATAATCAAATCTGAGCCCCAGCTTTTAGCACAAATGGAGTTTTGTATCTCCGCTGGTGCTCTTGTTCCAGCTGCCTGCACTAGGACTGACCTCTGCTGGTACATGTTCAGGTTAATAGTGTGCCTCTGTTAGTTGGATACAAAAAGAAATTTTCATTGTATGTAGTGATTAAACAACGTCAGATTAACAATTTATTTAATCACTGAGTGTGTGTGAAACATAACAGGTGGATAGAGAGACTTACTGCTCTTGCTCGAAGCAGCTGAGATGTGTGAGACTGCAGCTCATCGCTGTAGTGTTTCATCTCCATGAAGCGTCTGCCAGAAAGAAAACAAAGACACAGTAATCTGCAGAATAACTGAAAAAAAATATCATCTAGGTGACATAATAATAAACATGAAACAAACACCCAGCTACAAACAAACTAAATTACAGTACATTGTTACATCTATATCATGACACTAAACAGTTTAGGTGAACAAAGAAGTTCCAACTTTAAAGTGTTAATTCTTGATAACTAAAGATGAATAACTTTGAGCTCCCCTTCCAGTACGTTTAGAGAACTTACTTTTCAGGATTTCTCACCCTGAAGGTGGCACTGAGAGCTCTCAGCCTGGAATCTGCCTGTGATGAGAGTAACAGGAAGTAGTGATGCTTTGTTAAAAAAATTAGATTGAACTGTCTATGAGAAAACAGAACAAGAATCTCTACAGGTGTGCAGTACCTTTGCCTGAAATCCTGTCTCACACACAGCTTCCTTCCAACCATGTTCCTGTCAAACACACAGTAACGGGGAAAGAGAGATTAGAGAGGGAGAGATGAGAAATGATCACTACACTGCTAGACTGATCCCGAGGTGCACCATACCTCAGTGAGGAAGTGGTAGAGGATCTTGTCATTGGAGAGGACTGGGTGGGAAGCAACACGAAGCAGAAAGTTCTCCAGGCCAACCCTACGGCGCTCAACAAAGTCTGGGTCCATGTTGTCTGCCGACAGCTTGTGCCACACAAACTCTGCCTAAGTGCAAGAGAACAAAGCTTGTTTGTTCGGACACTTTCTTTCTTTTAAGCATTACTGTTCCTTTTTTCACAGAGATGATGCTGCCACAAACCTTTCAAAAATCAGCAGAGTGCTGGAGCAGCCTGAAAGTCCAAACCACAGTTGGTGTTTTTGTTAAACTGAACACTACTTTGTTTGAGCGCGTTCGTTTTGTTTTCACATTCTTGCGCGTGCACTAAAGAATTTTGCGCGACATACTTATGTCCCTAACTCCACTGAATTTTTCCTCTTCTTATCCCACAATGTAATGTACTGCTCCCACATTTGATTTTTATGGAATATCCATCTCTCCCTTTGACCAAGTTGGAATCAAATATCTCATATCCTCCCATCCCAGGTCCTCCCACACATTTTTAAATCTGTTCAGTTTTGTTATTTGTAATTGCTCTGATAGTGCAAAATATTCAAAAAGTGTTTTTCACACTACATGTGAACCAATCCATTTGGGGTGGGAATCTATGGCAAATTTACAATTCAATAATAGCGTTCAGATTGTATTCATGACAAAACTATTCAATTCAATAAAAAGAATGAAGGGTATGGCTCTTACACTGCAAAGTTATGTGCCAAAGTTTTGCTCATTTCCCACTGAGCTGAATATGAAATGTAACATGGCAAAAAATCGACAACTACTGGTGCAGACAAGGATTCACAAATAATATGTAATACATCTTAAAACACTGACCTGACATCAATGAGAGTAAGGCGCCTTTGAATATTTCATACCTGTTGGTCCTCAAAATGCTGCTTATTCGCCCATTTGCACTCGCAATGACACACACAATCACACACCTATGGGGGAGCTGCTATGCACCTGACCAACGCTCACAGCTACGTTGGGATTGGTGGACAACGTCTCCACCTCCTGTGCTACAGTCGCACAGGTGTTATCAAGGTTTCTCTACTCTTTAATTACATCTACGTTAACGGAGCTTAGATGTAACATTGTGAGAAACAATTTTGACAGGAAAAGGAAATACATGGTTTTGGATGAAAGGAAGCACTTAAAGAGTCTCACAGTGAACTCACCCTCTTCTCGGGCAGAGGTGGTACCACGATATATGGATAGGTGACTATGAGGTAGTTCCGCAGCAGTTCAAATTCGCTGTATCGCCGCCACAGAGAGTCAGGGGCTGGGTTGCGACCTTCGGCCACTGCATCCATCGGCCTTCATGGAAACCACAGAAAAATGCTGCTTAGCTGATGTTGCACCGTCACTCACACACACACACACACACACACAGAAAAACGGAAGTGCATTTTCACAGCACAGAACTCGACTAAGAGGAAGTAGAGACGAATGCAGAGTACACTTCCCTTCAAGTGGCTAAAATGACCCGCGCCATCCTCACCGTGTTTCAATCAGATAAACGGTGAACGTCTCCTGCATGTTCACTGCATTTTTGCCGCTCCTTTTCTCAGCCTCAGCAACACAGATCTCCATCCTGCGCAGGAGCATCGCGCCTTCCTCCGCCACCTGAACCGTGACAACATAGTCAAACATCTGGCTCACAGCTGCCGCCACGATGACCGCTTCCTGTCAAGCTAGCGCTACCACCGTTAGCCAAAACCCGTTATTTACTGAGCAAGCTAGTGTTAGCGTGAGGGTAGCAGCAAACATATGACCTCATCGTCTAAACTGATCAAAACCATTTAAATGACCACACGGCAGCTTGTAACGAGAACAGGCCACATGACTTGTAGTAACATCATGTCATGACGTAAACGTAACTTTGTGCAGGTCAGGTTCAAACAACACAAAATCACAGTGGCAGTCGTTTACCGTGTTATTTAAGCTCCCATCGGCACCATCCCCGGCTGTGTACTCGGAGTCTTCGTCGGCCTCGAGCTGCTCCTCTTTCCCATCCTCCGCCATCATCGGCCCCGCTGATGTTGGTGGTGAGCCAGGGCGCATGCGCAAAGCGTCCCAGCATCCGACCGACGCTACGGATCAAGTACGATTAAGTTTAATGTCACTATGAGTTATGAATATTTATTGTTAGAAATTTATGTTACACTTAACTCAATATACTGCGTTTAGAATAGAATAGAACTTTATTAATCCCACAGTGGGGAAATTCTATGCCATGACGATCCACGATCATCCAGAAATTAAAGGAGTTAAAGACCAAGTAAACAGAGGCTCCCACGCGTTCTCAGTCCACCCCAGCTATATGTTTGGGTTTCCAGTCGAAGTAGATATCGTACTAGTTTCTGAATGTCATCAGTGCCTTTTTAGGCTAAGGCATCAAAGGTTCAGGTCATAAAAACACTAAACTCTTAAATGTTATAGATCCAATTAAAGACCTATGATTAATCGATACTTTTTTTAATGTTTGTAATTTTACAAACCTATCATCTGGTTGTTGTTGCCACCTAGTGTCAGCAAATGGAGCAGGCCACTCAAAGTAAACTAACGTAACGTTTTATCCAAGCGACTAGTAACAAAGTCTATTAAAGGTCAGGCTGTACTTAAATCTGTGCTAGATTTTGGCGAATATATTCTGACATACATATTGCCCTAAATGATGTGAATTACCAGAACTCCACCAGAGATATTGTGCATGTGCAGATGACTGACAACGGTGCAAGGAAATTCTATTTTTGAGCACACTGGGCAACATTCATTCAAAATATTTGAATCATTTGGAATAAAGACACGAAGGTCACACAGTGAAACGGTGTGTCGGTTGGTTTTTAATCATTTTTGGAAAATAGGGGACAATTTGGTTTACAAGAGGTAAAAGTGACCACAGGTATACAGTACATGCAGTAACCTGCTGATGGTGTGCACACCACAATGGCAAATGTAAACCAATGGACTGGACATTTTGATATAGGACATATTTATTTCTTTCTAGCACATATTAATTTGTGCATGAATTTCAAGGCAGTGACAGATGACCAGAACATGAATGCACTAGAAAAAAAAAAGCTAGTCCCATTAGTAAAGACACCATAAGTTCCTTGTTAAAAATAGCATCGACTAACCTTTTGGTAACATTAAAGCTGCAGTATGTAGCTTTTCTTGGATTTGCTTTTCAGGAGAAATGTTCCAGAACATAATTTGATGAATGATGCTGTCAAAGGCTTCCTTTATACAGACTCAAATAACCTGAAAACAGCTGAGATGGTTGCTTCTAAATGTTTAGACCAATCTCAGAAGGCCAATTATTTCTGATTGATTAGTAATTCTTTTGGCTTTATTATTTGTTTCATTTCATGACTAACACCTGAAGGTCTGGCAGGAATGGAGTGGATTGATTTCCTAACTCATGTAACCATTAGCTAGGTTCCCAAAGTGGCATAATGCAGCTTTAATTATGTTTGGAAACTGTGTCACACCTTCAATGTGGCTGCAAGGATCTGCACCACATAAACTTAAAGACATCATCATCATACTTCATCTGGGGATACTAAAATGAACAGATATATTAAGGAGACAGAGCAGCTTGACAAGACAAAGGAATGAATACTTTTTAAAGTATATTTAAACAAATAGGAAAAGAGGATTGTAGTTACACTGTAAAAGTAGACAAAGTTGTGCTGTACAATAAAACAATACACCCATGATCCTTAGTGAGATTTTCAGAGAACTCACTGACATATGGTAAACTGTGTGCTGGCTGGAGTGTTCTGAGTCAGAGTTCCTTCACACATAACTGCTTATTGCTTCAATACTCATGAATCCAGCAGCCCCTCACAGAGCGACTGTATAGCGACACCATTGTTAAAGTGCAGGTCCTTTTATTGCTATGCATGGCATTGAGGTTCCTCCTCTGAGCCAACAAAGAAACAGACTTGTTGTGGAGAGGAGGGGGATATGCAAGGATGGTGGTGGTGGGGGTGGTGGGTGTACAAGGAGGAGGATGAAGAGGTAGATTTGGGAATCTCCCAGTAGTTTCCGTGGAGGTCTAAAGCAGAAAGAGCCGGCAGGTTGTCTCTATGCATGGTTTTGTCGCACTCTGTAGGTAGAGGAGGCACGCTGAGGCATTTCCTCAGACACGACTCACTGAAAGTCAACAAGATGTCGTTAGATGATCCGACAAACTCTTTGTTTGCAGCATGGTGAGAAATTTACTGTTACACGTTTTCTGAAATCAAATGTTTTCAGTTTTCAAGAGAATCACAATGATTTTGAGCACTAAAGTTCAAACCATTAATACCCTTGGAAATCCTGTAACATTACTGGCAACAACTAGCATAGACAATTTAAGTCTGATGTCATGTGTGAAAGTCCAGTAGATAACAAGATTGCAAGTTTTGAATTGTACAACTCAGGCTGATCTTTGTTTGGATCATTCTGTTACCACATTGCTGCAATTACTCAGTGATGGGTAGAGTATCCTAGCAAGTGCCAAGAACTAATTCCCCTGATAAGGGAGATAAAATGACTCGACTGTCAAAGTAACAGCTGCACTGATGCTTTCAAACTCCAAACAATTATTCTTCTAAAAGTTACTGGAACTATGTATATATTATGTACTCTCAAAACATCAAGTCCAGCCCATTAGCTACAGTTTTAAATTGTGCACCATGACCTACCAAAAGTCCACCCAGTCATTTCATAGTCACTGGAATACATCATGAAAGGACCTTCTCAGGCATCCTTACTTTATATTTCAAATGTAAGAAACCATGTTTCTATTCTCTCCTGTCTTGGTGGTTCCAATAACAACAAATCAACACAGATTTCAGTCTTAAAACAATAAAAGATATCTGTACAATTTATCTTAATTTAGCTAAGCTCCTTAAGCTACTGCTAGCATTAGTTCCAGGATAAACCCATTCTGCTCCCCCCAGGCCTCATTCTCCCTGTTCTCGTTCACTCTTCATGCACCCGTCAGATTGTGAACCGTACTTCAGGGACAGTTGATACCAAAAGCTTGCACCCCCTTATGTAAAAATTATAAAGAGTAAAACAAAGAATGCCAACTAGTACAAATGACATCGTCAGAAGTAACAAAATGGTCAAGGAGTGTATGATCAGAAATTCATAGTACAAAAATGAAATCTGGTGGAATCTTGGAACAACGTAAAAAGGTCCTAAATTACACCTGAAAAGATGCCTTTTGACCATTTTAGTTACTCATGACAATGAAGGAACATTTGCACTAACTAAATGTGTGTTCAATAATTTGTTGTTAAAAAATTCTTAGTTTTCCTGTTTTTGTCATTTCAATTTAAGGGGATTTAAACTTCTCATTTTGGCGATTGCAGGTTAATATTAACTCACTGCTGCTGTATTGGATTGTATTAGAATGTACATATGTACCTAATAAATTGGCCAGTGAGTGTATGTTTGTGTTTGTGTGTGTATGTATGTTTAAGTTGTAGCTCTGTCAGCAAGATGCCTGTATTTGCACTTTAGGAAAAACATACCTTAACTTTTAAAACAGATCATTTCTGTACTTTACCCACTCTCACACTTGGTAAAAATAATGTGAAAGAAAGAAAATGATTCCATCAACATGTTTGGAAATGACATTATCTATGGAAAACCCTTCATCACCTGTTGGTTGCTTCTCCTTTCCAGGCCTGTCGGTACACGTCACCTGCCACCTCAAACAGCCAGCGCACATCAGCTGGCACCTCTGGGATCCACTCCACGAACCTGAGGTCAAGCAGAAATGATATTACACTGTGTGACTTTTGCTTAAAGCTCAGACCCCGTCACTTATGGCACCTTCACCTCACCTCTGGGCTACTGAGTAGGCTGACTGTACAGGGAGCGTGTACGGCATGAGCATGTAGGAGGCCACTCTGACTGGCAGCATTTCAGACACCTTGGCATACAGGCCAGGTTTGGCTTGGCAGGCCTTGCAGAACACTGGACACACACACGCATGTGCAAACACACACAAGAAAAAGGACCAGTCAACGATGTGACATGGTTATGCCATTATTTACACATTATGTAATCTCTACTAAAAGAACACTCAGTAATAATACTACACCTTTCTTTAGTTGCGTAGGCAGAGCGATCTGCTCATCCATCCACCAGTGCGGTTTACGTCGCAGGTACAGTCTCTGGAGCACCCACTCCTTGGTTGTTTCAGGGTGCTTACAGCAGCAGTTAGGGGGGCTCTCTGACAGGGCAGGAGCGGAGGTTGGACAATCCAACATCAGCAGGTCTGCCACCACAAGTGACCAAAATAGGAGTTAACAAGAGGCAGCTAGATGCATCTGTATGCATCTACAGTAGGTGGGATTATGTATAGGGTCGATATGGTTCCCCAACAGTAAAGTACTCACTGTTCTCCTCGAGGAAGCGCAGAGCATCCTTATAGCCGCTCTGACACATTTCAGCCAGGATCTGTGCAGAAGAAAGACAGGCTTATTTGATACTTTCATTTGACTCCACATTATTGAACCATGACATGAACTATCTGCACGATGACATGAATTATTTGTGTGACACTTATAAGTTTGACTGAAACAAAAAAGACAAAATTGGAATTTGATGTTAACTAGTATATATCTATTTATATCTATCTATCGATCTATATATTATATATATATATATATATATATAGATCGATAGATTGATAGATGTATTCTTTCACTTATCACTGTCGTCATGTCCTTTTTTTTTGTACATTTGTGTCTCTCACAATTTGCGATGAGCAGTACTGTTAAGTGACCACAATGGAGCCCAAACTTCTTAGACTTTTACTGTACTGTTGGAACCTTGACCCTTGTCATTCTTTTCAGTTCTATGCTTTTAGGCACTGCACTTTTTTAAAATCTGTATCTTACCTAGAAGAGAAACCTGGGTGCAGACCAGAGAGGACCAACAAGCTGGTTAAATTTAACCCTGGCTGTCAACTTTTTCCAGAAGTTTGTGTTTTTGGAAAGTTTCTGGGGCTTATCACATTGGCCTATGGCTTTTCCTAACCTTAACCATCTTTGTCTCAAGGTCCATGTTCTGCCCAGATTCACAACCTCCAGCTAATATTTACTACTTACTATTTATGTATTTATTTTTTTATGAAAATCTACCATACTTAAAATGGGCAGGATTTGTAATTACTTATCATTTTACTTATTTTGTCCATAGGTGTATTCACTTTTGTTGCATGCAGCATTGGTTCTTCACATAATACTAAAGTCACTGATTTTTTAATTTAATTAGGCCATTTGGCGCAGGTTAAGGTGACAGAAAGCAATAAATACCAATGGTGCCAGCTGATTGCTCAGGTACACCATCTGGAGTAATGATGTGACAGGTCTACACATCATGTGAGACATGTAGTAGATTAAGATTGGAAAATAAAAAGTTGTTTGTGTCGTTTTAAAGTTGTTAAATTCCCTGACAAAGCACCAAAGTCAAAGGTGATAACTGTGATTGAGATATCCCTATCTTTTAGAGAGTAAACACTTTCCCCATCACTGTCATCATGAACCATAGCAATATGGTCAGTTTGTTATATTGCTCAAGAGCAATGAAAGAACTCTGACATCAGCTGAGTCACTCACAGCCAATCCAATGGCTTACTGTGGTCAGACCACAGGGGTCGTGGGTCAAACTTCTCACGCCACTTGAGCATTGGCCAGTTGAGGAATCAATGGCTCCAGCATGCAGAGGGAGATTTGAAAGGTAATTTCTCCCTTCTAGGAATGTGGCAAGAAGCCAAACACCACATTTAAGAGCTCAGTGATATAGCTGTTGGAGCTGAAAAGCCTAACATGCACAGACAAATGCGGGTGTGAAGTGGGGAGGACTAATAACACAGCAAATAGCTCACATGATGTTAAAGGGTGCCTAAGAAAAATCCCAGCGACAGGTAAAAACAAGCAGAAACACAAGACAGAGGTGAGAGAAAGAAGGTAGGTTCTGACGCAGGAACATCCAGGGATGTGATAACACTCACGTGGTAAAGGCACAAAAACGCCCAAGCTAAAGTGATCTGCATGTAATGAACAACATAAGACATGCATTTCAACACCACATCAGCCAGTATCAGAGTGTGTCAGTGTAATTCTAACATTAGTCTCGCCCTTAGCTTTTATGCTGACCCGACGTTTGGCGGCTACTGTGAAATGACCAAGAGGTGCTGTTTAACTTTCACTGAAAGCACACAGTCTCTTGTGAAGTCTGAACAGTAAACCCACTGCATTTAATGTTGACTAATCCTACTGAACTGAAAAATCTCAGTTATTCAGTCAGTTATTTCTTTGAATCAAGGTGGCCCTGATCCAACAGAACCAGGCAAGCATTTGCTTTAGTCTTTTTGTTCTCAGTAGCTTGTTAGCTGCTACCAGCTAGTCACTAACTTTGGCTGTTTGTATTTTTTACTATTTGCTCTGCATGCTCAGTATTGTACATCTCAGGCGTGGCAAATACATAATGTGCTTAAAGGAAATTCTTTGGTACTGGCCTTGTTTACTGGGTCAGGGTTGCAGCATGTAGGTCTTCCCTGATACCCAAATAAATTTGTGGTGGCTACTTGATTTGCACGTAGCAATAAAAAATGCAGCGTTGCATTTAAAATATTATGATGTTTACCTAAAAACAATTTTATCTGAGCACTAGTTTCTAATTTACATGACACTTACATAACCAGCCTACTTGAGAAAGTATTACCAGGTTAGTAGGATGCATGTAAACGCCACGTACCTTGGGTTCAGGTGGAAACAGAGCCCGGCTGAGGCGGTACATGTTGCCAAGGTTCATCTGGATGCTGGTGTTGGTGAAACGCAGCTCGTGGAAGCTGCTGGAGTTATCGCGGGGACAGATGTCACTCTCGCCGCAAAATGGCGAGATTGTGATTGTGTTCTTCAGCTCCGACTGTGGCAGGTTATCACTGATTCCACCGTCCACATAGCGCTAAAGACACAGAAACAGACAGAGACAGAAATAAAGCATTCTGTCTTTCAGTCAGAAGTTGTACTAGTCACAATGTTGTGTCAACCACAAGAGTCCCTGATAGGATTTTTTCTTTGCTGCTGTATCATGATAATGGGGTCGGATTCTACCCAAAGTCTTTTCAACAAAGCCCGTTTGATCTTTATTTGAGAGAGGTCACTTTAGTCTTTCGAACTAAAAACCCATTAGAATAAACTATAACATCTTTGGGTGCATGACTGACAACTTTTGGTTTGTAATGAAATGTTCCAGTTCCATTTTAAACTCGACCTCTGGAACATGGTCATAGAAAATGAAACAAGTGCTTTTTAATTTTAAAGAGCTTAAAATGTAACACAGAAGGAATTAACCTTGTTCTAAGTGCCGGTCGTAAAACCCCATTCAGATTGGCAGAGATTCTGCCAGCTGACTAAATGAGGAAAAATCTGTCTCCATTTACTGCCAGACTGACAGAATTTAGGTCAGTAGGGACAGAAATCAGGATCATTCGTTGTTTTATTTTTTGTGCACACAGTGGCTGAATAAATACTTGAGGTTCCACTTGCCATCAAGGATTGAATTAAACACATGTCAAGTAAATTGTTAATTAATCAATTCATAAAATTTTCATAGGCTGCTGTCCACAAATTTTTTTGTCGATCAAGTGTAAAGCCTGAGTGAGTCCAAAGAAGTGGGCCAAGGGGCAGAACACATTCCACAGATTACTTTTGCATGAACAGTACATCATGTACTGCATATCCATAAAGCTCTAGGTAACACACAGTCAACACTAACTCTAGCAGCAGATTGGACTCCCTGTTGCTTGTTGTGTGAGGACAGTGAACTTTGGCACCAGGGGTGAGACAACAAGCCCTATTCAGAATGAATTACACAAAGAAGCGGTTTGTCCCTAGTGTTGAGCCACGGCGATTTACTGTGTGACTGGAGCATCCCCTGTCACAGTGCTGGTTCTGAGACTAAAACAAATTCAAATTCCAGTTGCCAGTTTGCATAAAATGCCAGTGGAGAATTATTTAGAATTCCAGAATTCAACATCCTCATCCGATCTTATCTGGTTTGAGCTTTGTTTTTAAACAGGACAATGACCTAAAACATCTTTCTAGTCTGTGAAAGAGTCACTTGGCCCAGAAGAAGTGATCAGATGACCTGGCTTCCACATTCACCCTAAGACCAACTGAGATGCTTTACGAGGAGCTGGGCCACAGGGTGAAGAGATGACTACTGTGAAGAGTATTGCAGTTTAAGAGTCTGTTTCTACATAACAAAGTGTCAAAAATCTACTTCCACATATTGCTGGAGTCATTGTTACTGAATTGTTGCAGTTGTTATTCTGTGCGGTTTTGTTTTACTTCACATTATCAGATTGATTGCTGCATCTATCTTGATAGTTAAGCATTTGGCTTTTGTCTGTGCAGTGTGATTATTCTGTGTTTTGATGCTATTTCACGTAATCTGCTGGATAAATTCTATTTGTCTTCAATTCATTTGCAACCTTTGTATTTTCTTATTACTACATAACTGGATCTGAATCCAATCTGATTGATCAGCTGTGAGTAGTACTGCCTATTTAGAATGGCACAAACCGACAGAGATCACTGTCAAAGTCCAACAGCAGCAGACAGATAACAGGTAGCACTGGCAAGTGAACTAGGACCTACAGCTAAAATGATTACCACAGTTCATTTTCGAAACATACAAATGACTAATCGGGATAATTTGTGGTTGAAAACAAAATGATCTCAATGCAGTCTTGTACCCTGACCTGTGTTGTCTGCGCTGTAGTCAGTGCATTGTGCTGATTTTAGGATTGTCATCACAGAGGTCTGTGTTCTTTCCTAGATGATGATCCATTTGAAGACAATGCTTCTTTATCCAGACTAATGAGGTTTCCCCTCTCTGATGTCTGCCACATTTTTCTAAGATCAGTCTGAGTGTGATTTCTTTCTTTGCCACTAAAAGTTTCTTCTTCCTTTCTTAACTTCTCCTTTCACTTTCTGTCTAATGAACATGTCTGATCATATTTAATAACCATTCTGAGGGGTATAATATATCTGAATTGAACAGCCACACTAACCCTTTAGCCCTTTGCAAATCACTTACCACTCCTCTGAAGGATGGAGGAATCAGTCCACAGTAGATTGGAATGAAACAGCTACAGATGAGTGCCTGTAGACAAAGTTCAGGGTTAAATTAGAGACAATACATTTTCTGATGCTTGCATTAATGTAGCATTACTGTAAAAGATAATCACTTCACCACTTCTCGCACCTGAACAAGCTCCTCTTTGGAGCTAAATTCGGACACTAGCACATTCTCCCCATTAGACACCTTGGTGAGAGAAATACACAGCCGCCCCGAGGCCAGGACATGTGCATCAGAGGGCAGGTCACGATTCAGGCCTGACCTGATCACCTTGATCAGGTTGAAGGTGGGATGAAGGGGGCCCAGGTTCCTCTTCCTGGCCTCCTTTGCCATTTCGATCACATCTTCGCAGCACTTAGCTATGAAAGAAAAAGATAAAGGAGGAGTTAAGGCGCAGGAGATAGAAACTTTGAAGTTATCTTTCTGCTTTGACGTTTCCTTGGGATCAATTAGCTGCAAATAAAAACACTGCTTGAAATGTCAATGGGAGACTGAATCAATATTCACTGAAGCAACCAGAGGTCAGTGACCAATAGTGACCTGTGTGTACCCTCATCCAAGTCCTGAACCCACCCACACTGAGGCTACTGCAGCTTTTTTATAGGGCAAAACACACAGTCCAACCTTCATGCACGTTTTTCCTACTATCAGTCCTAATAATTGCTTATTCATAGGTGAGAAAGCGAAAGCATTCCTCACACAGTCCACAGTACAACCATAAACATTTGCTTCTGATCCAGTGTTTCCACACCACTGTATGAAATATTGAAATAGAAACTGCAGACACATCATAAAAAGCCATTATCATTCTACCATATTGTTTTTATTAGCTTTCCACCTGACCGCGTCTCATAAAATAATCTAACACTGAAGAGATTTCAAACTTATATGCAATCCACTTTCAATACTTTGATTGCAAAAAAGTATAATTATGGCCTAATATGTGGCCAAATTATATTTGATCTTTGGCAGAACATAGGTATATAGCAAGAAAATACACGCTGCATATTCACATATATTAATTTTACAAGAGAGAATGAGTCTTTCTAAGACAGATAAGAGTTTTAACTTTTTTCCATGGAATATATTTCTATGTTCTCTCAACTTTGAATTCAAAGAAAAAAAATAATTTTGAATTCAGCTCCTCAATTAAGTCAGAATTCAGGGGACAAAAACTCCAATAAATGTTAAGGGTGGGTCTAATACATTTCTATAACATCTGGACTTTCTTCTCGTCCTGCCACAGCGGTGTGTCTTACCTAAGGAAGCCTGGCTGGCGAGCACCGAGGCGGTCAGGGCGCCAGCGGAGGCCCCGTATAGCTTGGTGGCCCCTTTCACGAGGTACGGCGCTTTCTCCAGCAGGCAGCTGGCAACTCCGATGTGATAAACACCCAGGAAGCCGCACCCGGCGAACGACAGGTTCCAGCCGTCCTTTAGGTCGAACATGGCGGGGCAGGACCCGGCTGTGGAGCCCCTGGCAGCGGAAGAATCACCGAGTGGGCTGCCACTGGAAGCAGCGCACACTACCACCACCACCACCACCGTCGACCCGGGATCGGCGGACGGCAGCCGACTGTAGCAGCAGGTCAACGGCGGCGGTCCTATACAGGAAAGCGGGGGGAGGGAGCTCTGACAAGGATGCATTCACGTGCTGTCCGAACTATCTAATTCAACAACTACATGAATGTTTCACCTTAAATATTTGACTTACCTGGTTCACTGATTTTATTACTGATTAATTCAAATGGCAGAGGTATAATTTAACAATTTATTCAGTGGCCGTACAGTAAAGTATCAAAAGCTTATTCACTGTATTTGAACACCTACACTATATAAACACAGTCTGCACTCTACTACCTGAACGTGAAGGGAGAGTCTGCACTGTCGCTGATTATTGAAGAACGATAACATTCACTAGCAACTTTGAAGGTAGCATATTTTTCGGAGGTTCTGATTGGATGATTCCTCATCTGTCATTACTCACTGTAAACTAGGACAAATCAACAGAAAGCCAGTGAGAGAGCAAGGAGTGACGTCACGACTCACGCGCCCCCAAAACCAAACAAAAACACGCAAAAACTCCGCGCTCTGTTTGGCTCTTGCTGCTGCAGATTTCTCACCAATAATTCCATAACAGCTATAAAGTCTCTATGACACTATGCATTCACTGGTCTTTGCCCTCTGAGCAATCTGTCTTCACCGCTGTTTTGTCACATGAAGACAGGCCTTTTCTGAAGAAAGAGCACCGCCTATATGCTAAATGCTATAACATGCAAGTCTATTAATGATGACCTGTAGAAAATATTATAATTATTACACTTGAAATAATAAAACAATAAGCCTGGTTATTTCACCGCATGGAGATTGTGTATCAAAGTGTTGCATATCAAGTGATTAAATCTCCTATTCTGAAGGTTTGTTGTGTCAGTATCTAGATATGGGCAGAGAAACATTCGCTAAAGAAACGGATTTGAAGCAGCGTTCAGCTCCCGAGCATCAAGACCGTATCCACAGTTGGCCAGTGTTTAGTAGTGATCATAGTGAATATTAGTAGTAATGGAGTTAATGCTTTAGACTATGAGAAAATGGGCCAGTTCTGTTTCGGCGTATTTTTGGGGTTTCTATCTGTTTTTGGCAATTTTGTATCTGTTATTGCTGGTTATTATCTCGTTAGGCACATCTTGTGTGTGGTTTTAGTCTTTTTATGTGTGTTTGTGGTCATTTTGTGGATGCTGTGTCTCTGTTTTGTACCATTTTTTTTCATTGTGCGCCTCTTAGGATAGGGTCTGTTTTTTGCTTATTGCTTTGGAGCCAGTTTGTATCTCATTGCAATCATTTGAAATTAGCTTTTTAAAAAGGAAATATGGAGGGACCCCCCCCCCCCCCCGACCTCTTAGACTCCTGTACCAGTGTCAGAGTGGCCTGTTCAATAATCCGTGTCGATTCAAGGTTGTAAATACAATAAAATTCAGTGGAGCTCCATACAGTTTATGACATTATATAACTCATAATTTTGAATGAAATAATTTTGAATGAATAAATCAATAAATTCCTTTGTGTATGTTAGTGTTGTGTCACGTTTTCATTTAGATGTATCAAATACTATATGTTTGCCATGACTCACAATAGGGTTATATTAGGTAATATTTAGATTTTTGCAGCAGCTTTATGGTGAAAAGTAGTAGGATGCATCCTTCCTCTGCGCGCGCATATTCTCCCCCTGTGAGTGGTCCTGATGCTGGGTCTCGTGAGCGCGCATTACATCACTTCTCTCCCGCGCGATTGGCTGAAGGTCAACGCGTCTGCCTGCCATGCGACATCAACTGCCAGCCTCGTCGTTCCCAAACAAGAGGCAGCGGCGTGTCGAGTCAAGCCCGTCTCCATCCTCGCATTTACATTTCATCAAGTAAAGCGCATCTCCCTCTTCCGGCGCTGGCGCTTCGTTTGGACGATGGCCGAGAGCGAGGCAGACACGCCGAGCACGCCCATCGAGTTTGAGAGTAAATACTTCGAGTTTGATGGAGTGCGGCTGCCGCCCTTCTGTAAAGGGAAGATGGAGGAGATCGCCAACTTCTCCCTCAGAGGAAGCGACATATGGATTGTGACCTACCCAAAGTCAGGTAAGCAAGGCTTGGCCTCAGCCTCCGTGTCCTCAGTTGCTCTCTGCTGCAGCAGTGAGCCCGTGTTTCCCCGGTGATTGTGAAAGTTTTACAGCAGAAATAAATCTCAGATACGCAGTATCGGGCACAGGGCTGGTGTTGCCTGAGGTAGCACGCAGGTGCGATCATCAGTGAAACTGGACATTAGATAGATCCTGTTTAATAGGCAGTAAAGGCCCAATAACACTGGGTGGGTAACACTTATCTAATATCTGTGCAGCAAAGCTCCATTTATAGACCTCTCATCTCAAGATATTAGAAGGACGATCCAAGCGTGTGTTTCATAATCAGATGACGTGGTTGGTCATCCACCACAGACACGCAACCTAGAACTTAATGTTTACGTTCAGCCTGGGGTGTCATTGCGCAGCGCGGCTGCAGGCCGGCGGCCCTGGGTGGGTCCGCTCATGTGACGGCTCGGTGCGCAGGTGGTGCGCTCTGCCAGTGCCCGCAGGGACCGCCGATTATTACTTGCTGTCAGGGGAATCCTCCTCCTTGTTGTGGATCCGCGTCCTCAGCAGTATGGAGACACCTGTAGACGAGTAAAGAAAATCAGCTGTTCAACATCCAGCCAAGTATGAGATAAGAGAGTTGAGATAAAATAGCACTTGCTGTGCCAGCATGCTCAGGTTTATACCCTACACAGTGCATAAGAAGATGAAAGGGCAGTGACAGTATGTGTATAGGCTTCATTAACAGTCAGCTGTTGAGGTGGACTCAGCAACCTTAACATTTATTCAATTCAACTTTATTTATATAATGCCAATTTACAACAAAGTCATCTCAAGGCACTTTACATAATAAAGTCAAGACAATAAAGACATTTAGAGAAAACCCAACAAACCCCCCTTGAGCAACTATGGACAACAGTGGATAGGAAAAACTCCCTTCACCGGAAGAAAACACCAGCAGAACCTTGACCGGTTGGGCTGAGTGGAAAGTGGAGAGAGAAAAGAACAGAGCAAGAAAAGAAACAACAAAACATTGGGCAGGTTAGTAGGACCAGTAGCTGTGCACTGGAAGACACACAGCACCAAATCTGAGGACAGGGACAGAGAGAGGGAGAAGCACAACTAAAGAAGAAGGAAGAGAGTTAATGTAATATAGCAGTGACATATAAATGTAGGATGAGAGGAGAAAGGGAAGAGAAAAATTAAAGTGGCTCAGGGTACATGTGTTAAAATTACCAGTGTCTTGGTTTTCAGAAAGAAGAAACGTCATTCAATGTGTGTGTCAGAGTGTCAGATTAATGTGTGCAGAGAAGATTCAGTGTGGCTCAGTTGGTAGCGTGGTCGTCCACCAATCCCACAGTTGTTGGTTTGATCCCTGGTTCCTCTGGTCACATGTCGAAGTGTCCTTGAGCAAGACACTGAACCCTGCTTAGTTGCTCCCGGTGAATCCCCCATCGGTGTATGAATGTGTGTGAATGGGTAGATAAGAAGCAGTGTAAAGCGCTTTAAGTACCAACAGGTAGAAAAGTGCTATATAAGTGCAGACCATTATCATCTGGATGATGACTGTGGACAGTATGAGGATCTTATGCTACTGGGGGAGTATATGTTTATAAATGTATAATAAACTTCTATGGATTACTTTTCCAGGTGTTGGTCACACCATAGAGTGGCAGACCTCCTACAGAACTCTTTACATGATATCTTAAATGACATCTTCCCGAAAACTCACTTATTCATGTGGAGGAGTTTAACAGCTAGAAGTTGAAAAACATTTGAGTAATGAGAAAGCAAAGGGAAGATTAATACAAGTCATGTACATGTACTCCTTAGAGTAGAAAAAAAGGCAGCAAGTTGAATATACAATATGACCTATGATCTGTGAGGTCCACATAATATATACAACACAATATAATATCACTAAGACAGTGGATGCAATATTGTAGCATGCATAGGTCATGACTGTAATGTTTCTGTAAATGTGGGAGTTTTAACAATAGTAAAAACTCAACACGTATGTAAAACAACACGTATGTAAAAAATAACATACGTGTAAAGAATCAGGTGACGTTCACCAATATACGCAATATAAAAAGTCAGTGAAAAGTCAAACGTTTGCTAAAAGTAGGTCAACACACTTGTGTTGGTAGCGTAGCTCAGTGGCCACAAGCGGATCTAGAAATTATTTAGTGGGGTGGCCAGGAAGAAAATTACTCATATGGTTTTAAATTTAATAATATCAAACTATAGTAATAGGCTAATAGTGTGCTTGGTATCAGAAACGTTAAATGTATATGTTATGTACAATTTTCAATTGCAAATAGTCATAAAGAAATAGTAATAAACAGTTGGGAAAAGGTCAAAATTCATCCTTTACAGGGTGGCCAGTGAGATTTTGGTGGCGCTCAATGCAAGCCCTCTTTTCCTGGGATGAATAGAAATCAATTAAAATTTTGTTGTAGCCTTAACAGTCTTTACACTAAAGAAAATACCAAAATCCTAAAACTATTAACTGGTTGAAATGATGTTAGTGTCAAAGGAGCGTGTGATTAAGGGAACATAGGAGCTTGTCACAACACTGAAGTACAATGCACAGCTTGTGTAGCTCCATGCTGCAGTAAACACTCTGTTACGTGATACTGTGAGGGAATCACACTCTCCCGTGTTTACCAGATGCACTGCTTCCTGGTAAGATTTGCTGCAAGCACAGGTCTGTGCAGCTCTCTTCTAGTGATCCACAGTGGCTCTCACAGCCAGGGTTGATTTAGGCTCTCCCGGGGCTCGCTGACTTTCCTGCTGACCGTGCAAAGACCAAAATGACTATTTTGGAGGAAGAGGCCACTTTTGAAAATGTCACATATCCATTTATGAGGTTTCTTTGTGACCCTTAGTGCTAGTCAATCAGGCATTTCATCCATTAGTAATAGTCACTTATCCCCAAGAGGGTTGCACTGAAAAACCTAATAAATAAGAGATAGATTTAATAAATTGCTGGGAAGTTTAGAATAAGTGAATCTGTGAAGGCCATCGGGGTGAAAACCACAAACAGTGTGCGCTGCCGCTTGTATAATGTCCTCACAGCAGGGGCAGGAATGTGTTAGACTGTACAAGAACGCAGTGTTTAGAACTTTGTGTATTTTCAATCTCCTAAAGCAGCACACAAATTATTAAACTTACAAATCTCAGTCCACACACACACACACACACACACACACTGTGTTGGTGCATGTGTTTTCTTTATGGTGCAGTGGGAATGAAAGCACATGGCAGGCCACATGGCACAAATGCAGCAGAGCTATGATGCTATTGGCTCACATGTGCCTGTGTTGGCCAATAGGATCCCTCTGAGGGTAAGACGTACTGGAGTTTTACAAAATGGAAATGATACACATTTAAAGGGTCGCTAGTCTTGACTGGTCACAGAGAGCACGACTCAGCATGGGCAAACAGCTGCTCGTCTTCTTCTAAAAATAACCCTAGGTAACTGGAAGAGCTGCCGGCTTTTTTTAGGGATTGACAAGAGATGGGAGATGACGGTACGACCTGCTGAGCAGCAATCTGCTCGGGCAAGAAACTACATTGCACTACACACTTACAACTACTAACTAGTCATTGACGCTTAATGTAAGAATTATGTCGCCATTTCCAAAACAATGTGTTAGCCCAACACAATATGAATCTTTTGCTGTTATGTACTGGAGACACTGTCCCCAAAGGGTGTGTTCACACTCCTGTCAAGCTTTAGGCTCTTATTTTTGGCCACTGTGGACAAAGGAGCACTTATGGGATCAGCACCACACTGTATCAAAGTAAAGGATTATTAATTGATTAGTTTTTTCTTAAACAGATCCCAACTCATATTACACATGCTCCTGTACGTATAGTAACTGGAGACAACAACAAGTACAGAAGAAGTGGTGATCCAGAGAGGGTATGTCTTGACCCTCAAAACTTGGCTGGAGATGAAATTTACTAATGCCATAGCAGACATGTGGATACGGACATAATTAACTGGCCTTTAAACACTGGCACAAACACTCACATTTACATTGCTGTTCTTCACTCACAAAAGCAAACACATTCGGAGGGTCCTTATGCTCGAAATGCTGAAAAAGACAGAAGTTAAAGTAAGCAGGGTGTAAAATGTAAATCTCAAAGACCAAGTCACTGATGGTATACAAAGCTTGGACAATAACAGTAACATACAATTTCATCAAGCTTAAAAAGTTTATTAACTGTGTTACTGCACAAACTGTGAGTGTCAACAGTCACATTTTCCTTCTCTAATGCAATCGCTCTTGTGTTTGACATCTCTGCTGTTTAGTTGGAGGTAGAACTGCTTCCAGCCTCAAAGTGACCAGAAGGCGACGACTAAACAAACAAACAGCTCTTTCATTGATCCATTCCTTTAAGAATGTCAAAAAGAGGATGTAGAATTTTTTTTTTTCACAAAATATATCTGAATTCAATATGAAGTCACGACTGTCTGTTTTCTCTAGCAGCATTTCCTGTGTAGGGTCATGGGGGTGGCAGCCTATCCCAGCTGACATAGGGTGAGAGGTGGGTTCCAACCTGGACAGGTCTGCAGTCTATCTCACAGACACACACAGACAGACACACAGAGACAGACAACCGTTGACACTTACATTCATGTATCTACAGGCAGTTGACAATCATCAATTAACTTTGAAGTTAATTTCGGACCTAAAGAGTAAAGAGCCTCTGGGGAAGGGATTTACCATTGCACGGAAATGGAAGTGTGCATTTCCATTTCCATTTCTAACGTCTGAAGTGTTGTCACATCCAGTTGTTGGTTGACCTGCTGTTGGCGGCTAAAAGGATCAAGGTCTGGTTAGACCAGAACTCAGCTCACAGGCGGTGACTGTGTATATGTGCAGCTGGTGGGATGTCTTCACAGATTGTAATTAAATGACACTCTGCCTCATTTTGATCCTGTGTGATTTTTTTGCCACTTCATCGGCAGGTTTTATAACCTACAGTTTTATCTTGCTTTCATCCAGCTCCAGTTTAGAGTTTGCTTACAGTTTTCATTACTACCATTTTGTAACTGCCTTTTCTCCCGTAGGAGTTAATGAGACAGTACCTTAAATTGTAGCTCTGACCATGGTGTAGATGCCGCAGAATTAATTTCCAGATTCACTGCGTATTTCACTATGAGCCACATGACAAAGAGGTTAGAGGTTATGTAGCTTATGTGTGCTCCCAACTCCTTCTCTCACAGTTTGCCTTGAATTGCTGAATAAAATCTGTGGGTCTTTTCCCCGAAGTTTGCACACAGCTAGTCATTTTCTAGAAATATTTTCTTGTGTAATATCCTGTCAAATTGTCAAGATGTTCACTTTTTAATCAATAATGTCACTTTGTACTTGTAGCCACTTTAATTGTAGCAGCCTACTAAGACCAAAAGAACTATATTCTGGTTCAGCATTAGCGGGACCACAAGATAAACATTCATTTTATTAAGTAGTTATTTTGGAAAGCACGGTGGTGCAGTAATTAGCACCTCCGCCTCATAGCTACAAGGTCCCCAATTCATACCAATGGCCTTTCTTTGTGGAGTTTGCAAGTTCTCTCTGTGCTTGTGCGGGTTTCCTTTGGGTACTCCAGTTACCTCCCACAGTCCACAGACATGGATGTCAGGTTATGACAGCTGGGATAAGCTCCAGCCCACCGTGACCCTGAACAGAAAAAGTGGTTACCATAGTGGATGGATGTTTTTTTTATTTAAATAATTGCAAAAGTAGAAAACAGCTCCATACTAACAGAGGCTCCTTTCAAAAAACAAGCCCCTGTCCCTGAATAGCTCTTGGCACATCCCTGGTCCTTAGACTCTTGAAGTGGATATAGAAAAACTGACATGGATACGATGTTGAGTGTCCAGGACAGAGCAGCATGATTGACATTATAGCAAACCTTTTAGGTGTAAAAGCCTGTTCACCTCTGACACAGCTACTGTGTATTTCCTCATGGTTACTTGGCTTGCGTCAGCTAATAAAACGATCACAGATTTTTTTTTCTGCTTTTCTATGAAATCAAGGACCCATGCTTTAAAAAATGACAAAGAAAACTGCATCCCTCAACTAGACTCATCCCTAGATTCAGTCAAATTGCAAGGATTCTTGCTGGGTAGAGTCCAGACAGGCTGCTGACATATTTTAATGTGTTCAACTTCCAAATATGACTTCACTGGACAGACCGCTGGAGCTCTTAAATGTCTGCTTCATTTAATGTTCAGGGGAGTCAACCACGAAGGACGCATGAGCCATTCTAGGAAAACACAGCACAACCGCAGCTCCTTCAGGCTCGGGTCCGGTTGGACATGAAATACAATGTGCTTCTCGCGTTAAATATGCAATACAAATATGCAGCCCTATTACATTCAGGGTTCTCAGTGCCCTCAGATTCATTTGTCCTCATTATTTTTTGACATTTATTTCACAAATGCAAAACATCACAACTGGTACTAATGTGAAATAAAAGTTTTCTTTCAGATTGAAAAATTACTTTTTTTTGGTTTACAGTCATCATACAGTCATGGTCAGACACACAGAGGCAAATTGGTTTTACACTAACTTTCAGACTGATTATCCTGAGACACAGTATTACCTTCCTCTCGAACGAAGCTGTGTCCATCAGGTTTCACATGGTGTTACCTGATTGCAGCCTTCAACTTTCATTTTTTAAGTACAGCGGGATGCAAAAGTTTGTATCCCTTTGTTGTTAAATGCAAAAAGAAGGAACATCAACAGGATATTTAATACACATCCACTCAGACAAATATTACTTGATTAAATATTAAATTAAATATTTGTAATTATTTATCAAAGAGGACTTGCATTGAAAAGTTCTCATTCATTTAGTTTAAGTTTCTTTTCCTTCTATTTTTGTTACATTTGATAAAGGACCATTTCTACTAGCTGAACGAGCATTAAATATTATGTTGTTGATGGAAAAAAATATTTGTTTTGCCCTTTTTGCCATTCTAAAATATGGGGATGCAAACTATCCCTAAACTATCATGTTTTTATAAAAGAAGACCATGGAGTGTTAGTTTGACCAGAAATCTGCAACTTAGGAGAACTCAGAGGCACACTATGAATAATCTTGTCATAAGAAATATTAACGAATATGCCGTTCATTTTATCACACCTGTTCAGCTGCTCATCAAAGCTTGCTAATTGTGACGCGTCTCAAACTTTGCTGTGACATTAGAATGGTAGGGTTCAGATTTTGCCTAAACAACATGAAAGTCCTTGTGCGTAAAATTAAAGAAAAAGTACTATAATAATATCTAATGAGGGATTCGCTGTTCATTCCCCTTTGGACACGCTGTCAGAAACATAAGGAGAAGCAAATCAGGCAAATTTTATGGGCACCCCAGATAAAAATTTGGCAAAAGAGACTCCTGGTGGCCACTAATATTCACATTTCATGCTATGACAATTTTAAGTTACACTTAAACAGTGTAATAAATCATGCAATATAAAAGACCCACGCTGCAATTTTTGTATGATAGGTTTACTTCTCAGGTTCTTTTCTTAGTCCTTGCTGTCCCCATTTCTTTTTCATCTGACTCTCTGTCCCTGCAGGCACCAGTCTACTTCAGGAAGTTGTGTATTTAGTGAGCCAGGGAGCTGACCCAGATGAGATTGGCCTTATGAACATCGATGAACAGCTGCCTGTCTTAGAGTACCCTCAGCCTGGGCTGGACATCATCCAGGTACAGAAATTTAAAGGGAGATCTGAGGAGTGGGGACTTTCTGAATATTTATTGCTGGGCAAGGTAGCAGTACAACAATCCAACATGAGGATGCTGGTATCAATATGTATTTCATATTACCACAGGTTAATCTTGCTTGTAATCAAAAGAACTGCCTGTCCATTACCTGTATAAGGACAGAGGAATTTAAAATGTGATCGCATGCCAAGCTCTGTCTTTTAAATTGTTTAAACAAGAGTTATTGACCTGGAAAATGAATAATGACATAATAATAATGATTGCAGTGTAAACATGACCACATTTGACTGTTGATCTTTACACCTGAAAATTACTGCATGACAGTAATTGCAAACCCTCCATTCTGATAATGATTGGAGCTCTTTTCGATCTTCTTGAGCTCCTCTGTCCCAGCTCTCTTTACCTTAAACCTGTCTTTTGTCCATGAAGTAGTATTTTCATGCTACAAAAGCTGCAACCACAAAAAAACTGTCACTCATTACACATCAAAAGGTCCAATTAATCATAATGGGAAAACAATTTAAAAAGTCAAAAAAAAAAAAAGAAAAAAAACAAATTCTTATTAAAGAAAAAATGGGAGTCACTTTTGATGTTCAATTGTTTAAATAATATGCATTTGGGAATTAGCTATTTTTGTGGACCCCAAAGACCATGTTAGAGCAAGGTCAAAGTGAACTACTGAACATCTGAGGTCCTATTCTTCATCTTATTACATGAAATGTTCTTTAGGTAGTCAACCTAGCCACCTGTTACAGAAGGAGGACGCAATTAAGTTATGACTGAGCTTTTTACCTGTTAGCAGATAAGACACAAGTGGCAGCACCAGGGACTTTCTACAGAACTGATCAGAGAATGGCAGCGTTCAGATTGAACTAATGGCTTCCTTTAACGTTTTCACAGGAGCTGACCTCCCCCCGTCTGATCAAAAGCCATCTCCCCTACCGATTCCTCCCCATGGCCATGCACAACGGAGAGGCCAAGGTCAGTGCGCTGAGACTAGACACTGCCTTAGAGGAGATTTCATATTTCAGTTTCTGTTATACCGCTACAGTTTGTGCAATCCACTCGCACTCAGAGCAACTGGGTGGTATCAGCGGTTTCATTCGTGCTTCTCAATCATTGGCTAGCACAGTGCTTTTTAAATTATTTTTAGTCAAATCAACAAGGCACTGATTTAAAAAACAAACAAAAAAAAAAACACTGCAGCAAAACATAATTTTTGCTTTAATTAAGAAGCAAAGTCAGTTTTTCTCCACAACAACAACCCTATCACAGCTAATGATAGTAACTTGAGGACCTAAGAAAAGAGACTGGAGGACGCAGAAGTGGTAGAACAGAAAACCAAGACACACGGGGAAGCTTTCTGTGACCCCTATTTGCAAGCTGTAGAAAAACTTTTAGGAGGAGGGAAAAAAAAAATCTTCTCGTCGTTCAAAATCCTTCTAAAAATAAAAACCTGAGAGCAAAAAAATCCACAAAAACCAATAAAAACACCAAATAACCATGTGAAAAGTAATTTCTTTAGAACGAAAGGAGGCAAGGGAAAAAAGCAAAAGAAAGGCAGATTTCTCAAAAGAACTTAACTTAAGGCACGAGGGAGATGTGGTCAGCGAAATGCTTGAAGTTGATCTGGCAAGGAGAAGCAGGTGAGTGGGACTTAAGACTAGGAGACAACAGGTGGCCTGAGTTAGACTAATCAGGAGCAACTGGAAGAGGCAGAGTAGAATCGGAAAGGCGGAAAAACCAACGGTAACCAGGGCAACAGTGGTCGGAGTGGAATCATAACAAACCTGTCATCTATCTTATCTCAAAATACTGTAGAAAATAGAGCTAAATTGTTTGTCAAACAGCTAGACTGTGTGTTAAAGTCAATCAGTGCCCATCTTTGGAAATACATATGTCTATAGGTATAACAAGAGTGATACGCTGCTAAATAAACCTGTCAACAAACCTTGTTTCTGGAAAAGCTGGAACAGCTGTGTGATGCTAAAGAAACACTTGGTGAAACACAACTCATAAGGTTAATTGGCAACAGTTCAGTATGATAATTGGGAATATAAAGAATGTTTCTCAGCTGGATTGGTCAAAGTTTGGCTTCTTCAGATTCATGTAAAATGTAATCTCAATTTGCAAATAATTTAATGAACTGTCAGAAATAAATATTCAATATTCATATTTTCTTTCAGGCAGCACTGAACTGAAAAGATACATGATTCTGTAGTTGACTGCATGTCCTCAGAAAGACATCTGAAAACCATCGTCAGCTGACTCTGCATCAAGAAATGCAAGTTAAAATTCTACAGTGCAACAAAACAACCATATATAAACAAGATCTAAAAATTCCACCATCTCCTCAGAGCCTGAGCAAATGCTGGTGAAGTGGAAAACTGTGGCCCGACATGTCAATTTTTGAAGTTCTTTTCTTGTTTGACAGAGCTGTGTCTAACAATAGTTAGCGCTGTTGTGGTTCTCTTCTAAGGTGATATACATGGCTCGCAACCCTAAGGACCTGGTAGTGTCCTACTACCAGTTTCACCGCTCTCTCAGGACCATGAGCTACCGGGGAACCTTCCAGGAGTTCTGCCGGCGCTTCATGAATGACAAGTGTAAGTCATTCCTTCCATGTGGTCCTGTTCACTCAACTATTGCTGTTTTTTTCTCAATCTAACTTCAACTTGTCCTTGGCCCTGTCTTTTACAGTGGGATATGGATCCTGGTTTGAACATGTTCAGGAATTTTGGGAGCACCGAATGGACTCCAATGTTCTCTTCTTGAAGTACGAAGACATGTACAAGGTAATGTTATCACTGGCGCGTGCTTGTCCTTTGGCGTCTGTCTGCTTATCCTAACATGTATGTTACTCCAGCTCTTAAACCAATAGTCTGATGTCTGATGTCCCTGTTGCACTGCAATGCTGATTGCAAACATGCAATAATTCATATTAAGCTCCCTTCCTATTCTATTTCTACGACCAGATTAACCGTCTCTTAGCGTAACATGGCCTGCACATCTAGTCATGACTGAACATTGTCTGCAACCCTCCAATGAAAGAAAAGCAGCATCATATGCCAGATCAATATTTGCTCTTTGTATTTATTTTATCTAGTCTTATCACTTGTACAAGCCCCAGACTTACACACATCCTCTCCTCTGCAGATAGGCTTTTCTTAGAATAGATTTGTTACGACTGACAGGAGGAAACACAGTCAATCGAACAGTTTCAGACTTCATCATTTACAGATGCACAAGTTATGGATACCAAAACCCCCCCCTCTCTTTCCTGTGCGCCATACATATCTTGTTCTCTGTGTCTGTGGATAGTTATCAGATATTTGATTGTAAGTGCCATAACTGAAGCAGCTGCTTACACAGTCTGTCTTATCTGAGAGAAAATAACAAATTGTCACTTATTAACAAGAAAATTTAAAAGATATGTGTACGAAGTGGTCTCTACACGTACATTAAAAGGGCCACAATGTAACATAACCTGGGCTACATATTTATTGAATTTAGTTAATGAATTTTGTTTAATGAACTATTGTGCTTATGTTATCTTTTGTTGGTTTTATTCAATCCAATGGTTGTAAACCCTAAAAACAATAAAATAATTCATTTCTGAGCATAAATAAGGACATAGTAATCATCAAATCATTATAAATTGAATGTTAAACTTTACTTTCATCAATAAAAAAACTGCCCTTTACAGCAAAGACTGCCAAACAAATCATTCTACTCATCAGGTGTTGCAATTATTGAGATTTCTACCAATGGGCTTCCAGCAAACTTACCAAAGGTCTGTGTGGTGGAGCAGTGTTCCTGAACTCTTTGGTCCAGCTTCTCCCACAGCAGCTCAGTGGGTTACAGACATTTAACCCTCTCCTCTGGACTTATTTAACACCTGGGAGGGACATAAAGAATTTAGGAACATTCACACGCCAGTAAAATGCCACAGTTCGTCAGGCAGTAAGTGCTGAAAGTAAAGTTTAACACACAAATTCAGTTTCAATACACTTAAAATGAATGTTTGAGTGTAGTGTACAGAAGTGCGTATGTTTTCTTAGAAGTGTACTACTTGCCTGGAACCAAGCAGCAGACACAAAATTATCAACAATCTGACGAAATGGTGACTGTAACCATTGGGAAAGTTCATTTTAGAAGCTAACAGTGATAAACCCAGAGCTCGAAGGACCATAACTGCTGGATCTACTTATTCATGCATACTGTTCTACATTTATGGCATCATGTTGGTGAAGGGCTGGCTGTACCCTTTGTGTGGAGTTTGCATGTTCCTCCCACAGTCCAAAGACATGGATGTCAGGTTGATTGGTGGTTAAAAGTTACCTTTTGGTGGGAGTGTGACAGATTGTCACCCCACTGCCCCAAAAATCCCCTGCCCCTCACCACCACAAGGGGGGCTTGGTGTGCTTCTTTGCCTCGGGCCCTCCAGCGTCTAGGATCACCACTACACACATGCACGTGTCGACTACCCACAACACTATGCAAACATGCCTGCTTAAATAGCTGCAATGTGCAAACATGCCTTAATGTGTAACTGTGTCGTGATGATCTTAAGCGAAACAAAGCTGCAAATGTTTCTCTTTCAACTGTCATGTGTCTGCATTCAGTATGTCTTACAGGGAACTGTATGTGCCTTCACTTGTCCTCTCCTCTCCAGGATCTGGGGACATTAGTGGAGCAGTTGGCCCGGTTTCTGGGTGTTTCCTGTGACAAGGCTCAGCTGGAGGGCATGGTGGAGAGCTGCAACCAGCTTATTGAGCAGTGCTGCAACTCAGAGGCCCTGTCCATGTGCAGGGGTGAGTGGGAGAGCAAATTCAAGAAACGCTATTCAGTTCGACTGGTCTGCTAGGTAGTTAAATCCACCCGCTGTGTCTTGAAGTCATTTTTACCACACCTGAATTTTCCAAATGACATTTGTGGTTCAGTGTTCCCTAAAGGGGACATAGGTAGTAGGGGAAGTATTTGTATCCTTTTCTGATTCTTGGAGAATTACATGTGTATAAATGTTACTAATTATTCCTCTGTCTTCCCTATAAAAAAATATCTAAGCTTTTTAATAAAAAATGCAACCTCTCAAAAGTTGGTCAATTCACACGATGTTCTTTGGAGGGATTCCAGAGCAGGAGGTCAACATTCTGAGATACAGGACAACACCAGTAGTTCAGTGAATCTGAAGTAAACCCACTGGAGACTACGGCCTCTATGCTATAACTTATAGTTTAATTAAAATAATCTATGCATTTTTAGGCTATGTATAGATATGGTAAAGGAAAATACAAACCAGTGTTAAACAAATACAGCAAACATTAAATAGTTCCTGGAAAGCAGTCAAGCTTCCGTGAAATAGTGCAACAAATGCAATTCCTGGTAGGAGTCTGAATGAAAAGGTCCCTGTGTTGCTGCCAAAAATGGGTCTTGGGTACGTCTGAGAGTCAGAATGCATCCAGACTGGGAGCATGCTCTGAGTGGAGAGAGCATAAATTTAATTAACGCGGGTCTTTTAGAGCATTAGATATGTGATTTTATGAGATTGACCAGAGCGTCTTAGCTCCTTCTCAGAGACATCAGACAGCATAGGAACAACACTTTGCACAGCACATGATATCAAGCATCTTAAATGAACATCTTCCAGCAAGTTTTGTTAAAAACAAAATTTGATTTGTGGTAATAATATCACCACTGTACCAGCTTTACAACACAGTTGTTTTCGGGATTTGTTCGGATTCATTGTCTCTAGTTGTATCTTGCCGTCATTCTCCACCATTCGTTCTGCCACATGTGACTGTAGAGAAGCTCGCCAACATTAGTGATGTTCGTCTAACTTTATTTGAAAGGGTTGTCAAGGGTTGACTGTTAACAGGCTGGAAAAAAGCAGGAGATTTTTCAGAAATCATCACCTATATCTGAACTGTTACAACTAAAGCAAACTCAACCCACTACGCAAACAGTTGTCTCAAAGCTGTGTTGCTCTTTTCCAAATTACACAGCCCTTTCTAGGAAAGAAATATTCAATAAGCATTAGTACAAGGTCAACACACAGTGTTGTGCTTGGCTTTAAATGTGCTGTTGGGATCAGTGGGTTTGTGTGTTCCCTCACACTGTAATTCTAATGTCGGCACAGTGTACAGACACTGTGCCGACATTAGAATTGGGGCAGGATGAGAAGGATGAGGGACAGACAGAGGAATCTTGACAGCAGTTTCACAAGATGTTTTGCCCTTTCGCCTCGCCTAGCTGGAATGTTTTGCCATTTCAACACACATCGTATGACATTGTTGAACCATGTTCAAGTCAGCAGTCCAGCCCCCAGAGGCCCCTCAGTTACTCAGCTGATGCTTCTGGACTAGAGAATCAGACTGAGATGCCTATAGAAGCATCGGTCGACAGCACATGCTGCCACTAGCTTTAATATATAGATATTATTCTATGGAGTCCCAAAGAGGACAGTGTTAAATAATCATTAACAATTATCACATACATTATGTAAAATACACACAGAAAACAAAACTGCCAAACTCATCAGCCACAACTTTAATACCACTGGGTTTATTGTAAAAATGTAATATTGTTTATATAAAAATACATAAATAAGTGCAATGTGAATATGCTGCATCATTATGAGTTAACCCCCTGTCAGCACATAGCTCCACCTGGTTAAAAATGGTGACCTTTGACCCTAATTCTTTTTATTAATTACTGTACAGTAAAGCTGTTAAGTTTTGACATAATTACCATAATCTGTCAATTTTACTTTTTTACTTTAACTAAAATAAAGGAAATCTGGTTAGCATTTGATTAAATTTGACGATACTTGTAGTGGAAATATATAATATAATATTTTTAGACCAATACTGTATTGTGGTTCATTGTACATGTGTACAATGTATGTATGTATGTATGTATGTATGTATGTATGTATGTATGTATGTATACACACACACACACACACACACACACACACACACACACACACACACACACACACACACATATAAGTATGTATGTATATATAAGTATGTATGTATATATGTACATATATGTATATATGTGTATGTATGTATGTATGTATACACACACACACACACACACACACACACACACACACACACATATATATATATGTATGCATTGTATGTGCATTCTATTATATAGAAAATATCATGTCAATTGTATCTACTCATAGCTTATGTCTGTCAGGCAACCTCTAATAATTTATTTATTGGACCTCAAATATTGTTCAAACACTACAAAGAAAACATCAGTCAGACACACTTTTTTTTTTTATTTTAATTTTTGAGTTTTTCAGTCCAAAACCCATAGTTGATCCTTTTTGAATTTCCATAACCGTGTCCGGTGGAAGTAGAGTCAACTGCACATTCACAAGATCTTGTCTTTGTCAGTACAGCCACCACCTAAATAACAGTAATAATAATAATTTCTTGACAAAAAGGTTTGGAATAAAGACACATGCACCCCGTGGAGTGATGTGTCTTATGTATTTGTTATAGTTTTTGGACGGATTAACACGTTAATCCAGGTTTCAGAATGACAGACATTTCTTTTAAGGACAGGCAATTCTTTGTTACTTTTAGTGTCTGTGTGAATATTACATTCAAATTAATTTAGAGAATGATTATAGTTATCCTTTAAGCTGACAAACTTAAAAACTGCTACAACATTTAGCGACTGAGTATCTGTTAACTACAGCAACAGCAATGTCTCAAACACTCTGATCCTGCTGTAAATAGACACAGAATTAGTGGGCTCAAAGCTGCCATAAGGAGAGACATAAAAAAACAACCTGTATTAACCGTGTTATTGGGAAAAATGCCATGCAGAAAATAAATATTGAAATAAATGTGAGAAGAGGTAAATTTAAATTATAAAATTAAAATAAATACACATAATCAATACGTTTCATAATAATGAGTGGATTTAATATTTATTTTCGGCAATTTTGTTATAAATTCATTGTATTAAACACATTATATTAGTCTTTTAAAAAACATATTGACTTTTGAACCTTTGGGCTTCCATAATTATCTTCATAGAACAAAACAACTTTGCGGAATGATTACAGCACCACCCACCATTCAGCCCTGCATGCCCGACCCGTTTGCATCAAGTCATCTTTGAGTTCAATTCTTTTGCATCTGTTCCCTAATTTTGTATATATTTATTTTGGTTCTCATTCTTATGATTTGCTTGTGTTTTTTGTGATTTCTGTTACCTTTTCCCATCTTATTTTATTTCCTTCAGCACATGGGAGTGCGATGTCTGCCGTGCTATAGGCTTAGCTTGCAGCTGGCAGTCGGTCTGATCTGTCTCATGAACACCTCGGCCGGTGAGTCACTGCCTCATGTCACAGATGTTTCAGGACACAGAAAAAGAAATAATTCTTCAGAATACCTCAGATCGATAATCCAAATTTATGTGGCTGAGTCATGAATATCTCTTTTGTCTTCTCACATTAAACAGGTGAACACTTTTCCCCGCAGTAATCCAAACTCTATTAAAAGGTTGAACTCTTTTTAAAATATCTGAAAGGTTAACCATCTTCTCTCTATATGCGTGCGCTCCCTGCAGGTCGTGTGGGTCTGTGGAAGGACATCTTCACAGTGTCTATGAACGAAAAGTTTGACGCAGTCTACCGACAGAAGATGGGCAAGTCTGACCTGACTTTTGACTTCTGCTTGTGAGGAACACCTCCTGCCAAAATCCACGCTCCAACATCTCCACTTAATCAGTCTGAAGATTGGGATCACGCCGCAAGACTTCTCCAAGGATGTAGCCCGTCATTCACATAGACTGATCAGAATGAGTTCAGAAATATTAGGAGTTCTTTGAAATTTCTCAATCAATAGTTAAACCAAACCACCCTCAACCCCTACCTCCACACAGTAGGTTCCCACTGCTGTGTGTGTGTGTGTATCTGTGTGTGTGTGTGTGTACTGAGCAGGGTTAGACTGATGTAGCCTGTTCAAAGCAGATAGAAAAGCCTTGAACATTTACATTCAGAATATTTTATGGCCATGTGTACTACAGTTGTGACTGAACCCACATTAACCACAGCCACTCAGTGTCTACACATCCAAATCCACGGGCTTATTGTTCTCCACAGCACTTGTCTGACTACATTTAAAGCCAAAAATGAGCGTATCCCTTGTTCCAAATGACCACAATCAAGTTTGCTGCACTATTTTTTAACAATCAAACGTTTTCATGCAGTTTCACTCATTTTTACACACTAAACATGGTAGAGGAACATGTGCAAAGAATGATGCAAATGTCCCAGTTTGCCTGCCGTCTTTTTTGCTGACACCTGATCAGTCAGTGACACCAGGGTTACAACATAAGAGTACGAAAGGTGCTGGTGGAGAGGGTTTCAGATTGTGTTTGACAACCTAATATTTGTTTGCACTTCATAATTTTTCCTTAGCTGCTTGGCTACGTGGTTATAGCTCTGCAGGAATTGGGGCTGGCCCGAGTTTTTCATTTTAGCAGTAGCTTTCCCAGTAAGCAAACGTATTGACATTTTATCACATTATAAACCTAATATGGTGAACGTGTTAGCAGACAGTTGCCAGTTTACACATGGAGCAGGTATGGCACAACTTTAATAGTTCAATTATGTTGCCCACTTGATTACAAGTACAAAATTAATTCTATATAAGATTCTTAATATGCAACTTTTAAGCAATTTGGTAACTAGTGTCCAGAGGCTCTGAATAAATCCATTAAAGTCGGATCAGTGTATCATATATTAGTTTGATGAAATGACAATAAATGATAAGCTACCAAACTTACCAGTCATTGTGATTGGTTAGAAGGGTCTCCAGAGTCTCCAGAACCTTCCAAGGTGAACGGCTGCATTTGGCAGCACCTCTCTACTTAAAATAACTTTGGAAGCCTTTTCCTAGAATAGAATTAAATGTAAAATGTCAAGTTATTTTTAGATTTCTATGAAATTCTTGAGAAATATCACTGGCTTTGCAGTTTCTATATGCTCCAGGCCTGTATAGCGAGTAGTTGCAGGCTGTTGCTGCTGGATTGTGCTGAGTTTGTTGCGTGCAGATGATCCGTCAGTTCTTTTGGTCAGTGTGGGTTGTTTTTATTAGAAATATCTGCCTGATGCCTATAGAAATTTGAGCCCATTTCACCCCATTTCCAGAGGGGGTCAGTTTTAAAACCAGAAAACCCGATTAGGTAAAAGATGTTCCACTCTCTGTAGAACTGACCAGGAATGTGGGGTGGGGTGAACGTTACACACAGTCACTTTGTGTCACTTCTGAACACATGTTTAATGTAAAATAGCAATACTTAGTACAGCTTTAAAGTTTATTTTACACTTATAAGTTAACTTGTGTGCTAGTGCTAATTTAGTGGCAGCTTATCCAAGTTTTCTTCGGATTTAACTGAATGGTGGGAATCCAAGAACTGCGTTATGGTTAGGAGAAGTCTCTTCAGGGTAATGTTACGTTAACAGGTTAAAAGGGTTAGGAACAAAAAGATCAATCACATAGAGATAAGATCAATTACATAAAACAGGACACACGTATTCCTTACTATGGAAACCATGCACGCCACATTCTCTTACAATCATTATTAAAGTGCACGTTGTCTGGAGATAGAGTGGAACTCGCGTCTCCTGTGGAAAAGTCCTGTGTCTTGGTGTACTCTACACAATCCCGTCCACCTCCTTATGACGCTTTTTAAAACTCCATATAATGCGTCATACCTTTAGGCGTCAATTCAGCATCAGGGTTTCCGCAGCACCGAAAGCTCAGGCCGTTCGCCGAAGAGAAAACAGGTACCCTAAGGACAAAGCAACACTGGGCAAAAGGCTGGTAGTTTTTCCACTTGCCACTTCATGTGGGTCACATGTCACGGTGTAAATGGCTGTTGAACCATTTGCAAAAGGCCATGAGTGTAATGTAAGTGGATGATGGTTGGTAACAACCACCTCTGTTTAGTGATGGTCGTTAAGGGTTTGACGTAGGTGGCAAAGGGGCGTGGCCAGAGGGGTAGCGCTGGCCAACCCCAAACTCTGATTGGCCCCCAAGGTACTTCTTCCTGCCAGAATGACAAGGGTGTTGGGTATCTGCTGTAGAGCTTTCAGCACAAGGAGAACTAAGCAAATCTGAGGCTACTTATAGTTATAATATTGCATACATTTAACGTGGGTTCATACCTTTTGTCACAATAGAATCTTGTAACAGGTAAAGAGGAGGGAGTTTTACCTCCACTCAACTGTTTATCATTATTTGTTTTTGACTATTTGGAGTTAAAAAAGTGGATAAGTTATTTATTTTTATCCAGGCTGAACAATTAACAGATTATCAGAGTTTTTGTTTGAATTGAAGTCAAAAAACTTTGAAATCCTTTTCCAAATTTGAGCATGTGTCCTAGTTTGGCCACCTAAGAAAAACTAGATCCTAGATCCTAGACCCTTGGATGGCAGGAAACAAGTTACCTTAAAGTCACTTCCTGTGATGCCTTAATGCTTGCTAGAAGTTCACGACACTGCCTTTAAAACTACACATTTAAAAGTTTTAAAGTGCTGTACATTGCCATTTCATGCTTTTGACTTGTGGTTCCCAATGCACAACAGCCACAGATATCCACTAAAACTACCAGAGAAAGTCTAAAGAAGTGCAGTCTGTAGGTCTGACCACATGCACATCTGTATTACTGCTTGTTGCTGCGGAATTTACTCATTCAGGCTAAGGAATCAGAGTTAGTCACAAGCTGTGAGCGAACACTCATGTATCAGTCTAACCCTGACACTGAGCACATTAGCAGTCGTCCGGAGTCAGGTACAGCAGACTATTGGAAGGGAACTGTGAGAGCTGAAGCCAAACCACAGCCGAAATGCTTATTGCGTCTAAAGGCCAGTTCATACTTTGCGCATTAAAGTGTCTCGTAAATTAATTTGTTCAGCCCGGTATTTTAGGTTTGGGTTGGAATCTCTAAGGATGTCCACATGCAGTCCTCTGTGCACTGCTAGTGCACCAATTGAGCATCTATTACTAGACAATTATTTGGTTATTATAAAGGTACTTTATGAACCTATTGATCCACCAGAGGTCAAAGGTGAAGTATGAATTGGCCTTGAATGAACCAAGCGACTTAGTTTCACAGTTAGGGAAATGAGGAGTGTCGAACGGTGTTTGTTTGGTTGAATGGGTTTCCTGTCGCCATGTCAAAAAGTTGAATCATGCTTCCAGACTGTATTTACTGGCTCGGCCTGCCCTCTGGCAGTTAAGTTGAGGTGGTGCTCAGTTGCAGTGCAACTGTACAGTATCCTGCATGATGTGTTTTTGATCCCCCCATCTTTACGAGGTCAGTTGTCTGGTTGCTGATCCAGCATTGGTTCACACACACTATTTCCAAGGCCTGTGTGGACAACGCTTCATTTTGTCTCACTGAACCACGTGGTTTTCTCTCTTTCTGTTTTCTCAGTGATGTCAAGTTTTGTCTGACGGACAGAAGACGAGGGAGTATTAACCCATAACCAGCATTAACTGTATTCTGCGACTCACTGTAGTGTCCCTGCAGCAGCAGTATGTAGAGACAAACTATCGACCTGGTGCGTCGCTTACAGACAGTGCAGCCCCTCCTCTTCCTCTGTTGCCACAGCAGCTTCCAGTCCAACAGGCCGGTCTGCGCACTCTACCAGACACTAGTGAATGTCTTTATTGTGTGGACATAAAAAACGGCAACCTCATTACACACTTGTCACACCCCCCGTTTTACGGCTGTTCTTTCTTTCTTTCCATTGTTTATTCTTCTGTCACTGTTTACAGCTGTAGTCAAGGCTTCAGCTGCCCAGCTCTCCTTTACTGTTTGTTTGGCTTTTTTCAGACATGCCTGTCTCTGTTTCCTGGGCGTCTTGTATTGTATTTTACATGCTTTGCTTGCTGGTTTATTAATAAAGTTGTGTCTTCAGGCAATATTTGATGACTTTGTTGTTGTTCTTTACACACACGCGTTAAATCTCTTGCTTGCACACTCGTCAATGAAATGTGTTCATGTTTTCAAATGAAATTCCGATCACCTTGTTGTGGTAGCTGGGCGAAATTTTGCTTTATGTGTATTTCCACTTGAAGTATAAATTTGATTAATATTTGATAAATATTTGATTTTGAATTTTTGGATGTAACGAGTAATTAAACGTGTTAGGTCTGCAAGTACTCAGTTGTTTACTTACACTGTCAAATATGTAATCTGTAACTTTTAAACTATCAATTTCTGTACTTTTTGTCGCAGTAACAGAAATTTGCCAGGAATCTCCTGTTTTTGCCAGCACTGGCTGCGCTGGAGCATATGCAATTTAATTCAAGTCATTCATGTTTGTGTATAAAAGACCTACAATATTAATTTGAAAGTGATGATGTGTTTGTGTTCAGGTATGTGATTTAGTCCCCTGTGCTAGGCTGACACTTTTACAGTTTTTAAATGCAAGGCTGGACAATAAAGGAGTGTAAATGGGGCAACGTGTCAGGCCAGACTTGGCTGTGCTCTGATGAGTAATTATGAAGGTCTGGACTAAAACAACACGCACGAGGAATCACAAAAGAGTTTTTTTTTTCGGCAGTGGAAAAGTTTTAATGTACTCTAGTTATTCTAACTGATTACTATAATGTAATTGATTATTTTTAATAGTAACATTCCCGTACAGTGAATCTTGCCATTAAAAGCTACTTTAATTATGCTATCAACTATACCTTCTTTTTCTTTTTTAGCAAAACACAATTGTTAGCTGCCATAAAATGTTGCCTCATTTGCATAAAGTTTAAAATTTTTAATATTTGAACCAACTCTCTGGAAGTATTAGGAGTGTCTGGTTGAGGACAAGATGCCTATTTTTGGAGGAAGCAGTAGATATTCACAAGAAGTTGACACAAACATGGCTTGGGTGTCGAGCGGTTAAGGTTAGAGAAAACCACTGATCTATGTGATAAGCCTAGGACAAAAAAAGACTAACTTCTGGAAAAACAACTTCTAGTCAAGATCTAAATTTGTCCATCTTTTTTATTTTCTCCTGCAGCTGGATGGCTCTCAAATACTTGAAATTAAATTTCATCACACCTTACATAGCAAAGGTGATTTGTTTCAATACAGTTTGGCCCTAGTGAAAAGGACCAACTGCTGATTCATCTCACAGAGAGAGAAAGAGAAAGAGAGAGCTCATGTTCACGTGTTAACTAGCAACCACAGTCAACTCTCCCAGTGCCATTGTTTAGCCCGCACTCCTGATCCTGCCTCTCTCAGCAAACACACACACCAGTTTCACCCAGCATGGCCAAGCTGCTGCCTCTTCAATCTGAACTGCGGGAACTTATTGGCCAGCGGCCATACACGGCCCTTAGTGTCGCACGCTCGTCCTCTAAAAGACAGACAGATGGGGGATCCAGGCAGACATGGATGCACACAGATAGAGGTACGTGGCTTTACTTCTGTCCACTGTGATTGCGAAGGAGGAAGCAAGTGCAGGTTTAAAACAATGATCCATTTTAATACCCTCAGTATTACAGAATGCTAAACATGTTGTCAGTTTGGTGATTTAAAGAATATGTAGATAAATTGGACCCTCTTTCAGGTAGAGGGCTCATTCTGGATGAGGTTGAGCCCCTGATCCAGAGCAGACTGGCGAGCATCAAGTCAGCCTTTAAGGCTTTGGACCGTAATGGGACAGGCACGGTGAGCAAAGAGGAGTTCAGACAAGTCCTGAAGAGCCTGCTGTCTTTGAACAAGAACCAGCTGGATAAGGTGAGAGACGGGTTTCTATCCATGACATTTTTATTTAACAACACAAAAGGTTTGAATACCTTTCCTGAGGTGACCCTATATCGACCATTATGTCGGTTAAATTAAAGAAATAATGAAAGTCTTCAATAAATAAACTTGATGCTTACAGTTAGGAAATATATTAAATCAGAACGAAAAAAATGAGCTGGAAAAATGTGTTTTATTAGTGCAAACATGAAAGAAATGATTGGTGATGACAGACCCAAATCATCACTGCCAGTGTCTGCGGAGAGATCAGTGGAAGAATTTTTTAGACACACTGTATCATGTAAGAAGCTCATGGTGTTTAACGTCTCCTTCTCTACCTAAATGTCATCAGTACTTATCTTCACCTTGTTCATCTCAATAAATTATTGAATATTATTGAAAACCAAATTTATGTCTGTAATTTAAGTAAAGTAAAACTTGTATATATATACAGTATATATACATACACACACTTATCAGGTTACAGCTTTTGTAAACCAGAAATTCAGTATCTCAGAAAATTAAAATATAATGAAAATGTTCAGTATCGTAGATCTATTGTGTCACACTCTAATCATCTAATTAGCTCAAAATACTTGCAAAGTTTTGTTGGGCCTTTAAATCGTCTCTCAGTCAGATTCAGTAGGTTACTGCGGGTGAGTCTTTTTCAGGAGGGAGATCGGAGTGGACAGAATGCAGAGTAAGTCCTGGGGGGCAAGTTAGTGGATCAGGGGCCAGACAGAATGCAGGAACCAGGAGAAGGCAAGATGGTGGATGATCTGGGGAGTAGAGAAGAACAGGATACTGGAGAAACAGAGATGAGTGGCAGGCTGCAGGTGAGTCTCATGGTAATTGTTTGGAGACAGGTAGACAACATGAGGAGCCAGCAGACAGGCAGATCACACGTCCCAGTAGACAGGTAGCAGGTGGGTAACAGGTTAGCAAATAAGTTGTAGATTAGCAGGTAGGTTATTGATAGACAGGTTAGCAGATAAACAGATAAACAAGGAAAGCAGAGTGCCGAGGTTCACGATGCAGGAATGGCTGGACAGCTCACTGTACTGCTGCAGAGAGCTGTGGTAAAAAACAGGCATAAATAGGCAGGGAGTACAGGTGACAACAATCAGGGTCAGTGATTGGTGGTGAAGTTGGATACAGGAACAGGACGTGGTGGTCCAGGAGAGGGAGTAGAGATAAAGGGCTGAATCGTGACAGAATATAGGGAAGATTCAAGATCCACTACACACAGACATGTCTAGGACATGGGCTACAACTGTCACATTCCTTGTGTTGACCTCTTCCTGAACCAGAGACAATGTCAGATGCGTCTTACCTGGGCTAAGGAGACAAACGACTGGACTCTCACTCCTGTTTGCAGATGAAAATCCTTTTTCAATTTTAGTCAGAAATCAAGGTGACAGAGTCTAGAGGAACAGTGGAGAAGCCCAGACTCCAAGTCGCTAGAGTTCCAGTGGGACGTTTGCTCAGTAACTCATGACCAGACCCACTGTCTTTTATTAGAACAAAAGTCAGCACCGAGGTTTACCAGGAAATTCTGGAGCTTCCCTCTGCTAACAAGCTTTATGGAGGACTTGGAACGTGCCCTGCCCAAACTGTCAAAAGTGCCAGTACCTGGTATAACAAACATGCTATCACTGTGCTTGATTGGCCAGAAATCTCGCCTGACCAAAACCCCATAGAGTCTCTATGGGTTATTGTCAACAGGAAGATGAGAGTGACCAGACCCAACAATGCAGATGCAGTAAAGGCCTCTATCAAAGCAATTTGAGCTTTCAAAACACCTCAGCTGTGCCAGACTGATCGCCTCCCTGCCACATTGATGCAGTAATGAGTGTATATATTGTACGTGGCCATGCTTTTCAGCCAACATTTCCGAATTAAAATCCGTTTTTTTTGGTCTTACATAATTTTCAAATTTTCTGAGATACTGAATGTCGGGTTTTCATTAGCTATAGGCCAAACACAACATAAAAGAAATAAATGCTTAAAATAAATCTCTGTGTGAAATGAATTTACATCATATACAAGTTTCACTTTGTGAATTAAATTAATTGCTGAAATTCTAATTCCTTGAGATGCACCTATAGATGTTAAGACATCATTTCTAAAGGTAAAGGGCAACTTGAAAGTGGAAACCTCAGTTAATTACCATGTAGGAAATGATGTAGAAATCAGATAAAAAACAAGAACCTCACATATCAATATATACACAACAGTAGGGCTGAATTGATTGGATTGATCTGAATTTGTTTCTGACTCACAAAAGCACGATTTGAGCTTCCTCTGCTGTCACTCAAATTTCCCTGTGGTTCCAAGTGTAAGCTGTCAGCATTTCCTTAGAGACAGCTGCATTCGTGTTGGCTTTGGCTTCGACAAGCTGAAGCAATGACCACCACCACAGGTGAAGACAAAAATAAAAAATAAAATCAACAACACAAAACAATGAAAGGTCTTGTTGGCTCAGTGATATGGAAATGACAGTGTGTGTGTGTCACACCCACACACACACACATACACACACACACACACACACACAGAAATACTGACATTGTATTTCTATGTAAAGATGAAAAAAGGTTTGTCAAAACATTTTTGGATACATTTGCCCTTAACAACAGTAACTGATTTGCAGAGAGGCAGACAAGAAATATGGAAAGCAAGAGTAAAGTATGAACTATGATTTATGTGGTATTGTTTACATTTACATTTACATTTAGGCATTTGGCAGATGCTTTTATCCAACGCGACTTACAAGTGAGGAACAAACAAGCAATAAAATCTAAGTTTAGGAGAAAAACATCAAAGTAAAGTGCTATCAAACAAGTGGTAAGGTTTCATGAGATGCAAAGTAAAGTGCTATCAAAAAAGTGCTATCAAACAAGTGTTAAGGTTTCATGAGATGAAAGTAGAGAAAAAAGAAAAAGCAAGTTTTTTTTTTTTTTAAGGAAGAGACGGAAGAGTTCTGTTTTCAGCAGTGTTTTAAATGTAGTGAGTGAGGTAGCTGAGCGCACAGAGTTTGGCAGTTCATTCCACCACCGTGGGATCACTGAGCTGAAGAGTTTTCCTTGGTGTCTTCTGTGTGGAGCTGGGACTGCCAGACGTCGTTCGCTGGCCGAGCACAGCGGACGGGAGGGGCTGTAGACCTGAATAAATGACTTTAAGTAAGCCGCAGCTGTTGAGTTGACCACTCTGTGGGCAAGAGACAGAACTTTGAACTTAATCCTAGCAGCTACAGGAAGCCAGTGCATAGATCTGAAGAGAGGGGTGACATGAGTCCTTTTTGGCTGGTTAAAGATAAGGCGTGCTGCTGCATTTTGGATCATCTGCAGGGGTTTGGTCGTGCATGCCGGTAACCCCATCAACAGTACATTGCAATAATCTAGACGAGATATGATCAATGCCTGCACAATGAGTTGAGTCGTGTACTCAGAGAGGTAGGGTCTGATCTTGTTGATGTTGTAGAGGGCAAATCTACACGACCTAGAGACTGAGGCGATGTGTTCCGTGAAGCTCAGTTGGTCTTCAATGATGACCCCCAGATTTCTGGCCGACTTAGCGGGAACAATTACTTCGGATCCAATGTTGATGCTGATGTTGTGCTGCGTCAACGGCTTGGCTGGGAGGATTAGAACCTCAGTCTTGGAGATGTTGAGCTGAAGATGTCTTTCTCTCATCCAGGCAGAGATGTCAGAGAGGCAGGCAGAGATGCGTGTGGAGACACTTGAGTCATTTGGCGGAAAGGACAGGAAGAGCTGCGTGTCGTCCGCATAGCAGTGATATGAAAAGCCATGTGATTGGATGATAGAGCCCAGGGAAGAAGTATAGATGGAAAAAAGAAGAGGACCAAGAACAGAGCCCTAGGGTACACCAGTGGAGAGGCTTATGAGATTTAGAATCGCGCCCCTGCCAGGATACCTTGTAGGTTTGTCCAGACAAGTAGGACCGAAACCAGGCTAGAGCTGGTTCAGAGACACCTAAGGCAGCGACTGTGTTCAGGAGGATCTGGTGGTTTACAGTGTCAAAGGCTGCCGACAGGTCCAGTAGAATCAAGACAGAAGAATTCCCGCAGCTTTAGCAGCCCGTAGGGGATTCCACAACAGTCAAAAGTGACGTCTCTGTGGAGTGACCGCTCTTGAAGCCAGACTGATTTACATCGAGGAGGTTGTTCAGGGAAAGAAAGTCTGAAAGTTGATTGTAGACTGCTCGTTCCAGGGTCTTGGCCAGAAATGGGAGAAGAGAGACTGGTCTGTAATTCTCCACAAGGGAGGGATCAAGAGAAGGCTTCTTCAACAGGGGCGTAATCTGGGCCTGTTTGAATGAGGTGGGAAAGGTGCCTGTTATGAGAGAAGTGTTGATGATCTGCGTGATGGCTGGTATTAGTGTCGGTGCAGTAGCTTGAAGAAGGGTGGAGGGGATCGGGTCCAGAGAGCAAGTGGTTGGGCGATTCGAAAGGAGGAGACTAGAAACGTCGTCCTCTGACAGGGTTGTGAATGCGAAGCGTGGTGCGTCATTCGATGTTGGTAGGTGGATGTCATCTGGTGGGGAGAACTGGGAGCTGATGGTTGCCACCTTGTTGGTGAAAAAGGAGGCAAAGTCGTCGGCTGTGAGACGACTACATGTCTACTACATATTTACTCTTTGGAGTTAGAGTAACTTCAGATTCTGCACAGTAATTAAAATCTAAATGAAACAAATTAGTTCCTTAAATTAGAAATGGTTGCTATTACTTTTCATGTTTGTTACTTTTTAATTTTTTTAAATTTAACTTTTTGTAGCTTTTTCTTTCCATAGAAAATAAATCAGAGACACTAAAAACTTAAATTTGCCTCTTTTGATCACATTAGTGTATCGTCATACTTTGGCATAGAAGATTGTCATTTGAATTTTAATTTGAAGTTTAGAAACTTTCAACTTTTACTCTGTAAATCAGTTTCTTTGTACGTTTTATTCTTGGCAGTTTCAGTTCGTGGTGATTTTTAAACTTCTCTGTTAGTGTGAATTGCTGAGTGTTAGTCCATTTAAATGTCTTCTATTAAATGTCTTCTATTTTTGGACAACTTCTTACCTGTTAACTTTCTCCTTTTTTTTTTAACTTTTGTTTATTCAACTTTCGTTTTAACTGGTTCCTTTCTATGCGTCTGGTTTCATCTTGTTTCTTTCCTTCTCCTGTTACCCATATTTATATCTCATCATCGTCGCTCTGCATCCTTTCAACATTTCCGTGTTTGGCTTCATGTTTGTAGCTTTGAACAAACAAACGTTTCAAATTTCAGCAGCTTAAAACTTTTACAGAAGCGATAGGGCTCTAAGAAAACAATACTGATCATGATTAGGATAAACTTTTACAGTAATTGAGAAAAATTAAGGTCAGGAGATGATTTAAAATGTTTTATGTGATTCAGGTGATTAACTCTTAATAATAAATTAGCATTTATTAGAAAAGATTAATATAATATTTCTATATTAAAACCAGCAGGTGGTGTCATTGTTGTGACTGATCAGTGAAATTTATTTTTTTAGGTATCTACATAACACCTGAAACTTACATTCATTTTCAGATTGAACAATCAAAGTGATTTTGAAGGCCTAAAATACAAATGCCCATCAGATATTATCATTTTTTAATCTGGCCAACAGCCCAAAACGCAAACAAATCCTATATCATAAAACAACAGCTAAAATTATATTATTTTTCATGACCAAACAATGACAAGCAGCAGCTGCTGATGTTCACTGATGTTTTATTTGGATCTTTACATCCAATGTAATTATGTGAACATTCCTATAAAATTATTACATTGTACAGGACACCCCCGTGTTTCTCTAGTGACAAATTTGACCAACAGCTCCTCCAATTTTATTAGACACAGGACACACCTGAGGAATCCTAACTTACAGGGAGGTACTAAAAGCTTCTCTAAGGTGCATTTACTTGTTCACAGCTTGATGTGGGTCATTAAGAAGATTCAGCCTTAATAATACATTATTGTAAAGTTTATGTCTATTGGATCACACAGTGCAGTCAATTTTTGCACATTTGAACATAGTCATCTTCAACCTTGCAAAGTTGTTTAGGACTTATGCATCAAACTTGGACTGTGATTTTGTGTAGAACACTGCCATCAAAAAAGGTCTCCAAACAAGACCTAACCAGACCTGTAAAAAAACAAAAAAAAAACAATCCCACTTTCAGTTCGGCCCTCAAAACCATTAGGAGCACTTACAGGTGATAGTCTGTGATGCCAGTCGTCCCCAGAAGATGGCAGTAGAAGACTGACGTGAAACACTCCCAGGCAGCTGACAGTGACAAATGAAGCTCTGTGGCCTTGGAGACTGGTCAGAGGAAAGTGAATCTGGCAGCTGTTAAAACAGACGTTATTTGTTTGCACTTCTGTTGCATTGGCTGCCATTAGTTTTCCTTCTGAACTGCCCCGCTGAGTTATTCTCTATTTCATCCGTTCGTGAGCAGCCTGCAGATGTTTACTAAAAGGAGAAAATGATAATAATAATACAAAAAAAAACCTGTGGGCCATGAAAGCAGCAGCAGCAGTGATGTTTCTGGGTGATGTCACATTCATGAAGCCTAATAATGAGAGTGCTGAGGCCTTGTTTCGAGATGCGCCTCCTATCTGCCACTGATCAATCCAGCGTTCACGTGTGTGTGGGGCTGTGTGTGTGTGTGTGTGTGTAGGGGGTGTTTGCCGTCTGCAGCGTAATTCCCCCCCGCCACCCTTCATCTTCATCTGTGAGCATCACGTCTCTGTCACTTGTCTCCACTGTTCCTCTTTGTTCCCTCTCAGTGCTCACGCCTGACAGTTTGACTGCCTGTCATTCCCAAGCAGATTTCCTCCCATAAAATCAGCACTTTGTGTACCCCCCCACACATCCTGAGTGCCCCTCCCACTCTGTGTCTTCTTTAGTACAGAAAGGAGGAAAGTTGTTCAAAGTTTACTTTAAAGGACTAGCACCGGAGCAGCAGCGGAGCAGCACCGGTTTGATGTGGGAGTTACTCCCATACATTTCTTCTTCTTCTATCATTTATTCATGTCCTCCCATGATCTGTTTTTGTTAAACGTTGATCAATTATTGATTGGGACCTGGTAGATGGGCCTGTAAAAGAGACGTTGCCTGAATAACTGGCGCTAACTGGGGACAATTGGATCAAAGTGACAGATCTGATGAAGGAGAAGCTGGTGACAGACAGTCTCCAAGACTCACGCAGAGAACAAGATGGAGAAAATCCTCCGCATCACGAGAGCTCGAGCTTCTGCTTTGGCCAAATGTATTTCTGCTGTATTTAATCAGTGTGATTAAAATTGATTTTGCTTCTCCTTAAATGTGCCAGTATCCTACCAGCAGTTTAAATCCCAATTTCGACTGTGGAGAATGTGTGCTGTTGAAGTACTGCGTGCAAGGATTTATGATTCAAATCTCTCACCCCATACACTTAGCTCAGTTAGAGTCGCTAACAATTAGTGATAAATGCTTTATTTCTTTCTTTTATGTTGACAAGCTCAGGGATCCAATGTGTCTATTTTAGCGGAAAACGTGGACGTGGCCTCGTCACCTTATCTGAACTCTACATTTAATGGAGAAATCTTATGCTCACTGTAGCAACGCAGGTTGATTAAAAAAACAAAACAAACTAAGAAATGTAAAATTATTAGCTACATATTGACCACTTTTTGGTAATTACTGAGTCTCGATTTCTGTTATTCCAAGCTCCACGGTGTTAAATTATGGGCACAACATTCACATTACAACCTTCTCAGTAAATGCTCTGGTTAAACTGTGTTATTAGAACATCTGTCTCAATCATTTTTACTGGAAAAGAAAGGGCTATAAAATAATTCATACATGCTCTTATCAGAATTTGATCCATTTGAAGAGGAGTGTAGCAAATGTCCCCTGTGGGTCGACAAAAGCAGTAGAGGGCACAGTATCTGGGGATGACCACCTGTCCATTATCTGTAACAGCATTTCCTGTTTAGGGTCACAGGGGGTGGAGCCTATCAGAGCTGTCATAGGGCGAGAGGTGGGCTCCACCCTGGATAGGTCTCCATTCTATCTCAAGGCTAAAGAGAGACATAAACAGACACACAACCATTTACTCTTACATTCTCACCTAAGAGCAATTTTCACCATTTAACCTAACATGAAAACGCCAAACAGAAAGGCCACAGTCAGCTGGGGATGCTTACCAACAACCTTCTGGCTGCCAGGCAGCAGCGCTAATAAATCTGCCGGGGGAATAACTGAAATAAAGTTGTTGTTTTTTCACACCGTTGAGCAGCTTTCATAGGACTGAGTTGGTCACCATCTTGTAAATATCCAGTTGTCCCTAACAAATCCATGGCCCAGGGTTGGTAAGAGCTAATGGCAGAATATAATTTTGATGGGAGTCAGTGACATAGGAACAAATTTACCTCATACTCTGTACCGACCTTTGTCCGGCCACACCTGTGACAATGCTCTGACGCCACCGCTCTTGTGCTTGATCATCATGACCTGAGCGACTGACCTCATATAATTATAGGAGCCTATTATAATTAGCTTTCCACAGAACTCAATATAATAGGCATCACAGAGCTAACTTCACATCTCCCACCATCCTCACAAAGAGAAAACTAAGTTTTTTGAAAAGTTTAATAAAGAAAGATTGGGGAAATATGTGTAATAGATATAATATATGAAAGATAACAAAAAATAATGTTTGAAAAAGAGAAGACACCTGCTGCTAATTCTTAAAAATCCCATTCAGTAAGGAAAGTGGTTTATAGTTGTATTATACACTAGTAATGAGCCATTTTTATAGAATTAGTCCACAGGAGGACCCGGTGGTCTGAGGGTCACACACAAAGAAGGGAGGCCTGAGAAACAAGCTAACTCGGCGTCGTTCTTTAAGAGCTTGATCTGCACAGCTGGACCTTAAGCCAACAAACCAAACATTATCCTGTAACTGCTACCTTTTGACATCCGTGAGCACCATTAACATTTTTGAACTTAAGAGGAATTTGTTATTTCAAGGTGATGTCCTCCAGTCAACATCATCGCTCTGTCATCAGCGACCTCTGTCTCCCTTTCAGCTTTAGACTGAACTGCAGGTGTCACAGTGCTGTCGCAGGTATATAGAGCATGGTGGGGCGGTGTGTTACGCTCTGTGGCTGCTGATAGCAGTGATAATTGGATGGTGTGGTGTCTATAATAAGACTCAAAGCCAGGAGCTCCACTGGGGACCACTGCACTGGATTACACCATGGAAGGATGTAGGGCAGGGCCACAGGGACTGTACTTTGATTATGAGCCACCAAAATAGGTAAGGTACAGTGTGTATGTGCGTGTTTGTGTGTGTGTGTTCCAAGTATTTGTCTACATGATTGGATGCACGCGTGTATGTGTGTGTTTTGTGGAAACTAGTTCTTTAATTCTGTGTTTGGTTAAGAGCCAACTCTTGTGTGCGCGTGTGTTAAAGAGAGAGAGAGTTAAAGAAGTACAAGGTCAGAACAAAAGCATGTGCCTGCATTCCCCAGGTGTGCTGTGTTCCAGAGAACAGTACCTAGTGTATTTCCTGAAAATTACTGCTCAACCCACCTGACGACAGCCACATCACGGCGCCGCTCCTCTCATCTCTACAGAGACTCCATTACATGTGCCATTATCACAGACGCTGCTAATGGAGTGTTTGAAAATGTTTGGAGTGGGCTTCAGTGCAAGACGATGGAGTACTGTTTCCCTCCACACAGGGCAAGATTTAGAAGTTTTTTATTGTAATGGCCAGACAAAATTTTAAAATCTTTCCTAAAATAATAAACTAATAATGAAGTGTTTAGGACATCCTAAATATGTAACTATGTATGTCGTAAGAAGGGGCTGGATCATCTCATCTCATCTTCATCCTCCTCTGAATTTTCATCACCACCCTGTCATGTTGTTTTGTGTGTGTGTGTCCCCTTGCTTACATGCGCTTGTGTTTGTGGCTGCTGTAGGTGTGTGAAGGCAGCAGTGCGACAGTAGACTACATGCTGTTCCTGAGGAGGTTCAGCCGAACTCCCTTGGCCCAGAGACCCAGTGGCAGCCGCAGCAGCATGAGGTACACACACACACACTAAACAAAGAAATGGCCACGCTGCATTTGCGTTTTCAGACATTTGGTGGCAGCAGCTGAATATGCTTCGACTGTGTTTTTCTCAGGGGCTGGCCACAGAACCCTTCCATGTCCCTGTCGGAGATACAGAATCATCTCAAACATAAGGTGAGCACCCTCTGTTTCTCTCTGATCACCTACACAGTTTTCGATTGAGGCCAGGAGAGCAGGATTTGCCAGGAGCAGTTTTCGATGTGTGCTTGCATTGAGCTGCAGTCAAATTAAATGTTTGATATAAAAATTTGTCACAATTAATTTACACTCTTGTGTAGCACAGAAGCAATAAGCTGCCCTTTCCCAGCAGGTAGGTGGAGGAGTTACTTGCAAACACTCTAAACATTTGACATATGCAGGCGTTTTTCTCCTCCTCAGTTTTACTGAGAACGGCATTAAAGTCTCTGTTACACCAACAATGAGCAGCAGGATTTTTCTAAATATTTTCGTGTCCTAGATTATATGTTTAACTCCTCTGAAGTCACTAATCTTTTATTTATTAATTTTAACATTTCACGTTTATCTTCACTCAAACTGTTCAGTGTTGTGCCATCTTTTCTTCGTGTCTTTACATGAAAACATGTCCCTCTTCTCGATGATTCGATATTCAGGATCTGAGTGTTGTCATGCGACTAAATGGTGGTTGTCTATGATCCTGAAGGTCATCTATTACCTACTGTTGTCATCAGTGTGACCTGAGAAATTGGTAAATATATGTTTTCCAGGACGGCCAATGTTAATGGATCAAGAAGAATAAGTTGTGGTACAGGCCTCAGATATAGCAGACTGGTGCTATGATGGTTCCTGGGTGTTTTCTGACCATTCATCCCTAGTCACCTCCACTCTGTCTTTCCAAGCCGATCCAGAGGCCTTGGGTTTGGCAAATTAAAAGACACTGAATTAATTCGCAGTTGATGCATCTGTAGTTTTGATACTATGCAAACTCTTGAGTCTGTGTTGATGTCAGAAAACCCCAGATCAATTAAAGCCTGTTCGCTAAATTCTTGGGTTATGTACATTTTACAGTTATTCAGGATCAGCAAAAAATAATATGTTCAAAGAATTTATATATTCAAAGACCAATACTGCCATGACAACCAGGAGGACGTGAGGACAAGTAGAATTTCATTTGCAACTGCAACACAGAAATGTGATACTTAAAAGCCAATATTGGGTCTGATAAATATGGATCTTCTATAGCTCAAAGGCCTTAGCAGGATTGAACAAATCAATGACTAAACTGCTGTCTAAGAACCAAATAGGCTGTATGAGAATTACCAGGATAAAATGACATGTTTGCCTGAATTACTCAAGTCCACTTTAAAGAATAGAGCACAGGCCAGTACATTGTAAAAATTGTAAAAATACAAAAATCCGCTATTAACTCAGTTTAAAAAGAAAAGCCATCCATCAGAAAGTTTCAGTGACAAACACCTGCCCAAACGAGTTCATAGAAAAAATGCTGGTTTATTTGAGCGATGCTGTCTTTTACTTGCTTTAACAAAAAAAAAAAAAAATATATATATATATATTTTGTTGCTTTATTTGACATTTGAGTTAGGAGACAGACAGGAAACGTGTATAGCATGCAAAGGTCCCCATTCGACCAGCCTGTGCTCGTTCCCAATAATGGCAACTTTGTCCAATCGTTTGGCGTTACATATTGATGCCAAAGTTTCCTCTTTGTGTTGGTGTGGGATGCATGGTACTGTCAGTCAAGTACAGTTTCAAATACCGAGTTTATGAAGTAAAGAGGTCATGTAAAGTGGTCAAATAGTACAACAAGGCACAGAACTTTCCCTCAAGAGACCAGGTTAGACTCCAGATGTTGTGCACTTTATTGATGATCATTCACACAATATGTACATTTTGTTATTGTAAGGAGGTACATAACTGGTAGTAACGGAAGTAAATTAATTTTTTTTACCGTAACCTCACCCTGAAGTTCCTGTGTTTAACTACCACGTTCTCATCAGACAGTGTCGAACAATGACCCTGTCTGATGAGACAGGGTCATTGTTCGTGAAGGGTCATTGTTCGTGAATATAGTATGCTCCAGGAGCATCCCCACATGGCGCAGCGGGAAAACTTATATCATAAAACCTATATTATATACATACACAAAGGTCTGTGTTTAGGGAAAACAAGTCACACAGGTACCCTAAGTGTCAGCATGTAACGCAGAAGGGACTCGTCAAAGGGACCATTTTTACACCTCAGCAAGGATGGGGAACTGTGGTGCAGGAGGCAGAGTAGTTGTCCACCACCCCCAGGATCGCTGGCTTGATCCCTGGCTCCTTTGCTTACAAGCTGAAGCGTCTTTGATCAAAACACTTTGCCATCTTTCTTGTGGCCTTAAAGAGTGGCACTCCTAGGGAGCCCAGTAGTGGTGCCAAAAGTTACACGTGGCATTTGTAAAAGTTGCCACACAAAAAGCAGCAATTCTTGATGCCTTGGAATGAGTCATTATCTGATGCTGTGGAATGAGACCATGTTGGGAACATGGACAGTAACCGGTGAGCTTTAACCTTGGTCCACATGCAGTGTACTTTAAAATTTAACACTCACTAGAGGTGACCAAAAAGCTTCAGGCTTAAGTAGGGACATTGCTGGTCTTTTAGAAATTTCTATAATTCACATAATGGGGCGATGTAACCTCAGAATGGTAGTGTGGTACAGTGGACAGTTCAAAGCCTATTTACTGCAGTGAATGCACTTAATCTGATTCCAGTGTGTGAACAGTTTGATGATGGTGTGTTTAGAGGTGCTGCAATTACGTGCAGACTAACTGCTACTGTCATTTTAGGGCAACACAGAGATCAGTGACAACAGTCTTTGTATCTTCACACTTTAAACTCATGGTCTGTGACCTTTTCAGCTAAGGTCAATGAACATGAACCTGTCCTACTGACCCGCACGCTACATCACATCCTCCAAGCCCCAAACAAATCATAGTGATGCTGTGAAAGTAACTGAGAGTGGATTTTTGCTTTAACACCTATTAATGCTGCAAAGTCACATCTCATCTCACCGAGCTTCGACAAACGAATCAGATTTTCTGAAACTAAAACTAACATGACTCACAGAGCATCCTCTGTTTGTGTGTGGCAGCAGCTGTGTGAGGCAGCCCTGGCAGAATCAAGGCACTCCGTAGGAAGCATGACAGAATTGACTCTGGATTTGTGCTGCTTGTGTTCCACATATTAAAACAGGCTGTTGATGTTTTTGTGAAATGCAGGAAATTTTGCAAATCCTGTCTGTGCATAAATGAAGACCTGAGGGCTGTCAGGACTGTACTTATCCTCATGTCATATATAAGCGCATGCGTTTTGAAGCCTATATTTCTGTGTGGGCTGTATTTAGGAAAGAAATCTCACAGCCCACGTCTTTTAGTCATCACAATACCCACTAATTTGTAGTCCATCCATGTCCTCCTCTTTTTATGTGGAAATGTTTCTCTGCTGCTTGTCTGAAATCAGCTCCATGTTTGACTTTAAGAAATAATGAAACGATGCAGACATCTCAGAGTTTCCCATGCTGACCAACCCATCAACTTCATATCAAGGCCTTAATGTAGTTGTGGTCAAAGGACAGTGGTGCTGGAAAGTTTGACGATGGTGTGTTGCACACTTGCCATGTCTGCCTTGCTATGTGAACTTCATAGAGGCCTAGGTCTTCATACAACTCAGTCTAAGTTGTAGGTCTCCTTGTCTGTTTGTATTATGGAGTTACTGCCATATGCTTCTTGGTGGCATTGGCCAAAATGGACAAGCAAGAGGTCTCACTTTCCAACAAATCTAGATATAATCCAATCTAACCTAAATAAAATCTAAGGATTAGAATCTACATTTAAGCAAATTACTAAAGTTGAACAAAGAGCTTGTGCAAATGAGGACAATATTCCTGACCTGGCTAAACATTTGGAGTGAAAAAAACGAACGTTCCTATCATGAAGCTAAGGCTCAGTAGCTGAAACTGAGCTTTGAAAATTAGCTTCCGCCCTGGGTAATCTGCTGGCAGATCATAGATCATATCAGCTTTATGAATTAACTTAGCTCACTTGTATTTGTTAACAGCACAGTGATGGAGTGGTTAGACTGTGGCCTGTCTGTGTGGAGTTTGCATGTTCGCGCCCTGCTTGTGTTGGTTTCTTCCAGTTTCCTCCCACACTCCAAAGACATGCATGTTAGGTTAACTGGTGACTCTAAAAGCTGTGAAGAGTTGTCTGTCTGTGCACACAGGCCCTCTCCATTCTATCACTGTTGTCCCTGAGATAGACTGGAGGCCTGTCTTGTGTGTACCCTGCCAGCTTGGATGGGCTCTGGTCCCCTGTCCCCATGAACAGGATCAGCAGGTACAGATAATGGATGGACTTCTGTCTGGTATGCAGGACTTATCAACTCTCCACTTATTGCAGATTGTTCCGTCTTGGCTTGGCAGGAAAACTTGTCTATTCTTGAAAAACCTCTTGATTTTTACAACAAGCTAAAAATCAGTTTGCTTTGAGCAAGAAGTGGCTTTCATTTAATGGTGCTCAAATTGACATCTATCCTGGTTTTACTTTTGGGCTTAAAAAAAAGCTGAGTTTTGACACCACCTGTAACAAACACATTTACATTTACATTTAGGCATTTGGCAGACATTTTTATCCAAAGCGACTTACAAGTGAGGAACAAACAAGCAATAAAATCTAAGTTTAGGAGAAAAACATAAAAGTAAAGTGCTATCAAACAAATGGTAAGGTTTCATGAGATGCAAAGTAAAGTGCTATAAAAAAAGTGCTATCAAACAAGTGTTAAGGTTTCATGAGATGCAAGTAGAGAAAAAAGAAAAAGCAAGTTTTTTTTTTTTTTTTTTAAGGAAGAGACGGAAGAGTTCTGTTTTCAGCAGTGTTTTTAAATGTAGTGAGTGAGGTCGCTGAGCGCACAGAGTTTGGCAGTTCATTCCACCACCGTGGGATCGCTGAGCTGAAGAGTTTTCCTTGGTGTCTTCTGTGTGGAGCTGGGACTGCCAGACGTCGTTCGCTGGCCGAGCGCAGCTGACGGGAGGGGCTGTAGACCTGAATCAATGACTTTAAGTAAGCCGGAGCTGTTGAGTTGACCACTCTGTGTGCAAGAGACAGAACTTTGAACTTAATCCTAGCAGCTACAGGAAGCCAGTGCAGAGATCTGAAGAGAGGGGTGACATGAGTCCTTTTTGGCTGGTTAAAGATAAGGCGTGCTGCTGCATTTTGGATCATCTGCAGGGGTTTGGTCGTGCATGCCGGTAACCCCATCAACAGTGCGTTGCAATAATCTAGACGAGATATGATCAATGCCTGCACGATGAGTTGAGTCGTGTACTCAGAGAGGTAGGGTCTGATCTTGTTGATGTTGTAGAGGGCAAATCTACACGACCTAGAGACTGAGGCGATGTGTTCCGTGAAGCTCAGTTGGTCGTCAATGATGACCCCCAGATGTCTGGCCGACTTAGCGGGAACAATCACTTCGGATCCAATGTTGATGCTGATGTTGTGCTGCGTCAACGGCTTGGCTGGGAAGATTAGAACCTCATTCTTGGAGATGTTGAGCTGAAGATGTCTTTCTCTCATCCAGGCAGAGATGTCAGAGAGGCAGGCAGAGATGCGTGTGGAGACACAGGAGTCTACTACTACTCTTTCGGCTTTTCCCATCAGGGGTCGCCCCAGCGAATCATCCTTTTCCACTTTACTCTATCCTGAGCATCTTCCTCTCTTCCTCTCCTCTGTGTGGAGACACTGGAGTCATTTGGCGGAAAGGACAGGAAGAGCTGCGTGTCATCCGCATAGCAGTGATATGAAAAGCCATGTGATTGGATGATAGAGCCCAGGGAAGAAGTATAGATGGAAAAAAGAAGAGGACCAAGAACAGAGCCCTGGGGTACACCAGTGGAGAGGTTATGAGATTTAGAATCGCGCCCCTGCCAGGATACCTTGTAGGTTTGTCCAGACAAGTAGGACCGAAACCAGGCTAGAGCTGGTTCAGAGACACCTAAGGCAGCGACTGTGTTCAGGAGGATCTGGTGGTTTACAGTGTCAAAGGCTGCCGACAGGTCCAGTAGAATCAAGACAGAAGAATTCCCCGCAGCTTTAGCAGCCCGTAGGGATTCCACAACAGTCAAAAGTGACGTCTCTGTGGAGTGACCGCTCTTGAAGCCAGACTGATTTACATCGAGGAGGTTGTTCAGGGAAAGAAAGTCTGAAAGTTGATTGTAGACTGCTCGTTCCAGGGTCTTGGCCAGAAATGGGAGAAGAGAGACTGGTCTGTAATTCTCCACAAGGGAGGGATCAAGAGAAGGCTTCTTCAACAGGGGCGTAATCTGGGCCTGTTTGAACGAGGTGGGAAAGGTGCCTGTTATGAGAGAAGTGTTGATGATCTGCGTGATGGCTGGTATTAGTATCGGTGCAGCAGCTTGAAGAAGGGTGGAGGGGATCAGGTCCAGAGAGCAAGTGGTTGGTCGATTCGAAAGGAGGAGAGTAGAAACGTCGTCCTCTGACAGGGTTGTGAATGCGAAGCGTGGTGCGTCATTCGATGTTGGTAGGTGGATGTCATCTGGTGGGGAGAACTGGGAACTGATGGTTGCCACCTTGTTGGTGAAAAAGGAGGCAAAGTCGTCGGCTGTGAGACAAGTGGGTTGCGGCGGCGGCGGTGGGTAGAGCAATGATTTAAAAGTGAAGAACCACTTTTTGGTGTCTGTGGTGTTGCTGAGCATGTCCTGGTAGTATTCAGTTTTGGCCCTAGTGACACTGTGAGAGAAGGAAGCAAGCAAATCCTGGTAGTCCGAAAGAGCCGGGAGTTGAGACCAGTCCCAGATCGAACGTGTTCAGAAGAGCGAGCACGTCAGCTGCGTGAGGTTTGTCTAGGTGGATGTTGAGGTCGCATAGGATGATGAGAGGAGTGTTATCTTCGGGGAATTGGGACAACAGGATATCCAGCTCGTCGCAGAAGTTCCCCAGCTGGCCTGGCGATCTGTAGATTACAATGACATGGGCTGTAATCGGTGCCGTAATCCTGATGGCATGATATTCCAGCGACAACAGATTGTTGAAGGGCGCAGTCGTAGAGAACTTCCAGGAGTCGGCGACGAGAAGACCAGTCCCACCTCCCCGACCCGATGGACGAGAGGTGTGAGAGAAGGTGAAGCCAGTGGAGAGTGCAGCAGGGGTGGCCGTGTTCTGCGGTGTAATCCAGGTCTCTGTAAGTGCGAGAAGCTGGACGGCTGAGTGTGTGGCAAAAGCCGGAATAAAGTCAGCCTTGTTCACTGCCGATTGGCAGTTCCACAGTGCAAGAGAAAAAGAGGCTGGGGCCAGAGTGGTCTGGGTGAGGGCACGCAGATTGGTGAAGCACCGTCCTCTCAGAGAATGTCGTGTCCTGTGTCTGCGGAGGAGAAGTGGGATCTGCTGAAAACACATGATGAGAAACAGAACAGGCTTTCCGGAGCAGAGGAGGGTAAAAGTGAAAGTAGAAGAGAAGACAGAAATCGAAAGAAATGCAGTGTCTTACGGTTTCCTCCCTTCGGTGGACTCGCTGGTCTTTACCCAAGTCGGTCTTTACCCAAGGAGGGCTGAACACAAGGGCTGACGCTTCCGCTGACGCTCCAGCGGAACAGGTGCCTTAAATATGATCTTAATTGGCTACAGCTGAAACCGCCCCCTCGTTGAAACCAAAATAATTAGTGTGCCTTTGTTGGGACAAAGGGGTGAATGCTTGTTGATTGCTAAACCGAAACTACCACAAACGACATGCACAAATTTGTATCATTTCACCACCCAGAAGAAATTTAGTCTGCAGACCTCTAATTTTCTTCTCCATATTAAAGCATGTGTATGCATTATATTTCTCAATTGACTCCCTCTGCTATACTGCCTCCAAGGATCTTTGATGTCATGTGAGCTAATAGACTATTTGTCTATTTGGCATTCTTCTGTATATCTTTCTGTACATTTTTCCTCGCTCATCAGGTTTTTTGAAAATGTATTAATGCATAATTTTTTCTCATGTAAGCTGTTGTCAGTCCTGAAAAGTAAATGTTTAAAATGTTCTATGGGTATACGTATATTTAGAATATGATAAAATTGGATCTCACTGAGTCAGTTTGCTCTTTGCCGCCTGTTTCTCTACATTTGTCGACCAGTTCCCACCACTCATTCATTCAATCATCCCTGAGGTGTGACATGGTCATGTGGTCAGAGCAGGCAAGAAGGAATAACCTCATTGACTTAACTGTCCAAAAGGAAGACAGAATGTGACAAAGGTCACAACATGCCAGGAACTAGTCCAGGGTTGTACTGACAGAGGTTGAAAAGCCTGACTATTCGCAGATGAGGCTGGATGCAGATATTTTATAGTGCAGCTGATATGATGGACAGGATGCACACAATATTGGAAGCATTGAAAGAAAAGATTGAACTATGCCACCTTCGAAACTGGGGGTGGGGTGGGGGGGCAGCAGAATGAGTCTTTCATTCTGTCATTATCGCAAGAAAACAAGGATGTTAGTTGGAGGCCAGGGTTTTATGGACAGTGATATGGCCAACACTGCTGGTGCACCAACTGGAACTTGTTATGGTTAAGTCTCCCTGTGAGCCAATGAAAGCCAGATGCATAAACGTATGACATATTCCAGAACTGTAGCTTTTGATGAGAATTGTCATTTTGGTGTCATTGTGAGAGATCGTGCCTCGCTTTGTTGCCAGGTGTAAAAGGGGAGCAATTTCAACACCTGCTGAAACAAGGGACTCGGACCAACAAACGTTCCTGTAGGTCATTTGGGAGGGTGGGCACACACGACATATATCGTCGTTTAAGTTGGAGGACTTGTCAGAGCCTCAGTGCCTTAAAAATGTCACACAATGTTTTGATTTTAATGTTTACGCCTGTTTTTGCTTTAGCGTTTGCATTTGCCATTTTCCATCTGTACCAGAATTCGTGCAAAGCCAATTCTCCAGTGAACCTCCATCATGGAATCAAGTGCGGTTGCTAAGAGACTTGTGACGCAACTTTGAGGCCTGTACATTTACAACTTCCCTGCACCCAAACAAATGCCAGTCATTTCTAAATCCATCTCAATAAAAGCTGTCTCTGACTTATGTTACTAAGGCGATGTCTTCTGTTGTCACGGCAACAGGATGAAGATGTTAGCCCACCCAGGTAGCAAACCTTCTGAGGCTGTGTGTTAGAGAAAGTTGCGATAAATAAATGAAATATTCAGAAGCCTGTTTACTGAACAAACAACAAAGCCACAGGGGACTCCCTCTCGGCAGTGTTCAGTTTTGGCAACTTTGATCTCTGTCAGAATTGTTTGTCAATTACTGTAATAAGTGTGAGTATGTGTGTGTGTGTGTGTGTGTGTATGATCACTGTCTGATGACTTGTCTCGGAAGAGCAGCTGGGCCTGATAATGAGTCATGCACACATGCATATGATAAAGTACCAGTCACAGCTGTTTACCCTGTGTGCTCGCCTCACTTATCAATATTCAATTAAAACCACAACAATGTTTGCGTGAGGACACACACACGCGCTCCTCTTGTTTTTTATTACTTGTGTCATTGTGGCTTTAAATCTGCTTACATACTGGAGACAGAGTAACTGATTCCTAAAAAGTAGTGGCATTTTTTCTAATATTAAGTTCTGTTCAAGTGTTACGTGAACATGGACCAACAGTATGAGGTGGAAATGTAGAGACACAGCAAGTGAATAGCTGTTAATTGCTAATCAGTCACACTAAAACATGTATTTTATTATTTGGTTATAATTTGTTTTATTTAATTCATTCATTTGAACTATTGTTCATCAGATTCTTTATTTCTCTGCATATGGCAATCGGAAATGGGGAAATAGAAAATCTGGCAGAGGTAAGATGAAGTAACCTATGGCTACATAATCACTGTTGTTAGATGTTGTTGAAGCTGCTTGAACCTTTTTTCTGCTCATGTTCGATCACCTGCTCCAGATATTCTCAGGCCTTTAAATTACGTTGGTATCTGTTGGAATATGACCTACTAGATTCGTGATGGCAGCACGATGGAGGAGCAGCCTCACAGCTACAAGGTCCCTGGTCCAAATCTACCTGCTGCCTGTAGAGATTGCTTGTTCTCCCCATCATCTGTGTTGAATATGAGATATACTGGAGACCTGTCTAGGGTGAACGGTTGCGGGTGATGGACGGATCGTTCCTGATCTGTCTGGTAGGTGGCTCTGTTGGTTTTTGTCATGTGATATCATGGCAAACAGCTGCTGCATGCTTTGAAAACCACCTACTGGCCTACTGGTTGTTAGGCAGGAGCCTTACTGGAAGCGTGATAACAACCATTCAGAGGCTTAAAAACACTTGTCAGGTGATTGTAGGCCGTAGATGTACACGAAAATAAGAACAAAGCCACATCATTCAAACAAAAAAATGTAATAATGCCATGTCCTTATTCCAAGGATTTTCACAAGCAAGTTGCTTCTTCCCCCAAGTAGTCACCCCTCGTCTGTTTTCATCATTCAATTAAATCTCTGTGAAATGTAACTTTTTGAGATTCAGATCCATGATAATGTATTTAGCTGTCACACTGAAGAATCTGCTTTTTTGAATGAAATGTGTCACAAGAATTCAAAACTCGGCTGACGCTGTGGCAACATTCAATCACCTTCCTGTCTCTTTTGTGATGCATTTGTATGTTCTGTCATTTATAATCCACTCATTTTAATCCCTGCTCTGTCAGTCTTCTTGAAAACTGAAAAATAACAGTACTATTTGTTAACTACTACTACTAATGATAGTAATAGTAATAATAATAATAATAATAATAATAATAATAACAATAATAATAATAATAATAATACCCTTTAAACTACAGTAACTGTATCAAGTTCCAACTTTATATTGCGGACCGAAAAACAATAAAAAAAATATGAAACCATTCAATACTGCAGGAGCACATTAAATGAACAAATGATTGCTTCGTTCTTCACCACCTCTATCCAATTAAACCTAAGATTCTGCTTCCTCATACTTCAGATAAAAGTGTTTCTTTCGAAGCATCCAGCCCCTTAAGCACCGGCGCAGGTTTTTCAAACCAACTGTTGTATTTTTATTTTATCAGTTCTTCTCAAAACTTGCACAACAACTTATTGGCAGTTTCTTCCAAACAGAAAAGTCTAGAATGTAAATGTTACAGAGGTTCATTATATGTTTCAGTCGGGAGTGGGCGTATCCAAACATCATAACAAATAAAAATGCCAAATGCATGACCTTGTCTAAAATGTCCTAAGTCATGGGGCAAACTGGAAATTGAACTGTCTTCTTCATCTGAGTAGCCAGGACAATCAGTGTTCAGCAAAAACAAAATCATTTCTTTTGTCATTCCAATACTTTTGGAGGGGGCTGTAGTCACTCTCAAGTGCCAACACAGCAGCAGGGCTCTTCCCATATGGGGATCCCAAGGAGTGCATCTTTATAAAATGAGGCTCCACCGTCTAATATTTCAGAAGTCACAGCTTGAGCATTTGTGTCCAGGCTTCTCGCAGACCCTCCATGTTGTCTAGGGTATGTGGTGCCTTTGTAATACTAATGTTTGGATAGGGAGCGACAGCAGCAGGATGGTCCCAGAGCCCCTTATTATCCCTCAGAGCTCCACTTTAATGCAGCCTTTCTCTAGCACTCTGGAGCCCAACCAGAGAGAAATTAGCCCTCTAATTGACAGACAAAAAAAAAGTTAATCTCTGTGCTCTCTGATGATCGCTGTCTGATCTCCTCCCGCTTTTCTCTCTTTCCTCTCCTCTGTCTGGTTTCCCCTCCTCCGCTCCCATTTGTGATCTGACTTCTCCCTTCATTCCCCTCCAACTCTCGGCCCCGGTCATCTCCCGCTTTCATCCCTCCCCTTCGGAGAGCTGTCCCATCCCTCTGCTCTTCTCCTTCCCATAATTCACAGTGACAGGAAAGGTTAGAGCGAGCGCTGCAGAGCTCGGGCTGACAGAGAGAGGAGCGTTGAGTGTCTTTTAAAGCCTTGTCATTACACACGGCTTACAAATCAGCACCGTTTGACTGAAAACACAGCGATTCAGATTTTTCTGTGAGAGAAACCATGTTAGAAATGCATCACTTTGAAGAAAAAGTGCTGAAACTTGGGGATTAGTGCTTAAATTACGTATTTACTTTATATTATCATTTTCTATAACGCATCTTTTTTTCATTCTTTTGAATGTTACTTTCTGGTTTTAGTGGCCATGAGCACAGAATTTCATCACTTTGTCTCTAACAGAAGAAAAAACACATATGTTAAAAATTACGGCCCATTTTACTTAATGTACAATTGCCAGTTAAACAAACATACTTGAGGGAAGGTGGAGGCTGGAGGTACAAACATCATGTATGAATCTATGCAACATGGGTAATTTGATATTAATGCAAAAGCATCATTTTCATCGACATGGGGCACCAGGTATTTTAAGCTGAACCAAGTCATGATTACAATATTACCTGAACCGCCGATGGTCCAAAGTAACAATAGAATTAAGTAAACAATAGAATTTGACCCAAGATCAGTCTCTGTCATGAGTTCTTTAGCGTTTCAGTGACTTTGTCTGTTTCTCTGAAGAAAGACGAACACAGAACCAGTTCTTTTAAATTTTTTATTAATCTACAACTACAGAAAATAAAGATAAATTTGAGTATGCGTATGGACATATGGAATAAATGTAATAAATGAATAGACAGCAAAACATGAAATAACCAATTCTAAGTAAATGGATAAATGAACCAGGTATGCAAGTGTGTGTGATAAATTTGGGCTAGAGGAAACGAGTCTGGTCACTATTTGCCTCTAAGTAACGGAAATTATATTTTAGAAATTCTAGAAAGAAACTTCATGAAGGCTCCATTGGTTTATCGGCTGTACAGACAGCAGACTTTCCATTATATAGATATTTGTATCTTGCCTGGGAGCTGCTGCAGATTGTTCTGCCAAGTTAGGCGTCATTCGGTACCGGTTCTTGTAGAGCAGGACGGACCATCTCGGTTCTGTTAACAGGCGAGCTATCAGAGCGAGCATCCACTGCGGCTGCAAAGATTTTCTCCGGTCCAGGAAGGTTCACCTGGTCAGATGGCAAGTTCAAGTAATGTCGTCTGGTTCCGCTGGTGGCTGAGCCGACTTACAGAGGCGCTGGTTGTCTGGTCCGAAACAGAGCCGTGTGGAGCCGAAGACGTTGAATTTAAATAATTCAAACAAAAATCGTTGATAAAAATGTGGCTATTGAATAAAAATCTCAGGCTCAGTTTGGACTAATTTTAAATAGTTTTCTAATTCAACACAAAAATTGAAGTTTGGCTTGGAGTACCGATCGTCAAAAATGACTTACAAAGAAAAAAATAGGCAGGAAAGATGTGTGCACTTTAAGAATAGTTTGAAAGAGAATTAAATACAAAAAGTACTTCAGCTAATTCAATTCAATTCAATTTAACTTTATTTATATAGCGCCAATTTACAACAAGGTCATCTCAAGGCACTTTACATAATAAAGTCAAGACTATAGAAAAATTTAAAGAAAACCCAACAAATCCCCCTTGAGCAGCCACAGGCAACAGCGGAGAGGAAAGTGGCTCAGTGCAGAGTCCCCCAGCAGTCTAAGTCTATGGCAGCATGACTATAACCAACTATAAGTTTCATTAAAAAAGGAAGGTTTTGAGCCTAGTCTTAAAAGTAAAGAGGGTGTCTGCTTCCCGAATCTGGACTGGGAGCTGGTTCCACAGGAGAGGATAGCTAAAGGCTCTGCCTCCTATTCTACTTTAGGAAATTCTAGGAACCATAAGTAGGCCTGCATTTTGGGACCGAAGTGGTCTAGTAGGATGATATAGTACTAGGAGATCTTTTAGATATGATGGAGCTTGACCGTTTAAAGCTTTATAGGTAAGAAGAAGGGTTTTAAATAATATTCTACATTTAATGGGAAGTCAATGGAGAGAAGCCAATGAAGGTGAAATATGATCTCTCTTACCAATCCCAGTCAGTAATCTTGCTGCAGCATTTTGGATTAATTGGAGGCTTTTTAGAGAGTTACTGAAAGTAAAGCCTGAAAGTAGAGAATTACAGTACTCCAATCTAGAAGTAACAAATGCATGAACCAGTTTTTCAGCATCGCTTTGAGACAGGATGCTCCTAATTTTGGCAATGTTCCCTAGGTGGAAGAAGGCTGTTCTAGAGAGTTTAGAAAGTTGTTTTAGCTGAGGCACATTTCTACTTCAGGATGGAATTCTAAAGTTGTTTAAAAGCTCGAACTGGAAGTGAGCTGGAACTCTGCAGGACCTCTAACAAAGGAATTAAAATTTTATATTTTATATCATGGGGCGTCGCCAAGATTATGAGGCTAGATCAAATTACATCCTTTGTTCAGTTCAATCACACAAAGTCGAGTATATATTTCTGTTTTCATCAAGCCCAAAACCTCATACTATAAAGCAACATATTACAATTGTTCTACTGTGCAAACTACTGTGCATGGAGGTTAAAATTCTTAAAACAACATGATTGCTGCGTGTAATAGTTAGTGTCTTATTTCAACATACATGTGAGAGTTCTGATTAGATGAATAGATGGAATCCAATGATTGTTACATGGAAAATGAGCTTTGTCTAATACCTATTAATACACAGTAAGAACACACAACAACAATTAGGAATTCAGTCTTACGTGCCTAAGCGGGTGTATACAAGGCGTCCATATGTAACATGTATTTGTAATGTACAGAATTGACAGAAGAATATGACATTGTGTTTTAACTTTCAGACAACTAGTTAATGCCGTTTAATTTCTCTCTATAAAAGAGTACCTCCTGAGATGCACTTATAACTTCCACCCAAGGATGGCAATGTCGTGCGGTGCCACTCTCTCTCGTCATTCTGAATTAAAACTTTTTAATTTACAACTATGTGAATTTTCGGCCTAAAATAACCAGAGTTTCACCAAACTGTTGCATAATTTCTCCTGAACATGGTGATGTGCAACACATGCACATTGGAAATTCGGAATATCTATTTTCTAAGGTTAGAAGTCCTAAGGAAATTGGTTACTTTCATCTATTCCCCCTTTTGGCCTGCTGGTTGAGTCTGATAAGGGAGATTTACAAGTGTAATTTTAGGGGATGGCTCCAAGGATGGTCCTTCGCAGATTAGTGTTAATGGCTGGGGTGCCAGCCGGAGACGTTGATTCTGTTTGCGAACCTTGGGAACAGATGTGGGGAGGTGTAGAAGAACAAGGGTTTTCTGTTCCTTATCTTGGGGTAGGTTGAAGAAACACTTTTACCTCAATGTAGAAGAATGTAGCTCAGGTCCAGGCTTTTCATCACATAGAAATGGATGCTACAATCACATTAGTCATAAATCATCAAACTAATTAAGCCCAACTGAGAAAGTTGAATGTATGCTGGACACATCATTAAAGAATATTCTCTGTATTTAAAGAGGTCATTTCAGGTCAGTTCATGTAATGTCACATTCACTAGTACTAGTCTGTGTTTAATAATGGTCTGGATTTTGGACAGCTGCAATCTAGCCACAGGGGTTGCAAGCCAGTAACTTCTGTGCCGGTCCCAAGCCCGGATAAATAGAGAGGGTTGCGTCAGGAAGGGCATCCGGCGTAAAATTTTGCCAAGTACAACCATGCAAGTCATCCATACCACTTTAATACCGGATCGGTTGAGGCCTCGGTCAACAACGACCGCCACCGGTGCTGTTAACCTTCAGGGTGCCGGTGGAAATTGGACTACTGTTGGTCGAAGAAGGAGAGGAGGCAGAAGGGTTCGTGGTCAGAGAGAGAAGGGGAAAGGCAGGAGCTTAGATCTGAGAGTAGGGACTCTTAACGTTGGCACAATGACAGGGGAAGGTAAAGAGCTGGCAGACATGACGGAGAGAAGGAAGGTAGATGTACTATGTGTACAGGAGACGAAGTGGAAGGGTAGCAAAGCACGTAGCATTGGAGGAGGATAAAAACTGTTCTACCATGGTGTGGATAGGAAGAGAAACGGAGTAGGAGTGATCCTGAAGGGGGAGTTTGTTAACAATGTTCTAGAGGTGAAAAGAGTCTCAGACAGGGTGATGAGCCTAAAGCTACAAATCGAAGGGGTGATGGTGAACATAGTCAGTGGGTATGCTCCACAAGTTGGCTGTGTGTTAGAAGAGAAGGAGAGATTCTGGAGTGAGTTTGATGAGGTTGTAGAGAGTATCCCCAGAGGAGAGAGAGTAGTTGTTGGAGCAGACTTCAATGGGCATGTTGGTGAGGGGAACAGAGGTGATGAGTAGGTGATGGGCAGGTTTGGTGTAAAGGACAGGAATCCAAAAGGACAGATGGTAGTGGACTTTGCTAAGAGGATGGAAATGGCTGTAGTTAACACTTACTTCCAGAAGAGAGAGGGACACAGAGTGACATACAAGAGTGGAGGTAGGAGTACACAGGTGGACTACATTCTATGTAGACGAGGTAATTTGAGAGCGGTTAGTGACTGTAAAGTGGTGGTAGGAGAGAGTGTAGCAAGACAGCACCGCGTGGTGGTGTGTAAGATGACTCTGGTGGTCAGGAAGAAAAAGAGAGGAAAGACAGAAAAGAAGACCAAGTGGTGGAAGCTTAAGAATGAAGAAACTTGCAAGGAATTCAGGCAGAAGTTGAGATAGGCTTTGGGTGGTCAGGAGGAGCTTCCAGATGACTGGGAAACTACAGCAGAGGTAGTCAGGGAAACAGGTAGGAAGGTGCTTGGTGTGTCATCTGGAAAGAGGAAAGATGATAAAGACACTTGGTGTTGGAATGAGGATGTACAGGACTGCATCCAGAGGAAGAGGTTAGCTAAAAGGAAGTGGGATGTAGAAAGTAGAAAGGAGTACAAGGAACCACAGCGCAGAGTGAAGAGGGAGGTAGCAAAGGCCAAACAGAAAGCTTACGATGAGCTGTATGACAGGTTAGACACGAAAGAAGGAGAGAAGGACTTGTACAGGAGATGGGAAAGATGTGCAACAGATAAGGGTGATTAAAGACAGAGATGGAAAGGTGCTAACAAGCCAGGAGAGTGTGCAGAGAAGATGGAAGGAGTATTTTGAGGAGCTGATGAATGAGGAAAATGACAGGGAAAGAAGGGAGGAAGATGTGGATGTTGTGGAGCAGGAAATAGCAGAGATTAGAAATGATGAGGTGAGGAAGGCTCTGAAAAGGATGAAGAGCGGAAAGGCTGTTGGTCCTGATGATGTACCTGTGGAGGTGTGTAACTGTCTAGGAGAGACAGCAGTGGAGTTTCTAAACAGTCTGTTTAACAGGATTTTAGAGAGTGAGAAGATGCCTGAGGAATGGAGGAGAAGCGTTCTGGTGCCGATCTTTAAGAACAAGGGTGACACGCAGAACTGTAGCAACTATAGAGGGATAAAGCTGATGAACCACACAATGAAGCTGTGGGAGAGAGTAGTGGAGGCCAGGCTTAGGAAGGAGGTGGAGATTTGTGAGCAGCAGTATGGTTTCATGCCCCGTAAGAGCACCACTGACGCCATTTTCGCTTTGAGGTTGTTGACGGAAAAGTACAGAGATGGTCAGAAGGAGCTGCATTGTGTCTTTGTGGATTTAGAGAAGGCGTATGACAGGGTGCCGAGGGAGGAGCTGTGGTACTGTATGAGGTTGTCGGGAGTGGCAGAGAAGTACGTTAGAGTAGTCCAGGACATGTATGAGAGAAGCATGACGGTGGTGAGATGTGCCGTACGTCAGACAGAGAAGTTCAAGGTGGAGGTGGGACTACACCAAGGATCGGCTTTGAGTCCCTTCTTGTTTGCTATGCTGATGGACAGGTTGACAGATGAGGTCAGACAGAAATCTCCCTGGATAATGATGTTTGCAGATGACATTGTGATTTGCAGTGAGAGTAGAGAGCAGGTGGAGGAACAGCTGGAGAGGTGGAGGTTTGCTCGGGAAAGAAGAGGCATGAAAGTCAGTTGTAGCAAGACAGAATACATGTGTCTAAACGAGAGGGAGCAAGGTAGAAAAGTGAGGTTACAGGGGGCTGAGGTGAAGAAGGTGCAGGAGTTTAAGTACTTGGGGTCAACAGTTCAGTGTGATGGGGAGTGTGGAAAAGAGGTGAAGAGGCGAGTGCAGGCGGGTTGGAATGGGTGTAGGAAAGTGTCAGGATTGTTGTGTGACAGAAGAGTGTCAGCAAGACTCAAAGGAAACATGTACAGGACAGTGGTGAGACCAGCTCTGCTCTATGGGTTAGAGACAGTAGCAGTGAGAAAGAGACAAAAGGTAGAGATGGAAGCAGCAGAGATGAAGATGTTGAGGTTCTCCTTAGGAGTCACAAGGTTGGATAGAATAAGGAACGAGTTCATCAGAGGGACAGCGCACGTTGCCTGCGTTAGCAACAAAGTCAGAGAGGCCAGATTGAGATGGTTTGGACATGTGCAGAGGAGGGATAGTGAATATATTGGTAGAAGGATGTTGGAGATGGAGCTGCCAGGCAAGAGGGCGAGAGGACGACCAAGGAGGAGATATATGGATGTGCTAACAGAGGACATGAGGTTAGCTGGTGTCAGAGTGGAAGATGCCCAGGATAGAGTGAAGTGGAAAAGGATGATTCGCTGTGGCGACCCCTGATGGGAAAAGCCGAAAGAGAAGTAGTAGTAGTAGTAGCTGCAGGAGCAACTCTCTAAACTGTAAACACAATTATGTGATTTTGATCACATTAAGTTTCCTGTGATCATAATGAGAATAATATGAATATGTTAACAAAAAAAAAAATATATTGTGGAAGTTCCCCTCTGCTGAAAAAAGAGCTCTGACCCACAAAGGTGTGGACTCTGAAGATGCCCTTTTGCATCTGGCACTAAAGTCCTTAAAGTTATGTGTGTGGTCCCCATAGGTCAGGCTTCATAGTGCCTCATGGTGCCATCTCTTACTCTGGTGAACACCCACATCAGAGCAGGCCGCCTTCTTCTGTTTCTCCACGACCCATTATCCGGGTCTGATGTCCACATGCCCGCTCAGCCTGGACACTCTGACCAATCAGCAAGCTGCATGTTTGTGTTGATCCCGGCCAGCATTTCATTTTTAACACTTTACCTTTTTTAGAATTTGGGTCATTATCATGTCAGTTCCAGTCACAATCTGTCTCTAAGACACTAGGCCTACAGACACACTTTGATAAGTAATACGTTCCCTAGGGTTTCATCAGTTTGTTAGTGAAGTTAAATGCTGTAAATATAACAGCAGCACTGGTTAAAATGAGAACCTACAACTCAATATTTTCTACTATGACCTTTATCGTTCTGCGCTTCCATCTAACCTGCAAGTATGTCAGTGGCATTTTCAGTCTAAATATCCTCCAACTCCCATGTTGTCCGTAGATTTAATATGTTCTTAAAATGGCAACAATTAACATTTATAACTAGAGGAACTGGCTGGATTAGCCTCTCCCAGAAATTCCATAAGTCTCCACGATCAATAGCATCTCCCTGATGTCTGTCTTCCCATCTCTCAGCTGTGTCTAGGATTTACTTTAGCGTGAGCAGGCCATTAGCAGATATCATTTTTTCCTCAAATTTCCTCAAATTAAAAAAAGTACAACTAAAAATGACTCTTTAATATATTCTTCAAACCAGTGCTGTAAAATATTAATAGAACTAAGACAAAGTGAATTTGAAGCTCAGAAAACACTTGGAGGGCTGTTTGTATAGGTGGATATGGTTTGACTGACTTTGACATAGCAGTGTGACCGAGTGAGAATTGCTGGAATGCAAATCGTCCTGATTATCCCTTAGTGTCTCCCCAGCCTGAGTCTTAGTTTTATTTATCAAGCTTTTTAAATGTCTGTCTCTGCTTTTCAAAGTTCCTCCTCTAAAACAAGTACAGTACTGCAATGTCTACGAAGCTGCTGGTTTTAGAAATTCTCATTTTCAAAATGTCTTTACGTTAAGTTCTGTAGAACGTTCATCAACACAAACTCGGTAGCATCCTAGATAATTTAATGATCTGATTCATTTGTGTTTAATTACTTCCACCTTCTCAGTTTTGTATGGCAGATGGCTGTAAATATCACAATACCCAGCTACTGTTGCTATGGAGAATATGCCCGTCAGTAGTGCTCTCATGTTTGAAATTCATTGTTATTGCAATAAGTAAGTAAACTAAACAAGCCATAGTTAATGACTTTGTGTGCGCTTTCGCTAACCAGTAGCGTAGTCAACAGGTGTGCAGCAAAAAGCAAAAATGTTCTTATTAACAAGCAAACATTAACACCAACATTTAATGTAATTGTCCCTCCAGAACAATGACAATCATGCCTGTATGGAGACAGACATCTTTATGCGCACAGATTCAAAGATCTTTGCATAAAGGCATAATCGTATAATATTGTATTTTGTTTTGTAACTTGAACGACTGTGGATAGGCTGAGGACACACACTCATTAAATGGCTATCAGACCTGATTTTGGGTCAAGGCTGTTGAGCTCATACTAATCAGCTGAGGGGGTCCTCCCTCTGCCCGTCCTTCTTCGATGTCAAGCAGACAACGAGGACAGGCACGCACGCACAGGGCTCGCTGGATTAGCATATAACAGGCCGGTAAACAAAAACAACAGAGCTTTCATTAATTAAGGACCATGGGGCTGGGCGGGCAGACGGATGGGCGAGGGCTGTTGAGACACTCTGAGTACGGCACACCGCCAGGCCTCCAACCACGCCAACCAGAACACAGCTGCCTAATGGAGCGCTGGCACTGCCGAAGGACGAGGGAGTGGAGAGAGTGGGGGGGGGATCACAAAGAGGAGGGGGGATTGGAGATAAAAATGAAATAATCTGAAAATTTGTAGGAGAAAAAAGTCAAAGGGAGGCACGAGCTGAAAAGACAAAGGGGGAAGAATAAAAAGGAAACAAAGTTTGCGAGGGAATTGAGAAACAATGGCAGATAAAAGGAGAGAGGGGGAGTGTGTGTGCACAGGGAGAGATGGAGATAGAGATGGAGATTGGATGATATCCCTCTGTCTCCGTTCATTAATACCGTATGATCTCCTCTCTCCCTCCTTTGTGATTTTAACACATTTCTAATTAGCACAGAATCCTCTAAGTTGGAGAGGGAGGGAGTGGGGGGAGAGAATCATATTTATATCTGTCTTTAATAAATTCACTTTCATTTGATCTTTTTTTAAACACAGGGGCTGCTGTGGAGCGCCTCTTCCCGTTCCCCCTAACTCTGTCACAATGAAAGGTAGTGTGAACGCAGGGTAATTGTCACGCTTGTAAGGAAGACTGCACGGTAGCTGAAGTTGTGTTAGAGTGTTACTGCAGTACGAAACCCCACCTTCCCTCTAATTTGAAGGAGAACTGAAGATGTAGATGCGGAAAAACAAGCATTTCAGAGGTCAACGTCTAGAATTTTGCTTGACTTTTCTTCATCTGCTCTATTTGTGTCTTAGCATAGAGACAATGTCAGTGTAACAGCACATGAGGGACGCTCCCTCCACGCCACTGAGAGACTTGGCAGCTCATCTAATCAGAGTGCAATTAGACAGAGACTTCTCTGGGCGACAGAAGACTCTGATTACCCAAGAGTCATTGGGGGTATATTTAGTATCTCTGCTCCTGTTCCTCTGTGGTTAACATGGCGCCCCGGAGCTACGGAGCGAGCTGGTGCGTGGCAGAGACATTGGAAGGAGAGACTGGCTGGATCTGGCTGGGCCACTCACTCAGACCGACTAAGACTGAGCTCTAACAATGTTAAAACCCAATCCAAACAGTCATCATGCAGTTTCCCGGCGTCTGAGGGGGATCCAAATTACACATACATCAGATGTCTTTGTGCCTGTAGCTCCTCAGTCCTCGGCTGTTCTGATCCCGTGTAATGAGCAGGTTCATGCATACAGAAAGCCAATGTTGTAATGAGGAATTACGGACATTTTGGATGATTCTGCAGTTCCCAGTTACGATGTCCAGCTGTAATGCAGAAAATAAATGTAGCAAATACAATGCACTAATTTCGACCAATGAAAGCCGCAAAAGGCTATAGTCAAGTTAATCTGTTACCATTCTGTGGAAAAGCACCCAACTGTACTACATCGATAAGTCGTAGAGTCTTATTTTCGAACAGGACGTTGTGTTTTTCATACAATGTGGAATTAGGTTTTGATGTGACTTTATGCAGGAAAGTTGCAGCTTTACCTTTTACCTAATTTAACCATGGTTACCATGTCCAGACATTGTAAGAGGACAAAATTAGGATTTAACTGTTTAAAATCAGTGGTCATGACTGATAACAGAACTGTACCATGAGCTTGTACCTTCATAACATACACAATCCTACTGCATATTGTGTGACTTATCAGTAAGTGAGTGAGTTTGGTGGATTGGATGGATTTTTTTTTGTTTTTTTAATAAATCATCATAAAATCAGACTACATACATTTTAAAGACCAGCCAACAGGCCTGAAAAACAACAACCAGTCCGTCTGCAATACAAAATGCCTTTGGTATAAATTATATTGATATAGATACTGCAAAACATGTCGGAAAAGCAAACAACAGACTCATTCAAGAACAGTTATTCGTAAGGAGGCCCAAAATGTACGACAACAAAACCAAACCAAGCTGCTATATTAACCAAAACTCCCGATGAAAAAAGTTTCATTCTGTGGCTTTAAGCATCAGAAATGTGAGACTACACAACCACTGTGTGCAGAGAGGTGTCCTCCAAATCATTAATGTGAATAACACGTGTTTCAAGCTGATTCAACATTGTAAATCACAGTGTTCAGTGTGAGCACTCTGAGAGATATACTTAAAATTAAATTCCTCTATGCCCTGAGTAAATAGAAAGCGTACACGCGCTACCATGAGGCATTCCCACCAAGAGAAGCTGAAATCTGTGAGTGGTACTGATTTAATTTTTGTGAATGTGTGTGTAACATTATGATCTGTTAAAGCAGTTTCTGCATTCTCTGGCCCATGACCATTCTTTTAGAATTCAACATTCTCATTAGCCCAGCAGTTAATGAGCTGTCAAGTTGTCATGTGAATGTCATTGTGACATACTTTTGTAATCTAGAGATGAAGCAGCAACTGGTGTCTACAGAGACAATGATATGCCTCAAATGAGAATATAACCGATAGATATGTATTCTAGAAATATCCCGTTTGCATTTGGAGTTTGGGAATACGGGAACTCTTTGCTGCATTTAATCCCATATTTCCTGTCTGCACAGCATTGTGTGACACCTTCAAATTAAAAACCATACATATTGTAAAAAAAACAAAAGTATTTATTTTATTGGAGTAACTGAATCAAATTATGTATTAAGAAGGTTTGCAAATGAGGTTTTTTGTGAGTTCCATGCCATTGAGATCAGATCACCTGTCCTTTCGTCTGTACTTCATCTATCTACCAGCAGTTTTTGCATACCTGCTTTGGTCTGTCCCAGCCCATCAGTTTCAGCACTTTGGGGAACCGGCCCGGGCTTCCACAGACCAAGGCAGGTGTGTCGATAATCACGTTCACAGAGATGAAAGCTTGGCTGAAACGAGCCAGATGAGTTGTCCGGGTTCAGGAGTTAAGCGGCCCCGCTGAGGTGCAGTGTTTCTGTTGCTGTCAGTCACTGTGTGTAAACCCTGCAGATCGGCGGGAACCTGAGGACTGTGATCAGAGTGTTCCGCCTGTTTGACCACAACCGAGGAGGACACATCCAGCAGCACGACTTCCGCCGCATCCTGGACAACTATTGCATCCACCTGACAGACAAGGAGTTTCGGAGGTGGGGTCAGTTTTATGCAGCTGATGAAGTTTGGCGCAGCAGGTCGTACAGTACATAACACATCGAGCAGCAGTTTGCAGGGGCCCACATACACGTCCACCGGGTCACCCTTGATCTAAGTTTTCTTACTTTTCATCATTTCTATCTCCGTCTATCAGGTTAGTTGCTTAGATTATTAAAAACATTTTGTAAGAAACAGCTCTTTTGCAGGCCAATATTTACAAAAGTGGGCCTTGATTGGAAATGTGCATGTGAAATTGTGGACACCAATATGAAAAAACACATGTACTATATACAGTCATATCCAGTCATCTTTTCAACATATGTGCATAAACGAGTATTTGCAGGATTCCCTGTGGGGGGAAGTCGTCTGTCAGTTAGGACGAGATCACTAGCCTTAACTTTATGGTCAGACTTTGTCTCGCAATGAGAGAGAGCTAATTGACTTTTAAAACTTTGGGCCCTGCAGTCAAATCCACTCCAGAAACGCCGCTCAACTTTTTTTTAATGCAGCTCTTGAGGATTGGGTGTGACAGGTTCATTTTCAGTGGCTTTAATTGGTTTTAGCGCACAGCACTCTTCGTTACACACACACCGCGTCTGCATGCTAGAAAAGATAAAGCGTGATGTCTTTTCTCATCTCACACTAAATATGGGTTAAAACACCTGTGCTGCATTTATTTCAACATATGTTTGCTTTTTCTAGGTTATGGCATCACTACAGCCCCAACAACACGGTCGCCATTTCCTACGAGCTGTTCTTGGATAAGCTGGGCTTCGGTGAAAGCCATAACTTAAAGATTGCTCCAGTTTGCACTAAGCTAGCTATGGACACAAAGAGAAGTAAGAACAATGTCTACCATTCCTGTTATGCTAGCAGCTAGCTGACTCTTACCTAGACACTTTATTGTTTAGTATGTTTCACCATAAACAATATAATATTCTGTATACAATGTGTCTAATGTACACTAAGTATTTCAGCCAATAGTGAGCAGTTATTGACAATTTGGACACTTGCTAACTAGCAGATGTTTGATTCTTGTGATGGTAATTAAATGGGGAGCATTGCATTGTGGGATAGTTTCCAGGAAGTAGGGTACATGCTACACCGTGTACGGACTTCCGAGCTTCTGAGTATGGATTTGGAAAGCCTGAACTTGGAGTCCAGACTCCGAGGACAGGAGGACTATGTCCAATTGAGTCCACAGCCTCCTTGGTGTCAGCAGCAGCTTAGCTCAGTACTGACGATCACACCGAAACATGCTACGCAGTAATTGATGCACAGCCACAAAATGTTGTATTTCTATATTGATTTGTGTGAATCCAGGGTAGTAAAAAATCATTTAAACTGATCAAAACATTTTTCAGTATGCTTTATTTTCTTCTAAAGTGAATAATAACACATATAAAAATGCTACAGAAAACCGAGCTAGTGGTAAAACTTCCACAGTTTACTGAGATCAGTCTGCTGACGCCATCCGTCAGATGCTCCCAGGAGCTGGACTCTCATCTGAATGAACGGGTCTGATGGTGCGGAAAAGGTCTGATCAAATTTATACAGACGGTTTGGACAAATGGAGCACATGTAATAAAGGGGTCCTTTCTCGCATGAAAAAATATTAAAACTTGATAAATTGGTACAGTAGCAGTGCTAGAATGAATTTTCAATAAGCTCTGAGCTTTGACCGTTGTTTGCCACGCAAAGCACTTTAGGATATCTGGCTACAGCAAGTCCACACAAGTCTCGGATAAAATGGTCTCTGAGTCTCCCGGATAAAATAGGCAGAGTGGGAAAACGTGCTGGTATTTGATCTGTAATTGGTTAGATGTGAAATTTGAATTGGAACAGTACTTGCGCTTTGACTGATGATGTTTCACAAGTCCGCGAGAATGCAAGTACAGAGAAGAACGCAGATTGAGAAACAGCTTTTGTATTCTGCTTTTAATTCAGTTCAATTCAACTTTATTTATATAGCGCCAAATTACAACAACATCATCTCAAGGCACTTGAGATGATAGGACCAGTAGCTGCGCACTGGAGGACACACTTTAGTTTAGTGTTGTACTGGGGTATACATTGAGTCCACTAATATAAATGGATGGATTCACATGCTCAAATCATTACTCAAAAATTCTTTCCACATTCAAGGACAAATCCACTATTTAGGTTTTAGCATCTGAAAAACAGCTATCATGAAAAAAAAACACAAGTGTGTCCGTGTGTACTTATAGTGTTCAGAAGCAAAACAAAAACAAAACATGATGTGTAAAACCAAATAGTCTACAGTCATGAGCAAAAGTTAGTGTCCACTTATTTGGAAATTGCATAGTACAACAATGTATAATTAACAAGTAAAAATGTCCCTTCATCATCAGAAGCAACAAAAATGGTCAAGGAGTGTAAATAAAAAAAGTTATGTCAAAATAATGAAAACAAATAAAATTGCAAAATATGAGGCTTCCATAGTAGTCTTTGCAGTTATTATAGACATGTTTGCTTTTGCAGAAATTTGTCTAGCTGCTTCTAGTCTTGCCTCTAGTCTGCCAAACCGTGAGGCTTAGCCCTCAAACTAAGCGTCGCGGTTTGGCATGACCCTGGGGGTCATGGAAAATAGTGTAATAGTTTACATGCCACTAGAAGATGTAAGATTGTTTAAATGCTTTTAAGTTTAAACATACCGCACTTCAAACATATCACAAGTCACAAAAATAAGACATGTTATAAAAAGCTGTGTTGCAAGGCTAAAATTGCAATGTTATCTCTATGAGATTTGTAATAGTCTTTCCTTATTTGAAACACAAATAAGTTCCAGTTTCACTGACATCAAACACAATGACTACTTCACTTAGTCTTAAATTAAGTAAAGGACATTTGTAAAAGTTTCTAGCCCACAAAGAAACTCAATTACAGGTGCATGTTTGGCAAAGTATTATTACCATTTTCAGTTACCACTTCAACATGCTAATATTTACTGATCATCACCAAGTTGCTTCACTCAAAACAAAAGCTGCCATCTCCATGTCAGAGCATCATCAGCATTAAGATTCACCCTGTATAAGTGTCTTTACATATCCGCCGACATATTTGGACCAAAGTGATTCTCCAAAAATAGCAACAAGAACCAGAAAGAAAATCTTGGTTGTAAATGAATTTTAAAGACTAGAATTCAGACTATTTTTTTACGTGCTTTATAGCGGTGTCCAGCCGTGGGACAACCCCGTGTGAGAGAGTCAGTCAGAGGCAGCAGAGAGCACGATCGCAGTCCAGCTTGCGTGACACACCATCAGTCCAGTCACACAAGGATTTGCACGCTCTCTTCTACGACAAGGTACAGACACGTCTGATTGACTTTGAGTGTTTGATTCCTCCTGTTTGCACGTCACCATCTGGCCCTCTCCCCTGCATTATCCTCTTTAAAGACGAACGAGTAAATTGGCTCTAAGTGGCGCGTCAGAATGCAAACAGCAGAGGGAACACTTCTAATTAAAATGTTTGCCCAGAAAAATCAGCTTCTGAGTTAGTGTGTTAATCACGACTAATTTGTGGGAAAGGCGGCGAAGTTGTGGCTGGTTCTTATCTCGCACTGGGATTTTCTCCATGACAACCGAAACCTGAGATGAGTCACGTCTTGTTGTTATTGAGGATAGGAGGAAAACATGACAGGTTTGTCATTTTAAATATGAATGCATGTACTGTACATTGGTGTGATTTTCTTCTTTCTACCAGATGTGCATGAACTCTACTCCGGTGTGGCAAGCGCTGCAGGCCTTTGACACCACCCGCTCTGGCTGCGTAACACAAGATGTCCTGAGGGCTGTTCTCAGCAGCTTTATATTTCCCATGAACCCTCACTCTTTCCAGAAGCTGACCAGCCGGTACCTAAAGCAATACTTTATTTAGTTTTCCTACACTGCTTCACCCTCTCTGGCCTCCACTCCTTACATCTTACAATCTAGCTATCATCTATTCAGTGTTATGTATTTTTCATGCACGTGTATGGATTATGTGTATGTATGCAGTTATAGTGTGAGAGCATCTGGACCGGTGAGGTGGAAACACTTCTTGGGCCACTTCATGAGCACAGTAAAGGAGGAAGGTGATACAAAGGTTCACACTAACAGGTCAGTTTGGTAGAACTTTGGCCCCCTTTGAATCATCTGTACCAAACGTCATACCAAACGATTCATCACAGTTTATTTTTGTCACCTTGGCTCTGTAGGATAGCACACGACAAATGACAAAAAAAACATGACTGAAGTGCTTATGTTCAGATTTTTTGAAAAGAAAAACTGTAAATGACGTTGCTTTAGGTCATTGCCCATCTGCACCGTGATGCCCACATCATAACACACATCAGGAGGCATTTTTACCTCTCTGTCATTCTAGGGCAAGTTGATCTTTATCTCGTCTCTCCATAACAGAGCTGTTCAGGCTTTTTTTTAACACAAAATTGTACACAAAAAGACGATCATGTCAAAGTAAAAAACAGATCCTTACAAAGTAATCAAAGTGAATAGAAATGATTGAATTGTTATCATATTAAAATTCAATTGAAATTTAAAATTCCAAATTGATTTTATTATGATTCCTCGTATGAGGTTACAAGCAGAGTGGGGAGAGACTGTGCATACAACAACTGTCCAGAATTGTAATTCTCCAATAATGGGACCCTCTGGATACAGAGATATCACACAACAATCTTTTAAAAACATCCTTTCCTCTACCACAGTGGTTTTCTGTGGTTGCCTATTCTTTAGCTGTGTAGTTGTTTCATTTCAAATTCACAGTGATAGTGTACAGAGCCTTAATTATGTAAAGGGTGTCACTCTCTCAAATCGATACAGACCTGAATAAGTCTTTGTTCTGTGTTTACTGTGCAAAGTGCAGTGTATTGATTCAGTGGATTTGTTACATGGTAATACTGCTTAAAACACATACAGACTCCTTACATTATAATCACAGGGTGTCAGTATACAGAATATTAATAACATTTAAACAGCATTTCATCATGGACATTACTACAACTTGTGCATTACCAGTATGTAAAGATGTAAAAAAGTGGTTGTGGCGTGTGAACAATAGTTCAGGTGACCAGAAAAATATGTTCCGATACTGCCGTTATTATTGCGAAATGTTAAAGTAAAAATAGACAAAGTTATTTTTGCCTTACCTGATGCACACATTCAGGCGCAATACCATAATTTGTGGAAGATTCAAACATTTTTATTGCTTCATTTTCTATGAGCAACCATCAGTGAGTAGAAGGTCTGCAGTGGAGACACCTCTCATTGTGGTGTCCTGGCAGCCCGTACATTTTTGAGGAGGTGACCTTCAACTGACCATTGCTGCACATGCACAGTATCAATCCTGCTTAGGTTTAAGGGGAATTTGTGTTATTCTCTGATGTGTTTTGTTCTCTTGCTTCCAGTGGAGTAAAGACTTTATTAGGTCTGGCACAGGATTACGGATTATCTGACACAGAAATATTCCTCTTGCTATTTGATTAATTTGATAATTTCTGGGTGCAGGTACTTAAGAAGATAATATTCTCCAATAGTTGAGACGCTCCACGTTTCATCAGTAAAAGTCAATGAAGTCTGTTTTTCCCCAAAACAAACTAAAACATGGACAAGTCTGCAGCAGAAGAAACAGCTGTTGCCAAACTACTCTCAAGCCCATGTGGCGATAATTATAAAGGTAGCACCGCATGCAGTGCAGCCTGAGGGGTTGAGGGGGATACATATTTAACAGTGGTTTCTGCTCTTGGCCTTTACACACTGAGATCCCCCCCAGAGTTTTTGAATCTTTTCCCAATAATCTGAACTGTAGATGGAATATATGCCATTTACAATTGCCCCAGAAAGCATTAAATTATTAGCAGTCTTGCATTCTCTTTAAACTGACAGTCCTCTCATGAAGTTTGGCACAAACTGCTGAACCATGAGCCATCTTTGCGAGCAGACCGAGCTTTCAGTTTATGATTATTTTTGACCCAACTTTTCAGCCTTATATCCCCCATGTTTTAACTTTATTATTATGATTAATATTATTATAGCTTATACTTTAGAACGTGTGAGTCCGAGCCTTTCTGGAGTAAGGGATTGTATAAAAAACTACTGAACATATACTCGATGTGTATCTGTTTTGATATGTTCTATTTTTCTTTCCTGTCCTTTTCTGTCTGTCCCACCTATCCCCTACCATTACCCCTTTCAGGGCCTGTGAGCAGCCTGCCCTCGATGAAGACAACTTAGATTTCCAAGACATTTACCCTCAACTGAAGGAGACCGTTCATCAGCTTGGCATGGTAGGAGTCAGGAATAGAGATGAACACCACAGAAAATGGAGTGATGAATCTGCTGCTTGTACAAAAGCCATGTTGAAATGCTTTCACACCTTTCCATTACATGTTCAGCCTTGCGAGAACCGGAGTAGGAGACAAGGCAGAAGTGATTTTGAATGTTATCAGACAGGACACAAGGGAGTAATCTCAGCAGATTGCCAACAGACAAAGGCACACGCTCAGGTGTATGCTTTAAATATAAATGCCAGACAGCTTTACAGATGAGCCAATCATCATCTGCAGCTTTTTGATGGCCATAAACATGATTAGATGATTGCATATGGCCACTGGTTAGCCACTCAGTCACTAGCCATATGTTCTTCTGACAGCCATCCCCTTCAACACGCCTCCGCATCCAGTTCTGCCTCTTTAATTTCAAATCACTCTTCTTCAGCTGGATGAAACTTTGGAGTTTAACTAAACTTTGGGGGAAGGGGGGTTCAATTTTCCATTAATTCACAGTTATGTTTGATGTTGCTGCCGCCACTCACAAGACAACAGTCGACTTCCAAGTTTAGGGAAGTGTGTGTATGTGTATGTGTGTTTGTGTGTGAAGCCTCTCCCAGATATGAATCACACATATCTGTCTGCCAGAATCTCCTCCTTTTAATGGCATGTGAAGGGGGAAAAAAAATCCCTCCATCAACCGTTTTAATAATCTATTCAGCGGGTGGGAGATCAAACAAGAGTGTCCTCACACCGCCAGCCAATAATGAGGTTTTTCACTCAGGCAGGTTCTAAGCCAACTATGGTTTTTAGACTGTCTCTGGGGAAACATTTAAGAGCTTGGACAAACTGCAATAAATCACATTGTTTGTGTATAATTGACAATAGAATGCACACATCAGATGAATGCACCAATGTGCCAGGCCATAATTAGTACTACCATGATATTATCGTGCATAATCACATAATGCACATCTTGGTGAGCTTAACATAGGATTAGGACAGTATCATTAAAACTTTTACTTTTAACACATTACTGTTGCCAACTGTAATAAAACTCAAACAATATAGCTGCTGAGCTGATCATCAATCTAAAGAAAAACAAACTGAAAGTAAAGAACATTATTAAAATACAAACACATTATAATCTTAATAACTGCTGAAATTTAGGTCCCCATTATTTACTTGCCGACAAACTCATCTGCCATGATCGTTTTTTATGTTGATACTGTTTCAGTTTGCAGTGGTGGAACAAATTTGATTGTTGTGTTTTCACCCTTCCTTTGTTTTGGGTTTTATGACAAATGTTCAAATCACGGATGTTTGATTCACATCTGATTTGTAGCTGAGCCATTTCCAAAAGAGAGAGTTGGCTCATCTTAAAACTCTTCCAAAGTGTGTGCTTGGCTTTCTACCACACTGTGTGTAAGCTGTTAACAGCACATATGCAAAAACATGATAATTAAGCTATAAATAATAATAATTTGCATCTTCTATGCACACAAAAGTTAGTTATGGATTTACACATGGTTCTGTGTTAGGACACATGCTGTTCACTGAGCCACACACACTGAGTTCCTCTCGTGACTTTCTTTGCATGTTTATGCCATCGTTGTGTATCTTTAACTTTGTATCTCCTTTCACCATAGTACTGCTTCCCTCTCCGTCTCGCTCTCTCTCTACTTTTCCACAATATTCTCATTCCTGAGGCATCAAAAAGTGTTGCTTTGTCCAGTCCCTTTACAGAGCTTTTAGTGAAGTATGATGGACACCTGTAATGCTTCAATATAAAGCAACAACATATTTCAGTTGAAAAAAGTGTCTTCGGGAGGTGTGCAGGCGGATTAATAGGATTCGACTCTAGTGCAAGTAGTTGCGCTTTAATGATGATCGTACGTGAATGTGTTCATTTTTGTAAATTAATCGATCTTGTATCTTACCCTTACCCTGAACACTAACACAGTTTTTGTGTGTATATAAAATGGTTCCCGTGGAATCAAAGGGTACCTGTAGCGTCAACGTGATTCACCAAATGATGTAAAAAGCAGCACAACTGACACCTTAGGAAGTGTCAGTATCTGATGCTGTGGGATGAGAACGTGTTGACCTTTCTCTAGGCAACCCTGGCTAACCTTTTTTTTGCTTTTCTTCCATTTCACATGACTACATCTTCGCTTTCTGTGTTTATACATGTACAACTCAGCTCAGTTGAAGCACACTGAGACCTTTACCTTTGTTTTTAAAAACTCTAAATTAAAGATTTAGCTTCTGGAACCTCATTAGACTGAATTTGCTTTGTCGTTTTTGTAAATGAATGACATGGTGATTAGTTCTACTGTGGTGCTCTGCTTTACGTTCTCTGTCCTGCCAATGGTAATAGTCTTAGTCATGTCTATAACAACTAAAGTACACCGGTGTTTAATGGAAATATCACCAGCTGTACAACGCGAAGAAGAATGTTGACAAAGCCTTTCTTTCTAGAACGAGGCAGGTGGCGTCACTCGAGCAGACTTGCGACATTTGCTGGAACGATCAGGTGGGACCCAGCACCGAATCCCCCAGTGCTACCTTCAACGGATCACAGAGCTATTGAATGTGCTGGATCCAGAACACAGTGGGGTCATCCAGCTGGCCAACTTGGAAAAACTGAACCCCAACGTGACATCACCACTACCCTGCCCTGATACCACCACTGAGCCCGTGGATGACCCTGAAGAGACTAAAGACACGTCTACAAAGAGTGTATGCTTGTACAGTATAATCATGTGCTGCTGTGTGTTCATAGTTGGATGATTCTAGATAAATCCAAATACACTCATTAGCCACAACATTAAAACCCCCAGGTGGATCAGGGTATAAGTGCTCTGGTTTTTGAGGCTTTGACTTTTTTTTTAATTCAGGAGGAGCAAAATACACCAGAAGACAAGGATATCACACAGTGGGCTGATAAAGTGTCTGTGGCATCTGCTTCACAGGGAACAGTGAGTGTGTTAACACAACACAATGTGATCAAATATTGCACACATCACACAAAGCGTCTGTGATGACATCAAAACGGAGAGAAAAAACAGGGGTTAATTATTAATCCACTGTTTGACTTTGTGTGTGTGTGTGTGTGTGTGTGTGTGTGTGTGGGCGGGGGGGGTTATTGTAACTGTGTACCTATATGTGAAGGTGGAGAGATTGCTGCTGGATAAACTGTGTGAGCAGCTCAGTTCATTGCTGGCAGAGCTGGAGCTGTGTGACCCTCAGCACACTGGATACATCACACAGGAAGTTCTGAAGAGGGTGTTAAGCTGCTGTGGCATCCATGTCTCAGACGCACACTTTAACAAGTACGACGCACATCCTGACATGCAGAGTGCATGAATTAAACACTCAAAAGGATATCTTTACATGTATTTATTTTGTGCCTGCTACAGTCTGTTTGACTGACTTGCAGTTCCATAAAGCAATATGAATAGAAGTGCTTAGTAAATCTATTTTTTGCAAAAGAGGTAGAGTTGACAGGATAGGGTGCCAAATAGAACATTCAGGAAAATATAAGTGAAAACAGAGGATAATTGGTGTATAGTGAAAAGAGTAATGGACCAAGTATAGGTATTTGCAGTAACCTAACAGGAAGAAAGTGACATTTGGAAGCTTGGACATTTGGGGAGGGATCTCATGAGGCATAAGTGACACATCTCTATTTGGAGTTAGACGGTTCGATGAATTGGTGAGTTTGTAAAGGAAGATAAAACATTATGGACCCAGGGAGAGGTCGATAGTATATAAACTAGGGAGTTATGAAATGTTTTCTTTGCCCTTCCTTTTTCATTTCTGCTGCCTTAGCTAATGCTGATTGAAGGAATATTAAAGTCTGTGCAGAAGAATATTGAAGTGATTAAGAAATATTACTTTAGAGATCACGTCCTAAAAATATTTGGGTGCTACAGTGTTTTTTATATTTAACTGCTCAGAGATAAAGCGTTTTCCCACTTCTTCTCCACATGTTTCCAGGCTCTGTGAGCCATTCAGCTGTAAAACCGGCAGATCTACAGTGATTTCTTACAACAGCCTTTTTAGCAACCTAGGAGTCCCACTAACGCAGGGGAAAAACACTTCCTTATCCCATGGAGGGAGCCACTACGCTGAAAGGTGAGCATGCAAAGAGTCAATCAGAGCGTAGGTCTGAGTGTTGCAATGACTGTTGTCCTGCCCTATCACTCATTGCAAGAATGCATTTGCTTATAAGATGTTAATCTAGCTGTCACAGATATTGGAGCTGGGTAAAACATATTTTTTTACAAGAATTGTCAAGAAATATACAATGACTGATGCTTAAGCATGGACTTTCCTTAGACATTACTCTAAATTTCCTCTTAAATCTCCTAATCCACTGAACTGATAACTTAGTACAGATACTAAATCAGTGGTTCTTTATTAACGTAGGTTATCTTACATATTTTGTTGCTTTGTACTACAACATGTGCAATGACAACTGTGAATCTTTTCTTATTCATTTCTTCTCATGTTTGAAGAGGCGTAGTTACAATTTTTTGAGAGTTTCTCTTGTGTCCCTCTGGCCTTGGAATTTGGAACCAGTTTTTTAATAGTTCCAAACTAGTTTAGTTTGGAAATTCCATCCATCCAAACAAAAAGCCTTACAAAGGATTTGCAAGCTGATAAGGCAGAAGAACTGTGACAGTAAAAACAATATAAGCCAACACTGAATGTACGAATTGAGAGATTTTTATACTATCGTGCAGTAATACAGATGATGTATTCACACCCAGCAAGTTTATGTGAGAATAGGTTTGGTTTATCATATAAAAGCATTAAAAAAGTAATCAATAACTAAAAATAAGGTTGTTCATACAGAAAGATTTGTTAGAAAATTAAAATAAAAAACCTGAGTTTTTCAAGATTTTGAACAGTCCTCTTCATGCCAAAGGTCTACTGTCCTCAATCTGCCCCACAGTCCATGCACATTACCTCAGTCAACCCCTCCGTCAGTCAGGGGACAGCGGCCTCCCTCCAGCCTGACAGTCAGTCCAGAAACCCGCAGCATCCTCGACATTGTTTTTCAGAGGATGAAGTCGAAATTAGAGCAACGCCACACCAGCCTGACTGACCGCATCCAGGCCATCATCCACAACTCTGATACTTTGTATCTGTCAGAGACAGACGTACGAAAGGTGAAAACACAGATAAAAGATACATGAACATCTATAATTGATTCATAATTGATTGTATATTTAATATATTGTATATTTAATGTTAAACCTGGATGATATTCTGCTGTAGGTACATGCAGTGTACATGCAGTCTGACTTATGGCATAAATGATGATTTTATTTTAATAGCATCAAATCCCACCAAAGCCATAAAGATGGCTTTGTAAAGACAAAACACAGAGAGGTACACAGGATGCTCATGTGCTTGAACTAAAAAAAAAACAGAGAGTTAGCAGATGCAGTGATCCTCTTTAAAAATATAATAATCTTATCTGTTTGACAGGACTATGTGAACTATACCGTACATACAGGGTCTAATATTTAGTTTCCTGTCTGAGCCTGGAGCAGGTAGAAACTCTGCAGCAATTTGCCCTCTCATTTGTTTTTTGGACAATTATTAAGCTCTGTAATAGAAGAAATATTAGACTTCAGTTAGCACGCAATAGTTATTTGATACATACTTAGGTGTTGCTTTTATTCTGCATCTAAGATTTGTCAGCTGATTCAAATGATTTCAAGCTACTGATCAGTTGTAATTAAGTCACTGTCATGCTCATGATTAAGGTTCAGCAGCAGTTGCTGACCCACCAGCGGCCCGGTATGTAGGTGGTTATTATCAGTAGGTGTAGTAATTCGATAACAACGAAGGAGTTGGCGAAATGATTTAAGGAGGAGTTACATATTGGAAAAAGGGATTCCTTTGTATATAAACAATAGAAACCCTAGGGCTATGGTACTGATACTGATAAATGATATAAAACCAATGACGTAGCATATAAAGCTAAAAGTCGACTTTTGGAAATGTTGGACTTTACAGTGGAAAAACGGAACTATGTTCGGGCTGCATGTGCAACGCTTTCACTGTATGGGGGTAATTTTAAGTCTGTGTATTTTTTCTTTTAATTTAAACATACCCTGAGTTTTTGTTGCCTGATTCTAATCCATTTGTGTTGCACAAGTGAATCAAACCATGATGTTTGCACATCCAGAGCATTTTATAATGGGTAGTGTCGTCACGAAAGCCAAATCATCGTGTGCACCAGTGATTCACTGTGGTGACCCTAAGCAGGAAACTGATTGATCTAACAGAATTTACCCTTGATGAAACCTGACACTAATTTCTATTTCTCTCTTTTTGCCTCCAGATTCTAGAGGACAGCTGGGTCATTTTGGACATTGAAAATTTTTCCAAGTTCACTGAAAGGCTGGGCTTCATGGATGGACAGATAGAGCGCTCAGTGTTCCTGGCGAAGTACGAGGGTAAGACAGGAGAACTGCAGCCAAAACATCTGGACCAGTGGAGTCAACATTCCCGGTGGTTTCCGGTGCTTAAAAAAAGAAAAGAAATCCTCTGCGCTTCCATCTTGCATCCCAGCTCCATTCCCACCCACAGTGATCATACACATGCCCCCCGCTTCCTCTAAAATGATGTCTTTCTTTGCACATGAGCCATTGGAGAAATCATCCTGGATTATAAATAGAGGAAGAGTGAGCTTCTTCATCTCTCATTAGCAGAGTGTGGAAGCACACAGATTCAGAATAATGCTCATTTCTGCTTGTTTGGGCTAATTATGTGCTTTGGAAGCAGAAAACAGAGCAGCAGGGTATCAGTCTAATTTGTACCCTGTACAAAAATAAAAGAAATCACAGGAGAAAGAATAATAATAAAAAAAGACGGGATGAAAACTCTGTCTTGTTTGCAAGACATAAAAATTTAGCTTCCAAGATTTTGGAAAAAGTGTGCTTCTAATTAAATGTAAATTAGTACAGGTTAAATGCCCAGTCTGTTTGTCAGCAATAAGGTCTCGCTTTCGATTGTGAAAAAAAACTTTTTAAAACAAAAATTATAATTTGTTCGGTAAATTCCCCAACAAGAATTTGAGAACTTAAGCAAGTGTGGGAACTTTAGCAAAAACTGTTACATTTGCCTTAGAAAAACTCTAAATACTAAAGAGATGGCAAGATGATCTTTTTTTCTCATTTTTTCAATAAATGTTTATTGCATTTTAAATATATCCATGGCATTATAATCACCCAAAAAATTTCAGATTTTTGTTTTAAATCCATCTTTACAAAATGCCAGCATTGCCTTCTGTCTTCGCTTTAGAAGCAGTTAACATATTACCATATTTGCATTGTTGTTGATTGAGCCCATACTCTAAATGTCTGGGTGTGGCCTCTATGTTCCCAGCCAATGGGAACACAGTCTTTTGAATAATATACATAAATATGTATGAATAATGAAACACTATAATACAATAATATTCTCCTACACTATGGTTGCAGCAAAGAAAGAGTTCAGTACAAAAACAGTACAACAGAGCTCCTATCATCGCTTTAATTCATCCCATAGCTCTTTTTTTCATGTCATCCATCATACCAGGACTTTAAAACTCTTGTCATTTACCATCTGTTTCCCCCATGGATTCTATAGAGGCCACAGCCAGAGCAGCAAGGCAGCAGGGATGTGAGGGTGGTGACGGTGACAGGCCTGAATTTGACCCTGTTCTCATGTCTGCTGAGCAGTGCCTGGCTGCCTTAAAGACCAGGATCAAGATCATCCACGGGGTGAGCAACATTGCAGGAACATTACTGTATCTACCTGCTATTTTAACTGAAAGTACATTAAACTAAAAACAGTGAATCGTTAAGAAGCCCTGGCTGGTGTTTATGTAGACACTTTTATATTAGGAGAAGATATGACAGAAAATGAGAAAGAGTGAGAGAGCTGGATGTTGTGGAAACACCAGGCCACCATCATAACCAATCAGTGTATTTATATTCTTCTACCAATCTTTTTTATTCTAGCTGTTGGAGACCAGCTTTCCTTTGTTGGATTCAAATTGAACAAGGGATTTAAAAAAAATGCATGAACGGTTCATTGGACGTGATGGCAACACAATGAAAACAAATCATTAGAGTTCAGTCGCACAACACGGTGACCTAAAACTGTGACCATAAAATTATGAACAACCTGATAATTAACAATAACCAGTGAAAAAATCTGTAGCAGATAATGAGTTCCATTAAACACATAATGAGATATAAGGATTTCTCTACTACTACTAACAAACAGACTATAATTTGATGATATTATACAATACAATCTGGTTTATGACGCAATATAAAATAACATCATAATAACATCAGCTAGATATTGTAGCTTTAGTCAAGTAAAGTCGTCCATCACATTGAGTAGTTACTCTATAGCCTCTCAGTACTTATTAGTATAATCTTTTCACAGGAAGTTTCATAATTATCACCTTAATTATAAACCAGAGACAGAAGGATAAAAAAAAATTCATTTTATTCAGACACACATTCAACCTATTCTTCACAGAAATGTCGTATTCTGTAGCACCTTAACAATTATAGGGAGTGTGTACTAGTGTCAGAACTGTGTGCAAATGGAAACTGATTTCAGTGTCTTGAGCATTTACTTATTTACAACTCATTTTTAGGTCTTGCAAAATAATAATTAGGCTAAGAATAATTCTGGAAAAAGGAACAAAGGCAATCACATTCTTCCATAGGGACAGAGGACAACAAGTTGATGCAGCTGTTGTGGCTGTCACAGAGACAAGTTGTGCAGCATTTGTTAATGCTGCACCACAGTTTTCCTTAACTGTCTGTAGAAACTTAACTTTCTGCAAAATATCTGTTTTGATAAAACAATCTCTCCAAATCAGAACAACTTGACAGCATTCCGGCTGATGGACAGGAAATGTAAAGGCATGGTGGACTGCCGTGATTTCAGAGTGCTCTACTACAGCCTGGGATTGTTCTGCAGTGACGAAGAGTATGAGCGGCTGCTGGATCTGATTGGCCTGCATCCTGGAGGCAACCTTAACTACACTGAATTTGTCAGCATCGTTGAACGCAATGTTAACAGCAAACACGGAACACAGTTGGCTAGTGTGTGAGTCTGGTTCCCTCGCTACTATGTCGCTATTTTGAGTACGGCCGGTTCTTCAGTGTGCTGCCATGTTTGTTTCTCTGTCTGCCCTCACAGGCAAGAGCAGATCCACGAACTCCTGGCTGTGGATGCTCGCTACAAGTGGGCAGAAATGTCAAAGGTCAGCACCGACTAACAGAAATCATATCTGCATGCAATAATGCATAGATGTGTTAGTGTTCTTCTCTTTGCCACCAGGTACTCTGTCAGTTTGATGCTCATAACCAGGGCAGGATCAATAAAAAAAACTTCAGGGAACTCCTCTTTACATATGCTCTGCCTCTAAACTCCAGTGAGTTTGAACACCTGTGGTCGAGGTGAGAGCCGTCACAGTCACTTCTTCATACAGCGAGGTGCTCTTTCCTGTGCCAGAAACCACTTTGAACTTCATTGTGATAGGTATGACCCAGAGAGGCGAGGCTCTGTCGCAGTCAGTGCTTTCCTGAAAAAGCTGGGGTGTGATCATGAGAGCGAGCTGAGATCCGGGAGCCAGAAGATGACCCAAACTGTTACCCAGTTCAATGATGACAGACCCAATTCTGCTGATACTGCCTCAGTGGAGCAAATACAGTAAGAAAAAAAAGCTTGAAGATATCCCTCTCTTCTCTCTTCCCTCTCTGTGGCTTATATAGCTACAGGTAAGATCAAAGATCGCTTTTACCAGCCATGTGAATTTCTAAGACCAGGGTTGTACGTAAACCCTCCAGCGTGGTCTGGATCGGCTTGATGGTCCTGCTTCTGCTTTCCATCATTTTGAATAAGACCATAACCTTAAGTGGACAGACTTCAAACAGGTCCTGGACTGCTGGCTGGACTTTGTATGAGTTTTTGACATTGGATTTAGCCTTTTCTTAGCATTTTAATTGATGAAGCAGAACTAGAGATGTTGACATTAGATTAGATGAGATTAGATTCAACTTTATTGTCATTACACATGTACAAGTACAAGGCAACAAAATGCAGTTTATGTCTAACCAGAAGTGCAGGATATAGTTTATAAGTTACCTCTAGAAAATATGTACATGAGAAGATATGGATCATATTTACAGATGCTATGAACATACTATACAGGTTGTTGTTAACTAGAGCAGAAATGTACAGATAGATAAGGCTATATAGTGGTTGCTATAGTAATAAGGAATATATATAATATGCAGTTTGCAATTTGCTATAGACAGGAATTTACAGACGATTTAATTTTACAGACATGTACATTGGTTATAGGAAGAATGTAGGGCTGTGTATTGTGGCAAAAGCGTCAGTAAAGTCTGTGTGGGTCAGAGTTCAATAAGGAGACAGCTCTAGGAAAAAAGCTCTTCCTCAGTCACAAATTCTGCTTAATGGAGACTGTCTGTTTACATTTTCATATGACCAAAGTGATCTGTTACACATTTTATATCACTTTTCATAGTCACACTAAATGTGATACTCCACCTCATTATGGATTAGTGATATTACGCAGTAACACATTTCCATTTTCAGAAATGAAACTGTGTGACAATGTGTCAATGAGTCTTTTTTTATCCCATCTAATTTAGATGGACAAACAACTCAGTGTAACATTCTGCACACACTCTTTGCTCCTGAGTTAGCCTTGTTTTTTAAGTTTTTGGTGAATGTCATGCACTGGGGTTTGTTCATTTTTGAATGTTGCTGCACTGAACATTCCTTGTTGTACTTGTGCACAGGCAGATTTTGCAGGAGAACAATAAGGAGTTGAGCACCACCCTGAGTCGCCTGGAAACGAGCAAAGACGGCACAGTGACAGTGGAGGAGCTGCTCAGCCTGTTGCACACGTACAGCTGCCCCGTCCAGAAAGATCAGCTCGTACATTACCTGCAGAGGTCAATCACATGTTACACTTTGTCTCCAAGGAAACACATGAGCAACAAAGGCAATAACAAATACTCTGGAACCACATCACAAATTCATACATTATCATTTTAACCTGTGTTTGGATATTTATAAATTCATTTTAAAGGTTGTGTCACATCACAGTGTTTTTTGTTGCCTCCTTAGTTCCATAAAGTTTGACACTGTGCTTTGTGCAGTTCACACACTGATGTATGTTTAGCATCTACTGAACTACAGTGGAGCTCTGTGGTACAGATGAACAAGATTTAGGTCCTGGATTCACTGATGTCATGGTACTGTAGTCTTTGTATCGAATATGTTGATTGTTAATAAAATTATAGAAAATTGTCAGAATCCCTGCGAGTGTATAGAACATAATAGAAAACATATTACATCAAAATCCTGAACCACAAATGTCAACCTGCTGATGTAACAGGGTGATTCCATCAGTCAGAGTGTCACTCATCTTGAATGTCTGTACTGACTGACACTGCTTGCTGCATTGCGATTCTTTTCTTTGTCTTTAGACTCAACGTTTCCATGGATGATAACTGTGAAATGCTGTCTTACATTGATTTCCTGTCCACGTTTGATGATAAAAGAGAAAATGAGCTGCCTCCTGCTTCCCCTGATGCTGTGCACCGGATAGAGTCTTTGAGCGGCCTCAGTCCGGACACGGCTCTGTCCAGAATGCAAGAACTAGTCACTGCATCAGCACCCAATCTGTATAAGGTGAGGCTTACACGCATGTACTCCACTCTTCTTGGTCATGTGTCTTTCAGTTAAACCCATTCCTGTGCCACTCGCTCCTCCAGGCTTTCTCAGCTTTTGACCAGAGCAGGACGGGGATGATCAAAGCTGTGGATTTTCGTCAGGTGCTGGAGAGTTTTTGCGCTCGCCCCTCGGACAAACAGTACAGATACATGTTGAGCAAGCTTGAGCTGAACTCTGACAGCTCCACTGTTAACTGGAAGGACTTCCTCAACAAGTTCCAGTCACATAGCCAACTGGTGAGAGAAGCTACCAGAGATACTTATGGACTGATGCAGACTGAGGTTAATCTCAGTTAGAGACGCTATATTATGCAGAATTTCTGATTTGATCTTGGGGCTTTACTGAAATATTTGGACAATTTAGAATAAAAAACTGTGTAGTTTTTCCTTATACTGGGCCTTTGCACGGTACTCTGATCTCCTAACCTCCTTCTGCTAAAGTCCCAAAGCAGCTTTACAGCCTTTCTGGAACAAGTATCAGGGCTAGCATTAGCCTAGATTAGCATAAAGACTGGAAACAGAGTTAAACAGCTAGTCTGACTGTCAAATGTCGAAATTGAAGAGAGGACTGTTAACTTTAAAGTGGCCATTTGTCCAATTACGGGGAGTTATTTCAACAGCTACTGGATAAAATTTGATACAATATCCATCCATTCACAAAACCACAAAAATAACATTTTTTACCAGTACTTTGGTTTGTGACCATTCGTTTTGCATTAGGTATTATTCTATATATAAAAATACAAATTTTAATTAAACTCAAAACTGTTATGTTGTGTTTATGGCTATTTGCCATGTTAGCATGGTCATTGTCATTATTAGCCTTCTAAGGACTCAAAGAACCACAGAGTCTTGAAGACTGACAAGACACTGACATGCATCATATCATGTCACTCTCAGAACACAAATCTCTACATTGCACAAAATGATGAACCAGTCTTTAGCTGTATGTCCTCTTTAAATGTGTCCTTACAGAGCACATTTGTTTTCATAATGCTGCAGATATCAGACAGGTCTCTGAGTGGAAGTAGGGCACAACGGCCCAAAATCAGATCCTCTGTTCAGACCGAGACTTTGGGAATCCCTGAGCTTCCGCTGCAGGTCCAGGAAGTGGTCTCAGGTCCCTTTTGTAAAATCACGAAAGACCTGATGGATGTGGAGTCATCCAACAGCAACAGCATCTCCAAAGAGCAGTTCAGACAGCTCTGTGATCGCTACCGTCTGAGCCTCACAAATGATCAGGTAACGCCAGAAAATCTGCTTATGTTCCAGTCCCCCACAATGCAGAATTCAAAGACAACATTTCCAACCAGTCTCTCTGTTCTTTCAAGCTTAAACAACACATGCTGGCTTCAGTCCATGCTTACAAATGAGAAGATGAATGTAAAATACGTTACATTTGCCAGTCCCGTTACTTACACTCTGATGTGTTTCCTTTAATTATTCTAATAAAACTCTAATTTATCCCTGTTGATAATTAATGACTTTGTGAGCAAATTAGTTATCTGCAAAAGCTTGAAATACATTCTGTGTGTTTCTGCCATTGGGGCATTAGTACACACACTGGGGATGATTATGTGTGTGTGTGGTTCCTTTCGCTTCTCAGTTTATGTGTGTGTGGCGTCAGATGCTGCATTACAAAGAGTTTATGAGGGGCTGTGGGAAACTGGACCGAATCCTCCACTTCAGGGCAGAGAGTCCCATCAACCAGCATGTCATCGACTTCCCCTGAGCCCAGAGAAACAGCCACAGCAACAAAATCATGTTGCCCGAGCAGTGCAGGTGCCATTTTGCAACGTACCAAGGTATGATACGTGGCACATGCGTTTCGTATAAAGTTGTCCACAGGTTTTAGTCTGTGGCACAGTGTCATTTAGCTAATTTGCTTTGCCAAATCTGTCAAATCCAAACTCAAATACTTGTCATGATAAAATTACTACTAAAGTGAGTTTTCTGCTTTATCATAATTATATAGATGTGCTCAGCTACACCACAAAATGGTCCATCTTACACTATGTGCCTGAACAAATACATCATGTTAGAGAAAGTATTTAAACAAGGGGAAAATCAGCATGAGCAAGCTCAGCATAAACAGTCATATACAGATTTTTCCAAATCTGACCCAACTTGAACCATTATTAAATGTAGTGAGATAAACTTCAGTGTGCAGGAAACTGTTGGCAAGAGAACATGAATGATAAAAATGGGCATCAGAAGCACCAGTTTACTTGTTTGTCCCTCTCGTGTTCATACTTTGTTCACTGCTAGCACAGCATGGACTTTAAGTAATTAAATTAATGGGTTGATAAGACTTTTCATTTCTTAGTTAACCTTGAATTTGTCTGAATAATGTTCAGCAGGTGGATTATTTTTTCCTCTCAAACATCTTAGTATGTCTTTCTCTTTAGCTTCTTTTGAATGAGATAAGTGGAAATCACTTGATTTTTATTCATACTCACCCCCAACTTCACATGCTCATAATGCATTTCTCGCACTAATGATATTTTCAGCTTTGCTCCCACATTGCGCTTTGTTTGGGCCGCTGGAATTTTCTCGAGCATCCATTTGGACTCAAAGATGAACTGATTAGAGTGAAAGCTGAGACATGGCTCACAAATCTTCTGAATTTTACCGAAAATAAAGCACCAGTCAGACTGAAAGACACTTGAGTCTAGAGAATGAGCTCCCTTTAAATTATTTAAGTCGACTCTCCGATGTAGTTGAAGACCTCTTTTGTTTCTCCCCCAGTCTGCCCCCCAGTGCATCTCCAGGCATCCTGCCTCAGCGGGGAGGCCAGGAACAGTCAGCCCCTCAGGCAGCATGGAGAGGCGGCTGCGTGGGGCAGTGCAGCGCTACTGGAAGGAGATCCAGAGGAAATGTGCAGAGGAAGATCCTAAACAAGATGGACACATCAGCACTGCCTCCTTTCTGGGTGAGCAGAAACTCACACCCATGACACCGACCTTCTCGTCCACGTGTTATATGCTAATGACGGACGGTGTGTTACAGAAATCCTCCAATCGCTCAACATCAGTATGACTCCAGAGCAGTTTGAGCATCTGGCTGGAAAGTTTGACATCATGAGTAAAGGCTGTGTTTCATATCACAACTTCCTTCATCACTTCCTGCTGAACCTTAAGCCGGCCGAGACCACGAAGACATTTGAGAGACGTCGACTTCCTCTTCCCATTACACCGGTAAAAAAAGGAAAAGTTCTGGAAAGGCTTTCATGGTGACCCCCGTCCACCACAACATTAAGACCACCACGTGGTTTTCACATTTTGACTTGCTGTGTGATATTTGATTCAAGGACACCGTGTAACCTGAATGTGCTTTATTGCGCTAGTTGCGCTGATAGTATTTGAAACTTGAGAAAATCGCTTTTGCATTTTCTTCCAATTAAAATAAAATTTGTTGCACAGCAAATGAAATCATTTCATTTTGAACTTATTTGCATGAAGCGGCAGACACTGACAGTGATACTGATGAACAGCTGTGACACAGCACACTGAGACTCATGAAAGCACGTTGTGTTGCATCTTAGTTTATGAAATGCACGCCCAAACCATCATCCTCTGGGGAAAAGGGCACAGCTAATGTTTGCAATTAGCAATTTAGCACACTGAACAGATTATCAGTCATTTTCAACTTGTTCAGTTTGGTTCTAGTTTCAGGAATAAATGCATCTGCATGGTATTAAACTGATATTAAATATCTCTAGCTAACCAACTCCTCCAGATCACATCATTTGTACTTAACAGATGATTCATGATTCAGAAATTCATCTACAACCTCTGTAGTATGAGCAACATGTTGGCATAATCATGTGACCAGATGTTATTTGGAGAGAAGTCCTCCAGATGACATCATCTCAACTGAAAAACTCTTTCAGTTGATGTCATTTGGAGCAGATTTAAAATAAAAACTTCAATCAAATACATTTTTTTGTTTAGTAGGTGTCACTTTATATAATACAATGTTTTGGATTGCATTGTCATAACTGTCAATCAAACACATATTTTCGGTTTGTCAATCTATTGGATTGTCAGCAGAAATGAGCAAGAAAACATCATCAGCCATTGCATTAAAAACTAAAGAATTAAACTACAAACTAATGTACAGAACCCACAGTTAGACACCTGAACCCCAGTCAACTCATCTGTATTATTAAAACATTACAACATGCACTACTTTTTTTTTTTTTTTAGAAAAACTCTTGTGAAATCAGCCGTTTTGCAACAATCATAACAAAGTCCCTGAAATCTGGGATGCACTGTATACTGTACAACGTGAACAGTTCCTTTGGCTGGTTTTCATCCTCACAGCATTCCACTTGCTTTGTCTTTTGAGCTCTTAAGCCCATAAATTTAACAATTTATTTATTGAAAATGACCTACATTAATCACTAAAAACTAATGGCCTATTAAAAAGTGAGAAAGTCTTGGCAGCAATTGATTTCTTTTACAACCAGGCAACACAAAAAAATCTTCTTATTAATGATTCATAAATGATTTGAAAGGATTAGTCAACCATAAATAAACCATTAATCAGCCTTCAGCTATAAACTCTTTTGAGGAAGAGGACTTCTTATAAGTGGTACCAGACAAAATGTTAACACAAATCTGAAAATCATTTAACAGGTTTTTGACTTCCAAACAGAACAAAACCACTTTATTCCATTTTAAAATATATTTGGAGATGCTCATCACAGTTCAGGAAATCAGGAAATTAGGACACAGGATATTTAGTTTGAGCTACACATACCCGTGGTGAGCAGCACATTAGCTCGTTTCAAATTAACTCTGTAGTCCCTCTCCTCCCCATTGTTTAAGGTCTGATCTAATGTGGCTTCCGTGGATGTAAGTTTAAACTGGGTTAGTGTAAAGTGTGTGTGTGTGTGTGCAGGGGGTGGTTCAGGAATGCGAGGGGGGGTTATGGACGACGGCGGGTTGCCAGATTGTGTAAACTCAGCAGGGACCTCCCACCCTCAGGCTCTCGACTATCACCTCCCATGACAAGCAAATTGGGCGAGTTTGGTGATTTGCAGTGCTGCTTTGGCACGAGGAGATGCATGCAAAGCTTTGAACAATGACACACGGGTGGGCATGTTCTGAAAGAACCCCCACTGAGCGACTAAGCTGAGCCCCAAGCTTCGGTGGAGCATGTGGGTGAGGGCCTAATCTGGCAACCCACATGCTGCAACCTTCCAAACCAACTTTTTAATCACAAAGACCTGCATTGTCTCGCCCGAACCCACCATCTGTGTAAAATTGCAGAGACCCCCTGCATCTTATCTGATTCTGTGGTGTCTGTACACAACTTTACATACACACTCTCTTTATCTGATGACAAAACAAGAAACACTTTGTTTAGAGTCTCAGCCTGTGAAGAAGTGAAATGTTACCAATAATGTGGCGCTCTCACCTCTGTGTGTTGTTTTCTGTCTCATTGTTCACCTCCCTCTCTTGGCCCGGTGTTCCGACGACACCCTGCACGGTCTGACCAGACGAGCCAAGGTGTTCTGACCAAAGACTGTGTGGAGGTCATGCTAAGGACCTACGACTTGATCTGCTCATCCTGGACCACCATTAGACGTAACTTCCTGACATCTGACCGCACCCGCACAGGAAGCGTCTCAGTGCAGGACTTCAGGAAGGTGAGTTCACCTACAGCACACCCACCACACCTCCACCTGCACAACTCCCTGTACTCAGCTGTGAGCGATGCCAAGCCAAGGAAAAATAAACTGGAGTTTTATGAATTATTGATGCAACCATTTGAGCTCCACTTGTGTCTCTTCTTCATCAAATGTCTGCAGGAGAAGGATGAAGAGTGACTGCAAATCCATGTAACTCAAGTGCACACACACACACACACACACACACACACACACACACTTGTTCACTTGACAGCCAATCAGTAATTTTAATTGTTCAATTAAACTGAAGGTTGAAACAAGACCCATCTGACATTTTGGCCCAGGAGAACAGCAGCTGACACTCCTGTTTTATTGTCCCTGCCATTTACCTGCTGTACAATTTACCCTAGACAATGCTCCCTGAGCTAATCGATAGAAACAATTAGCAACCTACTTAGGAATGACATCTCCTAAACCCCCACCCAATACACTAAGCACACAAACACACACACACACACACACACACACACACACACACACACACACACACACACACATACACACACTAACTATTGCTGTTGTTGCCCCACAGGTCCTGAGCCATTTTGGCGTGAATTTGTCAGAAGAAGAATTCTTTCACCTCTGCTCCTACTTTGATGCCAACATGACAGGAAAGATCTGCTACAACAACTTTCTGTCGGCGTTCCTTCGCTGACCTTTACTGAGACACCTGCAGCAGCTGCTGCAAACATGCCAGTGTCCACTCAGGTTACGACACACTTATTTTATATAAGTTCATCAACTGCATATTTTGTTTAATGATCCCAAAGTGATGCTGCAGTGTCACCAAATTGATGCTGCTACTTCCTGAAAACAGTGTTTGGTGTTTGGTGTGACAGAGCTGACAGTGTTTGGTTTGTCCATTCTGGGCTAAAGTACAAACATGGCAGACTTTGACAGAACGGCAGAAACGCCACTCCGATTTGATCTCCTACTAAACATCATTTACTAAAAACCAGAAACAGATAATGTGCTTATATAAAGTTCAGTTGAATTAGCCTAAAAGTATAAAAGTTTGTGATGAAAATGCAGAGATGCTTGGTACGTTCTTTATTAATCCAGATGCAGTTTTTCATCAGAATACTGTACAAAATACTGATGCTTTAGAAGGAATTGTACCTTACACATACAGGTGTATTATACTATAGTCCTTGAAACACATTCGCTGCACTCAGGTGATCACTGTTTAACCAATACATTTTCTGTTATTCAGTGTCTAAAAATCCAAACTAAATTGACCATTCTTCAATATTTAAAAAATTAAGGATGAAAATTTGTTTTTATACATGCTGTATTTGAATATTTGAATCAAGCTAAGATTTAGTTGGGAGTTCCAAGGTCTGGAATAAGTCTAACAATAAAGGACAATTTACACTGCACTCAGAAATCAGATTTTCTGTACGATCCTGGCCCAATCCTGACATATAATGTAATTTGTGTTTGAAGCAGTTGCTGGTGTTGCAGTGTTTTTTTTCTAGTACATTCCTCAATGTAGGAGCCATGTACTATTTGCAGTTATGTTAGATTTGAATTGGTGTTACCTGTAATTTTGCAATCATTGTTACATGGATGGCTTCATGTACACCTATACACTACATCTATTGTTGAGCACTTTCTCTGTATGGATTTAGTATCACTTTAAATACTATCATCTGATTCTTTTATGTTTCAAATTTTTAATCTTTGATTAAATATTATAAACTTACCTTGGATGTCAGTGGATCTTTTTTATTCAGCTCGTTTGATAAACAAGGACCATTATCAGCCTCTTGCGACTTTTAGTTCAAGTTGCTACAACTTAATTGGGATCTCAGTTTTATTTTTCTACATAATTACAAATATGCCTATTTATTCTAACCTACATGACCAAAGCTGATCTGAACCCAAACATGATTTGACCCCGACCTCAACCTTTGGTTATGAATCCTTTTAACTCAGAGTGACTGTCCACCCTCTGCTGGATGGTCAGTGGTGCAGCAAACCTAAAACTCTTATCTTTCTCCAGTGATACACATAAATGTCAACGCGGAGCTACGTTCAGATATGCTTCCTTTTATACTGGTTCAAAATCAGTGTAAATACATTCCCAGATATGAGCTGCTACTTTTCTTCAGCTTCAATTGCTGTTTCGATCCCAACTCCCGATATTATCCAGTCAGCTTGTTTGATGCACATCTCTGCACAATTTCTTGTTTGAGAGATTTGGGAGGTGTGCATGTCGGGGCCTCTGCAAGTCTCTGTGGCCTATGGTTACCCATAATTCTGAGTCAACCTTTTCATGTATCGTTAGAGAAGTACAATTCTGCCTTTAGTCAGAAAGGATAGGGAAACAATTCTTAATTTTTCATCATATCCATTTCTACTATGTTTGTGTGCAGACTAACAGCTACAGTAGGGATCTCTAGGGATAATGATCGACAGCTAATTTTCACCCTAGCCCCCACTAATGGGTAAATCCAGCTATAACTGAAGAACCTCAGAATTTTAAATTTGATCTGCACTGATAGAATAAATGGACCCATCACTGAAACTTAACTAATAATGTTTTTAAAAAAAAAACAACAATTACCAAGGAGCAAATTATTAATGATTTAAGAGTTTTCTTATTGCAGCCTCACCCCCACTGGCTGGTCCGATTGGAAGTGTGAAGTGAGATGGATGACAAGGAGATAGAGGGGAAGTCTGTCGTTCACTCAAAGGAAATGCTACTGCAGCAAGACATACTGTAGCACTGTAGGAAAGCGGAATGTAGAGAGCTGGGAATCATTATCTGAGGAAGCGAAGAGAAGGACGAGCAGATGGAAATGGAAATGGGATGATGAGTAGTGAGAAAAGGAGCTCAGCATTGTGGTTTGAGAGGCAGAGTGATAAAAAAGAAGAAGGGAGGGAGCTGGAGGAAGACAAGAGTACATGAAAGCCGCTTGTATTAATGGCAAAGTAAAAAGCTGTCCGCGAATAAATTACCTGGTGTCCCCTGGGATTACTAATGTAATTATTTGAATGAGGGTTCTCATTAGAATGTGCAGAGGTGTGAAAGACCTGCGGAACAAAATGAGAGACGGAGACGGTGCGGCGAGAGTTTAAGCTACTGGAAATTAACTCACTGCTCTGGGCTCTATAATAGATACGAGACACAGATACCTTTGATTGGAACAAAAGGGAGGAACCGGGATGAGAAAAAGTTTCCTCACCACAAATTTTTTTCCCCTGTAAGACAAGAAAAACCAGAGAGGAGGCTCTAAAGGGAAGGATGGAAACACGGCAACATGATCCATTGGCCACAGATAAGGTTTTATTTAATCAGGAATAGTCTCTCAGAACCTTTATGGTTATAAGAAATAAAAAGTATTTTACATTTTTGAGTTGTCTCCAAGAACAACACCTTTTGCAGCAGTTTTTCTTTTATTTACTTTATATTTAAAAAAGTCCCCAACAATGATGGCAAAATACAACACCATATGAACCCTCTTATTCCAAAATGCTATACATCCATTTCAAAAAAACTCCTGAAGTCCATAACTGTCCGTTATTGTTAAATTATAGAACATCCAGAAAGTAAAAAATGTCATCAAGGACACAAGTTACTTCCACTCCTTTGAAACATGCCACCACAATCTGCTTTCAGGTTTTAGCTGCCAATCATTCTGCCAGTGTAGGCGTCCCTTTTTCTTTTTTCTTTCTTCTTTTTTTTTTTCTTCAAACGCTGGATATCTCATTTTGGAACAAACTCTTCATATGCAGATTGTCTGAGTAGCAGAAGTCATTAACTCCTTTAAGCATGCCTCACAAAATAAATCAAGAAATAGTACAGCACATTTTTTTATTCTTGGAGAAAAAAGGAAAAGAAAAACAGGAAACACATAACACAGCTATTGAAGCAGAAAAGCATCAAAGTGAAAGACATCTAAATGAGGACTGTAACTGAAGAGTCCAACCAAATGGAGCTTTTCATGAAACTTAGAGATGAAAGTTTCTCACAGCTTTTGTTTTTTAATAGTTCCCCTTATTCCTTTCTTGAACATTTTCTTGGTGGACTAATTAATTTTGTGTTTTAAATAATGAGTCTAAGCATCCCCTCTCTTTGCACATTGTCTTGCTAATTACATAGATAGAAATGCTCACACACTCACACACCCCAACGCTAATCTAAAATCTACTGGCTTCATGCATGTGATTCTGCTTCCTTGAAGAGCATCAGGATGACATCCTGTGGCAGGATTCTACAAACAAGCATTATTTGTACCATTGCAGTTATTTGTTCCTCCAAAGCCAATTAGTAAAGTTGCTACTGGAAAAAAATGTGCAAATGCAAAAGTTTAGGATCAACACAATCATCATTTGAATTCTTTCATCCAAGCAGACCGGGCACAGGCTCAGGTCAGGGGGTCCACAGGCCGGAGCCCCTGAAGTTACTGTTTATGTTTCTAGTTTAAAAGAGACCAAATGACCACACAGAGATGAGCAACAACCACAAAAAGATACACAGTGACTTAAAAGGGACGAGTAATGACCTGAAACCTGAACCAAATCGACAAAAACATTCAATTAATGACTGAAACAGAAACAACACACATATAAATAGAGGTAAAATGACTACAAGAAGCCCTTAAAAGACCAAAAACACGCAGTCTTCCAAAAAAAAGGTAAGAGACAGACACAAAGTGACCAAAACGAGAGAGTGAGGGACCACCCTGTCTGTGCCCAGGGTCACAGTTCTGATACTGATCAGCTAAACATCTGTTTGACAATATCTGGGAGAATTTTGTGGTGAGTGGTCTGGATACATCCCGTGATTCAGGTCATGGTTTTCCAAAGGAACAACTCAGTAACTGAACTGGACCTGACTGGGATTCTTAAAATTTCACCTCAAAGGCTACTTCAGTTTGCACGGGTTTAACCTCGGTCCAGTGGTAACACTTCATCTTCCCACCTGACTATCATAATCAGAAGGCAGATGGCCGTCTTCGTCAAACTGGAAGGACCTTCAATTCATGCAGAGCCTAATGTATGACACCACTTATCACCGTCGTCCATTACAGTCATTGGTTTCTCTTCCTAGGTAGTTTACCAGTTGTTCACACTTGACACATGAAACCCTAATAACACAAATGATAGCTGGATTGGACAATGATGCACATGTGACCTCATCGACCCTCAAGATGTTCCAGAACAAAAGGATCCAGGAACCTAAGTTGGCACTGATTAGCACCTTTGGGATTAGTGATCCTTCATACTTTTCAACACGCTTCTTAAGGTTGTGCTTTGGAAAGTACACTAATACATACTATGAGAATCTCTCTGCTTCAGTTTACAGATTATTTTACATATCCATAGTGACGTCACAGATATCACCTCGCTGTTTTAGCATTTATACGATATCTGCAATATATTTCTGACTAGTCAAAACTGAAATTTAAGATATCTACATTACATTTTAGCCATAATTTCATTTCAGATATCTATAATTAAATGTTGACTCGTAATATCTTAATTTGACGTTTAATGCATAGATAATAAAGATGTTCTGTATATATGCAAAATTAAAGATATCATCAATTGGAATTATGACCAGTCAAAATATTACTCAGATATCTGTAATTTTAAATTTTGAATAGTCACAATGTAATTAAAGATATCTAGAATTCACATTATGGACAGTCAGAACTGAATTGTATGGTCTAGTCTTTATGATCTTTATGAGCATCTGTATGATCATTGTGGACAGTCGTATTAGGAAACTGACTGAAGTTATCATTTAAACAGCCCCTGCTGACTGTGACAGAGCGCCAAAGGCTGTTGTGGATGTATTGCTGATTTGTTCAGTCTAAGTCCTTAGAATAAGTCCTGGACTATTCCTGGACCTTATTTGCTTGTATTTTAAAATGCTTTGTGCTCTCTCTGCAGCTGAATACTAATTTTTACCATAAACATGCCAGTTGAAGAAATGCAGCCAACCTGTCCTCAATTTCAGGGCCTAAAATCCAAACAGGTTCCAGTAAGGATAGTGTAACACGTACAGACGCTGTGTTTGGTCTGACAAGTGCTTGCGCCGCCCACCATTATCCACAGACATGGTTTCCTTGGTGAACGGTTTTGCCGCTCTGTCATCTTTCACCCATTTGGAAACATTAAGACGTCAGCCGGCACAATGAATGTTGATGTGTTGAGGACGTGAAGGCGAAGTGGGAGAAAAGTGCAGCTTCGGGGAACGTTCATACATAATGTTCAGAGCAGGGAGATCAAAGTGTGACGTGGTCTTGTTATGCCGAGCACATTCAGAGTCTCACTGGAAGCGACCTTATTCAGAAAATAGAGCAAAAGAAAACAAAGAAAAAAAAACAAAAACAAAACAAGTCTTTTTTTTTAACAGACAAACTGCTCGGGGATGTGAAAGAGTTAATAAAGTGGCTTCACATAGAAGAAAATACCGTAATAAGCATTTACATTACTAATAAATAGACCAAATGAAATGCAGCAACCACAAATTTCTGGACACAAATATTTAACACGTTTTTTTGAAAAGCATAGCAACAACTTTTTCTTTTACACAGACAGAGAACATTTACATGGACCGGTTACAGTACGTTTAGTTACAGCTTTGCTCCACTTGAAAAAAGCATAAAAAGTTCCATCTCTCCCATGAATAAAGTGAGGGAGTCTCCTTCAAACAGACCCCACTGTTCAGATTAGTGTTAGCATGTAGCACCTTTGGGTTGCGCAGACCCTGCTTCCCTGTCCAAGTCCAAAAGGAGCCAGAAGCTCCCAGTCGTAAGTGAAAACGCTGGGCTAGTCACTTACAGTGTGAAGGAATGAAGTGGATAAAGAGATGAAAAAGAGGAGAAAAGGAGCTACTGTGCACGGAAGGAGGAGGAAAAAACGCTGCAAGTGGTTTCCTCTGCATCGTCTCCTCGGACGGTTAAGAGGCTCACTGAGGGCTGTAATGAGGCCCAGGGGAGCAGTGTCAACATGTCTGACACCCCGACTTTCTCATAGCCCGTGGCAGAGACCTCTCACTGCCCTCAAACACTCGCTTTGATCTCACACACACACACACAAACACACACAGGCTGGCAAGCAAACCGCTCTCCAGCATGCTGCAGGCCGGAGGAGGGGAGAGCGACACGGGGGGGGAGATGAGACTCGAAGAAACATTTGGTGAAAATCCTCCTGGATGTTCCATAGCCATGTCTTCGCTAAACTCACACTCTCCTGTAGATGAGGTGTTTAGTCCAGTGAAAAAAGGCCAACGGGGAGGCTGCTGCAGATTGTCAGAGCACAGAGAAATGTCCACTCGTCTCTTTCTGCTCATCCACTTGTCTGCTTTTGCACGTTGTTATCGATGAAGAAGATATGGCACATAAAATGACATTGATAGCATGAGGGAGTGTCCCATCCTCCCTTATTTCTCTCTGCTGATGGACCCTCCAGGTGCGTCCCGCAGGCACGAGCCTACAGCAATATTTACAGGATTCGAACCATTGTGCCCATCCACCTCACCTGCCTCTCCTGGCTCCTTTCTCCTGATTGGCGACAGGGGTTTGGGGGCGAGCTTCCTCTAGTCATGTGGTCCTGGGGTTGGGAAGGTCAAAGACAATGGGTGGGTTCATGGGCAGGAAGTTGACGGTGCAGGCAGAGGCGTTGACGAACGTGGTGGTTCCGTCCGTCATCATGCCGTATCCTGAGGAGCAGTGACAAAAGGAGCGAAGGGGTTAACTTACAAATACTGTCAACGATAAACAAGCAAACATTTTACTGGTGGGAGGATTATTATTGTTTTATATTTAACTTATAATTATTTTATTTTGAAAATGTGACCAATCAAACTTTTTGGGGAAATACCACAGCACCAAACGCCCAAACCAACAATAAGTATAGTAAGTGGAGGATGTTTAATGAACCTACAGCAAATTGCAGCCATAGTGAAAAATGATATTTTAGCTACAATCCTATTCTGACTAAATCATGTAGACCAATATTCTATATATATCTTAAAAGCAAGACTTTTTTTCTACCATTCTTGCTGTAAACATAGTTTTTTAGTTACTCACTAGTTTGAGGCATCTTTGTATTTATGTCACCTCATTCTGCTACTGCAAGGTTTTCTTTGGGTGACACCAGGACTCTTTTACTTCTGAGCCTTGCTGTTTTAATATGGGACATATTATTATGGTTTGACAGCGACTGCGTTTCCATGCACTTCCCATGTACATGGCACTTCGAAAATCAGCTTTTCCAAGAAAGCTGCTTACTTAAGCCTATGTACGTCTTGCTTGTGTTACTGAAAAAATAAAGGCTTTCCCTGAACAGGACATCCCCTGAATGGGGCAGCATATGTTGCTCAAAAACCAGTTTAAGTTGTTCAGCATAAATGGGGCCTTCCCGGATGTGCTGTGTGTATTAATGCGCCCCATGTATATTTTCAATTCAATTTTTAATTCAGCTTTTTTTGTCATCTCAAGGCATATATGCATGTGAGAATGTCTGTCCCCTAGCATCATGTGGAGGAAGTCCATGTTTCTTTTCATCCAAGAATTTCATTTTCACCACTGGATCTTTGTTCATATGTGGTTATTTCTCAAAGCTTTAAACACATGTTTTTCACTAAGTGATGAACCTCTCACTGTCCTTACTTCTGGGAAGCTCTTTTTATAACCAGTGATGATACTGACCTGTTGCCAATTACTCTATGAACAAATATTAAAAGCATTTCTCTGTAGGTTTTAATTTATTTTCTCCTTATTTTACATTTAACACAACACCCTAACTTGTCTAAAAATGGGGATTATAAGTGTCATATAAACTTTTAGAGAAACATTTTACCACTACAACCTAGTGGCCTTGAATAAATGTAGAGAAGATGGTTAAAACCCTCAGTCAATGTGAACATGCCCAAAATTTGAAAAAAGAAAAAAGGCTGAAGAGACACCAAAGTGGGAAGTCCTGTACTGATAACACAGTCTGCATGAAGAGGAGTAGTTGTAGATGGGGACAAACACATATTTGATCTCCGAAGAACAAGAACAACTAGAAAAAAGTCTTTTCCACAAGCTGTGAGAATTCAGTTTAAGCAAATGTATGCACGAGAGTGTGACACTAACACCACTACAGTTTAAACACATCTCTGCTTCAAAAACCACTTTAGATCAATGTGTCGTCCAAATGGCAGATGTAAAAGTGCTACCATTTTGTCAAGCAGAAGTTCGCTACCATCTGTCACAAAGTACTACCGTTTAACTATCAGGCAATTTTAAGTGTAGGTGTCACTTTTCACCATCTTTTGGAACAGATCTGTACGTGTGTGTTGCTCCTTTTATATCAGGAATCCATGAATACAGCACATTGATGATCATTTTTGCATTTTTGAATCCTTCTCCTCACATTAATGAAAGATGATTTTTTCAGCCTATTTCTCTGCTTTCTCTCTCTGATCTAGTTTCTAATCTGGCTCTCTCTGATAGGGGACCACTGCTCGAGGGGCTCAGGACTGACCTGATAACCCTGAAAAAAAAAGCTATTGTAAGCCCAGGGAGATCAGCTCTCTGCCCTTGCTGACCTGGATGAAATGATGATAAAGACAGAAGCTCAATTATTCTCATACACTTTAATCATATAGTTAAAAAAATACTGGACCTCCATATTCTCCATGCTTACATGGGCACAACCAAACTGAGGATTTATTTAAAAGTAATGATAATTTACTTCATTTACATACATACATACATTTAGGTAGCATCCAGTCAACTTCTACAGTAAATTTCACATGGATATCATGGATATCATATGGATATTATATGGATATATACTATGAGCAAAAACTTGAGCCTGAGAGCACAAAAAGACATTGCCCATTCAAATGTCTTCCACTGTTCTACGTGCACAAATTTGTGCATTGGACTATGCTTATAAAATAAAAATGCATGGTTGTCACATAGCAACAGCACAATGGCAAGTGAATGGAAAAATAGTAGAACAATCATCTGCCAACACAGCAGATGAAAAACACGGCTAACTATGTATCTAGTGAGTTTTTAGGGAGATTTAAGGCTAACAGTGGCCCTGAGAAGTCACAGCCCTGCAAATCGCCTGTTCTACCTTTGCAGTGTTTTTATTAATTTCCTTGTGTTGTGGGTTTTAGCAGCGTGTTTCTCAATGCTGAATATGTGTTGTCATATTGATGAAGTACTTCTGTCGATTTCCAGGGTTGTGAGCTCTCACGGCCGCCGTATTATTTTCTTGAAGTAAGTCGCTCAAATTAGTCAGTGAATGGTGGGCGCAGTTTAACATATTTACTTGGACAATGTGAGCGAGCTCTAAATCAGTTTTCACCGTAGTTCCTCCAGTTTTTGTTAAATTTATTTTACTTCTTTTCTCAAAACACAGAATATAGTTTCGATATTTAATTCAGTTATTTAGCTTATGTCAGTTTGAGATGGAAAAATTAAGTATGATTAAATTGTAATGCTTATGTTTTGTCTTTTTGTAATAGCAAAGTGTACCCATGAAGAATGCTTAAAGGACATATCTACTTTTGTCCTATGGACAAGTTTTTTCTTCAGTATTTGCAGAAGTGTTTGCACGACTGCTCCAAGGTTAGCTGCTATCTAACAGAAAACTTTTATGACCAAGAGTCAACTTATTCATGTGTGTGATGGGAACTACTGCTTGATAGCGGTAATGTTCTGCTCAGCAGCAGAGGGCAGTGGACAGGAATGAAACTCTGTCAACGTCTCTCTTGCAAGATAATAAAGCCCTAAAAGACATCCTGGATGTTCAAGCTTCTGTAATTGATTACACTCAAGGTGTATGTAACCAGTAGTTGTAGATTTTTCCATGACAAGTTTAAACAGTGTTTAATGTTGTAAAAATTTTATTTTTGTAAAAATTTTAAAATTTTAGCGTTTGTGTGTTTTATGTGAGGTGGTATAGAAATGTATTGCTGCCACCATGACAAAAATAATTTGTTCACTATCTCATAATAACTAGAAACATTTGGTGTTTTTGCTAGGTACTTTCATGCTTCTTGTTGCTTTACATTTCCTGCTAATATGCGATACCAGATCATTTTCATCATAATAGTATGTACCCTGGCTACAGACAAACTAAACATAGTCATATTTTTTTCTCAAGCAAGTCTGTGAGTTTTACACATTTCGAAATAAATTTTTTTTACTTCTCCTGTAAAATAACCTGTATGTACCAAATTACATCACCTTTTGAAAGTGTATTTGATCTCCAAAATGTGTTCTACTCCATATAAAAAAAGATGCATGTGCAAGACTACAGTGGATTATCTCCTGATATGGACTGGTGGAAGTACCTTCATGAATGTGTCCGAACACATGCAATTTGGGCTGGACTCTCCTCTGGACCGTGTTGAGAAGCTCCATGCATCCAACACGCTGCATCTTCTTTGGGACCCAGTCCAGAAAACCTGGACACATCATATGCAAATCAAACACACCTCACAGAAATCATGCTGCTCTTTACAGAACCTGCAAACACAACCAGCCCCCACAATGATGTAATGAGGTGGTGAAATAGTAGGTAAGCTAAGGAAATAAATCCTGCAACTAATCTGATAAATGTGGCCAGTTCCTGGTGGACATGTCAGAAAACAACAAGTCCAATAGGAGAGCATAAAAATAAATGAGGGCAACACAACACCCCTTCAGAACTTCAGCCTCTTCGGAGCCCAGCAATGTAGGTTCGGGTATGTATTTCACGGGCAATGTTTAATAGTTTGAAATTGTTTTCCATGGTCTTCCTGGATGTTATACATTGAAACTTGTCCAAAGAAGTGATACATCACATTTTACAACAAAGCTCTTCATTCCAGACCCCTTGTCTAATTGCACCGTGCAGATCACAGCACACAAAAGGCTCCCGTAGAAAGCAGCTATAGAAAGTAAGATCAATCACAGCCACACACGGTATGTGACAAGGATGAAGCATAGAGTGTATATGATTTAGTGGCTGCTGCGCGAGGACGGATGCTGCTGCTGATGCTGAGTCAATAAAAGCATCAAGTCAGAGAAGTGGGGAGCTTGTGCTTCCATTTTCCCTGCCTTCTGTCATTCAGCCCAGACAGGAAAAACAAAGTAAAGACAAAGAAAGAGAGTGATTAGAACAAATGGACAAATAATTGAAAATGGCTGTAATTCTGCTGTATGAAAAAAATTATTACTTTGGCCAATTGTCTTGTGTATACAGTAGAATAGTATAAAAAGGCGCTAAGCTTGCTTTATCTTTGGAGTCTCATAAGGAGAAAATAAAATACATGTCATCTCAAGAGGGCCAATACAATTAGGACAGGTTAAACCTCTGAAATCAGAGATTGATTTCCCGGCTGCCACAGGGAGATATTTTCGGACAGACGAACTGGTCTAAACAGAGGGCTGGCTTACACTCGGCCTGGCTCTGTTCAGTTGTAGTTTTATCCTAAAACAAACCAAGCAGATGTCAATGTACTAGTGGCGATAAATAGCGAATGTGTTCACCTCATTTTACCCCAAAAGAGGACATGGGCCCACGACGCAAACACTGGAGCTAATAACCAAGAGGAAATAACTTTCCGTTCCAATAGCTGGCAGCAGCCTGCATGAATCATTCCATAGGGCAAAACCTAGGGAGACTGGTGCCCGCCGTGGGCCCAAGGTTCAAGCTCACCGGCATCCTTTTCAATTATTTTTCCAACTTTTTGGAAAAGTTCCGTTTTAGGTGGACTAACATGGCCTAATATAGATGCAGTTCAAGTCCAGGTTTGAGAGCACTAACATGTCCACAGTGACACGCGAGAAGTAGAAGGAAAAACGAAATATTTGTTTTATTATAATTGCCAAACAGAGCGTTAAAACTCCGAGTTAATGGACCTTCTCACACTCGACACAAGCATAAAAACGTCCACATTCTACGCTGGCAGTGAATCCGTTGTGTCGGTAAAGTGATAGAGTGTCTTCTTCTTTGTCCTCTGAGTGTGTGGACCTGTAAAAGCAGACTTTTAGTATCAGTTTAGGTAGAAAATGCCTTAAAACTTTAAGTGGATTCTTTACAAGCCTGGGGGACGGTGGAATTAAAGTGAGAAGTTACGAGGATTTTGTGTCTCGGGGTATTTTGCTCTTAATGTGCCACTTGTTTCACAGCAGCTGCTGCTTTGGGCACTGCGCCTGTTTTCCTCTTTTTGTCTCACTTTCTGCCTTTCTCTCTCTCTGTTCACTTCTTCCTCGCAGCCAGATAAAGAGGCCATATTTTTCCTCTCTAGCTGCCGATCTGCCGCTTTATCACGCCTCATAAAAGACAGGCGCTTTTGCCGCAGTGCGAAACGTCGCACTCCTTTTTCCTTCACCTTGTCGTCAATCGTTAACTTCTCCTTCTTTTTTAAAAACACTTTGAAAGTGGGTGTCTCGCTCGCTTCGGGCATTTTAGAGAATCTACTTTAGCATCCACACTTTCTTTCTCTCTCTCTTATGGCACAGCCTCCAGCTTTGCTGTGAGTCTATGTGTGTGTGTGTGTGTGTGTGTGTGTGTGTGTGTGTGTGTGTGTGTGTGTGTGTGTGAGTGTCTCATGCATTAGTAGCCTGCTGTAGCTGCTCCATATGCTGGTGGCTTATGAGCAGATAGCTGGAGACACTTGGCTAAGCTGAATGGAAAATAAACGTCCGCGCTCGCAGCCGAGACGTAGACACAGAAATCAATCACACACACTCGTCTGAACACCACAGCTGCAGCGGGAGATGAGGTGTGAAAGTGTGTGGACGTGTATACGTGTGTGTGCGGCTTTGTCTGCTTGTGCGCACGTGTGTGAGATGGAGAAGCGTGTACAGGATGTCAGTCAGCGTGTGTATTAGCATCTGTGTTTGTTCAGACTCCTGTTATGTTGGGGTGTAATGTGTGTGTGAGAAAACACACGCTGAAGCTGGGAGCTGATCACTAAGACGGCTAATAATCTGTGTGTTTTGAATTGACCGTGTGAGTCACTGCTTTGATTATGGTCCTTTAAATATGTGGACTTCTGTCTGTTTGTGTGTGTGTGTGTTGTCATATACTGTATGTGTCTGATTTTATAAACTGCATCACATTATGAAAATAAAAATAACAAGCACCAAAAAAAAGGCCCATATTCACAGAGGTGTGGACCTGAACCTGAGTCAGGTTACTTCACTTAGATGTGCAGTGACTCCAAATCCTCAGCACGAACTTACATCCACTTCTCCTATTTCTGACAACAAATGTACAGTATTTTGGAATCAGCATGACAACAGCTGTTGCACTAGCAGGAAGGAAATCAGTGTTTGGCAGCAGACACCAGCACATTATCACCACGAATAGTGTTTGATGGCATTTTATTCGATCTGAATCCGTTTTTATAAAGAGTTGTTTTTTAAGTATTGTGTTTGGTTGGGAGTGAGACATGAGTTAGTTCAGCTGATTTAGATCCAATCAAGCTGTTTAACAGCCTGTTATCTGTCCTTATCAGCCCATACAAAAGGCCTGCTAGGTCCTTGCTCTACTGTTTAGTGCAGTTGGTAGACCCTTTGTTGTCATCGTTACTAGCAGTAAATAACATCTGGAAATGTCCATGCCCCTCCTACAACTTCTCTGCATGGGTCTTTACAATAAGCGTGAATGCTGCAAAACTCACTAATCCAGCAGAAACTGTTGTGCTTCTCTGACTGTTTAGAAGGAAGAGCCTCATTCCAGGGTTGTTATTTTCTGAGAATTTGTTTCTGTGCACGGCTGCCAGGGGGCTTCGACAGCACATCTCCACAGTAACATACGTTACAGCATACAGAGCCTCCTTCACTTTTTTGACGTTATGATGCAGCCTGATCCATTTCATGTTTTTGTTGTCATTATTCTACACATTAATTACAAAGTGAAAAGAGAATTTTAGAAATGTCTGTAAGTTTCTAAAAAACAAACAAAATATGACATGTACAAAAATAGGTTCGACGCCGTAGTTTTAATTAGAAATTAATAATACAAGCTGATGCACCTCTATCGAATCTCTGGGTTTTATCTTCTCCTGCAAATGTTCAAAGTTGAAGACAAATGAATTTAATATGGCAAAAATTGAAACCACTAAACGTTAATTTAGCAGTAATATTCCACTGGTCAGGTGGCTTTCAAATCTTATGAATTTATTCAAACGTTTTTAAATACACAATTTAAAGGCAACTATCAGCTGATACTTTAGAACAGCATTTTAAGCGTGTAGGCTGCTTGATGACTTGTATAGGTTTCACGATGGTTTCACTTGAGACTTGACACAGGATGCTGGATTCATCAAGACTTACACTAGATGTGCAAAATAACGACTGGACAGTGTATTACTTTTGACTCATTACACTTTGAAGTGAAGAAGAAATAAGGGCTTTATGTTCCAAGGAAATAAAAGGAAAATGCAAATTCACAGAATTTAGGTTTACTTTGAAATTGCTAAGTGACATTAAAAAAATAATAATTCAAAACTCTTCACACACTCAGCACAACAACAGTTACTGTGGATTATTTCCTTGACGCTTTTAGTCACAGACTGGTTTTCTCCACATGGCAGGGTGATGTCATTCCAATTTATTCCTGAACCCTACAGAGGGATTCTGCTCCTCATGGAGGTGAGAGGAACTGCAGTGGACTTTCAGAATGGATCAAAGTGCAAAAAGATTCTTTCCAAGGTGGAGAGAGAAGAGGACAGAAAGTGGGAAGGGTGATGTGGAGGAGAACTTGTGGCCAAATGCAGACTAACATGATTTGTGCATCCTATACATACTTTACATGTATAATTCATAAACTTCAAGCCTGGAAGCGAGTTGCAGCATTTGTGTTTCACTGCTGTAACACATACTATAATACAGCTGATTTTGTTCTGTGAGTCTGAAGGTATCTTTAGGTCAGTGCATGTCCAACAGAGACTCGATCTCGAGACCTGGATGAGTTAGTTTAACGTGATGTGTTACGTTGCATTTGGTGAAAGAGATGCGTGTGCAGACTTCGGAAAAAGGTGAACTCAAGGTGAACGTATGGACATTACTTTCCAAAAAATGTAGTGGATGCATGACACGTCAGTGTATTTATACTGTGTGATTATGACTGTTAGGATCAGCTTTTACTCCTCAGGAAATAATACATTTTATACAGTCCTCACTCCTGTAATGGTCTGTTTGAGGATTAGTGTTCAGGGTAGTAATTTGGACACGTTTCTGAGACTGTTAATGTAACAGTTGGCGGATGGTGTGTATCAGTGTGTGTTCTGTTCTGTGCTGTAATGTGTATCTTACCCAGCGGGGGGCAGTGTGTGACCAGGATGTCTGTGTTGTCCGGGATCTGATTCCACTTGTCCAGCAGAGCCTGACCCCGAGGCAGGTTGAAGCCCCAGCCATAGTACCACGGCTGCCTGAGGACACAAATAAGACAGACATGTGGGTTAATACACTCAGTCCACACACAGGCATGCCCTACCCCTCCTTACATTACTGACACTGCTCATTAAAATGAGACTTTCTGCTCAGCTGTGATCAAATAGATCACAGCAAAACAAGTTAAAAAGAACAACCTTATATTAATACTAATAAGTGTTTCTGTTAAAGCTGGATGTAGGATGACGTAATATTCGCTGTGTTATCAAATACCTGTTATCTATAAGTTAAACATCAAATCATTTTAAAGATGATGCATCTGACACTTGCTTTCTTAATGGTGACTGTTTCATCCCTGTACACTTCTCTTTGCAGCTGTCGAATTCCTTCGTTTTAGTGTCGGCACACGTGGTTAGTACGAGGGCCCATAGGTGCAAAACACCGCAATATTTCACAAAACATTTAAGTTCATGGAAAATGTAGAGACAGCACTCCTTGCTCCTAATTGGACAGAACAAAAGTCAATCAAGATCAATGTGAAGCAGTAAACCCTCGCAACCAGTCATGAGTTTGAAGTTAAATGGATAAAATAGCACAAAGGGAATTCTCAAAAAGTATAACAGCTTTGAGATCGGCTCAGTCTCATGACTGCTGTTGTTGTGCTTCCTTAAATGACATTGTGTTTTCACTTTTGTTGTATTGTGTTCTATGAAATATATTTTACCTTTTAGGTGTTGTTGTAATGTTATGGGACCACTGTGGGTTTGACCCTTAGGATGAGAAGCTTCCAAGGAGACTATTAGATCCCAGTGTGGAGGGATGAGTTAGCAGGAAGCCACATTAAACACCTCCTTGATTACAGTCGGCCCTGGAACACTCCACGACTGGAAGACGAGAGCAATGAGACAAGAAGTGGAGGGAGCCTTGATGGCTGGGGCTCGTGTCCCTTTACTTTGATAGCGGACACCTCGGCCGTGAGTTGAGTGACGGAAAAGAAATTAACATGTCACTTACAATCTGTACCCCGATCCATCTTTCTCTTCAACACACCACACACACGAGTGTGTGTCTGTGTGTATGTGTGTAACCACAGCCGTCGACATCTGCCACCACGCAACCGTATTTTTTTCAAATTGCCAAGTGCAGTCACTTGAAACACCAACTTTATCGCCATGGCCGCTGCCCGTCGTGTCTGCTCATTGAAACATCAGATGAGGATTTTTTAGAATAATTTCCGCTGTGTGTGTGTGATTGTGTGTGTGTAACATGCTTGGGGACTTCAGAGACACAAAAAGACAGACCTGAAGATACAGGAGGAAATACAAACCCCACACACTCCCCCCTTCATTCTTTCTAACTCAAAAGCTAAAAATGCTGACCCTGAGGTCACAGGTGCAGGGAGGGGTGGTCAAGAACATGTGGCCGTGCATCATGGGAAATTATTGCATGCTAATGCATGCTATTTAAATTCCATCACTTCCTGAACATTCAAGACTAAACATTTCTGACGAATGAACTGACGCCGTCCATGAACACAATTTCAATCATTTACAGAGTGAATATTAAAACATTTAGACTAGCCTTGGCATATTAATAGGGTCTGTGGGATGTAATATTCATGTTCTTCTTAACATGGACGTCTCAATTAAAATGCAATGAGCTCAGCAGTGCGATTGATGCTCCTGATTCTTGCAGTGTGAATGGAGGCGACAGAGAGCGAGCAAAGGACAGATGGTGAGGAGCTTTCCCCTCGATCTGCGCTTTATACTAACAGAGGAGGAGATAAGCAAAGAGAAAGATTCATGAGGATGGAGAGAACAAGTGCTTGGATGAATGCATGGATGGAGTAGTTCAAGTGAACTTAAAGGACCATACTATGTCTTTTTCTAAGTCTGTTTGGAATCAGACTGAATTTGTTTCAGTTCATTTTAGGTAATATGATACAATATGATGACGCCTGTTTATGCACATTACTCTAAATTAGTCATTTATAGCTCATTATTTATTTATGTGTAGCTAGTATGTTTCCAAAAAATCTTGGGATTTTGTGGAAAATGTAATTAAACGGTAAGTTACCCAAAACTTATTTGTGACTGTAATAGTACAAGGACAAGTAAACACACATTTAGTCAGACTTTAAGTTTGTTTCTTCTAGTTACTCTGACTTTGTCATTGTAATAGTGGTGCATTTACTGACTGACAGAAAAAAACCTGCGGTTGAGAGTCTGGCAACAGTCAAAAAACTAAAACTGTGCTATAAAAATTAAATACAAAAGATGTGAAAAACATCATGTTATATTTCCAATTCAGTTGTTTTGTATTTTTGCATTTGTTGCACCAAAAAAAAACACAAAAAAACACAAACACAGACAGTTTGGATAAATTTATGAAAATCTTGTGATAGTGGCTAAATGTTCACTGTGATAAATGAACTATTGCACACATTTAGCCTCTAAAAGTTTGATCCATCCACCCTTTATCTGCAACCACTCATCCTGTCACTAGGGGGTGGAGCCTATCCCAGCTGTCACTGGGCAAGAGGTTGAGTCCACTCTGCCAGTTTATGTCAGGGCCAACACAGAGAGACATACACAGACAGACAATTATTCACTCATTATTATTATTAAACGGGTCCAAACGTCTTTCAATGCAGAAACAAGATCAGTGTGCTTCTAACTTCCTGTCACAACTTCAGAAAATGTATTTTCTTAAATTAAAAAAGTTTTCAGCGACATTAGAGAAAAAGAAAAGAATATCATTACCTCAAGTTTGTTATCCAGTGTCCCTAAAGACTGATGATCCAGTCTATCATTTTGTCAACCAAGGATTACAGTTTGCTTTATGAAGGATTGCAGCTTGTTTTAATTTTGTGCTATCAATCATTTTCTAATACAAGGTGTCACTGTCTTATTTTGCGGCGAGCATCCTCTCGCTGTCCACCGAGCTGACTGTACAGTAGGTGTCTCCATCACAGTTACTAAAAAGAGATAATCTCCTGCAAGGGCTTGACTGTAGCTTCCCTCTGTGAAAGAACCACTCCTGTGTTTGCTGAGGACTAACTGGATGTAATTCCACGGATAATATCCCTGCTCCACAATTGTAATGTTTTTATCAGGTAAGAGATTACAATGGTACAAGTGATTTGTGTTAACTGAGAGGAGGAGAACTGGGTGAAGCGTGCAGCATATTAAAGATTGTGTTAATGTGGCAGGCTGGTATTTGTTATGGCTTTTAAAAAAGGAGAAAACAGATGTTTGTGTTAGAGCGCTCAATCCCCAGGCACATCTTTAGGCTGCACACTGGGAGAAAAACAACCATTACTCTCATACGACACACACATTTCCACGCGCATGTGAGTTACTGCTTCGCCTCTCAAGAACAAGAAGAAAGCTCCAAGTTAACATTTAATGTATAATGCATAAAAGGTTTTAGCTCAAGCAGGACACTAGGAAAATGCTTCGTTTCTGAGCTTGCATGGATTTGTGTGTGTGTGTGTGTGTCTAACTGACGAAGGCCCACTGATATCACTGGAGTCAGTCCATGAATCATTGAAGGCCTCTGCTGACGGCTGTGAGCACCCATGTCTCTCTCGTCTTCTTAGGCCCAGCAGGGTAGAGAGCAAGAGTCAGAGTCTGGACTAAGATCAGAAGCCGCACTGGTTGTTACATCCATCCCCCAATTTTCTGCCGCAGCAGGGTAGTCCAGGCGTCCCTTGCAGTAGCTGCGTCCTCCAGATCTCCTAGAGGATCAGAAGGCGTTCCTCCAGCCTGTTGTGGGTCTGCACCAGGGTCTCCACTCAAAAATGGGAGACGCCAAGGAGCCACCCTGATTGCGTCTCAATGTCCAAACCGCAACCCGTGTTTCTTTTCTAACGTGTTTTTACTGGATGTTACTCACCAACTGGATCGTTATGTGTATTCTGGCGACATGGTGGCAGTGCAGCCAACAGTTGAAATATTTGCATATTATCATTTTCTTTTTTGTCTGGCCAACAGGAAATCCAGTGTCTCGTAATGTCTTTCTTTGTGCTCTGGTTTTGGTCCAGAGCTCAAAGGCCCCAATTACATCGATTAAAAGGATTCAGATCAGTGGCCAATATGAAGAGCGGGCATACACGGTTCCAGTGTACATAAATGGACCTGACTGTTGTTTTAAGACTTGAGAAATGACTATAGACTGCAAAAAATGAAAGCCTGCATGTTCTGTATATTATGTTATAGTCAATAAATCCCACGAAAACATCCAACCAACAGCACTGTGTGGGTATACGAGCCTGATATATCTCTATTGTTGTCCAAAAATAATTAAAAATACATCAGTTGCACTGGGTGCCATGTTCATTCATTACCACAAACACACTCACACTGTAGTTTATTTTACTCAGTCCCACACACCCCATCCTGCTGCCACAAGCACTCGCTAGAGACCAAGTGTGGATTCATCTGAAAATAGTCCCCAACAAATGCACTATTTATGCCTATTTGCTAAAAACTACAGTGAGCGGTTGTTAATTACTGCGACAATTTTATAAAATTAAACTGTAAATTTGTCAGTTATTTGTTGTTCATTCAGAATCAGTGGAGCAGCAGAGATGCAAAGTCGGAAGGTTTAGGAAGATGGAATACACAGCACTGGTTTGGAAGTTTTCAAAGGATTTGTTCAGAAAAAAAAAATCCTAAAGCTGGCCTTATCTTTCAAATGTGTATTTAAATTCCTCTCTCTGATAAAAGGACTTTTTCTTAAAATTGGAACTGAAACCCTGAGATGGATTTGCAACAATATCCAGACTCAGGAGAAAGAGAATAATATGGCAAATATATACGTGTACACACAGTGAGAAGAGCTCATGTACGAGCTGCAAAAAGCGGATGAAAAGGAGGAGGTGTGGAAGAGGAAATGAGAATTAAAGAGGATTACTTTAACAAGACCCATCTTAATGTGTAACACAGGCCTCGTGCTAATCACTACATGCTCCGACGCAGTGGCAACAGCCAACCATGATCACCTCTTCTAGATTTAATTAACCACTCACGACTTAACGACCCTAATAACAGCCAGGGAGGCAGGATGGGGGAGTGGAGCGCGGCGGGACGCGCGCACAAACCCGCACGCACACAGATGCACACATTGGTTAAAAGATGGTCCTTGTGTGGAGCACTAGCACATTTGCAAATGTCTTTCGATTTCTCTTTGTTCCTCTGCTTTTGTTTTTATTTTCAAACTTCCTCTGCTTGATTTGATCTCTTTACATCCTTGGGCCTACTTGCCCTCCACACAAATACTTTGTAATGCTCCTTTGGGCAAATGGTTTAATTAAAAGTGTGGGAAGGACCCCCCCTCTCCGGCAGAGGTTGCCTGGGAAGCCTCTGCTAAATCTCCTGGCAGGTGTGAGAGCCTGCACAACAGCCGCTGAGGACTCAGCTATTTGCTCCTGAAGCTCAGCCTCGGGTCTGCTTTCCCGCGCTGCTTCTTCCGCATGCCAACGGAAAGCACTGGGGTAATGTGGAGGATTCACAGCTAGCTGGGTGGCTATCAGCTGACCTTAATCAAAATTCAAATTGGACGCAGGTGTAGAGAGAAACCCTTCTAATCTTTATACCACCGCGTTTGTTGATTTAACTAATGTTTATTGCATTGCATCAGGGGTGGTGCCAGAGGGGTGCCAAGGGGGGCACAGCACCCTCAAAATGTGAGGGTGTAACTGTGGTGCTAGACTAAGGTACAGGTTTGTACTTGTCCTGTTACAGTAAATGAATGCATAAGCTTCACTACAAAGAGAACATCATTAAAAAAGCGTATTATTTATATTTAGGCATATTTATATTTCTTTTCACACAGCAATTTCATTCTATTTGCATGGAATGGTTGTGACCCTCGCTACAATAGTTTATTATTTGTTAGTTATTTACTGCCACTATTTGATCAGAATTCACGGAGTTGCATTTTCATTATCTCCTTTTAAATATACAATAACATAAACAGTTGTGGTTGAAATACTCAGGTCATTCACTTAAGTAAATGTATTTTTACATCTATTCAAACTGGTACATTAGTACTGGTACATACATTCAAACTGGTTTCTAACTAAAAGTACAAAAGTATTAGTTTAAAAACTACGTATGTGAAATGTTTTTGATGCAAAATTGTTCTTTTTACATCAATTAACAAAAAAATATAGATATTGAAATATTGTAATAATTTTTGCCACTAACAGCTGGTGACCTTCCACAACAATGATGACACTCTTGTGTTTTACATCTCATAAATTTGAAACCAGCTAAGATGGTTGTCACTGGTCGCCTCTGTGGAACATCATAAACAGAAAATCTCCATCTGATGAAATGTTTAAAGTTTAAAAATGTCTCTTTGAGTTGAGGAATAGATTGTGGCTGGGGTAAAATAAACCATAGTTGGATTTAATTAGGGAACTTAATGTCTTGGTTATGTTTGGCTAGTTTAGTTTTTTGAATTGAAGAAGCACTATATAAGATATTTAAAAGATATTTCCACCTCAAAATTACAGAAAAATACTATGTTAATTGTAGCTTTAACTGATCATTCCACTTCACTGATACACTCTTTAGGAAAACAGAAAGTCTCACCTTTGTACATTTTACTAGTTGGGCACCCAACTCTAATCATGTAAATAAGAGCGAATGTCCAGTGCAGCACCAGCAGTGACAAGAGCTGTGAAACACGGATGTTACAAAGAGGCAAAGCAAAATCAATCATGAAAACACGGCCAGATAAAAAAGTCCCTCTTCTCAACCAGAAATTCTACAGCGGTTTTCACAGCCGTGACATGTGAATGCTCAGGCTCCCACAGCCCTGGTTCCAATCCTGCCACCGCCTCTTCACTCCCACACAATTGGATTAGTGGCGCTTGTTCTGCAAATTTGACGGTTTTAACTCAATAGACAGTGGCGAGGCGTGGACGCAGGCGGGAGTGTGCATAGCGGCAAAAAATGTGCACGTGTGCTTTTGCTACTTACACAGCCTGTGGTGTTACATGGCAAGCGTGTGAGAGTTTGACTGGGCCGGCCCACTCAGCACAGCGGGGCGCAAAGTTGGAGAGACACATACAGAGAACAAGTTGTTTTAGATGTTGCAAAGAGACAGTTCTTCCATTTAATTATTTATCGTGACTCAAAGCCACTGCAGACGCACACTATTCAACTCCCCGCTTGAATACAGACTTTGATGTTTAATTTTGAGCTAGCACACATGCAAGCCGTGCCGTCACAGTGGGCTGCTCCGCACAGCAGGAGTACAGCAACAGGAAGAGAGAGCGAAAAAAAATCAATTAACAATGCTAAAGACAAACTTGAAGTGTGTGTAAATATAAGCAGGATAAGCAGCATATTTATGGGTGAGGGTTTGTTGAGAGAGATGAAGAAGGAAATGGGAACGTGGGGTGTGAGGGCAGGCGGCAGACAAGCAGGGAAAGAGGGGACACGCGGACGAGGAGAGTGTATCTGATGCCGACAATAAGCAGGATTAGAGATGTGAGACTTAGCCTGCAGGGCCCTGCTCCCTGTCGCTGTGTGTGTGTGAAAATCCATCTGCTGATGAAGGTCACAAAATTGGATTCAAAGCTCCACAACAGCTACTAAATGGACCTTTCTTTGACAGTATTTGTCAAACGTCCATCACAAATGAGGCCTTGTTCTTTAATTTGGACCATCATTCCAAAGGAGCTCATGACCAGGTAAAGACGTTATGTGAAAATAATTTAGCATTATGTTCCAACTTCAACTCAAATCCAACTCCTGCAAAGGTAGGGGATTCTAAACCATTTGGCGCAGTAAATCACGTAGCTGATGACTGGAAGTTCTGGCTTTAGGCAACAAATGCAAGAATGGAACCTGGCATCAGTTTCCTGACCAATTGAATCTACCCATAGTGATGATTCAGCCCTCAACATGATCAATACAAAAATAGGGTTTTATTTATTATTCTTAAAAAACAGAATGAGACACTTGTGAGAACACCCAGGGTTCTGTCTTCGGTCAATATACATGATTCTTGCGATTGTTCCAATTATTAAATGTAACTTATTTGCAGTAAACACTTATTTCACTTACACTATTCACTGGGCCATTGTCAGTTCTCATGAGTCCACGATTATGATTGAGCAGGTGATCTACAATACTACTGTACATTCTAGTAGGTTGAATATGTTGTCACACCCAAAACTGTCGAATTATCACACTAAGCTTCAGTTTGTTCTTACTATATGTGATATTATGCCCCCGCAAATCAAAATTACACTACAATGTTAAATGCTGAGCAACATTCTTTTAGGTTTAGGCACATAATTTACATAGTTAGGTTCAGGCATATTTAGGTTTTAGGCAGGGTAAAATACTGAGGTATAAACATTTATTTTCATTTGGAAATTGGAAGCAAATAACTTTAAGTACAGTGTTATTATGACAGACAATAAGTTCCACACCATAATTATAGTTCTCTCAAACTCTAGTGTTCTAGTCTTCACAAAAGTGGCTGAAATTTACCAAGAATCAAGCTTTTCTAAAATGTTCACCGCAGACATTTGCCACTTTGACAAAAAAATAAATATATAATTATTTTATTATGAAGCCAGGGAGCTGCTGGTAATAAAAGAGTGAGCAGTGTTGGATTTGAGTTGCACTGCTCCTTTAATCTGCCCTTCCTATGGCCTTGCTTCTACCTGTGTGGCGGTGATTGTCTTCACCCCAGCACTACAGATTGGGGACATGTTGGCCCTCAGCATGACTTATGTAACTCGCAGCAGGTCTCAGGACAAGACACACACACACACCCACTCAATGATAGTGGGTATTACTGGCTTATGTTACTTCTTAACCTCTGTGTCTGCACGTGTGTGTACAAAATTTCTGTTTGTTTGCGCAAATTTTAGTCAAGTGCTGTTGTTGTGAGGATGTTACAGCTATTCGGAGGTCTGGGTAATGGTTTTATTGCAGGTGAGTGGTTAGTGCAGCGGGGGTCTCAGCAGAACATGGCAGAAGGATTCGAGGATTGCCAGTGCTCTAGACTACACAAAGTGCTAAACTAGACACAGTCTTCTCTCCAGTGATACACTAGCAACACACACATACACACACAGCAGTGGGCCCAGTTGGGTTTAGTTTGCTTATGTGTGTCCAAGCATCCTGTGAATCCTGGACAAGGACACTACGGCATCACGGAACCCATCTGTGGGACAGAGAGTGGGGACATCTGTCCATTTGACACACACTCTCTCTCTCTCTCTCTCTTACACGCAGACAGTAGGACAAACAAGCTTTATAAAAGAAACAGTGAGAAGACAGAGAAACACTAGCACAGGAGTGCTTCCCTCCCTTTTCAGTGTGTGTGTGCGAGTGTGTCTGTGTGCGCGCGCATATATGAGAGACCTGGTGTGTATGCCAGTTACTAGCCTATCGACTCACAGCTGTCCTCATTCACAGCTTTCATACGTGTCAGCACCATTACACATGCACACACTCCATTTGCACGTGTGTGTGTGTGTTGTAGTACAGCAGTTATTTATCAGACAGGCACACAGTGTATATTATGAGAGAGAGCAGACTCACCCACACACTCACGCGCCTTTTACAACGTTCAATTTAAGGCTGTAAGTGCTGATTCTTCCTATTATCATGTGGTCTGTTTTTATCCAGGTTTCCCACCAGAAGAAGGTAAAGACACGGGGCGAAATTGTTGGCACTGGTGCATGCAGGTAACGGCAAGTTGGCTTGTAGTTTGGCATATGTTTCACAGATGTCACATCTCACAATGTCCATGCAGGACTTTCTTTAAAATTGACAAAAAACATCCACTTGGAATCAAGGAAGAACTGATTAGATATGGTGGTCAAAGGTCAAAGTCCCTGTGACCTCACGTGTGTTACGTTCTCGTTATGCAATATATTAGGACATTTACACAATATAATTTCTATACACCTTTCACAATCGTCTTTTTCGACTCATTGATGAACTGATTAGAATATAAGTCTGGACAGACAAGGATGAAAATTACAACTAAACTGGATTGTGGGGATATTTATCATTTAAACATGAATGGTAACTGTAGTTATTTTTAATTAGGTTTTGTTTCCTGGAAGACCCTTCCACATACACTCGAGCAGAAAAAATTGCGCTTTCAAATGATTACATTTTTTAATCACAATTAATCACACACTGTCTTCAATTATTTGCAATTAATCACAAATGAATCACATATGTTTTATGTGATCTGAATTTACTGCAAAGAGACATAAGAGAAATTACTTTATCGGGACAGGTGTAGACATGTGGTACTGATGGGACTAAAGCTAACCCACTGACCATTGAGGGAAAATTATAGATCTAATTCATTTCTGCACAATCACACACTTATCATCTATGTATATGTAATCATAAACTTGTATCTATACAAAACAAAAAGTAGTCCTGATATTAATCGACTTATTGATGCTTTCTTCTTCTCCCTCTGATGTGGTTCACTGGTACAACTGGTGGTGTTGTCTGAGTGTCTTGACCTAAGCTGGGGTCTGACCTGCTTGACGGTCCAGGAAACAGGTCCAGGCTATATGCTAGCTATGCCTAATCCTTTCTCTCCTCCAACTTGTCCAACTCTTCAAAGTCGCAGGGGGGTGGAGCTTACCCCAGATGTCACAGGATGGGAGGTGGGGTCCACCCTGGACATGTCTCCTGTCTATAACCTAACATGCATATTTTTGGACTGCTGGAGGAAACCCATGCAATCGATGGATCAATGGAAACTGAATCTGTTATTGATAATAATGATTAACAAATAGCAACTTTGCTCGAGTCCAAGAGCCCATCAACCTTTGTGGTTCAAAGATAAACACAAGTATGCATTGCATGCAAATTCTGATGTGTGTTCTACATCCTGCCGAACACCACCTTGTGCATCCTGGAGGTTTGTGTAAAAATGGAATTAAAAATCTAAGTAATGAAAATAAGACTCAAACTTTGGAGGAGATTGTGACGGAGAAATGTTCTGTCAGTGGAATAAGTTTTGTCCAACCACGGGCACTGTAGAAACTCTGCAGCTGACAAACCTGTGAATTATCTACCTTCCTCTTCTCCAGCAGCACACATTCCATTCCCCAAGTGAGTGCTGTCACTGGCAGCTGCCTCCCCCCAAAAAACTGCACCACCACCACACCACCTTTCTCTCACTCTCCACATCTGTCCATCCATCTATACTGTGCATCTATCCATCCACCCATCCCCAAGGCTGTAAAATCTGCTTGTTTGCTGAAACGCTGAAACATCACATCTTAGTGTGTGTCAGTTACACACACACACGCACATACACGGCAGGTCTCATTCTCCCTGATGTTTCCCATTTTTAATAAAAGAGTCTGCCGTCGTACAGGGATGGACGGTGGGGGGTGTTTGATGAAGAAAAAGGAGGAGAGGGAGGCTTTTGGGATGAGGAACGATGGATTGGCAGACAAAGAGAAAGACGCAAAGAAGGGGGGGGGGGGAGTGAATGAAAGGAGAGACAACACTGCCAAACAAAGACGCGAGGAGTGAAAGCCAGACAGACACAGGGAGGGAAAAGGAGGATATCACCGGACAAGCACAGGAAGGAATCATACACAGGATTAGTGACAGATGAATAGTCAAGTCCCTTGTTCCTGCTCTGCTCTGCTTTCCTGACACATTCTCTTTTCCATCTTTCTCTCTCACCCACTTTCAACAAGTCTGATTTCAAGCGAGCCAAAAGTGATTCCAAGGCTCCTGAGAAACAGGGCTTCACATCCTGCATCCTGAACTGCTTCAACAGGGAGTGTGATCCAGCTATTTGTTGATTCAGTACTGAACAAACTGATGGCAGTCAGGGCGTAAACCCCACTTATTGCTGTATTAGCGCACAGGGGGGTTTGGATGTTGCATCATTTTCAGTAGATGTCTTTGTTGTTCAGGTGGGTTGTTTCTTCATATTGCGTCCTTCTCTAGAATTCAGATAAAGTTCTGCAGGTTTGAACAACATGTTAAAACAATTTCTGACTTTTGTATTGCTGACTTTTGTATTGCATCGAAATAATCTCAAACAGGAGGTTGTTCAGTAATTTTCCCATCATAGCTGCAGCTTTATCCTCAGCTGGAAACCATGAGCTGATGTGTCTCAGCTGTACACAGCTGCAACTCTCTAAAACATTAATTTTAGTATTCAGGTCATATTGTTAAAACTGTAATTCTGAGCAACTGGTTTGTGGACGCAAGTCAGGACATCTAGTGACTTAATGCCCAGTGTAATGCAGGACACAGGGCCAATTCATGCTTTCCATTTGCCGACCCATGCATCTGTGCCCGCACACTTCTACTAATACAAAAACTGATGTAATGTTCCATACACACACACAGCTCCTTTGTTCTTTTTGACTGAATGAGATCTGCTGTCAGTCCACTTGCTCTGTGGAGCATTCGCATGGACATAAATTTTGTGGACATACATAGATAGTCAGTCCTGACAACCACGGAGTTTGGTAGAGACAATGTGAGGGTTTTGTTACAAATACAAATATGTGGTCATGGAATGAATTGGCCTTAAAGACATGCTCCTCATCCTCCTCCCCATGTAAGAATTTAAACAATGAGGAAAATTCCTGGATAATTTGTGCAGTTATACAACAATATGCAATAATATATACAGTACATAGCACAAAGGATGGAAACAAGGGGTGGATGGCAAAACGTGATAGATGGCAACCCTGTCTCCTTAAAATTATATTTCTACACAAATAAATGGAAATTGCAGTTACGTTTCCCCAAGAAACGTAATTTCAACCACAGTATTTGTTGATACGCAATGTAAATGAACAGTTACGAATATGGTAATACTATACTGATAAAATGTTACTAGACAACATATTTTTGCTCACTAAAATATCAGATCCTGAAATGTATGAAGTGCCCTAATAAAAGTACAATTTGCGTCATAAAAGCATTGGAAAATTATGAATAACTTATTACTTATTATTCTTTGCTACAAAAACACAGAGGAGCCTCAGTTTTAGGAGACAGTGTTAAAGATGGAGAGTCAACAAACTGCTGGCTGTGATGGGTCCCCTGAGTTCAGGGTCGCCACAGTGGATCATTCGTCGCTTTGTTGATTTTGGCACATTCTTACAACAGATGCCCTTCCTGACACAACCCTGCTTGTAAATACATTACCAACGTAAAATGTAGTATTAACACTAATAAACAGGTTTCAATTCCCTTGCTGCTATAGCACTGTAATGTAACAACAGTATAAGTGAATTGTCTTCCAGTCAGCGCCATAGTTACGGTTCAGTGAGATGCCTACTAACTACCCAAAGGCAGACAGAACCAAGAGCAGCACTTGCATCTTTATTTTTGCTAAATCCACAGTCTTTTCCCTGAACCTAATCAACGCATTTCCAAAGCTACATACATATACATACAGAATTCAGTAGCTGCACGTTGTATGTACATCATATTGCTAGCGTAAGAGGTGAAGTGTTAATGATAATTGATTTTTACTCAAGGATGTCCTTTCATTCATGGAGGCATTTATCTTATAAGGTTTCATTTAATTAGTAAAATCCGGCACCTTTCAAGGACTAACTGCACAAAACAAAACCCATCCCATCGCCATGTGGAGAAAGCAGTATAGTGAAATCTTTGTCAATGGCTGGATGAATTGATCAACACACTCTGATGAAGCAAACATGCTAAAAAAATTATTTTTGACTCATAAATCTTTACCCTTGTTGCTTACTTCCCCTTCCCAGCTCGTCTCGTGAACCTAGTAAGTGGATGGAGCTCCTTCAGAGAGCACTTCCATTTCACAGTACAATACAAAGCCATAAATAAAACGGCACAGATCACTGTAAACAATACCACTCACATGACAAATGCCACATAAAACCACTCTCAACATGGGCCATGTGACTCGAAACTGTCCCTCACCACCTACAAGAGTTACTGTCAGGAAACAAGACAGTAATAAGCACAGGCCGCAGAAAAACACTTTGTGATGCTCCCAAGAGCAGGCAGTTCTAGACAATCCTCACCAACCCCAAAACCAGCTCCCCCCAACATGCACACACACCGCTCTGCAACACCCCCAATCTGCTGTACTCGGCAGCGGGAGGGAACTGGGATGTGACAAATCAGTCGGGACCCTGGCAGTCAACTGCATGCCCGGCGATAATGAGCTCCCGTCGGAGACAAGTCTCACAGGGATGGAACGGTGATGTAGAAAAATGTTAACAACACGTTAATCGGCCAAAGTGGAAACGTGTAAAGAATATTTTAAAGAAAAGGAAAAAAATGACAAAACAAATAAAAGTCATCATCTAGGAGAGGAGTGTGTGTGAAAAAGTGAGGACTGAAGGGTAGAAGGAGGAGGAGAGAGTGATCTGAACACAGGCAGATGGGCGGACAAACATAACCAGGAAGAGTGGATGAGCACGGGAGTCTCTGCGGAGGCCTGCCGAGAGTGTGCTCGATGTGCAGGAGATGAGGACGGACTGGATCAGAGCACATGGTTTCAGCGACTGTGGAAGCCTCCCTCGGCACGGCAGGTGGAAGCGATGGCGTGTGTGTGTGCGTGCGTGAGCGCGTGAGTGTGTGTGTTTACCGAGTAGGTGGGTGACTTGCTGTGTCATTTGGAGATGCCTGGAGCTGCAAAGGCAACAAAAGAGGTATAATTCAGGCCTGCGAGTGAGGACTGGCGGTGTTGAAGTGTGTGGTTGGGGGCAGTGCTTAAATTGGGCCTGTACCGATTGCTGAGTACTGGAACTGCACACTGCTCCTTCCTGTTGATTTTAGGTACATATGACAGGGTTTTCCACCGAAATGGGAACTCAGCTCAGTGCAGACACTACTGGGTCAACCTGTGTAAACAGCGAGCATCACTTCAGCCTTTTTCCTATTGGATCTCCACCGTACTGTGAATGACGTGTAGTAATTGTTGTGAGCAGGTTACGGAGCATGGACTTAAGGAGGAGAGCGCTGCTCGTCTCTTAGTTTAGATCAACAGTTGTTCTCTCTTTTGTTCACAGCTCCACGTTAGTCATTTACAGTAAGTAACTGTGACACAGTGCAGAGCAGTCACCATTGAAATCCAGCTCACACTGTTTGCCCATCAATACTTCAAATGTGACTTTTATCCCAAACATGACTTGAAGCGAATATTTATTATAGCGTTGTTACATCATAGCCGTTATTTATCAACTGTGGTTGTTGATTTTAAAGGTACCAATAATGATGTTCTGCCAAAATGGTTTCGGATGGAAACAGTCTTGGACTGGTCTCATTCATACATCCTCCTGTATAAGATAATGTTAAGTTTGCCCGCCCTGTGAAATTTCTATTTAGGAGCGCCATATTGTGAGGATCCCCCTGCCTTTCAGCTTTTTAACAGCAGGTATCGGATAATCAGTTCCCCTCAGCATCAGCTTCAGAGTTATGGTTATGCAGACAAACAAAGCAAAGCTCAAGCAGGTACAATATGTAACAAGAAAGCATGTAGCTCCCAACATGGATGTCCAGCAACAAGAGATGGCCAAAAACACAAAAGGATGTCACCACTTGCAAAAGACACTGTCCCGATGCAATTAAATACTATCGATACATGGTACTGTAAACACTGCCTGGCCAAAAATATTTCAACCAGCTCTGCATAAATTTTGTAATTCATGTTACAAAACTCCATCATATTATTTGCTGTTTACTATCAAAAATATCTCGGGTACTGTCATGTTGTGGAGCATTTTTCAAATCTGTATTTGAATTTGCACCTGATAGCCAACTAGACAAAGACACGCTGACACATAACAGTGTGTATTCTAACAAAAGGGGAAACAACTGCTGAGAAAAGATTACAACTATGTTATTATTGCTGGTGCATGATTTGGGCTGCAGGTGCTGCTATGCAGGCTGCTAGATTCTAATACTGCCATCGTTTTTATTCCAATCAAGCAGTGCTCGGGGGTTTGTGTGGGAGCATTGAAAGGAGTTCAAATTCACTGCAAAAACCTGTCAGAGAGTATTTTGTGTGATGCATGGCGACCGGTTGATTGTTATCCAAAGCACCGCTGCTGCAGCCTCAAATCGATTTTTTAACAATCTCGACAGTGATACAGACAATTTGGGTTCTGTTACTGTTATGGGAAAACAACCGTTTCTTGTTTTCTCACTTTTCCCCCCTTCTTCCCCTCAGCTCATCCCTTGGCTCGGCCACGCAGCACATTCTGACGTAACACAAACGGACCCAGCACCGCTTCGTCTGTTTTCTAAGCAGCTGCCAAATTTCTGCCTTCAAACGAACCTTCACAAAACGTCACGATAAGGAAGAAGAGAACCTTCCCCACCTTGTCTTATCATGTCTGGACTGCTGCTTGTGACATTTTACACAACTGCCAGGACCCCCCCTCCCCTCGTCTACACCACCATTCCTTACTGTTAGCGCAGGCATAATGAAGGGCCATTTAACTCGCATTTAGAAGCGCTGGGGGAAGCATATTTGTCCCGTCCTGTTCTAAATAATGACCAATTACCAGGGAGTGTGAGTTTCAACACGGCGGATGAGACGTTTCAGACAGCGGAAAAGCTGTCACAGGTGTGCGACTGGGGCTTGTACAGGGGGGTTTAGGCCTCTAATTGGAGGCAGATTTCACACTGATATTTCTGATGATGCTGCAGCATGAGGGATAGAGAACGAGAAAAAAAGGGAGACGGAAGGGAAATGGAGAAAGGGAGGGGAATATGAGTGTGTGAGCTAGAAACGAGCTGATAAGGACAGAGAGACAGACAGTAGGAGATGGGGAAAATGGAAGGAAAGATGAGACAGAGAGTGAAAGATGTGTGGAAGGAGGGGTGAAGAGAAGAGAAAAAGAAAGAGAGAACAAGTCCCACTGCTGTTTGTCTTGCAGGGATAATATTCCACCAAAGTCTAATTCTGTCCATAAAAGCTGTTGGACTTTTTTTCCCCGTAACGCCCCCACCCCCACACACATACACACACACACACACACACACACACGCACACACACTTCTTTTCAGAGTGATAGTTGCCTTGGCAACCGTGGCAAATCTTCCTTTTCTCAAACAGATGTCCCATTTAGTTGGAAATTAGAATGTGTAAAAAACCCACGAGACGCAAATTATTTCAAAGTTCTCCAGTGGAGAGAAGGAAACGAGGGGCGGGGGAGAGGAGAAGAAAGGAAAAGAAAGAAAATAGAAGAAAAGGGAGGGAGTACCCCCAGTCGCCACACACACACACACACTTCCTCCCCCCCTCTGTTCTGTACTTGTCTCCTCCGGTCCCTGTGCTACAGTGTGTGAATCGCAGAGATTATCCAGATCATCCGGAGCTGGTGGCTTGTTCAAGAGAAGTGGAAGAGGTGTTGCGGGTGGTTAGATGGTGGCAAGGAGCTACGGCAGGGTGGGTGCATCTCCTCAGTCCAGGACAAGGTGTGTGTCTGGGCGTGTGTGTGTGTGTGTGTGGCAAGAACTGTAAACCCAGTGCCAATGTGGCAGAAGGGACACACTGCGGTGAGAAGCAGAGAACTGCCCTCGAGGGACGGATGGAGCCTTTCCTGTGGTCCCAGCACACTGCAAAAAATAACCTACAACGACCTCATTTAAGTGCTGAACCTTTAAAAATTAACAACTAGCTATGGACGGTGGCAGTGCAGATAGACACTAAATTTAGAAGGATTTCCAAAGAAAAACTTTGGTGGAGCACTTTTTTTTCCAATAACAGACCTCAATCAGATTTAAGGGATTGTAATCATATGTTAACTGGTGTCAAGGTGTGTGTAGGTCAAAAACCTTTACGCGCTAATGTCGCTGTAAGGCAGCAAACAGCAAAACACGTCATCACAGTCTTTCTCACACAGTTAGAAAGATGAACAGCGGGATTCAGGAATCGAACAGCCAACAAAGCTGCTCAAGCTCCGGAGCTCCCCAGCCAAGGAACATTATGCACACGTCACAGGTGTGTTCATCCAATCAGAAGCTTGAAGACACCAATTCACTTTGTCTTCCACTCCACCCTCATCTGACACCTTCAAGCTTCTGATTGACTAAAAACAGAGGATGTAGGTTACGACCAAATAAGAAGAGCAGCGGTCTTTGGGGACTGGGATTAAGAACCAGTGCTCTACGCCAGTGTTATGTCCAATAACATAATACAGTCGATTCGAATTAGATTTTTTTCAATTTAGTATTTTTAGGTCACAAAAGATATTAAAATATAATTCGATATTAGATCTTATCTGAGCTTCTTTCAGTAAAAGGTAGTTTAAATGCAAATAGGGTAACGATGACCTTTCTTATTAAAACTGACCTAGTGTAAATGTTAAATCTGTGTTCAACACTGTAGCCTGTAGCACCTGTAGCCTACTAAATCTGAAGACCAAAATATAATTCGATCTTTTCTGACAACTTGAAGTCCTGGTTCAAAATCATGACACCTATATATGGTATAGCTGAATTATTGATATGATATGAAAAGATTAACTCTGATAATCCACTTTCAGGATGACGAGATGAATTAAACGAAGATGCATCACTCTCCTGGATTTTGTGGAACTATTAGAGATATTAGAGAGTGACGTGTCTTACCTCACAAACAATCTTTGGCTGAGTACAAACATTTTCTACAGAAACACTGTAAAACCAACAAATTACTCATTAATCACATTGTCATCTACATACTGTTGAAAACAGTTGAATGCAACAACTGAAGACCAATACAGACTCGTGTTAATCAAAAATGATTAAAACATAGCCTGAATACATACAAATTAAAACATTCCTTACAGAGTAACACCTAGAATTGTAAGTGTGAATATATGCAAAGATGTGATTTTAAGACTTTTTTTAAAGAACATGACTGAGAAAAAAAATCCTTAATTTCAATAAATCAACATGTTTATCTTGCTTGAAAGGCTCATTGTTATGCAAGTGGATCAATCCGAGTTAATCTGCCTCGTTTCACAGTGAACACATTTGTTTGTGTAAAATTGCCGCAATAAATGAAGCTGCATTTAGAGGGAGCAGAATGATCTCGTTTGCTGGTTTGAGAAGAGACAGACACTTAGACAATGTCACTTCTAGGCGTGGACATTTTTTGCAGTGTCCGTGGCATCCTGACTCCCCCGACTCTGTGATCAAAGACCGAACATAACTTCTTGCTGATGAACTGGCGAGACGGAAAGAAGAAGTGGTAGGGAGCGGTGTGTGTGTGTGTGTGTGTGTGTGTGTGTGTGTGTGTGTGTGTGTGCAGAAAAGAAGAGAGAGACTGAGGCGAGGAGGAACATAAGGACAGAATCACTTTAATTCAGTTTTTTCTTTGACAATGCCACATGCCTTGGGGAGGGAAGGCATGTGTGAAATGGTGGAAAATGCCCCGTAGCGTGCCATAACCCACAAACACACACACACACACACACACACCATTGCACATTGAAGTCCTGCCCCTAGAGGCCATTTAACAGGTAATTTAAAGAGAAATCCCTCCAGGGAAATGACACAGTAAATGTCCTCTCGTCTGATCTTCCTCCCTCCATAACTGTTTATTCAGCTACAGGGCTGCAGACTGGCAGCACTTAGGAGGAAGGAAAAGATGAAATTGTAGAGGAGTAGGAAGGAAAAAAGACATGAAGTGGAGTGGGGGGATGGGGAGCAAGATGCAGATAAGGGAGGGTGGGAAAGTGACAAGTGTTAAAGTAGGCCAATTTTTTTTTCTTTTTTCCTCTTCCAACCCCCTAAGCAGCCATTTATTAATGTTCAGTGTTCGTAGGCTACTTTATTTGGCTCCTTTGGGAATGTGAGTGCTACGGGGATGTAGGTGGGAGATGGAGGAATGATGGGATGGTGGGATATCGGAGGGGAGGGGGGGAGCGAGGAGAGGACAGGGCCCAGGAGGAGGTTGGGAGTCTCCGAGCGAATTGGATGTTAATTTAGTGTGGGCTCTGGTGAGGAGTCCCAGAAAAGCATGAACTCCCAACTGCACATCTTCCTGTTTTTACTGTACAAGGCAGGAGCTACAGACCATTGACTGCGCGACATCACTGCCGATAGTGTGCCGACACATTCACTTCATTCCAGGCAGAGGCTGGTTTCAGTTCATTTCAAGACACTATGGAAAATTTGAATGAAAGATATGTTTCCAACTGAATTTTGTCAGCTGTGTACTCTGTCTTCAAACATTCTCTGTAGCTAATGGACCCATGCAACAATTACAAACTCTCCAGAGAAGTGGAGCAGCGGAGGAGAGGTGTAAATCATTGTACATTTCTAATGCAGCTACTATTCATCGTCAGTGTTGTCACGATGGGACACGGCGTTGAAGTGACGGGTTGCGGCCCATCCAGAGCATCAACATCAATTCATTTTATTGGTTATTCACTACCTTTGTTTAACACGCAACACAAGTTGTTAAAAAGAAATGGCCGATTGTTGTTTTGTCCGCCAGAAAACATCTGTTCAGTCCTAACAAAGCATTTAAATACAGCTCAACACAGCACAGGAGTTCAGAGGTTCGTTTTGGCTTGTTTTTCCAGCATGATATTAATGGTATCTGGCGAATTTGGAGGCCAAGTCAAAACCTTGAACTGTTCCTCAAATCATTCGCTGGTTTGCCTTCGGTCCATAGTCATCTCTTCCCCAGGTGAATGACGCACACACTCACCTGTCCACACGGAGTATGTAAACACACATGAGTCATCAGACCAGGCTTCCACGACTCTGGTATGTTTACCAGTTGTTCTTCCTTTTGGAAGGTGACCACAGAGTAACACCCCACAAAACATGCTGTTCTGCAGATTCTCTGGTCCAGTCATTAAGTCAACACAGTTTGGCCCTGTTGTTTCCGCTCAGATCCATGTGCTGCTATTTTGCTGCCAAACATATCCACTGCACTAACGTGTGAGATAAAAATGTTATTTAATCATCTGTAAGTGATTTTAATGTTGTGGCTGACTGCAAGTACAACTGTAACACCATAAAATCCAAGTCAGGACAGACTCAAATAAGGCAAGAGATGACCTGCTGCGTTGTGTCCTTACATTTGAACAAGCTGTAAGAGCTTTGACAACATCACTTCCCATCACTTTGCATTTCGTGAAATAACGATCTTCATGCTGAAGTTTGCTGCAGACCTGAAACTTTTCCAATGTGTGAAAAGGTCACTTAATTTTTATCACAGTATGTTTACCTCCTCTCTGCGTGTTGTTCTGCTTTTACTTCCACTACTGTTGTTCACAATGGTCCCAGTTTGCAGCCACATCATTGCACGACGACAGTTCAAGAGAACAGCTGCTAAATGTCCACTGTGATGGATCAACTACCTACGAACATTTAGGCAGGTGGATTTTCAGAGCACCCTGAAATTAAGTGAAACCAATAGCTGTTTGGAAGGATGGAAATCAGTTTAAAACTGATGGAATACTTTGGGAAATGGTTGGCAGTAATGTAAACCAAACACAATTTGTAGTTAATGGGCTAAAACGTGCACCGACAGAGTCCTTTAAAAAGTTGGATTAGTCACTCATTCATTCTTTCTCTGAGCGAGAACAAAGCAAACTGCAGAAGCTCCGAGAAGAGAAAGAAGGTCAAATTACCTTCACGCCATCTCCACCATCATTAGACTCATTATTACTGTAGGAAACTCTCTCTGTGTTTCTACCCCTCCACTCTCCCTCCTTTCTCCGTTACCTTCAATGAGACGGTGGAAACAAGCAAGTTAATTAAAGTCGGCGAGAGTCCCTTCCATTTTCCACTCATCCACGAGGACAAGCCATCAAACGGTGCACAGGTAGTCCGTTTCTGTCAAGAGACGGAGGTGGAAGACAAGACAGAAGGGGACAAGGGGGAGGATGAAGAAGAAGAACGAGAAGAAAACGGCCTCTCTTCGTGTCTTTAGTTTTTGATGAGCTTTCTTAATTGGGCCACTATAGAAGGAGAAGTGAATCCTCAATAATTAAAAAATCTAATTAAGGAGTCTTTTGCATCTCCGTCCTTAATTATTCCACGCGGAGCAGTGGGGAGCAATACATTTCTGCCGTTTCCATTTAAAGAAGAAAAAAGGGCCTCTCGCTTTCTCTCCCCCGCCACTCCGCTCAAATCCCCCATCAACAAACATGCGACTTTGTCTCTCTCCCGCCTGCATCTGCGCCTGTGCGTGTCTGCAAATGAGCCGTCCATCTCCCCTGCCTGTCTTCCATTCCTCAGAGACCATCGTTACAAACATTTAAAGACATTTAACCCATTAGCACCAAGAATATCTTTCCTCCAGTCTCCTCGTCTGTCCCCTGCCTGTCCTCTCTCACTTATCGTCTCTTTCCAAATCCAGCCTTTAGAACTCAATATGGAGATCACATCAACTCTAAATGGACCAACAGTTCTCACTTAGTTGGACATCTTGACCCCTACGATTCATCTCTCTGTGATAGAATCAGGTCTCTAACCTCGTTGCATACAAAGTTATTAGGGCTGCCCCAAAAATTCAATAATTCGAAGCATCTGTCAGACTCTTCAGCTAAAACAGTCTCATGTCTGCTGTCACGTGAACAATCGGCTAAATGTTTAAAAGACACATGCTCTTTTTGTTTTCTGACAAAACAACCCAGCATCACAACTAGAATTACTCATGCTAACAAGTACAGTGTGTGTTTCGTAGGCCGACATATCGGCTTCCGCAGGGCTCTGCTTTGTCCAAAAACTATTAAAAAACAACAGTGAGTCAGTTGCACTTGGTGACATATTCTTTCATTACTATGAACACACAGTTTATTTTGAGCCAGTCCTGCATGAACCACCCTGATGCCACGAATCCTCACAAGAGACCAAATGTGTATTAATCCACTGCTGAAAATAGTCCCAAACAAACTAGTTCCCCTTGTGGTTTTTTTTTTGTTTGGTTTTGTTTTATAGGAAATTACATATTTTTTTATTCTTTAGTATTTGATAAAATATTTAAAGTTTTTAAATCTTTACTTTTTGTTGAAGCATTTGGTCACTTGGAAGCACTAAATGTACTCTGTACTAAAGAATGTAGTGTAAATTTATTCCTTAATGAAGATTATTCATGAAATGCCAAAAGAATAAATACTGCAAAAGCAACTGCAACTTAATTGTTTTCTATTATTATCAATAGCTAAATAAGACAATGATTTCCTTAACTAATAATGCTTTTGGTTATAAATTAAGAAAAAAACATCAATTTTCTCATGGCCAAACATGCATATTCACATTACTTGTTTTATCCAACAAACAGTGTAAAATGTAAAAAACTAACAGAAGCAGCTAATCCCTGAGCATCTGGAACTTTATTTTTTTTATGTTTTGGATTCAAAGTTACTTCAACTAATGCTCCATTTTATGACAAAAAAGTTGCAAACTATAAGCTGTCATTTGGGGGTGTCAGTAAATGGGGGGAAAAAAGGGGGGACCAGGGGCCCTGGGACCTTCTATCAGTCTAATCCGGACATGAATGTGTTTGTACTTTTAGGCATCTAAGGGACAATCATTCACATAAACAACATAAAAATGTACGACAATTATGCTGAAAGAAGGCAGAGTATGATGTGATGAAAGGCGATGATGTTTTTAGTCTCGATTATCAGGACCTGAGCTTGCGAATTGGCAGCTGATGAACAAATTGCGCGGAGCGAGAAGTGCATACTCATGGCAGCGTTTGTGCTCGCAGAGGAGCGGAGCCATGAATGTACAAAGCTGCGCGTCCCGGCCGTGCGGCTCATTTTTAATAATGACTCAGATGTCATCTGCTGAGGCTGCCAGATTGGTGTCTGCTGCCGAGAATCGCAATCGCTAAATTATGAGTAGAGAGTAGTTTTGAGATGTTGAGCATCCAAGATCTGTGATACCAGCTGGTGAAACTACTATGTCCTTTCCATGTGAAAATTAAACTTAAAAAGTAAATTTTTTTAAGCAACTTTCTGTCCAGTAATAAAAAGATGCTGCTGAGTTTTAAGTAGTAAACAAAAGACAAATCGTTCTTAATTCTATGCTTATATGAAGAGTTAGGACCATGAGAAATCTCGTTTATTATATATTAGTGCAAAGAACTTTCTCTTTTCTTTCTCTCTTTCTATCTTAACTTCCTTTTTTTAAAAAAATACTCTAACCATGGATAATACGCTGGAAGCGACTGGACATCTCTCACCCCACTGCCATCATTATTTGTTTACTGGGTGAAGAAAATAAGTCGTAAAGGCTTGCTGAGAGAGTGGTGGAGAAAGCTGACATCCCATAAAAATGGTAGCCTAAATATAGCTACAGATCATTTTTCATGTGTTGCTTATAGCGCCTGTTGTTTATTGTTATTTGTGGAAGAGATTGTGACTTGCATTGCATTTATTAAGCAAATGAATCAAAGCTTCAAAACACCTCCCTTTGCTGCATTGCACTTAATTACTGTGGTAGTTTTTGGTGTATACATATCAAGGTATGAGCTTTTTGTACAACTTACAAATAGCGCGCACAGTATGAGATGGAATAAAAAGAATCTCCCTGATGTCCCAATGTCAAAGGCACAAAAGCATGTGTGCTACTAAATGAAGGTATTATATCATGTCCATTTTGCGAAAGGATGCTTCAGGGCTTTGTAAAAATTGGTTCAGAATCCTCCTAAACTGTTAGCCCAGAGTTTGTTTCTAGGTTAACAATATTATTAAAAAACTGCTGAGACGAGATCATTATGTTCACTAACATCTTTGATTTGACCACTTTACATTTTAAAAACATGAGTTGTTTTGACGTGAGCACGTTCAACATAAAATGATAAGTTAAATAAATGAACTGTCTTTAAATATGTCTTTACTTAAACATTTATTTAATATTTTTGATGCAACTGGTTTCTCAGTTTATTTATTTATATTCAACTTACAGTGTATAGAGGTTGTCTTACTGACATCGCCAAGATACTTTGTTCTAATCACCGATTTGGACGTGTCTCTGCCTGATATGTGGGGGACCGGTGACACTGTTTGATGAGTGATTTGTCCTGTGGTTTAAGCTTCCCACTGTATTTCCTGGGATGTGTGAGTTTTCATTGTTGGGTGGATTCATCATGGCCAATTTTCTGCCAACTGGGCCTTGGTGGAGTTGGCTGGGAACAGAACAGGCGGCCGTCTGACCCTGTCTACTTCATAAACGGACAGAGACAGAGTATGTTCAAACTCGCACACTCAGGAATTGATGAGCTATATATTTCCCCCTGACATGTGTACTGACATTGTGAACTGTGACCCGACAGATTTGACAGACTATCCTGATTTCTACGATTGTTTTAAACTCATCTCTTTGCACAAGTCGGAAATCAGAAGCCTACAGGATCCATGATGCTCACAAAAGTTAAAAGCAAAAACCTCTGCACTGCTGCCAGTGCTGTTCACTGAGTGTGGGCAACAGAAGCCTTTGACACCTCTTCACAATGAAGGTTCTTGGGCATATTTTTTTCAATAAAAAAAATAACCTTTAGTTTTAATAAGTACTTAGTTTAAGCTACATCTTAATCTTTAACTACAATTAACCAAGTAGTGTTTTTTGCCTTTCAATACATAATTATATGATGATGATTTATGAAGCTCTGGTGCACCAGCCACCATTAGTTTGCAGGAGTGTTAGGGATGAACAGCCGGTATGGTTGGTAGGTTTGACGGACATGACACCAAGGGAACTTCACACAAAAATTCACAGAAAGATGTTTTTTATGATTTAATTAGAATTTCTTTCCTACAAATTATTAAGAAATTCAGAGAATACTGCCCACCACACAGATTAGGGGATCGTTTGTGTAAAACACAGGCACTCTGATTGGTCCCCACTACACACCTTCCACCTACTTGTTCTGTATTGCAGAGAAAAAAATTGTTGTAAATTCTGCAACTGCACAAAACCTAACAGAGTTATGATCAGTAATGAAATAAGGCAGAACTTCCTGCTGTTGCATGTATCACAAAGACAATAAAAGAATGTGAGCACAGGAATGTCGGGAATGTAATTAAAGCTCAGACGGGATTGATCTGTCTCTGTCGAGGAAACAAAACCTTTGCTCTAGGACCACAGCAGGACAAACTCAAATTCAGCTTTAGTGTGAACAGTAAAGCCCAATTCTGACACAATGTGACGGAGAAAACGCCCAGCAGCCTGATGTGCAGCTTCACCGAGAACGTGAGGATGAGTAGCAGGCAGACGCTTGTCATCATACACAGAAGATGCAATGTCCTTTATGCACAGTGCTTTGCTGGAGATCAGCACACTGCGTTACAAAGTCGACAGAACCAACTTTTTCCCCGCGCAACACTGCGTCATTTTAGAGGGCCCCCCCACAGTGCCGCTCCCCTGCTGTGTAAACACACTCCCCCGTTCAAATGAACGAGTGGAGCTGAAATTCGTTCACACGCAGTTACAGCCTGTAGACTTAACTAGACGAGACCAGACGAGGAGAGACGGAGGGACGAAGGACAGGAAGTCGTAGGAGTGAGAGATGGTGGAAGGAACGAGTAAACGGGCCGTGAAGACAGATGGAGACGGGCGAGCAACACATGGACATGTAGTAAGATAACCCTTCTCTAGGTTGACAATATTAATAAAATCAGAGTTCAGGAGGCTCCTTTGTTATTAGATGCTATTTTTCCTTTACTACATCAAATCGAGCCAGTTCCAACAAAGGGAAAGAGACGCATGAAGCATAAGTCACTGAGGAGAAGACTGGATTCTATCATGATGTAGTTAATACACTCTATCATGTTTCAAATCACGCTGACAGAGAAGAACACAGTGGCCCATCGGCAGCAGACAGATCTATGGATCTTTAGTGCTTTATATTATGCTCACCAACCTTTCTCCCCCCATCACATCAGCTTCAGCTGATCTTAATAAAACCTCTTTGCTCCTGTGTTTTCCTGTACACATCATAGAAGTAGCGGCGATGAAGGCCTGCTGTTTCTCAAGGCGTTATCTCCGTTAAGTGACCAGCTGTAACTGTAATTATAACTGTGTGGGCGTGATGTCAAGGGGGTGCCAGAAGACCCTCCCTCGTCATTAAGGTTTCGTGTTTAGGGCACTTCCTGCTGAAATCTAACGTTGCGAGTGGAATTAATCAAAGCGCTGCTTCATTGTTTAGTGGGAACCAGGTATGTTACTGGTGCCACATCCAACATGTTGACCCATTCGAAACAGCACGGTAGACGTGGGAACATATCACTGCAACAAGGGCGACTGTTTCTAAATGGACACACAAACCAGATGAAATGAGTGAGCTTCACAGTTTACACACTGTTACCTTCCTATATCAGATTTAAGTTAGCCAACATTTGTTTTTTTTTTTCCTGATATGAAATTTGTCCTGCACAAACATGCACATGAAGCTGCATCAACCTGAGATCGCCATGTCGACAGATGTGCCAAAAACGGACTATTCCAGCTGAAAAATGGTCCACAGAGAGGAGTTGGTTAGTGTGAAAGTCCACAACAAGCAGAGACGGTCAGGTGCCGGGGTGCAAAGAGCGAAAGAATGGAAAAAAGTGGGAAAAAGGGAAGCAGAGGAAAGAAACAAATCCTCTCTCTCTGTACCTGTATGACTGTCTCTGTCTGTCAGTCTCTCTGTTTCTCTCTGTGTCGGTCTATCTCTGTCGGTCTCTCTGTGTCTGTGTGTCTGTCTCTCTGTGTCTCTCTGTGTTTGTCTGTCTCTGTCTGTCTGTCTCTGTCTGTGTGTCTCTCTGTGTGTCTCTCTGTCTTTGTCTCTCTCTTTCTGTCTTTCTGTCTCTGTATGTTTCTCTGTATGTCTCTGTGTCTCGCTCTCTGTATCTGTCTGTCTGTCTCCTTCTGTGTCTGTGTGTCTCTCTGGTTCTCTCTGTCTCTGTGTGTCTCTGTTTGTGTCTCTCTGTTTCTGTCTGTCTCTCTGTGTCTGTGTGTTCTTGCTCTTTGATTTTTCATGTCTGTGTCACGACCCTGTCCCTTTCTGTTTAACCTGTCCTCTGTCCTGCATTGTAATGTGGCAGCCTTCACTAAGGCCGCTAACACCTGCTATGTCTGATTCCCTTTTAACGTTTTGTTGTGTGCAACATCACCCACACATACATCTCACTCATACACCCCGCAAAGCTCAGATTCCACTGACCCTCACACTCCATTAAGCTGAGTTGTGTCTCTCATCTCTGTTGCAGACGTTGAGCCACTCGGGACACAGCTGCATCCATCACGTTCTCCATCATTTTCCTTCTCCTCTTCTCTCTCATTCTATCCCTCCGTCTATCTTTACTCCTTCCCTTTTCAGTCTCTCACATCTACATTTTCCTCTCCTTCCTCTTCTCCAGCAGAGCTACTGTAACCCAATACCGTGCACTTGTCAGTGGGCTCCTTCCCACACTCCAATCAACACACACACACACACACACACTTGCCACCTCATGTGCCCATTACACCCACCAAGACCAGGCCTTTTGTCTCCCGCTCTCTGTAGACTCTCTCTCAAATTCTCCTCCTTCTTCTCTCTCTCCATCTGCCTCTTGGTCCACCTGAGGCAGGTCTCTGCAGTGGCCTGAGCAATAAACACAGGGGACCCTTCTATCACTGCAAACCAATTACCTGTCACTGGGGGTGCGCGCACACACACACACACATACACACTCAAACTGCCATCAGGAACCAGTCAAAAAAATCCACACACTTAAAGCAGATTGTGGACTTACTCCATTACGTGAGTGCGTTGCCTCTCGACACACACACACTCACACTCAGGGTTGTGTTGCAATGACTTGCATAAATTTCCTGGAGACTTAGCTGTATTCACACAGACATTTACCCTGTGTTAAGCTGTGTTTGTGGGGGTGTGTTGTTTTATGTCCCAGTGAGACAATGAAATGAAATTCAGTCCAGTTGGAGGGACGAATTTATGTGTTTAAAACCAAAAGACAGCACATAGGTTTGCAATACACACAGGCAGGAACAAACCGTGAAAGTTATTCTGGCTGCGACTGTTTTAGCATTCGTTGTGATGATCTCGAGGTAAATAGGAGGAATATAGTCTCCACGTTATGCATTAGTCCATTTGGACTGTACACTTCCAGATGTATGATTGGACAAATCAAAAAAATTTAAACCATATCCAGATTTATCTCTTAATGCCATTGAATATCACGTAACCAAGTTTCTCGAGTACGGCAACTTGCACATGTAGCAGATGAGTAATACAGGTGATATGTTAGGAGTAACACAGTGAATGTCTGGTTTTAAATGGGATTGTGCAGTTACAAAATGCATAAAATATCCAAAATGACCAAAAAGGAAACAATATTCAATAGAGATAGTAACAAAAATACAAAAAAAAAACACCCAAAAAGAAACACAAAATAACCAAAGACATAATTACTGAAGATTGAAAATTCTATAAAGACACACAAATGCAAAAGCTGATGAAAAATTACCAAAAAAAAATGACTGTAAGGATAAAAATTTGACCAAAGACACAAGAAACAGAGTTCCCAAATGAGAGAAAATGAGTCCAATTAGACCTTAAGAGAAGAGAAATGAAACAAAATGATGCGCCTAGTTGATTTGTCTCTCAATTCTCTTTCAGTCTGGGATCCTAAGTGTAAATGGGCCCATTTTCTCATGATCTGTGCACGATCCTTAGAGGTTAACCAATTTCCCCGATATCTGTTCTTTAACGCAAATCATTTTTTTCTCAATCTCTAATACAAGGTGACAGCAAAATTAGCACTAGCTATAAAGTCACCATCCCCACTTTAAGGAGAAACAAAGCATCAAATGGTGCAGAGCATCTGACTTTAAGGGAATTGTTCGTCTGAACTTGGTTATGGTTAGACACAAAGGAAAAACTAAATCTAAGGCCCAAAAAATCATATCAAAGAGCAGCAGTTTGTTGTTTCGGCAACTGCAGATTACCTGTGTGTGCACTGCAGCAGCAGTGGCTACTCACCAGGGGGAGCCGTAGATCCTGAAGCCCCTCACAGTGACATCTGAATCCTGCAGGTAGATGCAGTTAGTGAGCAGAGACTGGACGTTCTCGTAATTCTCCGGCTTCAGCTTGGAGGCTGAGGGGAAGTAGTAGAAGTCCTGCTTGATCAGATCAGCCATAAACTCCTGGTCAAAGGTCAGCTCGTGGTTGCCAGCAATCACTATCTTGATGTCATAAGGTAAGGTGCCTATTAGAGGAAAGACAGGAGCGAAAGCCAGAAAAGGGACAGGGTAAAAGAGGGGAAATAAAGAAACAAGAGAGGATGAGGTCAAATTTGATGTAAAATAAGAACAAATGAGACAAAAGAGAAAAAAAGGGTTGGCAGGCAGACACGTTTTCAACGAAGGGAGAGGTTGGAGAATGGCGGAAATGGCAAAAAACAGTAGAGCAGGAACCATAAAGGGGGAAAAGAAAAGAAGCAAGACGGGGAAGAACAGAGAGGAGAAGGAAAATGGAGTATGTCATGAAAGCCATCCCAGACGACTTGGCATTGACATGCGACGGGGCTTTCTCATTGTTTGCTCGTCCGTTTCTAGGAAATCTGTACATCTGTCTTAGCTTCCCTCCATCAGTCAAGGTCTCAACCCAGTGCACTGATGTCTTATGGAAGCAGAGCCGAGCGCATCCGTCAGGGAATCTTTATCTGGAGGAATGATGAGGACGAAAAGCAGAAACAGTGATGGCTGCCGAAATTTCAAACGCAGAATATTAAACATTTACCAACTGCGGCAACCGCCACCGCATCGTTTCCCCTTCGTCTTTCATCACCCTCCTTTAATCAAACACCTTCACATCACCCCCTATCCTCTGCTCAATCTCAATGGCTTTAATTGGCCATTCAAAAGCTGGCACGGTGGGGCACACGATTGATCGGTGCCCGTCAAACCCGGGAGCGGCCGGCCCTTCACAAAACCTACACAGTGCTTTTAAAGCTCTGCTACGGCACTGACAAACACATGGGGGCCTGCACTCTCAGGTGGAGAGTTCAATCACAATAGGTTTTTTTAAATCACTGCCAGGACGCTGCAGCTGGGCACGTCACTTTGCGTGTCTGGGTGTGTGTTTGCGGGTGACTCTCGCCGCGCGTGTGTGAGTTTGCATGCATCTGTGCGTGAGCACGTCATGTTAGTGAAAAGGAGTAATTAAACTGAGCTTTAGAAGAGGCTGACAGCCCGACGATTGCTCTGTCATAACAGCCAATCACAGCCTGGTGACAGAAAGAAAGAAAGAGTTGGTGGGGGAGGAGGGGGTTCAATGAGGGAGAGGAAGGAGAGAGCGACAGAAATACTTTAGGAAGACCAAAAATCCTTGAGTGTGAAGGAGGAATAATAACAAGATGAAAGCAGCTGTCAAAGAGTGCCCGTCGCTGCAGTTTGGGCCCGGGCCGCCCCCTCTCTCCAACACGGCTTCCATTTGTTTGGCAGAAGGGCTTGTGTTTAGTTGTCAAGCAGACAGTGAAAAAAGCGTCGTAAATGAGGGGCTACACCTCCACAAAGGCACACGGACACACACACGCTGCCGCACAATGAAAAGATGTTTTTGGTTCCTTCGCCGCAGACTTTGGCGTGTGAAGCAGCGTTTGCTCAATCATCCGTGGATGAACCAAGGCTGAAGGAATGTTTCGCTCCAAAACAAAAATTCAATCGTTATCTTCGATCCGCTCCCTGTTGAAGCTTGCCGGACAACTGAGCACATACTGTAGTCACTGTATCTCTATTTTACGTGCAGAACGTGGGCCCTCGCAGTTTTTACCACTCTATAGATTGCTCACAAATATCGAGTGATGTAAAACGGTAAGGCCATTAAACTGTTCCAATTCTTAACACACTGGACTGATAATATCAAGACAGGTGCCCCGCTTTGGACCTGCCATACAAGTGTGGACACATCACTGCCACATTTACAAAAAGGTTCATTTTCAAAGGCAACTACATTTTTATTCATGTTGCACTGACTAAAATGCAGAAATCTACGTGACATTTAATAACCAGCAAAGAGCATTGCCGACTAACAGCCGTTTCTTTGTTCTGCTAACGTTAGATGCAGCTGTTTGGCGGTAATGAAAGCAAAGAGACATTGCAGCGCTTTTACTGGGAGGCAGCTGCAGGGGCGAGATGACAAGCTGCTTTTCACCTACCTGTACTTTCTCTACCATTTCGTGCTGATGGGACAGAACAGAATCCTCATTATGCTTGTGCTTACTCATTATGCCACATGTTATAATGGAGCACTTAAAGCTACAGTATGTTGCGCACATTGTTTTAGTAGACGTATGCTCCGTAACGTCTCCCATGACTCACAACAGCAACAGCACAGACAGCGAAGCAAAAATATTTAGTTCCAATGGTTTTTAAAGAGAAAAGCAAACCCTGTGCATGAGATGCCGGAAGTGAGTCTTTGCATGAGACACAATTGATTACAAGTCTCAATAGTGTCATATTGTAGCTTTAATGAAATTAATGCGGCTGTGATTTTTTTTTTCATTAGAGCAACTTGAAAGCACATGATCACATATATAGTTTAGTACAAACCCAACAGATACAGGGCAGCATTAGAATTAGTTTTTGTCCATTTGGCCTCCATCAGCTTTTTATTTGGTCTTCACCAGCTCTGGAGGGACAACTCTGGCTTTTTAGCTTCTAAATGCTCCACAATGTTAACCAGTTCAGCTGTGGACACTAGACTAGCCAGGACTAGACAGATGACACAGAAAGATAGTTTTCAACAACTGTCACAGATTTTTTTTGTCTCTGACAGACTGGAAGTGGCATGCAGCTGCCGACTGTGTAAACCGTGATCAACACACCTAACGATGGGTTGGGAACAACCGGAACAACAATAAGATGATTGGAACTGCCTTTTTAAAGTAACAATTTATGCGTAAAAGAGCAAAATATCAAAGAAAGGAGCAAAATCAAATAACTTTTGAAAACAACACTTTGTTTGGGTAAAGATGTGGTTAGATCAGCTGTGACATCATCAGTTATGAATATAACATTTTTAAGACTAAAGACTAGGATCTTTAGACAGCACACACTACACAATTGTGTCTGATGATGTAGTCAAATATTTACAGAAACATGGCATACTTCTGTAAAATTTTATACGAGTATATGCAGAGACTTTTAATTTGATAGGCACAGCGTAACATCTGGTGCCACACATTTTCCTGACATATTGGTTCTATTTGTGCTCATAATATCGCCTTAATCTGTTTCAGAGATTTTGAAAATGTAAAGAGTAAGAGAAAAGATTTTTATATTAAAGAGATATTAACAGGAAGTACCATGACAGTTTTATTTTGAAATTGTCTGTACTTGCGTGTGTATGAGTGCTGGTGAGCGGAGCTTCCTCTTTCTCCTTGCCTACTTTTGTTCTTTTCTCCTTTATATGGGATGTTCTGTTTGACAAATTTTAAAGTTATCCATGTTTTTATGCTGTTTTAATGGCATCAATCTCAAAGGAGGAGTTGTCGAGACTTGTTCAAAGCAGATCTGCTGTCTGTTGTTTGGCTGCTGAGACCATGTGCTAATGTGAGTGTGACTTTGCTGCTCACGTTAAACAGGGGCAGAGAGCAGGTAAGTGAGAGAAACCCTACGAATGTCTCATTGCCTCAAAATTACAAGGATGTGGTTTTTACACGTGGTTAGAATTTGTTGTTCAATTCGGAAGGAGATGTTTTTTTTTCTTGCAGTGATTTACTTTTTTGATATATTTATGGGGGGCATATAAATAAGAAAAAACCTTAAATGTTTTACTTTTTCAAGATTATAGTTGCCTTACAGCTAAAATAAACTGATCATAGAATGTCCTGGTAGGTTTGGTCATTTTTGTTAAACAACACAATGCAGACCAACTACACCGAGACTGGAGACTTGTTGATTTTGTTGTTTCAGTCTTTCAACATTAACCCAGGACTGCGTTCACAGCACAATGCATAAATAAATAATGACTTTATGGCACTTTATGTCCAACAGGACAAACCTGTCCACATTCAGCTGAAGAAACAGTATAAATCAAAGACATTTTACAAAGACAGAGGACATGAGCCGGGAAGGTGCTGTGAATGAGATCATTAGCTAAATTCCTAAAATGCAAATATCAAAAAGAAATATAAGAAGGAACATATGTGTACGTGTGTGTGTTAAAGCCTAAGGAAGACTGCAAGGCAACACGGCGCTCATAAATTCTCTAACAAATAAACACTATCTGTTTCTGCTCAGAAATTCTGCAGCGTGAGCAGTTTTTCACCCATGAAGTTTGACGTCCAACTGTAAACTGAGAGAAATAAATCACAGGGAGAAATATAAAACCCCAGCAGCTGGACGCAATCCCCCACCCTCACAAACCCACACACACACACACACACACACACACACACACACACACACACACACACACACACACACACACACACATGCACACTCTTACTTAGCAGAATTAAATTTCAATTTCATGGATGAATTTTCTGAGCATTTCCTCCAGAAAAATGCTGCAAAATGACAAAGTGTGAATACCAACAAGCACGGTGACACACAGTGGAATCTGAGTGTGTGCATCTGTTTATTGTAATTCTGTCCCACCAACAGCTGTCTGTCAATAAAAATATAATAACAGTTCAAAAACACAAAAGTCATTTAACAATACAGTCTGTTGTTGCGCATGCCTACAAAGAAGAAATCAATCAGACAATTCCTCCAACAAATGGGAATGAATTTGTTGTTTCTGTGACAAAAGACAGAGAAGAAAAGAGGAGAGGATGTGGGTGGAAGTGTGTGTGTGTGTGTGTGTGTGTGTGTGTGTGTGTGTGTGTGTGTGGGGCATCTAAACATTAGCAGCGTTGTTCCCCCACAACACGCAGGGCGCTCTTTGTCGCCTTCCCGTCTTTTGTCTTTGGATTGAAAAAGCTGCTTTTGAACAGCAAACACTTTTAATGAGTCTTGGAGTGAATCAGCTGTGGCACGGGGCAGACAGTCGCATCAAAAAAAAAAAAAAAGCAACGCCAGAGGAAGAGGAGAGCTGAGGTTAGCAAAGGGAGCAAAGATGAGGAGGTGGAGTGCAAAGATTCAAGGAAAACACGAGACGCCCCCCAGATGAAAGTTACTTCCAGGAGCGGAAACCTTTTTTTTTTCCCTGCTCCCTTCATCCCTTTAATTCTCTCTGGTTTGTTTTCACTCCCTTCATGCTCAGTGTCTTTGCTCTTTTGTCAAACGCCTGCCCCCCTCTAGTCCTACACATCCCAGATCCCCGTCTGACTGTCTCTCACCACAAAAACCTCCGTCCTCCCACGGCTCCACACGGCGGCCTGTGTGTGTGTGCGTGTGAGTGTGCCACATCCAGCCTGTACATGATCCTCAGGGTCTGTGCATAATGTTTAATGTGTGAATGCATATGAATGTGTGTGCGCGCGTGTGTGTGTGGACCCACACCGCCACCACAGGAAATCTTCCGGAGTTCGGCCACCATTGTTCTGAAGCAGCGATGGGTGGTCTGCTCTTTGAAGAGGAAAATCCCTGCTCTGCCCAAAGCTCTGGCATGTACAGGGGGATTACTGCCCATTGTGTGCGCATGGGTGTGTATGCACTTTTTTGTGCGTGTGTGTTTTTGTGTGCATGCAGAAAAAACTGAAATTTTCTGCCTGCCAAGACAAAGTTAATTCCTAAGTGTGTGTGTGCATGGCTACCAAATCAGTAGCCAAAATGTCATGCCAAATAACTTAATACTAAGGCGTGTGTGTGTGTGTGTGTGTGTGTGTGTGTGTGTGTGTGTGTGTGTGTGTGGACGAGTGTGTGGAGTTGCAGAAAATAGAGGCCAGATATTTCCTGCCAACTCAAAATGATTAAATTAATACCAGTGTGTGTGTCAGTGTGAGTGAATGCATGTGTGCATGTGTGCACAAAGCTGGAGCCAGAACGTTTGACTAAAATTAAAGTAAAAGGAATATTTCTGTAGTATATCAGCCTATTGTATGTGTAACATTTAGGTTAAATGGCCGTACAGGACAACAGCTGCTCTCAGTTGAAGTAGAGAACATCCCTCATCTTCCGATATTGTCCATTACTTTCCAAGCTTCAGAATATGTCGCAAAGCAAACCCTCAAAATGTTGGGAAAATGCGTGAATCACTTTCTTGATGAGAGTTACAACAGATAATAATGGGTTAAGTGAGATACTAAAGCCAGGAGTCGATGAGCTTAGCATAAAGAGTGAAAGCCGGGGAACAGCCAGCCTGGCGCTGTGCAAAGTGCATGATTTGATTTAATTTGATCCAGACTCAGGCCTGTGCACATACTGTATGGAGGGTAAACAAAACTGCAGATCAGTGACTCTCAGCAGGGACTTAATAAAAAAAAAAAAAGAAATATGGTCAACGTTACAGTGAACAGTGAAGTTTACTCATTTGATTCAGTGACACATGCACGTATCATTCACAACATTGATGCTGGTGGTTATAGAGGACAAGGGTCGGCATGGCCACTCTGATCTGTCTGCAGCTACACGGCAACATGTGATACACTGTGTGCAGAGGTAGTAGTAATCAAGTAAAGGTGGGAGTATTGGTTTAAAATAAAAGTACCACTTTCACAAGTAAAAGTACCAAAGTAAAAGTTGTCTAAAAGTTATGTCTTTTAGACTGTGTGTGACTGTGTGACTGTGGGACTGGATGACGTATAATTTCCTTCCTCTCAACTCAGATAAAACTGACGTTATTGTATTTGGGCCTAAGAATCTAAGAAACGTGTTTTCCAACCACATCGTTACTTTAGATGACAATATCTGGCCCCCAGTAGTACTGCAAGGAATCTCGGAGTCATTTTTGACCAGGATTTGTAATTTACCTCACACATAAAACAAATCTCTAGAACATCCTTCTTCCACCTACGGAACATTGCCAAAATTAGGAGCATCCTGTCTCAAAGTGATGCTGAAAAACTGGTCCATCCATTCATTACTTCTAGATTGGACTACTGTAATTCTCTACTTTCAGGCTGCCCCAGTAACTCTCTGAAAAGCCTTCAATTAATCCAAAATGCTGCAGCAAGATCACTGACCCACCCTGAGCCTGGTTCTGCTCGGGGTTTCTTCTGTTAAAGGGAGTTTTTCCTCTCCACTGTTGCCTATAGCTGCCTAAGGGGGATTTGTTGGGTTTTCTCTAAGTGTCTGTATAGTCCTGACTTTCTTATGTAAAGTGCTTTGAGATGACTTTGTTGTCAATTGGGGTCATATAAATAAAGTTGAAGTGAATTGAATGGAAGTTCTCCACTCCACAACAATGTGAATTATTAGGGTCGAAGTTCACTGTTTGTAAAGCTGGAGCTGATTTTAATGACTTTAAGTGCTGACAGGTGGTTAACACATAATGATGCATTAGCATTTATGAGTTCCTCATATTTTTATAAAAAATATACAGTATTGTATCTATTAGCGTAATCACCCATTGGCCCAGCATTTGTCATTTAACACTGTTTGTCTACACATCTGATTTAATATCTCTGTGATATAAAACATGAGGATCAGAGTTTTTGCCACAACATGTACAACTGATAAGTGTTGTACATTATCCAATCAGACGTCAGTCTTTCAAATACACACGTTGCTGGAAAGTAGGAGTGTGACTCTGTCCCTCTCAAACAATTTGATCTAAAAACGATACACGTGCATTTGTAAAGATGTGATACAGTCCGATTTAGGGCTGTGCTCATTTGTATTATTTCCTCTGTTATTGATTCGAAGTTTTTATGTTACGCAGTGTATGAAGTACATTCACTAAAGTACATTTAACAATAGTTTTTCAAGTAGTTGTAGCATTTTTAATTTCACTCAACTAGAATTTGGAGGATAAAATTGTAATATTCACACTGCTACTTTTATTTCAGATGCCAAGTTGCATAAATAAGCAGCATAAATAATCATATATAATCATATATTATGATTGATCATTTTATTGATTTATTATGATTATGGGTTAATCACCTGTCAATATACAACGTACTGTAAATCAGTTCAACATTCATAACTACACCATTTATTTTTACATATAATTCATCAAATATTAAAATCCAGTAACAAATATTTATTATTCTGAAATAGATCCTCTTACTTAAGTAGAAGATCTGAGTTCTTCTCCAACACTTCTGGTGTTTTGACTTAAAAAGATCCATCAAAGATGAAAAAACGAAACATAAAGTTTTTAACATAGACGGTCACGTTTTGATTGCTAGTATCAAATTTTCAGCACACGTTGGTTAATTCCAAAACCCCTACTGAATCAAATCAATCTAACTAGAGCACAGCTAAATGTTCTCACAGTACACGTCACAGCTGGGATCTACAGCACAGCGTGAAAATTTGAGTTTGTAAATGTAAAAATAAATGAGGCATAATGAGTGACTGATTTGGCAAACGTGCTAAAGCCTGTTGTTATTATCCTTTGCAAAAGTCAGTTCGGAAAACTGACAGCATTTTGTTTCTAGCCAGCAATGACTGCTCCAATAATCTGTCCACTACTGTCTACTTGGTGACTGTGGCTCAGTAGGTAGAGCAGTTGTCCACCAATCCAAGGTCCAAAGTTTCCTTGAGCAAGACACTGAACCCCCATGTAGTAGCTCCCGGTAGGTGTTGGACCCTATTGGTTGGTGTGCGTGTGTGTGTGATTGTGAGGAAGGAAGGAAGAAAAGTGCAGAGCATTTACTATTTAAAATAACAAATGTTAATCCACGAGTAGATTATGGCTAAAGTGCTCTGCAGCCAGAGACTGTCTGTAGCAGTAGGTGCTGCACTGTGGTAACTCAGCGTAACAAGGGCAGGTCAGTTCGGAGTCAACGGTTCAGATACTCTGTGTAATGTTAATATTAAAGGAGATGGAGGCCAAAGTAATACATAACATGTCTCTATGTAAGAGCTCCAACAAACATGGTGAATGATCTCTTTCCTTGTTAATATTATGAAATATATACAGGCAAATATACATTTGAATAATATTTATAATATTTATAAGCAGACTAGCCCACTTTTAGATGTCATCCATGCGAAAGCCTTCTTCAAAGGTATTTTGCACTGCACTCTGGTTGTTTTCAGGCACACATTCTTTGTGCGTATATGCCCCACGGCTTGTACGTACGTCTTCTGTACGTATGGAACACAGTGAAAACCAAACAGTGCGGATTTATCTGTGCGTGGATAAACAGAAATGCAATATTCAAAGGGAAGCTTCAAAAGTAACAGCACTGATGTTCAAAGACAGAGCAGCTAAAGACTCAGCAAGGATCAGCGCTAATTCCTTTAAAGAGTGTGTGTGTGTGTGTGTTTCCACAGACATAGGAGGAAGACGAAAGCAACATATACAAGATGAAGGAGAGAAAGGGGAAGTGGTGGAGAGGTGAGTAAGGGATAGACGTGCATGACGGTAGAGATGGATGATGGAGGAAGAGACGCAGTACGACTTCTGCCTTCCCACCTCAGCTTAAATTTAATACTCACTCGTTTCATTTAACTCACCACCCACATGCCGCTGCGTCTCATCATGCACACAAACCTGCGCACACACAAACACACAAGCAGACGCAAAACAAAGACAGCCAGCAATTATGAGACAGTGTACACAAACACCACCTACTGAGCCACGCATCCAAAACACACATTTTATCTGCGTACAGCAGTACCTCCTAGCACTTCACAATGTCTTCACTGAGCACAATGCATTACACACACACACACACACACACACACACACACAGAAGCAGTGACAAAGACAGATACAGCGCATCATCAAGCGGCCTCGTAGGTGGTCTCTCTCCTCTTTTTCTCTCTCCTACACTCCATCTCTGTCTCTTTCATCCTGTCTGCTCCACTTCCACGTTCAGTGTGACGACGTCGCCTCCAGGATAATGAGGCTGAAGATTAAGCTGCAACTTTCAGAACCAGCGACGTGGGCTTCCCGATGAATGCTGATGAATTAAACCACTGGCCATTCGCCATCTGTCCCATGTCTGTTTTTCCAATGGTTTCCTACCGAAGCCACATTTAGCCGATGTTAAACCACAACCCTTGTACGCTGCATTATCTTTATGTTCCTGTCAAAGCTACTTTCCCATCACATGCTGAAGGACTTTAAGCCGTTTATAGACCGGATCCAACTTGACGTGTTCAAGGATTCCACGACATCCCGGATTTAGATGTTTTTTCTAGCGTCGCCTTTCACTTGTTATTGGGCTACAGATGGTGAGGACCCTCAACGTCTATGTTTTCTTTGACATATCATCTCAGAAGTTTGGAACCTCACCAGGAACTTTCATTGTTGTTTCTGAATGCAGAGGAATTTTAAATCTGCCCCTGCATTAAATTGTGCTACCAGACAATAATAAAAATTTAAGGAGCACAAAACATTTTTGATGTCAACACGGCATAAGGGTTTAAAGCTAGAGGCTAGAGGCACTTTGAGAAACCGTTGTGGTTTGGGTAACATGCTAAATGTCTTTCTGCAATGACGGTAATATTTACAATGTGCTTCATGTTCAAAGCATGCATTTTTAAAAAGACAAAAAAATCAAAGGAACACGAGTGTGTGTAGCAATTTGCAATCTTTGGACAGTTAGTTTTAACTCTTGTCTCTTTAAGGTCCCCGTCTCCTTGAGTCCACTCTGCTCTGAGTGGCTTGACTGGTCAGTGATGTGCCCAACACAGTGGTGAACTGTGGATGTAATATGGCAGCAATGGATATATAGAGGTCGATTTACAGACTGACAATGTTTGTAGGTAGGGTGGACAGAATGCGTGGAGAAGGGCCAGAGAAGAACAAAGGAGAGTCACTTAACAGAGTGGGTGGACACAAGAGACAGAGACACATAAAAACATTTCAAAAAGTGTGTGTTTCTTCTAGATGACATTTTAGAAATCAGGCATTGTTTGATATGGATGCCCGTCATCACAATGGTTAAGTCACAGCTAAAAAAGGAATATTGTGTATTGCCCCTTAAGATACATCACGTGGGGAAAAGAACATCCTGCAGGGCAATGTCAACAATTGTAACCTTAGGTGATCTCAGAACCAAAAGCAAACGTTCCATCCAACGTCGACGAAGGAATACGATCAAGTGATCAGCTGGTAAGTCTCCCCGGATTTATTAATTTATACATTAGCTTTAAATTCCTTTGGAAACATTTATATTCCACATGTACTTATGTTCTGACTCAGAGACAAGCGTGAAAAAAGATCAAGATCATTTGGAGGAATCTGACAATCATTTGGATGTTGTCGTCATAATGACGTCAGGATTTTTCAAGGTTGGGCTTTACAACACAACACCTGCAGTACATATTGGAAAAGGTGTTTTCTGTTGGCTGAAATAAAGGAAAAAATATGAGCTTGACTAATAATTAACATGATGGCCTAAGAGGATTATTACTGGTTGCAAATTTTTGACCTCTCATCTGTAACTGTTCTTTGTTTCTAATGTAAAAATTAAACTCTAAATGACATGCAGTCCAACAACCAACCAATGCAGATGAAGGAATTTCAAATCATATTTTGCTGCTGCTCTGTTATTTGTGTGAGCAGCAGATTCAAATTTCCGTCCTCTTGCTTTTATTTCGCAGTCTTTGAGCGAGTGCTGCCGTGCTGGTGGCCAAATGTCGGGATAAGAAAGTGTGCGATGCCTGGAGCTGTGCTCAGATTCACTGATTTACATCTGACCCCCGTCTGATCTTTGTTCGAGTCCTGCTGATCTAAGAGATGCTTGTAAGAGATGACAGATGCAGATTCGGCAACAGTTTGCATGAACTGACACTGACCCATAAAACAAGTCAGAGATGGAGCAAGTGAAAGGGATAATTACGAGAAGGACTTCCATCATTTCATAAGCAATATTAACAGGCTCCACACTCTTCCAAATGTCTTCTGAACTTGAAGGGGGAAAAAAGAACCATTTTCACATCCCGTTGCATCTTATTCCACACACATGCACACACACAACAGCAAGGAAAGGCAGTCTTTCAAGTGTGCAAATAGAAGACGCAAAAGCAGTGAGGGACAGATGGGAAACAGTTTGCTTAAATTTACAGTCACTTGAAATTCTGTCGAGTTTCCCAATGTAAAAATCCATAAAGGAGTGTCAAATCTCCTTGTTATGCCTCCTCCAGCACCACGCACACTGGGTAAACATGGTGGGGGAGAGATAGGAAGGAGGGAAAGCGGAGAGGGGGAGAGAATAAGAGTGAAGAAAAAAAGAGGATTAGGGAGAAGAGACAAATGAGAGAAGAGTGCAACAATTAGGAATGAGGGAATGAAAAAAGAGAAAGGAAGGGTGTGAGAAAGGCTCCGAAAGAGGAGGATGAAGCAGAGCAGGCCAGAAAAAGATAGCAGCCATGAAAGTTTAATGTCCTCGCTGCTGCCCATCTAAACAGAACAAGGTGGAAGGAGAAGGAGGTGAAGCTAAGCAGGTGAAGAGGATGTTCAGGAGGAGGTGGAGGGGCAGGAACACACACATAACATCCACACACACACACACCCGTGTGAGACTCTCCCTCTCGTGGGCCGGGAAAAAAAAAACACACACTTGCATTTAAAGTGCCTACATGGCAATCGCATCATGGTCGTCACTTATCTATTATTCAGCAGTAAAGGCGAGCGGAGGAAAACAGGCGCTAAATAAAGAAGGGGAGCAGAGGCAACACAGACTCAGAGAGCGAGAGGCCTGAAGATGTGTTTTTTATTAGGGGCAGCACTCAAACACTGTGTCAGGACCAAGATGGGAGTTGGATTATTTCAACAATCTGTCCCCCGGGGGTCTCACGGTCAAGTGATCAGTGTCTTATTTCATTTTTAAAGCTGCACTCACAACACAGCACTAGCAATAGCTCTAGTAAAGTCCAAATAGTAATGTCAGACCAGATGCAATAGCAATAAGAACTGAAATCCAAGACAAACGCAGCGGGACTGATCTCGGGGTAAATACTGTCATGACAAACACTTCAGCAGAAGGTCCATGCAGTGAGTTCTACTACAGAGTCATGTCATTTGGACATGACTCCTGAAGGACATAGTTTGGAGTCACAGTGGGCTCACATTGCAGCCACAAGCCAAACTGGGCCGAATCCTCCACAGACTAGAACTCCTCCAGTAACAGCTGTGAATGAAGGCGGACTGAGCTGTGCAGAGCAGAAAGTTTAACATTCAGGGCCACAGGTGGTGGATATTTCATACAGTATTGATTTATTCCTTTAAAGTCCTCAGCTTTGGGGAAGTCTAAAGGATGATGTTTTCACCTGGATTCATCTCATGAGTAAAGCTCATAAAAAAGATAAATTGTTGTGTCACATCAAGAGAAGAACACTTGCTTGTTAACTGATGTGTATTTGCTTTGGTGTGTGATGGCATTGAAGCACCAGTGAATTAATCTCAGACAGACAGAAAGAAAGAGCAGGAACAAAGCCTTTAAGAATTAAAGCCGCTTCTCTTTGACCCCAAGTCAACTCCGAAGCACAATGAGATCCATATTTAAACACGGCGTTCACTGCTCCGCTAGCTCACGCTATCACACGGCATGAATAAAGACGCCACTCAAGTCGGCAGCGAAGGCAGCGGCAAACAAACAAACACGCAAACGCTCCGGGAGGCGGCGTCTTGCAGCTTATGAAATCCACGCGGATGCCTGCCGGCGTCCTCTGTGGAGCAGGCCCGTGCTGAAAGGCTGATCAAAGAGGCCGTTATTGGAGACAATTGGAGTGAAGTGCCGCTGCTCACGAGCTGGAGCTCTGCCTCTCGCCCTCGCTAACCTCTTCTCCACCCTCTCTTCCTCTTTCTGAATCTCCCTCTCCTCTGTCTCTGCATTCACCTGTTCGCCACTTTTAACCTCCTGTACTTGCTTTGCCCCAATCGCAGCTTTCCAGCACTTACACTTGGCCTTTGTATGCTGTCAGAGCTCGTCAGGAAATGAGCACTGAGAACATGTTGCACATAACAGCAAATATTCCTTTAAAAATAATCAGGATTTATACATTTGCTGTGTATCTACAATTATATGAAAGCAGTTTCCCTTGTATTATTGTCATATAGGGTGCAAATAATTTTATTAAACTTACTAACTCACAAAACCTTCTATTCAATGTGCAAATATCGCCATTGATGCTAAAAGGTTACTAAAATAAATGTTTCTACAGCAAAAGCCTGAACAGACACGAAACGAAAAACAAACCTCTACTGACACGTCCGCCAGGCCGTGAACGCCTCATGTACGGAGCCCCAGAGCTGCTGATGAGATTCAGTTACTGTAATGCTGCTACATGTAAAAGTAAAGCCCTCCCACAAAGACAAATACAGCATTTACAGTAATTACCAGAATTGACAAGCTGTTATTATGAATTAGAGTCCTGGAACTTCCAGGCTGTTTGTTTGCAGAAGTTATTGCTAAAGATTGCGCATGGATGCTCTGCAGGAAATGGGGATGAACTGCTCCACACCGAGTGCAACGTTCCGGTGTAGCCCAAACCAAACTTGCGCACCACAAAACCCACCTGGGGAGTGAGCAATACAGTAGGACAACACGTAATGGATCAATAATGCAGTGATACTCTAACATCAGTACCGGTTCCTTAATCATTTTCAGGTACAGATGAATAAAATCCATTTGATCCAAAAACAAACCATGCTATGCTGCAGATCTTTAGTTTAACATTTTATCTTTTAGCGTCTTGGCAGTTTTGCACAACAGGAGCATTGCGTGGATGATGTCCATGTCAGTTTAAAATCATTTTAGATTTAATGTAGCGTTGGTTAGGACTGACTTAGTTTGAGCTTAGTGAAACTAATAATCGGACAAATGTCTCTCATACAAAAATGTATTAATTTTTACAAAAGCAAAAAAAAAATACTGGATGTAAGCACAGCCAACAGAAACTGTCTCTCTGAGTTGAGGGGGTTAAATGCCAGGTAAAGCTGAAATTACTGTCTGTTTCTGATTAGTTTATGTGCTTTACCAAATAAACGAGCTCCTGCAGCTCACCTCACCGTTTTTTGGTGAGAGAGAACAGACCACAATATTAAAACTGCTCATGGCTTTCCTCACACCAGAACATCCAAGTAGTTTCTTACATTCAGATGCTTTTGATGTAAAACACACACACTGTCGCGTCCTGTACTAACATTTGCTATGATGCAGCACGACCTGCGTCTCAGCCACTCGGTAAAAGTTGCTGTAAAGTCAGAAATTTTCCCAAAAAGTCTCTTCAATCCTAAATCGCGCTGTAGACCTCGGCTGTTGCCCGAAAAACAATTAAAAACACACCAGCCTGTGAGTGACGGTCCCGTTGTTCAAAAACATTGCCTCAAATGCTCTGAATCGTATTAAGTTTGTGCAGCGGTCTGATGTAAGCACAAGTAAACTCCACGTGTGCGACATCTCCTCTTTCTCAGCACAAACATCTCAGCAATTTTTATCAAAAACATTTTAGAATGAAGAAAAGAAAGGCCTTGAAAGAGAGCCACAACCTCCAACGTGGCTTTCATCAGCGCTGACTGGGACTTGTACATCGATGGAATCAGAGCCAAGTGAACACGAGTACATGAAAGTGTGAGTGGTTCAGCATTACTAAGTCACTCACAAAACACTCATGTTCTAAACGCTAAATGTTTGTGTTAATACAGTTATTGACAGCTGCAGCTGCAGGGGTCACCATGACAAGGAAAGAGGACCAAAGTTTAGCGTCAGTCTGAAAGTGTAAGCTTTCCCGGGATTACTCTCCCTCCCTGTCATCTCCTCCACGTTCCCATCTCCCCGTGTGAATTTCATCTCATGCCTCTTCTGTGCTCGCCACTTCTCCCCCCTCGCCTGCAGCGTTCACCATCCCTGACAAAGCCTTGAGCGGCTGCCAGCAGCCCCCGAGAGCCGGCTGACTTCCTGCTAAAAATAAGGGCTGAGGGAAGAATCGCAGAGAGCTGCCACTGAGTGAGAGGGAGCCAGAGAGAGCGGACAGAAATGGGAGACGTGTTTGGAGAAAAGGGGAGCAGGAGGGAGGAGGACGATCAGTTTGAAGGAGGACAGGGGAAATGAAGACAAGTCCATAAAAACTATGAGAAAAGTAGGAATATAAAGCAAGACAGGGACGAGGCTCCATGGCAGGAAAGACAAAGGAGCAGAAAGTTCGGGAGCAGATGGTGTTACCTGACCAAAGAGACTCCTCTGAACTGAATACGCTACACCTGATCTCTCTGTAAATCTGCTCAGCACACACTAAACAGCAGGAGCCACATTCATCTACAGAATGAGACGGTGTGTGTGTGTGTGTGTAAGACAGAGAGAATAGGAAGATCCAGCGTATAAATATTTATAGGCTACAAGCAGACGAGAGGAAGAGATGGCAGTCGCAGGGAAGGAGAGCGGGACGGGCTGGAGAGAGGAGAGACTGACTTCAGAGGCAGCAGCAGGCGTGTTTGGCTCGGTTTATCTTTTCCTTTCCGTCTCTCCCGTTGACTCTCTCGCGGCTGGAGTGCGGGCTAGCGGATTTGCAGCTTGCGCTCCCTGCAGATCCTGTGTGTGTGTGTGTCTGTGTGTGTGAGTGTGAAACAGAGGATGAGGAAGGGAAGGACAAGAAGTTCTCCCCTTATCTCCCCCCACTTTCTCCTCCAAAGACACAGCAGAACACACAAAAGGCCTGAGCCCAAGCTAACAGGCGCGTGCCGTTCTCTAGGAGCTGATGGCGGTGACGGTGGTGACGATGGTTGGGGACAATAGTAGAGCTGTTCAACTGTTTTTCATTTTTCTCTTTCTATTGCATGGCTTCTTACGGGGTCACCTGGATCCAACAGATATCATGTAGTGATGATAAAACTTCCACTTGATTCTAACTCAGTGCAGCGATAAGATGGAGGCTGGTGAATTCCAGCTCTTACACATTTCCTTGACAAAAGTTTGAGACGTGCTGCAGAAACGTCTCTCAGTACAAACTCACACTTTACAGCTTCCACCTTTACTGTCAGGATCCCACTGTCTAGTAAGACACTCGTTTAAAGGGAGTCAAAATTCAAAGTAATTGATTCATTACTGCTTAATAACTCATGTCCCAATTTATTAGAAATCCATTATAAAAACAGAGATAAGCAAGAAAAATAATGTGACAGAGAGTCCACCATGGCTCGACCCACCACTGCTGTTAAATACGACTTCTTGATTGACCGAATGTCTACAACAAAGATGGTGATAATGTAACAAACATCTATGAAGCCTCTTTAAGGGAAAATGCAGCAGCTAAAATTTTAAAATGAATATGCGCTTTTCAATATTTTATAATATGAATGGAGGAAAACGGAGAAACTCTGTTCTCCTGGTGTGAGAAATCAAATTGTTTGCATTTCTGCCTTTAAATAAAACCAGAAAGCATCTATGTGTTCACGTTTTTACCGTGCAGGAAAATGTAACCTGTCGCTAACATAAAACTCAAAATCAAGATGCGTTCGGCGGCCCTCATTCTCCCTGCTCCGCTCTTCTATCATCTGCTACACTTCACCACACTCTGGAAAGCCCTTCAGGTATGAGTCACTATCAAATTACAATAGATAATAAAACACTGCAAAATACACTAGTCAAGTGGAAATCAGAGGAACTGGTTGGTAAGGATCGTAGCATCATTTTAAGCTTATTCTTCCAAAAACAACATTCAAAAAATGTTTCACACTGTAACTTTAAATAGCATTTTGGACTTACCTTTATGTTTTTATGAAAATGGAAATTATAGGCTCGCAATTGTACACGCAGAGCGGTATAACAATTACAACTAAAAACTACTATTGGCGAAAACAGTAAAAATATTATTAGAGTTTGATTAGGCGCCTGGTGGCCTACAGGTTAAGGTGTGTGAGCTTCCACCGTCTCTACTGTCTTTAATAAGGCATGAATCAGCCGCAGTGACGTTAAGCTGCACAGATGTGAACTGGAATGTCTCTGCAGCCTCATCAGAGCTGAGAGAAGCACAAAACCAACCCGAGCCATGCTACACAACATCGCACATAAAGGCCCATACTGCAGGTTTTGTCTACCACAAATCACACGCAGGCCATGTTCGCATTACTGCCCAAAGCGCAGCACTTCCTGGCAGCAGCTGCCTTTCATTCATTCTCTTGGGCTCTGAAAATCGACTCGCAGAGACTTTCTGTCCAGCACAGGGACCATTGTGAAAATTCTAATTGTGTGAAAGTGCAGTTATGAGCAGAAAGCATCCAAAAAACTTGTGTTCGACAAACCTCTCAAAGATTTCAGAATCAGAAACCACAGCATGCAGTATTCATCAGTTCTGTCGTCAGGATGTTGGATACAGAAGACAACTCGAACAGACTGTGAATACAGTCAGTTTGTACATTTCTGAATTTGACTTGAATTCCTAATGTTTACAGTGTCCTAACTAACTATTCAAATGTAATCAATCTAAAAACATGTGCCACGTTATGGAAAATGGTCAACACTGAGGTGAGGTTGATGTTTACGTGGAGCTGGTACGGTCCCTTAAGTGTAGTTTACTGTAGCAGTGAGATTAATTCGCTGTTCAAAGTTTTCCCCAAAACTTTCAACGCTGCACCCAGAGCGAGTAAATTTAGCCAGCAACTGACCCCAGCCTCATTACTCGAGCGTCACAAGGGGACCCAGTTACAGAAACCGGGTCCTGGAAGATGCTGACCTAGCCAGTCGTTGAACTTCTTGACCTCGGAGGGCAGCCCTAGCTCGGTGAAGTCTCCGGCGTGGATGAACACGTCGCCGTACGGCATCTGGATGGAGTCGGTGCGGGAGTGAGTGTCTGAGATGCACACAAAGCGGGTGTAGCCAGGCGGCTTGGGCGTGTCATGGGGCATCGGGTCCACCCTGAGAAGAGGAAAGGACCAGAGGAGAAAAAAGTGTGAGGGAAAGACAAATGAAAACGGGGTCACCGCGGTGCTCGGTGCACTTTACAAGCAGTGGAGAAAGAGAGCGGCACTGTATGTGATGTCTCTGTGGTAAGAGGCTGACAATGAAAGAAGTTTGAATTAGTCGCCAGAAAGAAAAAAAATCATCCCTACAGACTGAGGCAGAGGAGGAAACAAGAAGCGAGAGCGAGAGAGGCCATAATAAAAGCACGCCGCTGAGAGAGACAGAAAGAGAAATGTGCAGAGATAGAAAAAGAATAAAGTGCAGATATAGAAAAAGAGCTGAGTCCTGTGGGACTTCCAGCGAGTGTGCACATCCAGGGGGTCTCCAGGGGGACAGGGGGAGCTGGTGAATAACCATGGCCCACTTTAGTGAGCTCTGCTTCAGGTACGACAACAACCAGCCCTGCTTCCTCCTCCTCCTCCTCCTCCACAAGAGAGACACATATGCATGCACGCAAGTGTGAGAGACAAACTAATGAAATACAGAAGAGGGTTCGTGAAAACGGTTTCATTTCCACTAAGAAATGGAAAAGGCAGTAAAGTGATGGAGCCCCACAGAGAAGTTCTCCTCCTCAGCATCTTCGCCTACACTGCAATGACTTAAGCTAGACAGAGTTCAGTGTTTAATAATAATTTCTCAGTAAAAGCGAGCAAGAAAAGAGGTTTTCTCCTTTTCTCCTTGTACGTTTAAATAGATGCACTCACATGTGGACGTGCGGCGGCTGGAAGCGTCCCTGGTTGATGTTGTAGAAGGTGAAGGCCTGAGTGGGGTTGGTGCTGTACTCGTCCACTTCCACCGCCGTCCTGCTGCCTCTCTGGGCATGTGACTGAGCCTGAGACTGCTGCCGCCTCACCGCCATGATCTCTGACAAGGTGAAGGCCATGGCACACGGGTGGGTTGAGCAGAGCAAGACGTCAGATCGGGAGGTTTAGCCGATGGCTGCGTTTGCTTTAGGACAGAGGGTGGAGAGTCCCAGGCCGAGGCGTCCTGACAAGCTCAAAGCCTCAGTGAGCTCACGGTCCCTGCGAGCTGAGGAGACACCATCACCTCCTCCCTCTGCTTCTTTACCTGAGAGACAGAGCGGAGCACAGCTGGCATGAAGTGTGAGCGGTAAAAACTCATTCACAATAGTGGAACCTTCAGTTTATTTGGTTAAACGCATTTCTGTAAAAATGTATATATTCAAACATTCTCTTGTGTCAGATTTTAAAATGGGAGCATTTGTTTGCAAGTAAGATTTTACAGTGTAAAATATATTTTTCTGTCACAAAACTGAAGCCATTAAACATTAACACAGAATCAGTCAGACAATTAGTTTTTTTAATTAAGTAGTTGCTTAATTTTTCAGAGACGAGAGACGGGAAAAAAACACCTCTGTAATAGAGGTTTGGTCAGGGACATCTGGACTTGTGTCACCTATAAAATGACATTTATTAACAGAAACAGGCTAGTAAAATTAATTTAAACGATGCAATAAAAATGGATCTTTGCAAGAAGTCTGGAAATAACTGTGCAGATAAATTCAGTATCAATGTGTTCTCAGTGTCTCTCTGGCAAATTTAACTTGCTTTCAATTACGGTGCCTTAAAAAACGCTTGCAGTTTTTAAGATTGGTCTGCGCATCATCCATTTTCAAACTTCATTTTTTTTTCAGTTCAAATTGTCTAAATGTGGTTTGACAATTTACGAAATAAGAGGCTAAAGAAGATGGTCATGCGAATGGCTTCAGGTAAGTATCGTTTTCATATATGATCAGCACCATCACATTCACTGATGTAGAGGGCAGCCTTAGACCTTATGTATTATCACAGCAGACATCCAGCTTTCCCCTCACACACTATCTGCTCACTGTCAAAGAGTCCAGCCGCTGTCCTTGACCTCTCACTATTTAGTGACTGGAAGCCGGCTGGACGTCAGCTGGGAACCGGCTGAGAACCGGCTGAGAACCGGCTGGCAGCTCACACAACAGTTAAAACTACAAACGCAGCTTGAACTAGCACCAGCGTGACACACCAAGTGCCTTCTGCTACACTCCACCATGCTCTGCAGCCCTTCAGATATCACAGTATCCAATAACAAGAAATCAAAATACAGAAACAACTAATCAAACAGAAAGAACTGAAACGTGTTCCAAGAACAAATAATTATCTCTGCACTGCTGCCAGCGCTGCTTTATTGCCCTGGGTCACAGGAGATGTCTGCAGAACTTTTCCACATCACGATAAGTTTCACGGTGTATTTATACAAAAACAACCTTCAAAAAAGTTTCATGCTGTGGCTTTAAGTAAATAAAGCCAGAGATTGAGCAATTTTGATTGTCTTCTGAATTACACTGAATTTGAGGTGGAAACCAAAGCATATTCACAATAGTCAAAAATCACAGTTCATAAAAGAGTAAATTTCATGTTTATGTGCCAGCGTTATGTAAACTGACATAAGCGGGAATCTAATTTCATTTTTTCAAAACTGCTTACAGGCATTTAATGAATCTTTTGCTCATTTGCATTAAGATGACACACATGCATTATATGACACAAAACACGACTCTGCATGTCTTATCGGGTCCTTTGTGCTTTTTGCAGTGTGACACTGTCACAGATTGTAAAAGGCTGTTCTACTTAAGTGTTTCATAAATTAATCAATACACAAGTGCAGTGCAGTAACATTTTTTCTTCTTTCCAAATGCAGTATTTTGGAACATGTAAACGTTTCTAAATTTGATAAGACCAATTTCCTGAAGTCTCCTCTACTTTTCTCAAAACAGTAAAACTTAATTCACAAAACCTTTAACTTCAGGTAAAATCAAACATTCAGCTCATAAACTATTTGGTCTTTGCTCAAAACCAACCAACCACTGCAATGAGACAAAAAACAAAACCAGCAGTCACTACACACACAAAAAAAAATCCATATTCAGGTATTTAGCATGTTTTTGTGTTTATGAAAAATGACATTTATTTGACTGTATATATGCTAGAAAAGCAGGACGAATAAAGAACACCGTCAACCATTTATTGTTCCTCTGGCCTGAGAACAATACACAGAATTTTATGTGGCTGGCGTCATTTTACAGTACCATTATCAGTATTTCCTCAAATACTTTTAATGTTTTTCTAGAATCTACAGTAGAGAGACATCATACTTTCGGAAGGACCAAAACATGTGTTCCTCTAATTCCCTCCATTGCTCAAAGCCACAGTCCAACTCACACACGTCGCTTGCATTTGTGTGTTTTTATGTGTTGTATGTTAACAGATTTCTGCAAAAATTAATTTGATCGGTTCGATTTGGCAGTTGATATCTTGGTAGTGAGAATGCAGTTTCAAGGGTTTTTTAAATGAAAAATAAGTGAAAATTGGCCCAATGTGGAATTGAAGCAGCAACTATGACACGTGGATGCAGTGGTGTAGGGGCTGAGGTTGGCATGGCGATGGAGAAAGCTTTGCTTTCTGCCACAGCAGCATCCAACGTTATGCTTCCCTTATCTCACATGAGGCTGTCCTCGCTCGTCCCTCTCGTTCGTAGAGTAACCTTTGACCCCCAGGAAAGCTCCTCTGTGTTTTCACAGAGACACTAATGAGGAGGCTGAGAGGAAGCTCATAGTTTTGCAGATGTGCTGTGAGGCTTTAAGTGACAGATTTCAGAAATTGTGTGACGTGCAAAGATTTTGTGTGAAAGCAACTGTAAGAAAAAAAAAACCTGAAAGCAACCTAAAAATACAACAAATGACAGAAATGAACAAATCCTTGATTTTAGAAGAGTGTAAGCTCAGTGCACGCAAAGAAAGAGGCATTCGGTGTTATTTGTGTTCTTTGAAAAACGTCTTGTGTCCTGTCGCTTCATTTTAGAGACATTAAATAATGAATATCTTTCCAGCGCCTTCCCCTGCTGTGCGGGGTCCTCGCAGACATGTGCCGCCCATCAAGGCTCACATTCAGCTCTGCGGCTTATTTTTCCGAGGCTCCGGCAACTGCTGGGAGGGAGCAGAGCCTCCGAGAGGTGCTGAGATGACGGGGATGCTGGGAGACGGAGGTGATAATTTGGGGACAGGCGGCTTTGGCAAAGTCCGCCTGGACTGGCGTGCGATGTCGACGCGCCATCTCCGTTCCCCATTCACTGCAACCTCACACGCTGACAGCACACTGACGTGACAGATACACACTTCACACTTCACACCGCGCTTGTTTGTCACGGGCAAATCCCAGCATGCTCGGCGTGGACGCGTTTCAGCAGCGTGCTGTGTGCGTGCACGCAGGCTGATGTGTGTGCAGGCGTATATCAATGTGTTTCCGTTGTCGTGAGTGTGACAGTGACAGTCGCTCGCGCTGCCCGTGTGAGACGGGAGAGAAATCCATTGGCAGATGCTGAGCGAGGAAAACGTGCTGCACTCAGAGGCAGAATTCTCCATCATGCAGGCTACGCTACTTTGACAGCCCCCTACGTCCACGATCCACACAGAAAGCTCGGTTTCTTTTATCTCTCTGTCTTTTCACGACGGTTTTTCCACATTCACATTCAACTTTCACCATTTGTAGCAAAAGTTTCAAGTCACTAAGATAGACTCAGACTCACTGAATGTGCGTGTGTGTGTGTGTGTTGTGTGAGCACAGACCCAAAATTTGATAAGAAATCAGAACTAGGGATGTGAAACTCAGAAGCCAGAACCAGTCCACAGTGTGTGACGCTGGTTTGTGTAGAGAATTTCCTCTGTGTGTAATAAGAAAGTGTTCCAGGTGTGTGACGCTTAAAGTTCAGTCCAGCAAGTCCAGTTTGGGTGAGCACACCCACACGCGGGGACCCTAACACTACACAACTCTTTCTTGGGTGAGAAGAGGAGGGTGATGATTTTAGGAGACTGGAAAATGATTTAATCTCACAGCAACTAGTTCTGTGGAGGCAGGAAACAGGCCCTGAAAGCTGTCACACACACTCCACGACTTCTCTTACTCTGTCCTCCATTCGTTGCTTTAGGACTACAACGACACACGGACGACACAGGAGGTGCATCAGCCATGTTCAGACAGGAAGTGTGTGTGACAGTACAAACACGCCTTCATTTAATCCTCCGTTGAGCCGTGTGTACCGGCTGTATGATACACACGTCAGAGCCTGAAGCCGAGTTTGTGTCGTCTGTGGACCACAACACTCACAGGGTCCAATGATCCGCATTTATTGAAATAAAAGTGTCTGGACACAGCTTGAGGACTCACTGCTCCTAGCATACATGTGTGGACAGGAGATAATGAGATGCAGTCAAGAGGACGCGTCCCAGTCAGACTGAGCTGGTAATTCACCTGATTTTCTTTTGGTTTTACTTTGATAATTTAATTTAATTTTGTGGATTTGAGCTTTAGTTTGGTTTAATCTGTGAGAGACATGTCAAATTGAGTTAGTCTGCCGTCTGTGCTTTACTCGCTTTCAGTCAGACATGTCCACACGTCCTGCACAGTGAACGTCCCCTGGCCTTAACAGTAAAGCATGGCAGTGATTTGCTTATTGCACAAACTATTTTAGAACACGAACGACCACAACAGTTCAGGAGAAGATGTGAAGATCACTTTTCTTCTGGTGCAGAGCAGAGATGAGGATTCGTGGAATTACTGCTGCAGCAAACGTAAAGTAGACGTAGCCCCTCATGATTATTTACAGAACTGCGATTTCAAAATTTCCAACAAAAAGTTTCAACACAAACAGCAACAAAAAGCAGCAGAGGATTAAAATCAACACATTAGGAGGTTTATTTGTCTTTGCTCATGTACGGAGGAGGGTGGGGCCAATTACAATTTTCTCTGAAAAAAGACTTTAATAAAAAAAGTTGGGGTTTTGAGTTTATCCAGAATTCGGAGGAAAAAAAATCTGAATTACGTAGAGAATTGTGGCATTAATCTCAAAATTCTAAAAGAAAAGTGAGCTGAAATTGTTGGTCAATGCATTAGTCAGACTTCTGCATCATTAGGGGCTGTTGCAGACGGCCTTTTATCGGGCTCCATTTTCACAGAACAGGCGACTTTAAGGAAAGTCACCGGGGCTCCAGCATAAGTGGCCCTGAATCTAATGGGCCCCCAGCCTGTTCAATAATCCATCCACTGAGAAGTGATGAGAACAAGCCCCCGGCAGCAGCAGCAGCGCACACACACACACACACACACACACACACACACACACACACTGCTGCTGCCTGATTGATGCTCGCTCCTCCTGGGGACATTCTCCCATTTAACAAGTGGCCGTCACATTAGACTGTGTGGCAATCTTCTCTGCTCATCCGCTCATTTTCTGCTACATATGGACACACACAGAAGATTAAAGTGCATCTGAGTGTGGCGCTGAATTACAGGATCTGTTTTATGTGTAGCCTGGAGTGTGTGTGTGCTGGTGTGTGCAAAATGTGGGGAAAGAGGCAAGAAACTGTGATAAAAAAAAAAAGAAAAATGTGGAAGAAGCAGAATAAAAATCTGACATGTTGCTGTGTTGCAGCTACTTTTAAAACTCACTAACCTTTGAACTTGGTCAACCTGGGTTTGTCTTACAGGCAGAATTTTGCAGAGTTCACAATCAGCTTGCTGCTGTGTGTCATCTCTCCACTGCTCGCACAGTCTGCGCTCTGTTTAACTGAACTACAATCAAACTTTTCAGCCATTTGGTCCCACGGGCTGCGCCAACTGTCTCTCTCTGAGCCACGCCGGCTGTTTGGAGGCTCCGGCAAAGCCTCCTCAGCCGGTCCTGCGCTCGGGCACCTTTGGATGTGGCGCGCCTCAAAGCTGATCCGACGCACGGCAAACGCCTCTGCTGGAGAACCTTGCGCCTCAATTCAAACCGAATCCAGCGCTCCACATCAGTGTGCGGGCTGCACCGGGAGCCGAGCTCTGCACAAATGCACATGGAAGATGAAGAAGACTCAACTTACCGGCGGTCGATGCCGAGGAGGCTGCTCGGCGACGGATGCGGCGGTGGGATGCTGCGTGTGCGCTCGGAGAGACGCGCTGGTCAGTTTGAATTGGCACCCCGAGGTGCGCCGGTGTGAGGAGACAGAGGCGCGATTCCTCTCTCTCTCTCTCTCTCTCTCTCTCTCTCTCTCTCTCTCGGATGTGTCCTGCCCACCGTGTTTCCTGTTTCCCGGTGAGGGTACGATGAGAAGGAGCAGAGAGGGAGGGGAGGGGAGGGGAGGGGAGGGGGGGGGAGCCGAGAGCTCGCCTTCTCCTGTCCCTGCTTCTCCTCACCTTCACCTGAAGCTGAACCTTGCAGCTCCCACCGGGACCGCCAGGGCCGTGTCCAGGATTCCAAAGACTGAGGTCATGAGCCCATTATTCCCCACCACCCTAAGGACATGTTGGACTTTTTTATTCACTCACTTAGAGCTTTCAAGCATGGATATTAAAATGATTTCTTTTCATTTCTTCTGACTTTTAAAAAATAATCAGGTCATTTTTCTTTTGGTTCATTAAAACAACTGAGCACTTTCAAAATCTTTCACTTCGTCATTACCGTTTTTGAATGACCATAAATAGAAACTTTCTACGTGATTGTGAAAAATAATCTCTAAACAACATCGTATTTATAAGACACATATTGGGAAATTAACCCAAATCAATTGTAGTATTTGCAGAAAAATGAACTTCAATTATTAAACGTAAAATTACTAATTTACACATAGATAAACTACTGTTGGTGTGTTGTACGTGGCAAATTTCATCACATTTAAACCTCTGCTTGGTAAAACAAATCCCTGTTTTCTATTACTGTAAAATGCAGTAGCACATGATACTATATATCGCAAAGGAAAACTTCAAGCCGATTGAGTTATGTGGGAAAACAAGCAAAAATAGAATATTGCAAACACACAGAGACTCTGGACTCTTCAGGTCCCTGTACCAGCATCCATCCAACAATATGTCCCCGCTTGTTCTAAAATATGAGTCCATCCACCTCTGACATGCATTTATGTTATTGATGAGAATATTTGTAGATAATAAGTGACATTCTGATCAGAATGTCACTATCTCTTTTTATACCAATTTATACATGGTTTGGTAGAAATTGATAAATTCATGTCTTTCTCCTCAGATAAATAAAGGAAAACAAATGCAGCCTCCCATCATTTATCATTTTTAAATCCCCACCTCTGCTCCTGTTTATCCACAGGTATCCACTGGGATTTCGGTGGGTGATGACCGAAACAAACAGACCACAACCTGGAGCTCAAACACCCAAATGAATCCAAACGGTTGAGCTGGAGGTGAGAGTGGAAGCTGCCAGGCTGGGCTGAGTGCGCCACCTGCTGGACACGTTTACTGCTTGTCATTGTCTTCACTGCACGATTGAGTGACGGAATAAAGTTATACAAGCTTGAGGTGAAATGTCTTCTTTTCCTTATCATTTTGTAGTTGCAAGTTTGTAAAGTCTTTGTTATCGTCTTACTTTCTATATGAATGTGATCTTAACTCTGTCTTAAAACCATCCATCTATTGTCTATAAGAGTTTGTCCTGTTTGGGGTCACAGGGTCACAACCCATTTTAGTCATCGGTTAACCTAACATGCATGTCTTTGGACTGTGGGAGGAGACCTGACCACCTGGAGGAACATGCAAACTCCACTCAGAAAGGCAGCACATGGCCAGGGATTCAAACCAGGGACCGTTTATTTGTAAGGCAGCAGATCTAACCAGTCCAATGTCACTTCATCTGTTAGTCAGCTGTTTCAGCCAACTCTCAGGCGTCTTTTCTTGCACTGGTTAAAATCAACGTGCATGAGTCCACATCAGGAGAACTGTGAACAACGTCGGTTTGCATGGCAGAGTTGAAGGAACGAAGCGACAAGGCGAATGTCTCCATCTACAGTTTATAAAAGACCACGGAAATAAACCACAAGCTGCTGGGAAAATGTTCTGTGGACAGATGAGACTAAGTTAGAACATTTGGTAATAACCAAACTTTTGCACTCAACCTTGAAAACTCCTCCTGTGAAACACAGCAGAGGCAGTATGATGACTCATAACAGAAGGTTACGAGGTTTCAATCTGTGAAATGAAGATCAACACAAAGTGAATCATGCAGCAAGACCTGAATCAGCCCATTCTTGCTAAGGAAACAGAACATAGTTTTGTTTTTGTTTTTTTGCATATTTGCAAATTGTAGTCTGTTCTGCAGGCCTACAGCACGAGACCACAGTGCCACGTTATTCTCACCTAGTCAGTCCATGTCCCAGAGTTATAGCTTCACATCCAGTGAACTTTCAGCAAGTGACAGGGGAGACAAGGAGATAGTAAAGCTGCAGATGCTGACGGCTGATTGGATGTCCGGGAAAGATCACATAGGAAATATCAAAGCTGCCTGTCAACAATGACTCACGACCAACAGCTTCCATCTGTAATTACACTTACACCTCAGATTAGCATGAAATGAACAACGGTTGTGATGGGAGGACCGACACAACCAAGAAGAAAACATAGACGCATCACTAAAGTTTGTCGGGCAACATGTTTGTTTCTCTTCTTTCTGACGCCGTCAGCTGATTGGCAGAACGACGAGGGTCACGTACCACAACAGTGACGGCAAAACTATGAGCTCTGCATAATGAAAAGACACTCAGACACAATCTTTGACCAAGTTAAATGAAGGTGTCCTGCTGTGAGGGATTGGAGAAGCTGTTTTTCATAAATGTTGCACAAACAAAAAACAGCAAGTGTCTTTTTTCCAAAGGAGGATGTTTCCACGTGAAGTGACTGAATGTTGCAAGCAGTGAGATACTAATTAGATCTATGTGTCTCACATAGTGTGTGCAGGTTACACCTTAGATTTGGCTGCACACGCATGAGCCAGTTCAAGCTTTCAGAATAATACCAATCACTGATTCCCAGTGCAAATGAAGAGAGACTCAAAGTTTCATCATAAAATTTACTTGCAGCAGTGTTCATAATAGAGAAACTAGAGAAGCAGCCTGTGATGACATTGAAACAACGGTTGCTAACGGTCCTGCAGGCTTTTTATTTTATTATATTCTATATTTGATATATTCTAAACATATGCTGTATTTTGTTTGCCTGACAAATATCCAGACATTCAGTACAATTTTCACTTTGTCTGGATACTGCGGTTTAGAAATAGCTGTGTTTGGATTCTTACAGTTTGGGTTAGACAAAAATGGTGCTGTGGGTTTACAGAGAAGACGTCATGCACAGTGTTTCTTTAAAACTTATGGTGATTTGTAATGTTTAGAAAGAAAGAGTTTGAAATGTGGTTTTAAGAGGTGTAGTGGCTGCATTTAATAGTTTTTGAAAAACAATCCAGGTTGCATCAACTGAGTATAACTATTGATTGTTGTTTCAGTGTCTGTACTGTACATTGTTAAAACTCATAACTTAGAAAATGAAAAAGTTATCCTTTAATGTTAAATTAAAAACTTTAAAATGGTGTATGTTAATTTAGGTTTAGAAGGCAGAATGAGTTAGGTAACAAATATAATGCAGTGCCTGAAGGGACATTTTGGTTCTGACTTGTGTCCTTGAGGGTTTTGCAGAAATGTTTTCGAGTGTATAAACAATACTGTCCTGTTCTCGTTCTAACTAAAATAACACAAAGACAATTTAAATTAGTAAAAAAAAAAGCCTCAGTACGAATGGTGAGTGTTTCTGATGCAGCGTCCAGATCTGCGGCGCAGATTGTGCTGCTTGAAGATAAAAACACCATTAGCAGTGTCAGCTAAATTTTCCAGGAGCGTACTTGAGGCCAGTTGTGAGCAAAGTCACGGCGCCACATCTGAGGAAAGATAAGAGATGTAATGAGCAGATAGAAGCTGTTAGCAGGCTGAGCGCTCCCATGGATCGCTGCGGACGACTCCACTACGTGGACAAAGGACAGGACTGGAGTCTGTTTTCTGCTACTGTTTTATTGAATCTGTTTAGTACTGGAGTTTCATGGACCAAACAATGGCACAACACTGTGTTACACTTTCACTCTTTGGGTACAACCGACTAACACAAATGTTAAAATTATTCCTCTACAAAATGGACTAAAGTACACACATACACAGTGTCTTCCTCTATCACAGGCACCCAGCACAAAAACTCACTGCTCTCTGTCACACACACACACACACACTCACGCTTCTTGCACATTCTGCGATGCGGTCACACACCATTTATTCACAATAGAATACATTCTCAGGAAAAAAAAAAACAATTACACATTTCATCATTTTTTCATAACACTCATAATGAACAGTACCCACCTCAAACAGGAAGTAGGTTGTACCATAATTTGTCTGTGTGGCAGCTCTATCGGCACTACCCGAAACAAAACCTCGCATTATGTTTGTATCTGGGGAACTACTCTGAGGGTGAAGTGACGTAATTGTTATCAGCCTTAAATGTCATATTTGTGTCATATTTGGAGTCAGAGCCATAGATGCAGTGCTGAGCAGGACCATACACTTCATGGCTTTGCCTGCATCGGCCCTTGACTGCTGACTGTAGCACAGGTTCTTTAATTTCTGAGCCATAAGAGGCATATTTAGTCACTTTAATTTTTATATGTTGCATTGTATTATAGTAAGTCTCTGCAAGTTCATTTACATAGATCACTGCCATGAAGGTGGGAAAGCTTGAGCTATGTCTTGAGAAATTGTGAATATAGTTATTCTAAGGTGATTTAAAAATCACTGGGCTTTCGACAAGTAAATTAGCAGTGACTTTAGTTCCCTTGTGCCCAGCACAAAGACTACAAACCTTTTCACGAATGACAGGGCTTTTACGTTTAGTATTTAAAGAAGCATAAATAACAATGAGATGTTACAAAAAGATTTCAACTGTAAGGCCAGGTCATTTGCTTTTGTTGTAAACGGAAGAGATTTGGGTTTAAGATCCAAAAATGGAAATGAAACAAAGGTTCAAAATTTGATCCTGATTACACCTTGACATGTGAAACAACATGGAACCTTTTGTATCAGACCAGCGATATTTTGAGGAAGCAAAAGTATTGCATCACAATACACTGTTTGCAATAAAATTCTGGAAAAGCATCAACAGTAACTATTACTATAAGTAATGTCAAAGCTGGAAACTAAACATTACATTACATTACGTATTACAGCACTTTTGCTAACTGTGTGGGTGATCTCGTACAGAAGGTGCCATGATCCCTGTTATTTAATGTTCCGAGCTGTGAATATCATCAAGTAAAAATGTTACGAACTTTTGTCTCGTCTCCACATTCGGATCTTATCATCTCATCCTAACTAACCTGCCTCACCATGTCAATACTTTTGGAGTGGACACTATGCATTTGTCAGGGGACACACACACAACACACACTGATTACGATCACTGGCTTACATTTAAAGCTACAAGTGCTATGGACACAGGGGACAGGGACGCGACATCTGTCGTTTCTTGGACTGTGTTGCTGCCACTACATTCGCCTGCAGACCAAACACTCCAGTCAGACCACACACGCTTTTCAACTCCAGTTGCATTGTGCTGATATAGAGTCCATCTTCAATACACAGTATAAGATTTGATAGACATATTAGTACCAACAGGAATGACACACAAACATTTAGCGTGTTATAAAAAGAAAAGCATAGCATACAGACTATACTTCTTATTTAATGGAAAGAGTGCATCTGGGTGAATGCAGATATTAGTTGTTTAGCGATGAATATACATGTAGTAGTACTTTATGTATGTGCTGCCATCATACAAGAAGCCTTTATGCTGATGCTTCTTCTCTCTGGCAGCTCTAGCACATGTCTGAGGGACGAAGCAGGTCTGGGAAACTGTAATGCTTGGATTCATTTTCTTCTCTCCGTGCACTTCAGCTAGCAGTCCACATAGTGTCAGGCTGCGAAATGTGGACTGGGGTCTGAAGCTGCTGGGAGAGGGTTTTGGGGGGAAACTGTGAGCTGCAGAGTGGGAGCAATAACAGGAGAAGCCACAGCTGTCGTTCTCTCGCATCACTGCCACATGTGGCACAACACATAACGGTAACAAATGCGTAACTTAGACCCTTTTCCCTACAGTTTAAAATATAAAAATTCAAGTGCAATTACAGTTCCAAATATTAGTTACATCACATACATTTCACTCTAAAGTAACACTCTGTTACTTGCAGGTAGTTTATCTCATCTTGTTATACATCTTTTTTTAATTAAAAAAATTACATCATCACCTTATTTAATCTTTCCATGTGCTCCAATGCATAAAGCATCCACTGAGGTGGAACGACTAAGATTTCCCCACTTTACCATTTCTCTATATTCTAAGTGAAAATGTGTTTTAAGTGCACCAACCGTTTCCTTATCTCCTGCCTTGTGCACATCGGGGCCTATAAACCAATTCAGTTCACAATATATCCATGTACTCCATGTTCATCTCGATGTCCACACAAACATATGCGTGTTTCACATTTGAATGTACGTGAAATCTCTAGCTTTGATGTGGGCTTCTGCAAGTTCTCACATGTTCAGCATAAATATTACCAAAAAAAACCCAAAAGAAAACAACACAGTAAACAAAGCAGATCATAACTAAATGAGAGCTGTGGGAAACGAAAGGAAGACAGAAAGGTTATTAAAGAAGGTGCAGAACTCTGGGAATGGTTGAGAGAGGAAACGAGAAAGTCTGTGACGTGCAGACATAGGGTTTGACCGACCTCTATATGTAGTTTTGCTGGTACTGGCTGCTTCTTCACAGCACAAGCTTAATTTACTTAAGGAATGTCCAATTATTGACTTCTTCCCATGCTTAACAGGGTACCGATTTTTAAAAGGAATAGTTCAACATTTTGGTAAAGAATATTAATATTATTCACATTTGCCTGTTAACTAAGATACAGCCAAGAGGCTGCTACAACAGCGTAATTTAAGATAAAGTCTAGAAACAAGAGGAAACAGCTTGTCAGCTAAACTGTGTTACTTTCAGAAGCAAATGTGCCAATCCACGTGCTATTTATGATTAGTATTGATCTGCACATCCCAAGCCACGAGGCAGCAAAGCGGTCAAACTATGTTCTTCTGTATTACTCTTGCAATGCACACTAGCTCCAAACAGTTCTCAGCAGGAGCAGCTCTAAGAATCGTAGGATTTTATTTGATCCTAATTTACATGTGCTGGGAGTTGAGAGGGGATACATTTGTTTTTTCATCTCTGTATCTGCCACTGTGCAACTTTAAAGGACTGATAGTCCCCAAAATAGAAGCACACTTCCAAAATGTTAAACTATTTCTTCTGTGTGTAGTGTAGATGGATTAAAAGGTTCAAATCGGCAGGTTGTGAGCCCACATTTAAGTCGCTGGTTGCAAATGGCCAGCACTGTGAATTGTTACCTCGTATCTTTTTCCACTAGAACGAAGTCAAACACGGCCATATTGTGCTTTTCTGGATTTGGTGGAGTAACTTTATGTTGAGAATGTTTGGTGTCAAAGCTTGAGGCGAACATGCCATCACATGCTGGCTGTAAGTGAAAAGCCCAGGTCTAATTGACATGACTGTCGTGAAAGCACCTCTGCTTTTGGTTCCCCCACACACTAACAACAGGTAGGCTTCCATACGCTGGCCAGTCAAAACAGAGTGGGCCTGGGGTGGGTCGGGGGGGGACTTGAGGATAAGGGAGCTGAACAGCTGCAACATGTTTCTGCTTCTAAATTCAATTTATAAATCTCCCAGTGGCAATAGCAGCAAGAAGCAGCAGTCACAGCTTTCAGTAATCACACTATGTTTTCTTCAGTAAACCAAGCTACATTTCACTTAAATGTGGGTTCAAACCTGGCACCAAAAGTACTTTTCATTTATAAAAAAAATATGTTACTTGTCTGTAAAACTTTCACAAATACCAATCAATCAGTAGCACAGTATGCCATCATCTGATGCAAACCACTGCAATGTAAAACATGAAATCAATTTGTATTTTATGTGCAAATTGTACTAATTTCTCTTGATCACACATACAGGACAAAACAGCTGCTTTCGCTTTGTGTAGCATATTCTTGTTCTGCGTGACAACACCTAACGAGGTGCAATGATATGTTAACTGACCCTAGAGAAAAGAACTGAACATCTAAGTGTTTGACTATGTCTCTTTAGTCTTCATTTAGAAGTTCTGAATATGTTGAAAAATATTTCATTTGGTATTCAAGTTTTACTTTGAACATGCATCACGAATACTGCAGATCTTATACCTGCACTGACACTGTATACAGATGGGCTAAGGTGCTGAAATGGACGATACCAAAGACAAAGAAAAATACTCAATGGTCAAATGTAAAATATACATATACAATATAGCAGATATTTTAAACTAGACTATAAAACTGTTATTACTGGCCTTCAAAAAACTGTCAATCGGTCAAACCTTAGAGAAAAAGCTGCACTAACTGGAGGGCAGAGTGCCACTTTTACAGTATTATTACTACTTAAAGGGCTCGAAAAAGAGGAAAGGCATCATGTGACAAACAGGACTGAGGACAAATGAAGGAGATGAAGATATTAGCACAGAGGGAGTGTTACATTTAGGTTGCTGGATTTGGAATGATGCAGGATGACAGGGGTCTTCTGAATTGACAGTGGGTAGACCCCGTTTATTTGTAGGGCCGTAGAAACCTGGTGACTTTGGAGCGCAGAAGCTTTATGAAGGAGCGAGGGAACATCTCTTTGGACTCCTGTACTGAGTACCTGAAGTAATTCTGGGGATGGGCCAGCACGTCAAACAGGGCTTTAATCAGCTTCTTGTCCTGTAAGCAGGACACAGACAAGGGGAAAGGAAGTAAGGTGTGAATCACTCAGTTTTTGCATTGTGGGAATGTCAGCAGAGCAGGCTTTCAAAATAAAATATCACAAGGCTTCTACCTTCAGTATTTCTTGATGGTTCTCAGAGGCATAAAGCCTGCCATCCCGCACTATGTCCTCTATCAGCTGCTGGTAGTCCTCTGAAACACAGGAGTTATGAGCTGATGTCATTTTGTACCAAAAAACACTAAGCACATGTAATGTGGATCTTATGGAGTGAAGACCCACCATCGTAGGTGACATATGGAACTTGGAAGCCTTTGCCACTGTTACCCTCGTTGGACTTAAACTGGATCCAAAGCTTGCGAGAGCGGGAGGTGAAGGCGATTGGCCGCTCGTAGGTCTGACACGTCTCGTAGGTAGTGATTGAGGTGGGCAGGGCTGGAGGGACAGCAATAACATCAGAAAAGGTAGCATGAAAAATGAAGGATAGACTGGGCTGAGATCTGGAAAAAACTACAGCTTCTCAGCTTCACGTCCATCTAAGACACAATACTCTTTACGAACAGTTCCAGTCCAGTTTCCTCCCTCTGCATTCTATTGAAACAGCTTTACTTAGAATTACTAACCATCTCCTCCTGATTCTAGTCATTCTGGTCTTTTGTCCATCCTCATTCTGCTTGATCTGATTGTGGCCTTCGACACCATTTCAAGTTCCATCCTCTTAGACAGACTTCTTGCTATTGGCATCAGTCATTTTCCTCTTGCCGGGTTTAACTCTAATCTATCTGACCGCACTCAGTTCATTCAATTAAAATCATTCAACCCCCTTCCAGTCACCACAGGTGTGCCCCAGGGTTCTGTCCTGGGGCCCCTGCTTTTTATCATTCATATATTTCCTCTTGGTCACATTTTTCATAAACATCATATTCCGTTTCATTGTTATGCCGATGACACCCAGCTCTACATCTCCACCAAACCCAATTACACCCTCCCTCCCTCTTTCCTCACTGACTGCCTCCTCGATATAAAATCCTGGCTCTCATGCAATTTTCCCAAACTAAACAATGATAAAACAGAAATGTTACAAATGTTGGCACAAAATCCACTTTAACCAAATCAAACATTTCAAACGTTCTTACTCTCTTTGACTGGTTTTCCTGCACAAATGTCTGCACAGTTGACGTTGAAGGTTGATGCTGCAAAAGTTGTAGTTGTCCATGTTTAAATGTTTTCTATGGTATAGTATCTTTTATTGTTTTCTTTTACATTGCTTTTATCTGTTTGGTGACCTACAGAGTTTATCTGACATTCATTGCATTTTATTGTATTTTATTCCTCGATTTAGTTTTATCCGTACAGCGACGTTGAGTGTCATGAAATGCGCCTATAAATAACATATTATATTATTACTTAATTATTATTCCTTTTTTTTGGTGTTTTTTGTGGCTGCAGAGTGACACTGAAGGGACACGGGAATCAAAAAAAATCTGACTTCTACAAGGAATTTGATTGACAGCTGTTTTATTTCCTGTCTGGGCTTTTGTGGGCAGTCCTTGGATTTTTTTTGGCACGAAGTTATAATTGTGTTGGCTCCTCCTCCAGCTTCATGAACTGCTGGGTTCAGCCATTTTGTCTCTCTCTCTTCCTGGGTTTGTGATTTGGTCTGAGCTGCTTTTTGTTTTATTTTTTCGATTGTACTTGAATATATTCATGCGCTCACTACACCACCTAAAATACTGTAAAGTTTCTTTAATTAATTTGTAACTTAAATAAATATTTGGGTTAAAATATCATGCTAACTTATGTGCATGTAAATGCACTGATAGATGGCTTCTTCTGTCATACTAACTTCTCTGTACAAAATATAATTGTTGTTCTCAAACGAGATTCTGGTATGAAGGTGTAGCTTGTTGTGTGCTCGGCCATCCTCCTGTGTTTTGACTGCCTGGTTTCCCTGATGGAAGAACTCTGAACTCTCCTCATTCCACTGGACAGTGTACACTAGAATGCTCTTCTTGTATTTTGGTTAGACAAGTCACTCTCTCAATGTGTTGATATTTGATGTTTGGGTATTTCACATGTCCATGAGGGAGGCCACACCTGAGTGCTGCATGTAATTTCACTCACATTTTTTCTGGTAAAGTCAAATTGTTGCAGTGGTCACAGGTAGATTTGCTTTTGTCACAGTGACACAGATATTAACATGTTAGCATTTTCATTAAAATTATTGTATATGTTTTGAAATTAAATAAACATTTTATTTTATTTATTTCCAGAAAAGCATCATCACTAATCTGCATTAGCGCAAATAAAAAAATCTGTCTTATCAGTTCAGTGTCATTAAACTGGTAAAAATGTCTTTACCGCTCTTCCTCATGACCAGCACGTCTCCACACTCGTCCTCAATGGGGAGGAAGATCTCTGGTACCACAATGAGGATCCGCCTCTTGTGTGGTGGGTTAATGGTCCAGACACAGTCCACATTGGATGGGTAATCGCCGGGATAGTTGGGAGACTCGATGTAGCCTGTGTACTCCCCCAGTTCACCTCCACACAGCTGGTCTGAGGACAAAATATTAGAAAGACTTTGCACTATGACTAATTTCAATAACATAGTACCAATAACTGCCAACAGCTATTTCTGTCTCTGAAGGTTGTACTCTTGCAGTTCCTAACATCTCTGCATGTGAGTCTGAGCGTCATACTTAGAAACTGTAAGTATCATTACTTTTGCAGTGGGAGACATTGGTGGCACCATCAAAGTCGGTGGTGGTGTTCCCGGGGCAGGTGATGCAGTAGTTCTGGCCAAACTCTGATTGGTAGGTTCCTGCTGGGCAGCGGATACAGCGGTGGGTACTAGAGTTGTAGTAATGTCCCGGAGCACAGTGCACTGCGGAAGGACAGGAAAGAGTCAGTGTGCACACAGAAGCGACAGGATAAACAGGACACACCGCACATCTGTCATATTATCCACGCATAGAATACAGAACAGGCATAAACAAAGCACTAAATGCTGTTTGGATGAATTTATAATGGACTCCTGCAATTTGTCCCCTCATACACATCTGCACACTACTTTATGACTGACAGTGAAACTGCTGACTAATGGCTTTTGTCATTTATCATCCACCAGTCCCTCGGGGCCAATTCCTCAAAGAGTTAGACACAGATTACATCTCTTCACTCATTCTGCCCTGAGACTTCAACTTCCTATCAAAAGAGAATAAAGTCCTCCTTCCTCTGCTCTATTCTTGGGATTATGCTCAACCGACACTTTCTATGTACTTTTGCTTCTTTTGCACGTTTAAAATGTGATTTGGACACAAGCAAAGTTGTGTCATGTATCATGTACACCATGATACATGATTATTTAGATTCAGGTGAGCAACATGTTCTTGTGATTAAAAAAATGTGCTGCTGGAGAATCAGAAAAACTCTCAAAGGACCACTACAACGTGCAGCTATCGAGTTGGCAAAGTTAACTGGTAATTTTGTAGTTTGGGTTTGTAATAAGCAACACACAACTGGTTAGGCTAGGCTGACCTCTGTCTTTGTCTTTGTCAAAACTTTGTCCTGAGATCTTGGACCAAGACACCACTTTAAGCTCAGCCTGAACATGACAAAGCTTTTGATCCTTGGTTGGAGTCCTTGAGTAATAAACGTTCAAATAAATGCCACAGTGGCTCACTGACGTCTACTAACCAGACGCAGACAAACAGTGTCTACACCGCTGTAGAAAATTTGAGATGAACAGAAGACAGACACCCAAGCTCACCTTTAGCCTCACAGTCCCTGAAAGACACTGATCCTTCATACTTGGTCATGAGGCCTCCTCCACAGGGGAAGCAGAGCACTCGGCCTGGTTCAGGCTGGTAAAGGCCCAGTGAACAGGGCTGGCATGGACGAAAACCATCAGCAGAGAAATAACCTGCTGGGCATTGGCCTGAGGAAGGTATCGCAAAAACAATCACAAGTCTTTGTATTAATTTTTTGGAGGTTATTCAAGCCTGTTATTGTCTCTTGAAGAAAGTGTTTAAAATAACTGACACAATGTCAGAGCGTTTTGAAGTGTAGTAAAAAATACGTTCACAAGAAGCTTAGTAACCACTGCATCTATCCTAGTGTCTGGCAGATGTAGCTCAGATTCACTTTGCTTTAATGACCACAAGGTGGTGCCACCCACTACATTTCTACACGCATGCTGAATATAGATGTCATGGCAGAAAATCAATTATTGTCTGGCAAGTAGAAGAGGAAAATTAAAGTCTTCTGCTGACTGGCATGTAGGAGAAAAATGTAATATAGAGACATATCAGGCTTTAAATCCTTCGTCCAGATGCAGAATGTGTTTTTCTATGATTAATACTGCGTTAGAGTTTTTTCAGTGGAGGGTTACTACATGATCTGGGACATTTTAAGTAACTGTTGGTGTCTGGATAACAAGTTACCTCCACATTGAGACACATTCTTGGCTCCAGCAATACCCTGTCCTTCAACGCTGGGACACGGTTCACAGGACAGCTGGCCCACTGTGTCCTGGTATGTACCAGGAGGACACTGGACGCAGTTCTCTTGCTCTCCACTATAGAAAGTCCCCATGCCACAGCTCACTGAGAAGGAGGACACAGGTGAGGATGTCCTGTTATTCCAGTGCATCGTGACATTAGTTGACAGCTTGTTCAAATCCAAGACTTACCACATTTTCCATTTTGTAGGACCTGTCCAGTGCTGCAGGCTTCTGCTCCCTCTGGTACCCTGGATGGTTTCTGAGCCACCTCATACTCCGTTCCAGAGAACTGGATGTAGAACTGCTGCTTGTTAATAGACTTCCTGAGCGTCCGCATGGCACTCTGCAGCTTCTGCTTCATTCTCTCCCGCACACAGTCCACATTACACGAGTCTGAGAAAATCTGCTTGTTTATACACATTCTATAGGCTGATAGAATCAATAAATGAGTTGGATGCTTAGTGAGGTTAGATGAGACAGATTACAGAGGTGTACCACACCTGATGCTTCCTCTTCCTTCATCTCCATCTCAAACTCAGCTGTGATGTGGGAAACCTCTTTGGAAGGAGATTTACGTCCTCGGCGGCGCTTCTTAGACGAGTCACACTTGAGATTCACAAAAGTCACCTGGCAGTCATCTGTGCAGGGGAATTGACCTCCTTCCCAGTGAAAATCAGGGTTTAGAGGACGAATAAAGGAGGATTGTCATAAGTGAAAATATCCAAGTTATGTCAAAACGTTTTACAATTAAAAATATGTTGCAGTGTGCAGTTTTTTCACTTATTGGTAGAAAACTAATTATGAAAACTTTGTGAGAGCACTTTTTCACCTTGCAGGTTCTGCTTTGATGAATCTCTGCGTTTCTCTTTGTTGCGAGGTCTCAGGTGGCACTTGGCGTCTTTGATCTTAAACCTGGCCTTTTGCTTGATGGGTGGCACCAGTGTGTCTTTACACAGCAGATACACAACAAAACACTATTTAACATGACTTAAAGTAGTGGCAACAGATATACTGTGTAAAGTAAATGATGAGGGTACATCATCTGCTTATGACTGATGGTTGCCTTTAACTTTGTTTTATCATTCTTTTATGAATTCTGTCCTTACAGTATGTATGGAGTCTCAGTTTGACAGCTGGTTGACGTCGCAAGTAAGGTGATTGGTGTGGACCAAGCCCAGTTCAACAACATTCATCTTAAATGGGTTATTAGGAATGTTCAGAAGATCAACTGTCCATGGAGAGTGATGTGTGTATGTGTCCCACCAACAGTATGAAGTGTGTGTAACAGTATCATGCATGGGTAGAAAACATAAAGTGAGTCTTCAGGTTAATCACACTGTCACAGACTGTGTACACTGCCTCGAAAAAACACATTTTGTGTTTTTGGATAAAAAGGAAAGAATTTAAGGGTTTCATTATCTTATGTAAATTCGGTATTCAGACGATCTGCAGAAATATCTGCAGCCACAACTACAAGTTAATTCTACCAAACAGTAAAATATAACCAAGATCCAGGAACACAAGCTTTTGAGCCCAAACTCAAGTAAAATTAGGCTAAATGGAAAACCCTTCTAATCACTTCAGTTCCCAGACACTTTCCTTGGACTCATGAAACAATTTTCTGAGTAATATATTTTCAGTAATAATCAATAATCAAGGTAACATTTTGCAGTCACGAGGACTTGATATGGAGGTCTACAGTTTAGTACTTAGTCCAACCCTGAAAACTGCATTTCCCATCATACTTGGCCTACTGTACCAGCACAGGTGGGTAAAGCTGCGGTAGCATTCCTCTTCTGCGGAGCTTTGCCAGGCTGAACTGGCACGCCGCAGCTCAGTGTGTAGCTGTTCTCTGAGTCTGTAAGAAACACACAGAATCACATGCGAACACATAAGAATACAGCTGCAAAAGAGAGAACGCACATCTTGATGAGAAGCTCGGGGCCTCAAAGTTTATGTTGCTTGAAATGTGTGCGTCAGGTTGTTCTGTTGTGTATGGAAACATATATGTTACGTCAGGTCAACACTGGCCGTTTCTACAAAAGAAATGTGTAATGGTTGTGTGGCCTTTCTGTTCTCCTGTACTCAAAACCAGAAATAAAGCCCATTTGACCTCAAACCCTGAATGATAAATTAAAGGTCTTTTTCTTGTCGTGCACACGTATACACAAAAACACATTTCAAGTAAGAAATGAGGAGTGAAGCCTTCAGAGGTCATAAAAGCAAAATGATTAAATAAGATCCCAGGCTGCATTCAGCCACAGGAATTTTCGTGGCTCCCTCCCCCTAAAATTAAGATACACTCCAAAAAGACAGAAAAACAAATATTTCACTTCATGCCTGAGAGCTATCCATCATCCTCACACAGTGGCTGCCAAGTTAAATGCAGTGGGGGCCATGCAGTGGAAAAAATGGTGTGATCAAAGAATGTAATCGATTTACAGATGTGTGTTAAGTACTATCGCAGGAGGAGAGGCCGGGGTGCCAGCCAAAGTGCTGAGACGGGTGAAGCCAAGAAAACCTTACAGAGAGAAAAACACATTAGTCTGAGTGGAGAGTCCCCCTGAGGAGCCCACAAACACAGCAATAAAGAGCACGAGTGTCTCTATCAAGCACCAGCGGCCCAGAGAGAAGGGATGAAACAGAAAGGTGTGAATATGAGCTCTAACCACCAGAGGGCAGCAACGTTTGCAGTATGACAACAGTTGAAACCAATTATTAATAGTGATCAGGGGCAAAGCTTTATTGCCTAATCGGAGATGTTTTTTCACAATATTATTATTTTTTGTTTTATTTAATGCATTAATTACCGAAGGCAAATTAAACAGATAGTAAGCAATTCCACAAAAATGTGCTTTCCAGCCAGACATAATGTAAATACATCCTAAGCTAAATATAAAAGTTCCAAATAAGAATAAAGAAACAAATAAAATGGGAGAATAACAAGAAATGTGACAGTCTTCTTGCAGCGTCATTATGATTTGTATATCTTAGGTTTAGTGAATGTAGATTGGACATTATAATCTATCATAAAAACAGGTGCATTTACACATAAGAAAAGTGGCACGTAGGAAAGATTTGCACTGTTATTATTCTGAGGAGCACAGAATGAGTTTTTAAATAATTATTAGAGTTATTATGAACAATACATGCTATTTGCATGGTACATACTTTAATATTGATAATATTATTCAGTTTTCAAATGACAGTGATGGAGAGAGCTGCCTAACACAATAGCTGTATATCTCATGGTGACTGCAAAGTCCTTATATATTCTGAATGTGGGGCATTGTCCGTTTCATATTCTTAAGCTATGCAGCATAAAATATGATCATATTTACTAGTTGTTGCTAGAACTCTGACAGCAGTACTTTATGTAAGCTGGAGCTGTTCAAACGATTTCTGGGGCGAATAACTACATAGGGAATTACAGTAGTTCAACCGATTATAATCAAAGACAAGAATGATGAAGGAATAATGATTATTTATTAATCCATTGTAGAAAGGAGCAGTAAATTTCTAATAAAATTAAAACAGAATACTAGCCATCATCTGGATTCAGTCAAATGTCATTACTAACTGTTAGAAATATGTGCTCAGTGGACCAATGGGAATTAAAAGCCTAGAACCTTTCTGAAGGTAATCACTGCAAAATTATTTAACTGTGTATAAACTACATTTTTTTAATGCTTAAGCAACAAAGACAAAAAGCACAGCATCTACTCAGTATGTCCAGGGCTTTTAACCCTTAAGGCCTTCTGCTGTGTTTTATTTCCACCAGTTACATTAGTCTTCCCCCACGTCACCCCATTCGAATGTAATATCTTCCAGGTTTGGATTAACTACACACACCTGATCCAGGTAATCAGCATCAGGCGGGGGAGGCATATTTGGAAAGCAAGAAGGACAGAGAGCCTTGAAGACCAGGGTTAAATCGTCCTGCAGCATGTCAACTCATTCTCAACAGTGCGTCTAATCCTCAAATACAGAACTGCAGTCGAATTCAGCACAGCAAGACTGTGTCGGTGTGGTAAGATACCAGTCTGAAAACATAGACTGTAGCTTTTCCATAACCTGGAGCTTACTTAGGCAACAGTTTCTCTAAGATTCTTTTCTGAGTGTTGTATTGATAACATTACCAAAAAATTCTAATATCATTCCAGCAATAAGCCACAAATCACTTGAAGAAAGAAAATAAAGTCGGTGGGTTTGCCTGCAGCAGAGAATACAGAACCACAAATGCACAAGGCTTCAGCTCTATAGGCAATGGAAAGCATGACAAACCTGAGAGGACAAAGGCCACGGACCGTCTAAATCTGCTCCCATGCTAAAGGAAGTAAGTATATAGGGCTCATGTGTAATGATGATTGATATTAGTAACACTATTTAACTGGTTTCTTTTAATTTCTTTTCTCATTCAAGCTTTTGACATTGTCAGTGTGTCAGATGTTTTCAGTTCCCCAACAGTCCCTCCTTACATTGGGTGTCTTTATAGATGTGCAAAATCCTGTCTCCATTACATAACAGATTGCTCCAAAGGGTCTATCTTGCCTCGGTGGCATAGTATTGGACCAAGATATTCAAAATGTAGCTGGTGGGAAGAGATGACGTCTGAAATTATCACGAGAAATAGAAACAACTTTACAAAGGGCAGATAAGAAAGAACGCTTGGTTTTCTACAGGATTTAAAACTAGTTAAGTTCAATAAATTGGAAGAATTGATAATTAAAGAATTATTAGAATGTGGCATAAACTGAGACTGAGAGAATGATGTACAGCATGCACAGCTGAACTGTGGTTTACACAGCATGTGTAAACCAGTTTTACTTACTGGAGACTATCCTGTTGATAAAACCTGCTTTCACCCAGTGGTCTCTGAATTTCTTGTAGTTTCAGCTTTGCCATTAGTTTCTAAGAGGCAATGTGTGTACTGACTAAAAATCTAAAAAAAAAAAAAAAAAAAACTAAAAAATGGGTTCGCACAGAAAAAAATAGGATAAGTAAGTTAGGGTAAGATATGGGGTCGCATATGAAGTTTATATGATTAAGGTTGGGGAAAGGGTTCACTAATTTATTATAGTATGTCGATGAGTTCTCACAACTGTGTGTGTGGAGGGGGGGGTTGTCTTTATAGGCTTCTGTGGACAACTTTTTGTTTTGGTATTGAATTGTGATGGTTAGGTTTAGGGAAAGGGTGTAGAGATTGTATTATGTCAGTGAGTGTCCTCATAAGTAGGAAGACAAACATGCGTCTTTCAACACATATGAAAGACACACATACACATATGTATTTATATGACTTTCAATACGTATGTGTATGTTTGTGAACATGTGTGTTTGTGTGTGTGTGTGTGTGTACCTGCGAGGAAGAGGGCATTAAATGGGCAGGAGAGTGAGCAGACCTCTGCCCCTCCACTTTTTGTGCAGGTCAGTTGGGCTCGGGGTGCTGGCTTCCCATTGGGCAGACATTTCACTGCCTCTGAGGAACACATAGAGTCACGTCACCATGACAACCACCTGGACAGACACACATACACACCCACCAACCCACCCACCCCTGTGTTCAGGCCTGCTATGCCAAACATGGGAGAAAGCAGAACACCTACTCTTACACATACTTACAGTCACAGAGTCAGTGCTTACCGATGCAGTCTTTCTTGTTCCAGTGGAGTTTCTGCCCAGGTGGACAAACACACTCGTAGCTGCCCTGGGTGTTGATGCAGCCATACTCACAGCTCCCATTATTAATGCTGCATTCATCTATATCTGAGACACGACCACAGAGAGCAATATAGTCAATATCCAAAGATTTACACATATGCTATGTTCCCCCAATTTCTTGATGAGAGACATTTAAACTGGGCTTAAATGTAAATGTAAAGCTACACGTTTAGAGAGTTACAGGTGCAGTACATGCATACACACATTTAACACACAAACACAGAGGCTATTCAGGGGAACTGAGGTGTGACATTTGAGCAGCAGTTGTTTGCCCACCCTCACTGACCCTTCACCTTTACAATTTGAAAAGCAATTCCCTTTTAGATACTTAAATGCAGGGGCTGTTGCATTCATACGTTAAGCAGGCTTTAGTGTCACACAAAACAAGCGTTTCACAAAACACGCAGATTTATTCTACTGTCTCACACAATACAGCTGTGTCAAGCAGGTCAGCTTCCTAATTCGTACATTTGTCCAGTGGTGTGGTGAGTGAGATTAAACTGAACATGCCCTTACCTCCACAGTGAGTGAGGCCGTACAGGATGTATCCCTTGTTGCACAAGCATTCGAAGCTGCCAGGGTAGTTGATACAGGTGTGGTCGCAGGCTCTCTCAAAGGAGCACTCGTCAATGTCTGAAACAGAACAAAGATAGAGATACAGGACTGCTGACGAAAACAGTAGCTATATGCAAGGTAAGAGTTGAGTGACTACAAGAAACATCATTTTGAGTCATACATCATCTTATTATTATGGGTGCATGCTCATGTTTTCTTTTTTGGAGATTACTACTGAATCATGAATCAGGCTTTCAATCAGTTCAAAGCTGTCTGATCCAGTCTTGCAGCTGGCGGCCAACAGAGTCACGTTCCGTAACGCTTCCACCTATTGAGTTGGTTTGCTGCTAAACAATGTCTAGTAAAAATAGTTATGTGCGGGAACAATATGACATCTTTACAGCTGATAAAATAAATGATGGATGAATGACGGAAGTATTGCCATATGCCTAAGATAATGTTATGTTCTGTAAAACGCTTGGTTTATGTGCAACTAAAGCCTGCTTCACATGTGAATGCAACAACTCCGGCATTTAAGTAACAGAAATGTTGCCAAGACTCCCTAGCTGCACACATATGGGCGCAAGATAATGTCCAGATAATGTCGGAAGAGTCTCCTTTGGACATTTGTGTTCTCAGATACACCTCCAGACAAGGTGAGAAGACTGTCAGGATTCCAGTGTACGTGTGATTTGCAGAAGTTTTTTGCACTGCACCTGGTGCAGTAAGAGACAGGCATGAAACTGAGAAAACTAAAGTTAAGAATTTTAAAAAACATAAACAAAAATGTGATAATGCTTTTGATTTGAGATTTAACTAAACATTTTTAACACTACAAGAAATAAACATGTCCCAGAAAGATTTGTTAAAAAGGGTCATATATTATTAGAATATATTATACATTTTAAAATCAAATCTTTTCAGTCCTGTATTATAGTTATTTACTCTGCTGTTTGTTTTGGACTTTGCATTATTTAAAATATTCTGTTAAATGAAAAATCAAATGCAAGCTCAGTATGTTCCTTTTATTTCTTCAATGTTTTCTCTATTAATATTTCTGTCAATTTTTTTCATTTCCATGGATGGGTGCTAGCAATTTTGTACAAGTCTAATTAATTGCAAGAGATTGTCTTTTCACATAATGTTCTCATGAGTAAGGACATGTGTCCAAATGCAGAGCAGCAACTAAAACTAGAAACCAAAACTGCAAATGGAACCAAAAAAATGGCTGCAGGATAAATTATACACAGTGACAGATTGATTCCTGCCTCTGAATACCATTGTCTGAATGGCCTGAATCATTTGTCTTAATTGAACTGGTGATATTGTGTTATTGGTTTAACTAAAATAATTATCTAAAATATATACACATGTAATATTATACACAGTGAAATATTAAATATAAATCTTGTCCAGTTTGATATGGTTTGAAGTTTGCTTCTCCACTTTCAAGACTCTTGCACACATCAACCTCACAGGTTCTCCTTTTCTGTCCTACATCAGTGGGATGGGTTTAAAGACATAGAAATTTGACTAATTTATGGACAAACACAGGCTCCTAACTAAGAACTAAAGAGATCATCCCATTAATCACACTGGACATTATGGTAAACAAATAGCTCCACACTACATTAGGACATTCTACGAAACCAACCTGGAAAAATTTGGCTGGAATGAGTTTGGTTGCGAATGTGTGTATAAGTGCGCACATCTGCCTGTGCATGTGTTTATATGTACTTCTCCACCACCAAACATTATTAACCTATCAAGGATGAGTACAGAGTTCCAACCTCACCTGGCGTCTTTCAGGCTGTTCTGATGGCCTTTACAGAGGCTAAAAATAAGACGTGTTATAATGGAGTTTGTCACGTTGAGGAAGTTAAGGCCTGAATGTTGGCTCAGTAAATACACCAGGCAGCTGTCCATGGGAGGACTTAGAAACAGTTTGCCTGTTTAGAGCTAGCCCACAAGCAGAGTTTACATTAACTGAGTCTGACACACAGGAGCTGCCTACAGCTGTTTAATGCAAAAAGAAAATACAGAAAAGTTGGTTTCTGATTCCGTTGGTGAGTGTCGTCTATGACACACAACCTCGTCATGATGAGGCATTTTGACACTGACCTACGGTGCTGAAAACAGTCTTTCCACCTTTCTAAACATTTAGAATAGAAGGAATCATTTGTGGAAAAGGTTTATCCAACTACGGCCAAGAATTAAGCTTTCAGCTTTGGCTGCATAGCCAGTTTTGGCAAGTGCCTCACATTGGCATGAGGTGTATCACCAGAAGCTATTTTCTGTGGAAAAGCAGAAACAGAAAAGAAAGAGCTGACAGATTAAACAATACATTTCATTTTAAGGTCATGAAGCTGAGCAGGCCAGTTGTCAGTGGTTGGGAATTACGTGGCACCGTCAGAAAGGTGCGTCAGAAATAGGCCCTGATTCTGTGATGTGGCTGACAACACTCAACACCACATTATTAAAGACTCCAAGGCAGTACGGATGATACACAATTAACACATATACGTTCACACATACACACTTTTTGATGGCTTTGGGCTGGGGACAGAAGCACCTTAGGGTTTTGTTGTTAATAAAATAATTTCGTGCTGGTTCTTCTTTCTTGCTTGCCACAACTTGTAACCAGGAATCTACCTTTGGTCCTGACAGGGATCAGAGGCTTCATGTACTCTACACACCCAAATCCAGTAAGAAAGTCAGCTACAAAAAATACAGGACTTTGTCTGCAGTAAAAGATGTGCCAGGCTCACTTGACCTTTATGTAAGTAATGGACTTGTAAATAAACATAAACCATTCAAGGTGTAAAGGAACAATTAAACATTTCATGAAAATATTGATATGGCAAATTATTTTTTTTGTTGCACAAAATCAAAAGATGGACATTAGATTTAAGCTGAGAATTTTAGCTTTTGGAAGTAGTAACACCTTGAGAACACATAGCACTCTTTTGTATCAAATGACTCAAAGAGAAGGTGAGCAAATGTATTGGAACATTAGGGACATAAAATACAGGAAATGAAATTATTTGTTCGCCAACACCTTGTTTGAAATAATTGAATAAAGCCTGACATAACCAAAATGGCATTTTCTCCGTTTAGTCTCGTCTTATTGGCATTGTCATCATGCACAGAGTTAAATGGGAAGATCAGAACAGTCTCAGTACATCTGCTGGGGCATGTTGGCCTAGCTTAAAGCTAGTATAAAGTGTATTTGTTCACTGACAAAAAACTTTGAACTAATATCCTGCTTGACCTATTGCATCCTCTGACTAAAGGAGAGGTTAGCCTGACATTAATTTTCTTATCTGACATAGTCACAATTATAAACTCCATTGTGTCTGACTGTGTTCAGAACTGATGAATTGGAATCTGTGATTAATGGCTTTCACGTCACTGACCTTGGCATGTGCGTTCATCAGTGAGTAGTTTGTGACCTTTTTGACAGCTGCATTCGAAGGAGCCCACTGTGTTCCGGCAGAAGTGATCACAGCCTCCATTGTTCTCCTGACATTCGTCAATGTCTGTGTAAGAAAACACCAAAAATCAAGACAAGCCATGAGCACACACGGAAGTAAAAATATGCCCATGCATTTAGTACTTGCTAACTTTTCTGGGAATGAGGACGGAGTTATTTGTGTTACAGCCCAAAAGAGACTAAATGTCCCACATGAGCTAAATCTGGAACATAACAATAAGAATTAACTGAAAAGATGCTTCAGTATCAGAGTGTGAAGGCTCAGCAAATCTATGTCACACTGTCCCTTCACAGAAGCAACAGGTGAACTGAAAACAGGTAACACACTCTAAATATACTCTACACGTTAAATTTTATGCTTTAATTTATTTCTGTCTTCTTTTTTTAAATTGATGTTTCCAAATAAGGTGCAAGGTTTCATCTTCCTGTGTGTACTGAAACGACAATGCTTGTGTAACAGGACTCCAATGGGCAGCGTGGATCAGGCTGAGGAGTCTTAGCTCAGGATCTTTCTTAGGGATCCCCCGGTTTATCCAGTTATATGCTCATTACTCAGAACTAATGGAGAGTAGCTGCTGGGAATGGGGGAGAGAGGAGAGACAGAGACTCAGACTGACTATTTAAAAGAAGTTTGGAAACTTTTGAAGCTCATGGTTTAGTAACTCACAGCAATTATAAAGTTATGATGAAGTATAGAAAATGTAAATCACAAGACAAAACTGTGGCAAAACTTTATTGGTTTCTGTTGGCAGCAGTTTGATGTAAAGCTCAATTTAAAATGTGGTATGAGGAGCGATTAAGATGCTGGTAACATTTATCTTGGTTCCACTAGACTGTGGTCCTGGGAGAAAGTGTCGCCTAAACCACACCACACAGCAGCACACGTTTTCTAATCTGATACTTCGACCAACAGGAAATGATTTGTGTCTTTCTAAACCATCGCAAATTACAGTTTGTTGGTTATTGGGAAATATGTTGGTTTCATAATGCAATGTTGTACTTTACTTTATAACGGACACATACACGGTCCAGGAAGACAGAAACAACAAACCATTAACACCACACAAAATAAAACACACAAAACAAGACATTTTAATGTCACATATTTACATTTAAGTACTTTAGTACTAAAACCAACCGATGGTTCCACATTGGAGAGAAGAACCTGACCGAGCTTCGCTTGGGCTTCGTCAGTGTTAAAATGATGCTGCTTACAGAATCTGATACACGTAATATAGCAGGTAGGCACACCAACACTAACACAAATTTGACTTGCACTTCTCTACCATGTGGCACCTTAGCAGCAGCCTCATCCCATCTTTCTAGGCCACATTAACTTTCTGCATACTGCTCCTGCTAAAGCGCCACTACAGATGGGCAGTATACATCGGGGTACAATATGCTTTAAAAAGTATAGTCTTCAGTCTAGATACTGAACACATAGAAAATGTGCAAATCATCGTATCAGCTCGTGTGTACATCACATGACCTTGTCTGTATATGTCCCTAAGAGTTACTTTTTACACAATTAAACAGCTTATAATAGTATTTCTGCCACCACTTTTCTCTGATCCATTTAGACCATCAATATTTGTTGGCAAGGATCCTGTACAATTATTCATTCTCTTGATTTCTTTCCCGAACCCCTATTTTGTAATTTCCTTGCAAGTGAATCAGACCTTATTATGTTTTCATGCCTCTTAATGAACCATAGGGCTTGTTTAAATTTTGCATTTGCCTGTTTGTTATTTTCAAATAGGGGACCATAAGTCTACCTGAATCAACCCCTGTCCCGAAAGCCGTTCAAGCCTCCAAATAAATCTCTTCAACATATTCACTCCAGCCTGGCTTAACTTTATACCTCTTAACCTTATATTGTAATAGTTTTGGTTTGATTTAGATACAAAATGTTGAAAGTTTTAGGAAAGCTCAGGGTTTGGGTTGAAATAAGTATTTACTTGGGATTTACTGACCTTTATTGTCACAATTACAATAACCGTGTGGTTAAAGTCAACAAACAAACTAGTGTGTCCCTTGTTAAAGTCTTACATTTTTCCTTCATCACATACAGTGAGGACTTTATCACTCAAATATACAAAATTTGAAGAATTTTTGCAGTTTGGCAAATATTAGGCTATATTGGGTAATTGGCTGGGTTTGCTGTACTATAACTTTTTCTAAATTTATTCAATAGGAACAAAAAAAAAAAGCATTGCAAGGCATTGGTGCATTGCCACAACAAACCTACACTACAGAGCATATAACTTTAAAGTCACATCCTGGATACTGGTAAGTAACTTCTAATTGGACAAAATGGAAAGAATGAGTCTGAGAGTGACACAAGTTACCACAGGAACAGAGCTGAACAAAGGTGAATTTGAGGTGTGATTCCAAAGCCGCAACAGATGAGCAGTGGAGTCCACAGTGTGCAAAGCAGCAAGGAATGCAAAGGGGTAAAAGCAGCATCTCCACAGTTTTACCATCCTCAAAACTAATTGAGTAATGCTGAGATTGAAATATTTAGAAGTAAAACTGAATTGAGTCTTTGATGCCTTTCATTGCTTGTAGCAATCACAATAACTAGAATGCTGCATTTATTGAAAAAATATGTGTGCTCGCTGAAAGCTAGCTGCTGCAAACAGCTGCTACAAAACAGTTTGAGTAATGCTGAGATTGGAAGCCCTGAACCATTTAGAAGTGAATGGAATGGAGTCTTTGATGCCTTTCATGTGTGAAAACATGAACGACAGTTAGCTATCAGCACAGAAGCTAATTGGAACCATCTCCACATGAAAGGCATTAAAGGCTCCCATTGGGCACCATTTAAAAGGAAAATAATGTAAAATATTTATATAAATTATTCTGCATTAGCCTTCAGCACACAAATCAATAGGCACCATCTCTAAACATGTTTTAACAAGACAGAGTTGGAACAATGTTTCTAGCTGTAAGCGTTTAGGAGTACATGCGGGTCGTAAAACGTACAGAAGAATCCGTAATAATAATAACAATAGATGCAACAAGAGTTGATGCTTGTGGAGAATCACACTAATAATAATAATAATAATAAATAATACTGGAAACAACAAGAGTGTGATTGCTTTCCCTTGTTTTGTGCATACTTGATAATTTACTGTGATCTGTCACCGAAGTCACATATCAACAAACACAACATTACTAACTTCAAGATCTTTATTGCATTTTATTGAACTAACCCATCAGTAATGGCAACTCTTTTTTTGTGAGGTGGGGCTTCACCCCTATTATCAACTCATTGACTGAACTACAGGTTTGCTAACACCGGACTCAAGCTGGTATTTATTGACATCAGAAGACATCATAACTTGCATACAGAGATACACCATGCTGACATTACCATTGCAGGAACCAGTTAAAACGTAAATGAAGGGTAATTTTTTATCGGAATCTGATTGTAGAGCACACTGAAGATAAAGCCGGTTACTTCTTCAGTGTTTGGAGGTTCTAGGCACTTCTATTAACAGAGTGAAGAGGACACAAAGAGCATAGTGAGGTCCAGTCTACCGGCCCTCAGAGTAGAATGATAGGAGCCTTTATAAAACAGCGTGTTTTTACATCAGGGTAGACTCAGGACTCCCTGGCCTCGTCATCCTCAGGGGGGCTTCGGCTGAATGTACTATTCATCTAAAAATGGAGCGGACACAGGAATCCACAACGAGCTCGCTGCACACCGTGGTACATATACAGTAACCTGTATGTCCTGCTAAGCTCTGTGACGGGGCTTTTAAAAGAATTGCCCCTCCATGTGGTTGCCGGACAGAGAATGGGGCTCAGGTCACTCAAGTACATTTAAATGATCCCAAATGTTATGTTTAACCTTGGGTGATAGATTTAAGTATACTTTTTTCTCCTCTCTTAGTCTTCCACCCCCATAATCTCTTCTCTCGTGTCTCACCTGCAGTGCCAGCTGCCCCAAAGGATTTCTAATCAATCTTCGCATATTTCCAGCTTTACTTCTGCATCATGATTACAGAGGTGTGTAGCGGTGATCCATGTGAGTGAGACAGCAGAATTACCTCCCTTTCTCCTCTTCTTCAGATTACAATAACTGCACAGTTTCAAAAAAATAAGACTAAAGATGGAGTCTTTATCATAAAATCCTGCATGAACCTTGTACCAAATATATTGCAGAGAGCATGAGAAGAAAAGCTGAAAGAGTAGGAAATTCTAGATTCTCCAGTCATGCATGTTGGTAAGTAAGACATCAGGACCAAGAAAGACCGCCTCCCTGCCCACATCGTTCTGATGCCATGTAAAAACAGTGGATACCACCCCAATGCAGACACACAACTTTGTAATTATTTTGGCAGCCACAAACACTGGCAGAACCACCACATCTACCCGCACTTAATGGCCACTCTGGGAAAAGCTGAGCCTTATAATGGACTACATAATTACCTTTAATGGGGCTTAAATAAGCTTTGAGTATAAATAAATACATTAAGCCTCCGCACATCTTGAAATGATAAAGTTTGGAGAAAAGAGATAGATACAAGGGAGAATAGATGGTGAGGTTTCCTAAGTTCCATTTATTCTCTCCTTGTATTTCACAAACTACACAAACTAAATGAGCACATCATCCCCAGAAGTAAAGGTGATGGCTCAACACTGTGAGGATCCTGTAATGGCTGTGTCCGTACAAAAGCCTCAAAATCCCGTGATTGTGTCACTAAAATCAGTGTTTACATGAATGACCACTGTGCAAAAACATCTGTGTTGGCAGAGTGCAGTTTGAAATATTTTTAATGAGGATGCTCCTAATTAATTTTCTGTTTAGGACTGAATTTGGATGAGGAGAAATCACACTCAGGATTGTCTCTGCCTACTACAAACAGTCAAATGTATGCACACATATAGGCACAAAACCCTAACCGAAACCTAATCATAACCCAGAGGGTTATAAAGACGTGTGCAAACATACACACACATAATGTCTCCTTCATAATCACAAACTGTTTCCATTTCTGTCTGCCCTGTAAGAAAGGCATTTGTTTCACCACTTACTGCTGTCTATTACGCACACACACATTCACAGTCTCCTGGGATCCGTTTCTGACATTTACACTTGAAGATCAATGTCACACTTTGGCCTGTAATCAATAGTTCCGTCCATTGCCCAGTGCTGTGCTTCCCACTGAGTGTCACACAGCTCGAGCAGACAGCAGACTGACTCTCTGCTGCTGTACACATGTAACGCAAAAACTGCAAGTTACCAAATGGCGCATTTAGGACTTTTGGGGATACTTTAACACTACCCAGAACAGCATTTAAGTACAAGTTATTCACCAAAATAAAGAGATAATAAAGTTGGCCGAAGTGATGCATTTAGGACTTTTGAAAAATTATGGGAAAGTCAGACAAATTTAACAAACGTTGTGTCACAGCTGTTAAACATGACAGAAAACAGACATGCTGCTCTCATGCATTTAACTTGTGTATTCAATGTTATTCAAGAGAAACAAATACCGTAAATTCAAAATAAAGAGATAATAAAAGAAATTGTCACATATAAACCGCACCCGCCAATATCCAGGCTGAGAAATAATATCTGTGATGCATTTCAAGGTTCACAGCTAATAAAAGTTGAAAAATTATGAATGGAAAGTCAGACAAATGTTGCCAAGAAATAATTTACAAACGTTGTGTCACAGCTGTTAAACATGACAATGCTCACTCAAACATGACATGCTGCTCTCATGCATTCTTAACTTGTGTATTCAATGTCTTTCCAGCACTTGCTTGAAGAGAAACAAATATGTTTCTCCAAAGAAATACAACTTTTTAAAAGACAAGTTGACCTCATGATGTCAGCCAGGGAAGAATATCAAAAGGAGGAAGGAATTTCTTCGTGTTTTCCATTATGAGGGGGTGGGTGTAAAAATATTACCGTCTGACAGTCAAAAAACTGTTTCCATCAGGGCTTTAGAATTTCTGTAAAAGGTTTCAAAACGTCGGAAAAAAAGTAGCGCCATTTCTCCAAAGAAATACAACTTTTTAAAAGACAAGTAATTTTATCAAAAGGAGGAACATGTAACCATCAGGATTTAGCATTAAGAAGCTAACTGAACATGTGTTGTTGAACAGACAGCTGGTTAAGATAATTCTCTAGTTGGTGCAGAGGACAAGGGAGGGTAATTCAAAGAGCTCCAGTAAAAGCTAAACAACAAGAAAACATGATGGAAATGTGAAATGGTGTTTGGCAGCAGGAGAATCAGTCAGTGAGATGAAGCTGTAAGCTTTTAGCTGAAAAGTTCAGAGCACAGCATCCTTCAGGGTTTTGATTTCCCTGGGCTCAAACCTTTGCTTGATGTGACACTGAGTAATTGATTTGAAGTCTCCCATGAGCCTGTCAAATCTATTCTGGCACCTTTTAACAGTTTCTCCATAACCCAAACATTCAGCCTCCTACACAATGGAATTTGAATTGAATCTACTGGCAGTTGAAAAGTGACCTCCAGGGAATTCTTTGTTCTTTCAGGGTAGATATTTTGGAAATGAAGTGCTGGCTGCAGAGGAAGCTGCAGGCCAAATGAGAAGGCTTGCTAACATCCACCTCAGCCAAAGGAAACAAGACCTCCACCCCCCTGCCTGCTCCTCCTTGAGCCTCGGGACTGTGTTTGAGACGTTTAGTGTTTGGATTGAGAAACCCGACTCCAGCAATGACTCCTGCTACAGGGCTCAGCTGCTTGATTAAGACCTACTGACCAATCCAATTGATCAGTGCTGCGGATTACACCCTCCTCCACATTGGTGAGGGGGAGTAAAAGAACCCTAACCTCTCACCTCTGACCCGAGCAGCCAGAGGTCAATCAGGCTGTTATGTAAGACTGTCGTCTGTCTGCCCTGCTCCTTGGAGAAAGAGAAACAAACTGACCAGAAGTAAAACTCTTGTCACTTAAGCCACATTTAGACTTTGTTGTAGGAATGTGTATACCCTGGATGTACGAGCTACACACTGCAGAGAGGAGTTGTGTAGTTTTAGCAAATATTAGCAGTAAAAAGCAATTAAATAGAACACATCTGCAGAAACCTAAAACTCTACAAATAATCATGGACAGCATACAGGGGACCTAGTTTTCCTGGAGAGCGTCAGTTTTCTTCGTAGAATGTTGCCAGTGGAGAGGACAGACATCAGGCCAGGAGGCAGCGTGTATTTATTCAGGTATGAAATAGCCCCAGTGCTTGATTCTTTTTAATAACAAGCGCTCCATGGGGCGATGTGGGCCAAGGGAAACTCTCAGCTTTACACAACAATAAAACAGCAAGTGAAGTGAGACCAGTTAGACTGGGGTAGGCAGGGGGCAGTGCAGCAGTCATGTGAGGTGATGGTGAGTGTGGACACTGAGGGGCTGCAGGCAACAAGGACACATACCCTTCATCTATCCAATTTTTGTAACTGCGTCTTCTGGCTGAACTTCGGGCACTTGAGCCTATCCCAGCTCTCATTGGGCAAGAGATAGGAAACACCCTGGACAGGCCTGCAGTCTCTCAGGGCCAACACAGAAAGACATGCACAGACAGACAACCATTCACACTCACACTCTCACCTATGGGCACCTGTCTGTGGGAGGAAACCCACACAAGCATTGGGAAAGGCTGCAGCTGGCCAATGATTCGAACTGGGGACCTTGTAAATGTGAAGCGGCAGCACTAACTGCTCCACCACCATGCTGCCTGGGACATACACACAACTATGAGAAAAAAAAAACTAACAGAAAAAACTCATTTTCCAAACTAATTTGGTAAAAAGTAACAAAATGCTTATTTTTAAATGTAATTTGTCATTGTAGCCATGCTGCTTAGTATATCTTAGTAACCGCATTCATAAACTCAAAAGGTTTTGGATTGTTGGTAAAAACAAGACATTTGAAGACCTCACCCAGATCTCTAGGAAACTATGCTGGGAATTTATTTTATTTTTCTGAAACTTAGCGAGTCATTTTTATAAATTTTCTTAACAATAATTGGCTATTTAATCAATAACAGCTGCAGAGTCATAATGTAATTATATATATTACTAATATTATGACCAAACAAGTACCAATACAACAAGGCCAGTCCATCAGTTTTTGTTATACCTGAAAATATTTGGGTTTAATATTAATGGATTGGTATGAAGTTCATAGCACATTTTAGGTGAGCAAAATATTTGGGTAGGGTTAGGAGTTAGTTGGAAAACAAGCAGAGCAGAGGTCCTAAATAGCTAAATCGTTCACCATTTAGAAACACCATTGTTCTCCAAAAGCAACATTGCAGCAGTTGCCAAGTTTGCCAACATTATCAGGTTATTAACATCAGGGTGGCTATCTGCAAGCTGAGGCTCAGAAGAAGCCGGTTGATCCAGCACGACACTGATGCCTAAACACTGAAGCAAATCTGCTAGAGCAGCTTCAGAGACATGACATTCACCTTTTGGAGTGACCCTGTCAGAGATGCTGCGTAATGAGCTCAAGAAAGCTGAGGTCCTTATCTATCAAGCTAGTTCACCTTGCAGTTCAAAACATTTGAAGGGGACTGTATAAGATATGGTAAATATTATGGCCTTTTCCTGATTTGATCTGCCGGTGTGCATGCTTATGTCTGTGCAGCTTCAGGTCCTCTCAGGTAAAGGAGGAATGCAGGCCAGTGGGGACGTGTCTCAGGTGCCAACACACGCTGTACAGTAAGACACAGTACACAACCACACACTTTCCACACAAACACACACGAAACCAGCCTTCAATAAGTGTGCAAAATACAGACTCACATTCGACTAAATGTGTTAAATAACCTGCGAAAACAAAAGCATGCATGGACACACACACGCACACACTGTGTACAGTAACTCATTCGATCTCCACTGTGAACCTTCTAATCAAACATCTGGAAACTGTTCAAAAAATGTCTTCCTCCTTCTCTTTCCCTCCCTCTGTGTCTTGCTCTCTCGCTTCCTCGGTTGTCGGCACCAGAGCCCTGTGATGAAACGCCTCCTCAGGTTGGTGTGTCTGTCATCATGACAGACTGAACCGCCTTGTCTGTCAGTGCAGATGAAAGGGCGCTTATCACACTGGTGGGTTTTAAACAAGCCCTACATAGTTTATATTGAAATGATTATGATAGACAGGCACGACAGGGCACATCCCTTGTCTTTAGAGCAAGGTAGACATAGAAGAGGGGAGAGAGAGAGGTGAAGAGAGAGCTGCCTTTCTCTATGAAGCAATTTAGTGGCACATTAGATGAGACCACCTCACAGCATGGCACTTTTCTATCCCTTAAGTACTATGTTCGGTAAACTGCTAAATAGCAGCAATTATACTACAACACACTTCGAGCAAAACTGTGATTACATGTGCCACCAGGGTTGACACACACCCACACATGGACATAAACACACACACACACGCGACTTCAGCTGGAATTATTGATTAGCTTACTCAGCTACTCCATGTGTTTGCTGTTGCCGTGTTTACAAGAAGCCTGTGACACACAGGGCAACTTAAAACTCATAGCATATGAATAACATAAAGGTCCATAAGAGCATAAGAGCAGCAGCATGAGGTGAACTACAGCACTCGGACCAGATAATTTTAATACAGATGTGTAAGGAGCACACAAAGCCAGTACTCAAATAAAAGTGCAACAGGGCTTCTGCTTTCTTCTTCTTTACTTAAGCTGAAGTACTAAGCCGATGCTCGAAAATGTATTTTGAGTCCAAAGGTAGTTTTTCTTGGCATCAATCTGACTGAGTTACTGATCAAAAGCAAATAATTTAAACCACTATCAAACTTGATGCTGTTGACAACATGAATGTACAAGTCTAGTCTACCGTAGAGTTGTTCCACATGTACCTCATAAATAAGGTTCCTGCAGGAATCTAATGTTCAGTCTTGTTAAGTTTAATTCATGTTTAGCTCTAAGAAGAGAACCACTTTAAAAACCTGGTTTCTGAGAATTTAATCAATATTCATCAATCATTTTTTTACCTATTCACAAATTCACCCTTTACTTGGTAGCAGTAAAAAATTAAATAAAGAATATTGAGGACTAGCAACCGGTGTGACTTGAATTTTTAAAAGGAGAAAATATTTACTGTGAACTGCAAACATTTAAAGTTGAAAGCATGATCTATATTGTATTGTTTTCTGGTAACGAATAAAAACTAAAGCCGGCTGAACTGAGTCAAGTCCTGGGCCAATAAGAACCAACCAAAGTAACTATTCTTTTTTTTACATTTTTACACCCCAAAAAAATTTCCAACAAACATTTACGGAGAACTGACTGTTATGGCCCAAAGGCCTGGACTCTCTCCTACCTGTGTGTGTGTGTGTGTGTGTGTGTGTGTGTGTGTGTGTGTGTGTGTGTGTGTGTGTGTGTGTGTGTGTGTGTGTATGTGTTCTGTACCTCGACCTGTCCAACCCTCGTCAAGGATTGGTGGCCAAGGCTTGTTACACCCGTCCAAATCTATCCTGATTGGTCTGGCATTCTTATCAGAGGACCAGTCAAGATGTCAGACCAGTCATTCCAGTTTATAGCGCATCCTTCATCTGATCAGATTGAATACTGCAAGAAAAAGGATCCAGTAGCTGGCACTGCTCATTTTGAAATTGTTTACCCCAAGCAACTAGTAAACGTTGAGCTTAAAGCTTTGATCACAAATGACTTGGTGAAACATGGTGTGCTGATGTTGGCATGTGCTGAGGTTTCTGGGGGAGAGGATGGAACCGGTACACAACGACTTGGTAGCCAAAAGGCAGAGGATGATCCTCCAGCCGCTGGAACATCTGGGGAAAAGGACACTGAGGGAAATGAGCGGGAGAAAACGCTCATTATGATCCTTCCCCCTGACCAAACTATCTACACCTGGTCAAGGTCAGAGTGGTCCGATTTTGTTTTCATTCTCAGAGCACATTATCACACAAACACCTTAAGGAAGTTCTTTAATTTTAAAACAAGCATCCACCTTGTCTCAAAGATCCATATTAGAGAACATTTTTAAAATCTGTGGAGGAAAGTGACTTAGACTTCTACGAGATATAAATCTACCTGGGAAAACCTGGTTTCTGTTATCCCCTACCCCGATTGTGGAAATCAGCTTTCCCGTTTACACAGTGTAACCTGGTTACTTAAGTCCTTGTAAACAAACTCTCAGAGAAGTGGACTGAACAGATCACATGAACACAGCACAAAGACAGAACCGTTTCAGGCCAGATTGTGGGTGGCAAAGCACAGTTAGAAGTAGCTGGTCACTTAAATGACAGAGAAGGAAGTTGGAGGTCAGATCATGGCCTCACTAACCACATGTGAGAGCTATGGATGCTATCTGTCTGGTCCAGATATTGAGAATTTGTACAGCATCATGTATACTCAATATTTTTAAGTAATATTTGTGTTTAAATCTTTAGTGGTGACCGTGAGTCTGTAAGTGCCTTCTTCTTGTGGTGTGGCTATGCTGAGTTACAAACAGCAGCAGTGATGTTACAGGCTGTCAGACATGGAACACACTTAATGCATGTTTATAGGACTTTGTATGTAAAATGTGTATTTTTCTGCTCGGTGCCCAGACGAGAGATACTGATGGATGTGGGCTGCCTGCTCTGTGTCTCTCAGCTCCCCCGACCCCTGCTCAGAGATTTATGAAGCCCGGGGGCTGATCCACAGCCAAATTATGTGGGTGGGGCGCAGCTGGACTGTGCACCTATCCATCTTCCCCACTCAACTCAGTCCCAAACACACAGGGGGAACTTTTCATTTTTCCACCACTGTAAATGCTGGGTTCTGTCATGACCACAAATCACCTGAGGAGACTGAATGGAAGTGCTGGGCTTCAACTTGAACATCAGGGCAGTGGACAAGACATTCTCCCAGCATGCAACAGGCCTGTCAAAAGATGATGAATGGCCGCTAAAGCCAAATCGGGGACATTGCTACAGTATGTTTTTCTACTGATTTTCATTTTAAGATGCCGCAAATCCAGTCATTTTGCTTTATTAAGATTCCCCCAAGTAGAGTGACAGTATCAGTTGTCCTAGCAAGTGTCCAAAAAGGTTAGAACCCTGCAGAGGCTACAGGAATTACAGGAGGTGATTTGGTGAGAGAGCCCACAGGGAACGTAGACTGCAGTACATTTCTTGTTGACTACTGGTTTCTTATAACCATGACCACAATTTTTCCATAACCTACATGGTTAATATTGTAACCATAAGGACAACAATTCACAACCATTTTAACCCAAAACATACCGTGTTAGGATGTTTCTGATGTACAAAAATGAATATTTTACTGTAATTCTGATACTTGCATCATACTATTATTCACTTCTTCATAAAAGTGACCCAACTGATTCGTCCAACAAACATCAAGAGCCCAATTAGTGTATTTAGTGCACCAATAGCTTGATGGTGCAGTGTGTGTGTGTGTGTGTGTGTGTGTGTGTGTGTGTGTGTGTGTGTGTGTGTGTGTGAGAGAGAGAGAGAGAGAGAGAGACAGACAGGCAGCGAGCAAGCGTGGGCCCCACTGTTCAAACATCTTAAAGTTTGCTAACGCATCGTCTGCCTGCCAGGCCTGAGACAGCTCCGGCTCCAGGATTTCACACACCTACATGCCACATTCTCAAACTGCCAGACACTCATTTCACAAACACACATACTCCGGAACACACACACACACACACACACACTCACAGACTGTAATAAACTGTATTAAACATGTCACCGTCACCACTGCAATAACACATTATGACTTTTTTGTGGGCAGAGCATGGCTGGAACCTGAACACATTTTAACAATACCTGCAGAAAATACAAGTTGACATGATCAATCTTGGAGACCAAACATGTTATTTGAAAAGTTTTTTCATGCTAGTCAAAAAGTAATTATAAATCAGCTAAAACAACTTTAAAGGATTTTTTCAGCGACTCTCTAAGTGCGTTAGCTAACCTTGCTGGTAGTTTAGGACATAGTTAACATTAACCACTGATGTCCTAAACAGTGCCATAGGATGTGTTTTACATCATCCCAGAACTTCCCTTGACAAAAAGCTAATAAGATTTTTTTCATTAGCATTTGGGTTACTGTAGAAAATAACCTATATGACAAACTGAAGTGTATATTATTTACAGTGTTTTGTTAAGCAAGATAATATTCACAGATGAACACCAGTTTAAGATTTTCGAACCTTAAATACACTTGCTGGAAGTAAAAAGTTATTGTTAGGCAGTAACTTAACTACACACCATGGTCACAAGTCTTTGTCACCACTATTAATGTTCCAAACTTTTGATTTAGTGCGCTTACCTCTTCTACAAAAGACGTTCATCTTAAAATGACCTCATATAGCTGGTGATGGCAAGTCATAAACTGAACAAGGCTGTAAAAATGAATTTAGAAAAGAGTAGATAAGTCTCTGTTTTTAGCACGTATGTGGTGTTTAGTGTAATCTCCTTTAAACACTTTTTACTAACTGCCTTTTTTATAACACATAAAAGCTCCATAATAGTACATGTAGGCTATTTAAAAATGGATTTTTGTCTTAGAATAAAATGCAGAAATTACTTATTTTAGGACTCATTCCTACAGCACCCTATGAAATAATCATGACGTAGGTGCTAGTCTAACAGACTTCACCCTATGGTGTCCATTCTTGGTTTCCACTCCCTTTATTTACAGGCTTTTAACAAACTATCTGCATGTCTTACATTGTCATGCCACGTGACCCATTATGTGAGTTATTTTCCATCATTCCATTTAACCTTAACTACAGGTTTTTATGAACAACTGCATTATTCGCTTCCATGCGGTAGGAGACACTTCTGATTCCACAGGCATGTGATGATGGTCCACCATGGATATTTGTATGACAACCATAACCACCCCTGTATTACCGGTTCATCAAGAAGCACTAATCCAACTTTTTAAATACACAGAGGCCAACCTCTCATGGAATTTGTGAATAAATTGACTAAAGTGTAAAAGACAACATCTTCATCTGCCTACTCACAGCCATGTCACTGTTTCCTTATTCAGCCTACAGAATTAGGTATTTGACTCAAGTTGAACCTGAGTAAAGCTCATTTAGTTTGTTTAGAGGAAAGCCAAAACTCTATAATATCATAGCTCTGCAACTTTCTGCTCAGACCACCATTGCTAATGTCACTTTTGAAGTGTTTGACGTGCAGTAATGGTCAATGGTAAAATCAACAAGTGAATGCGACTGGATCTCACTGCAGTTGGAAGTGAAGGAAATGGAGAAGCTCAGTTTTGGCTCTGGATCACAAAGAACTCAGTTTACTTTCCTCCGCAGCAACCAAGCACCACTGACCCTTACAGCAGACGTGCAGGCCTCAAACACTGTTGTGCACTTACTGACCTTTGCAGGTTTTGCCGTCAGGCTGTAGGGTGAATCCCACGGGACAACTGCAGCGCACTCCTGTGGCTGTGTCTTTACATGTCCTGTCGCAGCCACCATTGTTCACAGCACAGGTCTCTGCAGGTGGGAGAAAGACAGAAAAAGAGATGGAGGGGGTGTTAACATGTGACCCCTGCTTCTCACACAGCATGGTGATGTGGGTTGACACAAAGCTTCATGCAGAGGAAGAATACACAAATCAAACAACCGCACAGTAGAATGTAATGAATTTGTATTCTTGCCTCTTTTCATGTAGCTTTGTCAACACACAACTGCAGAGGTTACATCACAACACCCCAGCTTACATATGTACTGTAAAGACACTTTGATATACAGATGTATACATGATCATACACAGAGAAAATCATAGTCAGAGCACTGAGAGCAGTGTATCAGTGCAACTAGGGAAAAACACATGAGACTGTGCTGGTAAAGGAGGGTGAAGAACTCTATGGCCCAAAGGTCGGTCCTGTTTCCAAAAGTGACAAGAAATAAGTTTAAACAAATAAAAAGTAGGTTTAAGGTAGGTAGATAGAAAAATAAAGTTAGGGTCAGGTGCTGTAAGTCTAGAACACTCTTGGCACAACAAGTGTGTATATTTTCCTCCAGAAAAAATGTTCTTGTATGTGGTTGCAGATAAGGTTTGCTCAGACTTGTGAATATTGCCTAAGCTGATCCTATAACAAACATGAGTTCAAGGTAACTCTAGCTCACCTGCCCGGCTGCTGTTGCTTTAGCACGGCTCACCACACACATTCCCAATGGGCCTCAACAAGTGCTGAGGTGGCCGAAATTTGATTTGGGCTCATGTTTGTTGAATAGGATTCAATGCAACTATACCTGATAAGAATGTTTAACTTAGAAACTTCAGCTTTTGGTGCTCATTCATTAAGTATAAAAAAGCCCCACACAGTGCTGTTGTGTAAATTAACATATGGAGACTGTCCCCCTGTAAAAAAAAAAAAAAAAAAAAAAACAATAGGTGACACTTAGTGGCTATAGTGAACTTACAACTGTCACGTAGTATTTAGACCTACAGAAGTTTGCCTGGACAACACATAAATCTGGAATGCTTACTTTCTTTTTGCTGGCTTCTCTCATTTAACTAAAATGTCAAGAGATGTATGGCTGCGTGAAGTGAACAGGGAAACAGGAAAAGCCCTTTTCAGGCTGGCAGGCACATCCACATCTAGAGGTCAAGGCATTAGCATAATGCCCTTTCAGAATGCAGAGTCACACATCAGAGCCAAGATGGCCCGTGCTTTCTATCAGGACACAGGAAGCCATTTGTACATTTGTTTGTGTTCCCTCATGCAGCTCCAAACAAGATCAATCTCACTGCCTCTTCCCGTAATCTCTGTTTTCTCGATCGCATTTGCTCGTTGCTGTGTATATTCATCAAAGCCCTGTGTTCATCATTTGCAATGCTTTCCATGTCTAGCTCTCTTTCTGCTGCCAGATAGTTCATGTATTTCAAATTCAAAACGAAGAGGTTTTAGGAATAAGGGCAGGGGCATTATTTCATGCTGTGTTGTAGAGAAACAGCAAAAGGAAAGAAAGCTGGAGGGAGAGACACTCCATCATCCAGTCAGCCAGTCTGACGGGCCCTCTAGGGTATTTCAGCAGACCCCTGTCCCCAGTTCACTCCCAAGCTTGGGTCTCTGACACCACTGTGTGCGAGAATGTGTGTTGTGTTACGGTCTACGTGTCAGCACAGGTGTATCCAATCGATACTACTTATGTGGGTGTTAAAGGTGTGTGTGTAGACTTGATGTATGTGGAGGTGGTGTTTATGGGTCGGAGTGATTTATACTGAGTACAGTCAGCCCTATCATTAGCTAAGGGTTAGCATAGCCCTGCTCAGAGCCCCTCTTTCCAGGCCACGCCCAGCCCCAGGGCCAAGCTCAGCAAAGGAACATACGCCTGTGGGCCTGATTAATGGGCTGGACAAACCCTTATACACTTCTCAGCCCCCTCACCAAGCTTCTACACCTATCTAACCCTGCATATATCTACTATTTCTGTCCTAGCCTAGTTTAAGTGTCTGTGTGTGTGTGTGGGGTGTGTGTGTGTGTGTGTGTGTGTGTGTGTGTGTGTGTGTAGTCTGGATGGCTTTCATGATTACTGGAATCATCCACCACTTGCAAAATTTGGTGTAGTTGCTGCTGACACAGTTCACTAACTGAAAGGAAGAATTATAAACACACAAATGAGGAGCTGCATATGTGCCAAAGTAAGTGAAGCTATGCAACGTGTCATTTTTACACTAGTTTTTGTACAGGTTAAGAAAAAGAGACGGTTTTGTATTAATCTGCAGAGCTCAATGCTTGTGGAGCACGCTGCACTGACAAACTCAGATTTGTGTCGATGGTGAAATATTAAATGGAAACCTTAACATTTCCATACAGCAAGGAGGAACAAACAGTGGACCAAAACACTGGATTGAATCCAGCGTCGAAAGAGCTACAAGTGATGAAATCACCACTTCCAGAAACATCATTAGCTAAATTCCTACTGAGTTTATTTAGTCAAAGTCTCAAGCGGTGAGATTTTAGCTACCACTAATTTTGTGTAACCATTAAGTTAATTTATCTTCAGACTCTGTAAGTAGCATCTGTGTGACAACACTCGAGTGGACAGTGTTACTGATCAGTCATACAAAGCCAGAGATGAATCATACAGATGCGTCACTGATATTTGGTGTTCCTTTAGGTAACTGGGGTTAACAATGTTACTTTATTAATAATATTGTTATGTTCATAAGACAAAATCTTAATTCATGGCGATGATTTAAAAGGATAATGCCAAATCTAAAAAGTAATAGGTTAGTCCCTTAGAAAGTAATACTACTTTATAACATTTCTTTTACTGAACAGTAGGTGGTAAGTAATTCTTCTCATTTCATTATCAAGAAATAATAAAATATCCTTTTAGTTATTATATAAAAATGCCAGCTGTATACTGTGAGCTAATGACTGTTGAATATAATATATAATGCCATAACAATGTTCATATACTCGTATCATTCACCATGGTAAATGTAGTCACTAACCTGCGATAAACCAGGCATGGGGAATCAGAAACATATCCATTAGACGGCACACAGTTCAGAAGAATGAGAGAGAAGACAGTAAGTGTACACATGCCCATCACATGTCCACTTCATGCTGCACTGGTATTAGAACATGAGGGGAGCATGATCACCTTTGAGTGGGCACCAAAATCAGGCATCAGTCAGCCCAGCTCTGTCCTGTAATCACATACACACACCTCTGTGAAGACACGTGTCCTTAGGTGATGGAATCCAGGGCGCCGTCTATTTTTTGACCCTTTGCTGACATGTGTCCAGCTAATCTAGCTATTTATTCGACCTCAACAACATCTCACAAATGAAGTTTTCATTAGGTATCTTTCCTGCTCTCCCTGTTTTGCTTCCTTATTGTTCTCCGTTGTCTGTCCTTGTCTTATAGCAGCACCTTTTTCTCTCAGGCTTTGCTGCAGTTCTATTTGTCCTGATCTGTGCATTGTCTGCGCTGGGGGATGGCAGCGGGGGCAGAGACAGGAATGCTGTGTGTCAGAGGAAGTAGACAAAGTGATAGTAGTGTCAAATCTAACATACTGATGTTTCTCAGGCTGTGCCAATGCAGCACTGGGCTGGCCTTGGGACTTTCAGCACCCACACAGATTTCTTCATGAACGCAGGCATGATGGAAGCATGCATTTGCTCAAGTTCAATTTTAGCAGTGTCATTCAGTTTGAATGACACTGCTAAAATATTTCCTCTACAGTATGTATGTTAGTAAGTTTAATTTACTATTAATCGCTGTATTGATTGAATACAATGGATGATGAGGGTGTAGAACAGCTATCATGAAATTCTGCTGGATTCAACCGAGCTACATGTGAGTTTCAAATTAAACACCAATTCAACTTGCTGAAAGTTTAACAATCAAGCCAACTTCAACAGAGTTTTGGCTGACACATGTAAATGACTTTTCAATTTGTGGCCAACTTTATTCTCTAAATGGATAATGTTTCTATCTCTGTGCATTTCTAAGGTGAAATGAGGGAGATTGTTGGCAATGAGATGGACATCAAATCACTGAGACACCTGGAGGCAATCTTAATACATTGAAATTCAAGGCATTTGGCTGTCACAGTGTCCACAAAACTTTATAAACCTGAGACCAGGTTCAGACAAGGTTCAAAACAGCCACAATAACACACTGCATTACAAACTGAAGGTGCTGCCCTGGTTGACCCTGATCTTGTTAGAGGGTTCACTAAAACCTCTATACAGAGACTGATGAGGAGGTTTTCCCACGTAATCCCACTAGAGTATATCATTGTTAATTGGACACTATCATGGCAGGTGACATGCTACAAAAGCAAGAGGTGAGCCCAAGACACTGAAGATAAATAACATATTTACTTGAAGGTTAGGGAGGAGAGAAGAGGGACAAGGGAGTACCCCTGAGAGCCAATTTTCCAGCGTTCTTCCAAGCCACACTGGCCAGATCCTACTGAAATGGAACTTGTATGAATCATGATTTATTAGAATACAGAGAAATGTTCATTATCTTTGTCTGTTCAGGATTGCAGGGGGGCTAGAGAAAATCCCAGTTTTCATCAGGTGGGAGGAGGGGTACACCTAGGGAGACAGGTTACCATTCTATCTAAGGGCCAACACAGAGATATAGACAGACAAACAACCATCCATACTCACATTCACACCTTCACCTATATTTAGAGTCAGAAATTAACCACGCATTAACATGCGTGTCCTTCAAGTGTGGGAGGAAACTGGACTACCTGGATGAAACCTATGCAAGCATGGGGAGAACATGCAAACTCCACAAAGAAAGGGCACAGCTCGCCGGGGAATCGAACCACGGACCTTCTAGCTACGAGGCAGCAGGCCTTTCTAGCACAGCTTTGTGTTTGGGTAGGTATGACACAAAGCAAGAACATTTTTTTAATCATTTAAAGATTGGTGATCTGATTTGACTGTCATTTGTTAACAGTCCATAATTATGGTTCCGTATGTAGGTAACCCTGAACCTTTCCCCAAACCAGACATGTTTGTGCCCAAATGTAAAAAGGATGTAGCTCCACATTTACTCAGGCAGAACATATGGTTTTATACTATCCTCATTTGTTGTACTTTTGGTGTAACTACAGTGTAACTACAGGTAAGAAGAGGGTACATAAGAGGGCCCACTTTAAATAAGAGCAGTCAAACCATGGAAAACCAATTAAAATCCGTTGAGTATTCTAATACAACCTATTTATAAAATATACACAGCAGGTTATATTCGTAGTTCATTTCAGGGGAAAGGAAGTCCTGCATAGAGTTGACAAATCATCCTTGTTTTGCATTGCTATGCAGCTTAACAAGTAGAACTGGAAAAGAAAAATAAAAAAAACACTTGGTAAAACTGTGTGTTCATGCCATAAGCAATTATATACCTATCATGTAATATTTAGTAAGTTCCCCTTAACTACAAAATATAGTGCTGTCAGTGCTGTTGTTATTCGCACCTATAATTTTTTACTTAATAAGATCCCCATAACTTAACAAAATATTTACATTGTAGGCATTTTCCCTATTCTTATTTTGTTACCCAATAACTTCCCAAAGTTTGCTTATTGTTATCAAGTAAAAACAAATATGGATCCATAGGTAGTATGGAGGTACACCGTTATTACTAATAAATACCCAGTAAGTGCGCTGTACTCTGTATATCTAAGACACTTCTGTCCAGCACCATGGGATACCATCTGATTGGTGGTTTTTTCTTTACCTTTGCTGCAGCTTTTGTGGATTATGCATTTTAGAAGATTCTGTTCCAGTAAATTCGGTTTTGTAATGTGGGTAATCAAAAGTAAGGGGGGTGAAACACAAGCCATGTGTAGTAAGGTGCAGTTGAAAAAAGTAAATGTTAGTCACTGAGAAAACTTTAATGCCATCTAGAAATTTGGTAGCTAGATTTAGGAGGGAAGGGAATAAAGGAAAACAGTGATCGTTTTTACTCCGTTTTCATCACGTTAGATACAGTAGTAAAAAAAACAAACAAAAAACAACAAAACTGTGCTTGAGGGAATAGACACAGTGGGCACCAAAGGATTACGAAAAAATATAAACAAAAAAAAAAATAATACAGAGAAGAGAGGACAAAGAGAAACGGAGAGGAGTAGAGTTGGGGATATAAGCACAAGCGCCATGGCAACACATAGAAAGAGGAAGAAAAGAGTTACCCATAAGTAGCCGCCGTTTCACCCGCTTGTCCACATCAGCTACTGACGTGGCATTGAACTCAGAGCTCTCAATTGCAGCCTCATCTTTCTCTAAAACACAAGTGACAAGGGGACAAAGAGTGAGCAGCAGGTTAATGAGAAGCCCAAATGACCAGACCTTCAGCCCCTCTTGGCGTTTGAGCAAAAGAAAAAAAAGAAAAAAAAAAGAAAAAACCCAAAGCCAAGACGCAAGAAGCGATGAAGAAGCGCCAAAAATTCTACTAGAGTGTTAATCCCCAAACAAATGATAAATCCCCCAGAGCAAATCAAAAGAACCAAACAAAAAAAAAATGAGAATGATCAGTGTCAGTGTGAAGCTTACAAAGTACAGCAGGAGGTAGGCAAGAAGGTAGGTAGGGAAGGAGAGGGCAGAATGTTCATAAAAAAGTATAAAAAAAATGAGGTGTGGGTTTTGGGGATGGGATAGGGTTGGGGTAGACATTAAGAGGGACTCTAATTATGACTGTAGATGTTGCCGTTGTTGCCGATGAAGTTTCTGTCTTCCATATCAAACAGCCACACTCTTTCAGCAATGATTCCCTCGTGTTAGGATGGAGGAGGAAGACGAGAAAGAGAGAAGAACACGTCCAACATTCTTAACATAAGCTTGCCTTAAATGTGGACAGAAGCAAAGAAAAGCGATAATGACAATGACTGTAGGAATGTAGAGAAATGTTGGGGCAGAAGAAGAGCACCAGGTAATGACTGGATGATGAACAGATTAGAGAAGGAGGGAGAAAGAAAGAGAGAGAGCCAGAGAGAAGGAGTTACATGGGGGAAGGAAGAGTGTGCACACACTGAGAAATAGGCACTGAAGGGGAAGTGTAAGGAGGGCATGCAGAAAAATATTCTGGTGGCAGCGCTGGTTGCCTGTTTGTCTATGGAACACATCACAACTGGCTTTAACAGTCAATGCTGGAAGAATCATTTTCCCAAAGCTGGGCAGTGTGGGGCGGGACGTGTGGGGGAGTGGAAGGTTGTTAAGATGGCATACGTGTGCTGCAGTGTCAGGACGATGAGGCTGGGAGAGTGACATGGCTTTTCACTAGGCCTGAATCATTAGGGCCTGAAGGAGAATCTCTCTGTGAATGGACAGCACTGCAATAGAACTGGCCTTTGATGTACACAATAATTCTTGGGGGGGAGGCAATCACGTTGGATGTAGGGGTAATTATGTCCCTTCCATTCCTCTGCTTCAGCCCACTAGCATTTTCTATGTATCCTCTCAGGCACTAGATGGACAAAGTGGAGGACTCTCTGAAGTACACTCACGATGAATGGAGGCTTTCTAAGGTGCTCAGTTAAAGGGTGAAATGTGGCTGTGTGAATGTGTGTGTCGTTGTTGAACTCAGAGCCTGTGCATACCAGTGTGCATGCTTTTCAGCGTCTGCTTGCTTGAGTGTGTGAAAAAATCTGAGAAAGATAAAATGTTTGTGTGTGTGTGTGTGTGTGTGTGTATGTGCAAGACGGGTTGAGAACGGGTGGTAAGAGAGGAGTTCCAGCCACTCGCTCCTAAAGATTCTATGAGAGTGAGCAGTGGTCGGAGGCCCACAGTGAGGGTAGTGTTTTAGAGAGCCAGACCTACAAAAGACGAGGGAAAAAGAAGGACCAGGGTTGCTAAAAACAACAACAATAAAAATTAAATAACTAAAATTAAATTCAAAAAGGGTATAAACAAAACAAATGAACAAACAAAATAAAAAACAAAAACAAAAAGCCCCCCCAAAAAATCATACAAATTCAGTGCAGGCTCTCCCATGCACCTGGGCAGACAGAGAGACAGAAGGATTAGTAAAAGAGGCAAAGACAGACAAATGGGCATCGTGACGAGAACGGCTAGACACGTGCAGTAGGAACGGCATGTAACAGGAGTGAAGGAAGGTGAGTAGTGGAAGGCCCTGCCTCTTTGTCGGACTGTGCGGGGCAGACGCTGATGGATGGGAATGAGACATGAAGGTCACTTTGGTGTTGGCAGGTTTTGGTTTTCAGTGAGCTGGTCACTTGTCGGATCTGGACTTGTGAGGAGATTGAAGAGGAAGAGGTGGCCAGAAAGGTTAGCCTTGCTTTTGTGGGGGCTTCACCTAAGATCAGGCTGCAATTGAGAGGTCTGTTTTTAGCCACAGGCCTAACACGTTATTTCGACCCCCCACCCCCACTCTTTTCTTATTTCCACTTGGTTTGGCTTTAGCATGATGCTCAGACAAGACAGGCAATCAGGTACTATCACCAGAAAGCAGAAGGAGGAAGGGGGAGTGGATGGACAGTGCTACACAGGAAGGATAAAAGGGAGGGTGGGGGGTTAAAGGCCCATCGAGCAGTTGGGTAACTCAGACCAAAGACACATGGGTCCTTAATCTCATCAAATGAGACAGAGAGAGAGAGAGAGACAGAGACATAGAGAGAGAGAAAAGACGCAAGAGACTGGAGACAGAGGGAGGGAAGGGTTCCCCCTCTCTCTCCCCGTCGGCCTCCTCTTCACAGCCTCTCGTTGATGGTGTGCTTCACTTCTTCAAAGCAGCTGAAAAGAAAATGGGTTATTGGCAGCAAAAATGTCGCACTGCTAAAAAGCAGCCCAGCAGTCTGCTTGAGTGGTAACAGTAGGACAGACAGAGAGAGAAAGATCATTTAAAAGAAAGAGAAAGAGAGACAGGAAATAGTCATATGTCCGTGTGTTCAGTAGCACTGACGTCGATCTGATTCTCACGTCACAGTCAGACAGGAGAAAACTTTGTCTTCTTGGGCAGGTGGTTATAATCTCCCTGGTTTACATGTAACAAAGTGTTAAATCACACACTGTTTTCCTCAGTTTGAACCCCGCGGAAGAGTTTACTTGATTTTTTTTATTGGGTTCATTAAGGTTTTACACTGCCCAATTACAAATGAACCACAACTTGTAAACAAAAGTCCCATGGACTCCCAAGCAGCTCATTAATTGGATAGAGATGTAGTGACCTGTTCTCCTGCCAAGATACAGATTCTGGCACCAGGGGAGTCAAAACAAATTCAGATTCCAAGCTCTAGACCTTAGAAATTACTTCTTCAGGGAGTTCTGTCTAGAATTAATTGCACTGAAGATTTTTTTTTCTGGTGTTTTTATCACTTTTCAATACTTAGGTCCAGACTGTGGTTTGGTCTTGGTTCATTTTGTTGGGCTAACATTTCTGAGTGTGAGGAACTGCTGGCTACTGGTTCTACCCATAACTCCTGCTTTTTTTGGAGGGTTTTCTGTATTTGATTTGGATTTCATCCTTGCTTCTGGCAAACCACAAGAAATCCTTAAAAAAAAGGAACATTTTTCCCCAAGTATTCTGGTGCCAACAAAACACCTAAATTGATGTAATTTGCCCATATGCGTTAAAATGAAGAAAAGCTGTTACCTCATATAAACTTAACACGTCTGCAGCAATTTACAGTGTTACACTGCAAGTCCATAAAAAAAGAAAAAAAAGTTAATACATTTGTTAATAAAAGACCTGGATATTGCTACAGCATTACCTAGGCCCAGTGTAAGCTAAATGCATGAAGTGTTGAAAGGCAAATGGAGATCAATAACAGCTAAATTCTAGTCAGGAATAATTATGAGAGGCTCCCACAGTAACAAGTTCCTAACTGAATGTTAGAATTAATTTCTCCAAACGTTGATACACATTTTTTAAAATGTAAAGGAATAGGAGAACACAATAATTTGCAAACCAGATTTGAACTATTTTGACTATAAATTGTACAAGGACAATACATCAAATGTTGAAAACTGGGAACTCTACTCTAGATCTATATACAGTCTCTATCTCTCTCTTTCTTCCTCTCTATGTATGTATGTATATATGCTCATTTTGAATTAGATGGCAGCAATTGCTGAAGTTGTGTAGTGCTGAAAGAAACACTTGATTAAACATCTCACAACTACAGCTCAAAAAGTGTCCCAAATGCTGCGTTTAGATGTGCCAGGCTTGACAACAAAAGTCCCAAATAAGGAACCTGTTCATCTTACATTCTACATTACAAATAGTATATCATGTTTCAGTAGCTCATATAATCAGTAACTCAACAATCAAGGTTCTGCTAATTATTTACTTTCCTTAATATATCCTGCTTCCTTTAGTCATAACTGTTTGGTTAATGCAAGTACGCGGAAAATCTAAACCTTCTGAATGACATACTGTGATAAAGATTTAGCGTATATAGAATTGGAATACACACCGAAGAGTTGAATTCATATTCATTCATATTCATAATTTGAGTAGATTTCTTTATCACCTGTGTACTCACAATTATACGTTCATCTTGAGTCTATTGGACAGCTTTAAAGTACAATAGTTACACCGTGCTTTTCCTGATTTAAGAGAAATAACTAACCTCGGGGTAGAATGGTTAGGCTTGTTACAGTAAAAGTTGATATTAGAAATACTTAATTAACTGGCAAATGTATGTCATACAGGTTTTTGTCCACCCCATTTAAAATATCAGAGACTCCTACCAAAATCCTTTATTAGTTTTCTGAGTTTGAACACATAATAACATCATAATATGATCACCTTTATAAAGGAGGATTTACTGCAGGACTGCTGAATTAGACTGACTTAGGTTGAGCCTGATACAACTACAACTGAGTGGAAATTCAATCATCCATATCTACAACAGTAAAGCCAACAAGTGGACCTAATATCTCCCTTCAAGAAAGGTAAATTGTGTGTGTGTAAGAGCAGTGTAAATCCCTAAGGGTACCAATAAGATAGAAAAGCATCATATAAGTGCAGACCATTTAATTTACATTAAGCACAGCACATACAGCTTTACATAACTTTCAGCTTTAGCTGAATGTATGGTAATGTGTCTGTAGCAATTACCGTGTAGTCAACAAGCTTGTGGTGCTTAACACATGAGGGTGGACAGGATACTGCGGGTAAAGCGTTTTGAACAACGGTTTGATCATTTCCTCTCATTGGTGGAGACTCACGAAGCACTTTCCTCACACATACTGGAATGAGCACTGATGTGTGCAGTTGAGTTGAGGAGGACGTTTGACTTTACCCGAGCTAACTGCTCCCTCTCTGTTGGGGCTGACAGCTGCCTGAAAACCCCCCTCACTCATACATGGACAGAGAAAAAGCAGCCCTACAAAAGTATATTTTAATATGCACTAATCTTTAGTTTTACAACAAAATGCTTGCACTGTAATTTTCTTTATTGCAACTAAATTGTCCAAGATCCCAAATCTTTGTGTCCCAGGTGCTGTTTTTACTGTCTGCAAGACAACAGGACACAGTTAATTTTGAGTTCTGATCAGACCGTTAATTGGCAACAGGTCAGTATCATAATTGGGCATTAAAAGAATATTTCAGAAATAAGGATTGAGCAAGATCCATCACTGAAAACTAACTCAGTTCAATGCCTTGAAAATGAGATATAAACAATTTGGAGAATTCTGATCTATAATAAATATCATTAAAACATTGAGAGAATCCAGAGAAATGTGGGGCTGCATTAAAAACAGATATAATTGTGTAGTGGCAATCACACTGCCACTTCCCACTTTGTGAATCCACAATGAATTAATTAAGTGAAAACTGTGTAGCTTGTAAAGTGAAAAACTATTTTGTGGTCTGATCAATCGAAATTTTAAATTTGTTTTGGAGACCATGGAGGGTATATGTCCTCCATGCCAAATAGGAGAGGAACTATCTGACTTGTTATCATTGCAAAATGCATTAGTATCATGGTTGGGTATAAAAACAGCATTGCAGAGAAAATGAGTCTTTCAGAAAGAAGAAAGATGGGACCAGGTTCATCACTCTGTGGAAAAAATAACTGCATTTTGGAGTCTTTGAGAATAATGTTTGATATTGGGGATTTCATTCACTATGTTTCATAAAATCATTCAGAGATTCTGGAGAAACCTATACTGAGTTACCACGTTGTTCAGGATGCACTGCATTAAAACGAGACGGGTTCAGGAACACCACTCAAAACACCTGACCTGCATCCATAAATACAAGTTTAATATATACCATGCAAAGAAACAACCATATATAAACAAGGTCCTGAAACATTGCTACCTTGTTCAAGTCTAAGTCATTTTTTTAAAAGAGAGTGAAAGTAAAAATTTCACATCATGTCCTTCATACCAAACAGGAGCGGGACCATCCGACTTGTTTCAGCACATCCGTAAAACGACAGTGTCTGTGATGTATGAGGGTACACACAGTATAGGTCATTTGCATAACTGAGAAGTAACTATTAATGCTGAACAATATAAAGAGGTTCTGAAGCAACCTGTGATGCCATCCAGATGATGTCTTTTTCACATAACCCTTGATTATTTCAGCAACACAATGCCAAACCCCATTCTGCATATGTTACAACAGCTTAGCAGTGAACGAGAAAGTTTGGAGCATTATGAAACGAAAAATACGTGCCCCAAAAAGCCCCCTGTCCCAACTTTTTGAATGTGTTGCTGGAACCAAATTCAAAATGAGCAAATATTTTTTGTAATAGAGAGGGTACCTGTGTAACAGAGGATTATGTTTTTTGTAACTTTATTCTGCTAGGCTAGTGCTTATTTTCAGTCTGTTCACCTCAAGTCTTTCAAAATAAGTCTTTATTCATTCAATAATCAGGATCACCTATAGTCAGACCCTGAGTAATGACAATTATTATCTGCACATTAATCGATAATTTAAGGGTTTAAACATGTGTGTAGCAGTACCTCAATACTTGTTCATGCTTCACGGCTCTTGAGGCCAGTATACTCACAGTAGAACCAATGTGAGTGTGACAAGCTGGAGCAGACTGGTTTCAAAATCAAAGAAGTGCTGATTAAAATTGCTTCCAGGTTCTAAAAACTATTACTCAAATATATGTGTGTCAGTATGAAGGAGGAAAAAAATAAGAACAACTCTACTTACCTGGAACACCCTATTCATTCTCTACTGATTAGAAAAATAACAAGATGAAAATGAATACCCTCTGTGTGAGAGCCAGGATGTGGAGGCTTGCTTCTGCTGACAGTCACTGTACAAATGACCTGTTTGGGCGGACAGAGCTGCCTATTGGCTACTCACTGGACTCCTGAGTTAACTGAGTTCTGATAGGTCAGAGGTGTTTTTCAGTTGGAGATGTTTTAGTTTGTTGTTCACCACTAGTTCAGTTTTCAGAGCTGCTCAGTTTTGCAGACTTTGTCGCATTTGAAATTGTAATTTCGAATGGGAAAACAGATACAATTATTTGCCGCCAGTCTACAATGTATAACCCATACTGACCAAGTAAAATATTAAAATGTCGTAAAAATGAATTTAAAAAAAAATTATTCACACCTTTACTTCAGATTCCTCTTTAGCAGCTGGCACATCTAGGAGTGTCCATGGGTAAATCTCTACATCTCGACATAACTGCATTTGAGCAGTTTGTCCTATTAATCTATAATAATAATAATAATAATAATAATAATAATAATAATACATCTATCCCTTAATTCCCACCATGATGCTATCATCTTATAATGTAATTTAATTGAGCAGTGACTGAGGTTTGTTAGACAGTTCTGCCCAAAGAGCTTGATTAATTGTTTAATCAGACCGGTAATAATTGTCCTTAAGCCCTCCTGGTCTTTTAAATGTCAGTCGTAAACTAAAAACAAGCATCCCGGCCGAAACGCAGCCCTGTACTTTACCTTAAAGCCAACAGGATGCACCTCACTGCTTGTATTGCCAAGAGCAATGCAGAAACAATTTCGAAAAATACTGTATGTTTTCACTTTGTCTGTATGGATCATCAAAATTTATTTTATTTGACTTTACAGTACAAAAAGGGAAGAGATCAGAATACATTTAAAAGTGATTTAAAATGCTTATAGTTACAAGGATAATTTGCAGAGGGGTTGATGAAGGTGTTCCACATGAATAAGTGTTTGAGCCACAGCTCTTTACCGTGTAAACAAGTGATTTTTATTTTCATCTTAGCACTGTAAAGCTGATGACACCACACTCAACCTTGGGTTTCAGAGCCACAGAGAGAAACATTAAACCCTACATCATACAATCTATATTCAATAAAAGCGATATCCAGCTACCACAGTATAATGTATTTATTGTACTGTGGTACAGAAAAACCACAGTATAGTTTTTTACTTTACAGAAAAAAAGCTAATGCAGGTTAGATACAGGAGGTGGTTTATGCAATGCTTTTTGGATTTCATAAATTGGTCTTTGAATAAATAAGTTGTTATTTATTATTAGTTTTACTAACATCCTTTATCCTTTTTTAACCTCAGTCATGTCATTATTATACCTAGGGATTTATTATGTTCCTAAATCAGTGCATTTCCCATCATATGTGTGAGATTTTTCATTTTGTGATTTAATATAATTGGTTGGGGAGTCATTTCGGGAATTTACCACCTTCCTGCTTCCCTAGTAAGTATTTTCTTTGAAATCACCTGTGCTACAGTGAAAATATTCAGGCCCTTCTACTGCACAGCAGATGCTACAGCCAAACAAGTGTGACCATTCAGGGTTCATTCTGTGTGTAAACGGTAAAGTCACCGTGCTCTTCACTTACCGATGCAGGTCTTGCTGTCTGAATGCAGAGCGTATTTCTGATGGCAGCCACACACGGGCCCTGTGTCTGTGTCATCACACGTGTGCTGGCAACCTCCATTTCCATAGTTACACGTCACTAAAGATGAACCACATATTCAAGTCTTACTTTTGGCTTGGGCACTTTACAAACAAGCTCAAGGCATCCCAACTAAATCCTTGCATAGCTAAAATAATCATATTGGAAGACAGTTGAGCCTAATACTAGAGCCAGAAAGTTGTTATATGCAGCTGAATAAAGAAAGGAAAATACTGCACAACTGGATATAAGCCTTGATTTCATAAAGAGGGAAAGTAAAAACAGATAAATAAAGAAATGGTGGAAGATAAACTGAAAGCCAAAGAGATACAATGGGAGGAGCAGAGAAAATAGACAAAAAAGTTTTGTGATAATGGAGCCCTTCAGATCTAGACTGAATCTATGAAACTTCACTAAAAGATATTTTTAAATCATCCACTTCACATAGTAGTTTTCATTCATTATACCGTCTGTTTGCTTCTATTTTTTTTGCTACATAGCATTGTTACTCTTCTTTAGATAGAGAAGGAATCCAGAGTTTTGTTATCAGATATTTAGACACCTTCACTAATTTTAAAGTTGATCTTTTGGTTCTAGTTTGTGTAGTTAATGTACATAAATGCCATTATGAAAACATCTCTCTACTTCTAGCTAAAAAATGCCTCCAGATGACGTAACTTGGAAAAACCCTTCAGTTCAGATTAACAACCTGATTCAGAGCTTCCATAGTTTCCCCAGATGACATTATTTGAACCCTAATGGTTAAAAGGGTTTTTTTTTAATCTATAAGCAGAGAAATGTTTTAATATAGTGTATAGAGGGAGGTTTTAAATTTTTGTACATTTACATACTAATTCGTTGGGAGGACTAGATTTTGAAGATTTTATTACAGACTCCTCCCAGGGCCATTGAACAAATTACCGTCTCCAGAGTAAGAATTTACCCTTGGTTTGGCGACAAATAGTGACTGGGTTCTTGTATTTAAAATGCAGTGGGTTTCCTACATTTTTTCCCAGGGTTCTAGAAAATCTCCTATAGTAAGAAATCTAAAGTCACGAAGAGATGGTGAAAGAGGGAAAGAACTGGATAGTAAAATTCGGTCCTATCCAGCAAACAGCAGATTTTAACTTTAAATTTTTGGCTCTAGAATGACAATCTAAGTTAAGAGAGACTGAGAAATAGCAGAATACACAAAGTGATCACAAATTTTTTTTGCCTTACACTTGCTCAGAGCTTTTCTTAGTAATTTCCATGAACGACAGTTAAAAAACAATGAGGAAGTGGAAATAAAAAAGTAAAAGTAAGACGAGATGTAGCAGACAAAAAAGGGTAAATAAAAGCGAGTGGACAGAGGACGGTGTGTGTGTGTGTTTGTGTGTGTGCAGAATTTGTGGAGCTAACTTCTTTCACTCATTTACTACTATCCTGTGCCGCCGCGCTCAACAGAGCGTCACAGCTTGGGTCCCTCGCTCCTAATGAAATATTGCCACAGCGGGGAATCATCACAGCCTTATAGAGGCTTTCACAATCTTTACGCTCTTGCTGTCTGGGAAGAGAACAAGATGTGTTGCCAAACACAAACTGTAACTAAATGCTTATTACTCAGCCCTAAAAACAGCAGCCCTAAATTCCACTGCTGCAGGCAGTGATGAGTGAGAAACAAGGATGGAGCAGTGAGGGTGCAGGTTAGGAGGTTAGAGACCTGAATTCTCTCAACTGAATCCTTCACCTTGGCCTGAAACGCTTAATGATTTTGGCATTAAATATCCAAACTCGTATTTTACCGCTGAAGGCCCACTGGAATTTGTCCGTCATTGCTATTACAGATGTTTATTACAGAAACAATTTAGATCCTTCACTGCAACCGTACATAACCTCAAGAAATGCAAGTCTATAAAACAGTGTTAATACCTTACCGCCTTGTGTGTTGTAAAACAAAGTGACAAGTCAACTGAGTGAAGATTAACAGATGTCAGAAAGCAACAAATGAAGAAAACTTCAACACACAATCTGTGAGATTGCCAAAGAAATCACCCCGCAAGAATCCCGGATTAAAGATTGAACTAAAAGCCCAATCACTTCCTGCGAGCGTCAGTTTGGGAGTGCGCTGTAGAATTGCGGTCAGGTGTTATACGTACATGTACAGTCCTTCTGGTTTTTGGCCAGCTCAAAGCCAGGGCGGCACTCACACGACACCCCACCTTTGCCTGGAGCTTCTCGGCAGATGTGAGCGCAGCCATGTTCTTTGTTCATGCAGTTCATCCCATCTGTGCAACGGACAGAGAGAGGGAAAAGACCAATTTAATGACACACTGATTTAAAAAACTAAATCAGACAAACGTGGTAGTACCCTTGTGTGATTACACTGACTATGCATCATCTTCAGGGGCACAATTGAGGCGAAGAAAGAAAACTTCTGTGTTCCAATACACGTATAGAAAAATGCTTGTCCCCTTTAAACTAACTTAGAACTGAGTTAAGGAATACATTTTGATATCAGAATTAAATATCACTATAATATTTTCTAATACAGCTGTTCAGGCAATTTTCATTTTTTGCAGTAAATAAAATATTTTCAAAGTTAAGATGTAGTTCTTACATTGTGTTAAGGATAAATGTCATTCATGACATTGCACACTCCTATTGCATTACTTCCATTTTAGTTTGCTTGGCTGCTGTATGGTAAACATAAACTTCAACTAGCAGCAAAGCTCGAGGTCAATTCATAAGTTGGTCCATCACTCTAGTCAAGACTCAAGGACCAAATAGTGCCTTAGCCTCTCACAGAAGATGAAGCCTGTTGACTTTAGTGATCCTCTGACAGCTACCATTTCCTTTTTGTCCTTCTGTGTTTGTTATCTTTTTTGTGTTTTTTGTCATTTAAAGATCAAATGACAGGTGATGCCTTTTTTTGGTCAGAACAAATGTACACTTCGAAGAAGTGGAAATGTTTTTGTATTTTTATTTCATTTTGATGGTCTTATTTAATCAAATGGTTGTAAATTGATCTCAAAACACCCAAACACATTTCATTTTTAAACATATTTGGGCACAGAATGTCAAGAACTTCTGTCAAGTCAAATTTGCATGTTAAATTTTACTGTCAACAACACTGTTCAGTGTGATTTCCTCCCAGGTATTCTTCCGTCCAGCTTCTCCCACCCCAGATAAGTGGGTTCAGGTCTGGTGCTTGCACTGGCTAAGTCATCGCCTATAGCTACATTCTTCTCAGGATAATTCTTACACAACTGGGAAGAGTCACTGTCTGACTTCAAAATCCCCAATCAGCCATTTCCCAAAGAGAATGTGGACTGGCATAGATTTGGTTTGAAGATGCACATGATGCAGATTACCCACTCTTTCATTGTCAAAGCATTTCTAGGTCATCGTGATTCTATGTGTCTGACACATGTTCTTCGGTTGGACCCAAATACCTTAAACTTTGACACATCAGGTCACAAGACTTTGTTCCAGTCAGTCACTGTTTGTGCATATTGACCCTCTGCAACCTTTTCTTCTGACTGGCCAACCTTAGTAGTGCTGTTTCTTCCCTCTGCCAAGGAGGCCAGCTGACCTGAGTCTCCGTATCTGTGCACACAAATTTCTCTCTTATTTTATTCAACAACGCAGCTAATTTAGGAGCAGTAAAGTGTCAGCTTCTAAACAAGTTTACTCTTAAAATTTGTATTCTTGCACAGTTGTGCACTGGGGCTCTTTGCAGCATTTCTCTGCAGACTGTAATGTACAAGTTGTAAAAACTCTTCAATTTCTGGCTATATCACATAGATAAGCTTCTATTCTCAGGTATAGTATAAACTTACAACTGTATACTGTATTATCAGTTTTAAGATTATGAATACTGAAATACAGGAATATACATGATCAATTTAAGAGCATCCGTAGAATTCCAAATCAGTAGAATTCCACAGGCAGTTGATTTGATCATACTTCTGTCTTTTTTTTAACCATTAGATTAAATAAAACATCACAGAAATATATAAAATACATAAAAATAAGTGTGAAGGTGTTTTCCTTGCCAGTCTATATGTTTTTGTAAGTCTGGAGATATTTTTAATATTATTAGTCCTTTTATCCAATAATGAACCAATTTCATTGTAATTTTGTCATATTTTAAGTTGGGATTGTTTTGTAGTTGTGCATATTTTTTGTGGTAATTTTTTTGTCTTAGTTAAGCTTTTTTAGACAAGAAATATGAAGAGTAACCTCCGATGCTATGGTCCATGGGCCCCTTAACCTGCTCTCACCTTCTGCATCATTGAAACACAATTCTTTTCAAAGAGATAATCTCAAGCAACACATCGATCACCTCCCCTGAAATCTTTCAGTCTCTCCATCCCTTCATTATGTGGAAATAATGTGTGAACCAGGCCGGTGTTGAAACCATGATCACTGCAGAGAGGAGTCGGGGGAGGAATCAAGGAGGTGGAGGACAGAGGGCCAGTTCTCTCCAGAGATGCAAGTTGGGAGTGAAAAGCTAGCCAAAGATATCAGAAAGCTCTGGGAAGAATAGGAAAAGTTAGACTGGGAGTATGCAGATGTCTCATGGCACAATCAGATGTTATCAGTCACTCAAGATTATTTCTTTCACAAAGCTTACTTATGTATTTACAACTTTAGAGGTTTTTGATTCTTACTTTTTATTTTGAACGTTCTTAAGAACAGCCTGCTTCACACTCACACTGTAAAAAAGAAACAGGTGTTCTCCCTAAACGGAGTTTATAGATGACAATCTTGTTGCCATATTTTGCTCCTATCAATCAAGCTTCTAATGTGGCAGGACATCATCAAAATAAGTCATGACATTTCACTCATGAGGTCAGCTCGTATTCCAACAAAATTAACTACCTTGAAAGAACACTTCTGTTATAAAATAATTTAGACATTTAGTTTCTCAGTCCATCTTCATGTAATGAACAAGTAAAAAAAGATATTTTTTCATTAGGTGCGGCTGGAAATTATTTTCATTGACATTTCCAAAGCCTACATCATCCTTGGATTGGAGCTCTATTGCTGATAGTTTAAGTTAGTGCAAGAGCTACAGCATACGAGCTGGAATTTTACAGATGTTTGGTAGACAAGAGATTCAGTAGATTTACATTTGAAGTACCTTTATGTGCTTAGGTCCAATATTGCAGTTGAGGTGCCGTCGAAGGGGTCTTTTATCTAGATTTACAGTCCTGGCAGCAGTGCAGAGATGTTCGTTTCTAAAAGGTTGCTGAACGACGGCCCCCTCTTCGAAGGATTTTGGTTATCACTGTTTGTCGTAAGTTATTGTAGTTTTAAATCTCACTAATACCTGACATTGTGTGCAGAACGTGGCAGACCATAGGACACAGATCTGGTTTTCTAAATTACTAATCTACAGAAATGGCCCTCCTGATGGTTGCAGGGTTAAGAGGTGTTGCTATGAACACATATTGTAGCTGAAATGCCCCACCTCAAAAATACATCTCAGGCTTCTGAGAACCTACAGAGAAAGTTAAAGAGCTATGATTGTTCAACTTGAACATCTTCTTCTTTACAAGTGTCTGAATGTGGTGGAGATTGTTAATACTGTTGATGAATGCATTATCTTGCATTAAGCAAGTTCAGTATCACAGCAGACACATCTGCTGAAAACACTGGTTTCTCTATTACAGTGTATAAAGAATTTGAAAAAGACAACTGCATCGTAGTCAACAACTCTTCACATATGAACAAACATCATTTTTACTGTATATTACGAAGTAAACTAAATCAGTGTTGACTGGTTTAGTTTATAGCCATAAACCAGTTGTTATAACCATATTTAAGGAAACCATATCAGAGAATTATTTTCCTTAATCATCAATAATTAGCACCTGTATACCTTGGGATGTGCATAGCAGTGTAACACACTGCATTTAGATCATGGATACACCCCCTCCCTGATCCCCATGATGAATAATGTCCCCTCATGGGGCCCAAGAGCACTTTAAGTACCTTGTTAGGGTGCCATTGCCTCAAGAGAGACCTCGTCAAAAACAAAAAGTCCATTCTGAAACACTACAGGACTTTCTGTGAGTGTTCAAAATCAAAGCAATCAGATTTTTAAATTGTATGTTAGCAAATAGATCACATCTACTCCCTACTCAACATTCTGTTGTTCCGAAATTATTTTTCAGTTATCATTACATGTACAGTGTATTCAGAAAGTTTTCATACCAAGTTTGTTGTGTTGCAGTCTGATACTACAATTGATTGAATTTGTTTTCTTCCTCGTGTATCTACACTCAGTATCCTGAAAAAATACTTTATTCAGGACTTTGCTGAATACGTAATTACAGCATCAAGTCTTTTTGGATATGATGCAACAAACTGTGCACACCTGGATTGGATGATTTCTGCCATTTTCCAATTCATTTTTCCTTTAATTTTGACGAGTCTCCCAGTCTCTGCTGCTAAAACCACCCCATACAATGATGCTGGCATGAGGTGACTGGTGCCTGGTTTCCTCCGGACACACCATTTAGAATTGAGGCCAAACAGCCAACCACAGTGTGAGAGTGCTCCAGGTACTTCGTTATAAAATCTAAGCAGGCTTTCATGTCTTAGGACTGAGGATGACCATAAAGCCCAGATCGGTGGATCGGTGGATTTCTGCAGTGATAGTTGTCTTTGTAGAACTCTGTCTCATCTCCACGCAGGATCTTTTGAGCTCAGTCAGAGTGACAATTAGGTTTTTCGTCACGTCTCATACTAAGGCCCTTCATCCCCAATTGTTCAGTTTAGCCACATGACCAGCTCTGGGAAGAGTTCTGCTTTGTTTTTGTATCCTTCCCTAGATCTATGCCTTGCAATAATCCTGTTCCCTTGACCTTAAGGCTTTTTCTCAGATATAATATGCATTGTTAACTATGACGACCTCTATAGAGAGGTGTGTGTCTTCCCAAATCATGTCCAATTGATTTAATTTACCACAGGTGGATTCCAGTCAGTGTGTAGAAACATCTTATCAACGATGAAAAGATACGAGAGGCACTTTAACTAAATTTCAAGTGTAATACTTAAGCCAATGTGTTATTGTTGTATATTATTTTTTAAGTTTTTCCCTTTTCATTAATTTGCAAACAGTTCTAAAATTCTGTTTTCACTTTGTCAGTATGGGGTATTGAGTGCAGATTAATACTGTATATATATTTTAAAAAAGCGGAAACAAAACAAGTGGAACAGTTGTAGTATCAGTCTGCAACATTACTAAACTGAAAATAATGAAGGGGGGTCTGAATACTTTGGGAATGCACTGTAGGCAGGTAAAACCTAAATGACGCATAGTCAAATGTACAAGCAGTGGAAATAAAATCAGAACAAAAGCACTCTGTTTACCATCAATTTAAAGTTAGGAGTAGTCAGATAAACTGAGGATCAGGCTGTAGTGCAGCACTCAACACAAATGAGCTCAAAACCAGCAAACAAAGTGGCAGCCACAGCCTATGGCTCTCAACATGTCTGATGTGATGAGCATCGCCCACAGCTCACTGACACGTTCAGCTGTCAGGCCTGAACAGCCCACACTGGTCACTTGATATGCTTTGAGCCAGATCTGATGTCATGCTCTGTTTAGCTCAGTGTCAGTGTTGACCTGCTGATACACAGACACACAGACACACAGACAACACATTTCCACGAAGCAGAAATATAGCTACTGACAAGTAAATCAGTACATAGACGTTATTTTTTATATGAGAGATTTCTTAAACAGGGAAAATGCAATTTTCCCTACTTTCACATTCTGTATGGTACTACTAATTTTACCAGTCCCTATGAAATAAAGGGATTGTTTTTGCACAAAAAGCAAGATGATGCTCGAATATGTTGCTGTGGTCTAAATACAAACATCACTACAACAGAGACAATCACAGGTGGTCAAGTGGCAAGTTCAAATTCTAATTGCATGACGTAAGGGAGAGAATGTCAGAACTATAAATCAAATTTTCATTTGCTAAAAAAGTTCTTAACAACAACCATAATGTATTTTCTTGATGAAATGAAGGGTTACAAGTGATGATTTGAGTGTGCTCAGTTATGGCGATAAGTGAGTGAGTGAAACTAGAGTTTTCCATTAATTATAGCCTATTAATCATAAACCAATGCTTAGAAGACAAGTGAGAGGATAAAAAAAGTCATACGGTGGTGGCAACAGAGGAAAAATCGAGATCAAAGTTATTAATTTATCTGTACCAAACTGAAGCAAACTGCAGTCAAGGTATTTAAGTAAATGCCAGATATGTGAACCTTATTGTATGCTAAAGGAAAGGTCAAAGGATCACTGAAGTTATTACGGTTCCGCTTCCTGGTAACACTTCTTGGTACTAAATAGTTATCGTGATATTTCAGTCTGTTCCCGCACAAACAAGTTCCAGTTTTAAGCAGAAACCACATGACACTATGTCTATTAGAGAGATATGCTGGGTTGGCTCGATCAGCTGATCAATACTCACGATGAGGTGCAATAATTGTAGTTCAACTCAAACACATTTATGGCACTGAAAATTTTTTGAAATTCAATTGATTGTATTATCTCGCCTGATGTCAAGAACATAACATATCTATGTATATAAAATCCAAAAAAAGTGATGAGAAACTGTTAAAAAATATGTGTAACATACTTTTGATATGAGGAGCGGTGTCTACAGTAGGCTGTGTCCCTTTTGACTACTTTTCTTCAGTTACCAAAGAAAAGGGAGAGAAAGTTGCCGTTTCCTCTTTCCAGCTCACTGTGCAGCTTTGTTTGGATAGGGGAGGTCAGCAGGTTTATAACTACTGAAGTTCCTCACTAGGAGCCCCAACAGGTCCAGATAAAATACTGAGACATGTCTTCATGGCCCAATAAGAGCCCTCAGGACACAAGCTGTCTCTCCTCTGTCTCTTTTATTATCCTTTTGTCTTTCTCTTTTACTCTGTGTGCCTGTCTTTGTCCACTTCACCACATATCTCCCTCCCTCTCTGAGTGTAGCCCAGGTCCAAGCATATCACGTCCATGTTATTACAACCTGACTGTTGCAGTGTTACGTCTCAAAGCCCCAAAAGTCTGGCTGGCAGTGTACCGAAGGCAGAAAAAAGGAAAAATAAAGTTAAAAGCAGTTGGACAAAGGAAAAGTGAGGGGAACAAGGTGGACGTAAAAGATAGAGGGAGCGAGCGAGACAAGGACCGAGGCTTACAGTTGCTCTCCTGTCTGTCAGAGGAGCACAGGCTACTGAGGATTGTGGCTCTGCTGAACACCTGACCTGAGATTTCACTGTTCCAGTCAAGTCGGGAACACATATGGTGTCAACTTTAAGATGCAGCACCAATTATAGCCCGAACAGTTTGAAGTAACTCTACGTACAAAAACAACAAAACAAAGTTTTTTGCTTGCATAGACACAATACTTCTTACGTAAACCTATGTGCGCATGTCATTTTACTCAGCTACTTAGTTAAAGTTATTTTGCTTTACAGTAAATATCTACTCTCACTGGTAGGCACACCTAATGCAGTCTAATGCAATGCAAGTGAGTTAATTTCCAGTAGCTTAAACTCTCGCCGCACCGTCTCCGTCTTTCATTTTGTTCCGCAGGTCTGTCACACCTCTGCACATTCTAATGAGAACCCTCATTTAAATAATTACATTAGTAATCCCAGGGGACACCAGGACAGCTTTTTACTTTGCCATTAATACAAGCGGCTTTCATGTACTCTTGTCTTCCTCCAGCTCCCTCCCTTCTTCTTTTTTATCACTCTGCCTCTCAAACCACAATGCTGAGCTCCTTTTCTCACTACTCATCATCCCATTTCCATTTCCATCTGCTCGTCCTTCTCTTCGCTTCCTCAGATAATGATTCCCAGCTCTCTACATTCCGCTTTCCTACAGTGCTACAGTATATCTTGTTGCAGTAGCATTTCCTTTGAGTGAACGACAGACTTCCCCTCTATCTCCTTGTCATCCATCTCACTTCACACTTCCAATCGGACCAGCCAGTGGGGGTGAGGCTGCAATAAGAAAACTCTTAAATCATTAATAATTTGCTCCTTGGTAATTGTTGTTTTTTTTTAAACACATTATTAGTTAAGTTTCAGTGATGGGTCCATTTGTTCTATCAGTGCAGATCAAATTTAAAATTCTGAGGTTTTTCAGTTATAGCTGGATTTACCCATTAGTGGGGGCTAGGGTTAAAATCAGCTGTCGATCATTATCCCTAGAGATCCCTACTGTAGCTGTTAGTCTGCACACAAACATAGTAGAAATGGATATGATGAAAAATTAAGAATTGATTCCCTATCCTTTCTGACTAAAGGCAGAATTGTACTTCTCCAACGATACATGTAAAGGTTGACTCAGAATTATGGGTAACCATAGGCCACAGAGACTTGCAGAGGCCCCGACATGCACACCTCCCGCATCTCTCAAACAAGAAATTGTGCAGAGATGTGCATCAAACAAGCTGACTGGATAATATCGGGAGTTGGGATCGAAACAGCAATTGAAGCTGAAGAAAAGTAGCAGCTCATACCTGGGAATGTGTTTACACTGATTTTGAACCAGTATAAAAGGAAACATATCTGAGCGTAGCTCTGCATTGACATTTATGTGTATCACTGGAGAAAGATAAGAGTTTTAAGGTTTGCTGCACCACTGACCATCCAGCAGAGGGTGGACAGTCACTCTGAGTTAAAAGGATTCATAACCAAAGGTTGAGGTCGGGGTCAAATCATGTTTGGGTTCAGATCAGCTTTGGTCATGTAGGTTAGAATAAATAGGCATATTTGTAATTATGTAGAACAATAAAACCCAATTAAGTTGTAGCAACTTGAACTAAAAGTCGCAAGAGGCTGATAATGGTCCTTGTTTATCAAACGAGCTGAATAAAAAAGATCCACTGACATCCAAGGTAAGTTTATAATATTTAATCAAAGATTAAAAATTTGAAACATAAAAGAATCAGATGATAGTATTTAAAGTGATACTAAATCCATACAGAAGAAAGTGCTCAACAATAGATGTAGTGTATAGGTGTACATGAAGCCATCCATGTAACAATGATTGCAAAATTACAGGTAACACCAATTCAAATCTAACATAACAGGAGTCGGACTGGAGTGCATTTTAAGAAGACATAGTTCTAAAGTTTAGGGCCACCCTGTTTAAAATGAATGAAAGTGGAATGATGGTCGAGCTGCTGTATTAAATGCAGTAGATCGTACAAGTGTCCCTATTTTGTCCAGTGAGTGTGGTGTCTGTGGAGCCATTATCTTGTTTGAGAAGAACACACATGATCAAATGATTCACAAGAGCTTACAAGAATGTTATTAGCTCATATCTGTGCTTTTATGCAAATGTGACGTTCCTTTTCTTACTGCTGATGAGAGCTTTACATATGTTTTCTTTACATGGTGTGTTGTGATACTCTCACCTTTGCTCTGTTTCTGGGTTTTCTTCACAGCTTTCAGAATGCTTCTGCTATCAGCTGTTGTCCTTTTCAGCTCTCTAATTTTCATTTTGATTAATCATTTAAACAACAAATGCATTCTTAACAGGTAAAAACCCAGGAGTAATATTTTTGTTTTACTGTTACAATGTTACAGGACACGCTAACAAGAATCACCTATCGGTGCTACATAAAATTGGTGCTATGTTCTATGTTGTTTATTTATACAAAATTAAATTAAATTTAAAAAATAGAAAAAAAATGCTGAACTTAGTCTGCCTTCTAATCTTTAACCTAAATGCCTCCTAAGGAAAGCAAAAAAATTTATCAACCTTGCTTGTTCCCAGAGGAATGTTTGAATGAGCTGTGAGTATTTGCAGGTTGTACTGACCCGCCTGGAGATAAGCTACACAGTGTAGCATATTTTCGGAGAGATTTCTGATTGAGAGTGTCAGAACGTAGCACAGATAGACAAAGAAAGAAACAACAAAATGCCAATACATGCCTGTCTGTGCCCACGCACGTATAAACTACCAGTGTTTGTACTGTGTCTGTATGATCGTCACAAACCCTCCTAAAGAAAGAGGCCCTGCTAAATAAATATTCTAAATAAACACTTTAAGCTCCAGCACTCTATCAGACAGGCAGAAATGATACTGTTGTTCCAGCTGCGGCAGACTGGTTTAGATCAGCTGTTACATCACTGTTTTGTCATGAGAAGTGCCTAGTGTGTATGGTTGTGTTATACCTACTTTGCTAAGTTGCTTCATTACTGTCACTGAAGCAGCTATATGCTGTTTGTAGCACTACTCAAACAGCAATGTGTTTAAGTGGTGAAAAGACGTTTAAGGTTGTGGAGGCTTAAATATCAGACTCCATAATTGATGAACGAAGAGTACTGCTGCAAAATGCTCCACAGACAGACAACAACACCTTCCTCAACCATCTTCCTCCCCCTCCCTTCACTTTTCCATCTATGCTCTTGTAAATGCCATTTTAATTTAAATCTGTCAGATGCTGGCTGTGTGTGTGTGTGTGTCTCTCACTCTCACTGGTCTGCTCAAACCACACTGCTATAGGTGCTAGGCCATGAATTTCAATGAGAGCTTTTTTCAACAGCCTGCAGTGAACTCCTTTTAATATAGACTGTGCCTTTCTAATAACCCTCGTCAGTATCTTCTTTAAACACCACAGTAAATAGGCACCACACACACGTCATATTAGGTGAACAGATGATTTTACTCATTCGTTTTGATGACAATAACAGAGGGGAAAAGAAGTACGATCTCCCATGTAGGGAAGCAACAGTAGTATGAGGAATGTGGTGATAATTTAGAAAAACTGTAATACAAATACAGGACATATACAGGACCATAGTGCCTTAATAGTCCAGAAGGGTTAGAAATGAATAATTCCTAGGAATATGTCATCTTCTGATCACCTTAGACATTTAGAGTGAGGATATATTTGGTTCTTACCCACATGTAATGGTAGACAATGGCAGTATTAACAGCAATCCTGTTTTATAACGATATTATGAACTAATAAATTCTGGCGATTATTGTGTCTTCAGCTCTTTACCAACAGTGATCTTTGACCCTTATTTTTTATCTACACAGACAATTTTTGAAGTCTGCAGATGGCTCGTTGGGGTCTGAGAATAAACAATAAAAAACACAAATTTGAATAAATTGCAATAACAATGTTACAAAAAAAACACTTTGACAAAACACAAAAGGCAACCAAATGTTTACTGCCATGGATTAGCAAGTTTCAAGCTCTGGCAAGTTGATTTACCAAAATGAACTCAAAGGCTTCAGCCTGAAGGTAAGAATATGTCTAAACACTTACGGCACCCTCTGGAAAATAATCAGCAGTCACGTATACCTCACTACTTTGTAGTTAATGAGCTACAACTGGAAAACCACAGATTTACATCCACAAGCAAAGGGTGTACTCAACACCTCTAGCAGCAACGTTTACATGGAGGCTAGAGAGTAGGCAAAGCAGAGTTCACTGTGTCATGTTAACAGAGTCCAGCTGGTAATGTTAAAGACAGGAAACAACTTGTGTTAACTGAAATAGCCTGACTAAAAGCCAACATTTTCTCACAACTACATAGGGCTGTTTGAAGGTTGAGCCTTGCTTATAGGGTTATGGTTGGAATTATAAATGACTATTGTGTCAATGGGTTTTGTTTAACAAATATACGGTACGAAGACAAGCAAATTTGTGTCTGTGTCAGACTAGTTCTGGCTAAAGCAGATGTTAGTATCTTTTAAAGAGATGGGAAATAAGGACACAGAGGGAAGTTTACTTCCATGGATGTGTGTATGTTTGTGTGTGCGTTTTCAGTCCAATCCCCATGTTTCCTGTGTTTGCTACTGAGTAGTAGCAACACACCAGGTCAGCTCCACACCCTCGCATTAAACATTTCCACTGACCAAGGACAAACTCTGGCCTAAAAATATAATCTGAGGGGAAAATAAGCAGAAGACATTAAAAATAAAATGTGAATTCCACCATGAACTCACAGGTAAATAACTCCTCTTTACCTCACAGAGGGAGAAAGAACATGTCGCTTGGTCAGTGGAGTTTGTTTTCAAAGTTAAAATCACATGCTGGAAAATATTTAAACAAAGTATTTATAAAATGAAGGAAGAGCGGGTGCTTTAATAAGAATGTATGAGTCACTTTGAATTTGATGCCAGCAGAATGTCTCAAACAATTTGGGACGAGCGCAACAAAAGACTGGAAAAGTTGTGTAAGACTAAAAGGAACACCTGGTGGAACATATCACAGCTACTGAGGATAATTGGCAACAGTTCACTGTCATGCAAAGAAACAACTATATATATATATATATATATATATATATATATATATATATATATACATACATACATATATATATACACACATACACACACACACACACACACACATTGTTAATCAAATCATTTAATAGCCAGAATATAAGGAAAGGTCGTCTAATTCCTAAATCTTTTAGACTTTTACAAAGAAAAAGAACTAGTTAATGTTGAACAATCCCCCTAATAACGCGTTTCTACACACATTTACAGCATTTGGCATAGAGCTCTGCATGTGTAAGGCAGCGGAGTGTTCGTAATTGAAGCGGATACCATCCAGGTAGACAAAGCTCCCTGTGCTTAGACGTCCCACATGCCCCTAGGCTACAGTAGAAAAGCTCCCAGTATCTTCAATTTCCCAATTTCGTTTGTTTAAAGTGAGAATTCCTCTGTCATTATGATGACGTGCACGTGTCGAGCATGTGTTTGTGCATGATGTAAATGTCCGTATGTCTATAGGTGTGTGTCTGTGTGTGTCTGTGTGTGTATGTGTGTGTGTGTCTCAGCCTTAGTCTGCTTCCTCTCCTTACACAACTCAAAATAAACACACACAACTTCAACTGGTCCAATCCACTATGTTTGTCTCTCAGTTTATTTTTCTCCTTTTCTCCCCCCAACACACACCTATTTCATGCCCTTCTCCTACAATCTACTGCTCTCTTTGCCTTCGTCTCAGCACATGGTGCACTATATATACACATGTCATCTCTGAAAACACTTCAGCATTTATAATCATCAAATAAAGATATACTGACTGGTTTCTAGCAGATGTAAGACTTATTAATATATGAGGGATGACAATAATGTGTCTGAGAATCTGGGGAGGCCCTGCCTTATAGAAAATCAAGAAATTTGGTTCTGCGCAATCCAATTCTGACCTTAACAACACAGATTTGTAAAAGTCTGTCATGGCTTGGTCAAAAACAGGTTTCTGAAGATTTTAGAAGAGTTGTTGTTGACCTTTAAAAATCCTTTATCTTTAGAAACATTTGAGCTCCGCCAGTTGACTGTCGAGAAGACTGAACATTCAACGCCACTATTAACCTACCTGGGAGTGGTCAACTAACAGAGGGGATAGAGCACTGTGCATCAGACCACTGCCTTTTGTTAATTGTTATCCCTACCAATAAATATGTTCTTCCAGAAGCTGAGACCCAGCTTTTCTCCTTGCTGATTCAGTCTGTGCATATGGCCAATGTTTACCAACCTATGCTCATACACAGAGTTCTCAAAAACCCCCTGAATAATTTCTGCAATCTGTCAGAAAAAAAGCTGTACACATGTTCACACACACAAATTAATGCGCAGAGACTCCAGCAACCACATATTCTCTGGGAGCGCCACGCCTGGCATCCGCATCAGATGGTGTTTAAGGCCCCAACTTCCTGCCAATTTCAACCTTGCCAGGAAATTTGGTGCTGAGCTCACAGAAGCATTTACAAGCTTTTTGTTTTCACCCTGTTTTGGGAAGGAATATTTTGTCCGAAAGGTACGATTAATAAATCCGATATAGAGACAGAGCTGGTCAACACTGAGGCTTTACTTCGATATGTGTTCAGCCTTTACACTTCTCAGACAGAGCTGGTAACTCTGAGGCTACGCATATGTCGTTAATCTCTGGACTTCTGGCACAAAGGTGAAACCATAAGCGATGCTCAAACTGCAATTGCTGATGGCATACATGTAGCATTAATGGGTATCCTTTTACAGGTGCAGCACAGAATTTCTCACTTAGAATCCAGACTCCTCCATTATAGAGATCCCAAAACATTCCCAAAGATTGTCCAATCTACAAGCACGTCACCATTGGGCCCGTGAGCTAACCTCTGTGCATCATGACACATCAGGGACATTCGATATAGAGGAACTAGAGATTGGGATCTAGTAGGTCAAAGTCTTGGTTTTTGCCTTCGTGAAACATGACAAATGTAGAAACACACCATTGCAACAAACAATTGTTGCTAGGCTTTATTATCCCCCAAGAGAATGTCAGGGGGAAAGAAATGAGCCGCAAGCTGACATTTACCATATGCAAAGCAGCGATCCAACATAAACTGCTTCTCTTTCTTATATGCATACACAGCATACATAACTTCTGTCTATCAGACTATAATTTGAGAAGCTGGTTAAAGTCCAGAACTCCCTACTGTTGCAGGGGAGGTGATTATGGAACGTTAGAATGAGACTAAAAACAGACAAGGAGTCAACTTTTCTTGCTTAACATCTTCAGCAGGCTAGCTGTCCCTTGCCACGATAGACATCATCACACAGAGATTAATTGTAAGCTGCACTGCATCTCACATGTTTTTGGAGGTGAACAGAGTGAGGTCACCGCACAACAGGGAAGCAATAGGATGGATTAGTTGAAGGCTGACTGGGGATGAACTTAGTGAAGACACTAACTTAAGAAAACAAATGATAATAAAAAATGTATCTCTAAATGTTAAGACCCTGTGTAAAAAACTTACATAAAAAGATATTTTCAATGGTTCGCAAATCATATATATAAACCCTAAAAAGTACCAAGACAACATATCAAACTGAGAGTTTTTGTGCATTTTTTTTAAAGAAAAATGTTCATACTTTGAGAATAACATATAAAGAAATTGGGGATTACACCATCTATAATACATACAATCATCAAAACATTCAGAGTAATCTATTTATGCTAGCAACAGGATCAACCCAAGAAAAGAATGGCCATAATCATCAGACCCTGCAGGTGGGCACTGCATCAAAAACAGATTTAGTTGTGTAGTGGAAATCCCATTGACAGTAAACACAGTTTGTCACTGCATCCACAAATCAAATACCAGACAAACCTCTGGTATTCAAAGAAACGGCCATATACTGTATAAACAAAATACGTTATAATCCAAAAATGGAATTGCCATTTCTGAGCCTGTGCCGATTTAAATTAACTAAGATGAAGTGGAAAATGGGATACTGGTTTGACAAGTCGAAATTTGTAATTTGAAATCTGTTTTTAGATATGTGGAGGATGTGTCCTCCATACTAAAGGGGAAAGGAAACACCTGATTTGTTATCGCTGGACAACAGTGTCGAGATGCATCAATGCACAATGTACTGTAAATTGCACTTCTCAACACTGATGAAATGTACATACAGGTGTTAAAGCAACATCTAGGAAAAAAGTACAACAAAGGAGACCCTGAACTGTGAACTTGGTAAAATGTTATGTTATATAAGTGAGAATGTGGGAATTTTTGCTTAAGAAAGTAATGTGGAGTATTATTCTTAAAAATACTTTGAGTTACAGTATGTTGTCACCAGTGTGATAAAACTACTCTCCTCATAGGCTTATAGGTGACAGTGTGCAAGTGTATGAGAAGCATGGCAACTTCCTGTAAGTAAACGTATTTTTTTTTCCTTTTGGATTATTGCATAATCATCACCCATCATGCAGCCTGCATTTTGATTTGGCACAGAGGTTTATGTTGGATGCCATTCTAAGGCTCCCTAATTTAACAGGGCTGTTCAGATGTCTACTGTATTTTACAAACAAAGGAGCTTGGGTTGGGCAGTTCGGGGGTTCAGTGTCACTTCGACATGCGGCCAGGGGGAGTCGGGGCCTGAATCACTTATTCATACTCCTATAAAGTAGAAATCCAAAATCCTAGAATAAAAAAGAGAAAGGCCCTTGCGCTCCTGGGAACTGTCAAAGCTTTAGAAATTGTATTATAGCATTGTAGTTCTCGTTTCCTCACCGCAAAATGTTACTGTGGAGGTCTACTGAATGTTCTTTGGGAATATTTTTGCTCTGATATCAGATCTTTCTAAATTACAATATGTCCAATAACTTAATTTGCCACAGGTGGATGTCACTGACTTTGATAAACTTTCTTCAGTACTGATATCAAATTTACATGCAATTGACTATTAGGGCAATACCTTTTGGGCTTTAAATGATTTCTTTCAATTATTTTAGGCGAGGCAAAAAGATTGTTTAATAACATGGAATAGCATAAAAAATGAGGATGTACTTTGAATTCATTGATGCTGAAAGTTACTTTTTATTTCAATTTGTCAAACCAAGGCATCTTAACTTCATGTTAATAATGCCAACTACAGCCAGTGTTTTCTTTGTGCCAACTTAGGATATGTGTTGTACAATCATTCTGCCACAGTTAAAAGAAATGACAGTGAGTCCATGATGTCCTTTGTAACTGTGTCATTTATTACCATGTTTAACTTGACCCTATTTTTGCCTTCAGGTTTGGCCTCTACAAACACTACAAACAAGATATAAATCTGTAGTGGGGTGTGTATTGTGTTCTTTTAGAATATCCTTTACAAAAATTAGCTAAGGACAATGAGTGAAATAATGATTTGTTGATGTTTTTTTGTTGAATGAAAATAGGCCTCATAGAGCTGAACATCCTTAAAGGTTAATATTCTACAATGTAACTGTGATTCTCTATATCTGCATGAAAGGAAGAAAGGAAAAAGAAAAGCAATCCGCAATGTCACCATCATGATGGAAGAAAATGTGCAAGGAGATTCCTGTGGGACACCAGAACGTTGCTGCTATTCCTGTCCATGAGGGGATACAGGACACAAGTGTTTGATTGAGGATCTGTGGACGGAGTGGAAGGCTGAATGGTGGTGGTTAATGGCTCAGGACAGCCTGCCAGAGAAGGGCAACAGAAATATACCACAAGCATCTTCATTGCTTGTTTACTATGAACATCCCTCTGACAGCAGTAGGAATCACTTCGGTTGAGACAGTAACTGCTTTCATCTAGAAAACCTTCTATAAGATGGAGGAGGGTGTAATGACTCTAAAGGAAAGTGGATTTGTATAATTTGTTTTTCAAAAATACACAGTTTATTAAAGAATTTTATTAAAAGTGTAATTTTTATGGTTAAAGAGAAAAATGTAACTCAGAAATGGAATTTATACTCAGTATGCATTCAAGTTGGATGACTTTGCTTTTTTCTTATATGTAGTAATTCCTGGTCTCATTCTTAGGTAATTCACTAATCCATAATTGTGGCTGCCCCAACTGTAAGCAATGCCAAAACTTTCCGAATTTGTTTTGTAGCAAAAGAAGTGAGAGGGAAAGGAAGACGTATTCATATGCGTTTTAACAGGGTTTCTAGCAAGCAAACATCCTTCTATTTCTGTCTTTCACCGCTCTGTCTGAGCTTGCTAGCTTGTAATGCCCTTTTTCACTGACCAATACAAAGAGGGCATATGATTGTCACATGGTCACCAAATAAAACTGAACTTATGCAAGTTTTGTGCTTCAGCAATGTTTAGGTGAGTATGAAGAGTGGGTAGAAGGCAATCGCTCATTTCGTCATGGAATCACGCCTAAGAAGTCCTCAACACCGCAGGTTGATCGAATACATTAATTGTATTAATTGGATAATAGATCAGAGATGCCAGAGTAGTTGGGTCACACATTGTCATCAAAATGGAAATTAGTTTTTAAAAAGGCATCAACAAAGAGTCAACAAAGTCAACAGTAAAGAGCAGGGATGAGATCCATTTCAAACTTACACTAAACTGCAAGTGATGAGAACATCCATTTCAAACTTCAATGTTTTGTTGTTGCACTAAACTGCCTGGTTCTGCTGGAGGTGACAACGCTCAAGGGGGATTTGTTGGGTTTTCTCTACCTGTTTGTATAGTCTTGACTTTATTTGAAAGTTGACCCATTATAAATAAAGTTGAATTGAATTGAATTGAACAGTATTTGATTGAACCATTTTACCGTACCCTGGATATCATTCAAATTATTATAGAATGATAATTGTTGATTCAAACGGACGTGTTTGTTACACATATACTGTAAGTTTGGGTAAAAATTATTTGGATGTCAAGCCTTAGGTCATTAGTCACACTAGCCGGAAGGAACCTGTGTTGTTTGACAGTCCTCAGACATATAATGTTGACAGTTATTGATTTATGTTACATGAGCATTGACAATTTGAAAAGTGCAATGAACCATCTCTTCTAAACTTGACTACCTTTTTTTTCTTTGGAAGGGTGGTCAAATTAGCTTTAACAAAAACAAAGGAGGAGGAGTTCACTAGGACAAACAAAAGAAATCAGCAGTTAGTTGTTAAGTCACATTTTCAGCTCACTGGCACTGCCTTTCCCACGACAAACTGTACACAGTGAGTAGAAAAGGCACAGCCACACAGCAGGTTCACTGCGACTCACGTCAAATTCAAGTCTAAACCAAAAAGTTGCTAGATTTGTCGCCAACTGCCTTTTATTACAAAAAGATGTGAAAGGGGTCTTAAACACTGGTGAATTTTGCAGGAACTTTGCAAGACCTAAAGTTGGTACCAACAACTAAGCAGCAACACTGGTGACCAGAAAACTTCAATGTGAGTGAGTGAGTGAGAAGTGACATGGCTATATGTGCACTGAAACAGAGGGAGCGGTTAGAGAAGAGACAGCCAGAAGGTACAAGTACCATACCACCATAACAATGACATTTCTTGACCAAAGCAAAGGACGGACAGACGTGCAGTCTACACCAAGGTTTCCCCGACAACATGCATGGTTGGGTGAGATTAGGCCGAGCCACAAAATTTCCAAAAATGAGATGGAAATAACTATCATCTCAACTCAACCTCAAAGATACATAAAACGGAAAAAATAGACAAAATTAAATACTGGATGCAAAACAACTTCAAGACATGACCACAAAGACTCTCAATGTGGCAACAACAAGGAGCAAATGGCAGCAAAAAGATGCAAAATTACCAACAACCAAGACCTTGCATTTGAGGCGGTCAGTAAACTAAAATGACTGCATTTGAATAATTATGAATACGAATCAGAAGCAAACGGACTCAATTATGCCAACATTCGTAACATAATAGAGTTTTCTATGTATTAAATAATGAGCAATAAGCATATGGTAGTTTTCTATAGGCCTGATATGAAACAACACACATTCTCTTAGTTCTCGTTTGATGATGTATTTTCTGAAACTGGAAGCAAATAGCTCGGTTCTCTGTCCCAGTCTTACCATCAGAGCGGTGGATGCAGGTATGCTGGTTGTCACTAAGGAAGAAGCCTTCTGTGCACTGACATTCGTAGCTCCCCATGGTGTTGACACAAACTTGCTGGCATCCACCGTTGTTGTCCAGACATTCGTCCACATCTGTTTATGAGTGAGGCACAGGGAGAGAGACAAAGTCAAACATGGCAGCATGATTCAACAGCAGCACATTAGACTTCATCAGCAAAATGAAGGTGTGTACACATACTGAGAGCAGACAAGGTGCCTGAGCAGGCATGTACACTAAACCTGGTTAACAGACTTCTGCAACAGTACATATGAGCATGTTGTGTATGTTCACAAGTGTGTTTTTAGGGCCCCACTGTCTTGTTGAAAGGGCAGTAAATTTCCATTAGGGTATTTTTACGAACTGAAGAGACACCCACAACTGACTTTAACAGGGATTCCCCTATGTTTGTGTGTGTGTGTGTGTGTAAACCTTGTGCCTTTACATTGTGTTCACTGTGACGTTGAACAAGCAGACAGCACAGACAAGTTACACAGACAGACCCAGTGTTGACATGACAGAATGACAGATAGACAGACATGGGGCTGCTCTAAAAAGACATAGCTACCTTCTGAAGGCATTCATTTCACCGCACATGTTGTTCAAACTTGCTGTGACGGACCTACACTTTATCCAATGCTTAACATTATAACATCGAAAGATTATAATAGAAACATTATTGGCATGTCCCTAATTTCAAACGGGGATGTGCTTAAATTAGGGTAAGATTAAACGTTTTTTACATCTCATTGTCATAACTGTTCATAGTTGTTCTCAATGGCAACACTCAAAAAAGGTGATGAAAAGTTTGCCAACTATGTTGTAGTCTTCGGAAGTCAAGCATGGCGTTACACTCAAATACTGAAATGGTGTGTGCACGCACAACATAATGAAAGGAGCTGCAAAAGTGGAAATTTTAATGCACATAACAAGGGGCTAGTTTACTTTTCTGGTGCATGCACAGTCGACGTACTGGCACTGCAGACAGTCTGTGAGGAAACAGGTTTTTCCCTCACTGACTTATAACGAATTATTGACGAATAGTGCTAAATTTATGCTTTGGTGTAAATCTACAGAGAGCCTTGTGAGCATTTATGCTTCTTTTGCTCTGTAATTACATCACCAAAATGTTAGTGGGGTTAGTGGTTTTTTCGTGTATTACAAAATATGCTGACTGAAACTGAGCAGATCATGTTGAAGCTAACACATGTCAAACAGCAGTTAGGCAGAAGGAGGAGGAATTTTGTGTGCTTGTCCAGCACACTGCCAGTCCAAATAGTGCGGACATGCCTAAAGACGAGCTAAGACTTTCAAAAACTGGACTTTCCCCTAGACTGTCACAGATTTATAGTCTCTGACAGCTGGTTGTCAGGTGTGTTGAAGGAACAATATAAAGCTCAGGTAATGTTCTACATATTGTCAGCCTGACTGTCGAAAATCGGGGTGTTGGGAAGTGATTGTCGGGCTAGTCTTAGCTGTGTGACCCACATCCTTGGCGTTAGTCAGGCCTCCGTGAAAATGGTGAGCTAAGGCTGGTGTGTTAATGGTTTGTATATACACAGTCCCAGATCTTCCACTTCCTCTTACTTTCAGAACGTGCAGTGCCACATGTTTGTCGGCTGTCTGAGGTGTTTACAAGTACCTCTTGTCATCCCAGACCAAGGAAACGTGAGCTGCACAGCACTTGGCATTTGTCAGCACTAGTACTTTGATGTTGTGGCATATCACAGCCTTCACTAAAGTGCAAAGGTTTCAGGCATAATGCCTTCATGATCTCTGGTTCAGTGTAAAGCATCTGCATTTTGGAGGCGTGAGGGCTTCTGCTTCTGCTGTTTTCAGTTTACTCACAAAACACATGCACACAATACCTGTTGTCTCTCTGCAGTTTCTTTCCAAACATATACAATATCGTAGGAGTCCTCTGTGATTCCCTGTGTTCCTCTGAACACTTTGAACACAAATCTGAATGTGACTGTAATCATCAACTTGTTGAACATGATGCACAACAATTTTGCTTGAGGCTGAATTGTGTCATAAATACTGTTTCTACCCAAAGAGTTTAGTAGAGTCTCCCAAGAGACTGGTCTCTTCACACTCATTTGACCCAAACCTCCAAATCTTCCACCTCCGTTTTTACACAAAAAGCAGTGTGGGACTGAACCAGCAATATCACCACCTCCCATTTTGCTCCCATGCCAAGTTTGTATCTATTATACAGAATAGTGCGGCAGTAAAATGGCACAATAACCCCACCTTAACAGGCAGTTTAAAAGGGAATAAACCCAGCCGGTCTGTCTCTTCTCGTCTATGTGCTTTGGCCGGCTCTATTTCTGACACTTATTCTTTTGCAGCTTTACCTGGAAACTAATTTCTCTCGTTTTAGAGGGGTTTGTTAAACCCATGTGGATAGAACAGAGATTTTAAGAGGCTTGTTAACAGCATGAGGACAGAAGGGGAATATGGTCCTTGTGAATTTAAAGGCAATGGAATTCAGCTCCAAGGGGACCTAAAGAAAAAACAAGAACAAAACAGGCGCCAGCACTGATGCTCCTCCAGTCACAGATCCCTAGACTGAGTTCAGTTAAAAGGGAGGCCATAAAACAGAGGATATAAAGAGAGTGGTTGTGCACAATGCAGTGATGAAGGGACGCTGCTGTAGCACCACAGACAATGCAGCTGTGCCGTCCACAGTCACTTTTTACATGTAGACTTTTTGCTAAACATTTGCCAACAGCTAATTCAACTGCATCCTTTCATTCACTGAAGTTGGCTTCTGTGCCAGACGCTACCACTATTTCGACAATACACAGCGCTCACACTGGGTGAACACTTTGAATGTACTCTGATGTTCCATACGGCTACGTCCAGAGAGCTTACAGTCCGCTTCTACACAGAAAACTGTAGTAATTTGTAGGGATGTCCCGAGCTAACTTAAAGGAACTTTTTCCACTGCTCAATTATCAAGCACACTGTGCTTCTAAGAAAACTCAGACATTTAGAAATGTTTTTGAAACACTGTATGACTTAATCCTCACAAACCTATGAAGCACAGAGCTACTTATGGCTTTGTTAATGACATGAGATGTTGTCAAGTTTACATCTGGATAGAGCTCCAGTTCCGTTCCAATATTTTTGTTTGCTGTACCTAACTAACCCATATTCAAAATTCCAAACATCCCAAAACCTGGGAAATACTTTAAAATGTCTAAAACTTAAATTAAATATAAAAACATTTGGTCTTTGCAGATATTTGTGATCATATTTACAGTCACAAGTGCTCCACCATCCCATTTATTTTTGATTATTTTGAATGAATAGAATAATAGAGTCGAAAGAAACTTTACACTGACTTCAATATGTCCTGAACTTCTAAAATGAATCTCATGTATTAGTGTCCCCACTGAACTCTGGATGTTCCGCACTTTGTGACACTATTTCAGGTAAACCCTGTGGTTTAGGAGTTGTCATTAATATGACTGATGGATTTGATTTCCAGGCTGCAAAGGCAGAGGTAGAGGCTGAGAAAAAATAAGAAATACAGCCATCTCCAAGTCCAATTGATCTCTGCCAACTTTTCTGCATAAACAAAAGCCACGGGCCATTTTGCAAGTTTTAACCAGAGCCTCTCTGTTTTGTTTGATGGTGCTTGTGTAAACCTGCATAAAAGTTTGTTTAGACACAATGAGGATGTGCTTGACACAAAGGAGAAGCGGAGGGAAGGGAGGGAGATGGGGGGAAGAAGTGGGCGGTTCAGTAGGTAAACAAAAGTAGTAAAGATGCAAAAATGCAAAGAAAGTAATTCCAAACTGCAGCTTATGCATTCAGCTTTGAATACCTGCAAATATTGTGATTTCCTTGTCCAAAACAAGCAAACAGTAGCAGAGCTTTGCATCGTGTTTTTACATGCATTTGCCATTTTTGGGTTTACATTTGGTATTATATATTTCACATTTGTTAACGTGTTTGACTAGTTAATATTAATGCACTCTTGGAGACTGACAATTACAGGTTTGTATCATCAGACTTCTGTAAGTCCCACCCCGACAAACCCTAACAAAATAAGTGGTAAACATAATAGAAGGATGTTCTGTTTGTGAATCTAAAAACAAAGAAATCTGAAAACAATTACCAAAATGAGTGCCAAAATAACAGGGTTACATTACATTGGTAATTGACTTTTGTTTTCAGACCGACTTGTCTGTGTTTACCTGTATATATGTACGCATTTCAGGTACTCACATGTGTCCACCTTTTGATTTGGGAATTGTGAAATCCGACATGAAAACACTGGTGGTCATACCAAGTAATCCGGTTGTAAAATAACATGTAAAATTTATATGCTGACTTTGGATCTGTGTCGTTTTTGTACTAAGCACTACATGAGAAAAGCAACAAACACTTGGCTCCTTATTTTAAAATAAATAAAGTCAGTTTTAGCTTGTCAAACTTGCTCTCAATTTATCTGCCCTCTCCCTCCCCTCTGTCTTGCCTCCCGCCTTCTGTCTGTTACATGTCGGACCTCTGTGTGACATGCTGCGGTCGTTGACTCCCTGTTGTGCAGCCACCTCTCAGATCTTGCCATGACATGAAAAGGACACGTCGGAAGGAAAATAAACTCACACGAGTGCACCAGACATTCCCAGAATGCACCGAACGATCGACACATTGAGCACAGCTGTGTCCACGCTAAAACCAAATAAATAAAGTTCAAATGAAAAGGAAGAAGTGAACTGAACAGAACTGCTCTTTAATCAGAGTACAATTAGGCAATCTTAAATCAATTAGTGCCCTAACTTGTTGACACAGTGCATCTGGGACTTGATGGACCGATTTCCTGCTTGTTCATGCAAAGTGATGTCCTTTTTCATTTTCAACACTGTGATTTTTCACAGTGTCTCATACAGAACACCACAAGGTTCTGAGGTTTCTGAATATCATGCTTTGGGTCTATTAAAAAGTCCTTATTGTTTTTCCCAGACAGGCCCCGAGAGCAATTTTGAGAAAAATGAGAAATAAATTGAGGTTGAATTTTGATGAAGAAATAAACAAGTTGTTTTCCAATGAAGTTGACTTAATTCTGAGAGTCCTTATTTTCTCTCCAACTGCTTTACCTTTGATCTCAGCTTCTGTTGCTGTAAAACCTGAGCCGAACATATGTTATTTATACAAATGTCTGTTGAAAATGGAGTTGTTGCAAGACTAGATATTATATTACCAATTATGAGTAAGGTGTCAGAAGGCAAAGCAATTGCAGTGACCAGGTTCTACAAGTCTAACCATCATGAAAGACATACAAGTTCAATTTTCAGCATCTTTAAGCTCATCTCAGATGATTCCAGCGACAGTGCTGATATATGATGTTATGACAACTTGTCATATGAGAGCTGAGGCATTTTGCATGTGTAGATGTAAACACACTGCTAGTATTAACTTTATGACTCGTAAGTAAATGCAATGAGAGAAGGTGTGTGTGTGTGTGTGTGTGTGTGTGTGTGTGTGTGTGTGTGTGTGTGATCAACCATACGGCAAAGCTGCTGAATGAGACACTTAAAAGTGACCCATTATAGAAAACACTGTGGTCTTTGTTGATGAATAGCATGAAGATGAAGGCTGGAGCTGAGCTTAAACTGTGGTTTGACAACAGGCCGACATGTCAGACTCTCAAAGTTCTGTTTAGTTGTTTACCATGTATCACAGGGTACCATTTATCTCAACAGTTAGTGATGACAGTAAACATAAAGCATCAGAAAAGGCTGGTGGCAGAGCAGTACCCATGAGTGAATACAAAGGAACACCTTACCCCATCTGTAAGGTCTCATATCTTCCTAAAGCTTCCTAAATAAAGACTGATCCTACATAGAACTTAGCATAGTGACATCAATTAATGAGAGCACATCATTTTTCTGAACCTGTAAGTTATTTACAGATTTAATGTTCACTAGTAACAGCTGAAAGGACCTGCTGCTGAGATGATAATCTAGCAGTCTGTACTGACTAAAAATAAACTGGAAATTTTGCTAAGGTTGGTGTCTTTGCTCATAGTCACTTGTGGTGTGTCTACTTATTTTCACCTTCACACATACTATGGCCAGAGATATCTCTTATATTAAGTTTGCTCTAGTTCAACTAGGGAAATATTTTAATGCATTTTATTGCTTTATAATAGAAACCCTTTTATGATTATACATGTTATATTTAAGTTTCCAATATGAACAGTCCTTACATAACCCCTACCAACTATAGCAAACTGCTTCATAGTAACCCTTTATTGTTTACCCTTTATTTATACCCTTTAGAGGCCTTAAAATACATAGTGTTTGGTTTTACTGTGACATACCAGCAATGTCCTGCTGCAAGCTAAAAAAAAAAAGAAGTTGGGCCGTTTTAGTAAAGCTAAACCCTGCAAGACACAGACGGAGTTAGTTTAGGACAGGCTCTGTCAGGTGCTGCTTCAAACAAGGACTGATCAATTGATTAAAAAAAAAAAATCACATCTGGAAATTTGAACTGGGAAGTAACTTCCTATGTGAAAATGATATTTTTATTTATTATTTTATAAAAGGTTATGTTTATTATAGTTCAGTGTACATGTCTGGTTGTGACAAACAATACACGTTTAGAGTAGCCAAAACAAAGGAAGCAATAGGACAGGAAGGCAAACGGAGGAAAATAATAGTTTGAACAAGTGAGTAAGATAGTAAAAAAAGAATTAATGGAAGAATGGAAAATAGCAAAACAGCAAAGAATACTTCAAGAAGCTAGGAAATAAAAAAGAAAGGAAGCAAAAAAGAATAGTGGAGTGAACAACAACCACAGAAACTATGTAGCAGTAATTAAACCAAAGATTGAGGTAAATAAAAAGGAAATAAAAACACCAAATTACTGGAGAAAGAGCACAAAGAAGAAAGAAAAAAAATGGTAAAAAGCAAAATGCAGCCTTACAAGCATTTATCGCCTGTACTGTCTTTTACTGGTATCCTATAATGATGTCGTGTTTTCCTTGTTTATTTACTGTTCATTCTTCTTTCCTTTTTGAACTCACTAACCCTGCTTTAATTGGCAGCAGTTAATTAAGACTGCATCCACTCATATCCAATAAACAGAAGTCAAAACTGGGCTGAGTTGATATCAGCTGAACTAGTGGCAAAGACACATGTGGTGCAGTCCCACTAACCCTGCTTCCCTTTACTGCACTGAACCACAACACATAGAACAACACAGCAGCTAACCAGCCAGTTAATGGCTCTAGACTGTTTACAGAAAAGCCAGCAGGAAATAAACAGCACAAAATACTGTCAGACACAACATTGACACATTGACTCAGGGCCAATGCTCCAACATGGAAAACTGGCATCATTATTACAGTTGTCTCCCAGTATGATCTGATTTGTGTGATTCTTCATACTGCAACAATGCCTAAACTGCAGTTCCTTTAATGACCTTTAGATGTTCCAACTTTATTTTAAGTGACCAGGAAGATCCAAGAAAAATAAATTTCCTGCGGTCATATTTTTACCTGATGCTACTCAGTGGCAACTGGACTGAACAGAAGATGTTCTAATGGTCAGAAGTTTGCTTAAATTCTAGATGGGTGATGAGGAAAATTACTTTTGACGGTACAATGTCTTTGATTTCTTTCCTGTATATGAGATGTCTGACAAACGTCCCATGACGTGACCCCCACAACTCAGCAGCTCCTCAAGAACTCAAGTCCTAACACCATTTCTCCAGTTTTTGAGTTTTATTAGGCCCAATCACTCAGCGGTAGAAGACTGATCATCTACATTCTGCTACTACACAAAAGGCAGACAAGAACTTAGGCTGGCTAATGTTCTTTCGGTGTAGAAATAAATACAGACGCAAAAAACAGGATACACTTCCAAATAATTAGATATATTTTATCTTATGACTATCCTGTATGTAGTTCCTGGAGTCATGTCAAAAATGGGGTATGTGAGAAGCATTTATGTGTTTAAAGAGAAGCTGTTCTTACCCAGACAGTTGTGTCCATCATGGGCCAACATGAATCCATCATAGCAGGTGCACCTGTAGTTTCCTGGTATGTTGATGCATTCATGGACACAGCCCCCGTTGTAATCGTTCTCACACTCATCCATGTCTGAAAGAGAAAGCTGGCTGTGTTACTGGGAGGGACAGAAGTCGGGAACTTCAACATCTTCTTTTGTTAGGTGGTTTTTCAGCATCAGTATTCAGTCTGTTGCATGAGGTTGACTTCACAAGTTCAGCATTTTAATTAGACTAATTTCATATACAATATGAAGAGAACAGGTTGCTGCAACTAAGCAGAGGATGTATCACTAACTGTTGAGATGATGATATTTATGACGATTATGGCAATATTAACCTTGAGTAATTACTTTTTAGGTTTAGATCACAGTTCATTTATGGACCTCACTGCTTTTAGGTATGATATTCCACAATGATACATATGGTTACATACAGTGCGCTGTTTGGGAAGGGAACCAATAAGAAGGCGGCGGTTGGGAAAAAATGTGAGAAAGAAGAGGAGAGTGCCAGCTGGCGTTTATCTGTCTAGTCATGTTGCCTCCGACCCCCAACAACTCTCACCTCCACGCCAGTGGAGGCTTTCACAGGAGCTGCTCACAAGTGGTTGCCATGCAGAGCTACTTAAACAAACTAACCCCCCCTCTGTGTGAATGGCAAGAGATGCACCGAGCAGCAAAGAGGACCTGCGGACATATCATGTGCAGGTGATAAACTGCAGCTAATAATTCCCCCCTAAAATGTCCCACCCACTTTGTTTAATATTGTGTCCTTCATTTTCTTCGCTCATCTTTCAAACTCCTTCCACCTTTTGTGTTTCCTCTAAATTCCTTCTACAGCACAAGTTGCCTGTCTGTCTACTTACCCATGAGTTTGTCCAACAGCGTGACAGCTAATAAATAGATACTGATTTCACTGACAAGATTTAAAAGTCTTGTCATTGATAGCTGGGCTCTACTCTCCTCTTGCATTTGTAAAATCAATAAAACGTTTTAACAAAAGTGCATTCATAAACCTAATGTCACTTGCAGCTTTATTGCAGTCAGTTTCATTATAATGTACACTCACTGGCCACTTATTAGTTACACCTGTACATTCTAATATAATTCAATACAGCAGGTCTGCCATGAATTTAGATTTTACAAGGTTCTAATTTGTCACTTTTAGGTCAAAGTGGTTGTTGGACTTGTACTGAAGGGCATTACAAGAGGAGGTGGTTCTAACAAAAAAAAAAAAGTCGAACCATCCCTAATAAAGTGGCCAGTGGGTGTATATTTCAAGAGTGTTTATATTATTATTAAGAACAACAAAAAAACCTTATGTTGATTAAAGAAAAGGTCAAGAGAAGTCTATCTACTAGTTACAAAAATATTTAACTCTGGAGAAAGCAACAGACCAACAGTCTTCAAGTTTCAAATTCTTCAAAAAAATTCTTTTTAAAAAAACTTGTCACAAGTATCACAAAAAAAAGTTTTGAACTTCGCTGAGGTAGAAACATTGTTAAATAAATGAAAGTAAATTGAGACCAAAGCAGAGTTAACTTATGGGTACATAAATCATGTGACTTAAAGTAAATGAAAGAATGAAAAGCAGCTGATGATAATAGATCTGTGTGAAGTGAAGGTACTGTAACATTTCTCGAGTCAACACTTGGAACACTTTGCCACATTCAACTCTTAAAAGGTGCTATATGAAAACATTTTAATTTACTCGAAAGAAATAGAAACCTTTTTTTATAATTTTTTTATTAACTTTTTATGTTTTTCTCCACCCAGCTGCTGATGCCAATAACTCAACTCATACCGTCTCCCTAATGTGTGTAGATCAGGGTCTCAGACTTTTATTAACCCGCGAGCCGATAGTTTGTTTATTATTAAAGTTTAATGTTAGTTTCTTGTTATGAACGGCACGGAACGGAAATGACGTACATTGCGGAAATGACGTATATTGAGGAAATAACGTTCTTTGTCGTCGTCGGCTAAACACTTGATTGAAACTTCAACGCGACAGCTTAAAGAAAGCTTAAAGAACTGTTAATACAGACATTTGAATTTATTATAATTATTATTATTATTTTATTTACTTATTACTGATTGATTGATTGATTTTCTTATTAATTTCTTATTTATTTTCTTCTAATTTGTTTATTTATTTTTTCATATTATTTTGTGTTAAAAATAAAAAATAAAGACATTTGAGAAGATTAAAATTATTTAAAAGTTTTTCTTGTGGAAAGCTGATGCGGCCCAGCCTCACCCCGACTCTGCCTCCAGCGGCCCCCAAGTAAATTGAGTTTGAGACCCCTGGTGTAGATAACAATGCTCATTAATTTGCTCTTTCATTTGCATTTTTCTTGAAATTTAAATACATTTTTAATTTGGAGCCACACTTTATGTTTTTTTATCTCAGAGTTTATCAGGAAGTGTTTTAAAGCTGCCATGGACACATGTTGCCAGGTTTGAACACTAGGCTCCGACCAGGAAAGAGATGTTGGCACCCAGCAGTGATGGGTGACACGCAAAAAAATCTTGACTCTAAGTCACCACATCCTGAATGTGGACATAACCCAGACCTGGACACTGAGCAGATACACACAAAAGACAACATGCATTATGTCTCATATGCCACAACTACAGAAATGAACACACAACTTAGACACAAACACTGCACACACCTAAACACCCTCACGCAGCACACTGCTTACAGAGACCTTCTAACCTCAAAACACTTCCTTTTGGTTGATTAACATGGTGATTTTGGCCCAAGCATAATCTCTTTGAAGAGTCTGAATGCAGGCAGACATAAACATAAAAAGATCCTCATCTGAGAGGTTTCACTTCGTTGGAAACCGTCACGAAGAAAAATCCAAATCGATACCACATTCTGTACAATGAAGTGCCACACATGTTTACCGGAAGCCAATTATGCAGGCCAGAACACATCATTCTGTTTGTCTGATCTTTGACAAAGGAAACCTCTGTGCTTGAAGGGCCACTCCTGCAAAATTGGGATAAGATGAGAAGATCAATATCATCCTATTACAGTCTAGCTTAATTCGAAACCAGAATCTTTTTGAACTTTAGGCTGACCAAACATAACAAATGACAAAAATCTCAATTAGGGTGGAATTGTGCTTTAAAGAGCGTGAGCCTTGTGTATATAAACTCACAGCCATCACTGGCTCATCCTAAAAGGCATTTGCAACCAATTAGGGTAAAACGGAATGGGCGACTGTTTGGGGAATTGTTGTTTGGCCACTTTGCTGTGTTGCCAGCTCAGATGGTGTGGTTCAGCACAATGTGGCACATCCCATGTGTTCTGCCTTTTATCTTTCAATGACGAAGGGAGAAGTTGGGAGAACTTCACCACCAAGTTGAAAAAAGCAACAGGTGATTCACTGATAGCTGAACGGACAGTGATTTTCTTCACTGGAAGAAAACACTCTTGTTTGACTTGAGAATTATAGTGCCCTCATCTGAATCAATTTAGACAGTTCAGATATGGCATCGGAATTGATTTATTTAAATTTGCCTATAATGCTATGTAAAACATAACAGTTATTGTCATATTAGTTTTCTGTTCACCGTATGGTCATGCTCAGCTTGGCAGGTGAAAATAAAAGATGAACTGTTCAGCTGACGCAGGAAACAAGGAAAAGGGTTTGAACAGTTCATATGTGTATAGCTTTAGCTGTAACAGAAATTAGAGGGAGGTGGGAGAGGTTGGTGGAGCAGGGGGTGTGTTGTACAGTGTACTTGGCACCAAATGGTCCCACTTTCTGCCCTCGAGCTGTTGTTAACATCTGACAATGATGTCCTGTCTACTGCTCTTTTGCTCACATGGCCCACTCACTGATGGAGGGCTTGATCTAACTGCAGCAACATACTGAAGGCCAGAGGAAATAAAGGAAAATCCGTTTAATATTAAAAAGCTTAAATTTGATGCTTTACATGAGCAAAGAATTATGATTACCACCTCAAATCAGAGCATCGTGAGAGAGCAGTGGGGGTTTGCAGAGTGGCACAGGTTGCAATGAGTTATCATTGAAACAACTTGGGAGTGTTCAAGATGGTGGTTGTCCAGTATGTTGTTGTTGCACTAATGCTGCAATTAAAGTAAACTAGCTTAGCTAAGTAGCTAATTTAGCTTATTACTGCATTAGCTGCATTTTTCTGGCTGTTATATGATCCATAAAAATAAATTATGTGTAAAAACATACCATATACCTTTTACAATGTAAAACACAGATTTTATGACTATTTAACAGCCAGTAAAGGTAAGTGTGAAGTATTTTTAGAACCTATTATGTTGATAATTAACTCTGTTAAATGTGTAATATAGTAATGGTTGGAAATGCCTGAGATCTCACGCTGGAAATTAGAAGCGGGACATTGATATTTGTGTTTTTCCCACTGAGATGCTCAAATTAGCACAGCATAACTCATGATAGGGGCGGCTGTTGCTCCGTTGGTAAGGTAGTCGTCCACGAACCACAGGGTCAGTGGCTTGATAACAATATTATACAGTATATAAAATGCTACCTAGCATGTTAGCCACAACAACATAACAGAGTGATAAGGCCACTTCTGTATTTCTCCACTTGTTTTGAGGTCCCACCAAATTACAAAGATTAATGGAGTTTGAAAAATATTATATAAAACCTGTTCTAATGTTTATGTCAACACTAAAGTCTATTATTCTTTGCTGTCGTTGCTAAGCTTAGCAGTTAATGGCAGAAAGCTCATAGCTGGTGACAACCAAATTAAAGAGATATTAAAATATTAATAAATGTTAATATTTGATGTACATTCTTTGTTGTTTGATGTTGTTGCTGCATCTGCCGAAAGTTTTCCATTACATGTGAGATAATGGGTGAGCATCACAGCAGGCATTTGAAAATCAAGCCCAAGAAGGGAAGCACAGGCGTAATACTGACACCACACATGTTCATGTATTTGGAAAATGTATGGAGTTGTACTGAATAGTAATAACTGCACGTGTTTTCCCTGCTGTATCAAAATGCTGCCCCATGCTGGCAAAGGTTGATTCCCTTTTCGGGGGTGTTTTAGCTAACAACTAAACACATTGTACATTTCCTGCCTGGCACCAGACAACAGGAAGACAAGGTGAGCAGCTACTTAGCTATAGTAATGATTCACATATTTTTTTAGGAATAGGAATAAACAGGAGTAGTAGAATAAACACTAGACTTACATTTATCAGGTGACTAAGACTCCAGATGAAAGCTAACTGATGCTGCTCAAAGAGTGTTTGGAGGTTAGGGGTTGTTGGTGCCATATTTCATGGCTTAGTCAAAGCATTTGACACAGTAATCCATAACATGTTGACTGCTACATTGCCTCAAGTCAGTTTTTCACTGGCAACAATTAACGTCAAAGTACTTGACTATACTACCACAAGGGTCCATTTTAGGCCCACTGCTATTAGTTTGTATATGAAAACTCTGATGTTCACCCCTACGACGTTAAATGTCTGCTGATGCCACAGTCTCTGTATAAGGTAAAGAACTGCTGGTATTACAGCTTTCAAATGCAATGATTCACATTTAAAAATGAATAAGTAATGCCTGTCCAAAAACGCAAAAAAAGAGATTTCACGTAGGACATAAATTGAATTACTTGGGAAGTTGCCTAAAGAACATTGTGAATAAAGTAAAAACTAACCATTGTTATATTCATTAGAAACTATTTAAGGGTTTGTATGTGATTGCGGTATGAGAGTTACATTAATGCTTATTAACAAAAGAGCAGAGAACAAAACTGCTAAATAAACCTCTGAACACAGATAGAAGGAGTTTTAACTCACTAACTGTATCCCAAAACAACCACCCTACAATATGTACTTATTTGTAAGGTTGGATGAATTTTAAAGGATGTATCATTTCATTATTACCATTTTCTTTAGGTTAACAACTAAAGAACACCCATTTATATTTCACCAATCCGATTTGAACCTTACATATAAGGTTACATATAATATTGCTGTGATATAAAGTCACTATTATTATATATATTAGAGTAGTAGTAGTAGTAGTGTCTGTGTGCACATCAAATACACACGTATCACGTGTTTAGAAGATGATAAAGGCAGTGCTAAGCTGGGAATTCCTTTGAGCTTCTCCTGATTGACACGTCCACTCCACAGTGCCAGACATCATCCATCAAAGAATGACAGTAAAGCAGGTTGATGAGGCTAGCATGAGGTCACTGTATCTATATATAAAGCCTGAGCCTCCATGAACTTGACCTGCTCCACTGAGTCTGAGCATGAAGAAAGAGAGAGACAGAGACACAGGAGAGGGAGGGAGAGAGTTACACAAACCAAATCTGTGCCTGTAGTGAGCCAGTGAGGACAGCGACTGACTGATGACAGAGCTGCAGACGCCAGGCAGACAATGGCCTAGTAATTGTCTGCCACTTTTTTCCCTTGCCCTCCCACTGTGTCGTCTCCTGCACCATCCATTCTTCCCAAGAGATGCTCTTTCTCAATCTTTCTCCGTTTTTGTAAAACAGGTCACTTGATCGTTACTGTGACGCAAAGGACAGAGCTGCCTAAAGCTGGCATGGTACTTGTTTTATGATATGTTCCAATCTCACAAGCAAAAAACAATGACAAATAACAAAACATGAAAGATATTGTCAGCCCTACCAAAAATGTGTTTGTCTGATTGGAGATAGCAAAAGCTTTGGCATCAATCATATAACTACACAGAGAGGAGAAGCAGCTTTTGCTCAGAGCTCTGATGCTACTGATGAACACCTATCAATTATTCTAGTGTTAAATGCTGAGTAAATAAAGAGGCGCCTTTGCAGGCCACTGACAGCTCTGTGGCAACCAGCCACATCACTCATGCCCTCTCTATAAAAACTCTCACTGACTTAGAACTTAGTTGGCCTCTGTCTTTCAGAATTGACTCCAGCAAACAAGTGTTAAAGCAAGGCAAATTTTTAAAAAATAATACTGTTTTTTAGTTAGACTTTGATGAAATTTAAAGACAAGTCATTTAATACTGCTGTTAAGATGAGTTCTTTGCAGCAGAAATGCAATCATCTCCCAAAGCTCAGCGAGGTTATCTGCCCTAAAAAACAAAGCAAAGTCTCTAAGGTTCCCAGTGATTCATTTTACCATTATGCTGTTCATTTTTCACTCTCAGCTCAGTAAACAAATACACTATCAACAGCCAGTTTAAATTTTTCTAGATTTCTCTATAAACAGCAGGACAACTCGAGCACTGTTCTGCATGCACGCCCACACACACACACACACACACAAAAACACGCTTGCAGAGAAGCAGGCTTGAGTGATACAAAGCTCCTCCCACACGCTCTTCATTTGACAGTACAAGGATAAAAGTTCAAATTTTTCCATAACGAGTCGGCAGTATCAGCTTGTGGAAAAGTATGCACAGAGGGCAGCGTTCATAAAAGCCTGATCAGATGTCAGCAGAGTGAGTTGCTTTCAGAGTGATACACATTCACTTGAGAAAATGATTCTTCTGAGAACACAGAACTGACCAGAACACTTGTGAGCTCTGTGATAAGAATGAAAACACCCTTCTTCACTTTAGGTGAAACTCCCGAGTGGGATGTGATCCCGCTGAGTCTTGCTGTACTACTAGGCAGACGGCTCCTGGCAGAACAATGCAGTCTGCAAGCTGCTAATTTGTAGTGCGGAAGTGTACCAGGGGCTGAGAGCACAGGTCATCTCCCATGGTCACCGGGGCTTGAATCCCAGCCGTTACAAAAGCACAAGAGTGAGCCAGAATTTTCTCACACTGGCCACATCCCTCTGGAATCCCGAAACTTCACTTTAATTAAGTGATCATCACTAAAACCTATTTTCATGTTGCTTTCTTTTTAAAAAAAACTTTGACAGTGTATGCTTTTTCAGTCCTAAGGACGTGGTTTGTAGTCTAAACAAGCACATTCAGTAATTGTTTTGTATGTGAAATATTAAACCACTTTACATTGGTATTATCACTGGCACCTTCTTTGGTGCTCAGCTTTCATTGCTTTGGTTTTTCAGCACTGTATTTCCCAGAGTTTTAACAAACTGCAAGCATACATGCATCACTTTCGCTTTAGTAATAGATTTTTCACCAAAACACTGAGGGTTCTATTTTCCTGTAGGTGCAATCTAAGGATTTGGCAAAAAATATATGTATATTGTGTCTGTTACTCTTTGGCAATTTTTCTGACAGCAAATGTTTTTTAATACTGCAGTGCAACTCCAGTGTTTACTTTATAACAGAACTGCATTTGCATTCAAACCTTCTCAGTTCCCCTCTTGTTGCAAAATTAGAGTTCGGGTAATATTAAGTACTTTGTTAAAGTCAAAGAGCATTTATTGTCATGCTCATATAAATAAAAACACTCTTCTGGTTCTAGATCCATGATGTTCATTCTTCCGGATCCTAGCCATAAAAGTGGATTGAACATTTTAAAGTCATCTTTAAAAGCCTGAAGAAAGAATTCCTCATAACAACAGTACATGTGATGCAATAAAGACTGCAAGACTAATACCTAATTGATTTTCACAATAGATGCCACGTCTCCTGGTAATTTATTTGACAAATTTAACCTGTTTTCTGTTATGCAGCACGTTGTAAATCAACGTTATGTGATTGTTTTTCTTTACAATTTAATAACTGATATTTTTAACTGATATTTCTGACAAATACAGGTGCAGTGTGGACCGATTATACATTTTTTAGCCAAGTTCTCATAATCCACTGCATGTACTCGATCGTTGAGTGATGCTGATAATAAAGAAGATGACCTGAGTGATGCACAGAGCGTATGCAGAAGCTCCACTGCTTAAAGGTGTTTCCAAGAATAGCAGAACCACTAATGGCACTGGCCCGGTAAAGTGGCTTGTAATGCCTGTTGATGGAAAACACAGCCAGCCAATTACTGAGCCCATATCTAATCACTGAGGTCAGGGGTCAACTTTCATCCACCATCTGTCTTCATTTGGTGTCCCTGTCACTAGCTGTTTCCTCATCATCGACGGGGGTGGGCAGGGGGGAATCAATAGATATCAGCATAAATAGGAGGCAGAGCCAGGAGAGTGTACTGTGAAAAATGTTTCTTTACACACTCAAACCTCTAATCTCTTGAATAGGTTGATGTAATAAAACAAAGTTAATATTCAAGCTCTTTAAAAGCAGCGTACATCTTTTCTCTCTCTCTCTCTTTTATTTGATTGCAATTATGAGTCAAAGACTGCATTTGTTGTTTTTTAAATGGGCTCTACAAATCTGAAGCTAACTTGACATTTTGTCCATAGACTAATGTTCATGCAAATACACACACTAAGTCAAATGCAGGACTGGATGAAATGATGTAATAAACAATGGCTGGAAGAACTGTTCTACTTAGACAACAGCTTTATGAGAAGAACATGTTGCTGAAAAGCTCGGACGTTCAGCTGTCTTTCAGAGGACAGAGGAGCTGTTGTTACTGAGGATGCCTTGTTTAAACTGTGCATCTGTCTGTGTCCACTGTAATGGTTCACATACTATATGGCCAACAGAGCTGCATGGTTAACGTATTTTGGGTTTTTTTGTTTACACAATGAGTAATCCTGCAAGTCTAAATAGTCAGTTCAACCAAACTGACGTCATCATGAGATACCAGCAATTTCTGGGAAAAAATTGGAAGACAGAGAGCTTTTGAGAAGTTATGTTTGTGCTATAAACCCACAGAAATGAGTGGAATGAGTAAGGTTCTATAATGACAAATTGTGTTAAATCCTGTTATTCCAGCTTTACTCTATTTCAGTCCATGGTAGCCTCTGTTGTACTATAATGTCACATCTGGGATAGTCTCTTTTCCCCTATGATGTCACATCTGAGCTAGCCATTTGAAATTAAAACCGCTACAAGGAGTAACATCAAAAGTTGTAGCAAACTAGAATTATCCTTTAACCACAGCAAGGTTCTGAAAATGCAAAACTACTATAGCCCCATTTACATAAAGGCAATCCGCCTTGTGTGACGATGAGATTGAAAAGAGATTAGAAATTGTGTCTGTGTGTGCATAAATACATGAGTTAGTGAGCTACAGACAGAGCGAGAGATACAGAAAGCCTATCTGTGCAACCAGCTCCAGCTGTGGTGTGCCTTGAGGCAGAAGTGAGTGAAGGTGTGAGCGCACAGCCAGGTGCTGCCCCCATCTCACTCTGCACTTCCTCCGTATTAATTAGGAGAACCTCTTTTGGGGAACAGAGGAGGAGGAGGGGTGTGCATGGTGTGTAAAAAGTGTGAAACAGCTGTTTCTGTTACATCACAGGCTCAGTTTTTGTACTTAAATTTATACAGGTTTTGTTTAAACATGTTTATTGTGGACTAATGTTCAGAGTGCAATATATGCACTTTACTCAGACCAAATATTGATCATCAAAAAGGAGCCATGCAAAGTAATTTGCAAACAGCAATGTTACACAAACCAGGTCAACTGAGGCTTCCAAATCCTGCCGGAGCCAGCTAAGGACAACTAACACTGTTACGTTTTAATAGTTGTTTAATGAAAGCTTTGTCCAACTCTCGGGTGAATGCTCTGGTGATCAGTTTGATATACATTTAGAGTTTACTGGGAACAAGTTGATGTGGAAAGAGGTGGAAGAAATTAAAGAGGGAAGTTTTCAAAGCAGTAAGATTACTCACCCTCACACTGCTTGCCATCTCCCTTATAGCCTGGCTTGCAGATGCAATTGTAGGACTTAGGCGTGTTCTGGCACAGAGCATCGATGTGGCAGTCATCCGAACCCTCTGCGCACTCGTCTGTATCTGCGAAGACATTGAACATCAGCATCCAATCAGACCTGACTCACGGAAAGTTCAACAAGCCCTAAATTTGCGTAAAATTTGATCCACTTTGTCTGAAAACAAGTGAATACGTAAAATAACTCAAACAGTGTGGTTTTAAATTCTTCACAGGACAATCATGACAGCACGGATTTTTAATGATTCATTAATACCACTGCATATTTCTCCTGTAACTGAAAATTGGAAATCCTGGAAAAGTGGAAACAACTGGAATTTTAAGAGAAGGCTAAATCACACTGGTCAGACGGGTCAGCTTCCGCATGTGATTTCTTACATTTCTAACTGTGTTTTACTAATACAGTACCTTAGGTTGTAACAGTAACTTTTTCTGGGTAAGCATTTTTGGCAAAAATGTTTCAGTTGTTATGTGGATTTAAGAGCAAACTTTCAGCATCTGAGTTAAGACATTACCCATTTGCACAAGCTGATAATAACCAGCATCTATGTACACTGTGATAAGTTCTTAGCTGTCCTTACTGCTGTCCTTAAGCTCCTGACAAATTTGTTAATAACTTATTTAAAGAGTTGGATTTCCGCAACTGAAAAAGCAATTCAGACCGAAACAGTTTCTGTGCCAATCAGATGACCGTATACAGCTCGAAATGTGGCAGTTAATGACGATATTGTGGTAGGCTATCACAAAGAAATTAATGTAAGGAAGACATTTGGTATATATAGTTTTTAGAAACCCAGATTTTGCTGCCCTTGCCAAAGTGTCGCTCTAAGGAGTTGCCTAGTCGACCTATATGAAAGTGCCAGCCCTGCACCTAATTATATAGATGTGTCACCTAGCAGAGATACATAGCACTGCCATGCTATCACCTAAACAACAAACATCCTTTACTGATGATGTGTTTTTCTGTAATGTCCTTGTCAGGGACTTTATAGTAATACATTGAAGAATGTAAACATTGTCACCATGTACTGATTTCTAAAAGGTAACACTAAGTCTCCAAAATGGGGCTATATATGGGTGTGTGTTATCTGTTACATGAAATTTGTGTTAAAGCCCAAGTCACAAGTCTGACAACTTTTATTCCCATGGAGGTTGTTTGTCTCTCCCTCTCATACAACCAACTGCATCACTTGTTAAAAGATTACTCCCATGTTGGAAGGCAGACATCTGTTGAAAATGTACTCGTTTGGCACCAGAGCTGCAGATGCAACTTCTTATGATTGCACCAAAATGGCAACACTGGATTACAACTCTGAACACACAGCGGCATGAATGGGTTTACGCACAAAGAATCAATGTTAGGTGTGGGCACTAAATAAAGACGGTTAGGGTTAGTAAACCCACATAACATGCGTCAAACGATAAGTTACAACAGCAGCAATAGCAGTCGTACCCTAGACTCGAACACCAGTTTCATGAGGGAGAGTCTTGTGTTTTGTTATCTCTTGTACCACCCCAACCTTCCCCTGACAAACGTTTGTGCAGATCAGCCACTAGATGTCACCAAACTGTAATATGTATAAATATGCTGGTCATTTTTGGTTGATGGTGTAAACAACCTATATAGCTGTATTTAACACGATGGTCTCCTGCATCATTTGCGTACAGTGCTGTTTTACAAGATCAACGTCCTTTTAGGTGATGGCCAACTGGACAGTTTATGTAACATGTCAAACTGCAGTACAGTACTAGTTTTGCTCTGGGTTTTGTGGTACACGTGACAAACACCTGGATTTAAGCAGCCCTGAGAACCATATATTAGTATTTTATTAATTTTATTTTCAATGGAAAAGATTGAAGGAATTCTGACATATTTTATATGTAGCAGAAAGTTGTATCTCCAAAATGGTGTTGTCTCATTTCAGCTTAATGGAACTGAATGTAGACAAGAGAGGCTTTAACAGCTTTTCAATAGATCAGGTTATTGATAGAAGAGGTGGTCACATCTGTGCCTAAATCCCAGGGCAGGGGTCCAGCTCATTACACAGAAACAGAGAGGGGTGGGGGAATGAGACTGAGATGTTCGGGTTCCTCCTGTCATTCAACAGAGCTTTGCATCACCACAGGGCCCTTCGCTTCCTTCACAGTATAAACAGCTAGTGTGTATGTTAGGAAGCAGCCTGTGGTTCGGCCTCTGCTCTCTGTCTGGCCCTCTGCCCGGCCCTCTGCCCGGCTCAGCTGTATAAAGGCAATAAATAAACCATAAAATGGAATTTACAATAAATATTTTTCCTGTTAAAAAAATGGGGGTTATTTGGGGCCAGAGTCAAGACGAGGGAGACCAAATGCAGCAACAAGTTCAGGTCCATTTCTAGTGTTGTTTAGTACAATCCTTCAAGCAAAAGTTCCCTTTGGATCCCCTCTCTGTTTCCCTGCTTCTCATGCACTGTGCTGTATAAACCTGAGCCCTTCCTGGTTTAAGAAGCCCTCCCTGCATGGCTTGTTGTCTCAATATTGACTCTTCACCCATTCAAAGTGGTGGGAGGCTGAACAATGTGCTGCTGCTGATGTGCTGAGTCCCTGATGCCTGCCTTCTCCTGGGACTTTGACAGCGCCATCTCAGTAAGTGATTGTCTGCCAAAAACTGATATACCAAGCAACCCCAACCACTTTCTGGTAGAAAATCCGTTTTTGGCAGTGACTTACTTTTTGGCACTACGCAGCGCCCTCTTGCTGCTGTCACCACTCTCTCTTAAACTCACATTTACACGCTCCCTTCCTCCTCCCCCAGCTCTACACACGCCACCAAACCCGGAGACAAGATGCTCTCTAGCGGCTCAACGCACAGCGGGCTCAGCCCCTGGGAGCCACCTCCGGTAAATCATTTGCACCATTTCCAGACGGCGAACCATTAAAACAGGCAGCCCACAGCACACAGCACACCGGAGTTCAACCCAAAGATCAAGCTGCGGTTTTCCGATTAAAATTGACGTTTGCGCGCAGAAAACAAAAGTTCCAGTGAAGTCTGGGAGGCTGGTAAACCGACTGGAAATATATTTGCACATCACAAACGCCTTTTAAGGAAAAGTATGACGTAAACCTGAGCAGCTACCAAGACTCTGACATTTAATTAGCCAGGCAGGGTTTTCGAAATGACCTACATCAATGTAAAAATTGTCTTATCGGGGCGAAATGAGTGCGCAAAAGTGCCCTGAAGTGGGTATTTGCATCACCGCGATGCTCCTCTATTATAAAGGTGGATAATAATTCCATAAAGTCCGTTTTAACAGTATTACCAAAACATATAGTATATAAGTATTAGTAAATGACAAGTTCAAAGTGGCCTAATTGTTCTTATGGTATGCAAAATCTCCGCTCATGTCAGCAGAACATTACCAGCGGTTGTTCTGTCAGGTTTCATTCATTTGAAAGAGTGGAGCCACTAAAAGGTGCGTGTAATGGCTGACGATAAAGCAAGACATGAGAGGAGAGCTCTTACCTGCGACTCCGACATCCCCCATCACCCTGCAAGTATTTATGAGGAGGACAAACAAATACACATCCCGGGAAAAAGAAGCGCTCCCCATGCTGTCAGACGGTGTGAGGATTCAGCAAGGATTTTCGGGGGCTGTGGACTGTGTGTGCGTGTGTGTGTGTATGTGTGCGTGTGTCTCTGATACAAGACGAGGAGGACCGCTTTTGGTGGACAGGCAGCGGTGTGGAGGGGGGGGGGCGGCAGCGGGAGAAAAAGAGGCAATCTAAGCCCTCTGATTGGCTTCTTTGTGCCGGTAGAGCGAGAGAGAGAGAGAGAGAGAGGCTATTTAACGAGCGCTGAGCGGCGCAGCGTTACGGTGAACGAACACGAGGTCCTGACACCAAGAAACGCTCCTATGGGCAATAAGCTGCTTACCAGTTTTAATTGATTCATCTCACTTAACACTGTTCTGGTTACATCCATAATAAAACGTTATACTAATAAGTTTTACCAAAGGCGAAAAATATTATACCATCAGCATAAAAATTTATTGCCACTACTTTGGAGATAAAATACTGTTTAAACGCAAAAAGTAGGCAGTGAGCTTGCTATTGATCCTTGGAAAGACCTTTATGAAACCATCGAGAAACTTGATTTAAAACAAAAGCAACAACAGTTTAACCTCTACCGAAGCAACTTAAACCAGCTGCAAGCGGATATATGTGATTTTGAGAAGCATATATGATTTTGAACAATATTAAAAGCCTTGGATAAATTTACAAAAAGTGCAACATATTGCTGCTTTTCATCAATTGTGTTACCAGTTTAAATTAAGTTAAATATGAACTGAAGTTAAATTCACTGTTTATTCCCATTTGTAGTTGTTAGACATATTTTCTTTCCTTTTACATTTTGCTACCCTCGATTCCTTAACTTGAAAAACTTTTGTACAAAGTGTACCAAGAGAGTGCTTGCAATGACATTGTTAACTAAGACATAGTTCATATTTTGCGTTTTTATAAAGAGAAAGAACCAAATTCATGATGCAGCAATTCCAACAATCAGCACAAATTTAACCAGTCCCCATTAGCTTTGCAATTGTTCCCAATCACAGCAACTTTACTGTAAATTTGACCAACACTTTGTACTGTCCCTGAGCACAAGTACATGCACCAAAGGTGCTTACGAGAGCTGTCTAAAACTGGTTGGTTTCCTAAAAGCAAAATCTACACACAAATGCAAATATCAAGTTACTGAGATAATGTGCAGAGTCAGTTAAGTGCTCGTGATAATGTGGGATGTTTGCAAAAGTTGCTGCTTAATAAGCAAAAAGCAAGTCTCTAATGTTGTGCACCAAAGTGGGGTAAATGCAATGGTCACTTGCTCCCGCAATTTCATTGGAGAAAAAAAGCCAAACTTTGAAACTTACATTAGAAAGGCTGCTATAAAAACAAACCCAAAAAAATATCTGAAAAGTCCAGCTAAGTTTTCCTGAAATTAACTTCTCCTCACACCTGGAAGTTTGAACTGTGAAACATTGTACACATGCTAATGAGTGGGCTAAAACTGGGCTTTTTAATCTTCATTAACTGGAGTTTAAGAAGATTTGATAGGTGAACTCTTTGCCGTGATGTGTGATAGAATTTTCTAAGTAACAAATCTTCTATTGTGTTTACATGGGATGAATAAGAAGAGATGAGTTGAAATATGGCGCGCGACTTTACTTTTCGAGAGCAGTCCAGTGAAGGAAGTAGCACAGTGATTCACTGCCACTTCCCGTATTTGATTTAGTCTAATGCATTATACACAGGGCTAAGGACGGCTGGGAAAGGAACAAACATTACCTCAATTTGAGTATTTTGTCCAAACGCTGTCTCTGCTCTGCTATAAGTGAAGTCGGAGAAATGAGGGCAAACGGCGCCATCTTCCGAGGAAGCTCCGTCAATGTATAGAGAAGCCACAACTTAGATCCCACCCACCTACCCACTGACGCACTTTGATTTTAAACCAATCACAGAAAGAATACGTCATGGTGCCTTCAAGAACGACAGATTTCTTCTTTTTGACCAGAGCGTTTTATTTAATAGCTTTTTATGAAATCTGCCTCTCATCTTCAGTGTAAAACTGAACGCATAACGGTGTCCCATTATTGCAGCAACGTAGCTGTGGCTACTGTAGGTTAGATTGACACTAAGTGATCTCACATCGCCGTCACGCGTCCATACCTGCATCCGTGAATGCTGCCACATCGCTAACCAGCGATATTTATCTGAGGACTTAATTACGTCGTGACATAAACATAAACACGAGCCCACATTTTAAATACATTCAGCTAATTTAATAAATGTTTGATAAATACTTTTTTACTATCAATGTACGGAAAACTACCCAGCCCCTCAAATAAAACACACACGCCTACTGATGCACATCCAAGGAGACGGAGACGAAGTTTACGCACTTTAGGCGCCTCACGCAAACGCAGCACGAGACTTCACCGACTGTCATGGCGTCTCCCTTGAAGGGGGATCGGTGCTGGAGAAAGTATTAGCTGTCATTTTCCAGTCTTGACCTTCGAACGCAACAATTAATCCAGTCTGAGGAGGCTTCACGCAGCGGGTAGTTACCATGGGGACTGTCCATGCTAAGGTGGGCCTCGTTTCTGCCTGACAGCTGGTCTTACTGTAGATTCTGGACCGTGACCTCCCTGCCCACCTGAATGCAGACGTGTGAGCGGTTTACGGTGAAACAACATGTAGCTTAACTCAGTCTCCTGCTAACTCATTGCTCGTAGGGTTGCAAGAGCAGGGCTGGCGGCAAGTTTAACTTCAGGTGGCGTCTATGTATATGTTTTAATAAGAATTACTGTGATCAAATGCCACGAGGCTTTTGGCACGTTCTGGTGTTATTTCCACAGTAAAATGACAAGGCGTTGCATTTAATAGGGTTGCAATTGAAAATGATAATTTCCTGAATATGCTGACATATGTTAGTTTTTGCTCCGTACAATAATAAAACACAACAACAATATTCACGTTGTGACCTCCAATCCCGTTATCAATACCGTCATTCATCTTCTACGGGCAGACTAGATGTATGTGACTTCCGTTGGTCCTAACATAAAGTCCCACTCAGTGGTGTTATTGTCCTTTCTCTTCTATGACCTAACCTTTAAATGGTAAATGCCCGCTTATATATATATAACGCGTTTTTGAGCCACAAATGCACATCATTTGAATATAACTTTGTTATGTAAAATTTCAAGGTATTATTTCACCAGCTGTGCAGCCTCAGAAAGTGACTTGACTTGCCTCTGCTCTTTGTTGGACGCCTTTGTCTCAGCGACAATGCAGGATTTATTCCAGGGCTGTTCTTTGCATTAGATTTACATGAGTGTCCTTATCACTGGTACAGAGTCTGGATCCTCTTCCAATGCATGGCCGGGACCTGGGCGTCAGTCCAGATGACCTGGTGGAGACTCCGGAACTAGAGCAAGAGGCCAAGCAGGAGATCCTGGAAAACAAAGATGTAAGTAGTAGTAGTAGTAGTAGTAGTAGTAGAGTACATTAGAGTACATTCTTTTTGTGTAATCTGTGAATTATCACAACCTTTGCTTACAGTCCAGTTTTTTTATTTTGTATTTTTTTTGGGGGGGTATAACATTGATCCGGGGTTTAAGATGACTTTTTTTCTCTGTATTGAATGGCATTGACAATTCTCTTTCCTGAGTTAGAGTTTGATGTCTGTTGCAATTAATGTGTTCAGTTCGTGTATTTAAGCTTTTATCAAATCTGTTGCTGTAGCTTTGGTGTATTTATTCTGCTTGTATTGTGCAGAAATACTCATTAGGATACGGTGGATATGTTTTTAGTTTTTAAATATAGAGCAGCAGTGGTAACATACATTAGCAATGAGACCTCAAGGTTTCGAAAATTTGTAGGTACAGTGTGAGCAATTTTAATAGACCTTGACAGTTTCACAGTGGCATGGGGCATTTTTACTTAGCACTGACAAAGAAATTGTGTTAAATATAATTTCATCGAAACGGGTTGGTGATGTGAAGTAAAATTAAAAAATCTGTAATTGCAGGTGGTCGTCCAACATGTCAACATCGAGGGTCTTGGAAGAACTAAAGAGGATCTGCTTGGCTATGAGATCTCTGATGTTTTCCATGCCAGAAACCTTATTGATGTATGTATTCATATTTGCACTACATACCAATGTGAAATGGTCATTTTCAGGACAGGCAGGTACAAATAATGACTCAGTGCTAGGTCTGGGTTACAAAACAAGTTAAAATACATTTTTTAATAGTACCCTTTTATCAATAATGTATCTCTGCTTGTAGTCTAGTGGGAGCTTACACAATTGCAAATATCGAAACAAGTTTCATAATTAAAGCTTAGATCTCCATAAGGAAGCATCTTATTTATGTATGATTCAAACTTGAGTCTAATCAGTAAAATTGTAATTAAAATGTACGATATGGTGTTTTCTTGTACATTGCATGCAGTGTTTCTGTCATATTTAGACACACTGAGATATGTACTGTGACAATTTTGAACAATAAATATAAAGTTGTCCTGCTTACAGGTTATGAAAAAAGCTCACATCGCCAGACAGAGGCTGCTCCGCTTGGGAATCTTCAAAGAGGTGGAGGTTCTTATTGACACATCTGAAGGTAATTATTCATCACTTTTTACTAAGCAGGAATGGTGGGCTGTTCGAAGTCACCTGCGTGCCACTGTCCACTGTATTACTTATATCTTGTGCATCTTGATTGGACATCTGGGGAATCTGTTACTAGACAGTGGCTACTCTACTCTTGCAGCATGGATGTAAAGGTCACACCTTCCTCACCCTGATTGGATTTTCTTTCTTAGGCGCAGATGCTCTGCCCAATGGCCTTGATGTAACTTTTGAGGTGACAGAGGTCAAAAGACTGACAGGAAGCTACAACACTATGGTTGGCAACAATGAAGGAAGCATGGTGAGCAAAGCAGCTCTTACATATAGTATCATCTCCTTTTTACTGAATACATTGTTAGGGATATCTGTTTAGTATATCACTCGGTTGTAACGAGTTTACTGGTGCTTTTTATTAGTCATCAAAGTGTGTGGCTCTATTTCCCTGTCTTCCAGGTGTTGGGTCTAAAGCTGCCCAACATGTTCGGTCGTGCAGAGAAACTCACCTTCCAGTTCTCCTATGGGACCAAAGAGACATCCTATGGCCTGTCCTTCTTCAAGCCCCAGCCTGGACACTTTGAACGCAAGTATGCCAATAGTATAGTATATTGGAATTTTTTTTCCAGCACCATTAATCAGGGTTAATCAGTGTTGCTTTTTTGAGGCAAAAAGTTAAAGTTTCACGTCAAAGTGAAAACAGAGTTCTACAGAGTAATCGAAATAACTTCAAACTATAAATAGAGGATTGCATAGGTATTCACCCCCCTTAAAGTTCATAGTTAGATGCATCTTTTGCAGCAGTTACGTCACAATACAACACATTTGTTTTTTCCTACGGTCACGCTATGTCTTGAAAGGTTAGGTAAATTAAAATGTATGTATAGGCATATCAGTGACATCCCATAATTGCCATTGAAGTTTACCTAAGCCATCGTCAAGAAAACAACTCTTTGTATTGCTGTTAGCAGTGAGATACCAATGTGAGCAACACGCTGGTGGTGCAAAAGCCAGTGTGAAGCTGTGGAGGTGCACAGTTTCTTACTGTGTTCTGTGGGATTTTGATATCATCTCAGCCTGATTGGTAGCCTTGGTTTGTTATCAGTACTATTGTTAAACCTATTATTCAGTAAATCTTCAGTGTGTTATAATAGGCTAGAGTGGATAATTGTTGGACCATCGGACACAAGTAAGTCTTCCTTTACAAGGGTGTTATTTTAAAGGGGTGCAAATCTTTATGTTATCACTTAAATTCACCTTTCTTTTTATTTAACTTCTGATTACCTTGTAGAGATTGCTTTCCACTTTAATACCAAAGGTTCCTTTTCTTATAAATGCAAAAAAATGTTTTAAAATCAATGTCCAAGGGGTTAAATGCTTTTTATTAGAACTGTAGTATCACACTTCACAAACAGGACTGCAGTGGTCTAATTCTCTAATTCTCTAAACTAAATTTGCATGTTAAGACGGACGAGTAAAATAGAAAAGAATTAGTGTCAGCATATTTTTTATAAATGTGCTGCCGCAACACATACTCCCATTCCCTATGCATCAGCTTATAACGGACATCATGATGACTGAGATGGAATTCAGTCTGTTTACAACAGTTTGTGAACCACCAAGTAATATTTTGTTTTTAAGTTGCTTTCCTGTGTTTCAGCTTCACTTTCAACATGTACAAAGTCACGGGTCAGTTCCCATGGAGCTCCTTAAAAGAGACCGACAGAGGCATTTCTGCAGAGCTGAATGTAAGAGTCTGCACGTGTGTTTCTAAAGTTCACACATTATAAGCGAGACAAACTGACCAGCTCTCAAACTGGATCCCCTTAAAGAATATTAAGGTTTATTGTGTTTTAATATATAGATTTACCATGTAAGAATCATTTTACTCTAACTGCAGCTCTGCACCTTCCTGTCCTCTAGTTTCCTCTTGGGGTGACCAACCACACATTGAAGTGGGAGGGGGTGTGGAGGGAGCTGGGCTGCCTGGCTCGCAGCGCTTCCTTCGCCGTCCGAGAAGAGAGTGGACACTCTCTAAAATCGGCTCTCTCTGTACGGCACGGAGACTTTCCCTCTTCCTAGTTAACCCATTTTATCTCATTGTACACATAATTTTCAGTTGTTATAAAACCATTTTCTCCCCTTTTGGTTTTGTTTGTAGCATACTGTGTCAATCGATTCAAGGAATTCTGCAATTTTTCCTAGCGGAGGTGCCTTACTTCGGATCAACCAGGTAGAATAAATTAATCAAGAAAAGCATGTCTCATCTTGTTCTTGAAGTTCTTGTTGCTGTTGTTGTTGTTGTTGTTGTTGTTGTAGAGCAAGCTGAGCTCATCCCAGTAGGAGATTTTATAAACTGTTGTGTATGTGTGTGTTTCTCCTATAGGAGCTGGCTGGCTACACAGGAGGAGATGCCAGTTTCTTGAAAGAAGATTTTGAGCTGCAGCTCAACAGACGACTTTTCTGGGATTCTGTAAGACAGAAATAAAACCTTGTGAACTTGATTTTCTTCTAAAAGCATCAGCCAAGATATTTGTTTGTTGCTTTCAGTGTCTACTACCAAATTCAGTTTACACTGGATGTAACTGTACTGCTAAATTAATGATTTTGGGTGTTGCTGGTTACTTTTAGTCACCTCAAAAAGACACCAGAGGGCACTAAAGCATGGGGAAACTCTACATTTGCTGTTGCTTTTGCTTTGTGTATAATGGAACATTTGATCTCCTTTCAGGTGTTGTCTGCTTCTCTTTGGGGCGGGATGCTTTATCCCATCGGAGGGCAACCAACCTGCATCGCTGATAGGTATGTCTGATGTGTGATAGGCTGTCATCTGGCATTATGTCTGGCTTCACTCCACAGAAAAAAATGATTTATTGTTATTTAAAATGATGGTGTAAACTAATATGTCTTACTAAATTAATATCTGTCAACCAAAGAATGCACTACATTTTAAAATACTCACTCCCTCCAGGATTTCATACATTGTACTGTATCATTTTGCAGTAGTTTCTCAGAATGTGTGTTCTGTCCAGGTTCTACCTTGGAGGTCCCACCAGTGTACGAGGGTTTGGAATGTACAGCATTGGGCCACAAAGTGAAGGTAAGAACTGTGTGATTGTTTTCCTCTAGAGGTGCCGTGTCAGAGACACAGTGATTCACTTTTACTCCATGTGTAAATGTTGTAATCTGTTGAGAATACTGTGGTTGTTTTTCCATCACAGAAACCTAATTTAGTTGTTTTGAGTTCATGAATTGTTACTCTGTATTAATGATTACAGTCAGTTTTGGGCGAAGACTAGGTGGTCTGGTGAACACCATTCATGTGTTTTTGTGCTTAAACAGACCAGTTGTACAGCCTTTAACGATTAACTCTGCATTATGAGATTAAATTTACATTTAGTCATTTGGCAGACGCTTTTATCGAAAGCGACTTACAGAGTCATTTGGTACATACACGATGGTGACGGGGTCATGCGGGGTGCTCAGCTGGCCCACCGGAGGCAACTAGGGGTTCAGTGTCTTGCCCAAGGACACTTCAACATGCAGCGAGAAGGGTCTGTGGACGACTGCCTTTCCAACTGAGTAACTCAGACATGAGTTTCTACAGTAAACGAAATCCATGGCCATTCTGGTCATGTACTGGACTCACAACAATTTAGTTTGAGTCCTAATCATGTTGTAAATGTGTTAAATTAGCAAAAGAATAAGAAACCCGGCCTTACTGGTGATAGCCAGGTTTAAGGCTGCTTATATACACATACAGCACAGGGACGATATGTAAAGAAGGGAATAAGGGAAGAGGACACAATTAGGCAAACGTGCTGCTTAAGCATATTTTTGGATTGTTAAAGTGAAATGTTCATTTACAACGAGACAGAGGAGAAATGCAGCACTCTTTATTTCTAAATGTGCATCTTGTGATTTTTCTCAGCTGTTCCAGACACTGTCATCTGTGTTTACTTTCACTCAGCCTTGTTGCACTTTGTGATGCTGCACCTACATGAACCAAAACTGCAGGTGGAGACACCCACACAGTCTGTGTCAGCCAGAAATCTACAAAATATAGACAGTTTACAAAAAACAACTACAGTACAAAACTAAAAATGAAACAAAACCATACAAGAAGAGGCAGTAGAAAATGGGAGGAATTTTTTTTTGTAATTTTGCATTAACCTGTACCACTACACATAAAGCGTAGCGTCCCACTAACTATTGTGACAAAGAAAGCTGTCCTCCTCTGCTGTGTGTTTCAGGTGATTACCTTGGTGGAGAGGCATACTGGGCAGGTGGTCTGCACCTCTACACCCCTCTACCCTTTAGACCAGGCAAAGGTGGCTTTGGAGACCTTTTCAGAACACATTTCTTTCTCAACGCCGGCAACCTCTGCAACCTCAACTATGGTGGGTGTCATCAAATATTACTACACTCTGCACCACACCAGGTGTGTCACAAGGAGTGACACAGACTGAAATAATAGCATGGAGCAGTGTTGACATTTAACTTTCCAGAGCTGTTGTGGTGTGACAAACGAAGTCTTATGTGTGTGTATAGGTGAAGGTCCCCGTGCTCATCTCCAGAAGCTGGCTGAGTGTATTCGCTGGTCGTATGGAGCGGGCATCGTGCTGCGCCTTGGAAACATAGCCAGACTGGAACTCAACTACTGCGTGCCAATGGGAGTTCAGAGTGGAGACAGGTAGGAGTAGTTTGTATGCAGTGTTTCTCGTGGGCAGGCTGCTCAAGTATATTTGGCAACAAATTTTTTTAAAGAAAAAACGACATCAATGACCATTTGTTTAAAGATCTATTTCTCCTTATTCTACTGCACCTATACTACTGACTAGTTATTGTCTGCCAGCTCAGATCACCTGTAGGCAATGTATGTTTAGTGATTTAAATTGATGACAGGATGAACAAAATGTGTTGTTAGTGGTTTTGGTCTCTGTACATTGGCGGAGAAATCCAGTACTACTGTATTTGTATACCAACAAGGTACTGGAGTAGAATATATTTACAGTATTATTCAAGAGGCATGAGAACAATTTTTCCAAAAAATACATCTTCAAGGAACCTAATTACCTAAATATGATCTGACTTTATCAAAGGATCCCACAGATAATTACTGTTCAGACATGACGGCTGCTTTCAGTGTTTTATATAGGAGCCTTAAAACTCTTTGTACCCAACTGAGTTTGTGTATTTGATGACTTTAAAGATACAGTGTAGTAGTTTTATTAGATATTCTTGTTGCTGCTCTACAAATAATATTTTTGATGCAGAAATGAAATCTAATCTAATTTAATTAAGTAGCCTTATCTTAAACCTGGTGGTTTTTATTCATCTCCATCTGTGTGCAAACAATTATGTTATTAAATATAAAGCTGGAAATTATCTGTATGGCAGATGTGATGTTTTCATGTCTTAGCATTAAAGCACTGTTCATTTTTCATTTGTCCCAACTGTGCTTCAAAGTTTTTGTCCAGTATTTTGCATTTCACTGGGTCAGGAAAAAATACCTGACTGTCTCGTGCTGAACACTCTGGGCACTCTGGACACTGAACATTTGGCGTAACTCTGCACATCAGAGCCGCTGACATACTGTTGTCACAGAAGACACAAACTCTGAATAATAACTACAAATGCAATAAAAGGCTTCTTTCACTTTTGCTCATGGTATGCTGTTGTCAGTCTAGGTAGACGACATTCGACTATGATGACGCATTTCCTAGTGTGCTCCTTCAAATTAAAAGCTTGACTCTAGCTTTTTTTACAACACTCATAAAGCAGTCATGAAAACAGTGCTAGCTGAAGCAGTGCTAGTATTAATAATCACACTGAGGAGGGGAATATTTAGATTGTTGTTCCATCCTCACTGCTACGTGCCGTTAAATGTTTTAGGAGTAACTATACCCCACTTGCAATGCCGGCACATGCTCTGTCCTCGGCCGTCATTGACACAGTCGGTATGGTCACAGCGTGGTCCACACCTACACCTGACTTACTCTAACCTGAGAATAATTACTTTGATAGCGCTTTACTTAGATGTTTTCCTCCTTAACTTAGATTTTATTGCTTGCCTGTAAGTCGCTTTGGATAAAAGCATCTGCCAAATGTAAAAGTAAATGACTTGTAACACTTTCTTTCCTCTCTCGTAGGATATGTGATGGTGTTCAGTTCGGAGCAGGAATTCGCTTCCTGTAACCTCTTCACTCCACTGTTTGCAGCCCTCCACCAGAAAAAGGAGAATGTTTTGCTCTTTAGCTCCTGTAATTTGTTGTGGAGTGTGTCACACTAGCGTGGGTTCTATGTCCTGGGTATATGCCTGAACACCCCCAGCCCGTCTTTGAAGTGTACCAGTCAAGGTTTTAGAAGGACAATGTGCCAGTGCTGGGCTATACAACTTAAACATTCTTACAAACTCAATAGGCAGTCACTAATTGAACTTCCAGCTGAATATTATTATTTTTTAGAAAATTATAAGAAAAGTATTGAGAAAATTAGCTAGAAGAATAAAGTGTAAAGTAAAAATAAAGTGTATTGCAGCATTGGCACATTGTCTGCACAAAAGTCATCTCCCAGTGTTTTCACCCCGTGATAATAACTGCGGAGACACAGAGTAAATTATTTACCTAGATGTTTCCTGTTTCAAGACTGCTTTTTGTCCGGCAGCATGACTTAATAATGTTGTAAACAGAATTTATTGTACACCAAACACTCTTCTGGCCTGATATGTTGTACTGTGTGATTGAATGACTGCAGTAGCAGTGGGGAAATGACCTGAGAGAAACTAGCACCTTTTTAATCCCTGTCATGGCATAGGAAAGGAATCAACCATTATGTTAAAGGAAATCATGCAAACATTCTTGTCTGATGTAAAGAATGGCAGTTCAACGTTCATCTCTCTTGCAGCAGGGATGGAGGCCCCCAGCAACATCCACCACCAGTGCTCTTACTGTTCATCCTCTTTTTTGATGTTGGTAACCTTATTCACAAATAAAATCATAGCTGCTCCCCTGGTTTCTCTTTGGATCCTTTGTGATTTTGTGAATTCACATTTAGAAGTTAAGAAGAAAAAAATACATATGCACTTTTAATGTGTAGAATACAGGAGTGAATCTGAAACAAAAGCTGCACTTTCTATATAAGATGAATGAGTGTGTGTATGGATGTGCAGGTCTGAATTTTTGCGCTACAGTTGTTGTGTTTGCAATGCAGGTGGATAGTGCCAAATGTCTGTTTGATCAGGGACGGTTCTGTATAGGAGTCTTGACGGTGGGACACCGCTGTGCCAGAATAGGGAAACTGGAATAAAGTAACTCTTGAATCCAGGAACCGGATTAGGACTTTGTATCCTTTTAAAGACTATTTTCACTATAAAAAAACCCAAATCAGCCTTTCATCTTTAAAATTGTACGTAAAATGTGAATCATTGAAATCAATGGCAGAATACTAAACACTAATTTTTAAGCATTTTGCATGTGGGCAACAGTTATTTATGCACCTTAAATTCAATACATTGTTTTGTAGCCATACTTTGGCTAGTGGCATATGATATCTATGTTATGAGTCAGTTTAGAATAAAAAAAAAAGATTAAAAAGCAACTAGAATCCAAAACTGATTTGTAATTTGTGTTTAGCTACAGTTAGCAAGGGATATTAACTAAAACAGTAGCCTACTAGCTACATAGCAAATATGTTGGTCAACGCTGCTTGTTATCTTATGTCTTTAGTTTTCTTTGAAGTTTCATACGTTAATAACCTCTTAGATATTTTGTGGTGAACAACCAAATGCCTCAGCGTTTGAATTCCCACACGTGGCCGCGCAGGGAGGCAGGAACCACTGCGTGAACGCGCGCGTACAGTGCCGTACAAAGCCCCACGTCCCGTGTCACTGTCTCCGTCCAGTCTCCCTCACACACACACACACGCAGGGGCAGGTGTGTGTGAGCAGCAGCACCTCGGACTAGTTTCTGCAGCGTTCGGATTTATTTCGATTTTGTTTTCAGACACAGAACAGCGCCATGTTGTGGACGGCGAGTCAAGTCTGCAGGAGCTTCTCCACCTCGTCTGTGAGTGACGTTGTTTTCGCCGCATCCGAGAATGAATCGAAGCCCCGCAGCTTTTAAACACGTTCATTGATCACGACGGATCCTAGTGAGAATGAAGCTCTGACACGTTCATTGATCACGACGGATCCTAGTGAGAGGTGGCGGTCACACGCTCGGACTGACGAGCGTTGAGCCGCACTTGATTTCTTGTCCCTCGGCTAATGAATTCTCCGCCAGGCTTTAAACGATGTGCAGTGTCGATGCCAGAATGCCACGTTACGTCCCCCAACCCCCCCCCAGTACAGTACAAGATCTGGAGGAATTGCATCAGCAAAGGGGCGGCAGAGGCTTAACGGTAGTTAGGATCCTGCAGGGCGGACGGACCGGACGGACGGGCGGTTTTGTATAATTCGCCCGGTGTTGTAGGAGCTTTCCCGTGCAGGGTGCAGCTGCTAAATGCATGAGGGAGCTCGGTGCAAAAGTAGCCAGAGACAGCTGACAGGAGCCGTCCTCTGAGCGCAGGGAATCCGAAACCAGCTGCAGTCAGGTGGGAGCTGGTCCGTCTGGCGCACGCTTGAACTTGAACCCGACCCCGTGATGACGTTGGCTCTGTCTGCCAGCAGCATAGATGTTCTGAGAAGCAGGAGCGAACCTACTGATTTGAGGGCACAGGGAAAGGGAGGTGTACCACCTTTGCCCACCAGCATCTCATTGCTTTTTAATTCATTCTGTCTAAGAGTATAGACATCCAGAGTAAACAGAAACTACAAATAAGTCATCAATCGGGTATAAAATAACAATATAAATAATGCACAACTATCATAAATGGGGTTGTTACTAAACTAAAAGCTCTTTTCTGTTGGCAGGCTCTCAGATGGGAGCATTGTGAAATGAGGGAAGGGGATTAGAGAAACCTGATTTTTGCTCGAAAATACAGATTTTTTTCCCATGCATACACGTAACCAAGTTTCTAATCAGCTTTCATCAACAGTTCATGTGCACATCAACAGGCTGCAGATGGGAACAAGCAGCTGAGTGAAAGACTAAATGTTAAAGGAGTGATGCTGCCTTGTTTTTAAAGTCTGCCTTTATTTCAACTGAAAATGCAGCTAACACAAAGTGCAATTAAAATCTGCGAGCCAGGCTTCCAGAATATGCTGGAGCTGAATGAGAAATCAGGTTTCTTCAGTGCATGTGAACACTGTTCCTCGTTTAACTGAGAAAGCTGGTTATGTAAGTGCATGGAAATGCTGTCTGTGTTAGTCCACCTCAGTTGTCCTCAGAGGCTTGGCCAGTAACTCATAAAAAAGGCCATCATAAGATATCAAGATGTGCGTAGTCCATTCTTTTGGCAGGCTTTCAGGGCATTACTTTTACTTTCCAGAATTTCTTCTGAGTCCTCTGAGGATGAGTAAAAATTAATGTGTTGCATGATCTCATTACAGCGTTATTACCAGAACAAGCTAAAACTAGCTATCATTGGCCAGAGTGTGTTTGGCCAGGAGGTGTACAGCAACCTGAGGAAGCACGGCCACAAGGTGGTGGGTGTGTTCACAGTTCCTGACAAGGACGGCAAGGCCGACCCCCTGGGTGAGTCCACTCCACACTGCTTTCCGCTCTGTTTGCCCATTCACTCGCTGGGCCCTGGCCACTACAAGCACAGTTACTGTCTTCTTAGTGTCTTAATTAATTATTACTAATGGGAAGGGCTGTACTTGTGTACTTGTAATCATAATCAGAAAACTCTGATACTGCACACTAATGCCATGTTAATCTTGTGTTAGTTGAGCAATGAGGCGGCGGTGAAACTGTCTGTGTTTTGGAGCCACTTTAAGATAAGTCAAAACTACAACAGTAAAGCCGACTGCAAGCTGTGCTCGGCTAAATCCTTAAGATTCAGTTGATAACAGTCAATCTAATAAAGACTATTTTAAACTGACATAAAGGGAGATCTACAGTAACTACAGCTTTGCCTGAGTTTCACTTTTCAGAAGTTATTTTATCCTTATATTCCTCTGTAGACTCTACAGTTGTCTGCAGTGGAGGAGGATTTTACAGTCCAAAAGAGCATACAAGAAGCAAAACAGTTTAGTTTTACTCATGAAAGTACTTGGTATCGGCAAGTACTCAGATGTAAGTGCTCGTACTTGTACTTGGTCTGGGAAAAAGTGGTCTCAGGACATCCCTACTACTGAGCTATTATGTTCCACTGGATTCACACTCGGCATTTTGGACTGATTTCTTGCTAAATTTGAGTCAGAAGAAGGGCCAAAATGGTAATAATCTCAAATCTAAGATTTATGATTCTTTGTACTGGATCATCAGAGGCTGGTGCTGTGGCTGAGTTAGATGCATGTCGACTCTACAGTGCTACCAGACAAAGACCTTGCATTAGCAGTGGGATAATGGCTCCATTGTGTGTGGAGGGAGAGGCCCTGTTTGGCCCATTGATGCAGCTCTGGGGTTAAAAGTCTGCAATCAGGCTGCGCTCTCTTTGATATCATGCAATCTTTCCTAGTAAAATGGGGCTGAAAGGTAAAATTGGGATCTTTAAATAAAAGATAATGATATTTTGGAAAAAGCCTTGGTTAAAGCTTACAGGCTACACTTTAAGCTCACCTTTGTTTTATTTTTGATTGAAGAAAAGAATTATTAAGTTCAGCTTAAACATTTTTTTTTCCAAGACCATCCTGATCTAATAACCTTCAGATTTTACGTTTGTATTCATTAAAGAGGAAGTCATCCCTCTGCAGTCAGACAACATCTCTGCTTTCTGAACTCTACTGATAAACTCTTGTCTTTTAGCGGTTGCAGCAGAGAAAGACGGGACGCCCGTGTTTAAATTCCCACGGTGGCGGGTCAAGGGGAAACCCATCCCGGACGTCGTGGAGGCCTACAATGCGGTGGGCGCGGAGCTCAACGTTCTACCCTTCTGCTCCCAGTTTATCCCCATGAACATCATTGACCATCCCAAGCACGGCTCCATCATCTATCACCCCTCCATCCTGCCCCTACACAGAGGCGCTTCAGCTATAAACTGGTGAGAGAGAGGGTAGTCGGAAAAACAAGCCTTGTGTCTTCTCAGATGAAGAGGGTTTAACACAACATAGGCTTTTACCGTTCTACTGAAGTGGCCTTACATGGCCCAGCTGGTTTTCTTGTATTCTATTTCCTGTCAGGTCACTAATGCCAGGTTTGTTGAACTCATTTAAAATAAAAGTCTAAAGGTATAGTCCATGACTCTAATGTAGGACTGTTAACATTGTGATCAGGTGGGAAGCTTTCCAAAAACAGGTGAAACATCTTCTAGAACATCAAGCCAGTCCAGATGCCACGAAATAGTATCTGGGCTGGCAGGTACGAGGCAGGTTTACAAGGCAGCTACAGTGAAGTGAATATAAAAGTAAGGTCAGAAGAAGCCTTATGTGTATGGAGGAGGCAGATGGATCTATTTTTCATAGAGAAAATGGGAAACCCACAGATTCATAAACATGGCTTGTGTTGCTTGTGGCACTTGTTTCATAACATCTCAAACAAAGGTCTAAGGCAAAGCTGAGAAGTGACACACACATATCTACACACACACAATAATCTGGAGACAGAGACAGGTTTTACCAAGTAGAAATTTTACAGACATCAAATCCACAATGTGTATGTAATTTAGGTATCCCTCCACCAGAGCTCGGCAAAGAAGCAAAAAGTCTTACATTCACACTTTATTTCTGTTCTGGTTTAAAAAAACTTAAAATAATTTTAAGAAATCTTAAAATAATATAAATGTAATTTTATATTTCTTTAAAAATCCTGACCTTATCATTTAAACCAGTTCTGTCTGACCCCACCTTTCCTGCACGCTGGTTTTCTTATCTCTCTGTCTGGCTTGTCTGTCTGTTCTCCACCCTTATTATCACTCCACTCCTGTAGTAACAGGGGGTCGTTTTCTTTAACTGTACATAACTTTTTTGGGAAACATGCTTGTTTTTGTATCCTCAGATTTACAGTAGACAAGGCATTTGAGAGAACTCTCATGACTTCAAAATATCTACACCTGCATTTTGAACTTTTTTTTCATCATAATGTAATTACACTACAGAAATACAGAGTAAATATTTGCAGTCTTACTAATACACATAGACATAGATTGACAGTTTACTATTTCTTATTGTCCTGTTAGGTTTATGGCCTAGCTGTTATGGCACAGCTCCAAGGGTTTATTTATTTATTTGTGTGTGTGTGTGTGTGTGTGTGTGTGTGTGTGTGTGTGTGTGTGTGCATTTGTTTTTGTTACATGTTGGGACCTGACGTCTGTTCAAAACTGAATTCTGTGTATGTGTGTTTCCCTAGGACCCTAATCCATGGCGATAAAAAAGCTGGCTTTACGGTGTTCTGGGCTGATGATGGACTGGATACGGGACCCATCCTGCTGCAGAGGGAGTGTGGTGTCGAGCCCAACGACACTGTGGACACCCTCTACAACAGATTCCTCTTCCCAGAAGGCATAAAGGCCATGGTAACCAGCCGGAGTATTGTTTTTTTCAGTGAAGGAGTCCTTATCAACATCATACACTTACAAAAACATATGTCATATTTATTAAAAAGTCAACACTGGTGAAGACAAGTTGAGGAATCGATATTTTCTCCTATAATTCCATATGTTGCACCACTAACTGCACCCTGATTACTTGTGCAGGTGGAGTCAGTACAGCTCATCGCTGATGGAAAGGCTCCTCGAATTCCCCAGCCTGAGGAAGGAGCCACTTATGAAGGCATTCAGAAGAAGTCCAACGCCAAGGTGAGAGTTGTCAGTCCACACAGCAGCCCAACGTTAGATGCTGTGATCCTTTTATCTGTTGATGCTCTGAGCTAATTTGACTCAGTGCAATTTTGTTTGGTAATAGCACTAAAGTAAGAGGGAGAGAAGTCCCAGGATGGCCAGTGGATCTAGCACAGAGAACCTGAGAAGGCCTGACTGTCAGTCATTTTTTTTACTTCACTTTACTTTAGTTAATTAATGATTTATCTTATAATAAATATTAATATGTTAATAATAATAATAATATATTAATAATAAATAAGTAAATGCAATTCAGTGGAGATTCAAAAGGATCCAGTTATAGGCCCTGTTAGTGCCTACATACGCCAGGTGTGAACTGGAGGCAAAACAATGAAACACTGGTGGCAAATGTGAATCACTTCATGCTACGTCAGCTACCAAAAAATCATCATGCTCTGTGTCTGGCTGCCAGAATTAAAGAAGAAATGTCTCTAAATATAGTTTTTATCACTTAGATTCCACAAAAAACAGTTACAACTAGCTGACAAAGATACAAGGGACGTCAGTTCCCCAATTAGGTGGACATGACAAACCTTTACCGCGACTAGCAAGAGACAATAGTTTACTTAGGGTTAGGGTTAGAAATTTGACCCCTGGCTGAAATTTCTACTTAAGTAAAAGTAAGTAAGTACATGATTTATAAATAACTTGAAGTATTAATAAGAAAAGTACTTGACTTTTTTCTTGTCTGTACTTTTCTGTGGACCAGTGCTGGTCTTTAGGGGAACGTTATTTAAATAATAGAAATAGGCATAATAATGGATTGAAGCTGATCTGATGCTTTTTTCGATATTATTTCTAAACTGCTCATGTTTAGTGAGATGAGTAAAATTACTGCACACTAGCTTACTGCGAGTTCTGCTAATATGTCAAATACATTTTTTTAATAACACCATGGTAGGAGAAAATGGAAAAAGTGGTTTAATAAAAAATGTGTAAAGTGGCATGATTGTAAAACAGCTTTGAAAAGGTAGTGGAGTAAAAAGCAAAGACATTTTCTCTTAGATGGAGGGTAGTAAAAGTCAAAGTAGTGCAAATGAAATCAATGTAAGTAAAGTACAGATACATGAAAAATTTATTTAGGTAACAGTAACAAAGGTAATTGTATTCTTTACTTTCCACCACTGGTGGCCTAGAACTGTGTATCTGGATGAGGCACTTACCACCTAAAATGTCAAATCCAACTAGAAAAAGCATTTCAACATAGAGAAATAAATTGCTCATTGCAACATGTTCATTCATTCAATGGAAGTGCACTGTTCACTCAGGGCTGGATATACAGTATATATTTAGTGAGCGTGTGGTGTCTGCCTTGCAAGGAAAAAGACAGAGTTGTGCCTTGCAGCCACGTTGTTGGCAAGCTTTCTAATTGTGCTATTCATAGCGCCCAGGGTAAGTTTCCACCATCGCTTTTTCCACGTGTTGCACAGCTAGTGGCGGCCAGCTGTTGGGCTTCCCTCTCTTTCTCAGGAAGTTTGGTGATGTGGTCTGAAACTGCTGCACCTTCAGCGTGTTGACTGCAGCTTTTTTTTGTGTCCCAGATCAACCTGGCCCAGCCAGCTGAGGCCATCCACAACTGGATTCGGGGCCATGACAAAGTCCCTGGTGCCTGGATTGTCATTAATGACCAGGTGTGTTTTCTGAAACTCAGAAGTTAACATAATATCAGCATGTGAATATGTACAGATAATTCCAAATAAAATTATTTAAATGTTTTCAATTGGTTTCTCAAGATTTGGTCTCCACAAGCTGTTTTTAACATATTAAAGGTGATAAATGTGTCATAAATGTAAATGGCTGCTATATGTGTCATTTGTTTCATGCTAAAATTTGATTGTAATACTAAGACATTTAATTAAAAGTTGTGTTTTAGTTCACTCAAGGACACTGTACAGAACACTGTGTGACAAAGGGAAATACATCTCAACACATTAACACAAAATATCCACAATTACTGCTTTTCTGTATGTTGGTCCTCAGTCTGTGACCCTCTATGGCTCGTCCATGTTTGGCGGGTCCATACCAGCCGGTCAGCTCCTGGAGATTGATGGGGCATCCCAGCCTGGCCTGGTCACTAAGAATGGACTCATCCTGTATGGAACTGATGGGAAAGCTGTGAGTGTCGCTGTATTTGGCGTACTACAAAAATCGCCAGAGTGGAGCCGGATGAGCGTGTCAGTGCCTGGGTTGGCTGTCCTAACGTTGTGCTGTACCTTCAGTAAAACTGAAACGCATGGGTCGGCTCGTCTCTACTTGACTTGTCGGTAAACTTTCTCAACTCTGTTTAATTCCCAGCTGCTGGTGAAAAACCTGCAGTTTGAAGATGGAAAGATGATCCCAGCCTCCAAATACTTCTCATCTGCAGAATCCTCCAGCGTGGAGCTGAGTGATGATGAGAAGAAGATGGCCGAAGAGATCAGGGCAAGTAGGCTGCTGTAGTCGTTTTCTCTTGTATAGTGTAAATGACACAGTTGTAACATTGCTAGTGCCAATGCTGACTATTTTTTTGGTTTATTTAAAATATTAGAAAATCTGGAAGGGCATCCTCAGCAACATCCCAGCCATTGATGACACCACCGACTTCTTCAAGTCTGGAGCTGCCTCCATGGATGTGGTCAGGTGAGGGAGGTACACTTTGCACCGACTGGCCAATCAAATAAATCGTTAAATGATTCACTGTTCACAAAGGAGTAAAGGTGCAAAGCTGCACTGGTCCAAACTCTGCAGCACTCCAAAAGCAAAAAACAGCACAGGTATAAACCATTGGGAGGTGTTCATTCACAGTGTGTATGTGTTAGCAGTATTCAGTATTAGGTTTCACTCAGGTCACGCTGATTGATCTAAAATCTCACTTTTTAGGTTGCGTATATAGCTTGTGAATGGGAATCAACAGTCAAATTGCCCTGACAACCTGAGATTATCGGGAAAATCTGTGGGAAAAACCTGGTAAACATTTATATTTAGCATATCTAGACACTTTCACCCCAAATGACTTACTCTCCCAGGAACACATCAGTGCTAACTTGGGGCTCAGTGTCTTTCCCAAAAACATTTTAACATGAGGCAGGAGAAACAGGGACATGAACCACTGACATATTGTGGGCAGCATCTGAGTCGCAGCTACCCGAACTGGTCAGGATTGATGGTGTTGTATTTTTGTCCAGGCTGGTGGAGGAGATGAAACAAAAGTGTGCCAGTGTGCAGCTGCAGAACGAGGATGTGTACATGGCCACCACTTTCCAGGACTTCATCCAGATGTTCGTCCGAAAGCTGAGAGGAGAGGACCAGGAGGAGGAGCTGGTCATCGACTATGTGAGTTGAATATAATATAAATACCCTCTGCATTATAAATGTCACACGTTGTAATAAAGATAATGTGTATGGTGCACAGGTAACCAAAGAAGTGAACAACATGACAGTGAAAATGCCGAACCAGTGTTTTATCAATGGCAAGTTTGAAGATGCAGAAAATGGAAAGACCTATGACACCATCAACCCAAATGACGGATCAGTGAGTGATGTGAACTTCGTCACATATGAATGCATGCATACATACAGAGACGCTGGAGCAGTGCACATGTGGTGAATGTATGACCTTCACTCAGGTGATCTGTAAAGTGTCATATGCCACAGTGGGGGATGTGGACCGGGCAGTGGCAGCGGCCAAAGAAGCTTATGATGACGGCCCCTGGGGCAGGATGAACCCTAGAGACAGAGGAAGTCTGCTTTACAGGCATGTAGCTCCACCTAGGCATAGTAACTTGACGTTCATTAAATTCAGTTCTGATTTTTGCCCAGATCAGAAGGTGCTTATAGCATCTGCTCGTTGCGTTTGAAATTGTGGCCAGTATTCAATATTAGTCCCAGCTTTGAATCCGCCATGCAAACAAGGCACTTCTGGGAATGTCGGCATATGTTTATATTTTCGGTCAGTTTGACATATTAATTATAATCGTATCTCTGATACACCATTGAAGACAAACCTGAGATTTTAAATTTAATTTACAGTGTGATGATGTACATGAACTGAAGCGGTCTCAAGACTTTCTGAAGACCCTGTAATAGTTGACAGTGTAACTTGGAAACATCCTGTGCTATATTGGACACATTGCACACAACTTCAGATTTATGATAAATGTAAATGAACCCCTGCCCCCATCTGCCTACATTCTGTGCCCTCTGATCCCCTCCCTTCAGACTTGCAGACCTGATGGAGGAACACCAGGAGGAGCTGGCCACCATCGAGTCCATCGACTCAGGGGCCGTGTACACACTGGCCCTCAAGACCCACGTAGGCATGTCGATCCAGACCTTCCGTTATTTCGCCGGCTGGTGTGACAAAATCCAGGTAGGTTAACGTTGAACAGGCGTTCCCTCCCTTCATCATCATAAACATGCAGAACTGATTAAAATACCAGAGTCACATTCTCTTGTTTGTTGTAGGGCAAGACGATCCCTATTAACCAGGCCAGGCCCAATCGCAATCTGACCTTCACTAAAAAGGAACCTCTGGGGTAAACTCACATCTTCATACTCTTCATGATTGGCCAGGACATTCTGTGATTCACTGAGTGCAGAGCTGTGTGTGGTTTCTCCGTCACAGTGTGTGTGCCATAGTCATCCCATGGAACTACCCTCTCATGATGCTTGCGTGGAAGAGTGCTGCCTGCCTCGCAGCTGGAAACACACTTGTTCTCAAACCTGCACAGGTGAGTCCACTATAGTGTACGGTGCAGGTTTTCATGTGCTATAAATGCAAAAGTAGACAATCTTCTTAGTAGCAGTGATACTTCAGAATGTCACCATGGGAAATGAGTGTTTGTGTCGCTTACAGCATAACTCTATTTGGACAAATTCAGTTAAATAGATGCTGAGCCAGGCTTTTTCTTCTGTGTGAGACAGCAAGATGTACTGTATTTTTTTCTACAGGTCACTCCACTGACAGCACTGAAGTTTGCAGAGCTTTCAGTAAAAGCTGGCATTCCCAAAGGAGTCATCAATATTTTGCCAGGCTCAGGTGATAAACGCAAATGAACAATCCATACATAACAACAAAACACATTCTATTTTCCTTAGCTTGTTGTTTTTGGACTTTGATGTCGTAGTGGACAGGAAGTCAATACGAAAATAAAGTTGAATTAGTCTTGAAAAGTAAAAATCTCCTTGAACCAAACCACTGAATCTGCTAAATAAAGTGGGTGTATTAAAGCCTGATAACCTCATTCATTCATTGCCCATAGACTATTAAAAACGAACATAAATGTTCATTTTCATTGTTTAGCAAAGAATTGAACCAGCTCCTAAACATTACTACTACTTTGACTTCTGGCTCAACGTACACACTTTGGACCTTCGTAACTCTTGCTTAACCCTTCCCCTCCTCCAGGTGGCATGGTGGGACAGCGTCTGTCCGAACACCCTCACATCCGCAAACTGGGCTTTACTGGCTCCACACCTATTGGCAAACAGATCATGAAGAGGTTTGACCCAACAAACTCTTTGCTCCTGGGTTTATAAAAGTTACAAAGTATTTCTTAATGACTTTGTGCGTCCTCCTGTTGCAGCTGTGCACTCAGTAACCTGAAGAAGGTTTCTCTGGAGCTGGGAGGGAAGTCGCCTCTCATCATCTTCAGTGACTGTGACATGGACAAGGCCGTTCGCATGGTAAGAAAGCTGAAACTGTCTCAGGTTGGGCGACCTGACAGGCTGGGCTAATCTGAAGAATAACAGAGAGATTAATCAGTAATAAAATAGGTACTTAAATTTGAATAAAAAGACACCTATCAATACATGGCTAAATTGAGCTACTTCCAATATTGCGATTATCATTAATTACTGTATAATCAATACAAATTCCAAGAATACATTTCCTGTGTTTCAAATTCATATTTTAAACACTGTTGATCTAGCCTTCTGATATGTTATTTTCACTTTATTGCAAACAGTCACAACAAATGGCAGTTTTGCTCAAAGAAAAGCTTCTGTTATTTCAAAATTAATGACATTTTCAACAATCCCCACACATTGTTTTATAATAACTAATAAAAACCCATGTTCCAGACACACCCTGCCACTTGGTGACCTAGGTCTTTATCCCGCAGCACTGGGTTGAACAGATGCACAATATGATTGCCTGTACGGTGTTTCACACTATTAACCGTTTCTGTGTGTGTGCTGCTCCGCAGGGCATGAGCTCTGTCTATTTCAACAAAGGTGAGAACTGCATAGCGGCTGGACGTCTGTTTGTTGAGGAGTCGATACACGATGAGTTCATCCGTCGAGTGGTGAGTGAGGAAAAACGCTGACGCCACCCCGTTTTCGGAATGATAGGACAGATGAAACAAAACAGCTGTTTCTCAACGTTTTCGCTGTAAGGTGGAGGAGATCAAGAAGATGAAGATCGGAGACCCTCTCGATCGCTCCACGGACCATGGCCCACAGAATCACAAAGCCCACCTGGACAAACTGCTGGAGTACTGCGACGTCGGAGTGAAGGAGGGGGCCACGCTGGTGTACGGAGGCAGACAGGTGGAGAGGCCAGGTAGAACACACACTCCCAATCTGTGAAGCCGCCTGGCCGCAACAGCAACAGCCACGTCTGTACCGAACGGGACTCAGCGTCAGTCTGATTTACTCGCCCAGTGATGTGAGGAAGCGATGAAGAATAGCAGTAGCAGCAATTAGCCTGTCTTAACATCATACAGTTGTTATAGACTGCGACATTTTATCTTTACACCGGTTATTTCTTTACTGGGTTTTTGATTGTGCTGAAGTTTTGACGTTTTTTGTGTGATGTTGTGTACAAAGTAGAAATTCATATGCTTTTGATGAAGCTCATTACAAAGACAAGCCTGCAGCTAAGGATTAGCATTGATTAATAATTTTTTTGAAAAAATATTTTTTTTATCTGAACTATTTTTTTCGTAGTCAACATAATGGAGTAAAAAATAAAAATAATAATATAAACGTTCATTGTAGAGTGACACGTTAGCACACGACAAGTAAATGTTTCCTATACCTTTTTACATACATTTAAGTCAATATTTTCTGTAATGTTATTATTATTTTTGTGTACTTAAGCTAAAAATTAGGCCACATCTATTAAACTCTAACAATGAACTGGTGTCTTTGTCCACTAGCATAGGAGGTAGCTTACTGATGTGTTTTGCTATGATGAAAAATTACAGTGTAGCTTAATTATGGACTATTAACAATGATATAAGCTACAATCTGATACTTTCAGGAGACTTTACCTCTGCTGTTTGTCTTCTGTCCCTCAAAACCCTTCATGGTCATTTTCCTTCAGGTTTTTTCATGGAACCTACTGTGTTCACGGACGTGGAGGACCACATGTTTATCGCCAAAGAGGAGTCCTTTGGCCCTGTCATGGTGGTGTCCAAATTCAAAGACGGGTAAGTGATGAAAAGAGCATTTGGCTGTTGTGCTGCCATTCACTTTAAGTCACTAACCGATATCTCCTGTCCCGTTTGTCCCCGACCCCAGCGATGTGGACGGTGTGCTGAAGAGAGCAAACGACACGGAGTACGGCTTGGCCTCGGGGGTGTTCACCCGCGACATCAACAAGGCAATGTATGTAAGCGAGCGGCTGGAGGCCGGAACAGTATTCGTTAACACCTACAACAAGACGGACGTGGCCTCACCTTTTGGAGGCTTCAAGCAATCCGGTTTCGGCAAAGACCTCGGTGAGTACAGACAGACGATTATAGAGTTGTGTAAGATGATGTAAACACAGGCCCAGCAGCTGATGTCTTTTGACCCATGTAAAACAGACTTGTAATTTGTCTGGTCCACAGGAGAGGACGCTCTCATGGAATACCTAAAGACCAAAGCCGTGACTGTGGAGTACTGAGACACCGACCCTCCTAACCAGCTCAGACCCACATCTGAACATTCAGCTGCACTTCTGGACTTGTAAGTGTGTACTGTTCAAGTCATGGAAGAGTGTGTTTGTTCATCTAGGCCACGATTTCTTCCCTTTCCCTGTGGAATTCACATAACAGACAGCGGACAAGGGACGGGGGATAGGGGTTTTTTTCCACCTGGACACACAACATCTGTAAAACACTGAGGTGGACACTACTTTTGGGATGTTTCTTCTGTGAAAGTGTGTTTTATATTAAAACACACACAAACTAGCACCTATTGTTTTCAATTAGATCCAGTAACTAATTTTATTTAATTTACAAATTGTAATAATCAGACAAAATCAAACCTTTCTGAGTCACAGGTGACACTACTTTTACCATTCCTGGAATATTTTTATTTACTTCATTGTGTTTCATAACAGACAAAGGTATTTTTTCATGAATACAGTGATGAATAACATTGTTGAAAGGTGTATTGTTGTTCATATCATAATCTCAATCTGGAGCAGGAAGAAGTCCTGTCTGTGACAGAAAAATCTGAATTAAAAACTGTAAATTGAAGGACTGACTGAAATCCATTATAAATGGCTTATTACAAATCTAATTATTATTATTACAAATGTCTGAACTTTTCTGACAAGAATCTGAAAGTCATTTTTGTTTTCAAAGAAGGCCAGTACAATCATCTGCACAGTGTGTATTTCTCACTTCATCAAGCTATTGTGAGACATTTTATTGTATTAACTCTCCCACTGTTTACGTCATGTCCTTACAGCTGTTTTTTCTAAGTGTTTTTAACAAGAGGGAAAGAGTAAAATTGGATATATTTTTAGCATTACATTACACTGTCAAACAGAGGAAGATTATGTTATAACACTATATAAAATTTGTTAAAAACCAGCTACAGGCATCACTCATAGGAAAAGGTTGTGAAAGTGTTTTCCATTTGTCCCACATTGTCAGTGAAGGCAGTAAGGGCTACTAAGAGTTTTCTTTCTCACACATTGTGAAAAAAAAAGTTAAATCTTTTTCACTATGATGAATAAAGTTCAATTTGAATTTCACTGTGTGATGCTGCCGTTACTTGGAAAATACTGACATACTACAAGAATGCACATGGAGCCTCATGTAGTTTGTTAAAATAAATGTTCTGTTGAACTCATTTGACACATTTTATAAGCAACAGTCAAGTCTATATCTTTCCAAAACACGAGCAAAAGTATGGGAATGGAATAGAAGCGTGTTACCTTCTGAAAACCAGACATTAGTATGTCTGCTCAATAAATTTATTGTTAATGTAATATATTGGTGACACTTTGAGGGATGTTCTTTTGACAAGGCACAAACCTTAACTTGAACTCAAGGATGAACTGATTAGGTTTTAGCTGTCAAAGATCAAGTCACTGTGATCTTGTGAACAAGATATCTCAGGGCTGCAGTGCGGGATTTTTTTTTTTATTGTCACAAATGTCCACTTAGACAGGATGAACTGATAAGGAATTGGTGCTCAAAAGCCACTGGTGCCTTCTCACCTCAGTATCTCATAAGGCCGCTAAGGTATTTCACTATGCCTGGCACAAACATTAGGACAGAAATTCTAGTTTGCTCAGCATCTCCCACAGTGGATTTTACTGGTGTTTCTAGTTAGCCTAGTTTGTAGCAATTTTTGCAAAAATTATGTGTTTTGTATCAGAAAAGACATTAACAGTAACTTTCTACCAAAAAACTATTTACTGAAATAAAAAAAAAATGGTTTTATTATTCTTAGGCGCAAGGACACTTTTTCTTTATAGAGATGTTTTTGTGTCAACATGAAAACCATCCTAAAGTCACACTGAAGAGAAAACAACAAAGCCAATTTCACAATGCACTCAACACGGTTTACTTTTCACTCCAGTGAGGATAGAAATTAAATATAAAAGTATTTCAGTAAAGTTAATAAGATTGGCAGCTTAGGTCATGAGAACAGCGTCACCTGTCAGAGTCTAGAAAATATCTTATGACGTGGCTTGATACTAACAGGCTCCAATGGTAGTTCACATCAATACTGGGTTTGTAAAGGAATTCACACCCAACGTTTGACACATTTTGTTGTCTACAGATAGCTTAGTTATTCAAGGTGTGACAATGGTGACACCACAGGGTTCCATTTAAAATAAGGAACTCCAGTAGCTTATCCATTTTCAGATATTAGTGAATTATGACATTGGGTTGATGAAAAGCAATCTGTATATCTAATTATCATAACACACAATTTAAAAAAGATTTAAACTTCCACCTGAAATAAATCAGTTTATTTAAGTTTACTTACTATTTATTGTGTGTGTGTGTCCAGATGCACACACACATTAACTAATCACCCAATTATATTGCAGCAGCTAAGAGGCTATGTTGTTTAAACGGGGCAAACAAATGAGCTCAAGGCCCTAAACATGTGTATTGATTGTTGATGGCTGACATATCTCACAAACTGCTCATTTGTGCGTACATCACAACATTCTCTCTGCAAAAACATGCAGTAAATAACAGGTTTGTGGGCAAAAACATCTTGGTAATGTGAAATGTCAGGAGAGAGTGGCCAGACAGATGACCACACTGGGAGACTGAGGTTACGGTGGGTATAGGCTGTTCCAAACCAGACAGCAAAATATGGAAAACATATCCTGGTTTGACCAATCGGGATTTCCGCTGCTACATAGTGAGCATTAAAACATCATGAATCCATGCACCCTGGTGTCATGATGTGGGCACAATTAGGCCTAGGCCTGTAATTGCCCACAGCTACTTAAAATTGTTGCTGACCATGTTTAGTCACAGTCTACCATCTTCTAATGACCACTTCCAACATGAAAACACTATGTTACACAGCATACGTCATCTCCAGCTGAGTCCACTGACTTATGCGCATGAAAAGGACCAATCGAATCAGATAAATTGGTATTTAATTATAAAAATCTGAAAACATTAGCAGAATGTTTATTTAACACATTTGTCTGAAATAAGTCAAGAATGAATAAATCCAGATGTAGCAGAGGTTTTACTGCTGCCGCTTTTTTGGTAATCCGTTTTACTCTGTGGTTTAATTAGAAAACTGTTTATGGTCTATACCAACAAGAATGTGCACAAACTGACAACTGCTGGCAAAAACCAAGGTTACCCGCAGTGGTAGGATTAAAAGAAGCCACATGATCAGCTGATGGCCAGCCAAGATAAGGTAGTCCAAAGTATATTGGCTGTTGCTTCAAAGATCCTTCTGCAATAATGAACTCAGTTTATTGCCCCAAGGTTTGCACGCGCCCAGGAGCTTTCGGTTCATCATCTGTATTAGTTTAAAACCCCTTTAAACTTGAAGCAGAGGCTTTGTCATTGGCCAGTTTTGCCTATGTCACCTCAGGAGGAAAAATGTGTAGTCACATGTCTGTGCAGGGTTTTCTCTACTCTCCCTGCTGCTCCAGAACCTGGATGCTGGCTTTCATCTTCTTCGTGTCTTTGTTTCCAGGGAGTTTGAGGTTTTGCTCTGTGATCTCAAGCTCATCATTAGAGTCCGATTCCTCCTCAGAGTCTGTCAAATCCTCTTCATCTTCAGAGTTGCTATCTGACCCACTAAGCTCCACCAGTGCTACATCCTGAGGGCAAGAGAAAGAAATTTCAGAATTGACTCAACCACAACTAAATGAGCCTTTTAAATTTCTGAATTAAAGTTTCATGTATATTTGGATGGATTTGTCTCCTCTACCATTTCTATGACCCTCTGTGCCTCCTCCACATTTTCTATGTCAAACTGTCCAGCTGGAGCATCCTCCATCTGCTGCTTCAGTTTCTCATTGGCCTCGGCCATCTGAGGCAGGAAGTTTTGCAGCCGCTCAAACACTGTCACACAATGTAACCTGCATTACATGTCTGATAAATTGTTTAAATTGATAACAAAATATTGTGTGGGCAAGTGCTGTCCAGTCTTACCACTGCTTCTTGGGACTCTCTGTGTTTGCAGAGATCCACCAGGCTTGAGGAGAAGCTTCTCACTGAAACCTGGCAGCAAATCAAGCAAATTTATTAACAGAAAAACAATAAGAGCTACTATAGTTCTCACAGGTTGTACCTCAGAGAGTACATTTGTATAAAATATCTCTAACAAACTTCTCCAAATTAAATCATGCATTGAGTTTAGACAATGTTACTGGGAGGACTTCTGAAGGTGCAGATTGTCCAAGACCACAACCAAAAGGTCCTCCAAATGACAAGATCTAAACACAGCTGAGAGCAGACCAGTGTTTCAGTTTAGCAGGGGGAAGTTTAATTCCACTAACAGTGAGGCTAGTTCATATATTTTTGCTGTACACTAAAAACATTTATTATTATGAGATGAAAATTCTAAATTTAATTCTTTTTATTAAGGTATATATACTTCAATACATTAAAAAACATACAATACAGCAAATATTATAATCAGACTACATCTAAATTTAACATGAGACTGACTGGTATTGTCAGCTTGTTACTCAGATGTGTCCTACAACACTGATTGTTTAAAAAATAAATAGCTCCAAATACTCTTTATATGTTTTAGCCTTCGGCTTTCCCTGGGAATGCATTATTTGTTGTTAAAACCTAAATAAAATCAAAATGAAGACCAGAAAGTTTTCTATGGAAAAAGATCAAGCCATTTTGAAAATAACGTAAAACAAATAAAGGCATTGCAGAAACACTGGGCAAAGCAGCGCAGTTTCGAATATCTTGAAAAAGAAAAGAAACCACCTAAGCAACAATCCTCCAAAACACCAATCCGTGATAAAATTGGAACTGATCAAATATGGGTCATCTGACTTAAAATGTGCTATATTCTGGTATTTTTGGGTCCAGACGTAAGTATCAAATAAAAGCTGAGATTCTTTATATTCATCTTTTAGACTCTTTTGATCTTAAAGATCTGCTGATTCTTAAAGCAGAAACAGCAGAATGTTGTAGCAACAGCAACGACAACACAATTTTACAGGAAGAATGAAAACATAACGCTAGTATGAAATGTGTTGCGTACACATAAACTATGTGTACTTGACACAACTCGTGAATGGCGATTACATTTCCAAACATCTGGCATCATTTTATTTGTCTGCAACATTGTCATAGCTGGTACATACACATACGACATAGCTTTAGCTAACTCTGTACATCGTCCTAAAAAGTCGAACTCTTCGTTCATACTCTCAGTATTTGTAACAACATGTCAAGTGAAAGAAGGATTCAAACCTCCCCCGCTGCCACAGGACAGCAGAGCCTGCGAACTTGTCTTCTTTATGTTTAACTCCATTTCTGAAGCGGTACAACTGAGTTTTTGCCAGCATGTGTGTTACTGACAACAACGACATCCGGGTTAAAGGTAGGAAAACCACACACTTTATTGACACAGCGCCCCCTGTTGTTCTGGAATGTTTTCTGATATTTGCTGTTAAAAAAACCCATAAAACATTCAGTAAAAAAAATGTACAAACATGCCAGTCTTTAATATATCCACACGTTTATGATACTGAGAGAATCGGAAAAAAATCGATGATTTGATTGAATCGATGTTTTCTGCGCCTGCGCACTGCAATCAAAATATCCTTGTGGCACTTTTCAAATGTATAAAACCTGCACACGAGGTCTCACTCTGACATATTTTTGCTGGCGCGGACATCAATGATTTTCGGAAAACGACCTTGCTCTTTGGCGTCTTGATGCGGGATCGGGGGAAAGCTGTCTTAGACTGGGACAGGACATGGAACCTGCGTGACCACAAAACTGTGACCTACGAATCCGTTTGAATTCTGAAAAACCGGCGCAAACCTGGCACACACAATGTGTTTTGTTGTAAGGTGTCATTTAAATATAATAAATTTAAACTCATTTACATTCTTGCCACGTTTCAAGGCAAATCTTAAATTTGCAGAAGGCTCTATCTAATCTTACGGATTACATCGACCATTATCAACAGGAGTGGTTCATCACTCCCACGTAGACGATCTGTGGTGGTACTGTTTATTCTGACGCGGCTTTCCGTCCGGCTGACAGGGAAAAGCAGCAGGTTTGCTCCTGGATGGAATGTCTCCGTAATAGAAAGGTAACTTATCTATAAGAAAGAAAGTGTGGGGACGACTAGAATAACTAATTTGCTGTCTTTGTATGGACTTGCTAACTTGACCACCGTATTTTAAGCTTTTTGTGGTACTGTTTGTATTTCTGTACAGCTAGCTAATATAGCACTGTTAGCTAACTAACCTAAACATTTGAACCGAGCGATCCCCAACTAGCCTGGATGTTAGCCTTGACTTCAGAAATGCTGTAACCTGACAGGTTTCGTAGAAGCCTGATCAGTAAAGTAGTGCAGGCTAAAAGATGGGCAACCATCATCTATGGTTTCCGGGCCGTCTTTATCGCTAGAAGAAAAAACTAGACACTTTCAGAAGAGTGTGGCTAGTTCCTGTTATATTTTATGCTGTCTATAAATTAACTTAGCTAACACTTGACTAACTTCATGTCCCCAAAAGTGACCCCCCCTACTTTTCAAATGAAGCACTATCTTTGCTGCTCTGATTTCACTTTGAGGTCAAATGTAAGTAATTCTATATTTAATATAGAAATATTTTGTCATTATTAGTTCTTGACTCTCCACATGTGCAACATTCATGATGTGGTTTTAGAATACAGTGACACAGTAAATATCTGTAATATGAAGGTATCAGTTGCGGTTTCCTGTTCTTAGTTGTTTTGTTCTCTGTTTTGTTTCCTGTGTACTCTCTCCAGACTGATGAGTCTCTGAAGCTAGACTTTGGCATGGATGGTGCACCTGAGCCAGTCTAAACCAGTGTTACTCTGCTTTACTCTAAACTGCCACCAGACTGGATGACTGGAGATGAGACACTGCAGTGCTGGACCACATCATGAGTATCCAAAGTTTGGGAGGAGCTATAGGGGAGTCCCTGGGCTCTAGTCTGACAGTACGTATGAGTGGAGCAGGTGGTGGGTGGAGTGCTCTCTCCTTGAAGCCTGTTTCCTCTGGACGAATTGCCTCTTTGTTCCAGACTATGGTCCCCACTGGTTACACCAAGCTGCAGGAGGAGCGGCTGGCTATGGTGGACCTTGGAGCTAAACCTGAGAACGGCTACAGACAAGACTCATCTCACGTAGAAGGCCGACGGCATACAGACAGATCTTCTCGGTCCTCTGTGACCATATCTGACTGTGTAGACGGAGGTTACTCTGAAACAGAACCCATGCTGGCTGAGAAGAGACTTTCTGGGGCAGAGGCAGATGAGGAAGAGGAGAAGAATGAGGATGAGGAGGAAGGACATAGATCTGAAGAGCAGAATCTGCCCAAAGAGTCACCGTGGGCTATGGCACTGCAGATTCTACTGCCTTTCCTTCTAGCTGGATTTGGTACTGTTTCAGCTGGAATGGTGCTGGATATTGTGCAGGTATGGTGGGTTACAAAACAGCTATTATTCAAACATTAACCCTCTGCCAGTTTGGAATTAGGGCTAAGTTTTTTACAACTTTGCATTGTTACTGTTGTTGCACCATTGGTTTCACCATAAATTATGGTAACACTACTCAGCAAAGTAACTTATTTGATGATCAATGTCTGAAGAATCAAAATCCCAATGAAACTGATAATGTGATCTAAATAATGTCAAACTAAAGGAGGGTTTTAAAGGTCTTAAGTACACTTTTGCTGATGAATTACTTTCAGTTGCCTTCATTCAGACAGGATTAATGTTGAATGTTTTTGAGTTTTCCAGTGTGAAGAAAAAGATCATTTATTGTTTCTGCAATGCATTCTTTTTTTTAAACTAAGGTGTTGCTAGCCAGCCGTTATGGAAATAAAAAAAATGCAAGTTTAACGACAAATAAAAACAATATTATACCTTCTGTGGTGACCGGCAGTGCAATCTACACTGTATGTCAAAGGTGTATCAAACTTGCGACAAAGGGGATCAAGACAGTGGAATCACTGAACATGCAACCAGTTAGTGTATATTAAAATAAAGTAAATATAACTTGTTTCTACCCATACTGTAGACTCCCTGTAAAGGTGAGCACACCTGATGTTGTAATAATCCATTATTGCTGTAAAAACATAAAGTGGTTTAAAGTTAAAGGAGAAGTCTGATTATAAAATGTGGTGGAAATTACCCATCTTCTTTTTTCTTTTCCAACTTTTACTGATTCTATCAGACCTAAAACGTCTGTAGGTTTTTGTTTTAGTGATGTAGCATATCTCTGCAGGACGTTGCCACGTAAGATTCCTTTGGAGTTAGGTTTTGCATTTAAGATTAAATCACAAAATAATTGACAGAAAACAACTGAGAAGCTGAGTGGACAAGTTCGAAGCCACTGGTCAGACTGTACCATGTCACAAATGTGCATACTCGTGTGTGTGACAAGCAAAACAAGGACCCACTTATGAGAAAACTGCTCTGACAAGAAGCTTGACACATAAACCATACATGTTTTTTTTTTTTGTATAGTCTTTTAAGGACATTTTGTCCTTTTTATTAGATGATAGTAGATGAGGTGAGGATAAGATGAGGGAACACTACAAATCACCATCACCTTAGCGCCAACAAGACGCTCCCCGCAAGGTTATAATTAGTGAATAGAATTGCACCCAAAGCCAAAAATCTGAATTGTAGTTGTAAACTGAAATTATCTTTTAAAGTACAGGTTGGCACAGCTTGGTGGCTCTAATGAACACTCTTTAACAGACAGTATTATTGGTGACCAGTGGAGTTTCCTAGTAATTCCCGTTACATTTGGTGTTATTTACCAAAATAGTAAATTATATATAGCATTTCTTTTTTACTTCATCAGTACCCTAAGCACTTTACACTGGCAGTCTTTCATCTATTCACACTCACAATCACGCACACCAACGGAAGAACTGGTCTGCACTCACAAGGAGCAGCTAAGTCGCTGTCCAGTGTCTCACTTAAGCACAGTCATCCAATATGCATTGTACTGTATGTTCTTGAATGTACTCTTCAGGTCTAGCACATATGTGGGAATCTGTGTCACACAATACAAAAGTAAACTTTTCTTCAGCAGATGCTCAATTTAAAGTAGCTAATATCACTTCGACACGAACGTTCCTTCGTCTCTTGTTAGTTTGATGTTGAGATGTTTCTTGCTCTAGTCCACTAACAAAGTAAATAACTGATCTTTACCACATTCGTATAGTATATTTTGCTGCTCTAAATAGTTTAAATTCCTACTATATGAATGCCAGAGGTGTGCCTAACTGCAACGTTTACCTATGGGCTTATGTCATAGGTGCGTATGGAAAGAAGGATTTTGTCTTATCTTATAGGTCATAAATGTTAAACTAATTTCTGATCTAATGATCTAGATGCCTCCTTGTGTCATCCACAGCACTGGGAGGCATTTAAGCAAATCACAGAGATCTTCATCCTGGTTCCGGCTCTGCTTGGCCTCAAGGGAAACTTGGAGATGACCCTGGCCTCCAGGCTGTCAACAGCGGTGAGATAAATACACACACACATAAGTAGTGAACTAACTTTTTAGTTTATGTGCTCAGTCGGTCGGAATTTTTGCTGTGGTCAATAAAACATTTCAACAGTAAATGAGCAAGAGAAATAAGCTACATATATAGTAAACAGTGGGTTTGGATGACTGGTGAACTGTCATCCATCTATTTTCATAATGCAATTTTAGCTGGCACCAGCTGATAGACCATAAGACTTACATAGACCATTCGTGATGAGTCAGTTTTTCTCTCTGTACATGAAATGTTGTTCATGTTGTAATTAGATGGCTAAAATCCAGCGTCGTGCCACATTGACTCAGTGACTTTGCCTGTTTTTTATGTTCAAGCCTAGTCAACAGAAAACCACTTTTTTAAACACAGTTACTTCAGAAGTACTGGGATGAAAGGTGAATTCAGGATCAGAATACATTTGAGACATAAGTGGGTTGGGTTTTACCTGTGAAGAAGCATTTGTTCTTAAAAAAAAGGATAAATCCACACGAAAACTGGAGAGATGTCTATGAGAGAAAGACATTTTGACATTTTGAAGCTAATAATAAAGGACAATTGAGGGTATTGCACAAACATTGGGCAGCACATAGTTGTCCAAGCATAAGTAAAACTGATGACAGAAGCATTGTGGATGGTACACCTCATGTTTTGATGCCACCGTGTGTGAGCGTTTGTTTGTGTCGAAGTTTAATTTTGTGGCTTTGTCTCATGTCTACAGACTTACCATCAGTAGTTATTAATGTCATGTTGTCTGACTACACCTCTGACATCCTCCCTTATGTAAAAGTTGTATTTAGTTAGAAAAGCTTTGAATAACAGTTATTAGAGTGTTGTTGAATGAGTGTTGGTGGTATACGTGGATTAAGAAGTAGAAGAGGAATTTAGTGCTTTTAGGCTGCTGCACAGTCAGGTGGCTGTGTTGTTGCGTGAAAAAGAAGAGCAGTGAGGAGAGAACCGGTTTGCCTGCTAGTGTAGCATGACGGCATACATGTGCAAAGTAAGACGGCTCATGCAACTGCTGTGTACATGAAATGTCTACAAGTGCATGTAGCCATTAATTAGCGGACTGTCTCAGCGCATCCATATCTCTATTGTTGCGTCCATTCCTCAATCTCTGACAGCAAGTGAGAGATTCTGAAAAATGATAAAGCAGTATTCTTTCTTTGGTTTTTGGCTCTTTCCTGTTGGCTCCTAGCTCTCCACATGCAGGCTCCACATTCACAGCACTATGTCAGCAAAGACAGCATAGCTCAGTGTGCACTGATTCTCCTCAGTGGTGTCTTGCAAAAGTGTTTGTCTTTACGATGTTGTTGTTCTCTTGGCTCAGCTTTGGAACAGGCAGTGATTCACAGTGTAGGGAGTTGTGCAATTAGAAATGCAGCAGGACTGTACAGTTAATTAATTTATGAAAATAATGTTAATTAATTTATTTATGGAATTTAAAGGTTATTGGACATTGTTGGGGACATGGTAGATGTTTAAAGTGTTTTTTTTTTAAACATGAAACTCATCCAGGTCAATGCATAGAACATTCTCTATGTTATTTTGCCTTTGCCTTTAAAATATTTGCCTCTTGCTTTTAGGTGAATGTTGGCAAGATGGATTCTCCAATAGAAAAGTGGAATCTAATCATAGGCAACCTGGCACTGAAGCAGGTAAACACACACCAAACATTATTTTTATAAAATATGAATCAATACTGCAGAGTAGAATAAATCTGCCTGCAGACTGAATGCAATTTTATGTACTAATTTATTTTCTATATTTGGGCAAAAAAGCTATTCAATATAGGCTTAAAAGTACATGTGAGCATGTCATGCTCTCATATGCTTTCTGTCTAAGGTTATTGTGTGTTGTACTGTATGTGTTACAATCCTAACAATTGGTTAATGTAGGTGGGTGGTGCGCATTCAGACTGTCCTATTGTTTGTCTGTGTAGAAAGACTAAATGTAAGCTCTGCTTATCATCTACCCACATCTTGATAAACACACAATTAAGACAATAAACATCAGTGTTGCAACAAGGAAGTGTTCTGCCATGGAAACAGTACCTGGACAGTGTTTTATAGCCGTGTACAAAAAGAAAAAATCCTAACCCTTATCATGTTTTCACACAAAATAATTCTTGTTTTCACAGATAATAATAAATGAGCACTAAAGTAAATTACCCCTTCTCTCTGTGCTCCAGGTTCAGGCCACTGTGGTGGGTTTCCTGGCAGCTGTAGCAGCCGTAGTTCTTGGTTGGATTCCAGAGGGGAAGTTCCAGATGAGCCATGCTGTGCTGCTGTGCTCCAGCAGTGTGGCCACGGCCTTCATAGCCTCCCTGCTGCAGGGTAAGCACACGCTGGCAGCTGAGTCCAGCAGTTTAGAATAAACTGTTAATGTTGTGGAGAAGCTGGCTGTTTTCTTCCTAAACAGTTATTAAGTGATCTCACATTAAAATTACGATTACAAAAACGCTAACTCTCACTGACAGGCAGACTGTGTGTGTATAATAATGTCTGAAAGTCACCCGTAATTTACCATTACTAAAGGGATCTATCCTCGTCCTGTTGTGTTCAGGTATCATTATGGTGGGTGTGATAGTGGGTTCGAAGAAGACAGGCATCAACCCAGACAATGTAGCCACACCCATTGCTGCCAGTTTTGGTGACCTCATAACCTTGGCAATCCTGGCCTGGATAAGTCAGGGCCTGTACAAGTGCCTGGGTAAGTGAATAACTGCTGCAGTCACTGACATACTGCCAACACTCTGCACTTTGCCATCACATCAGTCACCTCATTAGGTATTTTAATTATTATCCTTCTTGGCCTTCACCTGAAGTAGAGCTGTCACTTGCTTAAGTATTGGATTAAAAATCTGCTGACTCTCTGGATTATGTGCTGACCTCTGTTCAGCATTGTATAGTATTCAGCCCAAGAACTGAAATCACTTTGTAATACAATACTAGATGAGGTACTGCTCTTTCACTGAGTTTGTATATTTGTAGTTAATCACATAGTTTGTAATATTTAATCATTCAGTCAGTAAAGAAAACAAATGCACTTTATTAAAGGCTAGGTGGGAACGACACGGGCAGTTTCACACACTGATTTTAGTGGTGTCACGTAGTTGAAACTACCAGGAGCCAGTAGTCCTAATCAGAAAGTACTAAGGTGTCTGGTATCACATATTTTTCTCTGTAAAGATGCCGGTTACTGATGTTATTGTGTTTGCTTGTTCTGTACACAAAAGCTACAACTAACATTATGAGGAATTTGTTATTCATCTGTAAGGTTTATCATTACAAATGGCATGTGTAATTCTTGCTTGCTCAATGGTTCCTAATAATAACATTAAAAGATGTGGAGGATGTGAATATATCTGTAGCTATCTGACAGCCAAAAACCAATATAGAATTATTGTGATCTTCAGGTCCTCATTAGAAAAAGACACGATTCCATAGTGGAATTACTGCCTGGCCAAATTCTATGTTGTGAAGAAGCAGCCATTTTAAAAAGGTTCAAACAGCCTGAGCTCTTTTAAAATGGAAATCTGACATTCCTGTTATAGTCGCTGCCCCCCATGCAATGTAGGAGAGGTATCATCTGACTTATTATCAATGGTCAGTTCACACGGCAGAATGCCAGATTACAGTTGTGCTAAACTGATCTGTCTGCAGTCCAGACATGTCAGCCAGTGAAACATTTTGACAAAAACAGCCAAATAATATATTCCTGAATTTATCTTTTCAGTTTAAATTCGGTCCATCTTCTCTTTAACAAATGATGTAAAGTCCAGATCCTGCTTTTGTGGTGCTTACTAAGTTATGCATGTCCATCAGTCAGCCAGTAGAGGCCCCTCTTCTCTTACCGTGCAGCAGCTCTGCTCTCAAGCTGCAGAACAGACCACCTATTTTCCTCCTAAGGCACATTCCTCATGTCTAATTTACGCCACACCCAGACCTGTGTTGCACCACGTTGTTTGACTTCATACAAGAGCTGTTTCCTCTGGAAAACATCTTGCTTGTCAGGTCTAGATGCCTGTCAGATGACATAGATGTCCACCACCGTAAAAGGAGCACTTGAGTGCTGTGAGAAAAACCTTATCAATTATCAGACTTTGGATTTCAGGTTTTCATTGCAGGGCAGTGCAGTGAAGCTTTCTGGCGACATCACTTTCTGCACAGTGGCTCTGTTGTTCCTGAACACAGTTATGCTGACACTTCCCTTCTGAATTGGAACTAATGGTCAGTTTTCTCTCAACTAAACAGAATTAGAATCTCATACTGATAAGAACTTAATTCCTCTAATGTGTCGAATTTTAAGGCAAAACAGCAGAGTAGAAATTAGATGCTGGAGAGACACAGTAGCAGCAGGAGCCAAGTCCAGTTTATTTATAGAGCTTTTAACAAACAGGATTGTTACAGAGTGCTTTTGAGAGGGGGCTCAAAAATAGATAAAAACAGGGATAATGAGAGCATGAGATGAAGCACCAACGCCAAGAAATGGGACCAGAGCTTTGTGTGTCTTGTGGATGTGACAACACAGTCCTCAAGAGACCTGAATCCATGATGTAGACAAATTGGAAGAAAGGGCTGGTATCGACTTAAATTAATCAATAAACAAGGGCTCTGGTCCTATATACAGTACTGACACAAGGGGATTCACTAAGTAAATCATAATGTGCTATGATGAAGCATTGACCACAAGATGAGCATCTTTTTGCTTTGAAAAATTCTTTCTTTTTGTTTAAATATAAGCTGTTATTTTGCAAGTGAAATTGTAATTTAGTGACCACAGTTGCTGGCAATATGTTTTTGGTAAATCCTGAAGCTCTTGTTTGTGTTCAGTTTTGTGAAGCCTCAACGTCTGTGTTGTTTAGCTACTCTTGTGAGCACCATAGGTTTGTGACAAAATCCTCCGTCTGAAAAATCTTGTCATCGATTCATTAGAATGTGCTCACATGTGTTCATTTTCTGAGAATTAACATGTTAGAGGACGTATGCAATGCACTGTATGTTATTTTTGTGCTGACCTTGCAGTTGAGTATTGCTTTTTTGTGACTTTATCACAAAAAATTATTTTTATCATCTTTAAACTGATTCAAAATTTAAATCTAAGAAGATATCTCCTTAGGGAAATGTTTGTCTCTTTGCCTGGTGAGTGCTTCACTATGTTCAGCAGCTAGTTTCTAACCGTGTCTGTCTGCTCTTAACTGCTGAAGTAATTGTGCACAATGGTTTTATCAGAAAATAGCTGCAACAAATGCTGCAAAGAAATTTAATGGGAGCAGTGGGTGTGAACCAGAACAGCAAAGTTGTAAACTCTAAGAAAATAACAATGAAAGCTGAAAGATGCTAAAATGTTGCATTGAGCTACAGCATCCTGATTTGTTTTCCTCTATTTATTTCCTATCTGTCTCTATGTTGTCAGCCATACAACTAAAGCAAAAATTAATGTTTGGATTGGGTTTTAAATGCATCTTGACATTTACAAAAACACACATCTTTGTACTCGGTACATCTCTGTATCAAAGATTCTGTTTTATTTCTAACAAAGCTCTCATATTTTATACTGATCTTTCAACAAGTATGGTTTATGCCCTTGCAAGTGCCCAAAACTCACTCACCTAACATTATCTTTGTAGAAATAAATGAATAATAGTTCCAGACCCCTGGAGGCTTGAAATTCTGTTACTATGTAAAATGGATATCATAAGCAATGTTTATTACCACTGCATCCCAGAAGAATCCAATTTTCATTTTCTGGCCCTGGCTGTAACCTCATTAACATACCCAGTATCATTTATCAGTTAGAATAACCCTGACAAGTTCCCAGCTTATGCTGTTCTCCTTAAATAGCAAAAAAAATCTTTCAGCACTTAATTGTTTTTGAAGCAGCATCTTGATTTGTACCTTTGTGCGATCTTATTCTTCTATGACAGCAATTCTATCTGTATTTGTATTATTAGGGAGATTCATTGCATCATACAAAGCACTCCTTCTTTCTCTCTAAGCTGTATCAGTAACAAGACTGTAAGCACGAAAGGTAGGCGATTGTGAAAATATTTTACCTCTATCCTGAAGTGTAGAGTGTGATGAAGGAGAAGTGTCTTCCTCTCAATCACTATGTAAATTATAAAGGGCCTTTTCTCTTAAGGAAGGAAAGTGCCATGTAAATGCTGTTCATTTACCTTAAATCTGAGACTGATATTGTTGGAAACATCTGGAGCTGGCTGTAAAGCAGGTGCTTTACCCTATTTACGCTTATGGTAGTAGCAGTTATGGTAGTAGAAACATCCCCATCTTGATGTGTGTACCTAACCCTGTGTTGGACAGACAGAAAGAAATGGGGTATTAACTGTCTCAGATGTCTTGTCTGGGGCAGCACGGTGATGGAGTGGTAAGCCCTGCAGCCTCACACCTAGAAGGTTGCAGGTTCACGTCCCGACCGTGGTTTGTACGTTCTTCCCGTGTTTCCCCCTCGTCCAAAGACATGCGTGTTAGGTTAATTGGTGACCCTAAATTGCTTGTAGGTTTGAATGTCTCTCTGTTTTGGCAGTGAGAGGGTCTGGAGATCTTTTCAGGCTGTACCCCGCCTCTCTCCCTATAATAGCTGGGATAGACTCCAGCCCCCCCAGTGACTCTAAACGGGATGAGCTGTCACCTGACTATAGATGGGTGTCTTGCAATGTGTGTCTCCCTAAGCTGCGTCAACAATAAAGTCATTGAGTTTTTATGCTGTTTCTAATGCACATCAATTGCTGTGATGCATGTTAATGTACATACTACCAGCTTGTGTCCGCATTGACAGCATGAGTCAGAAATGCTGTAGAAAGTGTGGAACAAACTAGCAGTGATGCTGGACTCCATGTCAGAATACCACATTGTATGATGAAACAAACATGTCAGGGTGAGCTGCAGGTGGAAATGTGATCTCTGTAGCCTTTAAGCAACAACATGTTACATAAAAATCTAGAGAGACCATTAGTTTAGTTGTTTTAAGAAAAATAACAGAGAGCTGGCAGCTGTTGTTTAGAGATGTGCGATGTTAGACTTGATCTCCAGGTGAGTAAATGGTTTGGTTTGCATACCTTTGCATTTAAATGGCAAAGACTTTTTGAATTACATAATATTCAGCGCACATTCAGTTAGTAGGAATGTTCCTACATCAACAGATATAACAAAGTGCATTTAAAAATAATGTAATGAAAATTAGGAGTTGAAAGGTTTGCATCCCCCTTGATAACCCCTTTAAATAACTAGTTTGATGAAAATTCTGGTGTCAGATCTTTGAAAAAACGATCGTCAGCACTTAAAGTTAAGGAGTGGCACCAGGTGTGTCCGAATGGACTAGCACTTTGAAATTGCATTTGCGTAGATCTCCAGGGACAGTTTCAAACAGTTTGCTGAGAGCAACCAAAATGGCGAGATCAGGGAAGCAGCTTTTAGAAGACCCTAAAAAGAAACTACCTTCATAAAACTGGAGAGGGATAAAAAAATGTTTTGAAGCATAAAGGGATACTAGTACCAACTTTGAGGGACATAATACAAAATGTGGACACACAAAGACTCAAGTAGTGAAAGACCAAGACAAATTGATTAAGAGGTGCTAGGAAACTTGCTCCATAGCAAAACAAAAAACAGGACTTGACAAAGTCCATTGAAGCAGCTGGAATCTCCACTGTCAGGCATAATCTGCCGAAGTCTGAGTTCTTTAGGAAACACTATTGCTTAACAAACAACCAACCTTAACAAACCAGATGAGTTTTGGAACATCAGTATTTGGTCGTAGTTTGTACAGGCATGTGTGGTAACAGAAAAAAAGTTTATGAGCGTATGAGGAGAGTAACACCTTAACAATCCAAAGCACATAGCAAAGTCAACTAAAAAGACTACGGACCTACCAGTCTCCAGCATTACATATCTTTTGAAAACCTGTTGATAGATTTGAAGAACATGGCAGACAACCAAGCAATCAGATAGACTTGGAGCAAGTATGGCATGAAGAATGGGGTAAAATGACACCTATAAAGGTACAAACACTTTTCAGTGGAAACAGCAGGGAAGCTGAATGGGGCTATAAAGGCAAATGGAGGACATGCAAAGTATTAGAGAACATTTCATAAAAGGGATGCAGATCTTTGAATTGTGTAATTCTCTTTATTTAAAATTTTTGACTAGGTTTCTGGTTATGTGTTAGTGTTTCCTTGACCTTTTTTTTTTTTTTTTACTTCTGATAATAAAGAAACATTTGTAATAAGTGAATGTGAAATAATATGCTGATGAATATCTTTCTCCTTTTATCCCTTCAAAGTATGGAACGTTTTAGAAAGCATTTAACTGTGTAATACAAACACAGACTTAATGTACAAGTCAGCCGTTTCTAGTAGCTGGGTTTGTTGTAGTTAGTAGTGATTTGCTACTTTGTCCCCCTCCTCTAGAACTACTTTGTAGGCAAAGAAAAAGAGTTAACAAATACACAGTGACTTTAAAATATACCAGCTTGATTCTTACAGGGGCTCAAGTCATCAGTGTGATAGATTTCATGGTCACTTTGCAGAGCAGCAAACATTTGCAACTAAGCCCTACGATGCATCAGGGTACATGTGCACACCTTCATATTGTTTTAAGACATACTTTCAGAGAGAAAATTTGGGAAAAACCACTGCCCACAGACAAAAATGATGCAGCAGAGCAAATTAAATTCCTTCTTTCTCTTTTCCAGATTCCTACCCGTATGTGTCGTCACTGGTTTGCGCCTTCTTCATGTGTCTGACTCCTCTGTGGATCGTCATCTCATCCAAACACCCAGCAAGCCGCACCCTCCTCTACTCTGGATGGGAGCCAGTCATCACTGCTATGATCATCAGCAGGTGTGTGTGTGTTTGGAGGGGTTGGGGGTGTGTGTGTCGGGGGGTTTCTAGTCTTCAGAAGGGGAGAGAACAGCTAATCTGTGTCTGTGGCTTCCAGTGTCTGGTTAGCTTGACGACTCAATGAGTCACCCACTGAGTGAATCGCAGCATCCAAACACATACTGTATACCCTTGGGCACCCTTGAGCCTGGCAGCAAGGAAACAGCCAGCAGGAAGGAAAATGATTGTCTGGCTCTCACTCACTCACTCTATTAGGGCGTTTCAAAATACCATGTAATTTGTTGGGATTAATTTGAACCCAGCCCTCCGAGTAGCATGTCATTTAACGCCATGTGTCTACGGTACCTCCTCTGTCTCACGTGGGTGGCAAAAAGAAGGTAAATCTTCACATTGGTTCTCAAGTTTAATAAGGCAGCAGCTGTCCTGTCCGCAAACACTGTTATCTGTTGATTATTCAGTGTAGAACTCAAACTACTTTTACATCCGGTGCATCAGATGCTTCATTTCATTATGTTTGAAATCCCTGTAGTGCTTAAGAGCCAGAGCAGGTGATGCCACAGTTCTCAGGCTTTAAGTCCAGTGACACACCAAGCAGACATCAGGAAAAACTTGCTGCAATGAAGATCAGCTGATTTGTCGGACCCTTTTTAATGCTGTCTACCCAAAAGAGGCATTTAAAAACATCTGAGGCTACAGCTTTCAGCCCACAGGCAGGTACAATTTTTACCTGTGTGAGAAGAAAGAACACTCCACACCTTGATGCAATGAAGACGAACAACGAATGGAGCCTTCCATTTCATTCACTTTTTGCTCCGTTTGTTACTTTTCCCATGTACCAATTTGCCATTTAGAGTGGTGTCTCTCATCAACGGTGTCTTCCACCAATTCAACGTGACTAGGGCCCAAGGTGAACAACACACCACAGAACTAGGGTGACAGGCTCTCCCTGATGGCCCGACATTGGCTGAGGGCTTACCATTGGCTGGGGCTTATGTAGGAAAGAGAAGAACAGATGTTGGCTCTGCGCCTCATCATTGTTGAAAATAACGGAAAAAGCCTTTTTGCCATCTCTCTCTTTTTCCTTCTCTCCTCATGTTTCTCATTCACTGCAGCTGATGAAACCTGTTTAGTGTCACTTATAAAGAAGCGTCACAAATCCACTGTGAACACCATTTAACTAAAGACAATGCTCCATTTTTCTCTTTCCATGCCCCTTTGTGTCTCAGTCGGTCCATCTTTCACGCAGACACAGTAGCACCAGTTAATGATCTTATTATGTCTTGTTCTGCAGCATCGGAGGACTTATCCTGGACAAAACAGTGTCTGACCCAAATCTGGCTGGCATCGTAGTCTACACCCCAGTTATCAACGGTGAGTTACTGTATTGGCGCTCCTGTTTCTTTCACATTCAAAGCCTTTGAGGTGTTAGTGTTTGATTCGCTTACTTCTGGGACAAGATTGGACAAGGAGAATAAGTTTAAAGACTAGACCTTAGATTTGAATAGAAAGGCTTTTTAAGTCCTAGGGGATTTAGAAAGGCTGTATATGTAGAACCCTACTTTACATTATAGTTCCATTGCTTTAATCCTGTATCCTGCATTTCTCTTTGGTGAAAGTGCATGTGCTCACAAGTGACATGTTTAAAGCGTGTTTACTATCCCACATAGATGACCCACCTCATGTGTTCTAGTGTAAATGGGGCAATGTAGCATAAGCAAAGAAGATCACAGTGCATCAATTTTACGCACCATTGTAAAGTTGTTATATGTTGCATTGTCCTTTATATATGTGTGTAAGCTCAAGGGTTGAGCACGTACCCTGTAGAGGACTGTCAGTGAAAGTTCCCAGTCGTGCAGGTTTTGTTATCCAACGGCTGAGTCATGTCAACCGGGTTTCTTATTTTCTGTGTGTGTGTGTGTGTGTGTGTGGAAGGGGGGATTTGGGGGGTATATATCTCATCCAAGCAGCGTCTTCATAAAAACCTGGCACAAAGAGCTGGCCCAAGATCAGTAGCAGTAAAATAGAGCCGATCCAACTCAACTTAGAAAATTTTGGACCAGAGCCGACTTGAGTCCCGGGACCCGTATAGATCTCTACTCTGCTTGTTTTTTTGTTGTTTTGGGTGCTTGGCGATTGTTGTGGAAAAAAAAGCGGTGCTCGCAGGGTTCCTTCCAACAAGAAGATGCTTGGTAGCGTGATGCACAGAATCAAAACTTGTGAGGCAGGCTACCAGCTAGTCATTATGACGTTTGAGTGCAGATTTCCAAAAGAACCATAGATTGGACCTTATTTACTCATGGACATTCACCAATATGGTGTTTGATGATGAGAGATTGTTGACTTTTCGTTTGGTAATTATCATCCTCCATCATCAACCTGCCTGGCTGAAAATCTAATTGTTACATTCTCCAGCTTTAATGAGAAACTGTCTGTATAACCTAGAAATTCAGGTGCAGAGAAATCTTGCTTATCTCGTTTATTGCTCTCAGTTTTGTAAATTAATGCAGACTTTAACCCTTCGATATGACTAGAGACCAAGTATTTTTTACACAAGATGGATGACGCCCAATAAAGTCTATTTGTCTTGTGCTGTGCAGCTACCAGGCGTCAGAGCGGAGAAGAAGAAGCCAGTGTGCTCTGTCAACAATTCTTGGATAATTGAGGGTTTCTAAATAAAGACTCCAAATGCTCATCAGCATAAATGGGTTACCTAATGAGACTTAGTTTAGGCAGCCGGCTGCAGTCCGACTGTCCCGACTTCATAAAACTGGTCTTCTTCCATTTCCCCTTGCTTCCATCTCTTACTAACAGGCTCAGCCACGGTTGCCAGGGTTCTGGCACCTCCACAACAAGAGATAAGCTTTTAATTAAGTGGCATTAATGTGAGACATTTAATGAGATGGAGCACGATTCTGACTCTAATTGGTTTTCTGTTGAGATGTATCGGCGACACAAAACAACCGGGGAATCAAGCGTCTCTCTGTGAGGACGAAGACATTTTGTTTTGTGTATGTCAGCAAGCTTTTTTAACGGTCGCTGGTTTAGAACCTTTTATTCATGGTTGGGGAAAAAGTGAGGTGGTCTTCTTCTGTGTTCAGCTAATTAAAATGCACTACACTTTTTGTCCTATTAAAACCGACAATTCAACCAAGGCCAAGCAGAAATGGTGAACAGATGGCGTGTGTGTGAATGGATGTTGTAAAGAAAGGTGTAGAGCTTGATAAGAGAAGACAAGCAGCACTGACACCCATCATTTCATTGTAATGCATTAGGAACTTTATGTCCAGTTTCTCCTGCAATTGAAGGTGTCTGTGGCTGCTTAAATTATATTAATATTCTAGGCCTTTGAAGGTACTGTGGTATTGAGGAAGTGTCAGGATGTCAGATCATTTTCTGTTTCACTTGTGCTTCATATGCCCATGTCATTAGCTTACAGTATGTTACATCAGAAATGGGCCTTGGCTTAGTTTTGAAATTCAGCGTCAGGTGTCATTACGAGGCCTCTGATCTGACTCTCACATATCATCTATTAGACAGCACTTGAATGCACATCTTTTCTTGTCATTTTGCTATTTTTTTCCTTCGTTATTCTGTTTCCAGACAAGTTGTATGCCTGTATTAAAATCTCACCTCCACTAAGTATTTTTTTCCATCCACCCTCCTGTGTGTTTTCTCACCTCACAACCTTGTGTTCAAGCAAGCTAAATCAAAGTAAACCTGAGAGAGGAGGAGATGAGCTGAGCAAGCAGACAGTTCCTGTGCCTCCCTCCCTCAGGACAGAGCAGGCCAGCTGAGAGGAGCACAGATCCCCTCCTTGCCATTTCATAGTCTCTGCAGCCCAGACCACCACATCCTCCTTATTATCCCTATTCATCGTGCCACATCCAGTGACCTGAATAAGCAAGATTGCCCCAAATCTCCTTCACTCTACCCCTGCCCCCCTGCTGAAGACACCCTCCAACACCCTCCATCCTCTTAATTCTCACTTACAAACAGATAAACGTAAAATTGCAGACTTGAATTGCTCCGGTCTTTAGTATAATATTAATGTTTATTATTTCAAAATTATAATGCAAACCTTCCACAGAGGAACGTCATGGCTGCGGAATAAGGGATACAACATGGCAAATGGTAGAAAACAGGTTAAATGAACAAAAGTAGTAGATCATTGTAAATACATTTTCTTAAACCTAAGATGCTTATTATGCTTCAAAGTGTAAATGATCATTTCCTGTTCTAAACAGTCCAAAAGTCCTTCATTTATGCTGACTGCAAATTCTTCCAAAATTCAGGGGAAATATTCAGCTGCATAAGATAATATAAATTATACCTCTCTTTCTGTGAAGACATTTTAACTTGACACAGCAGGGAATCAACTGAATTCTTTTTCAGCCGTTTCACTTGCAGTATCCTTCATGTACTTTTCTTACTTTTCTTTTTTTTACTGTGTGTGTGTCAGACTGACAATGCAGTGAGAGAAGGACAGACAGATAACAGAACTTGTTATCATAGTGCAAACTGTCTTAATTTAATGTACTTTATAGGCAGTGGAAACTGACATCTTCTTTTCTTCTATGGGCCACCTTGTGTTAGTTTAGGTTTTATTCTAACTTTAGGAGACTTGTGTCAGAAGCGAAGAGGCGTTGCTTCATGTAATATTCTCTCTTTCATGCAGACACTCCAGTCTATCTACAGTCTGGTCATGCACATGTGATGCTTATGTGGGGCTGTGTTTTTCAGGAATAAATCTACCCATGGAACGATTGCTGCTTATCTAGTTATTAGCACTCTTTGTAATGTTTATCAAATTTTGTTGTAAGTATAGCACAATTTCCTATATGTTCAGAATCTACTAGACCAATTAGCAGTGCAAATTTGAGTACCTCATTTTCATGTGACTAGTGCCGGAACGCTGGTGTTCTACAACAATAGTAACTGACATGAGAAGCATCACTGCATGTCATCTGCTATCATTATTTGCTGAGCACTTCAGCCACACATTGTGAGCTTTCCTGGCCCCGGCGATGGGAAGACGATGGGAAGACCATGGTTAAAGATAAAGCTATAAACAAGGAGTTAGTTGTAAGAAGCTTAAATTATCGTCTTATCTTTTTTTTTTTTTTTTTGCACAAAAAAAGCTCCAGCTGTTGGCAGTGTTTGTAGTATGGCATGAATGGATGCATTGCATGCATATACAAATCTGTGTACTATAGCTAGCACAACTGGTGGGAGCTGACAGCTAACTAGCCTCTGCTCAGGCAGAACTACAGAGAGAACAGATGTGATTTTAAAATGTGGTGTGATGAAAAAATTCTGTGGAATACAGCTGCTGAGCTGCTCCGAAGTACAGCATCAAGTACAGAAGGACTTAATAAGGAATAATAAAGAAAAAAAATAGATGGTTTTCTGCAAGTTATATTGGCACTGGATATCAGAGCACTGGTGAATAATGATGTTTTCAGATGAAAGCACTTTCACGCTTGTGAGAGCGAGGTCAAAAGTGATGAGGCATCCAAGGGCTGTGTCACACTGTATTTTATTCCATGAAAACTCTAAAACATCCTTATAGTATGATGAGGATGATGATGATGATGATGATGATGATTTAGTAGTAGTTTGGGTAGAGGGGGCCTGTACTATTGAAAGAAACCATGAACGGAAACTAGTATGTAATGGTGCAATAACTGTGCAATAACATTTGCACAGTTCATGCACAGATAATATACAATGGTGGCATTTCACAAAAGACCAAGGCAGTTCAGAAGTGGCTGAAAGACAATCTGATTCCTCTTCAATGGCCAGGTAAATCCTCTGACCACAAACACAACGGAAATGCCTGAAACCACATGAAGAACTGGGTCCACGATGTGCAGCATTAGAGAGTTGCAGGCTGTGCTAAAGAAATTTGATTTGATGCCCAAAAGACAGAAGGTTTTAGAGGTAAATGTGAAAAAATACAAATTGTTTGAAAAATGCTAGAAGGAAAAATGCATTAGTAAAGTCATTTCTGTCCCATTTTCCGTTGCAGATGTACAGACTGTTTTTGCAGAAACTGTAATGCAGTAATGCTCACAGTCAACGTGTGTAAGAGCAAGTGCAATCTTCAAGATTGTAGCCTGTCTTTTTTAAAAGTTATAGACAGAAGTCACTTTGTGGCTCAAATACTTTATGTAACTTTTAAATGCAGGGATTATGCGCAGAAGTAACACAATAACAGGTATGTATTTGCTGGGCATGTTAATATGCCTCTATTCAATTTTAAGTTAAGAAATACTAAAAGCTGATATTTAATGTTGTTTAGCTTCATTTTTAGCTTAATAATAATTCAGGCATCATTAGGACACCGACATCATTTTAATATAGCTATAGAAAAAAACAAACAAACATATGATACCTACTATACTTTATGTCCTCTCAAAGTTTGACTTTGGAAAATTAGCAAAGGATCTCTAAAATCCTCTACAGGGCTCCCACCAGTAAATCATTGGTGAAAATGTGACCCCTGTTAATAAAAAGTAATAAAGCCAGAGCTATATAATTAATGTTTCAAATATATTTGAGACCACCATAATGCACTGATTGAAATCAGAGACTGTTTTCAGCTTCTTGAGTGATTTAGGAAAGTTACCAGGTTTGGAATAAGTTTTGATTGTTTTTAGCCACACTACAACTGGTCCAAACCCTTGGGGGGATGGATAAAACACTTTTCATTAAAATTACATGTCATTTATCATGTAATTTATTATTTTTTTCTTTGATAGAATCAGCCTAGCTGTTTTCCCCTACCTCAACTCTTAGTGCTAAGCTAGTCTCACCCCAGACATCAAATCAATTTTCTCATCACACTGTTGGAAAGAAGTGAATAAGTGTATTGAATTCTTCCTTTTAAAGACCCACGTCAGCCATCAGATCAGTGGCATATATACACAAAGCGAGGGCAGGAGTGTGAGGTGAGGGGAAGGGGTCAGATGGAGCAGAGCTACAGTGAATGCATATTATAAACGTAATACTGTTTACAAGCCCAGTGGGAGAGCTGCTGATGTTCCAATTAAGTGTCGCCATGCAGACAAAGAGCCACAATAGATCGAATTAAGTGGACATCACCCCGAGGTAGTGGCAGTGTCTAATTTAATTTACTCACCACAATAAAAAGTCGGGAAGTTAAGAGTCAGCCCACTTCTTGTTCTTTGCATATGGTTCCCAGTAAACAACCACTTCAGCCCCCTAAAAGCCAGTAGAGAAGTTTTATTTACCTGCCGCACTGCAAGAATGTGAATGATGCATTTTTTATGACTGTGAAAAAAGAAACCTCTTTTCTAGCATTCCTCAGTTCCACTCTGAACAGTCGTTACAGACACAAAGGCAAAAGCAAAGCCTCCTTCCGCCTCTTCTCAGCTGCTGTGTGCCCACCTGTCTGCCGAAGCGTTGTTTATATCGGCATGTATGTACGTTCTCCTGCTGTGCTCAGTCAGCAGACTGTGGCTACGAGGACTATAGAGAGGAAGTTGATCTGTGTGTTACTTGCTAAAGGGTAGGTGTCATCAACGCCATGTGAATGTGAACTGAACAGATGGCACGTTGTCATGTCACACTCTCACATTAACAGAATTACTATAATACTTTGTCTTGAAAAATAACCAAATTGTCACCAATCTTTACTAATTCGTTACCACTTGCCTTCTGAGAGACGCACCTTGCACTACAGATGTGAACTAGTTATACTATAGTTAGGGATGTGTGCACATACTGTATGTGTTCTACAAAACTCAGCAAATGACAGCATGAAGAAAGCATCTTTTGTGTGTTGTGCTTTGTGGAACAACATGGAAAAGTGGAAAAAAACAGGTTGTGTAATTGCTCCAGTAATTATTGGGAACAACCAAACCCTCACAGGCAAATGTTAGGAGACACACACATACCTTTACCGTTCCCCTTCTTTCAAAGAGTGGAAACATGTATTTTAAGAAAAAAGACCGGAAAGTTTACAATAAAATCTTAATTGCGCTTGTAAAATTTTGCTTTCATCCATTTTAGAAACACACATTAAAACAGTGAACTAGGCTTTTTTTTCGCAACACAAGTTTTTAGCGCCGCATCACCTGAATGCACCATAGCTTTGAACAGAAAGGAGTGAATTCATGTGTGTTTCCACTCACTGCAGATAAATGTGATGTGAAGTCTGTCCAGTCTGTACCATTAAACCACTGCAGAAGATCAACTTCTGAAGTATGGGAATGACATGTTCCAGTTATAATCATTGTGACTGTTACAGCGTATATCTATCACAAACATGTTTATTCTTCAGTAGTAGTCACAATGACGGCATCAGGCTTTGTACATAATTTGATTTTAAGTAATTCTTATATCCTTGGCTTACATCACTTGCACACATACATTTCACAGAAAAGATGCTCAGAAGTACAGCTGCAATACTAATGAATTTGCTAATTGAAAGATATTGATACACAGCGTTTTGAAAAAAATATTCAATATTTAGACCATATTTCTGAAATGTTGAAATTAGGTAAATCTCAGCTTGTGCTAGAGGAGATAATCATGGCTACTTTCAACTTTTCTGATATTTTGCAGACCATTTATACATTTTATTGACAAGGGGCAGCTTAATCAGGGATAAAATAATGATTGGCCTCAGGTCTCTAAATAAATGTATTTCCCTTTCTGTGTGTCATTGATTTTAATGCTGAATGTTCTGCTCCACTCATAAACCATAAACCTTTCTGTCATGTCCAGGTATTGGGGGGAACCTGGTAGCTATTCAGTCCAGCAGAATCTCCACCCACCTACATTTCCACTGTGCTCCCGGGGAGGTTCCTGATGAGGCCAAGGGCTGCTACTACCCCTGCCGCACATTCTGTGGTACAGGTCAGTACAATATTTTCACATAAACCTTGAATTATTCAGAAAGTTTGTGGTTTATAAGCCACAAGGAGCTTGGACATGTAAAAACGAAGATTTGCACTGTTTCTAAATCAGAAATCACATTTTTGCAAATGTGTGGCATTTACTTTGTAAACTACTTTGTATAAAAGCTTATATCTTCTGGAGTTTTACCCATTGAAGTGCATGTTCAGGTTAATCTGCTCATCAGAGGGTTGCAATCATTGTTCATCTGTTATAAGTTTGGCGGCGCTGCAAGTTTCCAGCAGAACATTGCCTACAAGTAGCACTGTGATAGTGGAAAAAATGAAATCAGAACTAATTGAAATGGTCAGAAGTCCCATGGTTATTGTGACTAAAGAGGCATCAAATCATGAAATCATAGACTGAAGTCTTCCAGGGGGCGGTGTAAAGCTAATGCGCTTTGTGGATACTGGATCTTGAGGAGGTGGGTTAAACAAAAGTATACAATCATTTCTCGGTTGATTACTGGAAATACATCCTATTTCATATATATCATAACTTTGATTTATGGCAGCAATCTATTTCCTACTGCAGTCGGACACCGGCAAGGTAGCTTCTGGTTTTCATCCTTGTGCTTAGCAGGATAATGACCCAAAACACACCTCAACGCTATGAAGGAACTACTAAAAAAGCTTTTAGTTTGTTTTTCGTGAAGACATTGTTTCCCCACTTTCACCATGTACCTTTTTTTACTTTCTCAGGAGCCAATCACCGATCAGCTCAGGTGCTCCTCCTTGTGGTGATTCCTGGTCAGCTAATTTTTCTCTACACTATCCACCTGATGAAGAGCGGACACACAACCCTGACTCCCATTTTTACGTCTGTCTATCTGGCTGCTGCTTTGCTGCAGGTGAGCACATACTGACTTTTGCGCAGGTGTTCTTAAAATCCTTTGGACACACAAAAGTACTAGTGAAGTAACAGATTACGGTTGCTCTGTAATTTGTACACATTACATTGACATTCATTACATCCACTCACCTCACTGCCTTCCCTGTCCCCACTCCACTGCAGCTCTGCCTCACTTTCTATGCTCCACCATGCTCTGCACAGCTCTTCAGATATTCATCATCTTGAAATCAAAACAACTAAGAGTTCTACAAAGTGTATTAACCTCACATCACACAGTTTGGAGATGTTCAGGGGGTTCTCCATGGTAGGGGACAGTGACTGCAAAGAGTGTAACCTCTCCTCAGACAGATAGGCTGACAGCGTCCTCTTTTTGAAAGAGAATTTCAAGCTATAAGCTCAGGATTTTAAAATTATCTTCTTATTTTTTGTGTACTCTATTATTCGGTTGCTTAAAGAAAGAATTTATCATCATGCTTCTTTTTCACTTAGTTGAATAAATGAGCAGTTGATGGTTTACATGTATTTGATAAAGTATATTTTATTATTTGTATCTCAAATTTTTTTTTTTCATTCTTTAAATACTTAAGTCATAAACTGAAAGCAAGCTGAAAAAATGATCCAATCTGTGAAAACCATTTCTGATCTCTGATCCTTTGCACTCCTAGTATTCAGGCTCTGAATCTGAAATACTGATATAGCAAAAACTAACTGGATTATTGAAACATTCATTTAATGAATGTTTTATTTAGAGTGACTTTTATTAGGTCTTAACCTATTCAAAAAAATACACAAGTATATTTTTATTCATACATCCATACGGCTCGGAAAGTTGCCTTTCTATATATCTGTTGAAAAAATAGAAATGGAATGCGCTATGAACTTCAGCACAAAGCTCAGTTCTCTTGACAGCTGAACGTGTGGATCTGCATTTCTTTCTTAATACCTGTAGTGAAGGAGCAGAAGCAAGTGAGTGTAGCCTGTAAATTCCTTGAGCGTTGTGGTTTCGGGCGATGCCTGAAGGAATCCAACATCTCTGCATGTTTTTGTTTAGGCAGAAGTTAAGATAATTATGGAGGAGCAAGTTAAATTATGAATGACTGCTTTTACTTTCTCAGGTGTGCCATGATCCACCTTAACGTCTGAAACTTCGAGAATTTAGGTGGTGTGTTTTTGTGTATGCACTGGACGCTCGCTTTGCTCGACAGCTTTTTAATGCTCCCCTAAATCTTTAATGTATACACGGTACATGAGGATGTAATCTCAGCCACTGCAGAGTTGGAGAAGTTCCAAGTCAATTAAGTCTGTAGCCAGTAGAGCTGTTTAAAGGGTTCTTCTGTTCCAGATAGAACAAAACCTGGCAGAGAGTTACCCAAGCAGCTCATCGCAGATTGGAGAGTTTGCCGTTGTACAGACACATTACAAGATTCAGAGAATGCAACTTAGATGAGTGGCAGAAATGTATGTTGGTTATATAAATGTATTATTCTCACAATATTTGGACAACAGTAATCATGTTGTTAGTCATGCAAGCCCCGCTCTTATTCGTGTTTTCGCTCTCCATCACGGCAGTCGGCACTGTGGACCAGTGTACAGCAGGACACGGAGAGGAAAATAGAAGATGCCAGATGCAGTGGTACTGTGTCAGAGCTTTTTTTGTTGGTTTTTGGCCGTTTTTGAACACACTGGTTATGTCATCATCAGTGTGTTTTGGAAAAAGCGCTGAGAAGACAGTGGGTGGTTCAGGGTTCCTTCTGACCAATGAGCCAGTCTGGAGTTTCAAAAATCCAGGGCTCAAGCCAGACCTGTGCACCGGCTAAAATGGTGTAATTGCAGAGGTTTGAAGCCTTGCACTGAATTTCTATTCTGTCATTCTGCTGCCAGTCTGTGTCTGAACCGCTGTCTTGACCATCAGTGGATGCCAAGATTCTGGGCAACTTTCATTTCTGCTTTTATTGTCGAATGATAAACACACTTACGCTCAAGGGAATAAATCTCAAGCCATTATTGCAAGTGTAGACATTAAGCAAGATTTAGTCATGCATGTCTTTAAACTCTACATGAGCATGTGGTATTTTTGTATTAAAATGAATGAAGTCTGAGCTGCCAAAACAGGGTGAAAGTCAAGGGACTCTGTCGCAGTGATGAGCAGGTGGAAGGGGGGGTGGAAGTGTAAGTGGATGTGCTGAAAGCATGGGTATGACTTCCTGCTCACACCAGAAAGTGGATACCACAATTGGTGTTGTAGTGACTATACTAACAAGGATTTTCCAGCTGACAGGTAACTTGTTAGCCAAAGCTTTTGTCTCTCTTCTCTCTGCACTTCTGTTTACTTCCGCCTTGGCTTTGCAGTTTTTTCAATTTCGAAGTTGCTCTCTGAACTAATTATCTTTGTATCTGCGAGTGAACTTTCTGTTCTTATAAGTTTATAGGGTTTATTTATTGTGCCACTTTATTTAGTTATTGTTTAAAATCGGAAGCCTCTAAAACACATCAAGGTAAAAAGAACAACTGACCAGGATTCAGGGCTGTCTTAGTAGACAGGCTGGGAACCTGCACAGCTATTGAATTCATATAGTTAAAAAAGATCTTAGTGATCTCTTTATCTCTGAATACAAATGTGTGGGTGTTGGAGGATAATGAGCAGGGTATACTTGTGCAGCGGCTGCACCTTCAATGAGTCTCTCCACGTACACTTCAGCCCAGGCTCTAACGATCATAATAAAACGTCTGCCACTCTCACCAACCCGTCTGGCACTAAACTCAAATGAACACGGAAACTTGCCATTTCGAATGAGAAGAAAGGAAGCAATTGATTCAAAGTCATTTATAATCCCTGATTTCATGAGCTGTTTTTATTTCAAAATGTTTGGAATAGATTGTTTCAGTGCGAGGTAATAGAAATCACAGGAGCTAAATCAAAGTCACATAAGGAGGGGGACAGCAGAGTTAGTTATGGCTGTCATTAGCTTCAGTCCCTGCCTTAAACAGACCACGGTGTATCACTGCATATCTACAGTAAAACTTTAATCCCTTTATTCATGCAAATACATTTCATTTAGTGCCCTGCAGCAACCCCGAGTAAAGAAACAGCTCACAAATGACCTGCATTTCCAATAAACCCTGGGTAAAGACCTCTATCCATTCCACATGCACATTATACAGACATGCTCTTTAGTATCATATTTTCTCTGTGTGCTCGAAATTGAGTGAAACAGATTGTGACAGACTCTCTGTAACATGGTGGAACTCGATAATGTCGTTCAGTTAAAGTAAAAAGCAATGTAACAGTGCTTCTTTAATATTGACGATAAGCCAAAATCGCACACGGCACAGTTTGAGAATGTTCTATTTAAAGTGAAAGCCACTGAAAATAGGGAGATATTAAAACATTTCAGCAGAATAGCTTGACTCATAGTAATATATCTGTGAGCCTCACACTACAGTCAGTGAGCAGCAGATGAATTTTACAGAATGTAAAATTGCGTGGAGTCCTGCATACTGGATGCAGGCTGGCATATGGCGGTTGATAGTTTTACCCAAATCCACAGTGTAAATGTTGACGGACATATCAAACAGTATAAACATTAAAACATAACAATGCAAAAGACAACATCATATAACAGTGTTTTAGAGCAGTATGAGGAATGAGGCAATGCAAAAGAAACTAAGGCAACATCATGCAATAAGTCATGGAGGTGAGAAAACAGTGGGAGAGAAAAGTAGTTTGACAGCTAGGGACTCAAGAATCTCTAACTCTGAAAAGGTTAGACAGAGTTGAGCAGTAATAAATATGCATGACTGTAGTCATTTTTATGAGAACCAGAATACTGGGACATGTAATGACACTAAGGCCAAAGGTCCTGAGGTTAGTACACAGTCAAACACAAATCAATAAACGCTGTTTTGAAAGCTATTTTAAAGTTGGAAATCATTCTTAGCTGGCCAACGATTTTCCCAATGATGAAATTTCTCTTCTTACTTTGAGATGTAGAACCAATTTCTGAACATTCTAAACCCAAGAAATCACTCATGTCTCCATAAAAATATAAGACAGCTCTGCTTTAGCAGTTTCCAGGAGATGGCGTTCAGACAGCGAGATCTGTGCAGATGGAAAAATGGGATTGCATAGGGCATAATGAGGAGTTCTTCACACACTGGATGACACAGTAGTTTCCCAATACATTTACCCTACACCAAATATAAAATTCATTTAAAACATGTTACTAAAGCCTTTAGCAATTGTGTAATGTTCAGTTACCCATGCTTTTGCCTTTAAGCATAAATTAGCGAATGTCTTCTCTCTAAAGGCTCAGCATTCAGAAAATATCACAGCAGTCACTATAATTTGTGCTATAAACAATGATTTCACCTGGAGGACTTCACTGAAAGCTGGTAGAGTAGGAGGCTTCACAAAGAACTTTTTAAGACCCATTGTTCAAGATTATCTTGTTTTGCCCTCACTTCTCAGCGTAATTAGATTTTAGACCTTAGTTGTGATTACAAGTCGCCATTTGACACCTTATGGAGAGCAGCACTTTGACAAAGGGATGCGCCAGAAGCCAGTGAACGATGAATGTAGCATGAACATTTGTGGGTGACCACAGTGTGACAGTCCGGTCCAACGTAGTGTGAGTGGTAACCACAAATGAAACTCTGTGACCTCACAGCGAAGTTCCTTTAACGGACAACTCACCATAGCAACATTCCAAGGAAATTAAATCTAAACTCAAGAAAATATGTAGCTAACACCTCGTTAGGACATACAGGACAGCTGCCCTAAAATGATATTACAGAACTCGGATAACTAACAGAAAGTGAAACAACACACATATTACAGTGTCCTAGTGTGTTCAGAAGATCTGCTGCCTTTCCTAACCTCCCGATGTTTTACCTGTGCTGAACCTCTGTGAATAACGACTCATCAAGCATCCACAACAACCCAAAGCAACAACTGTCCCTTTGGATTTCTTCGCCACCTCTCCCACGTAAAGCGTCACGTAGTTCTCCTGAAGGTGATTCCAAACTTACAGATGATTTGGGCACGCAGTAGAAACGGCAGAGAGGCCTTTGTCTCGTCAGTCAGTAGACCATCAAAATGATTTTGAAGCAGTTATTTACTGTAAATGTACAGTAAAATGATCAGACAGTGGACAGATTAGGAATCCTGCCACGTCTAAGCTGTGCAAATGTTGCTTATCCATCAGCTGTGCTAATAGTCCTGAAACCGCTCTGATGCTCTAAAGTAAAACAAACAAAAACCCAACATGTATATTATTCATTATTATAATCATCATAAGTCACTACTTGACAGCACTTTAACTTCCACTGAGCGGCTGAATGCACCAGAATCGCAGTATAAACAGTGGAATAATCCACTTATAGCTGTGTGTTAATTAGCAGCTGTGTAGGAATGTTTTGATGGTTTAAAAAGAACGATTGCAGCAAATTGACAGGTTGACTGTGACATGTAAGCAGATTACAGAAAACCATCGCTCCTTTGTAGCTTGCCAGTGTTGGACCACGTGTGTGTGAGAAACGGGAGAAAAAGCTGTGAGATCTGGAACTATCACAACTTAAGCTTTTCCTGTTGCATTGTCAAAATAATAAAAAGGAGTTTGCATAGCCTCACAGCTAAAATAACACTATTTATTATGTTAATATTTTTAACAAGAGTTGAAATTAAAGAGACATGAGGAACCCAAAAAGGACTGGAGCCCTACAGCAAGCTTGGTGGACCTGCAAGTTCCTGCCTGTGTGGACTGGTAGCTGCTACAAAACCACAGTGTCCACAGTTTGATTCTCTCTGGTTTGACTCACTCTGCCCATGTTTCCCGTCTGCATCTTTGACACATTTTTTTCAAAAATGTTTTTGCAAAATTTGAAAGGTCAATGTGTAACTTCTGTGTCAGCCTGCGAGTGTTACCGCTGTGCAGTGCAACTTTTTCATCATAAACATGATAAAGTGGCCATCGGAAGAACATGGGGGCACCTGAGCCAGACTCGGTAGGGAATAGTGGGCCAAGAAACGGTTCCACACATAAATGCACCACCGGCAAAGTTCTGAACACAGAATGGATCCACAGATTAATGAAGTTGTCACTGTATGCATGAGGCAGTGGAAAAGCAAGTTGATACTAACATGAAAATGCAGCTTGAGACGTTGTTTTACTTTCTGAACTTTGTAGACCATGTACATGTATACAAACCCACATTAAATGTGACAAATATCTATTCAATGTAAATAAAGTGTCGAGCAAGGAGAAACATTTTGACGAATGTTTAGACACAAGTAATCCAGCGCTTCCAGCTGATGGTGCAGGAAATGAAACGTAAGACTCAACAAGACACAGATTAAGAGTTCAGTGCTGAAAAAGAAGCGAACAGCAGCAACGAACTGTCCATGACTGAACAATATTATGTCTACATAAAGCTCTGATTTCAGGCCAGAAACATCAGTCAACTCTTAGTGTTTGGATTTTTGGATAGTTGTGGATTTGGATAGTATTTGTCAATATCTGTTTAAGCTTGTTTCTGCATTTGTATCTGTCCAAGTTAAAATGCTACAAAGGCTAATTCTCCCTCTAGTTAGAATGCACAGAGGAGGACAGACGAACAAGCCGGCCACACGAAACAAGTGAATAAATCTCCAGCTACGTCAATAACACCCCACCATGAAACACAAGTTCACACTAGCATACTTAGTTTGTTATCTGTCTTGCTTTATTATCAACACTTAACACTGCAATAATCATCCTGCTGGGCAGCAATGGGTGGTGGACTGGTTTGCATCCCCAGCCCGGGGGTGTGTGGAGTTCACGTGCTAATATTAAGAAAATTCTGTTTGTGGTTCTGTGTTGCGAGAAAAATCTAGATGCATCCTAAGATCGATCTGGACAGTGCAGGTTAACCCTAACCCAGTGCTGATCCTGAGGGCGTCCTTTACACTGGCCCCAGTTCCTGCTATGGCGGGCTTCCAGTGACAGTCACAAACCGAACAAACCTGCTGCTACCACCTGTTGGCATTGCCCAGCTGTATTTCCCCCCAGCCTTTTCAGTAAGAAAAGCAAACAAAATTATGGTGGGGGTACCAAAATGAAACAGTTTGGGGAACCACACAAATATCCAGGTTGACACGCCGGAATTGTTGTTCGCAAACGGCTGACCACAACTCCAGTAAGGACTGAGGTTATGGCTTCATCAAATCAAACTGCAAACCTGCAAAGCTCTGTTCCTCATACGCAAAACACAGCCAAGCCAGTGTTTTCAGATCGACAAACTGTGAAGACAGCTTTAGAAAAGTACGATGTTCGGGAAAGAAAAACACTGGACAGAAGGCCAAAACCGAGTGACGAAGAGGTTTCCAGATTTAGCTGGAGTCAAAAGGGCCAGAATAATTCCGTTTTCAAAAATAGGTTCTTTCCTTGTCTGTCAGTGTGAGAGCTGACCTAAACCGAGTCTAGGAAAATGACACTGAAGTTAATTCTGGACCTTTTTTCTTTTTTTCTTTTTGGCGGATTTAGCTCCAAACACTAAGAGTGGCCATCAGTTTTCTTTAACGTAACAATACCAACTTATTTTACATGATGTAAAGGACTCCCAATCATCTGAGCAGTGACATAAAGTTCACAGTGGGCTAGTTTGCCACGATCCAATGATCGTTGTGACACCTGTCAGTTGTGGTAGCGTATGTCGTGGTTTGATTTACAGCTCCTCCTGTTCACAAGACTCCCGAACTGAATGAATGAATCCAGAGCTGTTTAACAGGATTACACAGTCCGTCACACAAGTTCCGCCACAGAGTCACGAATGGCGAGAAATTATCAGAGCTTGGGCATGATTGTGTTTTTCCACACAGAACATACTTTGTCAAATCAGTTCTGCCTGCTGCCTATTGACACCTTCATCCTTCTTGCTGTTCTTAGCATGTCAAATTTCACCAACTACAAACATTCTTTTGTTTTTATAATGTTTGCCCTGGCAGCTGTGAACAGCTCATTTGGCCCTAAATTATAGACTCTTCCTTATCTTTTAATAGACTTCTCCTTTTCTCTCTCGGCACCATCGCCTCCATGCGTGGAAATGTGAATTATAAATAACACTGTCTCAACTCATCTCTCAGTCTGTGGCTCTGTCCATTACTCCTTTGCCTCCCTGTTCCCACCAACTTTTGTGTGTTTATGGCATTCGGCAGTCTGCACGGTATCTGAAAGCACCTACTGTATTTATTCCAGCTTTATCTGGCTTCTTTGTTTGCGACGGGAGCATAAAATCCACTTAGACAGCTTGTTTAGTAGCTGTAAAACTCCCTGATGAAATTATTAAATCCTTTTCACAGTCATTTGTTGAACTTGTTAGAAAACCGAACAAACCAAAAAAAAAAAAAAAAAACCTGCGATTTTCCATCCTGGGTCTTACTCATCTGACCATTTAGATGTTATGGTGTGTTCACACACATGGATGAAGAGTAGTTGGCAGTAGCTGTTCCTGACAGACCTGTAGTGCTGGAGGGGTGTTGTGTTTAGCTCTTCTGTAGTGTTGGGTGTGTTCTCTGATCTTAGCCGACTGCTCCAACTGGACAACAGTTTTCTTATGTATCCACCCACAACGACAATTGGATATTAGATTTACATTCATCTGATTGGCTCCTGTCTGTTGCCGATGTGTGCATATCAGACGCCGTGTAGTATCATCATATCATCGGGAGGCTGCAGTTTAATCCTTTCTTTCTTTCTTTTTCTTTTCAGGTGTTTCTCTTGTTGTGTATAGCAGACTGGATGGTGTATTCTATGTGGCGGAGCGGCAAAGACCCGGACAGTTTTTCTATCCCTTACCTGACTGCTCTCGGTGACCTGTTGGGCACTGCCCTCCTGGCTCTCAGCTTCCATTTCCTGTGGCTCATAGGAGACCAGGACAGCGACGTGGGCGACTGAGACAGTGGCGGCGGTGGTGACAGGAACCCCGCCGTCTGCCATCTGACTTCTCACACCCGCTGTGGGAGCCCTGTGGGAATGTGGGCACTTCCTGTCACTGGCCAACACGTTCTTCTGTTTCACTTACAGGGTGAAACTTCACTTCAACCGCTTCATGGCTTCCAAACTGTTTTTTTTCCTTCACACAAAAGACAATAATAGTTGATAGGTTTAGACTGTTAGTCTGTAGCAACTCTGATCTTTGCCATTTGCACCAAAGCACCCATATATTATACTGGTGGTTTTGTTAAAAGGAGCAGGAAAACAATGGCCACCACCCACAACAAGGACAAAAAGGAGAAAGTCTTGTAAAACCTATCTTTGGCAGGAAGACATTTTGGTCATTTTCTAACTGCTGTGTCGCAAAATCATGTGTTCAACAGCATCCTGTCAGTGGAGGTGCACAGAGGTGGTTAAAGAGAGGCCAAGACGAGTGAAGCCTATTGTTATTTAGTTTAAGATGAAGTTTTGTGCACACATTGAATCAGACCTGCCAGCACCAGTTAAGGGGAAAATGTACAGATGTGAATCAGCGGTACAAAAGTTTTGTTTCTGTGTCAGTTTTTGTGTTCGTGTTGGTGGTCTGAGGTCTAATCTGCACTGTACAGTCTCCGCTCTCCTGTGCTATGTTAGGCCTTAATCCATGAACTTCTTGTGTGTTATGTCAACCTCCTACTGTACGTGCTCACTGATACGTTTCCTGGAAATTGTTTGTCCTGTCTTCCGTAGTGGAGGGGGGGGCAATTGTGCACACAGAGCATTCCAGTACAGCATTTGCACACCAGTCACGTGCTGTTTACATGTATGTACGCAATTAATTTGCTGTTTTGAAGTCAGCATAATGTAATTTTCTGCTCATATTAAAACTAATATATTATAATATTCAGTACGACCATAACCTGATTAAACACCAGATTTACATCTTTATTCAGAAGATATTATGTTTAATAGGTCAGAGAAAATTAATCGAGATGAAACAGCTTGATTATCAAATCAATGTCTGTAGCTTCAAAAGGAATGACTTGGAGAAATCCCCTTAATCTTAATTTAATATTTCTGCAGCCAGTTGTGTGCATGTGGCCAGTGGCGCTCTTCAACTCCAGTATGTGCCTCTTGAGACTCACTGGTTGATAAAGTTTTCTCTCTCATGCACTTAATGCAATTTTCTTTCTATAATCTTGTTATACAGTGCAATTACTTGTTTTTGTACTCACTTTCTGTTTTACAACAATGACTCTTGTATTTCTGAATGCTTTCATTACAAAATGAACCACCTTAAAGTCGCAGACTCTCTGACCGACATACGTGTGGTCAAAGAAATGAAAACCTCTGTCTGCTTTTGTAGCTCATATGGGCCAAAATGTCCAAATAAATGACCTTCAAATAATAAAGAATTTTAATTTTGGCTTATTTCGTTGAAGCTGTTGAGAAGCTGAAAGAGAAAGGCCGCTGTCACGTATGTACTGATGCAGCAGTTGAAAGTTTCAACATTGTGCAGATGAGAAAAAGCGGCAGAACTGATTGAGGTGAACGTGAAAATCAATCAATCCCAGATATGATCAGATGGTCTTCATGATGACAAGACCAGACTTCTCTTGACTTAGGTGTTTGGGAAAACACACATTTCTGGACAAAGGTCGTGCATGCAGTACTGTGAAAACCTGTTGGACCATTTCTTGTTTTCTTTGTATGTAATACTAAACTCTTTTAGAGTTTTGACCCAAATCAAATATAAACCAGAGAAAGGCAACCTGAGCAAACACAAAATGCAGGTTGACAGGATAATTGTGTTTGTTAAAGTTTCTTTAATATCTAATTCATCATTGTGAAAAAGAAACCACCACCTGAACTAAACAGCTAGATCAGGTCTGGACTTTCTCTAGCTCACTCCAGAACTTTGATTTTGCTCATTATGAGTCATTCTGAGCTTGAGTTAGTCTTCTGTATGTGGGTCGTGGTCTTGCTGTATAACCCAGCTGCAACTGAGCTTCAACTGACCAATGAGCCAACAGAACTCACTTAGAACAAGCCTCCCCGTCCCTGATGCAGCAGGGCATTGCCATACCAACCAAGTACCACCATGTTCGACCTTTTGAATGGGGTTGTTTTGTGTGTGTATCAGGACCCTTGTCTTCTAAGCAGTTCAGCTTTTGCGTCTTCACTCAATAGAATATTTTACTTAAAGGTTTGTGGATGATGTAGGCGTTTTGTAGCGGAGTTCAGACAAGCCTTAATGTTCTTTTACAGGCCAGCAGTTCTTCTTTCACCTCAGTAATCTGCTTGTCATGAAAACTGGACATTACTGAGGTGAGAGAAGTCAGGGTCACTGCTGTCCCAACCCAGATTGCTGGGTTGCAGTTTGCATGTAGTCAATGCTTAGGACTGGGGTGTCAGGATAAGTAAAGTTACAGAGGCTTATTTGAACGTGGCTGCAAGTCTCTTGTTGAAGGTCATTTCTCCATTTGTTTTCTTTCTGTTTCTCCTCTGTCCTCCCCACTAAAGGCAAACCAGACTATTAAAAATGTGTGATTAGTTATTTCATTTCTTTTCATTAGTATTTTTCAGAAAAGTGCATTTGCCCGAGGTTCTACAAAATGTTCCTCTCATCTGAAAGGCGTCTTCAGTTCTGCCTGGTGGGGAGTCCCAGGTATTTAACTTCTGAGAGTCACCTGAGGTTGTTTCCTACAGTATCTGACCTTCATGCATGTCTGCTAAACTGCCTGCGGTGGGATCTCAGGGTGGCACTGTAGCTCTTTGTTTAACGACGGTGGCTCCGGTATGTGGATGTCTCCTTTACTCCTTCTAACCATCCACTGTCTCTGGCCAGAGTGTGGACATGGCTGTCTTTAATGGACTGTCCCTTGTCCTTCATATGCAGAATCTACATCACAGCTAGAGTAAACCTTTACGGGAACTGCCTCTCCTGTGTTGTTTCACGCACTTGGTTGTATGGATTGGTTGGTACGGCAGGAGAGAAAACGGAACCATTCAGATTAAAAAACTTGCTTCAAACAAGGTTCAAACTTTCTTTATGAAACAAAAATGTGGGAGCAAGAAGAAGCAAGTCATTGACATTTGTTAGCTGATTAATTTCAATATTAATCTGAATGTGCAAGTCAAGTGGAGTAAAAGTACAGTACTTCCGTATTTAGCGTTTAGTATTTAGATCATGAAAATAGTCTGGTAAAGCATCAGAAGGAAAGGGGGGTTCTAAAAGCCCTTGATCATGGCCTAAATTCAAAGTCTTAGGGTGTGTAACTGATTGATCTGTTTGAACATAGTGGGGGCATCCTTTGGCACCATCAGATGGATTTTTCTACCTCTCGTATGATCTAAGCTAAAGGCATTAGGTATAGATTATTCATGGTTATAGATTTTCTCTCTGGCTGTGAGAATCAGTTGTATTCTTCAGAACTTTGTAGGGTTCAGGAGGTTTGTATTGAATAATATATAAAAAAATCTAAGCAACCCACTTATTAGTGAAGGATGGACCTATAATAAATATATTTTGGCTTTTGTCTGTGAGCACGTGTCGTGCTTAACAACTCACCTCTGTTAGCGTCTAGACGGCTCGTTTTTAACATGTGCTCTCTGCGGCCTACCCGCTCATCACGAGTGACCCAGACAGGACCTGAGGGCCTGTGAAACCTTAGCCCTACATGTCAGTCATCCAGCCACCCTCGGGGCTATTAGCTGTATGTTAATGAGCAGCAGAGGGGGGTGCTGCCCAGCAGCTCCCTGTGCACTCAGGGAAACAATAGACGCTTCATCCACAACTTAATTGGAAACAGATTTCTCTAAAGGTTATATTAGTCAAGCCGAGGTGCTCAGACATGTCGAACAGTGAGCTGCATTCAAAACACAAATGGTAAAACGAACCATAAAGCTCAAGAACAAATGTGTAGTGAGAGACAGAACGCTGTAAGGTAAGGTCACAAACACTATACAGGAAATTCCACATGAAATTCTCACCTCAACACCGCTAGTGCCACAGTAGGTCCTCCAAAATACATCCTTTTGGACACTAGAGCCTGGTAAATATCCAAAACAGACTGTAACCAGCTGGTTGGAAATGCGCAAAGAAAAGCACAATTTGAAGTATTCTATTTGTTGTGCTGACGGTGAAGTGCAACACCGTGAATAACTTCAGGATGAGACTGTCTGAAAGTGTGCTCACCCATTTTCCACAGTTCATTGCACCGATGGAACAAAGACGTGTAAAAGACAGAACGTTTTTGGAGAGAGGTCTGGAAGCAGTGGGATGTAAAAAAGAGTGGCCATTTGGAACATGTGTGTAAATGTGGTCAGATAGCAGGTTGGATAAACCTTTACTGGCTCCCCTCACATCAATTCTACTTTGAAATGATTTTCATTTGTATATGACCCAATAACAATAAAAAAGACCAAAACAATCAATCATGTTATCTAAAGGATCTGAGCTGTACAGTTTTCTAGTCTTTTGAACAATGATACGATACGATGCACAGGTACCAAGAAATCCAGATCTTTATCCCATTTATTCCAGTATTTTTAGATATCTGCAAACTGGACGAATAGAAAACAGGGGTTATTGGAATATGCACATCACAAGTCTTTTTTTTATTATTTTCTGATTCAGTAGCAAGTGACACTTCAAGTTGGATGGCAGTGTCCCGAAGATTGCCGCGAAGCGACGTTTCAGGGAAAACACGCAGCTAATCTTTCACACTGAGTAGCCTGTTGTGCCACCTAAGCCAATATCTAGTCATCCTTCCTTTTGCTAAAAGTTCATTCGCATCTTCATGCTATCACGGGTGAGCCTAGGGATGAGCCACGTCAGGTTTCGATGTGTTGCAAGGCACTGCACGAGTTCCACTGCCAAACCAGAATGAGCCTCGGTAAATGTTTGTTCAAACTGTGGCCTGAGTGTCCTGACCAAATCTGAACAACCAACCTGATTGCTGACATTCTTCTCCGACTCGAGGTTGCCGCTGTGCTTTTATTGAACTCAGAAAAACTCCCTGACATGTCGGGGGGACATTCCTCTGCAGTCACTGTGCAAACACTGAACGTTTCCCTGTTGGATTATTGAGCTCCCCCGCTGACCTGCTGCGACCTGCAGGTCTCTGTCCTCATACAGTTGTTACTCAAGCAGGCAACATCGCACGCTCCTAAATGTTGAGTCATTTCTCCCAAAGACCCAGAGACAGCTGGTAGCCAGCCTGGATGTTACACTGTGACCTCTGCACCCCCACCACAGTGTCCTCTATCTTTCACACTGACAGTAAGTACTGTCTTTCCACAGGGGAGAATGGATGGTGCTGTTGCTGAGGATGGATGACTCAGCCTATAGTGGCTGCTCAGTGCTCTTGAAGTGAAACTCCGGTCAATCTGTCTGTATTAGGGAGGGTTATCAATCTCATCTGGCACCAACCAGAGACAGCAGGAGGAGGCTGCAGCCATTATTACTCTGTGGGGAAACATGAAGCACCATGTGCCACCACCAACACACTAATCCCTGTCACCAGTGGTGGAAAGTACACAAGGTGTATTACTGTTTTATGATGCTTTATGTTTGTAGTGTCAAAAAATTTTTTAGAATTCGACCGTGCTGTGTAGTATGGCACACAGATTCTACGGCAGTTTCCTGGGGTCCACATCTGTCTCCTACTGGAAATATACAGAGCATCATGAAGAGGACAATGACACAACAGCGGCCACAGATTTGTGTCCAGGAACAGTAGGCAAATATTCCACTTGCAAAACTGCACCAACCAGCTCCCAAAAGATTCGAAAATGTCACTAAAAGAGTTGATGAAACACTTTTTAAAACTCTAAATCTGTTCCTATTTACTAATTACGATAAGTTTTGTCAGTTTTTCTTTTCCACATAATGAATGTTCAACACTACACACAGTGGCTTTAAAGCTGCTCTAATCGCAAACGAGAAACACATTTCTATGACTATGATGTTCTTTTCACCACTTCACAACTTCTGTCTTTTGCCCATAACAGCTTTGCAAAAATGAATAAATGGTCTGCACTTATATGACACGTTTCTACTGTACCTAAAGTGCATAAAGTCTAGGTCCACGTTCCTGCTCAACATCAACCAGGCACAGTCAGAAAATAGCTGTAGCAGCTACAGAGCTAATATTTCCTCCAGGGGCTGGTGGAGACCAAAAGCAGAGCTAAAACGGAGGGAATACTGAACCCAAACACCAGTCCAATTGATGGACGCTGAATGTAGAATAATGTCAAATTTTAATTACGAAGTAATATCTAAGGTCTATCTCAGCGACAACATAGGGAGACGTACACCATTCACACTCATAGCTATACAGACATTTTGGAGTCACCAGTTAACCTGGCATGAATGTCTTTGAACTCCATGCAGAAATGCAGCAGAGGGTAAAAACATTTGTTGTCCTCATCGAATGCCTACATCACCCAGACTCAACACTGACTCAGGTGTCCCTAAGCAGGTTTATGTCATTATATCTTCATGATAAAGTAAGTAACCAGCATGTGTTCGGTGCTTCTTGAGAGAGAGAGAGAGAGAGAGGGACTTTCTTTTCTGTGGCTATTTGGTCTGAGAGTTGCCTTTCAACCATCAAAGTGCTCTATGCACTGTTAGTCCAGTGCGTGTGTTGTCTTTAGCTCAGCCTCCAGCTAGAAAGTGTCTCAGTGCAGACAGCTCATCAGGATGACTGGCATATATGGTTCAGCCTGAAGGTGAAAAGTTGCATATTAGAGCGTACAGAATAATTATTCATGCTGTAGCTGTCCACCCCCACATGCAGTCTGGCAAACAGCTTGTAACTGCAGATCTGCGGCTGGGGAGTTCAGTCTTCTGACTGAGGTAAAATTCATGAAATACCTGTAAAAGCAGGTCCTGTCCAACAGTACTATTTCATAACTATCAATAACCGTATTCTGTCAATATGGGGATTGTCCGGACTGAAAAGTAAATGGAATTTGTTGAACCCGGTGGAGGGAAGGTTTTATTGCGTCATCCCACCTGGGAGGTCAGAGGTCACCTTCAGAACAGTGCACATGGCGTAACCATCTGTACAGTCAACCAAAGTCTCTAACTTTCTTCTTAGTCAGTTATTAACTATTTTGATCAAGGAGACCCGGACATGTTTCAGAATATGCGCCATTATTACCATGAGTTATGGGATGGGCTGCAATGATATTTGCTGCACATGTGTGTGGTGCCCAGAGATGGACTCCCAGAACTATCGTGCTACCATGACCCTCACACGTACATGAACCCTTGCCAGATTTCCATTAAAACACATCCCTGATCTCAACCAACCTTCCAGAAAGGAAGTGAGAATTGTTTTTTTTTTTGTCCACTACTGTTGTGCCAATATGAAGAGTGGCTTATTCAAGATGAACAGCTGGTGGAGCAAGTTTTCAAGTCAGACGTCAGCCAAGAGCTTTATCAGGGTATATCAGTGTTTCCACTCAGGTAAATAGAGGCTTTGCATCCAAACAGGTGAATGGAAACAACCTGAATCACACTTGTTTTTTGGCCACTGGCCTAACAGCTTAACAAGATCACTAGAGATGCCTTAGAACTGACTCACCATAGTCATTTACACTTTGACGACATGTTATTTTACTTGCACTCATAAACAGAAGAGCACATATTTAGTCTATGTCCCCTGCTCCTGTCCACTTTGTGTTGCTTTTGAAGAATCTTTATTATTTTACACTAAATGAACAGGCCCCCTCTCTTTTCCCTCAAATGCTTCTTATTGATCAGTGGCACAAATGTCACATCAAACATTAAACTCAGACAGTAAAGAGTTACCATGCAATATGCATTGCATTGGTCAGTAATTAGTTGTTCTCATGCCCAAGTTCTGGTTCAGTGCCACAGGACAGTTTCAGTCAGCAGCGTTATTTCATCTAAATCCAAACCCCACTATTGCCCCTAACCCTTACTGACTTTTTAAAAAATCTGTCCTAAACTTTCTGTTTTTTGTGTAAAAATTTGTGCACTGATAACACATAATAATAATAGAACACACAGAACCAACTGCCGTGACAGTGGTGCTGTCTTCACATTGCAAGGACACTGCTGCCCTCGACTTAAAGCCCAGTCTCTACATACACCAGGCCACAATACACTATAAATTGTCCCTGTTGATGACAGATGACATTTTACAGCAACATTTACCTTCAGGATGCAGGGTACCTGAGAGTGGTCCGTCTATGTTCTGGCTGTTTAGGCCTCAGCTTTAAAGGTCGGCATCTGCATAAATCATTTGTCATTAAATCTGAAAATCCATTGACTTTAAATATCCTGCCAACACTTTTAATCTTTATGGATGAGGGATTGCAATGTGAAATCCAATACTAACCTTAACTTAGATTTTTTTAGTTAACTTGACTGAGTTTTCAGAAAATGCACATCTTACTAGTTTTTATCAAGTTACGGGTAATTGTTTACTCATCGTTTTTGAGTGTCACTAACTTAAAACAATCAAGTACAGTGGCACCAAATGAGGCAATGACACTACTTAACCAGTGGGAGGCAGAAATTCACAGAATGGTGCCTAATCTGAGAACTTTGAGGAAGGTATTAACAAGGTTATAAAGATGTATATTAATAGGGCCAAAGCAATTCATAAACCCAGTAAAATTGACCACTGAGCTTTTTTCTGCTCTTGGAAAATCCTCTGCTGATATTTGCTACAGTACAGATGTAGGATCACATTTTTGAAAGTCCATTGCTGCAAGGTAAATATTGTAGCGACCTGGCCGGTGGACCAGAGGCTGGGCCCAAAGTACATTCAACTTCATATGACTTGAAATAATAATTCTGAGTACTCCATACTCAGTTATGAGTCCACCATAAGTACATTTTTGAATAGTGTACAGTTTTTGCAGTTGTTTAAACTAAATACTACACTTAATAAGCGTTTGTAAGTAGAAATACAGTAACTATTTCAGTTTTCTTAGGCTTTTTTCAAGTAAGCTCAACTTATCAGAGTTTACAGAGTAATCATGGACAAAGCTTTACAGCCAAACCCCAGCTCCGCAGATGGCAGAGGACAACGAACTGAATTCATGTCTCACGTTAAATTTCCCATTTAGGCTGAAGACTAACTGATTAAAAAAAATAAAGTATTTTATGTGCGTCATAAACTAGGATTCCACAGAAATCTAAATTGTTCAGGTTTGTAAAGTTCATTCATGTGCATTTTCAAAGAGAGAAGCGCTTCAAAACCTGATTTGTGACTTTTGTTCTATTCAGAAAAAGACCTTTTAGTTTGTGACAATAATAAAACGTTCAGGCTTTACACCAGTGAAGCTGAACCTTTTAAAAGGAGAAAGTATTTGCTGTGAACACATTTCACATTTGTGCTTCCAACAAACTTCCAAAGGTGAAAAGTAGCAATGAAAACATTTCTAGTAATTAATACAAAGTAAAGCCAAAGTCGGTTATTATATCGACTTTATGAGGAACAAAAACAGCAGCTGTTAAGAGCCAGGAAGGAAAACAGAAGTTCACACTATTTATTTAGATTCTGGCCTTGCTGTGCAGCAGTGGGGACACTGATGTCCTGTCTGAAGTATTATTACCCCAGAGTAGAGGACAGCCTAGTTTTAAAATAAAGTTATAGTGGCAAAAGTAAGTAAATACTAATTATGCAGAAATATAAATGTAACGTCAGTGTGCTACAGTGCGTTGCAGCTGGTAAAAGTGAAGCTGGTTTTAACCTGTACTGTGGTAAATCCATCAAAACGAAAGTAACTAAAGCTGTGAAAGAAACGTGTAGTAAAAAATACTTCAGTACAAGTACCTTAGCTCACACTCGTGCATTGATAATATCGCAGACCTGTATGCAGCCCGCCTGTTGTGGTCGTCATTCTGAGCCGTGTTCCCCTGCTGCTCTTTCGGTGTAATTCTGCACACCGGTCCTGTCTCTTCTTAAGCCCGAGTTGCCTGTCCTTCTCTACCGGAACGTCTTTCTGCAATCCTTGATTCAGTAGCTCGGTCTCTAGTTTTTACCCGCCTGATCTGATCCTCCTGCCTCCTGTTCTCTGAGATTATTTTGTTACCTTCTGGCCAAGCTCTCGTTCACCTGGTCTGTTCCGTTGATAGTAAGTTGTCTCGTTTGTTTTTCTCCACCTGCGTTTCCCCACGTCACAGATTGTTAATCTTTTACTCCCGGGTATATATTGCCTATATATATTGCCATATTTTTAAGTTGTTGCTTTGTTAACCATTTTTGGACAACCCTCGCCAGCTGGTCCTGCTTTCTGTCTTCATCTTCCACCTGGCCCGAGTTTTCTACACCGCTCCCTCTGCTCATCCGTTCCCGTAAGCCCTTTATCATTTAGTTCTCTTCACTGGTTTATGTTTTGTTACTCACCCTCTGTTTACCCCTAGGCCTCAGACTCGCCTGGCTTCCTGAGCAGAGTGTTCGCCACCCTGCACAGCACCGACCATATTCCACAACATCCACCATTAATAAATTCTCCGTTCTCTCACTACCTTCTGGCTCTGCCTGTTATCTGGGTCCCTATAAGAGAACACTGACGTGATACGGCCTTGCTTAAGGGCACGTGCAGCACCAGAAGTTTGAAGTCTGCTGGTGTGAAACTGAAACTTTGACTTTCCGCTCACGAGCGTGTGTTTCCCACTTCTGGGACCCTTAACAAAGACTCTCAGTAAATGTGATGCCATCTGTGATAACGAGGCACGAAACTCCTTATCGGGTTTTTGATGCTCCGGTGCGTGAGCTCATCTTCCTCTTTCGAGTCGGAAAGTGTTATTCATCTGCTCATCATCCCCGTGCAGTGAGTGTTCTGGCAGTAGAACAAGCGAATACAGGATGTCTGCTCCTCAGTTAGACCCTATCTGCACGTCACAGCTTGTTGTGTTAAGGCTAAATGTTTCCATGTGATCAGACACAAACACAACAAATTACAAAGAGCTACAAGCTGAGTTCTGCTACACAGGAAAACGTCAACCGTATAAATGTACTGTTATGATCTATTTGTATTTTTATTCCACCGGGTGTAGAAGGAAACCATGCAGCACGTAGAACTGATAAGAGGGGCTTTTGTTTTCCTCTGCTGTCCACCTCATAGTTCAATAGTTAAAGATGCCATTTACAGTCGCCTCAAAAATTATTAGAAGTGCGAGGCCAGTTCAAGACCTTTAGGTTCAATATGAAAAGATGGATATGTGATAACGACAGCAATGTTTGAAGTCTACATTAAACTACACAGAACATAGCAGCTAGTGTATCAGATCACCCAGGTTAACTAGTCTGTTAATGAGTAGTGACGTAATCACGGATGCTGTACTGATAGAAAACGTAGCACATAGTTCAAAATATTTGCAGTGTGACTTTGCTGCTTAGCACCGCGGCTTATATTTGCCCCGTGTGATATTAACACACATAGTCCTCACACAAAATGCCGCACATAAGGTTCATTTTTCTTAAACTCCTCCTCCTTAAGCAAGTACAGTGTGTATTAGTGTGTCATTTGACTCTTTAATGAGCAAACACATGTGGGGGAATGATGAGGTCAGGTTTCTACCACGTAGATTCTTTAGTACGGACTGTATCTTGGTTTATTTTGGTCTGTGTTTTGAAGAAGGACACGAAAAAATCCCGACATTTTCAGAGCCACAGACCAGTGGCACGCAGCTTCTTTTAGGAAGCTGCTTTCCTTATTTTAGCTGCTGTTTGGTAGGAATACGAGGCAGCTTTTTTAAATATTGACCTCAACTGAAACACACACAAGCTGCTGTTGGCCACCCCTTAATGACAGGGTGCGTGGCTGGGGATGGTAAGTATTTCAGAGTCAACACCACAAGGTTCTCCAGGAGCAGGAGCGCAGCCAGCTGTGTGTGTGCGTTGGAATGTGTGTGTGTGAGTGTGTGTGGCGGCTGGTTGCCCATTAGAGCAACATGTGTCATTTCAGTGTGTCCTGTTTCCAGCAGTAGTCATGGTCTGTTAGAATGTGTTTTGTCACAGTCGGTTTTCAGGCAAAGCACCGAAGCATCACCGTCTTAGTGTCAGACCTGAAATAGAAGTGCATTCACTGAGTTTTCTAACGGATGAGGACAAAACATGCGCAAGCACATGCACACAACGATCAGACTGCATAATAAAATCATATTCTTTCTCTAGATCCAGCGGCTAAAAGCTTATTATTGGTTTCCTGCTAATAATCTAACCAAAGCACTCTCATCCCACAGCATCAGATAATGACACGTATCACATTGATGCCACAGGTAGCCGAGCTCCAGGAACTCCAACGTGAGTTTGGGTTGGGCACAAAAACGTCAGGCTACAAACAGTGACACACGTACTTCCTTTGTATAGTAATAATAGGGTGATATTGTGTCATGATCATCATCATTAAAGCACACAACAGCTCGCACTTTCTCCTGTGGAAATGTCCAGTGTCTTCCATCCACCAACACATCCACGTCCCTATGAGACGTTTTGAATTTATGTTATCATAGTGTCCTAAGCATCAGGATGTAAAAGCAAAGGGACTGGACAAAGCTGTGATTTGTGACACCTCAGGGATGAGAAAGGGCTGATAAACTCGAATCAACAACCCTCACTACTTTATTGCATTTTGGAACATGTGGTTGGAAGTGTTACTTGGATCAGTAACTGTATTTGTTGTATCATTATTACTATTTAAAAATGGAATCTTACACTATTTGTTACAGTAAATAGTGACAAGTTGACTTATTATGTTACTGAAAGCTGTGGACCTGAAAAATGATCTTTGCAAATTTTAAAAAGTTGCAATGTTCAACGTGTGTTCAAACATTTGTTTTTACATCCAGCTCTTTCATTTGAGGTGGTGTTTTATTCAAGTCCACCATTCCTTCTGTTTTAGCTCAGTTTCTGCTCTCTGTCTTCTTTTGAGGGAAATATCTTCTCTTTAGCCACAAATGCTCCACTGGGTTCACTGACTGTGTCCGCCTGCTGTGAACAGTGAAGGTGTCGTCCAAACTCACTCTAACACCGTGGAAAGGCGCAGTTTCAGATGAATAAGACAATGAAAAGTGTTGAGAGGCAAGAAATTCACTTTAGAGGACTCTTCAGCAGATCTTTTTGCCATCAAATTCCTCCTCAGAACGGCGTCCAGTTTGACCCAGAGACAGTACCTGACTCGAACATCCACAAATCCTCAAATCCAGCTTCAGCTTGGACACACTTCCCTTCTCTGACGTGCCTCCAACACTCTGAACAGGAGATCGTGCAGGAAAGCTGAGAGCGTCTTTAAAATGACAAACTTACTTACTACACGTGTCCCTACAGTCAGCCAGTGGGTTGATTTCTGACAACCGTTCAATCTGTGGCGTCCACAGATGGGAGCAATCGAAATCTGCTGTTTTTAACATTTTTTTTTTCTTGTGGTCGTTTCTGGACGTTCCTTCAAAGGAGACACTGAATGCAGCAGGGCTCAGTGTTGGCGTAATGACAGGAAGAGGGTCTTTGCAGTGCGGTTTTGCAGACGTGGAGATGTAGGCGGGGACAGACACAGCTGCTGAAGCTTTGAGAAGACACAGCTTAGGAACAGCAGGTGCATCCAAGGCAGGAATAAGATGCACGACTGCAAGCTACATGTTAAAAACTACCCTCCCACAGAATATTTGATTATTTGTGCCCACATAGTGATGACAATATTCAGTAATATTATGTGCACTGACCCAGTCCAGCCACCAAGATCTGCTCTGTATCAAAGTCGCTAAGATTCCTACACATGCATATTTTTCTGCTTCCAATTATTCAGCTTCCTTCCACGTGTTACTATTAACGGGACCTATGGAAACTTTTCACACAGCCTTTATTTCGAACAAACTCCTCTGGCACTTTGACTTCTTTGCACTTGTTCTTTGCAAAGAAAAAACAACACAACGTGAGATGCTTTGGTTTTATAAATTAGCCCCTTTAGGAATTTGCAATGTTGTGATCACAACAATTAATTCAACAATCCCCTATGAATTATGCAGGACCTTGTAATTTAACAGTGTAGAATCCATCACATCCCCAGCCACAGACAGGCTAAGAGCCACTCACACTTTGGGCTATTTTGAATCTATTAGTGGCCATTTTGTTTTTAGTCATTTGATGTCATTTTGTGGTCGTCCACACATTTTAGATTATTGATCAGTTTTGAGTCGCTGTGTATTTTTGCTTAGCATGAAATAAGAGCTGTGGCCCATGAGCATAGTGACCTTAAGTCTGTTCAGTAATCCATCCATGTCCTCGTGAACTAAATAGTGAGAGACACTGTGATTTTCGCTGTAATTATTTTATTGTGAAAACACCAAACAGGATGAAGGGCAGGTTGTGCTGCTGCAGGACAGACCACTCTCACACTGATGCACGATTTCAGTGAGTTAGCCTGAAAATGGACATACAACAGGAAAGCAAGACACCGTCCCAGGAGGAAGTGAAAGGTATGGAGAGGTTATGTTTGTTGTCATGGTGACATTGACAAAGTTTGACTGCAAATAAATAAATTATCAAATGGTGCCTGTTTGAAGTGGACTTTAGCTGTTCCTCGAGTCATTGCTTTTAAGGCAGGCACACACACGCACACACACACACAGAGCATACATGGCACTCTGTAGAACTGGATGTCCCATAAAAAAAAGCTGCTGATGTTAAAATTCAGTTACACAGCTGATTGAGAACTCATTCCTCAAAGGTCACACAGGCCTTACTGGACGTTACAGCATCCACATACACCATGTGTGGCAGCTGCTGGAAACACTGATGGAGAATGGATGTCAACACAGAGGACAACACAGCGAAGGTAGAAGGCCAACTTAGACCAGGGACAGATTAATGTGAACTAATATGACAAAATCTGTTGCTATGTCATAGACCCAGAAAAAAGGCCTTAATGTGTTTGCAGGACATTTAAAGGTGCACTGTGGAAGATTTATGGCATCCAGCACTTCAAAGATTCTATTATCTGATTTAGATCTGAATATCTTCTGTTTTTAGCTTGAGACAGTCCACAGTGTCCAACAGGTGACATGTCGTCATCTGCATCCAGGGAAAACGTACACGAAACTATTGGTCTTTAGCTGTCACATTGGAATGTGAATATTATTGTTATCTTAAAAAATGCTAAATTTCCTTCTAGAGACATTGTTTGGTTTATCTGTCCTGGGTAATTATAGAAACATGCAACATGGCAGCCTCCATGTAAAAGGGGATCTGCTCAGTATTCTGATAATAAGGGCTAAAGAAACACAACAATTTATATTAATAAATAGGATATTCATGTGTGGGGTGGTCTGAGTTCAAGTCCCAGGAATGACTAAATATTCTATTTGTGCACATAGATGCTGCTTCATCCTACACACTGCACCTTTAAAGGTCCCAACATATTCATCACTGTCGTTCTGTAGACAACATAACATTAATCAAAAACGACATAAAGCTTCTTGGTTAAAAAAATCTCATGAAGCAGCTTGTTTAAAGGACAAGGAGTCAAAGCAATTTTCATAATTTCTGAATAAAATGTTGTTGTTATCAAAAAAGTTCAGATCAGGGCAAAACACAGCAAGACATAAGGGACGAGAAACACAAGCAGTTAGAGAAACAGAGAGTCAACAGTTCAGCCATATTATCCGAACCCTCATTTAAAGTGTGTGTATGTATGTGTAGTGTGGACACAACAACCTGTGCAGCTGCATCAGCATTGTGTACACTTGGCGCCATCTTTTCCGTTGCTCTTTTCCATGATCGTGGCTATGTGGAAAGGTGACATTGTTTATGGCGTACACAAAGTCCTGATTAGTCAGCTGTTTCTCACAGTGGCAGAAGTAGACGTCAGTGGGCACAACACGAGATGAGTCACTGAATGTATCAGAGATGTGGCCGTTTTCACAGCTTTTCAGTACAACACAGGATTATTAGTGAGGCGTCAGCTGAACTGCTTTTTGATTCATCTTCCAAAAGAAGCGTGTTAGATCATCCTGATGTTAAGGCTCGTGTACAACCTGTCTGATTGTCTGACTGCTCTCGTCCAATTACAGCAAGCTGCTTTATGTGAGTGCCAGGAATCACCACTGTTACACCTTTTTCATCTGTTCAGTTTTCACTAAAACATAAGTCGATCTGCGTTCGGGGACGTTTTTCGAGAAGTAAAAAGATTCTGATTCACACACATTAGTGTGAACACAGTGAGGCAGTGGGAGAAACTGTGCGCTTCGTGTCGCGGTGTAATCACATGGCTCTGCAGGTGTTTCTCTGCGGGATATAACAGTGTGTGCACGTAGCAGTGTGTGTGTGTGTGTGTAAATAGGCTAGTAGAGATGTGTGAGGAGTGTGAATAGGATCCTCTTCAACAAAACACATCCAGACAGGTGTCACTGTATATGTAACACATTTAATTAAAACTTGCCTTCGGATGCAACGTGCGTGTCTCTCTATAGAGGAACGAGCGAAAACGTATAGTAGTGAAATTCTTTGTTCTGTGTTGGAATGAAGCTCTGCACATGAAATGAATGGACTTCCTCCTTTGTGCTCTAATGTAATGCGATAAATCCAAAATGTGAACTCAAGCATAAACATGTGGTGCAAGCCATGTTTCATAATTATACTGATACGTTCCAACAGCGGAGTCGCTGAAATGGCACACTGACAACCATCTGTCCTTCAGGCAAATGGTGGAGTTATAGGCTGACCCTCAGAAAAATAAAGAACAGCCACTACGCGTGTGTGTGGCAGTACGGAGGAAAGAAACGAAAGGCACAAACGAGAGGGTCATAAAGTCGTTGTGTTTGTATGTCTTTCTGCGGTTGTGTGAACAATACAATCATTGTGAGGACTTATTGTCCTGTTGTCACTCGTTAAGAGGGCTGAAATTCTGATTTGAATAATGTTTAGGTTAAAGCTGGGGGCAGAGAATGAGTGTATAAGTTAAGGACCAACGTGTGTGTGTTTGTGTGTGACTGTTGTCAGTCCATTCAATGGTCAATTATCAAGCCCGCAGCAATGGTTCTGTAGGCCACCTACTGCCCACAAGCAGGCAGTAGTTTCATTAACATACATACGTGGGACCAGAAATTTGATCATTAATGACACAAGAAATTTAAAAGTCCACACCATGGGGAGGTTGGGGCAGAATCAGTTTGTTTTCAATTGGAAACCAACAGTCACAGTTGTTGCTTTAGTCAGCTGAGCTTTTGTCCATAAATGGAATAAAGTTGTAGCCATAGACATAATAGATGTAGATGAGACTTTGCCCGCTGGCTCATATGTCAAGGCTGTGACTATATTTAACTAAGTTGCCTGCGGATCCAAGACCTGTAATTTATGGAGCTGACCTCTTCATTATGCAGATTAGTTGGTCAACAGCTCTTCATTCCAGATCATGTCATTGTGAAAATATTCTTAGTTTATATAAATACCTATGACAGTGAATAATTCACTTTACATAAGCCTAAAATTGACACGCGACTATCAACAGTTATGGTATTATGATCAGCCTAACGATGAAGATTCTCAGTAACTGTAGACAAAATATTTTTGTGCTACACGTATATCCTAAAGCCTTGAATATGAAAACAACACACTGAAACATGTTGACGTAAGTAAAGGTATATGCTTTTTATGCAGAAAACCAGAGCTCCTTCATTCACTTGCATTAGCTTACAGGTCAGTCTTGCCCTCTCCAGTAGACCAACAGTAGTAAAATATTGCAGCAACAGGCTGAAGCAGCCAGTGCTATGACTATGTGATGATTGAAGCTCTGCATTTGGTATGGTGACCATGACAACTGTGATGCTGCACGATAACCATCTACCTTGTGGCAGGCAGAACAGGGACCTACTAGCCATATGTATGGGCTGTCGAACAGTTTCATAACATCAAATTCTGATATGCAATTAATGAACAACATCCAAAATCGTTAGCTGAGAATCCAGCAGCAGAATAAACTGCACAATACCCTGCATCAGGACAGCAGAAATGTCCGAAATGGAACAGGCAGTGGAGGAGAGGAGGTGAAAGGGCCTGACTTTGTCCATCTGTGCCACGGATATGAGATATGATAATATTCTTTTTTCATATATTGTGTTCAGATTCATCTAAAACAAAACCCGAAGCAAATTCAGAAGGCTTTTCTTTGTCTAAACACGAAGGCACAGCTTACTGTAGCCTAACTGGCTCCTGGCTGTAGCTGCGTATTTAGCATGTTCTGTGTAGTATAGATCTATGTTCCCATGTACCTCTTATTAAATTTATTATTACAGTTTATTATTATTATTAAATGTTAAAGAAAATGCACTTATTTCCCAAAATGATGCATTATCCTCATATAACCCAGCGTTATTGTATACAAAGATTTACCAGAGGAAAACTGTTGCTCACAACTGTCTTTGCCAGGTATCCTGAGACGCATATGTCAAAAGAAGAAACTCAAAATAAAATCTGACACTATTTATGAGTCAAAAAATGGTATTAGAGGAGCTTACTAGTATCCCGAGAGCTACATTCTTTCAGACAAAAACAGGAACACTTTCAGAGCGTAAAACAGGATCAGAACGAGATAAGAGGACACTGTTTCTCAGAAGATACATTTTAGAAAAATCGATAGGAGAAACAATGTGGACAAATGATCTCGTCTTATCTTTGCATAAATAACGAAATTAGGAACACGTCATTTTTAACTAAAAAGTCATTAGATAATTTTTAATTTACTGTGTTCCTTTGAATGGAACAGCAACAATATAGCTCAGTCTAATAAAAGAGGTTTAATAGCAACATAAATGTGCTTGACTTGAATTGAAACACTCTGAAATTGAGGAGTCGGGCAGTGAACAGACCTGGATTTATTCATGGACAAAAGGACTCGGCGTACAGTCGTCTGTTTATATCTGAGTCAGAAAGTCTCTCAGTGCTCGCTGAACTCCCAGTGGGGATTTAATACCAGCTCTGCTTGTTTAAGCAGGCTGCCCTTTTCCTGCAGGGATGGTAGGGATCATCAACACCAAACTGCTTGTTCTTTTTGAGTTTTTTTTCTACAGGAGGCCACTTTTGGAGCAAAGTGAAAAAGGAGAAAATAAAGGAGAGTGGAGGCCTCTTTAATGGCTTGTTTGAGGGCTGAGAGGTCCTTTGTGTATCGTTCCTCTTCCATTCTGGGGCTAAATGAGCAGTTTAGGTTGAGGCCCAGTCAGTGTGTTGCCTGCCTGGGCTGTTACCTTCGGCTGCTGAGTAAGATGCAGCGTGGCGTCGGCAGCAGCAGGAGTGCAAATTGTGCAAGCTGAGCGTGCGCGCGTGTATTTTTGTGCACCCGACCCGAGAGGAGGCCACGCTTAGAATACAGCCATTGTTTCTGCAGGAGCATCAGCATGAGGGCTACAGGCCAGCTCGGGAGCTTTTCTCATTTATTAGAGCCAGATGTGTGTGTAGGGCTCAAACACACGGCAGTTCCTTCATAATGACCCACACACAGCAATGTACACACACTTCAAAAGCTACAGGAGGTGGTTTGTAGCTAAACCATCCACCAAACACTACTGGAAGCTCCCCGCTGAGCCAGACAAGACATTACAAAAGTCGTTTCATTGACGAGTACTAACCATGACGTGTAAAGTCTGTGGAGTTGAATCATGGGATGGGTCTGATATTTATTCTTTGACTTTGATGATGGAGTGGTTTGGAATTTACAAAAAGGTGCAAGACAGGTGTTCTCTCCCTCCCTTTGTCTCCTGTCCCTCTCTCCCGCCTGTTTAATACAATTCACAGCATGATGGAGAGGGCACTTACTATATTAACCTTGACATTTCTTAACATAACTAACACTGATCACATCACACTGTAAGTTATTACCTCTGCTTCTGTCACGTGTGCCGTTAACTGTAGATATATACACCGTGTATCTTCCCGTTTGTTTAGTGACACTGAGCGTGGATCTCCGGGGCTCTTACAGCCATTTTGGCACCAAACAGGAAGTAACCAGAAATCTCTGATCCTGTCCGACACAGAAGGACAAGGCCATTGGCTTAAATGTTAACACAGACCCTTCAGAAGTGAAAACGCTGTTTTGCATTGATGATGTATTGGAGTCAAGCTGTGAAGAAAGAAAACAACGTGACAAAAACACAATTCTTACAGTTCAACTTTAAAAATCTCTTAAAATGTTCTTCATCCCAGGAAAACAAAATATTACATCTCTCTCTATTATTTTAATCAACAAAGCAAATTAAATAATCGTTTGTTATTGCTGCTCGCAGCAATGCTTCAATAGACAATAAAAACAAAACTAAGCATAATAAGACCAAAGCTTAATTTTAATAATTGAAAGACGTGTTTGGTCATTGGAGCAGGGGCTTCCCGGGCATGACTCCCCTGACTGAGTCCACAGACATGCCCTGGCTGAGCAGGATTACGAGATCCAGTGCCTTTTACCCATTCACAACTGCAAAGGTGGTTTCTTTTTGTTCAGTGGCGCTCACAACTTGTGTGTGCACAGCTTGTTTGCCGTAATCTCACTGAGGTGACAGGTGTCCAATGACAGAACTTGTTTGGTTCATACTGTTGGCCGAACACCACGCCAACATAGTTAAAGCTGTAGAGGTCTTGAGAGTGAAGTGAGTAGCCAACCGTTAAAGGGCATCCTTGATGTGGCGATGAGCCCATTTCTTTCTAAAATGTATGAATTTAATGAGGGGAAGGGTGATGGGTGCTGACAGCACGGCAGAGGACATCAATTGTGTTTTACAATTTGACGGAGTCTCTCTATTGATTGGGAGAAGAGGGAGATAAATTTAGCTTCCACGATGCATGTGGGGTCAGGGCGCGTGCGAGGCAGCTGTTTGTTTTGCAGAATCTGAAGCAGCCTAATTTGTCAGCAGTTTGTTTTAAACATGAAGGGAACATCATCAGGGGAAACCCTCTTCAAGTTTGTCCTCTGGAGATAAGTTCCCTTTTTTAAACCACCTTGAAGACCTGCTTCACCGACACACTTTAGTCTTTGCATGTGTTTGGTCCATTTCACCCACATTCTTGTTCAATCACTGTTCTCTGTGTCACCCAGAGTTGATCGAACATCCTCCCATGTATGGCCATACAAGCATGCATTACTTTTCTTTCTTTCAGCATCTCTTGTATGTCTAATTCAGGCCCTGAGCCTGCAAAGTATGAGATCAGTTTTTTTTAAATCAAGTTTGCATCCAAATAATTCTGTCCTTCGGTCAATTTGTTGCCTCCCTATAAATGAGGCAGCGATTCCCATGAATCCCAGCTCCGTCCTCCATTAGTCCAGCCGGAGGTAGCTAGGTGTGGAGTAGTTGAACATGAGGAAGTCTAACTTGTAAAGCTGGTACAGCTGGGCCTGCTGTTGACTGCTGATATTGCTAAAGAACTGGGCTGTCATGACATCCGTGGTACGAGTGGACTTAGCGTAGCTTGGGAAGCGCAGCGAGTCGCCAACGCCCACTAACCGCAGCAAATAGTTTGCATCCTCCTCCAGTGTCTCATACTTGCCCACCAGGTCATAGTGGATGTGACATGGGTGGCAAAGCTGGTAAACGGTCTGCCAGTGCTCGTTGAGTGGGCCATCACGCTGTGTGGCTGGATCCACAAGGTACTCGGCGAATTCCTTGAATTTGACATCAGCGCCGCTGAGCAGGGCGTCTTGTGTGGCGTTCTTGCGGTAGCGCCGAACTATGCGGGTGCCAAAGCGTTTGTGGAAGGAGGAGTTGTACTTGAGGGTAAACTTGTTGCGATATGCAGAGACCAGCCTCTCAAAAGGCTCACGGACAAAGAGGAACTTGAGGTAGTTTTTGAGGCGGTGGTTGATCTCAGCAATGCTGTACTGGTTCAAAGTCTTCAGGTTGGAGGGAACATGGGCTTCATTTGAGGGGATTTCCATTGGGTCACTGTGGAAGTGAAGCGATAGGGCAATGAGGAAACGGCAAAAAAAAAAAAAAAGTATGCAGAGATGTACCTACAAACCATGTCCTGTGCAATTTTCATTCTATGTAAAGCTTTGGAAGCAATCACAATCCTTTTCCCCCTCACTCCCTATTGAGACATCTAGCTCAAAGAACCCTGTCGCTGTCAAATGCTGTCAAAGTCACTTTCATCATTGGGTCTTCTCTGCCCCGTAACTGTTAACCTCTCTTTAAGTATTTTTGCCTTTCAGACCTACGACCGCACAACCAACCTTCTCCACATTGCCCCCTAATCCTGAAAGATGATCCAAGAATGTCAACTACTGTAATTCACATCTAACGTAATCCAAGTCAACTTCTCTGTCCTGGCTTCCTCCACACACCAGGGGATTTCTTCTACCACCCACTTTTATTGACCAACATTGACCAACATCTAATCTCTCTTTTTTGTGTTCACTTATAAAATGTTCTTATACATATTCTATTGACCTGTCCTTACTGAAATGTCAAAGTAATGATTGGCCCCTCACAGCAGTAGTACACGTACCTGTATTTGCCTCGTCCTGTGAGCACCATCATGACACGTTTCCAGTTGGTACATGCCACCTTGGGGACATAGCAGTAGATAAGCTCATGGTCCTCGTCCACCACGAGGTGTTTGAGGTCCCAGGTGTCAGGACTCGTCGCTTGTGGCTGGATGCGCTGTAAACTCGACAGGCATCCACCACCTGATCCCTCCTGGCTTGGTGCAGGACAGCCATTCCTGACAACTCCGGCTATAGGGAAGGTGGGAGAGAAAGAGTTATGGCTGTTAGAATAAAATAAGTTCACAGGAGGTGATTTTTGAAAAACAACAGCTTATCTGTTGCTTAATCAGCGCAACTGTATTAACCATAGGAGCTGCTAGTGATGCAGTTTGTTCCTTTATTTAATTTGTGTACAGTGAAAAGTGGTGAAATGAAATGAGGGAGGACAGAAGTCAATTGACAACAAAGGTACCAGGGGCCAGACTATGATGAGCATCTTAACTCCAAAGTAACCAGGATGACCCTTATTAATCATTATTAATAGATGCACTTGCACTCTAGTGCTTTGGTAGCTAAATCCTCCATTGCCTCCTAAATCCTGAGGCAACTGGACTTTTTTGTACCTGAAAATGCTGATGACAATGCCAATAGAGTAAAGATGATAGGCAAACAGTGACAATTTTGAAGAATTTAATTGTAAATAAATCTAAATTTAAATCTAAATATCAAAATAGTATAGAGATAAATACAAATGACATATAGCCATTGAAGGACGATACGGGTCTAGACAAGTCTTGTAGCTTGTTGGCTAAACCAAAGTTGACTATAAGAGTCTGTGTTACAAAATCAAAGAGTTTTATTGATGTAAGTTTTATTGAAAATATCGTCACATAATTTGCTAAATTTAGTCAGTATATATTCCATATGTGTCACTGTATAATTTCCTTTATAACACTAAACCAAGACAGATGAGAGATAGACAGAAAGATGGGCAGGCAGATATTGAGTGTTATTAATCTTATTATCGTACTCATCTCTTTACTGACTCTATCTTTCTCCTTTCGTGAGCTGCTCCACAGACTGATAGAGATTAATCCATGGGCAGAGAGGAAAATAATCATATTGAAGGGTATAACAGATAACAGAAGATTCAGTGAGCTTTCATTCATCTGTGGCATTTTTCATATTCAGAGTGATGCTTGGGATGAGGTGGGCCTTGGTTAGGAGGGAGACGAGGAGCACGGGGAGGAATGAAGAAAGGCTAAGGCAGAGAGCAGCTTCAGGGCTTGCATTTGCAGGGCAAGAATGTTTTTTTCATGTCTCCTGATCATTTTTCCTTCAGGTGTGAATTCCCCTTCAGGGCGCTGCCCAGGTTTCCCTCGTGGAATCTAAGCTGATTGTACTGTTGTCTGCATCTTTGCCGCTCCTTTCAGTGCTACACTGGTACAGGACTGAGAGGCAGCAAGCGTTGCTGACACGTAGTGTTAAGATAACTCTAGGCCCACCACAAAGCAATCTGTTTGCAGGCAGTTTGAGTAAAGGGGTTTGTATGAATTTCTCTTTAAAATCTCCCTCCAAATGTGCCTCACAAGTTAGCAATTCGTCATATGCGGAGCTCTTCGCAAGAACACAGGAGGAAACCTATCCTACGATCACATACAAAAGAACCTATTTGATGTTTTCCACAGCTGTTTGACTGATCTGACAAGACAATTATGTTCACAGCATATAAAAGTTGTTCACAAATGTCACATATCCTGTTCCCAAATGAAAAATAAACCATGTGCTCAACATCTGCTTTTAGATTGTGCATGATCCCCATCACACACGTGAAGGTATCTTGTCACCGCTTTATGAACATGTTCGCATATGTTGGTGCTTAAAACAATACAACTCATTTACAGTACACAAGAACATGTAGACAATTTCTTATCCTGAGACAACAATATAAGATTGACTTTTTTCTTTATTTTTAATAGGAAATACGAAATGCACAATTCGCTAAAGAACTTTCAGTTTCCAATCTGACGTCCTTTTTATTTTTATATTGATCTCACAAACCTTCCCTGTCATAACGACTGACCTTTTAAAACATTTTATTCTTTACAAGGCGTAAAATGCTTTATGAACATCTCTGCTCAACACCTAGGCCTGGTTTCGTATCCCTCCAACATCTCTCTCCTCTCTGTGTGCTCCCCACACACGAGATATGACGGCTTTGCGAACAGTAAGTCTGATGAGGAAAAGATCTCTTTTTTTATTTACTGAAAGACATCAAGCTACGATTCACACAAATGTTGCAGCGAGCATGTGGCAGCCCCTCTCAGTGGAGGACAAATGCTGTAATTAACAAGACTCAAAGAAACAAGCGATAGAATCTTGTCATCTCCTACTCTGCCTCACTTTTCCCAGTCCTTATCTCTCTGCTATCCACTGGATTACTTCCTGCCATTTTATCTCCTCTTTGAGCTGTGCACACTAGTTTCTTGTATGGTCTCGATGAAAGAGGGAAGGATGAGAGGGAGTGAGAGGCTGAGGCGATGAGATAGGTGATGTGTGGACAGAGTCTGAGGAGAAACTGTGATGGAGGTCACTGACCTCTGGCCGTGTCAAGTAGTTCCCATGGGAGATCAGAAACCATTACTCGCCTATTTGCATGCATATTCCCACCTAAATGCCCCGTGGACATGAACTGGTGGGTCAGCATCAGATAGGAGCTAGCCAAAGTCATAAACCACAGCTATAACCGTGGTTAAAAGTGAGCGGCTTCACATTATATGGTCAATTTAGTTTGATCTCTTCAGATTGGCCAAGGTCCCAGAAGGGCCTCAAAACTTTAGCTCAGCAGTTTCTCTGTGCAGCTGCACTTTATGAAGAATTACTGTAGCCTCGCAGAGCACTAATATGACATATTAATTGAGAGATGAGGGTGTCAGTGTTTGTGAAATTGTGCACTGTTTCATAGCGAATATCTGGCAAAATTGACCGACCATGAAGCGACTGTCATCAGCATATATGCAAAGAGCAATTTTCAAACGCTAGGCCTGTTGTGCATCCACAATGACACTGTTATTGTGTTTGCCGTATTCTTCATTTCCACACTGAATTTTCTTCTAAACATTCCTATGAGTTTGAAGCCTTCCAGAGCTCCCCCCTGATAATCTCTTTAATGGTTAATGAAAGCATGTAAGGAGGAGTTGTGTATCTACGTGTATTTAAAACCCTGAGACTGAGTTACTAACTTATCAAAAGGCATGCTGCTTCCTCAGGAGCCCCGGGAAGAAAGTGTAATATGTTGTAATATGTTCTATCCTGTCAAGCAGATTCTTCTTAACTAATTAGGTGGTTTGCAGATACACATTCTTCATTTGTCTGATGATCCTACTATAATCCTACTAAATCCCACTGTCTATACCCACCATGAAATACAGCTTGATCTACAGTATTGGGCAGCTTTGCATTTAGTGGCATCACCAGGTCCCAAATCTGACATGTATTCAATTTAATTTAGTTGAGAGTGCCTTGAGATGACTTTGTTGTAAACTGGCACTATATAAATAAGGTTGAATTGAAAAACTGAATTGAAAATTCAATTAAAGCTTATTTATATAGCACAAATTCACAAAAAAGTAATCTCAGGACACTTTAGATAAAAAAAGACTATACACATATTTACTGGTTTATGGCTTTCTCAGCAGTGTTGTATTTAATCCTAATTAGCAAACATTAGCGCGATAACAACCTAAACTCAGATTGTCTTTATGGTGAACAGTTTTTCATGCTAGCAACTGTGACGATGTTATCATACTGACATTAGCATTAGCCCAGCTGTGTCCAAGTCGCTCCCTACTCCCTATATAATGTTCACTATATAACATGCCCAAAAAGTCATCTGACATTTTGGACACGTATTAATCTTTGCCATGTTGTCACTAACAGCTGTTTGAGTCTAAAATGGGAAGTGATGCATTGTGGGATACTTCGAGGGCACTGCAGATTAGATGGATTTATATACTCAGCATTCGGACACTACTACATGCTATAAAGTGAATTTACAGCCAACATTTTACAAATGTTATATGAAGAAGGACGAGTATATTTGGTAGAATTAGTGAATGTTATCTTAAACACACCAGGTAGTGCACTTCAATGTTCTCTTCTTAAAGCTGAACACACTGCTGAGGTGCAAAGGAGCATCAGTCCAACAGCAAATATTTTCCTTTCAGCCCTAATAACTTAATCCAGTCTTCAGATCCAGCTATAGATCAAAAGTCTGATGAAAATCTATCTGCACAAAGCTGCACTGGCACTTTGAATTAGCATACATATGGAACCATCTTTTTTATCAATAATGTATTCCTTAGAACTTCTGAATATGTTTTAAATAGTTTTGGAGAGAAAATGGGGTGTTAATGCATCACGATTTGAAGCCTAGGGATTCTGCCGAACGTTAGAATGGTCGAGAGGCTGCCTGAACCGTCCCCACCTCTGAGGAAATAAAGATATCTGCTGCCCATCACAACTTAAACGCTGCAGGAGTCGATGCTGCTAATTTGATATTTCCTCGGAAACGTTGATGTGGTGCAGCTTCTAGTACGTACAGTTCCTCTGGGTCTGGAAGACTTCAATGTGTCTGGAAAGAGGTGAAATACCGCAAAGAGCTGGTGTGTAGGAGAACCGTGGAATTTTCGCCCGTACAAATTGAATAAAGGCAAAGCCGAGTGCCGCAGCACAACGTCTCCATACACGTGTCTGATGTTTGTCTCCTGAAAGCAGATGCATCTGCTGTTATCAGCTTCTCTCTCGTCTCTCAAGCTGTGAAGTCGTCTGAATACAGACCAACAAGATTTATCAAAGCACCCATCTCAGTGACACACACACACACACATGCATCTCTCAGTGCCCTTATAATGACACCAACAATAACCGTCACCGCTAAAGGCCTGACACCAAAACCTTCCACTAACCTCCTGGACTCATAAAACTAAGTCTTAACCCCCCAAAAGGTGCGAAGATCAACGATATGTTCTAACAGGGATGGTTTTGAGCCCAAAAACGTCATGTACACCCTCACACACACACACACATACACACACACACAGAACACTAAAGGCAGTCTGTCTCTGACTCTACTTACAGACTGGCATTCATTGCAGACAGGAATAAAGCTACTAGTGTACCAAACACACACACACACACACACACACACACACCTGATTTTCTGCTGCATAATGCTTCACCTGACTCTCAGCAGAAAGCTACAAGACGAGGCCCTTCTATAAAACCTTGACAATGGTGACAGTTTATGAGGCGAAGTCATCCTTTCCACTGAGGCAGGCAGCACATTAACTTTCCATAAAGTCTTTTATGAGAAGTGGGACCAGCAGAGGGAGTCTGGGCACGTCACTCGGGTGCCCCTGCTGCTGACCACCTGCACCCAAGGCGACACGGAAAAGACCAGAGGAAATGTTTCTTTACCTTTATTTATCCAGGGGAAGGACTGAGAACGCACGCTCTGTTTCTGCAACAGCCTGCTTCATATTCATGCAGCTGCACAGTCGTACCTGGAAAAAGCTGCTTACGGCAACACAAATGTACCGAAGGAGGGTCGAGGGGTAAATATATTCATCAAAGGCACCTCAGTGCCACATAATGGAAACTGCAAGGGATAATAACGGGGCTACTGTTACATTTTCATTTAAAAAGTGCAACAATTTTATTAAAAACGCTGTAACAAGTTTATACAAAGTAAACTATGCTTTTACCTATTGCACAGCCTTAACCTGGGTCTCATAGTCTGTAATTCATGAACAACCTTAATCAAAACATTGTCTGTAACACTTCAATATATTTCATAATTAAATAAAGGGCAATTTCAAACATTTTAATCTTCCACATCTATCCTTTGGGGAACACATGTATATAATTATAATTACACACCTTCTGCTGTCTTCCCCATATTGAAATATTTCTTTAGCTTCAAGCTGACAAATTCCATTAAAAGACATCAACTCCTCCAGATGACTTCATCTGTCGCTCTGCTGAAAGCAGTTTTTCAAAAATGACATTAGAGCTCAACTACATTCAAACCAAGCCCCATTTGGACCCCGAGCTCACATACAGTCTCACGGCCAATACAACGTCTGCTGGTATTGAAAGCAGCAATCTTAACACCCGCAAAACATTTAGAAAGACGACAACAAAGGAAAACAACTTTAAAGGATTAAATCTCATGATTCATGGTTTTTGTGCCGTGCTTTATGATGCTTGTTACATAAGCGCGCTGCAGGGAGCCAGTGAATAAACACTGTGCGAATGCCAGAGGACTAAAAGCACCGGGCTTCCCTGCAGGAGTTTGCGAAGCCAACACGCACACACATTTGGCTTTGTCACTGAGTGGGTGTTTTAAATTTCCTAGAGACTTTCTTAACCCTAGCTGTCACCCTAACCTTAAACCAAGTCACTGCTCTTAAAACACACACACACAATAATCTGGCTAACTGCTCATGCCCTTCTTTTTAAGTAAAATCGAATAGACGAGAAGCCTATTTGCCTATTAAACATATGATGGAAAAATGGATATTATTTTAGTCCAAACACTTATTTGTAAGCTGTTCTGACTTGCAGGGCCCTCACCTCACCCTAAGGACCACCCTAACAGATTATCACCAGAATTTTTGTGCTCACTGACAGTCTATTTTATGCTTGTTGAAAGTGACAGAGGTATTACTGTGTGGGCAATGGATCATTTATTGTTAGCCTTAAGGTAATTTACAGAACAAGACGTGAACAGGAATTTTCTTGAACAGCTACAGTCTTGCTTTGAAAAAACAACACAGTGCGAGAAGTATAATGACTTTGAAGACGTATTCGACTCTCTAATTTAGGTGTGTCCTTGAACGCACCACCTGCCAATTGAAAATCTATCCATCTCTGCATAATAAAACTGTGATGAAAAATCCCACGGAATGGTTTGAACACGGCTTCCCAAGCTACAGTTGTGCACTTAAACACACTTATCGCGCAATCACGTAAACACAGAACAACACGAGGTTTGCTGAAGTGCGCTGTGGTCATTTCAGGTGAAATATCCAGGATATGTGACACCTGGGTAAGCCCGACTCTGCCTGTCCCACGGTCACATTAGACCTGTAATCTGAGCCCAGAAACGTCACGGGGGAAAGTTAGCCCGCCTGGGACCAGAACCTAATCGAGATAAACACGGCATTATCATTTGAATGGTGCTGTGAAAACCAGGACAGAGGAAAAACAAACAGCGTCACCAATGTTGTAGCTGAACACTACATAATGAACGTGTTCAATATTTGTATGTGTATATTAATGTTTGTGTGTGCACATAAAATTACATAAAGTGCGTGTGTGTCAGTATACCTCAAAGAGAAAAGTGGGGGTATAATTATAGCACCACAGACAAGATAATCACAAACTGCTGTAACTTTCCCTCTGAGGCCATCAAAGTTTCCCTCCTCAATCATGATCACATGGTGTGTTTCAGCCCTCGGGGAGAGCAAATCTGAGAGGAGGAGAAGAAGGTTTCATTTGCTCACGCATCACTGTACTCTGCTTTTAAATGTGGACGTGGAAAGTTCACAGATCGTCACCCCCCAAAACGGCGCCATGAAACCTTCAAGCCTTCATTAACTAGATATCACGTCTTATAATCTCAGACACTAAACATCAGCTTGCTGAGAGACCGATCCTTTAAAATAATTTATAAAACGTTAGAATTATTTAGCAAAAGCCAATTATTTCAGCCTGAAGTTTGTTGCAGTGATGTTGGGGTTTGGGTATCAGTGCAGTGGTTTGGTGCCACACACAGCATGTTTCACGATGAGTAAAAACCTTGGAAAAAATTGATTTTTTACAGGAAAAAATATTTGGACGTTTTGCTAAAAATAAAAAGGTAGCGACAGCTTTTGAAGCAGCGAGAGGTGGAGCCTGATTTCACAGCTTGGAACCACTGCAGCTACAGATGATTCAAATAATGAATGAAGTCACAGCTGCTGTGCCACATGTGAAAACTGTTCACACGCGTCACATCAATTCTGCTGCTGTTTGTCAGTCATAGCTATTAAATAAAGTCAAAGAAAAGAAACTGTTCTACCTTTAATTTGTCATTGTCAGTGACAAAGTGTGTCTGAAAATATCAATGTTTGGGAGAAGACACAAGTTTCCAGCAGTGTGATGCTGAAGGAGACAGAACTGACATCCACGTCAAAGCCTGACAGAGTGTAGTTGGATCTGGGCTAATTTATTGTCAGAGCTCGTTGGCTGACAGCACCCCGGGGAGAACCAGAGTTAATTGCAAAGGTTTGCTTTTAACAGAATTCGGTAGTGATGTGATAGATGTGTGGTTATTCAGCTATCACAATTAAGACTACTATAATATACAGTATCATGTGAAATAAATTCACTTTGACAACTCTCTTATGTTTTTCCTTCTTGTTTTATTCTTTTCTCTGTTCATTTGAAACTTGAAGGAATGTTGCCAGCTGACTCTATGAATTCAACGAAGGATTTACCTGATGCATTAGGTTGCCTATCTCTGCACCAAGTGATAGGCTGGACATTTTGAAAACAATTTAAAAGGCTTTAAGCTCAAATTTAAATACACTTTTGGAAATAATAAACTACAAAATAATAGGTTTGCAATGTTTTAGTTAAGTGTTTTGTCAGTGTCACAAATGTCAAATACCTAACTTACAATTTCTAACTCCAAATAGTTATAGATAAATAATTATAAACAGTTGGGGAGTGGTAAAAAATAATTTTTGGAGACATATAACTGCCTGGTTGCCAATCCTAAAAAAACCTATAACAAAATTTCATCTATTGATAATAATAGTAATTAATTTCAGCCTCAGATTTGGTCAGTTTTCCTTGTTCTGAAAGCCCATCACATTGTCACTCTGCCACCTGCGGTGGTCAAGATTCTGGGGGTGGCCAGTACATACAAAGGCCACAGCTTTGGACAACACAACTGGAGCAGCATGCAAAATGAAAAAGAACAAACAATGTGATTATATGTTACTGTACGGGGGTTCCCCTGCTGAGCCATGGGGCCTCAGGGACACTGTCCTTCTGTCAAATACAACAGATTTGTGCTGTTTCTCCCTCTCTGTCTCTTTGGAGCTGTGTGTCTCCCAGTGCACATCTACTGGTCCTACCAACCTGCCCAATGTTTTCCACTCACCTCTGAAAAACATGATTTGTAGCAATTCTTAATGTGACTATTGCGTGTGTGTATTTTTTCCTTCTTTGCCTCTGTAACTGTTTCCAGGGGCATTTCATCAGCGTTTGGCTTTACAAGAAAACAGTTTGTTGTAAACTCCAAGGAACAATCTCTCTTGCAGAAAGAAAGCAGATTTTAGATAAATGTCAACACGGAATCCTAAGGAAAATAAATTTGATCTAAATTTAAACCTTCAAAAAAATCAATGAGAATTGGTAACAAAACCAATCAGCCTAACGTCTCCAAACAAAGCTGGACTGGAGCTCTGCGTGTTGCTATTTCACGATTTTGAGAATACAGGCGTATAATGTCAGGATCGTGAAACAATTTCCCTTTGATTATGATGAAACTGAAAACCCACGTTCTCTGTGGCCTCCTGCACCGCACAGCCTCTTCTCTCTGCACAGTTTATCTTCTCAGCCAGCAAAACAGAGCACTCATCTCCTCTAAATCCCCTTGTCTCTTTCCTTTCACCACCTTTCTTCAGGCCTGTTCATATACAGCCCCCAGAGATAGACAGAGACAAAAAACAGTAAAGCCTCCTCCTCTAAATCCCTTTGTCTTTACACCCAGAATGACTTACCCAGCTTCCCACTCTCACACATACACACACATCTTAAACCCATATGCTCTCTGCTCTGATGGGTTTTGCAGCACAGCAACACTCAGACAGCTGCTTTGGCATCTTTGCTGCGGGTTAAAGGTGGGACGGTTCTTTCAAGTCCACGCCAGCCTTTGCTGCTGTGTTCCTGCATAATCCAATTCCAGAGAGGGTAGGAGAGGAAGTGTGAGAACACACACACACACACACACACACAAAATAATGTGAAGGGATTGCGGGGGTATCTGCAGCTGGTGAAACAATCCAGGCAGGTATTTTTCAGTGACACGTGCAGCCACTTCCCTTCCTTCACTCAATACATTAATTTATGAAAGGCGAAAATGACCTCTCTGCACAACATAAATAATTGTTTATTTCAAATGATCTCCAATGAGCCACTTCAGTCAGGACTGATGAGCATTCCCACAGGGCTGCAACTGATCGAAAGAATGAAACCGCAGATGTTCACAGGGACATTTAGAAAAAGCTCCATTGAAGCAATCCAGTAAAAGTATCCCCATGTCTCTGCAGGAAAGACAGGAAGTCCAACTGCGCCTTGAGACTCATTGGGAGACAGAGTTACTGTTATGAAGCTTAATATAGCACAGCTATCAGCAGGCGGACACGTTGTTTTTACTGGCACGCAGGAGACAGGAATCTCTGAGTTCATGTGCAGCAGCATGTCTCCATCAACGTTCCTGTATGTTACCTGCAGATCTGACAAAGAGACAGAAACACTTGAGGAAACGGTGAAAAAAGTGGGCCGTCAAAGAGATAACCATTCGTCAATCAACACTGGCACCTCTCTCTAACTTTACCCAAGCATTTTTCCATTTCCTGAGCTCACTTTCATTCTAAACTACTTAATTGGTCCTCACATTCGGCTTACGTCCCACTATGGGACTGTGCACATCCTTCCCAGCAGCCTCAGCTCTGTGACTGGGTGATGTTGGTGTCTACATGCCTCTGTGAGCCAGCCTGTGATTACTGAAAAGAAGAGGAAAACACTTCCACAAAGATAGATAGTTATTACTACGTGAGAAAACCATGTTTGTGTAGCTGCATTTATCCAACCATGTGTGTGCTTATATAAAGTTATTCTCCCAACACCTTTATTCCCTTTGGCAAAGGAGCTAATTTTGATTTGAATTCCGATTCAAATACTTTGGAAGGAAGTCACAGAAGATGCAGTAGAGAGAGCGGGGGGTTGAGATTCAAAGGAAAAGGATAATTAAAAGGCTGTTAGAGAAGGGAGGTGACAGACGTTAAGGAGACTTTTATTTGGATAAGGCACTGCATTAAAAAGAACGTAGCACTCGCTGATTTTACTGCTCTGTTCTTTTCTCTCTCCACTTTCCACTCACCCCAACCGGTCAAGGCAGATGTCCGCCCACCCTGAGCCTGGTTCTGCTGGAGGTTTCTTCCGGTAAAGGGAGTTTTTCCTCTCCACTGTTGCCTATAGCTGCTCAGGGGGGATTTGTTGGGTCTTCTCCAAATGTCTCTATAGTCTTGACTTTATTACTAAAAAATGCCTTGAGATGATGACGTTGTGAATTGGCGCTATATAAATAAAGTTGAATTAAATTGAACTGATTGTCAGATATGTCCCCATTCTGTGCCACTTTCCAAGTACAAATATTTTTTTGTTACTTTGTTGATACTTTGTTTGAGTGCTTGCCGATACTGAGTACCACTACGATTACTCACTATGCTTAACTAACTCCTGGAGGAGCAACCTCCAAGCTGGAGGAGCATGATTTGAGCTAGACAAATGAAGCTGAGTTGGTTGAGCTGAGGAATTTATATGTATGTATCTTAAACAAAGTCCTATTTAAGGAACCTATAGGAGAGATACACTGTGTTTAATGTTCAAGAATTCTGCACAACCTTTCTGTATGTACAAAGAATTTTTATTTTGAAGTACACCCTGTACTGTCCAGGAATGGATGTGTGTTTACAGTGAAAACACAGCACCGGGGGTTGCAATAGTTCCAGTCAGGATTCTACAACTGTTATTATGACAATTAACTACAACAGCAAATGATGATCAAGGTAAATGGGCAAAACCTGAAGTTCATGTTCCAACTAATCCACCATGAACACAGCACCTCCATGTACAAAGTTGTGTTGTTGGAAAAAGTTGAATTACATCTAACTTTTCTCAACGTAAAAATGCCTCGTTTTAGCGGTGCCCCTGTGGTGCTGACCCCTGCTGCGCACACCCTCTCCCATTTTAATGGATAGGAGAGTGAAGGGCTGCTTTTCTTCCACACAGTGCCAACACAGCCCGTACTAGCAGACTGTACTTCCCACGTCAGTCTTGTTTGTGTCTTCTCCACGTATTCTGGTTTCTACAGTCCAGAGACACACAGGTGAACTGGTGACTCTTAAGTTGTGCTTCATGTGAGTGTGATGGATTGTCTGTCTCTGTATGTCAGCTCGGAGATACGCTGGCGACCTGTCCAGGTTGTACTGGCCATTTGCCCAATAAAAACTGGGATTGGCTCCAGCCCCCCTTAACAGGATAAGCAGTTAAGATGATGGATGGATGAATCTTATTTCTTTGAGCCGCACAGAAATAGAAATGTACAATCTGACAGTGCCTTACATGTTTGTGTTCAACATAATTATTTCTTGACAGTTTATCCATCTGTTCTGCAGCTATGGCGCGGGCTGCCAGATATGATCAGTGAACACGTGAGCAGACAGGTGTCCTGACAGTGTCAAACCCAGCAGCCTCACAGTTACGTCCAGCCTTCAACAACCACCACAGAAAACTGCATCTAACGGATTTATGAGGAAAAGCAGCTCCATCTTCGATGTACTCCTCTGACTTGTACCCCTGCACACCTCATTAGCTTTACACCTCAACACTAAACCAAATCAGAAAGCTAAAGGCAAACACTGGAAAAGCAAAAAATGTCCTAATGCCAAAATATGTCACAAATGTCCTTACTCAGACGAATTAAGCAGTTTTTAACAAAGACACACTAACACAAGAATAGTTCCCTCTTGACCACTGACCCCAATCACCCTCCTAAAGTTTACTCTAGCATTAGAAACACCCTCTGTGCACACAGAAATGTACAAATAGGACTTCACATTAGCGCAAATGTGGAAAAACCCTCCATGGAAAAATTATACACGTTGTAGAATATCTACGTTCACCTGGTCTAATCTTAGCTGCCCAGAAAACCACTTAAAGCTACGTGTACTCTATCTGTTAAATGTGTCCACAGATAAATGGCTAGTAGAGGAAAAAGAAAGTGTAGACAAAAAAATGTGAGAAAGTCATCTGGAGACAGTAAAGGACAGAAGACGCAGAGCACTGGGAATAAAGGCCAGTGGGAGGTGTGAGGGGAGAGACAGGCCAGGCAGAGCTGCAGAAGAAGGAGACAAGACATGGGGAGGTGGCGGATAGTGAGGGGGGGTCGTGATAAGAGGACAGAGCAATCCAATCTGCACCACGCTACTGCTACTATATAAATATATATATATATATATACACACTGTATACAGGTACCTGGGAAAAGGAGCTATTGCAGGATTTAGTTTTGAAAGCTCAAGTGTTTTCTTTATAACCCTGCCAACCCGTTATACAGCGTTAAGACATCCACTGCTTGCAGTTCAGCTTCTTGAAACTAGTAAAATGGTAATCACAGGTAACTTTAAGATGCTTTTTGTCAGAAATATCATGGTATTCAGAAACGTCCTTGTTGATGTAGCCAAGGATACTTTGGAGCAGCTACATTGTTTCAAGGAGTTTCAAGGAGTTTATGAGAAAGAGAAGAGACACTGTGTATACTGCATACACTGTGCTCGTTTATTAATTTATGCCACTATTTACAGTAGGTATAGAAAAAAATCTGTCCCCTTTGGAAGTTTTCGGCTTTAATTTTATGAATTATAATTGATTTAATTTAGCTTTTTTATTTGGACAGATTGTTAAAAAAGATTCAATCAATCAAAATCAGTCAAAAACAGATCTCTACGAACTCACCTCAATTGTCACAAAATATAAAGCTGAAAGTGTGTGACTGCATAATGACACCCCCCATCCCCCGAAATAAATCACATAAATGATCACTGTAATTCACACAGTTATGTAATTATTTAGTTTATGTGGCAGTTAATGCATTTAAAGGACTAAAATATATATCTCTTTATCTGGAAGCTCCAGTTATGGTGAATAAGGATCCTGATCAGATCTAAACCAGGGGTAGTCAATTATGATTTAAGGAGGTCTGGATAGAGAGTACAGGTTTGAACAATAATAAAAAACATTTATATATATTCATTTCCTGTGAAACTCTGGACTCTGCAAGGCCACATACAATAAGAAAGATTAAATAAAATAAAAAGGAGGAACACCTACGCCTCAGTTCATTCCAGATTAAAAGCCCAGTTTTATGTATCAACCTTCAGCTGTTTAGCACGAGCCATTACACACTAACTTACAATTTTGACGCTTTTCTTCCACTTGTCTTCTTATTTCTCTCTTCGTATTTTCTCTCCCTGTCACCGTCACTGCTGCTTTTTCACTTATAATGCATGTGATTGGCTGACATTCTCACCTTGACCAATCTCAGTCTTCATGACACAACTGATGCCAACGAGTACTGGCCAATCAGAGACAGCTAGGATGCCCCTGTTGCTGAGCAGCAGTGTAGAAACAATGTCAGAAGAGAGTGTAATCTCCACCGAAACGGAAGAAAAACTCAACGATTTGTCAGTTCTGGCTCTGGGTCCAGACAGGAGAGAGCCTTGGTCAAAAAGCTCAATTTTGGTCTTATCAGACCTAAGATATGGGCCAGTATGTACCAGCTCCACATGCCAGTGAGCTCAATAGCTCATTCTCATGGAATATTAAGGACTGTGATGTTATTTGGCTTAGGTAGAAAACCACAAAGGTAGAAAAAGATTGTTGGCTGGGTAAAAAAAAAAACATTTTACAAGAATGCTTACTCCTTGTGGGAACCTTTTCTAGCACATTTGAACGTGCAAAGTTGTGAATACGGCTGCCTTTGGAAATTAAATCACACCTTGAGCAGCTTTAATAGTCACCATTAACAGAGGGTGTTCTGCTACTGTAGCTAAGCATCCTAAAACCCCTGTCATCACCATTCTGCCATTCTCCCACTGTGGCTCTTCACTGCAAACCAATAAACCAATAACCATAATGACCAATAAAGCAGAAAATCCATTACAACTGAAAGCCATAATATGCTTTCATTTCATGCAGGCAGCCATGTAGTTAGAGCAACGCTGCCATCATGCTCTTTATTTATAAATTGGGAAATATGAAATGAAGTGAGGGCTCACTGAGACCGCTACAGCAGCAATCATCTCCATGCTTTTCTCGAGGAATACCTGCTGATACTTAACACCGGATATTATTACTTTATTCCTTCCCCTCTGTCCCGAGGGAGTCTTCAGCGAGACATCTGTCCTTGGTTTTCGCTCGTTGTATTTTCCCATTCCTGAAAGATTTATTATAATAATGTGGACATAATGCTTTGGGCCTGTAATATTCCCTGAATGCAAGAGGCAAGATGGATGGACGTTTCACTAATGGGGTCAGCTGGACTGGGACAGTCAGTGTGGACAGGGACACAAATGTCACCTCTAAGTTGACATATAGACATCGGTATTTCTGAATAGGGAAAAAAAGGTCTGAGACAACAGAAATTGGTCTAGCACGCAGGCGGTATACAAACAAATGAAACTGAACTTAAATGGAAGCCAGCTGAGGTCAGCGTCTCACAGCTGGGTGAGGAGGAGTGTACAAACAGGGACAGATGAGGGCCGAGATAGAGCGGCACAAACAGAGCGGCTATGTGAACATGAGCCTCTTACCTGTGTGGGGTTGTAGAGCTCCTGCAGGGCGTTGCGAGACCCTTTCCTACAGCACCCGTCCAGCACAAAGGGGTTCCTCCGCATGACTGCAAAACACATCAGACACTAATAAGAACAGAGGACTTTTGGACCTGGTCATGTGTGTGTGTGTGTGGTTATCTTAGTGTTACGTCTGTTGCCTGAACAGGTCCGACAAAAAAAATGTAGTGAAACAAGCTCGGAGGCACAGCTTGTCTGTGATACGCGATCAGCCTAACCTTTGCAACTCTGGTCTTAAAAATGTGATAGAAGGTCAGCATGGTCACTCTGAGCAGTCTGCAGATGCACAGCGCCTTAAACTACACATGTGATACACTGTGTGCATTGTCAATATTCATGTAAAAGTGCATGAATATTGACTCAAAACAGTTGTCCTCTACAAGTAAAACTTCAGATTATTAATTATTACTTAATTAATTATTACTCAAGTACAAAAGTAAAACTACTACACTAAAAAAGTACGTACAATCCTTGGCCACTGAAGAGGGGTGGCCAAATCACTTTCTTACTTTTATTGTATTATTGTATTATAGTATTCATGTAAATATTTTCATATTTTATTTTTGTTGCGTGCCACGCCTACACCAAGACAAATTCCTAGTACTGTTAAGTGTTCTTAACTGTGCCTGGCAATAAACAGTTTTATGATTCTGATTTCTGATTCTGATTCTCATAATCCACTCCAGTTCAACCTCATAAATAAACACAAAGTTGAATTATCACCTCAAAAAACTGAGAAATTATAACATTGTAAGAGAAGAATTCACGGCAGAGCTGCTGTCTTGGATTGTATTAGATTGTACAAGTGTCCCTAATAAAGTGGCCAATGAGTGCATTTACACTGATTATGATAATAATTTCAAAACATCTAATTGCTAAAAGCTATGAGTCAAACACATAATGATACATCAGCATTGATTAGTTCATCATATTTTTATAATGTGATATTTTTATACTGGAAAAATCAGGCGGTGTAAATGTTTAAATCTGTTCACATCAATCTTTTCATCTTAAACTTAAATGTCTTCTGTGTATACAGGAAACACCAATAAATGAGCGTCTCCGTCCAAGCGTCTGTGTAACACAAGGTTTTTCCACATTCTTGTCTGAGGATTCTTGTCCTGAAATCTGTGACACGCTAAAAGAGTAAAGTTAAAAGAAACAGCAGTATCTATTTGTGTACGACCGACAATCTAATGAACTCCACTTTTCATTTGAAGGAGGAAAAAACTTATTTGTTCTTATAAATATTACATAGCCTCACTTTAACAAAGTTTAGGAATCTTTAACTGCATTTTGGCAATGTATAAATAAATTAACCAAACACTGTATATTTAACCACAGTTACTTATTTTTATTGGTTTTGGTCCCTTTCCCTGGCACATGGTAACAGGAAGAAGAACCCTTTACACAGCTACACTGTTGACATGGCGACTCAGTCTGATGAGGACTTGTCCTCAGAGAGCCCAATCAAGAACATTTTTGTCTCCTTCCTCTAATGGTGGAGAGAAAGGACCTATGATTACAAGAGTCACTCCATCACTGTGCTGTATTGCTGTGACTGATGCAAATGAAATCGAACGTCTTCACGTCTTGCTGTGGACACTTCCTTGAGGCTGCTACTTTGGGAACCATCACTTTAAATGACCAACTGCTGCAAGTAGGAGGCAGAAAGCTACAGGGATAAATAATGAGACCAGTGACTATATGCCAAGGGCGAAGCTATAGTTCACCGTTTGTTTGGCCGGATCTCAGCTCTTTACACAACTCGATACCGAGCAGTGGCTGCTGGCAGCAGCTCACGCGGCCCCCGCCAGCACACTCTCTCCAATTGCTCTGGATGGAAAAGCACTCAAGGACGTCACAGGATTGACAGAAAAGAAAATGAAGCACTAACAAGAAAGCCAGGGATTTGAAGTCCGTTCTTTTATACATCACCTTCCTCCTGTTCATGGATGAGCATCAGTTCTTACCATCAGCAGAACTGATGATGCATGTTCACACTTCTCTGCAGTTCATTTGACATGAAAGATTATACAACAGTATGAACAATAAATGTACTGTGTTTGGAAGTAATCACCCACGTCTGAGCAAATGAAGAGAAAAAAAATTATTTGACAGCAGTTTAAATGAGTGATGAATCTAAAAAACCTTTTTTGGTAGTTCCAGCTCCTAACATCACCCAGGTCGCTGCTTTAACTCTTCTATCAATAAGACTCACTTTCTTGCTGAGTATTTTTAGAAAGAAAACAGAGCCAATTCGTTTTTATTAAACCTAATCTCAGTTTAAAAAACAAAAACAAAAAGAAACCAAAAAAAAAACAAACCCCAAAGCATTTGCTAGAAGTAATTTTCTCCTCTCCGGGACACAAAGTTGTTTTTCTGTAAAGACCTTATAGGACTGGAATAATTTGCCCGAATCTTTACCCACAGGTAATGGACAGGGTCCGCGTCAGAGGGCATTAGCAGTTATTTGTGCAGGCCAACTATTTTAAATTTAGGCTTATTTTATAGAGTAATCAAATTTTTTTGTTTTTAGGTTGAAATTGGCAGAAAGGTATTAATTCTATTGTGTGTTTATTGAGGTTGAGTGGTTAGTGGAGTTGTACTGGAGTGAACGATAAGAACAATTCTTTGGTCACTTTTTTCATTTTAAATGAAGTAATGGATTACATGAAAGGACACAGGTGGTAATGATGTTATGCCAGATTGGTGTATATACAGTATATAATATATATGGTCATTTTATATCTATATGCAAGTAATTCTTGTGTTTTTTCTATTTTTAAAATCATAAATGGAAATGTAAAAACCCATTATGCACATTTGAAAATATCAGTTACTTTTAAATACTGTTTCCAAATCTCTGTGTAAAAAAAGAGTAAGAGGCATAAAAGAACAATGCAATGAGTCAAAACGACCAGAGACAATCAATAAATCCACAAATGGAGTCACTATGACAATAATCACAATCAAAACAGCCACAGAGTCAGTATGTTAACAAGGTATTTCAACATGACAACAGAGTCAGTGTGACCAGAGGTTTGGCATAATACCACAAACAGACTGAAGCAGGGCTAATATGCAACGTCAACTCGAACGGAAGAAATCTGATCACAAGCAGGGGCAAAACGACACAACATTATTGTGCTTTTGTGGGCTGTGTAGGGAGTAGAACAGGATGCAAACGTAAAACCGATAACTCCACGATCCACATTCACTGCTGCACACATGTGCGTGAGTTGATCTGTCTCCTCTGTTTGGCCACGACGCACAGTACGAGCATGAGGAGCATGTTGTAGTTTCACCTTTTTGTTTTTTTCCCTGTGTGTGATCTGTAATCCCTCTATTAGTCCAAAGCAGATCTAGTGACAGAGCCCAGGGGAGCAAGCTGAGTGCTTGTTACTGTAATCAGCCCCAGTAGACAGCTGTGACCTTCAAACACTGAGGGGAGGCTAGAGAGCAGCAAGGGATGCCTTTACAACACACACACACACACACACACACACACACTCACACACATAATTGATAACCTTGCTGCTGTAGTGGGTGCAGCTCTCTCTCTGACTGTGGACAATGCAAACAGGCAATAGCTGGTTACTCGGGGTCTCGGTGCAGTAATGCAATCATGCAATATTTGCTTTTTCAGCTTGATCACAAAGAAAGCCATTTAGCGCCAGCAGGCTGAATTAGCGGAGCAGTGCTGATTAGTGTTTGCTGTGGACACTGGCTTGAGATGGAGCTGCAGCTAATGGGGATTCGGTTACTATGAGATGCTATGAGCGAGTGAGTGCGACTGACTTCTTTGCTTCCCTTAAAGGTTTGCGGAAGGAGGAAACGAACCTCTGCTGGTGCAGCATCATAAGTGCATTAACACTTGTCAGCCACTTTCAAACAACTTGTTTGAAAACATTGCTGAAGTACCGTTTCAATAACTGCCCGATCAGGCAAACTGGCAAAATACAAACTGAAGCTTCACGCTGTTCCTGCTCTCAAACTAGTGGCCTCTTCAGATATCTGCTCTCTTCTCGATCACCCCTCCCCTCCCTACTTCCTGTGGCCCTGCCAACACCTGGCTCACCGTTTGGTGGGAACTTAGCTGTAACCATGGAAACCGTTGCCCTCCATCATCGTCTCACCTGCGCCGGCTGGCGGTACTCCTCGGGTCCGGAATCAGGTAAGGTCATGGGAAAACAGAACCTTTTCATTTTGTCAGTGCTGACAGGTATTGACTAAGTACACACACACACACATACACACACACCCAGCATTGATAATGTGCTCATAGACGTAGAGAATTATTTCAGAAAGTATGAGGCCCGTGTTGTGGAAAGTTAGAGCTATGAGGAGCATGTTCAATTTTTATGTTACAGACAGCAGAGCATATTGAATAATGCAAGACCATGTGTCTTCAGAAGACAAACATGGTGAAATTTAGCAGCAATGCTGTTCCTGGTCCACAGACTGTCACTGGAGCCAGAAAGTCCAACATTTCAGTAAGCGGAGGGATTGAGCCAGCTTCTCTTCTCTCAAGAAGAGAAGCTGGCTCATTTCTCAGCGACGTCCCTACGATCTGAGCGGACCAAACAGACCATGCTGACCTGGGCCATGCAGGAGAACTTTCAAGTCAGTGAGGTAAAAAATGGTCCCACTGAAAAAGAGACTCACACTAAGCAGTTCACATGGTGCCCTGAGGTGGGCTCAGGATGAGAGTACAATGCAACACTGGCCACTATCAGTATGTTTTTAGAATTAGCACTGTGGCCCTGAACTGCTCCTTTAAGTCAAAGTACTCTAGACAGTTTAGTTACGAAAATAAATGAGTGAAAGTTTTTTGGTGAGTCCAGGAACCCACACCCACCCTTTAAATGTCATTTTAGGAACAACAGCAGCGCAGCTGGTTTTTAAAATGCCAGGTGTGGAATGTTTGTGCAGTATTTGACCAATCAGCTATTGGGGTCAGGCCAACCAACAGCTGAACTTCAGAAAGTCCCTTCCAATAAGGGACTCAGGGGTGGAAAGAGACCTATAGACCCCATGGACATCACAGGATCAAGCATTCTGACCAAGACTGGTTCTGATGGGATTTTAACATTATCCAGCACATTAATCAGGACATGTGGTTTTTGTGTGTGGATTTTTATGCCACTTGTGTTTGGAGGTTTTTCAACAGTTCCTGCACAGTGTAGGACAGTTCCCCGTTTGATGGATGGGACCTTAAAGAAACTCGTTCTGCTGTTCACCTGTGGACATTACTACTTTCCATTTGTCTGACTTTGGTCATTTAAGTCTTATCTAAATCTTATTCGGGCAAAAATAGTCAAGTTATTCATGAGACCGCCACTTAATGAGTGGTTCCAGCTCATGTGCACGAAAACTCTGCAGTAAGACTTGCCTCATTTTTATTCAGCCGTTGTTAAGCAACATAATTTGCTAGAAGCACTTAGATGCCATCTCCAATATTAAGACTGAACTTAAAAGAACTCCATTTAGCCCCCCCCCGATCACCTTTCCTCATGCTGTAATACTCTGAGCAGTGCCCCTGCCAACACACACACACACACACACACACACACACACCACACACCATAGACAACAGCACAGAGTCTATTCTGCTTTCACACGCCGCTTTCATCATGCTTAGCAGGAACACTGACATTCCTCCGCCTCCCTCCATCGCGCTGCAGAAAATACTCAGAGGTGCTTCGATTACATCTTTATTCCTGAAAAATGTGAGAGTATAAATCAGACAAGCCTCTGCCCACTAACAATCAGACGAAAGAGGTAAAACGTTTCTCAATAATTTAATGATCCCACAGTGTTTCCCGATGCACAGATCCTCCGAATGAAGCTGTACTGCGCCCAGGAAGGTCAAAAACTGAGTCTGTGTTCATGCTTCACATAAATCATGGACTGAAATGTCTTTGTTAGCATTGAAAGGAAAAAGGACAAAACACTTAGGCCAAAAATGAACATCCCATCCAAATATAATGCCATAAAATATAAGCACAAACTTCCGAGAGCCCAGAACATAGTGGCTGTCAACTGTCTTGCAGATTGTCCATCTCCTCTTACGCTATATTACCCTGTGTTTTGCGTCTGACGAGCTAAAAGAGACTAAACATTGACCTACTGAAGATTCATCAGGTAGGACAGAAACACACAAGAATAAATAATTATCTTTCCCTGTAACCGTCAGTGCTCCGTGTCTCTATAGCAGCATCCAAGTGGAAAACGTTCATTTCTGCAAGTCTGTGGGTGGAATTTAAACGGAAGAACACACTGTACAGCGTGTTTAAGACATCAGCCATACAGGTCCCGCACATGCTCAGTGTGAGCTTGCAACAATCACACACATCTGCTGCAATCAGTCAGTAAGTCCACACAAGGATTTTTTTGTTGCTAATCTTACTGTAGCTTCACAATGCAAGACACACACACACACACACACACAGTCTGACACTAATTATACCTCTGTGGTTGTGTACATCCGTTGCGTTGTTATCATCCTGCACAGAACTGAAGCATGATTGGGATTTAAATGAACATTGCAGTCGGAGCAGAGAAGTAGAGAAACAGGTGATTAGCAATGTTGGCAAAACTTCATTAAACAAAACGCAATGGCAACATGCTGATGGAATGTCTGAGTGTGCACGCGCAGTGTATGTAAAAGCAATCAAGACTCCAGTAATGATGTGATGATGGCCGCGCGTGTGTGTGTGTCTCTTCCTGGTTTGAATGCTTTGTCTAATCTCCTAAACGATGATTACTAACATGAAGATAATATTCAAGCAGCTCCAGCTCACTCGGGCCTCACCTCAGGCTCACAGACCGACAGAGTCAGGAGGAGAGGATGAGAAAATAGTTTAAACAACTCAGCTTCATCTTCAGTCTATACATCTGTCCCTAAGAAACACTCTGAAATAAATACATACATAGCATTACTTTGCACATGAACACCAGTTATCTTTATTAAGAAAGCAGTAGTGTAGAATGCCTAACATATTGGATGTCCTGTATTTGGCCTCCAGTATTGCTGAGAGGAACCCTGGGCTTATTTTTGAGCATATGTCCTTTAACCCACGCTAACCAAACTAATTTGTAGAACAACCTTCTGCCAGGATAGTTTCTGAAAGTAGTGCTGAAAAAAACATCCATGCAGTGAGACTGGAATTAACTAGAGACCTTTTACTTCATTGGCTCTCCGTAAAATCCAGAATTGAATTTAAAACCCTCCTCCTTACATACAAAGCCCTAAATGATTAAGCTCCATTGATCTTAAAGACCTCATAGAGCTGTATCATCCCAACAGGCCGCTTTGCTCTCAGACTGCAGGTGAGCTGAGCATCTGAGCCTCTATGCTGCTGTAGACTGTTGACATGGACATGTCACCATTTCATGACATTAACTCTGTCTTCTGTCTCTCCCGTAGTTGTCCTTCTCGCTCTCTGTCTCCCTCTCTCCGTACCTTTCTGCAGGAGTCCTCCGTTTTGGAGATTTTTGATTCCAGTGTCCTAACAACTTTCCCAATGTCTTGTTGGAAAAAAAGGAAGTTTTGTCCTCTCCACTGTCACTTAGTGCTTGCTCAGGAGGGGTTAGTTGCATCCTCTCCATAATTCTGCAAGGTCCTGACCTTTACAGTATGTAAAGTTCCTTGAGACATGCTTGACATGCCGTGAAGTGTGACGCAGAGAAAGGCCACCTTGCTTTGAAAAATAATGTTAGAAAAGAGCCAATGAAATGTTCTGCTATTACAGAGCAGGGTGATGTGTACAGGGTATGGCTGTGTGTTTAAATGCTCAAGTGTGTGTGTTGATCTGCTTTCTGTAGCTGCAGGGATTTAATGGAGAGAAGAAGAAGAGTTCACACACTATGAAGCAGATGTGGACAACAGATGCAAATATTCCTCACATGTAACACTTCAATTACAATGTAAATAAATCAGTGTTCTTAGTTCTGTTTTTGCCATAATTGTGTCTTTTGCTTGTCCCAGAAACAGACTGAAACTTTTGTTTGCACAATGACACATTAGTTTGTTCTGTTTGTTCCACTTTTCCCACCTGTGCACCATGTGCAAGGTGGTTGACACCGAAAAAAGCAAATATTAAGGTCAGGAAAAGAGAAAAAAACACTCACAGTTCTGTTGTATGTGGGTGTGTTTGTAGGTGTGTGTGTGTGTGTGTTTAGAAAAGCACACAGGTCTTTGGTGCAAAAATGCAAAAACAACATAATCTGTAAACAGGAAGTGTCAGTGATATATGAAGCAAGGTGATTTTGCAGTAATTAAAAGGAATGGTTCAGAAAGCTGAAGTGTCCATGAGTCTTGGTTGCTGCTGTTTCTTTTTACCAAAATGTGACCAGACTGTAAGAAACCAGGCCCGGTTACGTGGAAAGCTGTGGTGATATGAGGCGAAACTTCAGCAGTTCTGCTCAGCTAAATAAGACCCAAACACCAAAGCTTTTTTATAAATGTAATTAACTTGAAAACAAATGTGGATTTATTAGCTGGAGTATTTTTATAGCTTGTGGTTTTGAGCTGTGTTTGGATCACACTTGTGCACGTGCATTTACCTTATTTTGTTTTTTACTGTTATTACTGTTACTGCTGTAACATTTTGATAAATAGTTTTTGCAGCAAAGACTTAAGATTGCCTTAAGTGATTGTAACTCTGTGTGTGTGTGCGTGTGTGTACAAAATCAGCATGGACAAAGAACAGTGGAGCTGACTTTTAGGGCCTGCTTTAACACACCAGAGTCGCCACTGGAGCATGAAACATAGCGGGGGACGCAGGAAGAGGAAGCAGGATGTGGTGAGCAGGATTTCACCCTGCATCGCTCTACAAGGAACTTTCATTTATTTAACATGAGTGATGAAGTTACTGATCCATTGTCTAATGATAGCATGTACTGGATGCGTGCGAATGTACATACGATGATACGATGAGATAATACAAATGAAACTTTGTTGTCTTGTCAACAAGAAAGTTGTTTCAGTTGTTTCTGATCATCATTTCTATTAAAAAATAAAACCAGCATTGGAATCATTGCTCCATTGCCTCAATAGAGCAGAAGGGCTTTGAGATGATTAGTTTAGGGCATTAAACACTATAAGTCAGATAGTTAGAGTATCACCTGGACGAGTTATCGCTCGTTGTCTGTCACTATGCTTCTCATCATTAGGAGTTCACATGATGTCTTTGAGTGGAGTTTTGGCCATGATTACAAGTATGAGCAACGAGACGACAAAATCTGAACTGAAGGTTCCTCCAAGTAATGTCGTCTGGAGGGATTTTTCATTTACAATTACTAAGATATTTTTAGATAGGGAAATCAGAGGGATTATGGCAATTAGTTACATGTACTACTCAAAGTAGAACCCAAAGAAGCAAGTTCAGTATCAGTGAATGTGTCCTTTGACATCACATGATAATGACCTACTGAGAACGTGGAGCACGTGATGCCGGCTCAAAGAAAATCTCTTTCTGGTCTCCAACGCCTTCAGTGTAATGTGTTGTGGGTCATTTTTGAAGTTATTGCTAAATTTATAGGATGTAAGACCTTATAGAACCTTTGAGGTGTGTGTGTGTTTATTGACAGAAGATGATTGACAGTTGGCAGCCTGCTGCTCTTGATAGCATCTGGACCAGCACTGAGCCAGACTTTAATAGCTTCTGGTTCTATAATAAACATAATTTTTCCAGACACACAGTTCTGCTGTGGCCGCGGTTTACCAGTTACACTTATAAGACCCTCAAATATGATGTCACTCAGGGCTTTGTTCAAGTCCAAGGTGGCAGGCCAATGAATCCAAGATGGTGCATGTGGGTGTGTGAGATGGGTGGGTGGGTGGTTGAATTATCTTGATGATTGTGTATGCAGTTAGTTCTCAGGTCCGGTTTGCAAAAGAGATCCTGATCTCAATGAGATTTCCAAAATGACTCAAGTGGAACTAAGCTCACCTACTGTGTTATACTTGCAGACTGTGAATAATCCGCACATTTCACTGTCAGCACTTTTTATGAGGACTACTTCTTTGATAGAAAGTAGTTCCAATGAAAACTTATTATAGTAGCAAAGGACTGTGGAAGGACACGGTGCTGTTGAATAATACATGTAGGGTTTATTGCCTCAAAGACATACCCGAGGCAGCAAACACCAGCTAAGGATGAGCGAGGATCATTTGGAATGTATTCTGTGTGGGTTTTCTTTCAATTAACAGAGTCAGCAGGGGGTAGTTCTCACTTTTACAGGAGAGCATTGAAAGCAGGGCATTTGGAAATCGTTGTCAGAGAAACACTGACAATGCTGTTGCATTAATATTTCATCAAAGTTGTTGACATTTCTAAAAACTAGCGTCTCTGAAATATATAGAATTCCGGTGATGCCATTTACTTCAGTGGCAGAGACAGACCTCTAAAGGACTATCAAGCACCACATTCTAAAAGTTTCCTTCCACAACATCACCTCACAACTTCCACATCTGCTTCTTCCCAGGACCACTGAGTCATAGCTGCCCTCTCACAGGCTGATTCAACATTCCCCCACTAGTAGGGGAGAGGAATTCATAGCCAGGACGTCATATTAGGAACCAAGCCCATATATGTTCATTTTGAGTGGTGGTTCACTCACAAACCTGACTGTGCACATGTGCTTGGACAAGCATGTATCAGCCAGATAGTGGTGATAGCATTAATCATGGGAGTCAGTCTCCAGACCTATTGTATAAGGCAAAGGTTATGAACCAGATATTAGACCACTGTGTGAGAGTAAAAGTTTCCTAAAAAGTGTGCTGCGTTCAAGAGCATTATTCTAAGGAAAGTCAAAGGCATTTTTGCAAATGTATTGTTGAATGACCTTCATCATATCACAAGTTTGTTATGTGGTTTCAGGAGATGGAGGAAGGCTGAGGCCACGTGCACTTCATGGAGTTCAGGGCTTTGATGGATGACAGGAAGTCAACATGCATATACAATCTGACTGAGTGGAAATGGAGCGGTGGTGAAATGCGGTCAAGCGTGGGCCAATTCAGTCTGATAGAAGTGCAGAGAGACCCAGTCACATGAGAGGGCACTAGAGCAGACACTGCGAAGAAAAAAAGACGAGACCAACAGGACTGGAGAGGAGGTGAAATGAACTCAATGAACCTTTTACCAAAGCCTAAATGTAACCCAAACCAAATTTTTATGCTCAAACAACCCTTTGAAAGTACGAGGACTGGGCAAATGTCTTCTTCACATCAACGCACAGCTACATATTTACTCCATACCCCACTTCCTGCCTTGCACCCTCCACCACCCCAGGCTCCATCGTACAGCGCAATAAAGTGTATAAATGGAAGGGAACAAGCATGAGTAAAGAAGAAAAAACGTGCTGGGATCAGAGGCAGGTATCTGACCCCCGAGGCTTGACGGCAAGCTGAGATGTCGAGCTGTCGTGCAAAAAAAAACGTCACAGACCGGCAGGCAGGTGAGCCTGCGGTTACAGAGGTTGCGCTGGGAGAAGAATCAGGCAGCAGCAAAGACACTTAACTCTCAAACAATCTAAAGACTAAAATGATTTTAGTCTTCCCTGGTGCTCTCTGACGGCACTCCAAGATCTTATGCATAAAACATCTGAAGGTGGTGAAATGCTCTCAGATGACAAGAGGTCTTGAGTAATTCATGAGGATTTGTAGACTTGAGAGTCCTTTAAGGAGATATTGAGCAGGAATGATCGGGGATGTGGGGGGGTTCAGCTGTGTTCCGATGACTGGACTTGTGTTTAAAATCTGTTTGCAGATCAAGGAGAGGGAGGGGGCCGCTTGGAGGGGAATGGATCGATTTCATGTCCCATCTTGTAGCCATATTGATTCCCTAAAGTTGCATATTGTGTCTTTAAAGAATCATTTATTAGCACTTTACAGTCAGACATTTAAATCAAAGATCCCCTTGATTAGTGTATTTTTTCAGGCTGGACAGCTTACTCAGTATGAAGAGCTCATCAAGCATTCATAAGGTCATTAGTAACAACTTAGAAAGCCTGAATAGGTGGCTGATTGTAAAGCATTTTATGGTCGTTAAATCATTAATTTAAATGAGGATGTGTCCAACATTTAATGTACCCAATGCTAACATCAGCGCGCTAACAGAAACTAAACGATATGTCTTTACTTTTGTAGGCTACACACTGTAACTCTGTTAGGTCGTGACCCTTTTGTAAATTGTCGTTATGATTTCACACTAGATAGCCAAAATGAAACTGAATTGATTTGAACTGAGTCACTGTGCTCAGGTCGTGTTTAGGGAGTCTGAGATAAAGCAAGCTCTGACGGCTTTGATCAGAACAAAATTTTCTCCATCCAACAGTTAAGACAAAGTCAGCAGATTATCATAGTCAGTAGGGTTTATTCCCTAAAGAGAATGAAAATATCCTAATACAGCCTATCCCAGCTCTCATTGAGCAATACCATGGACAGGTCTCGGGTCTATCTTAGGGCAAACACAGACAGACAACTATTCAAAGCTATGTCACCAATTAACCTAATACAGTCTATGAACTGTGGGAGGAAACCCACAGGGAGGGAGAATATGCAAACTCCAAACCGAAAGGCTCCACTCCACCACCGTGCTGCCACCAGACGATTATTACCGATCAATATCTGGGATGAAAGCGGTGGCACGAGTGACTTGACGCTGCTTTCAACACAGCAACAAGTGTGAAAGTTCTTGTAGTGAGTTAAAGAAATTGCCATAAAATATTATAGCAGCTTATAAATACCAATACAATGCAATATGTACTGTATAATTATACTAAAGAGCAGGGACCTGAGCTAATTCCAATAGGGCCTGATGCTACCCAAGGGTTTTGGGTCAGATCTGGAAATTTAGATGGAATGGTTTGGAAAGAAACATACAGCCTAATCAATACTCTAACGCACGCGTACTTATACTGTTCCTGTATGTTTTTGCTGACAGAATTTATAGAGCAAAAAACAGAAAGCTGTTTTTTGTTCTATAAATATTAATGAATAACCGTGTACTTCTAGGTGTGTTTTTTCATTTTTGCTGAAGTTCACTGTGAGACTGGAGGCAGACAGCCCGAAGGAATCATAGAATTACAGCTGCTCTGCATTTACATTACCTCCTGCTTCTCGCCTCTACTGTGTTTGAAGAGTTTAAGCTCTCATTGCTGAAAATCACCAACCCACAGTAAAGCCACAGAGGCCAGATAATAGATGTAAGAAAAAGTGTTGAATATTACAGTGCCCTTGGTTTATTTAGGGAGACAGAGAAGTGCCACATGAAGAATGAGTCAGACACAGCAGCTCCATCACAGGAACAGGGAGTGGACGCCAAGTGATTCTTGAGGACATGACTTATCAATTCAAGATGAACATAAGGAACAACTGCAGCTCTGCCTGTGGCAATAAGCTCTCAAGAAGAAGAATGAGGCCTAGGTGGAGCCATACCCAAGCTGCTGCCGGCAAGGGAGGGATGCATCACACAAATAGCTGGGTTCAGGGAGATCTCCGGGCTAAACTCATCTGGAAGTGTGAGGGTGCAGCTCCCACAGCTCTGACACACATTCACACTGACAGATCACCAACGTGTGCTGGTTAGAGCACTGCACGCATTCTTCTTTCACTTTCTTGGTTTTTTTTTCCTCCTTTTTCCATTAGGTGCAAGGAGAGAGAGAGAATAAGACTGGGTGATTGCAAAAAAGACAAACCACAACCAACAACAGAGGAAATGTAAATTCGAACAATTTCTCTTGAAGATGTAAGCAACATTTATTCTTGTGATACACTACATGCACAGTAACTCAGATTAGCACTTTACTGGTGAAAGGATGGAAGACATCCACAATTTGTTTTTAAAACAATAGCTTTCCAAATTTAAAAAAATAATCTTCCAGTTCATACTGCCCATGGGGGAACGCTTTCTAAAGCCCTTTCAATGGAAATGATGGGGGCCAACATCCTCATTTGTAGTTCTTTGCTAAAATGTATTCAGTTGTGTATCTAAAGCTAAGCCTTAAGCACTCTGAGCTTATTAAATCAATAAGATAACGTTCAAAGTTGAAGTCTTTTCATTATAAAATTCCGTCTTTGCAGTGTGTCCCTGCTGAGTTGCACAACGGAAAAAAAAACTACGTTTTTATTTAGAAGGCTGCAACTTTGGAAGATATCAACTTAACGTTACAAATTTAAAAGGCTGAAGCCTTGAATTGTCTACAGATAAGTGTTTTAATACGTTTTTGCACAGACGGAGGATTGTGGAGTTTGGCTCGCGTCACTTAAATAGAAAGCATGTTTTGGAAGGATCTCCTTAAAGGCCTGTTTAGGCAGCAAATAAAACCAGTTTCTGTGCTGATATGGGCACTTGACATTCTGAACCTATCCTGCCGGCTGCAATGAGAAACATGTGCGGTGCACACAACCGGGGTCAGTTACAGCTTTGTTTCCCTCAGGATGAAGTGAAAACGCACAGCACATCTGCCATGTAACTGATGAAAAAAGAAGGCCATTCAGTACGCTGAAAGCTTTGAATATATTAGCATGGACTCCTGAAAGAAGTGAGTGCGGTGACTAATCATCAGGGGCCTCATTCCTTTCTGTAAAAAAAGTGAGATAACTTGATTTGATTATGGAGGATTTGATCCAGAGTAAACTGGCAAGAAGTGGAGTCAACATGAACAGCACTGATGACAAACAAGGAGCTGTGGTCAGGTTGAACACTGGCTTGGAACAGGAACAGGTGTGTGAGTGGGCAGTGTGAGACAGGTGAACAGCAATATCGAAAGCTAATGTTGCTCTTATTTAGCTGATGTTGGCAATAACAAAACCTTGTCTATTAACCACTGCTGCCCTCAGAATTTTGACCAGAATTTTGCAGTGACTGTCAATGACGAGCATCATATTCAGTTATTCAAGGTTGTCATCTGAGTCGTGTAAACAATGTAAAGTAATAATTTTCACAGCATGAGTATATGTCTTATACAGCACGTTACACAGTGACTGTGAATAGTGTCTTCAAACGCATACACCACACCACACCCGCATTCATGTTTGGGGGGGTTGTGTGAAATACATATAGAAAGTGAAGTAAGAGATCAAGAAAGAGTGTTTTAACTATAGGTTAAATTTATACCCACACCCATCCTTATAGAGATACATGTCGATGTTTAGCACATTTAGCAACCTGATAGCTCATCTGCATATGACAACAATTTCTATCTCTCTCTGTTGAGAATGTTATGAGCATGTTATGTGTACATACCAGAACACACAGAAATGATTTAATGATCTTTTTTCCATAGCAAAGACGGGGGCAAGCGATAAATGTATTTGAAATCAAAATCAATGTCAAGTTAAGATGAATTATCATTTTTGTTCTCAGTTTGTTTTGGCTTAAAATATTAGCTTACATATTATTATTACTAATCACTCAATTAATCTATTATATATTTCATTCTACGTGATCAATATAGCCTCGAATGTTCCATCAGCTGTTTGATTAGCCAGCTGATTAGCGACACTCAGCATTCGGCCCTAAAGCTAAAAAAAAAGGTCATAGTTGATATTTGGTTTGTATTGTCTCCAGGTTTTGTTACACATTTTCCATGTCTTCTACAGTTCTCATCTCCACCATATTATGGTTAAATGAATATTAAATAAATATTTAAATAAATATTTAAACTGTGTTTAGATATGGAGGTGGACTTTCTGAACAACCTTGCTGAGCCTACTACCACTCTGACTGACCACGGATAAGAGTCAGAGATTTGATGCATGTTATTTAAAATCACAGAACTATCTCAAACCATTTTCCCCCTCTAACTCATAATGCCAGAACTGAACGTGGCCCCTTTGTGCAGCAACTGGTCAGGTGCATGAAACCATTACTTTGTGAAACCATTACTTTTTGTGCTTTGGCTCAAAAGCGATGAGTCTGGGCACTAAGCAGTTTAGCGATACAGTTTCTCATTTTCATATTTAGATTAAACTGAGACTGAACATCAGTTGCTGTTTGATGTTTCAAACACAATCTTGTTCATCTTTTTGAAGCTCCTCTGTATTTCTTTTTCTATTTCCAACAGGCCTATAAATATGTGCCCTTCTCTGCAAGAAAGAACCGGCGGAATGCAACTTGTACGTCTGTTACTACAGTACATGTTTCAAACCCTCCAGTGTTTATACCATTTAAAATTAAACTGTTCCAAAATGATACATGAATACCCATGCAGCCTGATCGCAAGCCAGCAGGAGGCTGGCTGGAATCAGTGTGGCTGAGCTGCCGTCCCGACACAGCAGGAAGGGAAGCGCCTTCAAGCCGTCGGACGCCAAAGGCTCCTTGCAAAGCTGTTGCTGCTGAATCAGTTTACCAGCTCTGACTGAAGTACAGCATGAACTGAGGCCGGTCACTGCTGAAATACACGAACACGCACTCACACAAACAAACACACAAGTAATAATTTAAAATCTCTTTCATCTCAGTGGAACACGCTACTAAAATGCACAAATCAGCACTAAAACTTTTCTCAGCAGCCCCAACAAAATGTTTCAGGGACCATAAAGCATCTCCATTTTGGGTTATGAGTAGTTTCTCCTGGGTTCAGATCTAAAGACAAAAGAGGAGAAAGATTTATCTGTAAATCCTTCATCTCCATCTGCCCTTAAAAGGAAGAATCTTCCTGAGGAAAGGAAGAGGGATCCCTCCTTAGCATGCAACCTGCACAGACAGGAAATGGATGTCATGTGTACAGAATAAAGCTCAAGAAGAGAATGTGAGAAACTAAAACAGTTGTTACTTAAGGACCGTGTTGTTTGGGTTTTGCTGGATGGATAATCACCATTTGAGGGTAGCACTTCAGAAGAAATCATATACACAAATCATATACATCATATGTACATTTCTAAAGTAATATGGTTGGCTGAGGTTAGAGGAGGTCTGTTGTGTGCTGGCCCTTAGAAAAAAAGACACCAGAGCGACAAATTAGAGCTGTCCTACAGATACAGAATCAGTGTCTAGAATCCATTTGCTTTTAGCTCTCTATGTTCATCATCTGATCTCGAACTTCTGTAACAATAAAGGCATAATAAAGACAGCGACCGACAGCAAGAAGACTGAACCACAACAGTGAAATTATGAGCTGTAAAAACCAAAACAATGAGCTGAAAGAAGCTAAATGGGTTTGGAGGAATTTCAGAATGCTAAAAGGCAAAATATGGTGTCCTGTTCTGATAAAAATTTAGAAATCATGTTAGGGTTCAGCGCAATTGGATAGCCGCTTGGTGTGGTGAAATTTCAAAGTGTCCATATGAAAAAATGGACGGCTGGAGAACTCAAATGTCTGCCAGAGGAGACTGACTGTAAGTAAGCCAGTAAGACTCCATCAGGGTCAAGCACAGGGGACACAGAAGCCACACTAGAAAAACTCAAAAGAAAACTCTATCTTGGTGACTGGTTCAGCTTGAGTTCAGACAAGAAAAACAGTCTGCTTGTTGAGTTTGGTTGGGTTTGGCCACCACACTCTTAGGATTCTGAGAAATCTGCAGCCCGATCCATACCCAGAAAATCATAATTCATGACCTTTATACTAGTGCCACCATCGTGGCATGTCAGTTCCCAATGGCCAACACATTGGTCCTAGACAAGAAATGAAACCTGTCTATTGTCTGTGCTGTTTAATCTAAATGCAATTAAACTTCACATTCATCCATTCATTGTCCACAGAGGAGACTGGAATGAAATTTGCAGAATATCATCCCTCCCACTGTGATGAACATTAAAGTCTCTGAGGGCCACTAGTGGGGCTTTAGGCTTTTAGTCTTGTTTCTCTCTCTCATTCTTTAATTGCCCACATGTAATATTTAAAAGCATTGGGTTTGAGATGTCTGTCCAGAGCTGAACATGGTTCCCTGCAGCAATATGCACTCTACTATTTCACACACACACACACACACACACACAAAGAGAGAGCTTCTACTGTTTTTTTACTTTTTTAATTTTTTGCTGATTTAAGTCCCGCTGAGCTTCATCCAGCATGATTTTGATCCAGGCTTATCTTGGTCTGTGTGTTTTGAGCGATTACTTCAAACCCGTAGTGCTGTAACAGATCCAAGACAAAGCGGGGATTCGCACACAGAAACACCTGTGCCCATACAGCACGCAGTTAGGCATTTTGAATTGTATTTTGTGCCAACATTCCGTTATTTGCCAGTTTGTTGGAAACACATGAACCGGAGCCAGAATAAAGGGTTTCCCCGAGAAATTTCCTCGGGTGGAAAGGTTCAAACAAACAAACGAAAAAAAAAACTATTCTGGGATAATGAAACCCTAAAATCTTACCGAAATCCCAGCACGGCTGTCCTTTCCAGTGGAGAGAGGTAATTGAAGTGTAAAAGCTTAGTGTTACAATCAGCCATGGCACATTTGTAAAACTGCTGCTGCCCATGATGCTGCTGGGGCTTCCACTTACAGTTTTCTTTAGACACATGAAATACAAAGAGGGAGTAGAGCTCCTCACCGTGCTACACATTTCTCTACAGCAGACACACTGTAGAGGGTCAGCTCTCTTCAAGTGGAGGTACGATAGGAAAAGCTTCGCCTGCCGAATAGTACAGGGGCTAAAACACCATTCACAACAGTTCGGTCGTGCTGGTTTAAAACCTGGGATCTGGCCTCTGTTGGAAATGAAATAGGTCAGAATAAAAAATACCACGGATAAAATCAGAGCAATTTTTAAAGCGGTATTGACTGAAAACAGCTTCCTGTGGAAAACACCAATAACGTGCTAAAGGCGGCTAAAATGCTCCCTGGTGTTGTGGGTTTGTCACTTCGAACAATAAACGGATCTGTTGCTTGTATGGAAATATGAACTTCTGCAGCTTTAATAAGAAGTGACTCTAGGTGCTTTTTACACATTATGTGTGTCACAGTAGCAACTTTTTTTATTTGAGCAAAGCTCCTGAACCCCACTTCTTTTTTGTATTTAGATGAGAAAAATGATTTTAAGAGATTCATTCATCCATTCACAAAAACTAGCCAGTTCACTTCATTAAAATTCCTAAAGGCACATCAACTTTTTCTCTTCTCATTGTAAAATTCAGGCTGTTTGACCATGTGAGTCTTGCTCCTTTTCAAACCAAACTCTTTCTAACAAGATGCCTCCTACCTCACCTGATGCCTGTTTTCATTGTGCTGACAGCTTTAAACCTGCATAACACACTTGTATAACTTAATTTTTAGACTGGCAGTACCTTCCTGAAGATTTATAATTGTCGGCAATCAGGCTTACGCTACTGTATGAAACGTCTTCAACATTTTTTTAGTAGACATTTGTTCTTGTCAAAGGGACTCATTGAATATCGCTGCTGGTAGAGCATTGATATTTGCCTCTATAATCTTGCCCTTCACCCAAATCTGAGAATATCTATTTTTTGTGCTATTTGTATGTTTTCTCACGTGACAGAAAGTAGCAGAGCAGGGAGGAGAAGGGCCGGGCAGAGCAGAGCAGATTGATTTCACGATTGATTTCCTTTACGAGCACTAGTCTAAACTGCATATTATAGCTTTGATCTGAGCTCGGAGAAACTTTTGTTGCACAGTCACACTTTGCACAAACATCATTGTGACCAGAAAACATAGGGCGACACAGTGCAGTCAAACAGAGGCAAAATAGTTGGAGCGGAGGAGAGAGAGTGAAAAAGATTGATGCATAAGTGTGACAGATGCTGAAGTGTGTGACTTCATGAGATTGGCTCAGTTAATTGGCTTTCTCTGTTTGGCGGCTGAGCTGGTCCCTGCTGTGCCCGGGGGTCCTGCTGCAGAGCCAGCTGCAGCTTCACTCCTCAGGAAACAAAGTCTTTCTTTCTTGTTAAAATATAATCTGTTTTGCAGCCTTCCAGACATTCATTTTCTTTCCATTTAAAACTTATCATACAGAAACTTGCTTGAGATAGCTCATCTATCACGGCGAAGGGATCACGTTGCCTAGAGTTGTTTGTCAAAAACACATCTAACACGCCGGAATACATCATTCCCATCACATTAGTGACCCGCAAAAACGCACCCAGTCATCGAGCCAAGTGTCTGTCTCTGTCAGGTTCAAAGTTAAAACAAGCAATTGATAATTGTCTTATGGGAGCAATCGTAGATCTGGATCCCCACCAGTGTCTGATCAATTTTTTTTTGGCACAAAGCCTAACCGCCCCCCCACATCTCGCAGGATGCATAAAAATCAATTCATCAGTTCTGCAAACATCCTGCTGACAAACAAACCCAATAAAAGCAAGCATGCATGAATTAAGTAATGAAAGAATAATGTGATTCATTCAATGCAACGCTGTCTGCCAGTTTTTCCAATTGGAGCCCTCTGATATTTGTATTCATGGACGTGCTTCGAAAAATTGCTAGAATAATAAAGATATTTTTTAAGTCAATACTGCAGTCAAACACACTCAAAGGGTAAAAGAAGACATCGAAACCGTCCACTCTCCTCCAGCCCGTGACCTTTTCGCATTTTGTCCTAGTGTGGCTTAGTCAACACATCAACTGATTACTGGATCGTCGGAAACAAAGACGGTTAATACCCAGACAAACACACCCACACCCACACCCACACACACACACACACCTTTCCTCCTATTTAAACGTATGCTAACTTTAATCATCAAAATTCCTCACAACGTATGCACTGCTGTGATGGATGGGTTAGAGATCTTGCTTTTAGCTCTGTTTTGGTCTCTACCTGCACCTAAAACATTTAGTATATGCATTTGAAGCTTGATATAGAAAATAAATTTTTGCAGTGAGGATTATCCTGAAACAAGGAAATCCCCGCAGCCACATAATAAGAGCATCAGGCTGATTGTTATACTGTTCGCCACATCGCCTAGTGTTGTAGTGAGAGAGAAGTGGAGTCCGAATCTGCTGTGTCCAGTTCATTAGCAGAAGCGGCAGAAGCTGTACTTTACAGACTAGGAGTTTTCATTCCCTCACAACTAATGATGTGTTATCATGTAGCTCTTTTCCCCTGCTTCTAGTCTTGTTGCCATGGTAATGCGCATTCTGTGTTGCATGGTTAAGGAATACAAACTAAAATAATTTGTAGGTTTGTTAGGGTGCTAAAACAATGATTATCATCAAAATCATTAAATTATGGATTAAACCACAAAGGAAATTGGAACAAGTGTTTAAGGCTTTATTTAAAACAGCAATAATCAATAGTCCCATTGTGAAAAATGGGTGGAATAACAATGTGTAATGTGGAAGTTGTAGTTACAAAAATACAGCCTGCCCAGAAAGTCATCAGGGAACAGTTTCTGTATGTGTAAGGAGCAGGTCATAATTTTTCAGCTCATTGTTTTGGTTTTATGCCACTTAACCAATAGGTAATAATGATAATTATATCATAATTTTTATTAATAATAAAAATAAAATGACACTGACATTTGCTCATCACTTTCTTCACTCATCCACTCCTCTGTTTCCAGCACTATATTGCACTGTGTGACTGCTGTCTCCCGTCATGCCTCTGTGATTCTTTTCTCCGATAAAAACGCAGTTTTGTTACTTTCATGCATGAGCAGCGTATTTGCATTTTATGAGGTCTTGTCTGGCTCCACACATTTCACCCCTGCTGGCTATATACCGTACACACACTCCCACTGCCTCAGATCAAACCACAGAGCTGCTGTGTTTATGACCTGCACCCTCTGGTTAAGTGTACAGTCTCATGCAGATCTCTTATTGAGCCCTGAACAAACCAAAGCCATGTGTGGTGGAAAAAAGTGTCTGGGTTCAAAGTGTCCTTGAGCAAGGCACCAAACCCCCCAATCTACAGAATGCTTTTCTTATTGTTTGATTTTAAAAAACACTAGGTTCTGTGTTTGTCTAGTGCAATATTAAACTCTGCTGCCACTTGCACCATCTATCAAAGCTCTACGATAATAGTCTCTATAATGCTCCATGGGGACCATCTAATATAAAGTCATATCGTGAGTAATGGCTCGAAAAATCCATTAATTTCAATCGTATTTGATGATGAGTGTCATAGTCACACCATCCATCACTTTTTAAGAGGTGGGATCTCCTTGTGCACCTCATGGTGAGATCAGTTCAACATAACAATGAACCACTCCTCGAACATCATGTTGGAGCTTTGAGCTGTAAATCATCTGAGTGTTAGTCCTAGTTTTAATAAATGTCACTATGGGGGAAGCTCTAATTAAAGGCTGCCGTTTGAATTTTGGAAGTTATTAAGCAGTGAGCCACAGGTCTCCCCTCGACAGAATGTGAAAATTGCTGTGAGATTAACACTTAATGTGAGTTTGTAACACGCTGTGACCTCAAGAGACAAAAGTAGTTTAGAACAGTGACAAAGTTAAAGAATGACACAATTGTTGACTAATTTGCAGATTGTTCAGTAACTTTTACACTGCTGTTCCAAACATTGCTTTGTCGACAGCAGTGATCACTGAACAGTCATCAGCAGTGTTAATTATTTACAGTTAGAAAGCAATTTAATAACTCCTCTGTTACGTGATCTATAAAAACACAAGTTCCTAGTTTTCTATGCTTCCTTGTGGAAGTCCCACAGCATTAGTGTGCTGTTCACACAACGCACTGAACTACGTCACCAAGTACAGTACAGACAGTCTTTCAACAGGACACAATGAAAGAGAGAGGGAGGTGGGGCAGTCAGCAGAAAAAGCAGAGTGTAAAATATCTGATGACATCCTGACAAAGCACAAGTGTGTGTGTGTGTGTGTGTGTGTGTCAGCACAGCACAAGGCTGCGAAGCTGACAGTATTTCTCCCTGTCAGAAGCCAATGTCGCTTCAATGTCAGCTGTTCAGGTGAAGGCTGACGGGCGCTGACGTATTTTTGTTCTCTCGCTGCGGCGCACTTTTTCTCCACACGTCACCTGAAGGCCTCTTTAAAGAGTCCCTCAGCGTTTGTGAAAAAGGTGCGAGGCTTTAACTGTCTGATGAGCTGAACATGAGAAAGATGAAGATGGGAAATGGGAGTTTGTAGCAGAGTAGATACAACTGAAACATGCCAGCAGTCATGCAAGACTGTTGCTAAAACGTATTGGTGGCTGAATATGTTGAAAAATAAAATATTCAGCACAAAAACTAAACCGTATTTCTTGAGAAACCCGTAATTTTGCTCCTGACAACTTTAACCTCATTTTGTCATTACATGAAAGCTGCCGTGGGCTACGTTGTCAAGTGCGTGAAGATTTACACATGTAGGAAAATATGTAAAATGTACGGTATATTTAAAAGGGTGAGGTTTTATAGGGTAATGTCTAATAGGTCAAGAAGAGCACATGAATTCATGACCATCATGGTTATTCTAGAATGACCAAACATAAAGAGAAACCATTAGTAACCAGATTAAATCTGATGTGATATCAGAAATCAGTTAGGGCAGCAGAGTGTTGCAATGGTTTCATATATTTGGAAACGGTGGCGGTGATGATAGATTAAAGGAGAGCACCTGTCAATCATAAACAGGCAGTTTTTGAAGTGCAAACGGAATAGGATGGAACCAAGCAGAAGCAGGGACAGTGCAGCATCTGTGGTCAAAGTGTCAAAGACCCTGTGTTAGATGTTAGATGGGCTCTGAGATAATGTATAAGATGTTGTGTTTGGCTGAAGTTCAATCATTTGGTCCAAGGCCGATACCGGAGTGGCTGAAGAATAGAAACTATACTATTATCCTATAGGAAACGTTAGTAAACTCAATTAAATGGGTGAGTTATCAGTTATTAACTTTCCAGTACTTAGCAACAACAGCTGCTAAATTTTTCATTTTGTACATACAGTATGTTGCAACCAATACTGTCACTGAAACACACGTCCTGTGAACCGATCAGCCAAATTACATTTTGCTGTTGCATCCTTGGTTCGACAAAATGAAGCACATTTGTTCGTTGTCCATTAAAGCAGTTTATTCAAGAGTTTGGCAGGTTTGCATGAATGTGTGCTACACGTGTCATATCGGTTAGGAATAAGTATGTAAGTAAGTATGTAAGTAAGTAAGTAAGTAAGTAAGTAAGTAAGTAAGTAAGTAAGTAAGTAAGTAAGTAAGTAAGTAAGTAAGTAAGTAGCCCTTCTTTTAATTGCACTTTCAAATCTTGTCTACAGACTTACAGATTCATAGCCCAAAGGCCATTTTTTAGACATATAGTGTCATGTGTGCACATATGAGCTTAATTTTTCTGACATTAAATTCCGTTTTATTGATGCAAAGCATAGGAAGAGAAAGAGGAAGATGATAAAAAGCTACACAAAACAAGCTCTTGGTGTTCGTACGCTTACACTGGTTGTTGGGTTTTCTCTAAATTGTTGAGTTTTCCTTAAATGTCTGTATAACCTGGACTTTATTATGTAAAGTGCGCTGAGATGACTTTGTTGTAAATTGGCTCTGTATAAATAAAGTTGAATTGAATTGAAAAATTGAGTGGCAGAATAGTAAAGGTTTGAACCAAACACTGCCCCGATGTATGAATGTTTTTAAATTGGCTTAAAAATTTCTGTAACTACTAATGTGCAGCAGAGCAGTTGATCCTGATTTCTGAATTCATGTGATGGTTTGATTGACTGACACACTTTGGTGTAGACAAACTGTATGAAAAGTTTATCCTTCTAAGAACGGCAGGCGCTTAAGCCTGTCCATCCACGGGGTTTACCTCGTTTAAATCGGTTCCAAATGACAGGAGAGCTACAAAATACCCACACACCCCCACTTTAGTCAAATCCTGCTTCAGTGCCAGCTGGATCAGGTAGGCTTTGCATTTTGAAGGCGAGTTGTATCACTGATCTGTCCTGTTGGGATGGATGACAACGTGTGTGCAGCTGGGGTTTGTGGTCGTGGGGGGTCGAACAAAGGCAATGAAATAAGCCTGAAAATTTGAACTAGATATAAAAGACCAATAATTATGTTTTTCTTTTTGAGTGGGACAAATTTCTGAATGGATAGGCCTGGTCCTCTGAGGTCGCCTATGATGGTCTGGTGATGGCTTCACCCTTAATCAGTTTTTAACATGTGATTACCATGGTTACCAGACATTCAAGACCTGCGAGATTCTGGAATGCAGATTCTTTTTTGTCTGGTAATTGGGTGATTTCTGTTTTATTTTAGCAGTGACTGAGACTCAAAGTGTGTTTGAAGCCACAACCTGCTCATTGCCACGCATCCTGACACTCCTGCGTGTAAAAAGTACCATCTAGAGCCATGAAGCTACATGCTGTCGTACACTGCTACATTTAATGTAGCAGGAAAAAAGGTACCTCCTAAATTATCTGTGTCTCTGAGCAACTATGATTACGACAGTCTGGACAAAGGATGTGACCCCTGAAAGCAGCGTTTTCTTCTGTCCATGGGCATTTCAAAAGTTAACAAGATTTAAATCTGAACAATAGGTGCATTTCTGTAACTAATGATACATGTGATAAAATTTTTCATTCTAGTTTTCCGTTTCTATGCGGCAAGTTTGCAAGTTTTTTCCAACAAAAAAGGAAACTATAGCGAAGTGGATGAGGATCCTAAAAGTCCCCGCAGCGATTTAAATGAGTCTAAGTGTTTATCTCATGTTAAACCTTGCTCATCTGCTTGCCAGGGTTTTTTCCTTTCTCTCATCTCTTTGTTACATTCAGCGGCTGAAAATGAGATTTTGGCACAAAGCTAATGAGCTGCTTTTATGTTTGTCTCACACTCTTTATGTCCCCAACACGCTTCTTTCAAATCTACTTTTCAGCTCATCCGCTGACTACACCATTTTCTGACATGCAGTCCTTTTCTTTCTCATTCATCCAACTCCTCTCCGGGGTGCGGCCCATACGATTAAGGGTTTTGTGGGATTGCTGAGTCCTGGCGAGGGATGCTCGGAGCCAGATCACCCCCCCTCCAGAGCCACAGCTGGCTTCAGGGACTAAATATAGAGCGAGAGCTTACGCCTTGGAAGCTCGGGGAGAAAATCGAGCTTGGGACAGATGCTAAGTCAGAAGAAAAGAAGATCAATTTAGATAAAACCCCAAAGACTAGTTGTGCAGAGAGGGAGAAGCAAGAAAATATAATAAAGACAGTGAGAAGAGCCGAGCACATGAACATAACAGAGAGAGTTTTACAGTCGACAGTGGATTGAGGTGATTTAAGACGTGCTGCTGGGCTGTGTCTGAGCTCTGTGCCCCAGAGCTGAAAAGCCTCAGTAGATCACAGCAGCAGCTACACAGTGTGGTCACACACACACGCACACACACACACTATAACATCAGCATGAAGCCAGTGCGGCACCAGGACCACACTGTACCAGTGTCCTTTTGGGAAGGGTTTTTACATCACAGCTGATGTTTTCCACAGAGTACATCCATGTTTAAAATGACGATTGTGTTTTTTTCCATCCTCCAGGCAGCAATTAGTTTTAGCTAATGTCAGTACAGCGTGAAAATGCACTTGCAGAGACTTGAAATTGATTTAAAAGAGGTCATCACCATGGTAAACAAGTAGTTTCGTATACGCTCATATTGGTGACATAACAACACTTCAGTTTAAGCTCATAAACGTTAGCCTTATTTGTGAGGCAGGAGACACCACGAGCAGGAACGCTGAAGCTGGCTGATGGTCAGTTTGCAGTTCTGTAGTCTTATGTTGTGTCAGTCTGTGGTTCTCAAAGTTGGTTTCCCAGCTTCTGATTGACTGAACTCACCTGATTCACGTAATCAGCTGCGGGTGGATCATGAATTGTTTGAAAAATAGTAGGACTACAGTATGTGCCTTTAGGACCAGAATTGTGAATGCCTGCTGTAATCAATTTCACGGTTTAAATAAGCTTGTTCACCTTTTCGCAGTGGGGCAGCATACACTCGCTAGCCACTTTATTAGGTACACCTGTACAATTTAATACAATCCAATACAGCAGCTCTGCCATGAATTCTTCTTTTGCAATGTTATCATTTCTCAGTTTACGAGGTGGAACTGTCAGAAAGGTGATTTGACTGAATGTGGTTTTAAATGTAAATAGTTTCGCACATGAAAAATAAAAAAAACACATAACCTGGTCCAAAGACATGCACCACGAAACAGCAACATTCATGGCTCGAATCTCACAGACCTTTGTTGATTGTCAAATCCCTCTCCAATGAACCTGTGTATTGTTAACCATCAATTAAAGCCAGAAAAGTCCAAAACTCAGGGAGCTATCATTGTCATAACTCCCACACTAAAGAAGTTCTAAGAACTATGCAAAGGTCTCTCTAAAGGCCCATTGTCATGATGGGTAACATCATAAGATTATTAAACGTGTGGAAAAATCACAGTGGTGGCGTCGTAAGAGCTGCTGCCTCACATCTTTGGCCTTTCTGTGTGGAGATTACATGTTCCCCCTGTGCTTGTGTGGGTTTCCTCCAGGTACTCCTGTCTCCTCCCACAGTTAGGGTAACTGCTTGTCTGTCTGTGTACGTCCAGGGTGGACGCCGTCTCTTGCTTAGGATAGACTCCGGCCCTGTGAGCATGATGGTAAAAGCTAGTGAATAGATTTTGAGTTACGGCTGTTTCATGAAAAGGTTAAGAGTAAATCTGCTTCGTGTTAGAAACGTGTAAGCTCTGTCCCACGTGCCACTAGTATATGAATTTTATCACCTGCACTGTAAATCGTTTTAACTTCTTTTCTAAGTCTAGTTAGAGTTTAACCTTTTAGATTTGTCAGATTAAAGGTCAGTTCTTTGTTTGAACTTACAGCTGAAGCTAAGACATGAGTAGTAAATGTCAATACTAACCACCATCCTTGTTCATACAGTTTTTTTATATTAGGAAAGGAGGCTGCCTGTGAAATGTATTTAGCATTAACTAAATTTAATGAGCTGAGTGAGTCATTCAAATCATGACATTATTTCATAAGTTATAAGCCTTTAAGTCTAAACATCTGTGTTTCTAAATTCTATCGTGGTCTGAAAAGTAAAACTATGCTAAATTGATTGAAGACATTATTAAAAACGAGATTCATTTTCGAATTTTATGTCCTTGTCCTCTTTTTTACCATAATTAGGAGTAATGGAGTTTATTTTTACTCATTCATATTTACAGCTCAGAAAAAAGTCAGCTCAGGCAAAACAAACTTCCTTTGCTGCAAGAAAACCAGCCTTCACTTCACATTTCATCCTCCACAGAACCACTGCGAGCTTAACATCCTGTGTCAGCTCAGTTTGGACATTGTGGCACGTGCAACTGACGCTGCTGAAGCATAAAAACGGAGAAGAAAGGAGCCAGTTACAGACGGGTTCCACCAATTGAACAAGAAAAAGGCCGTCCATGTTGTGACGGTGCTGACAGGAAGAGAAGTGGCATTGATTTTTACACTAACACTGGCTCAGCAGCGAGATTCACTCAGAGGAAGAGCGACTCCCCAGTTGGACCAAATCTCAGTTTATTGGGGCGTGCAGCACAAACACAATACATTTGCCACAGTATCACACACAGTTGATGGGCAACATGTAGGAAGGTCCAAAGCTCTGTGTGTGTGTCTGTGTTTGAGAAACCTTTAAAGAGAACAAGAAGTTTTGTGTACTAAGGTTTGGAAATGTTTTCACATTTCACACAGACATAATGAGTTATAAAGTAATAGTGTTGTATTGGGTTGACTGCATGTGCTTTTTATGGTTTTATACAGTTTTAGCTGAGCCCTGAATGCTGCATTAAATAAATTTTAGATTTACATCTCACTAATTATGGACACACACCCTCTAGCAATACTTGACAGACACCTGGACCATTTCTTTTGTAGATACCCGCACAGGGGGGCGTAAACAGGAGAAAACGAATGGCAGCACAAGGCCAGAAAACACGACAGAGACAAAGATGTGCCGAGAGACGGATACCGGCATTAGGGTTGAAAGCTGCACGGCAACGACACAAATCTAAAGACAGTTTGGCAGTGATGGAAATGGGGGATGAGCGGCAATTACCACCAGTCAAGGAAGCCAACAGAGCACAGCAATTGGCAGATACTGATCAAGGGTTGGGTTAAATCAACGCCTGAAATATGTTAGGTAAAGGAAAGTGTGAGTGGGCTGTCCATAAGGTCCACAGCTGCCACTGCAGCCTTTGAGGGAGGAGGTAACTAACAATCCATGGTCGTTCAGATTCAGTCCCCTTCCCTAAACTCCCTGCAGAGTCTTAAGCAGTCGGCATATTGATCGTTACCCCTGTTCTCATTCTGTCCATATGTACGTACTCGACATCCTTTCCATCCTTTGTCAGGAACACTTTGAAGGATGGTAAACGAATATGGCTCAAGGATGAACTGGGTACATTTCGGAGGTCAAATGTCAAGGTCACAGTGATTTCATGAACATCCATTTGTGAACATATACCACAGGAACACCTGGAGTGTGAATCAGACTCAGTAATTAACTAATTAGGTTTTGATGGCCAAAGGTAAAGTGTGTGTGAAACTCATTCCCATAAGCAAAGCTATTTGTCAAGAACTTCATAACATCTGACACAAATGTCCACTTTCATTAATGGATAAACTGCAAGTTGACTGGTTGATCATGGGAACAACTGCAATGTTGTAGTTATTCAGAAGTAAGTATTTTAGGACAACTTGTAACTCTTACTTTTATTTATCTAGATCTCTGCTGATCAAATCCATTCTAACTGTGTCTGTTTGGTTTACGTGCAAATTATGTATATGTCCCACATACCTTTGTGGATGCACAAAACATGGCTTGACACAAGTGCTGGAATAGTATTATAAGTAGTCTATAAGAGATTAACATTTACATCTTATGTACATGTTCTAACTTGCATGTATTTATGTGAGACACTGACATACTTGTCTGTATTTCTTCCTGTTGCAAGTACACATACTTACAGTCTTGGAAAAATCTAGAAACATAAACTAAGTGCTTGAGGAAGGAGTTATAATTTATTTATGATGATCTGCAACAGATGGACCCAAAGACCAAGAGAGCAATAAAACAAGCTCTTAATTTAGCAAAAACACCAAGTGTTCTTTTTTTAAAATAGCCTCTCCCTGCTGTTGCACCGTGAATGGCAGAGAGCTTTTCTGCACCGAACGATGATTTAATCACTTGTGGACACAAAGCAGGAGCACTAAGTCCAGTGTAAAGAAGAGTGTCAATGACGCTGAAATAGAAAGTCTGTGAGCATAAACCTTCCAAACTGTGCATGTGTTTCGTTCCTTCATCACGGCATTCATTTAGCAGTTTCTATCAGAGATTATCCTTCCATAAATACACAACCGGCTCGCAAAAAAGACAAAGAAGAAGAAAAGTGACGGTGACAGATTGATTAGAGAGAAGTGATGAATGGCCGTGGCGTGGCTCTTCTCCTCCTCCAATCACAATCGACCGCCTTTCAAGTGCGAACAAGTTGGGCCCTCGGAGGGCTGTAATTATAAAGCCTTAATCAGCAGGGAGCAGAGAGGGAGTGCGTGTGTGCCGATACACTTTGACTGAGATACTGCTGCTGTCGGCTGCCAGGGGACAGCTAACACACAGTCAGACACACATTGCGAATGAATGTGTCCGTTTGTCGAGGATGGAGTGTGTATCTGGTACAGTAATGAGTGAGTGAGTGAGTGCATATGGTTTGAGATTATATGCAGTTAAAATGTAAGTGTGTACAGATGAGGACATTTGGAAAACTAGTTAATATGCAGTAGTAGTGTGTCTGTGTGTGTGTAAAGGTGGGTCTAAGTGAATATACGTGTGCACGGCCAAACACAATTTAATAATAAGTGTGTGTGGTGGCCGTGAGTGTGTGTCCATGCATGTAAATGTGTGTGTACAGGAACAAGCACAGTGTATTATTAAGATAACAGTGAATCACATGATTTATTTCCTCATTACTGTTGTACTGTTTTCCAGCAAAGTAAAAAAAAAAAAAAGTTGGCTGATGCAGTACACTTAATAGTGTGTGTGTGTGTGTCAGGAGCGTAATTCTTTTAATAGGATGTTTGTTGTGCAGTGTTCGTCCTCGTACATAGGAGTGCTTGTTGTCATTTTCTTCTTCATTAGTTCCTTTTGAGGCCACTTTGCTTTCATCTCCGCTTACATTTAGGGAAATCAATTCCTCATTACGCCTCTGAATGAAATGAACCTATTACCTTTTTGGCTTTCTTCTCCATTCACTCCTCCTTATACCTCATTATTCCTCCAAACCCACACACACACACTCGCCCCTGATGATGAGATGGGTGTTGCCTTTATTAAGTGAACTGCAGATTGTTTGGGAGAGTGCAGAAAGTGAAGAGTTACTGCAGTTCATTTGTGACGCATCAGCAAAATGAAAGCAAGTTCTACACCAGGGGCCAATCTATTGGGGGGCGAAGGAGGCCGCTGACCTACAGCCATCCCGCTCCCCCCCCTTTGCAGCTCCTAATAAATACACACTCTTGTTTCTCACTAACCTCTCGGTCCTTCCATGCTCTCACACTTCGGACAAATGTGTTAATTTAATTCAACAACAAGATGTTTCACTATTAGCAATCTTATGAGTGTCTTTCTGACTCAGGGTCAAAATGGGCCTTTAATTTCAATGTCTTTGTCATTTAAATAAAACATTCTAAGATATAGACACATGCTTTTTATATGGGTTTTTGGCGGGTTCTGGTATTTGTCACATCCTGCAAAGGTGATAAAAAACTAAAATTAGCTTTTTCTTGCAGAGAATTAAATTGGAAGACTGAATTCTACTACCTACCCCAACCCCTGTGTCACTGGTGCAGGGGTCTGTATCTGGTGCATTGTGCCAACTAATTAACTGACTAAATAAATAACTGCATATGAACAAAAATCCAGATGAAAGGTGCCCCTGCTTTCCAGTCTATATGCTAGAACGGTTTCAATTTTTCAAGTGCGTCTCCCAAAAACAGGCAGGCGCTCATTTGAATACTTTTCTTGCACACTGTGAATCTAATGTGTAGCTACAGGCTGTAGCTTCTTTCTGTTTCTTGCTTTTATTTTGAATATCCCTAGATGCAGTTTCCTGTCCCACTGCATTTCCGTAACTTTTCTACTTGTCATTGGTCTTAATTGTTTTCACCTGTTTCCTTGGCTATTTATACTTTTCTCCCTGTTCAGTCCCTTGCCAGATTGTTTTGTGCTGTTATGCTTGTGACTCTCAAGCCATTTAGTTGCCTGTTTTTGCCAGACCAGTTTGGTTGAGCTCCTTGCCGGTCCAAGCCTGCCTGCCAGCCTGTTGAGACCACTGTTTGTTAGGATCCTGTAGCTCATCCTGTAGGACTCAGACCTCTCCTACACGCCGGTTTCACTCTCCATAAGTTCCCCCTTTCTGGATTTGGACTGTTGCTTTGGTGAAAGGATTTATTGACTGGTTGAATAGACACTTGGATATTGTAGACCTGGATTTGGATGTAAATATTAGGCCTGGACCTGATGTACTCTAGGACTTAATTCTTGGGCAAACTGTGAGAGAGCTGGATTTCTGGATCATTATGCTGGAAGATTGTGTTAGTGAGAGCAAACTAATTAATCGTTTTTGATCCATTGGTCTGAGTTTGACACCCACAGTTTGATTGCTAGCCTCCACCCACACTTGTCATCTGCCCTCTTTCTCCCACCATCAGCTGGGGCCTCTTATCTCCTCTGACCTCACTCTATGGTAGTGCTATTAAATGTTTTTTTTTTTTCGAGCACCCTGTTTCTCCAGCCACCTCAAGAACAGACCCTCTGCTTCCCGGATTCCTGCTGACCTTCTCACAAACAAGTACCACTCCAGGACACCCCCGACCTTAGTACTATTGACTGAATTACTCACCAACCAGCTTTTCCCTTCATCCGAAGATACAAGATGCTGATTCTCCTTGCAACCCCTGGCTGAGATCCTGTACTTCTCGTCTTTGCCTTCTTAGCTCTTTTCTAAAATAAACCTTTAAATATCTCCATTGTGCTGCTCTCTTATTTTTGGGTCGTAATGAACATTACCCTTACACAGGTGATATGAGGCTGAAGCAGTCAGTTTGTTATTATTGCTCATTTAAGTCTTTTTAATGAGGAAAGGAAGGAAACTAACAAAAGAAATTTGCTACTGAAGAGGCTGCAACTGTGACGGGCTTGAATAAAAGTGTTCCTATCCTTTATGATTCATCAGCTCCTAACCAAAATACACAAACTTACTGCAGCAGCTGAGTGTCGCCGCTGTAACACCACATTTTCTCTAATGGAGACAATCACACAACATCAGGAAGGCAAGTGAACTAAGGCATGCACACTTCTGTCCCTTTGTTTAATCTCCTGTTTCCCAGCACACCCACAGAGAAACAGGAAGACTGATTGCTGGACACCCCAGTGACGCCAGCTGTCCTCCGTTTATTGCTGCGCACCAATCCCGTGCGGTGATGGCACGTCGGCCAAAACCATCGACAAATGCATGTGAGAACTGAGCCACTACAGCTGTTTTAGCGGGTGGGTTATTTCTTTATTGAGTGATTTACAGGAAATGCAAAGAGCTAATTTGTGAGAACATAGCATTAGTCTGGATGAGAGATCAATGAAAGATAAGCGTCCTGAGACATGAAGATGTGTGTTGTCCTGCTCTGTCTGGCCTTCTCTCTCTGTGCACTCAGATACATTTAATGCTGCCTGCTCTTGCTACACTGTAGTTATGCACTGCTAAATTATAGCGTGCATGTTTTTCTTGTTTGTGTTTTTTTTTTTTTTTCGAGGACTGCAAGTCTTCTTAAAATAGACGGCAAGGGGGAAATTATGGCCCTGAGCTCCCAAGTGTGTGTGGCTGAGCATGATTCTGTGAGCCACTGGACCAGGGCATAGGAAGCATCTTAGGCGTCGGTGTTGTTTGATCTACAGCTGAGCACGGCCACGACTTGGCAGCAGGATGTGTGGAAAATCTATTCAGGATGGCACAGAGGCACAAAACATGTGTCCAAGTCATCACAACTCAGAGTTGGAGAGAGGGGATTTAAAGCTGGGCTGAAAATAGAAAGAGGGCATGGATGGCATACCAGAAAAGTACGTGGATCTACTTGTGTCCTGAATGGTGAAATCATAGCGTGAAACCTTCGGTAAAAAACACACAAACAGACAACCAGTCACACTCACATTCACACCTGCGAATGCAACATGGTCTCGCCAATTAACCTAACATGCATGTCTTTGCACTGTGGGAGGAAACCCAATGCATACTCCACACAGAAAAGCTGCAGGCGGCAGGTGGTAGCTCCTAGCTGTGAAGCAGCAACGCTAACCACTCCACACCTTACTGCCAGAATACAGGTGTGAACAGTACGAGCATGTGGGGATGTGGAGTTAGACTACAGTAAATGAGCTGAGCTGTAGACCCCTGTAGATTTTTATGTCTAATAATATAGTTTAATATATTTACTACCTAATGTTTTATGTTTAATATGTATTTTGCTGTTGAAACATGTCCAGGTTGTGTTGAATTGACTAAAACGAAGAAGAGTAGTAGTGATGTCTAGTATTAAAAACAGACATCAGGTCTTGTAGCATAGTGACATATTTAGTGCTGTGGAAATTTATATTATGCTGAATGTAATAGGGCTCCAAGTGAAGGAAACGTTGAGTTGGCATTAACAGCAAACAGCTGCAACAGCAAATTGCAAAAGGAACAGATGGGGAAACAGGGAGAGGTCTTAGCATAAGATGGTAAAAGGCACTCATAAAATTGGAATAATTTGCAATTAAAGTATGTCCTCGCTATACTTAACGCTTCTTCATTTATTCAAAAAAGCCCTCTGCAGCAGGAGTAACTGTACATATACGGTGCTGTGCAGCAGATAATGTTGCATTTTAACACTGTCTTTTATCATTTGCTCCAAAACCTAATTTCCATTTCTAGCTCTAATATCTCCAATGCCTGGCAATGGCACATGGCAATGTTATGATATCAAATTTTCTAATTTACATATTGAAACCTGAATTAAAAGATCACACTATTCTCTGCAGGTTGAGAAAATTATCACTAAAGCTGAGGATGATAAGGGCTTTTGTCTAATTCCGATGGTATATACAGATGTTTATCTTACTCTAGCCAGAACCTATTTACCGTCTTCATCTCCTCGCGTTTGAGAGGTGTTAGATCCCCCACAGCCAACACATGAGGTGAAAACAGACTCCAACAAAGCTCTTCCAGCCACAAGCACTGTCAGAAGTCACACTTCTGCTACACTACCGTCTTGAGCGGAAGATAGCCAACTGGGATGTCGCTTTGCTCCAATCACAGCCCTGCCTCACTGTCACCATGGCAACCCAATCTCACCTGCAAAAGCAGACTGGTTGTAGGAGGAATGTAAAAGCTTTGTGTATTTGTTTTTCTTTTCTCTTTCTTTCTACCTGACGCGTCCTCCATCCGTCTCTGCTTCTATCAGGAGGTAACAGATGCCCAGCTAGTCCTCATAAATAACTCCAAATCACCATCTCTGCTGATGCATTCAGATGGAAAGTCTTTGGGTACATATATAAGTCTCCCACATACACATAAGCAAAAGACAGATGGGCAGAGTGACTGATAATACTGAGGGCAGACTGCTGAAAACACATGGGCTAAAAACATGAGGGACCACAGGAGAAGAGAAGAGAAGAGCGAAGAGATGAGATGAGAGCTGTCATTAACCTTCTATGTATTATAGGTATTATAACCTTCTAGGTATTATGACGTACAGTCTTTGTCTGGATATGGTTTGGCTTTGGTCTGGCTTTCCACTAGTACAATAGTTGTCTATTAGATGTGCATTGCAGTGTTTTCACGTCAGAAATGTGTCTGCCTGTGGGAGCATGTAGCAGCTCTGTAGTTCAGATTTAGAGAGTGATTTGAATTTTGAGTGAGAAATTTCAATCACTCTTGAAGTTTCATTCACTCTTAATAAAACCCAAGCTGAAGCTTTTAGCTCAAAGTTCTTAGTCAGCCTGGCTACAGTGCTGAAAAGAAACCGGGGGTTGTTCTTGTTTTCCTCTATTAGTGATGAATAATATGCTGTTCGGGCTTTACGGAGGCTAATTTGTATAAGTATAAACTCTTTTTCCAGGCTAAGCGTGATTCTTGTGAATGAATGGAACGCCACTTCCTTTCTAGTTTTCGTGACGCCTGCTTTAAATTGCGGGTTTGCGAGCTATACCATGGAGATCACCTGTTCAGAATTACTGCCTTCTTTTTTAGAGGGGCAACAGTATCAAGTATGGAACATAAAGATGCTGCATAATTATCAGTCAGGTAATCAACTTGTACAGGAGTACAGTTAATGAGGCTACTCTCAGTTATATTGGTACATGTTGAAGTAAATGATGAAGGGATCATTTCCTTAAATTTGTTTACAGTGTTTTCAGATAAGCTCCTACTGAAGTATAACTTTTTTCTAGCTGCTCTATAATCCATTAGAATAAATTCAAATGTTATTAGAAAATGGTCAGAGAGAACAGAATTATGAGGAAATACTGTTAGTTTATCAATTACAATGCCGTATGTAAGGACAAGGTCAAGGGTGTGACAATGAGTGGGTTCATTTACAAATACAAATAATGTCCTGCTGATTAATGCAGCAACACAACAAAAAGCGATCGCCAGGCAGTTCGAACAGAAATGAAAAGTGCATGCCTGCTGTGCTTTTACACTGCCCATTCGTTCCAGTACCCATTTTTCTCACCCCATACCCTTTGGATCTCCTGAACTCTGCATCCGTGATGTTCTTGAGTGACCTGTCTTTTCTCACTCTTTCTCCACCCCCCCTCCCTCCCTGCTCTCTTTCCCCTCGAAAAGTGTCCAGACATTATGTGTCCTGGTGTGACCTGGCCAGACACCACAGACGCTACATTGTGGGATGTTGAATGTGTGTGTAATCGAGAGAAAGAGGGAGTGTTGGTAAGAGAGGCCTTAAGAACCATTTCACTTCAGTCCTTTCTTTCCCAACAGACCCAGAAACAGTCCAGATTACTGGTCACTGTGTAAAATGTGCGCTCTGTTTTCAGATGAGCCGTCACCAAAGCCTTCAGACTCTACATCACCTCAGTCTAGCCCTGACCTAACAACACATTTTCCTGGTTAACCAGATTGCTAGTTGAGGACCAAAAACAAACAAGGGAACAGAAGATTCCTCTCTCCAAGCGCCACCTGTTCCTTCACTATTTTAAATAAGCAGACAGAGACAACCAGGCATTCCATCTTCCATCATCCTCCTCAGAGCTGTGGAGAACATGACGTTGTTCATGTTGCCAGGACTAAGCGTTTCCACTGAACCTCAAATGAGTTTGGCCCCAGTTTAAAGATGGCAACCCCAACAAATGTAGTCTTTATAGTAACAGAGGAGAGTCTGGTTATCATAGAGCAGCTGCTCCTCTGAAAGCCACATTCCTGCTCTAGGATCAGGAGCCTGTGTAGTAGGAGCCCTGAAGTGTCTGCCTGGTAGCTACTACCTTTAAAAACGTAGAGGTACAGTAAAGCTGACTTGAGTCCACTCCAGACCAAGCCAGGCAGCTCTCCTAAGAACCAGCCAAGCAAGAAGCAGCACAGAAGCTATTGTGCCATCTGTAGCTTGTCCAAGTTAGTGGTGTACACTACCGTGCCATTAAAAAGATACTTTTACTACTTTTTTATTAGTATCTGTACTAAATGAATAAGAGCATTTTAACAAAAATCCATCTGCGGGCAGAGAGAAGTCCAATGTTTGAAGCTAAGAGAAGATCCTTGGTGACACCAGTGCTTGTACATGTATACTGATGCTTCAAAACCAATGAAACTTCAATAAATGGAAGGCAGACAAATTGTTATACATGTTCCGCACAGACAGGAAACTTAGTATCCAAGCTGAAAATCAGTGAAGTGGCCCTTCAGGAAGTGAGTTAGTGAACTAGTGTCTCCTGAGCAGGATAACAGTTGTGATTCTGCAGATAGTAAAGCTGTTGTGATTTAGGGATAAACAGTCATTTATGGATTACATTAACCCAGACTGATCTGTATTCTGCTTTCTTCTAACTTCAAACCTTACCATTTAACATCAGAAACCTGAGGTTCCATTGGATGACAACCATGTGATGGTCCAACGTTTTTTGTTTTTTCATTCTCAGACACGTGGACAATTATGAGATGGAGGAGGGGTGTGAGTGGTGGTGGGTGATAGGATGAAAGGAAGGTTGGGTTAAGGGAGGTGGAGGAATAACAGAATAGACAAAGAAAGGAGAGAAAAAAGGAGAAGGGGAAGGTGTGAAAGGAGGGTGGAGAGTAAAGGGTGACGAGGGGGAACTACAGCTGCTTCTCCACCTCACGGATGCTTTCACGTTGCTGCATTGAGTGTAATAACTCTGTTTCCTCTCCCTCATTTCTTTTCTTTGCCTTGTTGTCTTTGTCTTTCTTTTTTCTTCTCTTATTTCTCTCTGATAAATCTCTGATGCTCCAACACTGTCTCTGGTGTCCACCTTCTTCTTTCTGTGAAACCAGAAACATCTTTTCTTCTGCGTTTTCATGCAGAGAGACTCCAATTCTTTCTGTTCCCGTTGATCAGTTTCAAACAGTCTCCCACTCTCCCATATCTGGTGCTTCTCTGAGATCCCTTTTCTGCCATCCCATTCTTCCTGCCACTGTTGGTCAGTGAAGTGGTTCTCAGCATCTCTGGTGGACAGCTGCTCTCTCAGCTTGTTCACCATCTGCACGTATTCCTTAGACACTTGGTTGCTGTTCCAGGTCCTCCAGGCTGCAGAGTTTCAGTTTTGCAGTGTTTGCAGTGCTGCAAACATCTGCTTTTCATCCTTCAGTTTTTCTGTCTGCTGCATCATGCTCTCTCTCTGATTCTGCAGGCTGTCATTACGATGGCGAGCATTACACAGGGCTGGCATGCTCAGCCAGTGCTGACCAGATCAGATAAAGTTCACTACAGGGGTGAGCCAAGTTTTCCACAACGCCTGGTAGTGGCCTTAGTAGAATCAAGGCAACCAACTTCTTAAAGATCCGAGCTCTTTCCCTGTGGAAGCTGGTACAGTAGCAATCACTTCCATTCGGACTCTGTGGCCCCCACCTTCTTCAGTGCACCCTCCCAGTCCTGCATCTAAAGCACTATTCTTACAACTCCAATGACCTATAGAACCTCCTATTCTAGCTTCCAAAGTCAGAACATTCTTCTAATTTATGAACACTCCAACAATCCTGTATAATTGTATATACAGCTAGCAATGTGTCCAAGTGTATATATTTTTTTTATTATATAAATATTAATAAAAGATTTAAATTTAGGAAATGATTCCTTATTCGGCCTCAAATGTATCACTGCAAAATTCAATGCTGTCAAGCTGCCACATCAAACCATAAAACAACTCTATCTTCAAGGTTTGCAAAGGCAAATGTGCATGTACGTGTGGGTGCCCAGTTCTTGCTGAGTCAGTGATGAGGAGAGGTTTGTTTGCCTGGCTCTGCCAACATGTCCGCCCTGACCCCGCTGGAGGGACATGAGAAGAGCCTTTGAGTTTCCGTCGGAGCAGCCAGCTGAGCAGCCTCTGCCCTGCCATGCCTCACTGTGGAGTCTGCAGCAGGCCAGTGGCACCATGCAACACTCCACGCGCCAAACCGACCACGCGTAATAACCATGGCTGACTCCCCAGACATTTAAACGCAGATGGACAGAGAATAGGAAAGAGATGCATAAAGGGAGAGAAAAAGAAAAAGGGAATTTATGTGGAAAAAAGTGTAGGAGTTGTAAATAATGGGATTGACTGCATAATTAAAGAGGTAAAACATGCACCAAACATTTTTTGCATGAAACTGAAACGATGTAAAGCTTTAAAGATATAAGCCACTTAAACAGCGGCTTCAATAACATAATCAAAGATGCTAAAAACAGATCCCTGATACTCTTTGCATTTTGTAGGCTTTTTGAAGATTGCTTTTGGTGCTTTTCATTTTCCTCAAGATGGGCACAAAATGGAAACATCAGAGTTGTCAGGTTTTGATGTCAGTCTCTCAGAATCAAAGAGGCTTTTATCCCGCACCACAACTAACCTTCAACATTCATAGAGAGAGAAATCCATCAGGAAAGAGACACAGAGACAAGTATCTACACCCACAGGAGCAGAATGAGACGCGAACAAAATCAAGGACAAGACGTTTATGACATACATTCATTAGTTGTTAAAAAAGTATACATGGGGGATTCAACACAATCCAGCAAAAACACACAATCCTAGAATAGCCATAATAAAATAAGCAGCATGGTTGTGTTGGGACCTTTTCACGCATCTCAGATTCGACAAAGTTGGTACACTTGATCACAGAAGCCCTTCTAAAGTGGCCAAAATACAAAAAAACGATGACATATAGTATCTAGAATAATTTTCCTTCTTTAGCAAACAGACTGAGTCAAAATCCAAAAAGAGGATGAGGAGGAAGAAGAAGAAGAAGAAGAGGGGGAGTGGAAAACTCCCTTCCAGTAGCTGGTGTAGAGCAAGCAACTTACAATGTTTCCCAGGCAGCTGTTTAATGAAATACGGCTCAGGCTTCCTCCACTTAATTAAAGCCATGATTCACGTCTGGTAGCAGTCTACAGTACATCTGGTAGCGGAGGACACCAACAAACATTGTCACCGTCTTTTAGTTCCCTGACACACACACACACACACACACACACACACACACACACACACACACACACACACACACACACACACACACACACACACACACACACACACACACACACACACACACACAAACACACATACTGTAGCGAGGTCTGAGTGCCTCACCTTGCCCTGTTACTTTCCCTAATTCCTAAATCAATGTGTTGACTTTCCCGTGGGGAAAGACACCCGACATGCACACATGTGCCTCTGCAGGCCGGTACAGTCTGTCGCACCGGCTCCTTGCAGTGCAGAGGCAAACACTGATTGTGAGATCTGGTCTGCAAGCTGTTCTGTCACCGCCTAAAAATGTCCCTATTCCCTCCAGCTCCCCTGTTACCAATGCCCAAATGTGGTTAACGTGCGATTCTCACACTCTCCACTTACTGCTCGAGGCTAAAACCTAACAACCAAATCAATATTTATCGGCAGAGGCTGTGTGATTACATTCCCATCTCCGCCTGCTGCTCGGGGGCCTGTAGACAAGCAGGGGCAGCCGTGCATAATGACCACAGGGAGCTGTTCCCTTCCAACGATACACTCAACATGCCGGCATACATACACAAACACAGTGAGGCGCAGGGGAGCAGCTAAGGACTTCAAGATCCTCAGAAAAGACAGAATGCCCCCCCCCCCCACACACACACACACATCCATCATGTCTCTTTTTTTGCAATTACTTGATTATATCAGGCTATATCAAACCCTGCGTCTTTAACATAGCTCACTATCTCACTCCACATAATTAAAATTGTAGATTACACTAAAAATCTAAATTATTTGGCCAGAAGGAAGTGACGGCATTTTCATACTGCACTGTTTGTCCTGTTCTTTATAAAGCAAGTGGGATTTTACTACTTTTAGGAGACTAAACATAACATAATGCATTTGTTTAGCATCTAGGGAATACATTTTCTAAACCAGTTGCTTGCTGTGGATTTTTCATCAAATGAAAAAGAGTTTGTATAGGACTATTTTTAGCAGCAGATTAGTCCACATTTGGTGTCTATTGAGGCAGAATTAAAATAAACTGCAGTGTCATACAAATGTTCATGGTTACAAAAAAACAGGACAGTGTGACTCATTGATGTGTGCTGAGAGTTTATAGTCAATAATCCCACAGTCAAGAATCTGACTTCTGTGAGAATTTCCCCTTCTATCAGTACTTAAAAATCATGGTTCAGTACACATCTGGCTTTTAAAGGCATGGTTTGGTTATGAACTACTACACAGCAACACTTGAAAATTTTAAGAATACCATAAAGTTGTGGATAAAAGCCGTCTTTATTTGTTTATGAAGTGCTGCTTTGACTTTCTAAAATGAGAACAAGAAGAGTTTTTTTTTTTAACCAGAGCGTAACAACATTCAGCGTGCTTAAGTGCTGGTCGTAGATCTGCTGATTTAAAAATGCTAAAATTGTATTGCAATGCTGTTGAAATGAAGAAGGAAACAGCATTTGACACTCATATTTGCAGACAGTGCAAATTGTGAAGTGTTGTTTCAAATGTGTGAAAATTGGAGGTGTTGCCAGTTAGGCTGCAGTTTTGTATCAGTTTGGTCAGCATCAAATCACAAAAGAGGTTTCCAACAACGGGGCGGGTCGGTTCTGGTAATGACTTTGGTAATGATGCTTTTGTGCCTCCTCACTTATCTGTTCACATATTGCTCCTCGAGCCTCAGGGGGAAATACGAGGTCACGGAACATCCTTTACAATGGAGGACCGGAACAACTTCTGGGAAAAGTGAGGATGGAGCAATGATGAGCAATGACCCTGTGTGTTTGTGCTCTAGTCCATCACCTGTTCAGGTGAGAGCCAAGACTTAGGAAAATGTTCCACATTCAAAAACCTTCCATTAACTGCTGTTAAACACTGTGTTTGGTGCACAACTGTAAAACAACATTACCCACACAAGAGGACACAGAGATTAGATGAATCGTTGTTGCCATAATTTTTATGCCATTTTCTGTCATATTGTCAGACTTAAAATTTTTAAGCTCAGACACTAAATGAATCTTTAGCAACTTAAAAATAATTTACCATTTTAACCACTGATTGTTTTAATTTTTAATCCTTATTCATTAGAGTTAACTTACATTTCTTTCAGTTCCAAAGACATTTCTGGCTCAAGTGGCCTGTGGTCGGAAATCTGTGCTGCTCACATGAAGTGGCACCAATCGATGGAAAGGTTTACAGAAGCCAGTGAGTGCTCTGTCCACAAAATTAGACTCAACAAAGACTGAAGCTGTTCATTTAAAGGAAAAACACTCTACAGGACTTTGCCACATTTGCCGCCTAACTGCCAGATTTTAACATCCACTTCTGTTTGGAGCCCCCAATTAAGTGCTGGGCCTTTTAATCCTAGCAGACACCCTTTTCCCTACACACACACATGCACACTTTAAATAGCGGCACAGTCGCAGTGAGAAATGATACTGTGAAACTGCCACAATGTGATTACACCAGAACCAGATGAGAACCAAAATGTGGCAGTTTACACTGAAGCCAGACACAAGGCGGATGGATACCTGTCAAAACATGCAAAGCAGCCCGACCGACCGGAGACACATTTTATGTTGTGTGGCAGGCAGATGTTGGGGTGTACACAACGGTGCAGACGGTTCCTGTAATTAGTGTATCGGCCTCTGATTCATGGGAGGAGGGAGTCCTCTGGGACTTAGAAAGATCTGTGAGACCATCCTTTGTTAAATGCAGACATCTGCGCCAAAACACGCTGCACCTTTCACCCATTTGTGTGTTAACAAGTGGACACACACATCCTGCATAAGATATTATGCCATAATTGGTGTTAGAATGGCTGCAATCACACACTGACTTACATCAGGAGGATCACAGACACAGCAGCCTTATTTTCTCCAGACAGGATAGTGTTCTGTTTTTTTAACTGGTGGAAAGGAAGTGGGGTGACAGCACTTTTCCCATGTGCAACTCTGCCTGTGAGTGTCTGCAATGGGAGCCTGAGTCAGTGTCTTTCGCATGTTTCATCCCCTCAGGCGGGGAGGCCTCGGCGGTGACGAATGCAGAAGAGTGCATGGGGATGCTAAACTGGAAGCAGGTCTACAGTGGCCTCACACACACACATTGAGCTATGAGAACGTCCCGCTGTGTCTATTTATGACTTAATGGCCATAACTGCTGTGTGTGTGGGTGTGTGTTTGTTTAATGAACAAACGATATCTGACAAAGAAAAAAGGGGAAGAAGAAGGGCAAACCTTGGTGGTCAAGTTTGAACTTCTTTTACATGTCGTTTTAGATCTGAAACGTGTGGGTATGTGTGTGTGTGTGTGTGTGTGTTGATGTGTCCTTCTTCGTGGGAGCCCTTTCATCGCCTCCCTAATGAAATCCAGAGTCCAGACGCTTGTGCAGATGGTCATCAACTCAGTCTAGTAAATGAGGAGCCCTCAACATCGGCCTCTGGCTGCTGCCTCAGCTACTGTCCAGACGGCGGAGCGGCACAGGCGCTCTGCTCCCTCTTACTCACACACACACACACACACACACGATACATGATGGCCTCATGGTAAACACATTCTACCATGTTTGGTTGGATTTACTTTGTACTAACATGTGCAAAAGAGTTTATTTGACAATGGACTGCGACACATCCACTCTGATACAGAGGTTTGGGATTCTGGTCTCTCACCTTGGACCATTAAAAGGTTTAAATGTCAATAACCATTTCTAGACTTGGAGTTCATAAGATTGCTGACTTCCTGCTTTTCTGCATTCTTGTGCTCTTTTTACAGTATATTTACTGCTACATTTCCCCATCACCTCTTCAAAGTTCCATCATCAATGGGTGCCATCTATAAGGATGGTAATTCATCTTCTCTTTAAAGAAAACTAACCATGGTCAGTGCTTAAAGTGGTAAAGTAGTGCATGTACGCCCTAGGTTGGGTGTGTAGCCAAGTACAATGTCAATGTCCTTATTGAGACATAATAAACAGGAATCTCAACAACCTTCTTCCACATTAAAAGAAACAAAATGAAGCTTCCAATGGCCCCAGTAGTAGTATGACCTTGGCTCCTAAAGATGTTGCCTCCATACGACTAATCGTAATTAGAAAGACATGGTTGCGTACGAAGAAAGAGATGAAGGGTTGAATTCAGCAGATGAATTTTATTGAGTGTGACAGATCTTATTTGATCTGTTTGGGTCATGTCCTCTCTGAGCAGTGGAGCTTACCATATGATAACAGCAGGCATGCTTTGTGTGAACAGTTAAACTGAAGGACAGCTCTATGAGACGGTGCAAAACCGGCGAGCACAATTCAAGATTATGTAGGTTTTCTTCAACAAATTGTTTAATAACAACAGTAGTTCTGGGGTACAATGCACTGGCTGATCAAAACTACATATAAATTAGAGCATCTTCATTATAAGAGATACATTATAGAAATTAAAAAGCAGCAAGAGTAGATATTGTTATGTTTGTGTTTTGCAAGTGAACATTGGTGTCCATGTGATTTTTGCCATTTACCTCTTTACACATATCAGCAATCTGACTTATCATTCAATGTAAAGGTCAGTCATTGCTATGGTTCAATAAAGCACTTACTACCTGCCTGTGAGCCAGCAGTGGTATTTTCCTCAACACCTGGGGCAATTTGGTGACACGTTTTACTAATTTTTTCCTAAATGTAACAAAATTGCCTGTACACTGTAGCCATGAAAAACAGAAGTTGTGTTTTGCACGATAACCACCTAATGTGCCTACTGACCGGTACAACAGGGACCTTCTAAGCCAAATTTATGGGTTGCTAATAACACAAAACAGGATACCAAAGAGCTTAATAAAATCTAAACTGGGTGTTCATGCTGCTTTTGACACTGGGATTGTAACAAAGGTCAAATGCTACATGTACTTACTTTGACAAATTATATTGCAGGTTAACGTCAACTTGAAAAATATCTCCTGAAAACGTTTTGAACATTTTAGTCTATTTTTTTAGGCTCAACACGAACAACTGTGAGCCCCATAATGACACGTCAGTGACAAGAGAATCAATCAATGATGTGTGAAAAGATGCAGCATTAACACACCAAAGCAGTCAGACTCTTGCACTATGAGTCAGTCATCTTTCTGTTAAGAGTCTCAAAACAAAAGAAAATAATCTAAAAGGAATTCTGCACAACAGTCTTGTAATAACTTTTATGTATTTTCATCAGGATTGTGCCAGAGAGGGGTTGATCTCATTCTGTAATTTTGTAGGCCTCAGTGACAATGTTGTACTAGTCAAAGTTAAACCCAGAGAGAGAGTAGCTGTTCATCATTCAAGATGTGTACAAGAAAATAGCAGGAACTACCGTCGTTCCAACGCAGGCTCAGTGCTACAAAGTTGGCTACTGCTCAATAGAAATGCTCATAATTACAAGCAACATTGTAGAGATATTGGACAGTTATTATGTAAAGTCAGTTTCATCTTGTTTGCATCCTGTCTTCATCGTGGGAAAAAGGTCAGGAGCGCTTCATTTAACCTATAACAGATCTACACATTTATTTCAAAGCTCCATGCAAAAAGTGAAGACTTTCACAGAGGATAAAACCCATTTCTCTGATTACAGGGTCTTATTTTTGAGGTCACTGACCCCAACAAGTCAGACCTCTCTCACTATGCTACAGTTACAGTTGACACTACTGCCACACGCCAAAGATGGTGAGGAATTTTGAGTTTCCCTCACAAGTTCCAGATGGGAATATTCCATTCTTCCTTCAGACTTTGCCCTTCCTTGCTTTAAAGTAGTGCTGGTCCATTGTAATGGAATTCTCTCTCTCTCAAACACACACACACAGAGGAAACAAATATTGGAATTTTAAATGAGGTGATCCAGGTCTGTCCCTGGGTGCAGCCGCTGACTGCTCCGGAGCAACAAGGGCGTAGTGAGAGACGGGAAAGGTGAGCGTGCGACTTTGAGGCCTGGGTGCACAAGCAGGTTACTAGTGAGGGAATGAAAACAGACAATACAGTGGGTGAACAGAGCTGTAGTCGCAGCACAAACACACACACACACTCCAAAATATCCCAGAGGCAGTTCACAAAGAAACCAAACAGGCAGCCCACAGAGTAAACTGCCTTATTCACTGCATATATCTCTTCGACTTTAAAGGAACAGCAGAGACTCGGCCTGAAGAGGCAGGCTGGATCTGTCAGACTCACAAACCAACATTAGGCTCAACCTTAAATTCAGAGAGATGATATAGACTGTTAAGGTACAGGTCCTTTGCTCATGGCAGTGATCCAGCAGCCAGCCCTTTAACATGCGATACAACAACAGACCTAACAACCTCTATTTGGCCTAAATGACCTCTTGACATCTTCCTGCCAGACTCTTCTGTATGTGTGTGTGCGCAGGGGTATGTGATGAAAGAAATGACAGTTAATGATGTTGCACAGTATTGAAAAATGACTGAATATGTCTCCGGCCCACAGCTTGTTCTGTGGTTTATTCAGAATAACAAAGACTTCCCTTCTGGAGCAGCTGCTGACTTTTTCATTTTAAATGCTTTTGCAGCAGTATTTAACCTTGAAAACTCCCAGGAGCAGGTCATAAATGGCACCTTAGCAACAATGCTAGTGTTGCTCGCACATACATTTAAGCCACTCAAACAGCGTAGACATTTCCATAGGTGATGTACCGATCCTGTTTGCCACCAGCTTTCCTTTGTTTCGCCTCCAGCTAAGTTTGGGAAAATCAGTGTAGCCAATTAGTTTTCATTTGTTCAAACACTCACTGGTCAGCGCTGTGCTGTGCTCAGTGCAACACACATGGCTGTGTTTTTACACTAATGCCAACATGCCATAACTACACACTGACAAGCAGTTTACATTTCCAGTGCCAACGGCTTTTCGTCTGCTTCTGACAGGTTACTTCAAATCGAAATCTAATTTGGCTTTCAAACTACTGCAGGAATGCTGCAGGCCACCACTGTTCTCACACACAACTCCAGGTATGTTCACGCTCAGGCTCAAACACAAGTAAAAGTCTACTCACCGCACAGTTTGAAAAAGAATATGCACCCAAGAATTGCTTTTCTTTGTATTTTATATGGAATAAATTGTGTGTGTGTGTGTGTGTGTGTGATTTTTTGTTCCATACAAGAGGCCGTGACCCCACTGGTCCTGGAAGAGAGGTGGGAGTTTACACTAGAGGGTCAGATGGGATTCCCAGGGCTGTTAAACATGCCTGAACCAGGGAGACCATGCCTGAAACTTTAGGTGATGGACAACAATGCTGCTGTTTGTGTGTGTGTGTGTGTGTGTGACAGAGAGAGAGAAAGAGAAAGAGGGGAGTGACAAAATTGGAGAAATTAGGGAAAGGTTAGAAAAAGTTATAGGGAACAATAAAAGACTGACAGTCATTTAAGAAAGAGGGTAAACAGACTACGATAAGAGGGGTTTTAAGGGAAGTCAACAACATTAAACACACACGCACACTTCTCTCTAGTACCTGTGTAATCATACATAAACACACAGCGCATCATTAAAACTCATATTCAAGCTGCTGTACAAACACTCTGCTTCAGATATCTCATTTTCAATCAGAGCGCACAGGATGCGACACCCTGTCATCACCACTACGAAATAATAAAACAGGGGCTGTGAGGCCTGTGTGAGTGTGTGTTTCAGACTGAAGCTGATGCAACACCTGTAGAGATCGGCTCGACTCACACAGCAGGATCCAGTGGTCCCTGACAGGACGTTAATGGTAAATGGTAAATGCTCTGCACTTATATAGCGCTTTTCTACCTGTTGGTACTCAAAGAGGTTTACAGTGCTTCTTATCTACCCATTCACACTCATAATCACACACACATTCATACACCGATGGATACGTCCTTCAGTGGAACCCTTTTTTTCCAAGAGAGTGAAGAAGGAAAATGGGGAAAACGATGAAACATCACAAATTAAATTAAGACTGAAGTTTCAGAATTAAAAGGTAAAAGTTCTGTTTAAGAATCAACAGTCTGCGTATGTTAACACATACGCTCATTTCCATTTTAGCGGATAGTTAAAACAGAATAACTAGCTTTGCCCAAAACATAATCTAAAAGAAAATCACATTATTGTGTGTTTAAACTGATTGAAAACCAAACATTAAAACAACAACCTTTCAATACAGTTTGTGTACTAAACTATTTTGTGACTATACTATGCCACAAGGATGATGTATATTTCTAGGACAACCCATTAGCTTCTCCCTGGTTTCCTTAACAGAAAGAAAAAAAATTAATTTTCCACTAGCTTTTGGATTATTGATATAAATCAGCTCCATGGCTAACAGACGTTTATGTAGCTCAGTTTGGTAAGTCAGGCTATGTCAACGTGTCCTTTGGCAAGACACTGAAACCTAAGTTGCTCCTGTTGGGTCAGGTGAGCATCTTTTGTGGTAGCCACCATCAGCGTGCGTGAATGTGTGACTCGGAAGCAACATTGGAGTTGTGCTTTGGATAAAAGCTCTATATATTTGCCATGATACTTACACATTTTGCTCCGTTAGTTCGTCCTTACATATGAACTACATCAATGATTTATGACACCTAAATACATTAAATTTATTGATACCAAGATATTGTGTATGTTGGTATTAGACTTTCTCAGTTTAAATGAGTTGGTGTCTCACATGCTGATTTGCTTTGTGTGGACGAGACATATTTATTGTCCGCCATCCACCAGCAACACCGGTGGTTCTCTCAGATCCAGATCACAGACCTACAGTGGGACTCCTGAGTCTGAGGTGTGACAGCACATCTGATCTGCTTCATGCTTGTGTGGCTGAGATCCCAGAAAACCCTGCTTCCACATCATCACCTGTCCACTCCCAAATGTCCTGAATGTTCTCTTTCACTGGACCTTAACCCAGACAACCGATACTGCAGCACTGATCCTACATATCATCAGCTGCGGATTGTCACTGTAACCTGAAGATGCACAATAGGCAACATGAACAACACAGACCACGTAAACTCCAGCCGAGCCTGCAGACTCTCTGTCTCCAACAGGAGCATTACAGGATTATGATTTCTGTTAGGAGTGATTCAGTGTCTCTTCAAAGAAAGAAAGCATCTTCCCTTCTCGCTGCACAATAAACCTGTTGTACTGCGCGCTTTTGCTTTACGCATCTGATGCAGGTTCCTTGATTTTGGCGCACAGTCCATGGGCGTGATTTATTAAACGGTGCTTTGGCAAATCAAATCTCACACTTTACGCAAATGAGTGGAGATTCTCCTCCCGGATCCTCTGCTGAGTGTTTCTTCAGTGTAACGCGATGAATGACTAAACGCTGGTCTCTGTGCGCAGACCAGAGAGGACATCGGCTTTAAAGGATCTAATTTGCGTCGCCTCATGCTGCGAGTGCCCACTTCAGCCGCCCGCGCTTCGATGCCCGTCGCCAAGCCACGTTTCTGGAGACAAAAAGCCTTTACTGCCGCCTCACATCCAATCACACCCAAACCAGCAGGAAAGAACCGCGCAACTAAAGCCGGACAAAAGCGCAACAAGACCTGCTTTGTAATTGTGCCACACTAACTAAGAGACGGATGTGAGACCCGGATCTCCTGCCACGGGATTGACAAGTGTCATTCATTCATCGGCCGCCTCAGTGAACTGTCTGGGCACACCGATGCCAACATGCCAACATCCATCAATACACACGCCACAGGGAGGAGGAGAGAGAGATCCTACCTGGTTGGAACATACTTTGGAAATAAAAGATGACCAGAATAAAGGATCCCAAACATGTGGCGAATACCATCCGGCATATCCTGCTCATCCTCATCAGTTCGCTCAGAGTCTGTTTCATAGCCGGACGGTGGTGAAGGCTGGAGGGAGCCGCTCGCTTTGTGAGGAGGGGGATGAAGGGCCGGTGTGTCGGGAGCTCTGCTGGTTCTGATGAGGATTCTCCTCCGGTCAATGAGCCGAACGCGTCTAACACGGAGCGTACCACTGCTGGGCTCCGGGAGGAGGAGGGCAGGGACGACGTGACGGCACCCCCGCTCCGAGGAAATGGGCGCGTCCAGATGTGGGCTTCGGTTCCAAGGGCGTCGCATGGAGCCCATGGATTCATCGGAGGAGATCACTGGAGGAATTCAGGAAAGTTGGTAGCACAACACAGACCTGCATTAACGGTACATGATTTAACGTCACTGACACTGACACACAATTTAGTGTGTGTATTTAAGGTAGTAATAGGCTGTAGCTGTTGAAGTCAATGCATTGTCAAATACACAGAAGTGGACTAAACATTTCTCATTAACTTAAATTTGGAAAAAGATTAAGTTCATGTTAATTCAACTTTTCACACCATGTGACTTGAGGTCTTTTCACTTTAAAACACAGAGCTTACAGTTTTCTATTCATAAACACCTTATTTTTGTAGATGTTTCAAGAAAACTTTCATGATAGGAACCTGTGTGTGTTTAGAGGTGGAAAAGAACTTTATAATAACTTTAAGCAACACATTTTCACTTTGAGCAGAAAATAAAATACCTAATAAATACTCAGGTATTATCATTGATTAACCACCAGTCAGTACATGTGTTGGCCCTAAGATAGACTGGGGACGTGTCCAGGGTGGACCCCGTCTCTCGCTCTATGACAGCTGGGGTAGGCTCCGGCCCCCCCGTGACCCTGAACAGGATCAGGATTTACAGATAATGGATGGATGAATATATCTTTCTGCCTTGACTTCTTACACTTGATTTTCAGTTTTTGACTTTCACTTGTAATAGAGTATTTCAACACTGCCTAATGATACTTTAATTTAAGTAAAAAACCTAAGCCCTTCTGGCACCCCTCAGAAACACTGGGATGGTACAAATAATTGCAAAGAATTTAGACTTTTACTATGGTGGAGTATGTTTTGGGCAGCTACTTGCACATTTACTTGATGTTATTTTGTTAGTTTATACTAAACATAGTATTGAAAGTAGTACTAGTAAAATAGTACAAATTGTGGTAGTGATAGCAGTTGTATTTGCAGTGCTTAACGCAATCTGCAACAGACATAGTAACAGTACAAAGAACAGTAATAACAAAACTGCTAATAGTTATTGTGGTATATAAGTAATAGTAGTTAGAAACATTATGGCAATAACCATTTTCTCTGAAAAACCGCAGTAAGTACTACTCCAGTGCCACCTGGTGGTGTAAGTTTCCACAGTGCACAAAGGTCAGGTGAAGCTCTACCCAGCACTGCAGGTCGTGATGGATGCACAGCATCCAAACCTTGTTGTGAGACCTGTACAGTATAAGTGCAGCTTTGCTTTGATCCCATTCTGCCCTGAGATCGTTGGAGGCAAGAAAGCCCGTGCACTTTTTCTAATTGGGATATTTGTCTTGACAAACAGGTCTGTCAGGGAGAGAATGAGAACAGGGTCTGGACAATTAAACTTGTCCAAGAAAATGTGCATCTACTTGTCGCCTTGCTTGATGCACAGCAGTACAGACAGATTAATATGGAGTGGATGTGGACTATAGGAAACACTTCACTGGATATTCAACTGTTGTTTTAATATGGTTGCCACACTCAGAGGTGCAAGGATATTACAGAGAAAAGTCAAACAAAGGATTTTAATAATAATGCAATATTCCTTTTCTGGAGCCACATTGCCTCAAAAAATACACCTTGCAACTATAAACACTATTTATTTGGATTGTTCCATAACCTCTGTCCAGTTCATTAAGGCTGTAAAACCCCTGAGGCTCGTGCTGTAAGATAAACCTGAGCTTTGATTCCATGCAAATACATAAAGTCCCAGACTCTTATCGCTCTCCTGCAGCCTTTAAAAACTCTGCTACATTAAGGCTTATGGAGACACAGCCTTAGACAGCAACTTATCTGCCTTTGAGAGCCATAAAATGCATCGGTGGGACTGTGAATTTGAAGAGTTCTGCTTCAAGCCCACAGACCAAAAAGGCAGCAGACACACATGCACACACACAGAGGAGGATCATCCTCGTCCGTCTATCCTTCAGGCTCCATGCGATTGGCCGGTCAGTTCACCGTCCTACCACCTGTGATTTCACTGGTTTTGGGTCAGTGAGGTGAGGTCCTATAGAGCAGAGAGAGAGCAGTACCTCTCCAGCATGTCGTATATTCTGCTACGTTAAAACAATAGCTGAAACTGAAGTGAATCATTTGACTTATCATCATTTGCTATGTTTAAAATTAAAGGATCAATTATGACTTTTGAACAATTACTTCAAGCTTTAAAATGGTGCCTGCAGCATTTAATTTAATCATTTGCATTCAGGTTATTCTTTCTTTGTGGTAGATAGCAATATATGCTACTTAAAGCAGCACTAATCATTCGACCTATCCCATTTTCTGTCCCTTGTCTTGGGCTGGGATGTAGTAGAAATGTACTTGCCCACAATCCTGATCCAAACGGGCAGGGCTGAAAATCCCTAAATTAAAGGCTTCAAATCGGCTTCTTCATTTGAGGTGTATATTTTCTAAAACGTCCAAAATTTCTAGTTGCCATAGGGCAAAACCTTCCTAACTCAAACGATTGTAACTTAATCTACATTAAGCCACGAACATCTGTAAACGCATCTTTCTTTCTCCATTTCGGCCCTCTGTCTAGAGCAGTGTTTATTCCTTCCCTGAAAAGGAGCTGTTTCAAAGCAGTTCCCAACCCTAACAGTCTCTGGGGTGTGTAAATCTGAGACTGAGGAAAAAAGGTCATAGGCACAAACCATCAAGTGTGTAATGGCCTAACTGTGGCTTGCAATGTATTCGAAGCATTTTTAGCAGTGTTTGCATTGGTGATCAAGTTACATCAGTGTTAAAGGCATTTTACATGTAGTAATTAGTTGACATCTACATTTTAATAAATATGTACAAATATGAATTCCAGGAAAAAATCCTGACTTTTAAAACATGCTGTCAGTAAACCAAGCAGCAGTTAGTTCAACAATCTGCCTATGAGTCTATAGGTAGCTATTACCTCATTTCACCAAGACCACTGACCTCTATATAACACTCCATTAAAATGTCCTATTAATTAAGTTTTGAAAATGTAACCCTCTCACGTACTGTTCTGTGAGGTCAGTCTCCAATGGGCTTTATTAAATATTTTGCATGAATAATTCACGCAGGCGGCACTCGGAGCAGGAAACTCATTTGAATCTGCTGCTCTGGCATTGACCCCCAGACACTGGAGGTTTTTAAAGGGTTGAACATGGTAATATCTCCAAACTGAGCACAGTACCTCACCACAGAGTGTAGCATCAAAGAGGTAAGGGGGGATTCATATGGATGAATGCTACTATTCAGTCTTCTTTAATTCTATTTTTGGTTTCTCAAAGATAGGGAGTAGCTGCTATTACCTCTACTATGTTCACCAGCACACAGTCTGCATTGGATTGTGGAAACAAGCAGCATTCTCGTGCTGCTGTTACTCCCCCAGAACCAGTAGATGCTGTTTATCACAGTGGCATTAGATTTATTAAAGCCGACGGCCATTTTAATCATCACTGTGAGTAATATGAGAAGGTTGGTCAGGCCCCGATTGGACAGAGCACTTTTCAGCAGTCTGCGTCGGCTTTCGTAATTGACTTCACTGACAGAGCAGGATTTTGCTCGCTGTTTTTGCATTTGCCGAGTGCCTTGCATTTCTCTGCTTTAAGTGCTTAGTTTTTTTTTGCGAGAGTACCCTTAATGTATCCAATTGAAATAACTTTGACACCAAATGGAAAAGAGACCAACATTTTTTTCATTGTCACAATCAGATTAGTTGAGATGCCAGATGACTGAAAAAGCACTGATTTGGCTCTTTTTCAGGTTGCAAAACCAGAGGCACTACTCCGCCTTTTCTGGTGAAGCCTCAAAATAAAAAAAAAAAAAGAGCATGTTATTTCGAACCACTTTAGGTGCAACAACATGGACACGCCTTGGGTACCTGCTATGGATCTGCTTTAGAGTAAGAGGCTGTTTCCAAATAGAGAGATGGAGATCCACTCACATGGCTGAGAGTGTAGAAATCATTGGAAATGTTACTGGATGGTTGTGTGATGCCATTTTTACAGCCTGATGTCAATTTGAACTCTAATGACACTTGACTGTTCTTTACTGAAGTTGTTTTACCTGTGGGTCTTAAGTGCAAAAAAACACAAAGTGCATAGGGTTGATAAATGCTAGGTTCTCTGCAACACAGTATTCACGCATTGAAACAACTAAACACGAAGATATAAACCACACCCCCATTCTCATTGTACTGATGGGACTCGAGAGTTGCCAACACCCGATTCCATCTGAAGTGTAGTGAGGTCAAAAGCCTAGTTTTCCACTATCACTTTATATGTTTAACAAGCCTGTTCAATAAAGACAGGTGGAAAGATCATGACGGTTTGTGTTTTATCAGCTTTGAAAAGATCATTTCACAGTTCAGGAACAATTTATGTAGACAACCAGAAAACTGCACACGGTGCCATTACATTTCCTCATTCTAAGTTCAGAACTCACACTTCTATGACAACACTTTAGTATTATACAATTAATGGATTAATGCAGCTTTAACAATTAAGATGTAGTTCTTTTGTTAAAACTTATGTACAGTATTCCTTAAAGAAGAAGTGATGCACAGTCAATAATATTTAATACATATGAGTACTAAATATTGACAATCTTCACACAATATGCTCAAATATGCTGTTTAAAAAAATTGCTTTAAACCAATTTCTTTCCATTAGCTTATTTTCTTGTTATCACAAATGACTGGTTATTATTTTATTTAATTTTAAATTGTTTTTGTACAATTTATTAAGAACTTTTTAGTTCTGGTAAACATCCAAGTTTTTTTTATTCAACTGACGATTGTCTGTATAAATGTCAGATAATAAATAATTTGTTTCTTACCAAAGATAAAGACAAATTGTTTAATTTCCTGTCTTACCATGGGTAAGGTGGTCCCAGCCTGAGCAGTTTTTACTAACGACAAGCGGAGGGAGGGTGAATCGTTTGAAGGACACCTGTAGAATATGAAGAGATGCGTTCTACAAAACCACAAATGTAGGACATATAACAACTCTGAGGGATAACAACACACCGGCGTCCCTTAAATGGCACAAATTTTACTCTGTGTCCAGGCAGCGGCCAGATAAGTATCAGTGGAAGAGCTAAAATAAGAACAAGCTGTTGCAGATTTTTTTTTCTTTTTTTGGTGGGTATAGTTTTGAATCAGGACAGGCTAATTGATGCGTATTTCGTCCTCATGATCTATTTCCACAACGACGGCAACACATTAGATACTCGTATTGGAATACATGGTTTTAAAACCATTCACCTCGTCCACCGGTTTTAACAGGCCGCCATCGACACAAGTTCTCTGTTCCCGCTTTCCGTAGTTCCGTCGTCGAACGAGTCCCTGAACGCAGCTCGGCCCTCTGCCGGCCAGCGGCGGGAACGCAGCCGCGGCTCCGCGCTGGGACTGGTCCTTTCGCAGCCATTTTCCGTCCAACCAAACAGCCGTCTCAGGAAGGTAACCAACCAGGGCTTCATTGCAGGTTTGTGCCTGGCTCCGGCCAATGATTGTTAACCGATTTCTCGTTAGCTCGAATGGAAATGTCCGTCTGGGTCTGATTTTTTATTTGTTGTCCGGGTGAATGAGGGCTGCTCGTCAGGAAGTATCCAGCGGGCGAAACTTAGAAAATGACTATTTCATATTACGGCCGAGGCCACGTCTTGCTCTGCTCTCCGCGACAAAGAACAGGCCGAACGCAGCCGGGGCAGGCGCGGGTTGCAGTGGAGGCACAATGCGGTTTTCGGTAAAGGACACAGTGTCCCCGAACAGGGTCCGTGCAGAAGGTAACTGTCCCTCGGAACATCTGTCTTACGCCCAACTCAGCCCTTCAAGTCGGCGGACTGGTTTGCTAGGTCGCTCCGTTCGTGGGTTAACACTGAAACGGCTAGCGTTAGCAAGCGTTAGCGTTAGCTAGCATGAAACAAGTAGGGGCGGAGAACCCGAAAACTGTTCACGTTAGTTGACGTTAGCACAAGGCAGTTAGAAACAGACACGGTGTTTAGTTTTTGTCTTGGCTGAGCAGAGCTTCCCGGGGGTCACAGCGAAATCTTTAACCTCAGAGCCATTAAGAGAGCACGCCAGTGTTAACGGTAGCTAATGCTAGCGCAGCTCTCCCTCACACACGTGCACACGCACACACACACACTGCGTGGACCGTGACAGGGTTCGTGCAGTATAGTCTTTTAAAGGAGGCTACACACTTTTCTATGAAAACATGCTATAAAAATCTCCATGCAGGGAAACTTTTTGGCTTTATTTCCAAACAGGCAGCTTGACCACGTCAGTGTGCTAACGTGAACCAATGTGCTGCTATACAGCACGTAACGTTAGATTAGGTGAACACACACACACACTCAAAGCAAAAGGGTGAACACTGAAAGAAAATGAAAGCGAATAGCTACAGCTGTTCAGCGGATCTGTAGGCTGACTTGTCATAGTGTCATGCCATTAGAATTCTAAATAAAAACCGAAACCAGTATTTTCATTTTTGTAGCGCTGTTCGTTGTATAATATGAATTCTCATGATACATGAAATATAATAATACATAAGAAATTATGTACTGTTTTACTTGAGCAGAAGCACTCTTAATGTGGAGAAAGTCCAGTTAGTGTTTGATTGTTACCAGTTACTTATTTGTCATCTTCCTCCCTTGTCAGTGCAGAAGCATTTATATAACATAATATTTTTGATCTCAAATCCCATATTACAGCATGTTTTTTGATGGAAGAAAACATTGCAATGCCAGCTGTCAGAAGTTTGTACCACGTCATCATAATATAAGTAACATAAGAAAACAGTGATTCAAGTCATTTTTACTCCTACACAGCAGCACATCAAGTCTGAGATTAACTACGCACAATTAACAAAGCAGAATGCTAATGACTGTGGGTGTATTTTAAGCTTATAAGCAAACCTGGCAATTTTGAGTTTGCTCCAAGTTTACGCAAATGGAAAACGAGTATTTCCTATTGACACCTTGTAATTAAGCTGTTGCAAAGTTCCTTTTACTTCACTGAGATTTCTTGTGGATTTGTTTTTACAGATGGACGGAGACAGCTCAACTACCGATGCCTCCCAGCTGGGCATTACCGGAGAATACATATCGTCTGGTCACTACGTTCTCCAGCCTACAGATGGTGAGGAATAAACAAGTTGCATTTGGTGGTGAAAAAAAAGCATCACAAGTTGGGTGCAAAAAATTGCATACCTTTAGTGTGAAATGGCTACAAGAGTAAAATAAATAAATTCAATGACATTATTTAATGTAAGTTCAACTAGTACAAATTTTTATTTATCACACAGTTTATTTTTAATTAATTTATTAAGGGGGGATGCTATTTTTGTTACTTCTGTTGATGAAAAAATATTTGAAGGAGCTGATTGTGCATTAATTAGGTTTGCAGACCCTGATATGCTATTAAAGTGTTTGACGAGAGACACAAACAATACTAAACAGGAAAAATGGTCAAGGGGTGTTAAAATATAAATAGAATAATTCCTGATAAACACTTGTACTAGTGGAATGTGCACGTCATTCAAACTAATTCAAACTAAGGGAATAAAAATTTTGCACCCAACCTTATTTTATGGTATGCTGACTGTTTCTGTGTTTGTGCCTGTAGATGATGCAGAGGAGAATTTGAATGACCATGAAGATGGTGGAATCAAAGAGAACTACAGAGAGCAGGACATCTATCTTCCTATTGCAAATGTGGCTCGCATCATGAAGAATGCTGTTCCTCAGACAGGAAAGGTCAGTGGGGGAGAGAAGAAGCCGTACTAATTTATGAAGTCAATTAATGACACAATGCTTTAAAACGGACTTAAGCAAACCGACTTCATGGTCAAAGGCTGTTCATCATAAGACAACGTTCTTCTTCTGTTTTACCCACAGATTGCAAAAGATGCCAAAGAGTGCGTGCAGGAGTGTGTTAGTGAGTTTATCAGCTTCATCACCTCTGAGGCAAGCGAACGCTGCCACCAGGAGAAGAGGAAGACCATCAACGGTGAGGACATCCTGTTTGCCATGTCCACGCTGGGCTTCGACATGTATGTGGAGCCGCTGAAGCTCTACCTGCAGAAGTTCAGAGAGGTGAGATGTCACCACATAAGCATGTATTTAGACCTGTTGGCAAGTCTGGCAACCACAATTTTTGATTAGAGAAGACTTGGATGAGATGTTGCCAGACCTATTTACTCTTTTAAGCACTGCTTAAAAAAATACTGGTAAAGAGGTATAAACAAATGCTGGATGTGTTCACAAAGCGTGACATTTTGAATTGATGCTAAAGTAATCTTAATCAGCTTAAATCAGTTGTCTGTCCACTGTCTGCAGCCCGAGCACAAAGCTGGATGGTTGCCAGATGTGTTTGACAGAAAGCACTAGTAGACGCAGAACTTGCATATGTTTTTGTAACTGTTGAACATAATTTGAAAATCAGGTTTTTATTAAGATCAAAATGATAAGAAAACAGGTGTGATGTAAAGATGAACTGACACATGTGGAGCTCTATGTATTGTTGAAAGCCACCTTCATATCAAACACTGTAGAAAAACCGTCTAAAGTTGATATGGTTGTCAAAAACAGAGTTCCTCTTCCTTTGCTCCAGACTGTGTGTGTGCAAGTAGGTGGGTGTGTGAAAGATTGAGAGAGAGAAAATCAGGCGCCCTATCTCCTGTTGGCACCCAGCCGAGTGACCACAGTTCTGTCAAAAACAAATCCCCAAAAATCCCTGTCCTGTCAGCTCCAAAGCTGTTTTTCAAATTCTGCGATAACAGTAACTGTATTTCTGATAAAACAGCAACGGTGTAAAAAAACAATGTGTCAGCAGCTACTTTCAGAACACATAAGCTAATAACTCTACTAGGTAATATCAATAACTGAGGATAAAACCAAAGGTTATATCATACACAAGAATATGTATCTGTGTAGTAATTCAAATTGTGCGGCCTGAGGCACACAGTAACAGGTCTGCAGCTTTTTAGTGAATACTACATCCCAGTGCTGTGATACAGTGAAGCAGCAGACTGCCGTAGTGCATTAGTCTCCTCTGTTTTAGTTTGTGCATTTGGTGCTTTCACATTTTAGAATTGTCAACACACCAAAAATGAGTACATGTACTCAAATCTTCTACTTAAGTAAAAACATAACCACAGTGTAGAGGTACTATTAAAAGTATTGCAGAAGGGTCCATTTCAGATTAATGTATATTGTTGTGGTTTCTAATTATTGATGGCATTGTATTAACATTAGTGTTGGTAAAGGTCTGGCTAATTTAAATGAGTTTGCTGTATATACTGACATTGATACCATACATTATACATACACCATAGTTTATTAGTTGATTCATACTTTGTATTAATCCCAATTTGCAAGTAACTAAAATCAAAAAACAGTTGTTGTGAACAGTACATTTTTCCCATCTGAATTGTTGCCAAGGTAAATGGAAATTTAACAAGTAATACAGTTAAGTGCTTAAGGTTAGTACTAATGCCAATTTTGTTTGGCTTAGTAGAACTCACTTCACACAATGTGTGATTAATGTAAACGTAATTAAAATCATCTGAATTGAATCAGCTCTGAATCGCACTCTTATCATAATGTTATAAAAGGAGCTGTCTCGAAATATGGACTATAGTTCAAGTTGATATTAATTGGGAGAGATGCTCACCTTTTTGTAAATATTAACACCAAAAATGTCACTGAGTTAAATGCAACCTAGCAAAATGTAATGAGTCAGTCAGTTGGGATTTATGGAATTTTTCAGTAGCACCATCAGCTGGGGCTTTTTCCAACAAACTTATTGTGTAAAGTGTGTCTTGAATGATCCTAATGCACTAACTAATTATTCTTCACTATGAAGTCAAAGTCGAGTCTGGCTTATGTCATTTTAAAATGTGGAGGACTCTGAGCCTGAAACGGTCCGACAAGTTTTATGTAAACTGTGGCTAACTAAATGAATAATCCGGTTTCATTTGTCACTGGCTTTATAACATCTGAGACATCACGAAACAGTTTCAATATCGCCCGGAAATCAGCCGGTCGATTTCTAGGTGATCTCATTTCTGTTTAACTGGGTAATATTTTTCCTTTTCTGGTGTTTGCAGGCAATGAAGGGGGACAAGGGCATCAGTGGGGTGGGAGGGGGAGAGAGCCTGGGGGAGGAACTTGGAGAGGATACCTTCTGTGAGTAGAGTGTATTTGTTCAGTTTGTCCATTTTCTACTGTTTGAGGTAAATTCTTAGTCGAATACATTTTCTCCCCATGTTAGCAAGTAATCTGTCAACTGGGATCATAGACGCGGCCAGCAGCAGAACGTCATGGTGTACACCACCTCATATCAACAGGTAGACGCTACACTGAAACAGCAGCAGCAGCTCACAGTGTTTTGCTTGCTTCACCACTACTGATCTTGCTGATTTAGAAAATGTCGCACACCATCTCCAACTAGTCTTTGTGTCTTTGTTTCAGATTCCCACCGTACAACAGATCCAGTTTTCATGACAAGGCCTTGGTCTAAGCCTAAACACCACAGCTTCACGCCGGGCCTGCACTCGCCGGATGACCACTGAGCCCACCACAGGGTAGAGGTTGACAGACAGACAGATAGACAGACAAACAGACAGGGAGGGGGTTGGGGAGTTGTCTACAAAAACCCTCATGTACAGAGAAGTCACTACCTGTTGAGTAGAAAGTGTAGTTTCTAGTTGTAAGGTACCAAATGTTTTGGAGAATTCCAAACCAGCTGGGAAATCTGAGGCTTTATTTTAAAGGCTAGTCTTAATACATCATTAGTAGTGGAATTGTGTGTATGTGTGTGCGTTGGGGGGCGTTACTGTGTTTTGCTTTTATGTTTTTTTTTTTTTTTGTGGGGTGGGTGATAATATGGGGAGGTGTTCTATTGGAAGTTTATTTTTGAAGGCCGACTCTGTTTGAACTGAGAGAAGCCTCGTTACTGTTGCATCAGATCATGCAGCTCTTTTGTAATTTCACACAGTTTACCATGTGCTTTAATGTTATGTAAATCCTCTGAACAAAAAATTCTAAAGTGACGTTTTTCACCTCTTTTTTTAATTTATCTCATGAAACTTCAGATTGTGTAATTTCCAATTTAATAAACTTTGAGCTGTAGCTTTGGTCTCTGCAGACGTTCATGTTTGTGCTTCCTCCTGTATTTATCCATCTAAGGTTGAATTCTGCTGCACACCTGAAAGTAGAAATACACACACGTTACACACTGTGTGTAACATGCAAAGCTTGAGGAAAGACTTGCTTTCTGTTCTCCCAGAGTGTGTGCAGCTTCCATGTTTGGACTTAGGATGTAGCCTCGGTCCCAAGGACAGTGGGGACAAGGACGTATCCAGACAAGTGTCTTTGTGCTGTGTGCAGTCACGAAGCCGCAGTTTAGCTTTCGATAACTGCTGGAACACTGGGTTCACCTGCTTCTCAACGCTCCGAACTTGGCGAGCACGTCGATACGTCTAGCCAGATTGTGCAGGACCACAGTCACAGCACGTTTAAGCTAAAATATTTACTGAAAACACACCACAGGTGGAAAAAGATGATGGTTCTCATGTCATCGGTGAGAGTTTAACTTGGCTGGACACTCTCCGCTGGAAATTCCCACCTGAGATTATTTCCGTTGTCAGCAAACAGCAGCTGGTATCCACTGGTATGTTTTTTAAAGTTAAAAGAAAGAAAATGAGCGTACACAAAAGTAGCCTACAGAAATAGTGATAGGCTTTAAAGCTTTGCAGTGTAATTCTGAAACTTCATGGTTCATAATTAAGTGGATTAATTCTAATATCAGTGTGGGTCTCAGGAAAACATGAGAGTATGGACTTTATTGTCCAAAATCTGTCCAAAAAATATACAAAAACTAGTGTATGAAAAGTGTAAATACACCAAATGTCAAAAAACTATAATTTTGTTACGTATTTCAGCTTTGGATATTAATATTTTTTTCTGGTTCAAGTCCTCAGTCTTTTTTGTGTCCAAATACAGTTTTTGTGTGTGCGTGTTTCATTTTGTCTGCTTAGGAATTGTGTCTGTCCTGGCACAGGGAGCAGGATTAAGCCTTGTGCTGTTGCTTTCCGACAAGGGAGAATACTGTGGAGGAAGAAAGCAGGCGCATGTATGCCAAATGTATTTAATATTTTAAAGCAAATGAAAAATAAAGTCATATTTGATTTTTAGTTTAAACAAAAAGACAACAACCAAAAAACAAGACATTTTTGACATGTAGGCCAAAACAGCAGCATGTAGGATCATATTTTTTGTTTTTTCTTTTATGTCAAAAACGACATTTTTGGGTATTTTTATTTTTTGACACTGGTGTTAGACAATAATCTGCGTTTGACTGTAGGGGGCGTTGTTGCATGGATTTGGCAAGTGGACACAGTAGATATCAACTTAATGCGGTCGAGAGACTGATGAAATAAAAGTGAAATGAACGTGAAATTGAAATTTAACAAAATTTATATTTATTTATATTAATTTATATAACAAAATGAATTTTTCAGTTTAATGTCCAGGTAGGGGTCTGTCCCCAAAGTCCCTGCTCGTGGGGCGTGAGACGCCTGCTCTAAGACTCTGTCCCTCTCACGGACACACACTGTAGCTACATATGCACAGAGGACAGACACACTGCTCACCTTCTTTTTCTTGTTTTTAAAGCCCTTCATATTCCAGTGTATGAACCAGTCCCAGCTCTCAGATCCTCTGGCTCGAGTATTTGTGCTGCTCCTAAATGCAGGACAAAAAGTTCTGGTGAGGCAGTTTTTGGTGTTTGTGCTCGGAGCTGTTAGAACAGTCTGAGGATCTTAAATCTCAGAACAACAACCCGTTTTTTAAGGCACACTTAAAACCCACCTCTCTTGTGTACTGCTCATTTATTGCATTTGTTGATTTTATTTTTACTTTTTTATTCTATTGTCATTTTTATACTTTATTCTTCATAGATTTTTTTAATTCAAAAACTTTTCAAAATTTTTATTTTGTTTAATTTATTATAATTTGTATTTATTTTTATCTTTAATCTTTTGTGTGTGTGCGTTGGTCTCACGGTCCTATAGTGTCTTTTTGCCCTCTTTTCTTGTGCTTTGTTGTCAACTTCTCCATTAAAATTATTATCTTTTTTTAAATGTACATTATATAATTGTATTTATTGGTATCATTTTTACTGTTGTTATAATTTTTACTTTTTTTACTACTTGTTTTTTTTAATCTTTTCTTGTCTTTCCATGGTACTTTCTTCTTTTAGTCATCACTACAGCACTTTGAAGTGCGTTAATCTGTACAAAAGGTGCTTTATCAATGAAGCATTGATTAATTGATTGAAGGGGAAGAAGTGGAATTCAGCAATTCAGTGTTACACACTAAAATGTTCATGAAATACAACGTTAATGTGACTATGACAAAGCCTTCCACAGGTAACATTATTAAAGTTTAGAGCTGTGTGTGATTTCATATTAGTTTAGATTAGATTCAATTTTATTGTCATTACACATGTACAAGTACTAGGCAACGAAATGCAGTTTATGTCTAACCAGAAGTGCAGGATACAGGTTATAAGTTACCTCTAGAAAATATGTACACAAGAAGATATGGATCATATTTACAGATGCTTTGTACATACTATATAGGTTGTTAACTAGAGCAGAAATTTACAGATAGATAAGGCTATATAGTGGTTGCTATAGTAATCAGGAATATACAAGTAGATATGAATATAATATGCAGTTTGCTGTTTACTATAGTCAGGAATTTACAGACAATTTAATTTTACAGACATGTATTTACAGGTCTGAATTCAAAGTGAAAGAGCTGCTGGGCACATCTCCACACAACAGAGGAAACCTTTTTTATTTTATTATTTATAAATATGTATTATTTATCCTCAGAAACAAGCTTTGCTTATCAGTCAGCTTTGTTTATTCCTTGACCTTGACTTTGTTTTGACAAAGCAGTAACTTATTGTTGGTCTGGTCTCTGTCCAAACAGTAGATTTTTTCTCTTTTCCACGCTTAGGAATGTACTGTAGTTTACACATTTTTAAACTCGGTTCTCTTTAATTTTATTGATATAGTGCCAGTTCACAGCAAAGTCATCTCTGGCACTTTACATAATAAAGTCAGGACTATTACAGCCCCCCTTGAGCAGCATTAGATGACAGCGGACAGATGACAGATGGAACCATCAGCAGAACCAAGCTCAGGGTGGGTTTTCCGTTTTATTTAAAATATCAAATGTCTCTTATTAATACCAGGGAGCACTCCTGCTGGAGTATTTTGGAAGTGTATCAGCACTGTGTGTCTTTAATGAGGTGTCACATGGAAAACAGTCTGCACTTGTAGAGAACTTTTACCCCTGATCAGTACCCAAAGTATGTACCACTGGTTCTCATTCACCCATTCACACCCAGAAACCAATGGGCTGCTCTTACTAGGAACAATTCATTTGACTTTCAGTGTCTTAATCAAGGACTTGCTAAGGTGACAAGAGGAGATGTGAATCGGACCAACAACCCTGGGACTCGTGGTGGACTGCTTTACCTCCTGAGAGGAGAGGAATAAAGAAAAAATATATAGATATAAAAATATAAATATAAATATATAAATAAAATATATAAAAATAAATAATTTACTAATGACTCTGGTCTTAGATGAGAAAGAGACAGAGTAGAGAACAAAGCAAAGGGCTGCTGATTTTGACAGTTTAACAACCAAATGTGTTAATGGAGGTGGCGCAGCTCTGTCCCCAGGAGCTAGCACAGAATAAATAGTCAAAAATAGTAATTCTTCATATCCATACTCATTTTGAGGAAATGATCAGTTGTACAGTTTTTTAAACATAAACACTATTGTTGTATTGTTAACACACGAGCTTTTGTTAACACAAAATATAGTTTCTATTTCAGCTTCTATTAAGTTCAGGTTAACTGATCACAATTTACAGTGTACAATGTCGATTATGTGTTGTCTTCTAAAACAACATTCAATTCAAATTTTAAATAAATGCCAAATGAATTAAATCAATAAAATAAAAAATTCTAAACTAAATTCCAATAGTGAAATGAGTTAAAATATATTTTTGGAGCATTCAATTTGCAGGATGTTTTAAAGACCACAGTATTTATTGCAAATCATCCAAATGCTGGAGTTTGTTCCTGCAACGTTACAATCAGGCTAATCTTTGACAAGTATTGACTCAAAAGGACGGGACTTACAGGGACCATCTTAAAAAACTATGTGTGCTTCACTTTGACAAGCTGACAAGGAGGAAATGCAGGAAAACTAGCATCTGACTTTGTGATTTTGCTGTGATTGACAGCAGAGAAAAAGCTTGAAATGAGTGATAACAGTGTCAGGACATCAAGGAGATCACAGCATTCTGGAGTTTGTCCGAAAGCTCTGGTGTTTTCAGTACGATGGCTTCACTGTAAAACGTCACAGAAAATTTTCACCTGTCTAGTTTTATTCTGAGGCCACTGTGGGAATTTATAAACATGCGTTCAACTTGAAATGATGAATTGAATGAATGAATGAACTTAATTCAGTAAATGAAGACTTCCCAGCAATCATTGTTTGAGTGTACTAATTCCTCAGAGACTTGTATTTCTAATAGGTTGAAGAAAACATTTATGATGCCAACTTTCTTCATGTTTTGATAGTTTCTTTTGGTTGTGATAAGAATATCATGATAAAGGTTAGTGATTAATTTAGCAGAGCAGTCATGTCTGTTTGTCTTTGGGATGATTACAGTACAAAATGACTTCAGCAGCTGCACCTGGAGCATCTTCAACATAAAAAACTAAAAAGAAAGAGCAAATATTTTAACTGAGCATGTGACTAAATAGTTGACATCTTAAGATGTTAAGTGAATTTAGTTTCTCGGGTTAACTGATTTAGTTCTACTCACACTAATAACATGATTAATTAACGCTGTCAGAGCTCGTCCCAGTGAAATGAATACGTGAAAATCGCACCTGTAATTCACGCAAGAAATCACAGGGACTTTTGTTCAAGATGTCGGCAGGGTGTCCCAGAATCCAGTGCACCTGTTCCCTGCAGGTTTTGGTTGTTGTGTGTTATTATTTAAAGACCTTTAGTCTGGATATCAGAGACTGTGTGGGACTGTTGTAAAGCTACAGAGAATGTAAAGTTGTGTGTTCGGCATTTTGTCCATCCCATTATTACCAGCCTCGTCCATTTGGACTTTAACCCTGATCACCTTCATTTTTGAACTAAATTTGCTTCAGATTCCTTGTATTCTTGGTCAAACTCATTAGGCTGCGCATATGTGTAAGCAGTATAAATGTAACATGTCATATTTCCTGTGAGGGGCCCCACATCGGGGCCCTGGGTTGGACGTTGTCTTGATGAGGCCTACACCCCAGCGGTTCATTTCCTACTATAGAACGGCAGGGATTGCCTGTAGCCTTCTTCCTCGGGAAGCTCTTGTTGGCGGCTTCCTGCGCTGCTCCCTATTGAACAGGACACTTCAGGGTCCGCCCACAGGCTTCTACATCCCCTCAGACAGCCCAACAGACACACACACACTCTCTCACAATAAGCTGCACATCGATTTTGTGTCTCAAGCGGCAACTCCCAACAAAGACACACAACCTGGCCCCCTCCCTTTCCTTTCCCTCCTTTCAGTTTCACCCATTGTTTAGTTCAGGATCATTGTTATATTTAAAACACTATAAATAACAGTTAGAGTCGGAGCTGTGGCCTTTTTCCTCACATGAGTTCTGGAAGCACCTCAGTCAAATGACAGTAATGTTGTTACAACCTACTACATCAAATGTTGAAGGAAATGGACAGAGCAGTGGAGACTGGGGACGGACGCAAATTTTATCACGGCTAAATTTCTTATTATTACACTATTATAAAGGCTTGTCATCACATAACATTTGAGGCGATGCTGCTCTGATGAGGAGCCATTTATACTTTGCACAACTGCGAGTCTGATGTGAATTAATTTCCTCCTTTATCCTCTGACACGCACATAAGCTACATCACACACACAAACACACAACAGTTATGACTTACTTGAATCAACTATCCACACACAGTTCATTAACATGTATGATTTGATTCCAAAAATACACTTTTTTGTTTATGGTTGTTACTTGAAAATGTGATCACCTTGTTCTTATTCTTTGTGTTTGCACAGCCACACAGCGAAATTTGCTTTGTTAAGACAAAAAAACAGCAACATTGTGTGAAAGACTGACTTTATTATATTTTATTACATGAACATGATTACCAAATACAGTTACGGTGGTAAATGAAAACAGTTATAGTCTTCTCAGGTTCAGGCACAAAAACCTCACGGATTGGTTTAGGAAAAAATCGTAAAATGCTAAAGTATAAACATTGACTGTCATGTTAGGTGGAAAGTCTTGTGCTCTCACACCCACCATCCATCCTGTAGGTTTCAACTTTCTGTGCGAGAGCTGCTACTACAATGGCAAAATGCGCTTTGTCCTCTGAGCTGCCCCACACCCATGTACATATAAAACTCTTTCTAAGCTAAAGACAATGCAACATTTGACATTTTCAGGAGATTAATATTTTCATATTTTCAGGTGATTAAACATGAAAACATTTTCATATTTTCAAGTTTAATCGCCTGAAAATATGAAAATATTTTCATATTGTTAAAATAAATAAAATACAATAAAATGAAACTATCATTATGATTAGCATGTTCCATTTATACTAAACAATCACTGCACACTTTAATAAGAGACATGGTGAAGTGGACAAATTATATAATGTACATTGTCTGTGAATAGTATTTTTTTCATCACAGCATTTAATCAAAATCAGTTCAATTTGGCCGGAAAGACAGGGTCTGACGGGGAAAGGGTCTCAAAGAACTGAAACAAAGGGTCTCAAAGAACTGACACTCATATTCACACCTACAGACAACTTAGTGTCACTAATTAACTAAACATGCATGTCTTTGGACTGTGGGAGGAAACAGGAAGAAAGCCACACAAGCATGGGGAGAACATCCAAACCCCAACCATACCACCACTGTTCTGCCCACTGTTCAAATTAATTCAAAATATGACATAAACGTTTTAAGTTTGAATGCAGATTGATATGAATAAATGACCTGACGACAAAAGTTGATGTCAAAATAAACTGTCAAGTTCAACCTTTAGTTATTAAGAGTCTGTGATGACACAGAAAGTGAATGATTTTATGTTTCTGGCAATGTTAGAGCTTTATATTCTGTTGAAATGCGGCCATGTGTCCAATTAAACCTTCCAAACTGCAGAATACACAGCAAAGAACATGCAAATGGTGGAGCGTTGTGACATCGGCGCTTCTGTTTAACGAGCCACGAGCAGGAAACCGTCAGGGGAGAAGTGTTTTCCCCTTATTCTGTGTCTGCTGTGGATCTCAGAAACAGCTGACCGTGGTGTCAGTCAGACGTGAAACTATATAATAGCACCTCCAGATAAGTGTGTGCTCTGTGCATCCTATCACACACAGATAAAGTTATCTGTTTGTCAGCCTGACCCCCTGCTGTCACTGATTCCTCCTGGGGGGGATCCTCGGCCCAGTATCTTCCTCTCAGGCTTCGTGTCTGGAGAATGTTCCTCCAGGTCACACGGACACCACCCTCCATCCTTCCACTCCCTTCTTAGCTTGTCCTACGTCACCTCCTTCCTCCCTTTAACCTTTGACCTGGGGTCCTCCCTGTCTATTCTGAGGAGAAGATGGTAGCGTGGCGGAAAGGGGGTTGACAACAAAGCTTTTCACAGGCGAAGCCGAGGAAAGCAGCATGAGTTCAGAGCAGAACCATCTGCCGTCAGATCTTTGCCAAAAGCTCTTTGTTATTCTGAAACACTAACACACACTCACTGTACTTAAGGCTCCTGATGCAACTCCACTTGGTACCAGGCTTCTGAGATAACAAGGTGTGGAGTGTTCTGCATCCTATCTTTGCTCTTGTGACAGGCCTCATTCCACATGACTCACTGTGCAAAAACAGAGAAAGAAACAATGAAGAACACTTTCCTAATGACAGATTTTCAGTTATCACTTCCAACATCACCCAGCATGATGTTAGCTGGAGCGATAGCTAAAGTAAAACTGGCATCATTCTTTTTGTCTCATCCTCTAAATGTCAGTAGTATTTAAGAATGTTTTTGGCAGATGTCGGCACGTTTAAATGAGCTTTAAATCAGCCCTGGGAGTTCAGCTGCACTGCAGCACAGTTTGCCAGTTTAAGCTCTGGTGGAGATTCCAAGGATTCCAGAGATACCAAATATGTCAGACTGGAGTTGGGGTAAATGTCCTAGAAGGGTACGTCCAGTTTCTCAATCGTCCACTTTGGACCAAATGTTTCTTAGAAAACATTGGTCATTCTAAGTTGATGACTTCCAAAAACCCGTTTTTTCCTGACTCCAAAACTGATACCAGCACCAGGTATCGAGTCCAATACTGGCCATGTGTTCTAGTAGTCAGAAAATTGATGGCTCTAATTGCTAACAATTGCTAACAATCATTCTAATATTGTTTATTTTAAAGATGTTTATGACTGACACAAGCAAAAAGGGACATCTGGAGGAACTAGAATCGAACTTGCTGAAGCAGCATATAGGCCCAGTAAATGCAAAAGCAGGTCTGTGAGAAACAACGAGAGTAGTGGGAAAGAAACCCACACAAGCACTGGGAAAACGTGCAAACTCCACAAAGAACTGTTCCGACCCCTTTGCTTGGACTTGGACTTTTGATAGTTTTGAATCCATCTCGAACAAATTACATAAATCCTGGGAGGGGAACAGCAGCTCTGTGATTCAGAAAATTCAGTTCACAGAATCGCCATCTTCTGTCTCCCTCACTGTGCCAGAGACTGCCATCTTCACTCTGGGCCGTTACGGCAACTCTCGGCTGGCCATACGTAACCTAGGAAACCATCTTTTGTGGTCATGGTGGTTTTCTGGCACACTGCAAAGGCTGAAACATAGAATAAAGAGAAACACTGCATTCCAACAAACTGTTCAACAAGCACTAATATGGAGCAATGTAAAACAGATATAAAGCAACGTTTTAATGAGGAAAACACTGAATTAATGTTATGTGAATGCTGTCTTTTGTATTTTCAGTGACATGTTGGCATAATAAGTGGGAGCGTCATAGTTTCCTCACTCAGTTTATTTCGATAAATGATAAAGGAATGAGTAACGTGCTTGTGTGACCATTACTCAGAGAACGTTACCAAAGCATGGAAGATAAACTGAGCTTTACTGATGTCACGGCTATCATTCAGACGTGCACAAACGCAACAGAAATCTTCTGAGCTGATACAAACGGTGCAGTAAATCACGGAGAGTACTGAAATATTTTCTTCCTGCGATTGGTACCACGTCTCAGGAGAATTTCAGAAAGCTCGGTGATAACCTGAGAGACAAGTAGTGAGGGGCAGTGAGGTGGGAGGATGGAGTTTGCTTAGATGTAGAGCCATGAGGGGGAGAGGAGATGTAGAGGAGTGTGTGTGTGTGTGTGTGTGTGTGTGTGTGTGTGTGTGTGTCAGAGAGAGGACAGTGTGGGGCTGCGTTTAAAGGAGGTGCACAAGGTGCCGAGGAGGTTGCTGGTGGGGAGTTTGGGGGTACGGGAAAGAATGCACGCTCACATTCCTGACATGCCCGCTTGATTGTAGCGGGCTAATGAAGTGAGAGAGGAAGCGAGCGCTGCCCGGAGCCCACAAAGAGCACAAAACCGCCAGAGCGCTGGCCGGCACCAAGTGGCTGAGCTCACGGCTGAGGAATTTCAAACGCCGGACATGAGAGGGCACGGCTGGTTGCCAGCACTGCACAAATACTGCGCACGCCCCACACACACACACAGGTGAGGACTCATCAGTCACTGCTGATAAGAAGTTGAGAATTATTTTTATTGATAGTGTTAATGTGCCCTTAGGATCCAGTTGCTTCTGAAAAATAATCCAAATTAAATAAAACTAATACAATTTTGGTAAGACTGTGGTGTGTTTTGTAAACAAAAAAAATTGCTAATGGTTTAGATCTCACTTCACAGAGTGCAGCAGGATTTCACTGAGTTTAAGACATTTAGCTTTATATTAATATTCTACAGTACTTACAGTACAAATGCCATATCCAAAAAGGTTCGGGATGCTGCATAAAACGTGAACAGAATGCAGTGTTAGCAAAAAAATTGAAACCTATATTTGAATGTAAATAGCACAGAGGCATCATATCAGATGATGAAACTTGTTATGTTATGTTAGGACAGCATCACCTCTTTACCCTACTTTTTCTTCTATTACACAAATAATTACAGATTATGATTATGATAACCGTGATGGTATTTTCTCAGAAAAACTTGGTTTTTTGGTTGAATGTGTTCGTTTTTATTCACTTACATATAAAAGTTTTGTTGAGTCAGATTATGTGGCATCTCCCAAACCCTGATGACGTACTGTAGACTCGATTATGGTCACAATAATAATATAATATATAAATAATACTATCTACAATAATAACAAATTAACCATGAGGGTCGTCATGTGTTTGGGGATAAACACGCTGAGTTTAAAGGAAACTCAACAGACCAACATCAGCAGAAGTAGAACCTGCAGTGCCAACAAGGAGAAACAAAGTCGTAGAGATCAGCAGTAGCTAAAGTTAACATCAAAGTGGATGGAGGATGTCCTTCCTAGGAGACCAGTCACATTCAGGAAGCTCCATGACACATCCTTCCCTCTCTCCGTCCCTCTATCTGTCATTCTCTCACTGACCTCACTTCACTGACCCACTGATGTGGACACAAACCCTGGACCCAGCTGGTCTGATGAGCGGCATCATCCCGGGCACATGGAGGTAATGGACTGTGAAATCTACCAGGAGCTTGAGGATCCAGCCTCTGCGTGAGGACTAAAGCTGACCAGGACGGTCCTGTGTGCAGCCACACACTGTGCTCACACTTTGAGAGCGTAATCACGACCAATATAACTCCTTGAACTCGTTCCACTGGTCCACAAAGGGAGCAGCAGGACGCCGATTTCAAACTCAAACAACTTTAGCTCTGTTCAGCTTTGAACTGCTAATTATAACACATGCAGGCATCACCATTTGTTGTTTTGCCTCTGCTTTAAGTTGGCCAAATCCAACTTAACCACCACAACGAACCTCATCCTTCAGCCAATCAGTGTCTCCAAATTCAAACTTTTTGCTGCAGAATTTTTATTTTTATTTTATTTTTCCTAAACAAGCCTTGGGACAGACCTCCACAGAGCTTATATATAAAACACTGCCACTTATGGACATATTCGTCCATTGTGCAAGTATAAAAGAAACACGTATCTGAGCGTCTTCAAACGTAACCCCCATACACACAATACCAACTTCAGAATGCAACCTCTTCCTTTTCAAAAGGAGTCACGTAAGGTGATTGGGATAACAGGATGCCCCTGAAGAGTTTTTTCCTGAAATGTGCAAGTGGGAGGAGACCCTGGAGCAGACCCAGGTAAACATAAGGCTCCTTTTCACCAATGGGACTTTCCTCCAGACCTGGGAACATTTTGTGGAACTTACTTCTTCTACCTGCATTTCCACCAGAGGAGTCGGGGTTGAAATAAATTCTGGGCCATAGTTCTACCCCCAACAAAAGCTCCTAGTTTTGTGTTAGAACTATGTGAACGTAAACTGAAAGTAGCTGATTGATCAGATATCACCAGTTATTTCCCAAAAATAGTAAGTGGCCTGGCTGTTATCACTGCAGTGGTGATTTGAAGACAAATTCACATAGTGAGGAGGGAATTTCAGGAGTGGAGTGAGTTGGGACAGTGGGGGGCAACCTGAGCTTATTAGTCCAGATGCTTTGGCCCTGCTGTGGAAATGCAAGCTATAGTTGATTAAATTGACATTTACTTGAGAGGAGAATCTTGGAATTTAGCAGCTACACAGTCCGACAATCAGCAACAGCCAATATGATGTCACACGGAAGCAGTTGGTATAAAAGATAGGACAATAATAAGGTGTTGTGCAAAGCAGATTTACAACTAATGTAGTAGCCTGGTGATGGGTAAGTTCCCTCCATGAATTGGCAGACCTTTAAAGAAATTGTTTTGACCTATAAATTCCTGAACTTTTCAAAAAAGTTGCAATGCATGTTGTGATGTTTTTAGTCGATTGCAGTCAAACAAGTACGTCACTGAACGGACGTTACTCAAGTATTTATCAGCGCATACTTGGTAGGCAGTCTTTTCTTTCCAGACGTTATCCAGAGGCGACACGTAATAGCTGTAGTAAAGCAGAAGAAGGAGTGACTGTTGATGAAGTGCTTTAAAGACACAGAAAGCTTGTGGAGTGGTGTGTGTGTAAAAGGACTTCCAAATGGGGGACAGCAGCTCCTTTCCCGATTCCAAATGACAACTGTGTTTGTACTTCAGTATTTCATGATTTATTCCTCAGCTTGTGGCTGATGTTTTCTACCTAATCCTAAGATCGTAGCTCCGTGTTCGTTTTGTAACTGCACAGCATTAGGCATTATGAAAACCTACTGAACCTACTAGAAGGTCAAATAAGGCCAATTGAAGTCTTTTTGCTGGATGTTCTGGGATATTCCGGCTCCCTGGCACCCACCTTGTCAGTACAGAGTTGATCAGCTCCCATCAGCTGCTGGAAAGGTCGCGGTGATTGAACGAAACTGCAGAGGCGCTCCGTGCCAGCAGGCGGTGGGAGAGAACTGCTTGGGGCCGCAGGCCATTAGGGGGCCGCTGAGGGCTGACAAAAAAACCACTATGTGCAGCATTGGGTGTGAGCAAGGTTTGCAACGACACGACCAGTCTCAGACGGCCGAACGTCACTCTGTTAGCGCATGATTCAGTGTAAAAAAACAGGATGATGCAACCGCGAACATCAGCTGAGGAGAATGAAGATGAGTTACACTTCTGGGAGAGAACAAAGAAGAGCAGGAGAAAAAAGTGTAGCAGATCATAACAATTAAATACAATACGGTATAACGTTAGCCAAATGATGCTAGCAGCCTCATGTGTCCGGCTATGCTGGCGTCACCAGAAAGTCAACTTGTTAGCTTAGCTTGCAGGCTGCTAATAATGAATGCTAAGTTATGAAATTTAGATGCAAAGGAATTAAACAATTACTGTACGTTAATTACTGTACGTTATTGTGCAAGGCACAGTGTGGTGTGGTGCATATTTTATTGTATTTTTTTATATCTTAAGCATAGCAGTTACATTTTTGCCTCGGGCCTCAACCAACTCTAGGATCATTTCTGGTCAAGTGCGTTATTGGAATTTGTGCTAATTGTTGTAATTGTGACATCAGCATGTGTTATCCAAGGATTTGTGTTGTGTTTGTGTCAAATAATCAAATGCAACATTTCTAAAAAGACGAGCAATAGCACAAACATCAACTAATGTATGCCCAGATGTCCTGGGGCCTATTCGTGAAGTAATGCAGACAAAAGCGAGTGAGGAATCTCACACACATGCAGCACGTCCACAGATATACACACATGACAAGAATCTGAACTGAGTCGGGGCTATGCTGAGTACACACAACACAACTCCACAATAATCAAAAATCTAACTGTTCTGTACTATCCCACCATTAACAGCAACACCATCATTCACTATGATTTATGTAATAATATATGATAATAGTACAATTATAATAGACGTGTTTGTTGTTGCTACAATGTACACAAAGGATCTGATTAAATCCAGTCATGACCCACGAGTCCAGAGAGATTCAGAGCTCGGTGAATGGAGGCATAGTAAATGTGGCCTGAAAGCAATTCCTCAGACGTTTTTGAGTATCGGTCGCCATGGATACAGGCAACTGAATCAACTCGGATTTTCCTGCAGGGAAACAATCTGACGAACTGCCTCACGTTAATCCACAACTCAAACCCAGTGTGCCAGCTGGACCAACGCGCTAGAGAAACATCATGCGTAAAGATGGGATTAATACTGTTAAAATACTGTAAAAACAGGAATCGGGCTTTTTTTTTATCACGGTCACAAAGTCTGTACTCAAACACTGATGTTACAAGGTTTCCACAAAGATCTCCATTCACAGTGTAACAGCAGATCAACGTGGATTAATCTTTTTTATCTGGTTTCCAGTCTGCAAACAAAGAAACTGCCTCATGGTCAGTCAGTTGTAGGAGACGTGATGTGTCACTAAACAACTGACTCTAATACTGTGTGTTTTCACTAAAAGAAGAGTCATAGTAGAAAAGACAGACGAGGAGAGACAAGTTTTTTTTCATATTGTGTGTATCTCATACTAAACTACTTCAGATCTTCAAACAGAAACACACAACAAAGGTTTTAAATGATATTTGTATTTATTGAAGCAAAGATGCTTGTGCAACACCGACTAAGCCTGTGGGAAATATTCCTCCCCTCTGTTACTACGTCCAAAACACGACCAAGGTGACATTCATCAGTGTGGGAAGGGTTACAAAGCTATTTCTAAGGCTGTGGGGCTCCCAGCCCCAGCCAGTTCTCATTCCGGAGGCGTCAAAAAGCTCCACTTTGTGCGGTCCCTTCTGAGTTACATGGTGATGCTCGTTTGCATCGGTGATTGACACTTTGAGCTTTTAGTGTAATACGTGCAATGGAAACCCCAACCCTTCACTTCTTCAAGCCAAAAGAAACGAGGTAGGCTATGTCAAAAGTCTCTCACCATAGGAAAGAGGAGGTAGTGGTGGACAGGACATTTCCACAGGAGACAAATGTTTGATCAATGTGGGATGTTCTGCACTTTAATGATGATTGTAACACAATGTGGCACAGATGGTTACTACACTGTTTGTGGTCGTTCCTGTGGAGTGTCCAACATTAACGCCTGTGTCACACCTGTGGAGCAAACGTGTATAAAGGGGCACAATTTGATGCCTTAGGAAGTCTCATTATCTGACACTGTGAGAGACATAAAAACGTGGAACAACACTACTAGAAGTGGCACACTTTTCAAAATTTGTCCACGAAGACGGTGGCAACTCATCCTGAAAGTCACCAAAGATCCAATGAAAAAATACAAGGACCTGCAGACGACTATAAGAAAAAGACTTCAGGAGGTGGCCAGGATAGAAAAACATTGTCTGCATGTAGGGCCGCACCTGGTGGGGGGAACTGCATTCAATGTCAGTTTGGAGCCGGTTTAGCGTAGAAATTGTAAGGCTTCGGGCCTGTGAATGCTGAGCAATAAAATGACCTTAAAAACCGGGACCATGTGGGCAGTCAGGTCAGGTCCAAGTTAAAGGTAACCTGCATCCAACACATCCTCTTCATGTGACCATGAAGACATGCTGACTGTGTCACCGCTCCTTTCCTAGGATCAAACAGCATCAGTGCTGACGCGTCCTTGAGTCATAGACCATTTTAGGAACGACTCAAAATCAGTGAAACACATTGTCTCATGGCTTCCTTTGTTATTGAAATCGTTCTGGCAGCAGAAAGTCCAGAGCTGGGTTGGACCGGACTGGCTCTGCCCCTGCTTTCTCGTGATAAGGGAGGCAGGGACAGTCCAGTGGAATGGGCAGTCTTCCTGACTTGCTACACACTGGCTGCTGACAGCTGAACACACGGCAGGAGAGTGGACTGACTGAGCACAATACAACACCAAGCCACAGTGGGAGAGAGCGAGACAGAGAGAGGGGGGTAGAGAGACTCTCAGCGCAGCCAAGGAGACCGCACAAATACTCTTCCCCCTAATCCCCAACTCTGCCCGGAGAGAAGAGAAAGAAGCAGCGGAGACAAACAAAAGCATTCCTGGCTTTCACTTTAAAGGAGGAAGAAAACGTCTAACAATAAGTTTGCTTCAGAGACAAATCCAAGGAGAAAAGCGTGTCAGGTCTGCGTCAGTCAGCAGCATCTCCCAGCACAAAGTGAGGGATTGTAGTGCAGCGCTGCATGAAGGATACATGTGTCTGAGAGGAGAAATGTGCAGCAACAGGACAACAGCGAGCATGGGGATCACGTGGCTGCTGCTTTCCCTCAGTGAGTTCGCTTTCTTTTCACTAATCATTGTGCACACCTGAGATGCCTCCGCAAGTCTTTGTGAGTTCCATGTGTCCAGCATCCTCACTGAAAAGCTGCAGAGCGAACATGGTGAGAGAGCAGCAACAGGTGGGACTGTCAGAATAAGCAGATCGCCGACAGAGCACAGGACGTCGTAAAAGTTAAAAAGTTCCTTTTTGTTTCATTGAAAGTAGCTACTTAACAAAAGTAAAAGTACTCATAATGCAGAGGAAGTAGTACGAAGACTGATACGGCAGTGTAAAAAGTTTTTTATGTAAAATTCAACTGACAGTGAGTATCAAAGTCAGCAAAAATGTTTATAGATTTTATAGTTTTTATAATGCAGGTTTGATCTATACCAGTGTACTGTGGGCTAATTTACATTAACTTAAAATCCATCAGATCTGCAAAGTAAGTTGTAATTTTAAATGTATGAGGACTTCAGAACTGCAAGAAAGTATTTTAGTTATATAATAATACTAATAAAAATAATATTTCCCCATTTACTAAAACATTTGCCCATAGCTTGTAAGTCACAAAATATTAAAATAAGAAAAAAGTTTGAGGAGCTTTTAGTAAAAAAAATCACTAATACAAATAAATCTTTTTATATTGGCTCTAATCCACTTGTGACCACCAATGGTCTTCTGAATTTTCATTTAAAAAAAGTGGAAGCTCTCTGTGCATCATTTCACCGGTTTGCAAATAATGTTGCATAGAAAATCATTTCAACTTTTCTTTAAGTAAAGTCGTATGCAGTGAGCAGCGCTGTGGTTGTCCTCTCTGTTACTGTCTGGGAAACAAAGCCGCTGCGTAGAGAAGCAGCCATATTCATGCCCATTGGGCATGCCGAGATTCAGAAGTGAAACATCTGCCCTTCCACCCCCCCACCATCCCACAATTAAGAGCTCCCCAAGGCCCCCACTGCCTTTCTTAACACACACACACATACGCAATGAGAGTTCGAAGAGCTTCATCCAGAAAGGAGGAGGCTGAATAATGAAGCGCGCCCCCGACGTCCTCGGCTGAGAGGCGAGGAAAGTGTTTTTCTTTAATTATGCACCTACTGCTCTCTCACCATTACAGTAGGTGACTCAGGGAGTGACAAAGATTTGTGACGCATCCTCCTAAGGCGTCAGCACTTTTTCTAAAATTAAAAGCATGCCACATTTTTCAGCTGTATTAAGTGGTTTTCAGGTGTGAAGTAATGGTGACTCTCATTGTGAAACAGCACGTTCCAGATTGTCCTAATCATGACGTGGTGTCTGGGGAAAATAGATGCTCTTGACTTACACTGTTGGATTTTGCAACCGCAACGCACCTTGCTTTGGCAGTATTTAAAGATGTAATCTGACATTTGACTCAGCAATAATTTTTTTGGCAGAAGGTATCACACGGGTAAATGTAAAGAGAGTCAGTCAGTCAGTCAGTCAGCCCAGCTTAGCACAAAACGGCTAGACTGGTTCTGTTCAAACATAAAACCCTACAGTGCCCGCAACTAAATACTGTACTCCAAGTTTCGACCTATCTGCCGCCTCTGGCAGAGGGTTAGTTACTGCGCAGATGCGTAAATGATCAGTGCAAAAATATAATTCCCAAAATCTCAAACTGCTGCTGTAACATCCAAGTGGGACAGTGCTGGGTTTGTCTCGTCGTGTGATCCTAAAATACACACCCTGTATTTCAAGTTCACTTGCCACATTTTTAGTGTGAATAATCAAATACAGTTCTTGGGAAATATACCGAATAATTAATACATATCAGTGTTAATTTTCCATCGGCAAACTGGTCTTGTGTCTTAGACTATGTGTATCGGTTTGCTGGGAACATGTCTTTTCACTTTTCAGCTTTTACCTGCCACTAATTACAGCAGCCAGCACCTGAAAGATAAAAACACAAAAGCAAGCCACAAGTAATAGCCAACACAGAGTCCAGTGACGACCGTGCTGTTCAAACGTCATCTGGATACTAGAACTGAAACTTTTTTTATTAAGAGTTTAAAAAAAACTGTGGGATTATAGGAAGGAGGCAGCATCCTGAGTTATCAGCCCTATCCAGGACTTCCTAACCCCTTCGTGGTCCGTCTTCCTTGTGCGTTTGTGGGTTCACAAGTCTTCCACTTCCTTCAAGATAACAGCCAGTTGGGGTCCCAGGCCGGTGCAGCAGCTGGGGCGCACTCGCCTGTGTGTCTGCGCTGGCCACTGCACATGGGACAGAGAATGGAAAACAATACATGGGAAAAAGAAATGTTATCAACATCCCTGTTCCCAAGGAGGGTGTGGTGGCAGGAGACGACCTCGAGCCACCCTTTCCTACTCAGACACAGGGAGGCTTTCCAGCTGGATGTGGTAGAATGTGCGGAATTCAGGTTTTCTAGCAGAATTTGTGAAACTCGAGCTATATTTGCTTTGATGATGGCATCTTTTGTGGAACGGCTTGTTGTTTAAATGTATTATGATAGCCCTGATAGGAATTTTGATTCACTTTCTAGTTTTCAGTTGAATTCCAAGTTAAAAAATTAAGGTTGCCTTATCTCTCCCTAAAATTTTCCTAGTAACTGTTTGGATGGACATACGCTCCAAAACTTATCCCAACATGAAGAGATGCTGACAAAGGCTTCTGTAGCTCAGACTAGCAGCAGCGCACCGATGTGCGAGTAATTTTATATGTGAAAGGCTACGCAGAGTCTCATGCTGGCACTAGCTTTAATTCCAGAAGTTGAGTATTGCGGCTTTAAGTTACAATTAGACGTAATAGAGTTGGTACATTCAAAAACACACTGGGCTCTGCTTATCAAACCCACATGTATCACAAGTATCAACCAGTCCTCTCAGACACAGACAGTTTCAACAGGAAGCAGCTGTCTTCATCACTAAAGTTGAAGCAGTACCTGCTCGTGCTGCCCCCCGTGTCGTCTTTAAAGGCCAGGCATGGCTGGCATGCGGAGCCTCTGCTTTCACTAAAGCTGAGCGTTTCATCACATCTGATGTTGCAGATAAAGAGCCATTCGCGCTAACCTCTCGTGTAACCTCTCACTCCCTCGCTCTACCCAGCATGCCACGCTGCACGCCCAGGTGTCCATTAATCAGGCTCGTGGCTGGTACCGTCAGGGACCTTCACTCGCCTCTCCCTCGCACAGAAACTCCTCATACCTCTCCTCCCTTCAGCTGTCCCTCCTTACTTTCTCAGCAGTCTTTCCATCCACCTCATCACTTTATGCCGCCCCCCTTAACTCCTCAGCTCTTAGCTGTGAGAAATGTGTACCCACACACTTCCCTCAAAGGGCGGGTTCATCAAAGTGCAAAGACGTGTCCTCTTGTATCTAATTTTGTGTCTAATTATACAAATTGTTTTTGTTATTCTCCTGTGTCCGACTAATAGGAATTTCGTTAAATTTTTCAGAAACGTTTTACCAGAAACACGATCCAAACTTATCTTAATGTTGAACGGTGATACAAACCTTCTGCTCAGCCACAGAGGACTGATCATTTCCCCTTAAAAAGCAGGGGCAGATCTAGAATTTCTTTTGTGGGGTGCCCACAGTCAAAACAGGTGGCACATTTGGAAAATGATTTCAAAGGTTTTAAAGTTAAATTTAAAAACCTTTTGAAAATAACAAAATGTCAATTGATAGGCTAATTGTGTGATTATAAACTGTTTGTTACCAAAAATGACAAATACATAAGTGACCTACTATTTTACCTCCAAACTGTCATTAGCAAATCATTTGGGAAGCGGGAACACTTTCACAAGTTTAAAAATACGGGCTCAAAATTTAGAAAAAGTAGGTGCAAATGCGAGCAAATAAACAACCAAACTGTTTCCAGGCAGCACTTAGAAATTATGGACACAGCTGGGCCACACCGGTGTCACCTTATAAAACTGTCCTAAGTATGTATGAGTACACATTGCTTTTCATATCGTAGGTGTTTTCAACTGGAGAACTGCTTTGTTCATAAGACTTGTTGTACGGGTTTGGTTAAGGGATGCATGCGTGTCCTCACAAGTATAGATGACAGGAAGCTGATGGAGCTGTAACATTGAACTTTTAGGGAAGCTCACAGAAACACACATTCCAGTCTGGTTTCCAAGGATTTGGCATATGGTGTTTGTGGATAATGTGCACAAAGGTGCTCGTGTAATTCTGTGTTTACCTTTGTGTGTGTGTTTGTGTGCGGTCACTTACTTCCATGTGGCCGTTAGATTTACAGCGCCACAATCCCCCTTCACTTTCTGTCCTGTCAGCCCTTCCTCCTCCCCTCCCTCTCTTTTATTCCAACCAAAGTGTTTTTACTTGCACATTTTCTCACCTCCCTTCTCCGGAGCGCACAGTTTAAAGCAAAGTCTCCAGCCTCTTCTCTCGTCGCCCTCCTGCCCCCAACTACCACCCCACAGAGAGCTTCATTACCTCCCTCAACGGGACAGCGATGGGGGCAGTTGAGCCCTTAAAGGCCTGGGCTGCAGCGGGGGTCTGCGGTGAGGGAGTAGCCCGTGCTTGCTTGGCTGCACGTGGAGCCACAGGAGCCTTTGTGTGAGCTGTCACCAAGCTAACGCATCAGCTTTGTCCTGCAACTACTTTTATTTACTTGCTTTCATTAGCTCGGACGGTGCACGTTCATGCTCAGCTGCACGTCAGTCCACGGGTACAGTCAAAATCCCTGGCACTGTGTAACTGCTGCCATGCACAAACACTAATGTGACAATATAATGCAGTCCTAATACAACAATGCTGCTTCAGTCTGTGTTTTTACGAGATGTACGTACAATTCTGTTGCACTGGATCACAAACAGCCAGGTGATCGTTATTTTGTCCACTTTGTAGTGTGTCAAACAGAACAGATTTGGGGACTTAGTTAAAAATAGTAGCTGTAAGGTTATTGCTTTGTATGAGCCTGATTTGTATTTGAGGCTTTTATTTTAGTAGTTACAGGAAGCATGAGGTCAGTCAGAAGCAGAAGACAAAGCGGGTCATCCACTAAAAGTAGACATGTTCATGTGATCTGCTGTGTCTTAATTTGTATGGAAAAAAATAAAAGTATGTATTGTTTGGATAGTATTTGGATTGTATTTGGATGTTGGATGTAGTATTGGGAGGGCGCTCAGCCACTATCTGTGATCCATACTTGCAAAAAAATTCTTTTTTAACACTAAAACAGAAGTCTAACGTCAGATTGCATTCTGGTTTTCATTGTTGTAATGAAACATTCCTTTTGGTGACGGAGGACAGTCCACCTTCAACAGACATATCAGTGATGGACGCTGCCTCAAAGTCTCGTGTGGACAGGAAACAAGTGGTTACAGTTGTTTTCCTTGGACACACTAAACAAACCAAAACTGACAGAGACATTGAGAGATGTGGGTGGGTGAGCTGCTTCCAGTGGGATCAGTCTTAACGGAGCCCTGAAGTGTGAGTGGGAACCGGGCCTGGAGTGCAATTTGGACTGAGCTGTGAGCCACATCTTACCAGGAATGGGAAGAGCAGAGATTGTCTGTGCTAGACCTCACGAATGTCTTTGTGGTCAAACAGAATGACAAACGCTGATGTTTGAGCAGGCACAGAGCAATAAAACGGTCTCTCTGTCCCTTTCTTCCTATTCTTTCCATGTTTCTGTGTGTGGGGCCTTGGTCCTGCAGGCATCGATTTGCAACACGGCGGTCAGGGAGGGAAGACAATTGAACCACGGTTAAATCATCTGCGCCCTCCAGCCACACTCCTGCTTTCTTCTTCACGGACTGGCTTCAAATAAAAACAGCAATTGATGCAACCTGAAGTGGCACAAATTCATCCTGCTGCTTCACTTACTAAAAACGTGCGATAGCGCCAGTTGATTTTCCTGCAGCACTGGAAATTGTAAAGAAGTAATGCTGGGGTAACAGGGCTTCAGCTTCTTCTCTGTTTCTATTCATAGTAAGCAGGACAGGATGCTACACACAATAGCCACAATAAGCTCCACACCCATAACCAAGGCGAGCGAGCAGCACCCTGTAAACAGTCCTCAGCCGATCAGAAAACAATGACTTTATCCACCATGTCACCACATACCTGTGTGGTTACAAATGAACTCCCACTATGTGATAATGAATCAGATATAAGTTATGTCATTCTTCCTCAGATGGTGCTGAGAATGACTTGTGTTACAACTCACAGATACTCCATCTGCAAGTGCTTTCCACATTTGATGTGGGTTTTTTTTTTTCAGAATTATTTTTTTGTAACTTGTAGCTGACTCAAAATTGAAGAAAAAATCAGACTGAACATTGTGTCTGCAGTTGTTTAAACAATTTTCAATTCTGTTTGACTTCATGGCAAAATCAAAAATCTTTCAAGTCTGTATTACAACAACACTGAAGCAGGTCTTACTTGCTTTAAGAATTTCTTCTTTTTGTAGCGACCAAGAAAATATCACTTCCTGAAGTTTCCTCGTGCAACGGGATTGATGGGAGCCAACACTAAAAAATGTTTTAAAAACCTAAAGCTAGTAAAAAAATGTTGCAGTCTGGGTTGGGGTAGTCTGGGTATGCCAAGTCAAACCTTTGGATAAAAAAGGGAAAACAATTACAGTAAATCCTATGTCATTGTTCATATAATGGCTTAACATCTATTGGTTTATTACATTCAGAAAGTTTCAGACCTCTTTCACTTTTTACAGGGTTGCTATATATAATTTGTCTGTAAACGTGTGGGATCATTGAGGGATGTTCAAGAGTCAAGAGAGTCAGAATACGTAAAGATATAAATATATTTCAACAAAGAAGAGGAATAAATGTATCCAAAAAATGATCTTGTTATGAGCCCCTCCCACATACTGTACCAACAAAACAACAAAATCTTTTAACTCGTATGAATTTTGCTTTATTTATTTTCAAGCACTTGCAGCCACTGGTGGAAACACACAGTTCTTTTAAATTATTCAAATATTTATAAAGCACGGCTCATCAGAGCGATCAGTGATGGGTTCAGGTCAGGGGGGTTCGACGAGAGAAACACTCAAACTACTGTAGGAGTGTTGTCTTGGCTGCAGTCATCAAATATTTCCCGCTAATTACACTGAGCTGCCGATATGTTTCTCCGAAATGTGTTTCACCTTTTTGCCACCCACCTCGACGTCCATCTTGCTCACCTGTCCCGGGGTGTGACCTCCTCTGACCTGACCCGTCACTGACACATCTGTTTCTTAGCAGATGACAGCGCTCACTGCTCCTGCTGCTATCAGTACCGAGACTGTTTTTACTTCACCCCCACATTCCTGAGAACACATCCTCCACACACACACACACACACACACACACACACACACACACACACACACGCAGCACCACCTGTAGTCTGTCTAGTGCGCCTACACTGCCTCCTTCAGTCGGAAGGCGAGCTGGTGAACACATCATCATCACCATTGGTAAAAAACAGAGGGAGCGCTGGTTGGACAGCAGATTCCTCAGATGGACAGGAACACCACTCCAAATGTTGCTCTGCATGTGGCTAACATGGCTACAAGCCGCGGTATACTAAACTCACTGAGGTGGAGTGAAACACCAAAGTGTGTGTTAAGTAATCTTTTCTGTCTGTGTTCCTCCATAGGCTTCCTAATTCACTGCATCTCTTCAGAGAACTCTACTACCGAGAGTCTATCAACGATCAAGCCAACTACTAACCAAATGTCCAGTTCACCTATCACTACATCAGTCATCATCAATACTACTGGTCCCGCAGAGACGTCAGCAGCGAAAACCTCGGCAGCACTTACATCTAACGTTGTGACGACGTCTGCAGTCACCTCAGCCATCACCCAGCCACAAACAACGCCCACCACAGAAAACAATGCATTTCAGAGCACCAATGCTGCTGACGTGCCCCGTCAGCTCCCAAATAGCACCCAAACCACCAGCCTCCCAAACAACACGACTCCAACTGTAACAGATGCCAATAGCGGCAGCCCAGTGGTGCCCTCCAGTGCTGGCAGCAGCCCGTCTCAAAGTACAGACAGTCCAACAACCATCCCCACGACAACACAGCAGCAGATGACCAATGACAGTGGTGGGCCCTCTACTAAAGACACCACACTCAGTCCAGACAGTCAGAGTTCACCTGAAGGTAATTCAATATTTTATCCTTTCAATTAGCAATGCATAGTTGATAAATATCTGAAAAAGTTGCTTTACTCTTACTTTACTTCCACTGCAGCTCAGCAGGAAAACCCAAAGAGTGAAACATTTGCTTGGTTTGATGACTAGCGGCTTCAGATACACATTTGAGTACATACTTATACAAAATAAGTATTGCAAACATCTTTTAGTGTTTGGCACTTGGCTGAATCTGTCCCAGAATTTGACAAAAAAAACGCATGCTTATTGACTATCACGTTATTTTAATCAGGAAGTCCCACTAAGATCCACATCAACATGTTTTCATTGCTTTCCACTGATCTGGGCTGTACCCACATAGTAAAAAAAGTTGAAAAGTTGTCAGTAATTTCCTCTGTAGTTCTACATCATAACCTGCAACTGTAATGTGTACTTTCATATTAATAAATAGAAACTAAACTGGGACCGAGCATAATGCCAGCAACAACAACAGCAAAAATGACAACAGCACCAGCAACACCAGCAACAAAACCAGCAACATCAACAACAGCAGCAACAGCAGCAACAACAGCAGCAGCAACAACAACAGGAGCAGCAACAGCAACAACAGCAGCAACAACAATAACAACAGCAGCAATGACATCAACAGCAGAGCCAATGCCAGCAACAACAGCAACAATGACAGCAACAGGAGCAACAACGACAAAAACAGCAAAAACAACAGCAGCAGCAGCAGCAGCAGCAACAATAGCAACAATAGCAGCAACAACAACAGCAACAGCAGCACCAACAACAGGGTCCTCACCATCAACTGTGAAACCCACTACTCAGTCCGCCATCATTACCGCACCTGGGACCTTAAAAAACGCAACTGGCAGCACGAATATTATTGCGACCCCCTCCAGTCTGTCCACTCACTCCACGACATCCGCCACCACAGTGCCCCCCACAGAAGCTGCGATGAAGACGTTGCATGTAAGACTGTAACAAAGAAACGCTGTTTTTACTTGCCTTCAACATGGGTCAATAATGTCTATTTTGTGCTTTGTTTCTTCAGTTCTCGCTAAATGGCACAAATAAGGTAAGATTTTATTTATTTGCAGTCAAATATTCTGTAACGTGAATAATCCTGTGCACCAAAATAAAACATCTGATAGTGAAGACAATTCCTGCTGTGACTCTAATCAGCCCTCAGCTATTGTCCTGTCGATGTAGGCAGACCCACACCCTTCCACTCCTTTCTCCACTGACAATTATTCCCAAAGGTTCATTCAGTTTAAACATCTACAATCATTGTGCAACACCCTCCAGGAAGCACAAGAACAATAAGACATACTGGTTTTATGTTGCAGCACCGTCATCTGCAGCAAATTTTATTTGTGCAAATTTACCCCTAAAGTGTGATGCTTATGCCATGTAAGTATCATAGTCAGTGTTTCTGTGACCAATCACAATCATAGCTTCTTTAAGGATAAAGTTACTGGTGTTCTGGATCCGTTTACAATCCAGACAATCTCATGTTCAGACCCAAACCCGTACTGTACTAGCAAATATTGTGTGCGTATCCATGGACGGATCATAAAATAATGAGCCCTTGGGTGCAGGTAGGTAAAAGTCCCCCATGCCTTCCTACAGTAGTAGGGCCCCTCGGTTTGAAATGGGCACAAATCCTCTACAAAATAAGCAGTTTATTTGTGTTCCCTGTTTCCTTTTAATTATTTTGTGTTTGTTTTTTTCATCAATTTCTATCTTTTGTTGCCTACTACTACTACTACTACTACTATTATGAATCATTATTTATTATTATAATAATGAATTATTATTTATTGTTTGTTTTTTTCATCAATTTCTATCTTTTGTTGCCTACTACTACTACTACTACTATTACTACTACTACTCTTTCGGCTTTTCCCATCTTCCTCTCTGACACCAGCTAATCTCATTTCCTCTGCTAGCATGTCCATATATCTCCTAATTTGTGTTTTTTGTTTTTGGCTATTTCTGATCTGTTTTGAAGGGTTTTCAAACGAGAGACTTTTTGCTCTCTTTTAGCCTATTTTAGATGCTTTGATTTTTTATGAATCATTACTTATTATTATAATAATGAATTATTATTTATTGTTTGTTTTTTTAGTCTTATTGGCCATCTATTGTGATTGGACTTGAAAAATTGTAAACTTATCCATTAAAACCTTTAACAGAGCTCTGGAACTTACAAAGAAGAAATATTAACAAGCATTTTATAGGGGCCCAGTGGCCAGGATGTCTTATAATATTCAACAAAGGCTGATGTAGTTTCCTCCTCTGTTATTGTTACACTATATGAGCCACAGTGTTTGCAATTTATTTGGACTCATGCAACATCCAGATGATGAAAGGTCTATTAACTAGTCTGTGACCTAAAGCACAACATTACAGACAAAAACGGGAGGACTTCCTGCTGCAGGCTGGGGCTCTGGGTGGATCTCTGAACCATCCAGACTCTGTGTTTCCAGCAACCACACAGGAAACAGTGAAGTCCACTATAAAAAAAAAAAGGATTCCAGTCACTGGGTGGAAAACGTGTCTTAGTAGGAACCCTTCCTGCCTTTCACTAGTTTCCTTCGTTCCCACACCTCTTTCAAGTACTCCCCCGTCTCTCTGACCGTCGCACTATACCCCCAGAATAGAGCAGGAATAATCCTCCCAGCACATAAGACCCCAGCTGTCACCTCTTGGTCTCTTGTCCGCACTTCCTGAGCACAGGGCGGAGGCTTGGCCATGGCTTCTCAGCTCACCAATTATTTTTAGAAAAAGTACAAGCATGCAAAGTGGAATAATTACATCTGTTTCATAATGGCATTTTCAGATTAAAGAGGAGGAGAAACTATTGGTGGAGGTTTGCAAAAAGCTGATGGTGAATATGAAAGATGGAAACTGCACCCTGACCTGGAGAGACAACAAAGACAAAATCCAGTTTTACTCTGTGATAATATCCGGCAAAGGTAACACACCTTCATCAATTCACCAACGTCACAGCTTAGATCGTCCAAAAGACTGTCTGCAAACAAATACACTCTCATTTCTTTAACAGTGGACAACAGCGTGGCCTCTCAGCATTATGAGGAAATCACCAAGGTAGGCGGGATATTAAGCATGGGGGTATTTTCAATACATGGAAACACACCCAGCGTACAGCTGGATTCAGTGCACTTCAATCTGAAATGACGTAATTTTCTTGGGATTCCCCGTTGAAGAAAGGAACGGATAATAAAACCCTGATAGCCATCCTGGCCTCCTGTGGAGCCCTGCTCATCATGATCATCATCCTCGCCATCTGTGCCTCCCACCACCGCAAACCTTACAACGAGAACCAGGTCAGTGCATAGACGCAACATAGAACTTAACTTAGATTTTATTGCTTGCCTGTTCCTCACTTGTAAGTCACTTTGGATAAAAGCGTCTGCCAAATGCCTAAATGACTAAATGTAAACGTAAATGTAAATGCAGTGGTTTCTGTCACATTTCCCAAAGTTCTTTCAATTCTTTCAGTCTGCAGCACCAACACTGTTCTCCTGTACCATCTATTGGTTTATATATGCATGATTCATATTTTATATCCGGATTAGCAGTGTATGTATCTCCATTGATGGAGCTGTTGGTCCAGGGTAAACTTCTTTGCATAGCTGTTAATACCTGCAAAAGTAAAGGCATTAAAGAGAAAACTGAACAAATCCCCTTTGAGCAAACGTCAAGTGATACTGGAGAGGAAAAACTGCCTTTAGAGGAAGAAGCCTCCAACAGACTCAGGCTCTGAGTGGGTAGTTGCTCTTCATCACTGCTGTTGGCTTGGTGGGTCTCTGCCCTAAGTCTATAGAAGCATAACAAAGATATGATTCCGGGTCATAAGGGGCAGTTTTAAGCTTAGTTTTAATCCTCCTGATCCCAAGCTGGAAGCTGGTGCCACAGGAGAGGAGCTTGATAATAGAAGGCTCTGTCTCTCGCTCTTACTAATGGAAACTATGGGAAACACAAGTGTACCGGGTCAACTTCTTAAGGAATAACATGGTACAAGTCACAATAAACTTAATCATTAAAAGGATGGAGGTTTCAAGTTCTTTTCTGGCTCTACATTAAGCCAATGAAGGAGAAAAGTGATCAGTCCAGTCAGAACTTTTGCTGTAGCATTGGAGCCTTTTCAGGTTTTTAAAAATCAAGCAAAGCACAAAATAATGCTTAGATCCACATCTAACAGTCTACAGGTACAGCACCTCTCATTCTGTTACATCGCAGCATCACATTTCACTTTTAAATACCACACTTCAGACATTCAAAGTATTTTGCCCTTCAAATGCAAAACATTTTTGAAAAAACATATTCGGAAAATTGACTTTTTCCAGCCTCTGTCCTTTTCATTTCTACAGCAACACCTGACAGAGGAGCTGCACACAGTGGAGAACGGTTACCACGACAACCCCACGCTAGAGGTGATGGAGATACAGCCAGAGATGCAGGAGAAGAAGGTGGCGCTGAATGGAGAGTTCAATGACAGCTGGATCGTCCCTTTCGACAACCTGCTGAAGGAGGACATACCTGATGAGGAGGACACCCACCTGTAGAAACCAGCGGGGACAAACGAGGAGGAGGAGGAAGAGGACACTACAACGGGAGCTGGCTAGGTCCAGCCAAACCATTATGGTATAAAGTAGAAATGATGATCAAAATTCAAACACTTTGAGAAAGAAGAACCATTAAAATCAGACACAGTGGCCTTGAAAACGGCCACGTTTGAAATGTACTAAGTCAATCACTGTTGTGCCTGTACAGTAGATTTTGTATAAGTGTGACTTATATTGAGCACAGTTTGACTCGGCTTCGTCGTCCTATTTTTATTCAGGTAAGTTTCCAAAGAGATTCCAAATCTCACCTGACATCAACAACATCTAGCTGTTGTTCATTCATTGTGTATTCAACATTCGATATTTTGAAAAGTGCCTTTTGTCACCTGTGCCCATGGAAAAGACACTTTGTGTCCATATACCCACCCCAGCATATATAGTATTTTCATATTATCTTCTGCATGAGAGGAAGAACCAGGGTTATTGGACAGACCACCACAGAGAGGTAACAGCAGCCCTGTCTGTGGTTCTAGTTTAACATACTGTATATGACCTCAGGATACTTGAAAGAATCCTGGTGATTTTCCACTTGTGCGCGTCAACTGCCCGAGGCTGTAAGTGCCACACTGGCACAACCGAGCACTAACCTTAACCATGGAGACACTGCTCAAAGCGAGTGGATCTAGAGAAACAAGACTAGTGAAGGCTTTCATTTCAAGTAGAGAGACAGTAGAAAGTGTCGGGAAAGAGACGCGACAGGTATCGGCTGTTTTGTATTTGTGTTCAAGTTTTCTTTTCGTCTCTTGATATGTGACCTTGGCCTAAAGCTGCTTTCAGGTAATGACAAAATCAACTGTTATCAAAATGCTCCAGCTTCCCATTCAATGAAATTTCAGGAGGCAGTCTAATCAACAATTAAAGGGCAGCTTCACTGACATTTTTTTCCACTTGCTGCTAATGGTTCTAGATTTGGGGACTACATGTTCACGAACGGTATTAAACAATTATTCACCCTTTACGTTACCTTGCTGACCTGTCGTGTAGGTGACATACTGTGAACTGAAAAAGTCTTTCAGCAAAGTTGGTTTTTAGCTCAAAGCTGAGATAGAGGAAAGTTCGTTACAATTTTCTACTCCTCCCGAGGACTACTCTATAATCAAAGTCACGCTTCCTTTCTGGTTTTCTGCTCTTCCAGGTCTCGAACGACAAAACTAATTTCTTTGGACATTTATTTTAAACTAAATTACAGCCCGAACAGGTCCAGAAACACAAACAGTTAGAGGGTTAGATCTCATGTAGAAAACATTTATTCAGAGGTAAAACTGAAAGTGACCATATCTGAAATTTGGATAATTATCTATGTTAGTGCAGGAGGTCAGAGGACTGTGTACGCCGCCTCTGCGCAGTGTCTTACTGCTTAAAAACACAGTCAAAGAAAATGGTCCATAAAATCCTGTCAGGTGATCTCTCTGCTCACATTTCTTGGCCGGCTGGAGCAACTCTAGTAGGAGCAAAGGCAAATCTGTTTAGGTAGCACCCAAATAATAACTAATCATCTGAAGGCAACAACACCACAAATATCACACTGGCTGTTACAGTATTTCAAAAAGAAACGTGCAAACAGTTGACTTTGTCCTCGAACAGAAACGGCTCCTTAAGGACGACTCATACTTTCTCCAGTTGGTATTGGTCAGTACATGATTCACCAATAACTTCTACGTCTCTAGTGTTAACACTGTAAATAAGCTGTCAATCATATTATCACTGTTGCTGGAAGGGTTGCGTCATTTGACATTCCAACTCTCACGATGTGCCTGAACTGTTTTTTTTTTTTTTTTCCTAATTTCACAATTTACTTTCACTTTGACTATATACACACACAAGTGAATTTTCACCTTAGGGCACTACAATGTAGCCTCGTTTGTGTTCCACTTTTATTATAGCTGTGCCATTTTCACCAAAGTAAGTTACATGTTTTTGATATATTTATGGTTTGTTTGCTGACCAATGCAAACAGCAGGGGGTCTGATACACTGGAAGCTGTAAATTGTTGGTCGCCATGGCGGCCATGTCATTGTACCTGCAAATAAATTAAATGTTTTTCCACTATGATTCTGCACTCTCTTCTCTACAGCTGTCTGCACAAGGCAAAAAAAAAAAAAAAACTAACAAGGAAAAAAAAACAAAAACACAGTGAGTCCGAGATTAAGAAAACCTGAACAAAATACAATCTTTATTCATTATATACATTACATACAATGCAATACTACAGGGCTTTCTACACATTCCCTGTATCCACAGAGTAGTGATCACTGATCTCAGAGTACCAGCCTTAAAACCCCTGAGTCCCACTGAGGGGTCTAGAGGAGGGCAAGATTGGAGGGATGGGAGGGGTGGGACTTTACACTCCATACAGCGAACTCGGTGGTGCGAAGGAGATTCACCCTATAAGGACAGTAGTATTTGGCATTGTGTTGTGTATAAAGGTGCTTTCGATGAGTCTTTTTACACTGTTTTCTTCTGGCACAAAGAAAAAATAAACGCTACAGCAAGCATGGTGAGCCTTAATATTTTTTTCCCCCACAATATCATTAATCCCTCACACAGCTTTTTATTTGGTTTGTTTTCTTTATCCAGTAAAAGAGATGTTTTCCCATTTTAGGGGAAAAAACCATGGGCAAAACAAACACGATGATCGCATCCTTCAAGAAAATCATTTAATCATACGTTGTATGATTAAATGATATTATAAAGCAACATCCCCAATGCAGTAACTTGTTACAGGTTTTGTTTACCTCCACTCGTGAATTTATGTACTTTAAGGTTTTCGGACTCAATAGAAGATGCTCCCACTAATACTAAATTGTCGGGGGGACCATGCAAACACACCACCAACAGTATTTACAATGATGATGGGTGCAGCAGCTGAGCACCCACAGTCACGGCAAACACCTTTAAGAGATTCTTGTTATTAGTATGTTTTGTTGAATAATTGGTGTACTTATGTTATTAATTTTATCTATTTTTAATATTTTTATACAGTTGGGCACAAACAAAGATAATCAATTTAATGAACACTGAGTACAAATGTTCACAAAAAGTCAGAAATTAAAAGTTTGAACCAATTCAAATCAAATGAATTTTTTTTGCATCCATTTAAATTTCATTATTTTACTATAAACATATTTACACTCCATGACCATTTTTGTTTCTTGTGATGATAAAAGAACATTCGGACTAGCAGAATGTGCAACATTAAGATTAAGTTTGCTTCCCCTTTCAATGAAATTGTAAAGGGATGCAAACTGGGCCTAACACATTCTGTTAGTCCAAAAGTTCTTTCATCATCACAAGAAAGAAAACTGATTAAGGAGTGTGTTAAAAAAATTACAGCAGCATAGCGAAAATTCAATTATTGCAAATCTTGCATCGAACTTTGATAAGTTAAAACTTAATCTTGATTTCTGATGCAGAGAATGTACTAGCTCAATGTGCATTAAACATTATGTTGGTTAAAAAAACAAACAAAAAAAAACAACATGTTTTACTCTTTCAAAATGAGGCATTGCAAGCGTTCCCACCCAACTGTAGGATAAATATACACTTTATCCATTTAAACCAAGACAAAGGAAGTAAGGAAGTGGGCATCCTGGCTGAATTCCCCAGATACATGTTCCACTGAAGTGCATTCAAAGCAAAGCATCAAACTCAGACAGGGTTTGCAAATAATGTCGGACACCATTAAAAGGACCATACCGCTGTTTGTTGTTCTGCAGATTCCATATATTTGATACATGTTATGCAGCACATTATGCATTATTTGCATGGTGGGAAATACCTTTTTCAGATATTAAGATAAAAGATTAATACTACTCATGTCTACACACTAAATATTAATGTAGACAATACGCGTTCAGGCACACTACAAAGTGTAGGTCCTACCTTTGGAAAACCATTGATGAGCAAAACGATATGTGACCGCAATATTATGTGAAAATTTGAGACCTGATGTGCTGTTCAGCAAATTTTACATTACACTTGACAACATCAGTATGGTCCTTTAATTTCAAAATTAGTGCATCAGGTAAAAATAGGGGGTTCAAACAAGCATAGTAGTATGTGTCTTTGTTAGCAACTGACACTCAAGTCACCAATTGTACTATAATAGTGTTAAACATAACTTACAGATTTTTACATTTGTCAACGTTTTTACCTTCTGCCCTCTTGACATTAGGATTTCATGGTTTTCTTCAACAGTCCTCAGTGAGCCCCAGGCTTAGATAAGAAAACTGAGCCTGATTACTCTCGGATAATGTCCCGGTTGTTGATAACAGTCGAGAAGCACCGAGGGTTCGTGTAGTGCTGTGATGATCCACAGTTGTTGCCACTGCGAGACGGCGATCATTTGTGGCTTTCATTGAATAAAAGCCGCTAAACAACAATGCGTTCTGTCTACTGGATGTTAGTGGTTCCTCTGTTAGTGCCTGGCTGGTCCTCATGGAAGACGATAAAACAAAAAAAAGCAGAACGGTGGAACTGGAGGTGAGCAGTAAGCACCGAAGAACATGGCCCTCACACATCCTCTTATGACTTTGTAACAGCAGGCAAAGTTCATTCAAAATTTTGATTCTGTTAGGACACGTCTCCTTTAGCCGAGCCTGACCTTTGAACTCCTGATGGAAGACTTCAACAGCTTCTGACATCAGAACCCACCTACGACCTGGTAAACTCAAACACTGCCCTTTTTTGTTTGGTTTCATTCACAGTAAACTTGTAAACTGTCGTTTACTCCCTCGCCCAGACAGCAGACGCTTTACTTGACATCTCACTGGAGAACTTTGAATTTTTACTACCAAGTCTCATCTTCATTTCACATGGTTTAAACCCACAAATCAGCAGTTTAACATTCCACTTATTGGAATAAATCAAGTATTACCAGAAATAATAAATAAGCAGAGTTGGATGATGACCACAGAAAGCGTTGCTGTGTAGTTTCCCTTGGAGCCACTAACACACAGAGGGTTATGCCTCAGTTTAAACTAAAGGACGTCTGCTAGATTAGCACTAAGAGCCCAATAACAGCAACCAGCTGAGAATGAACTTAAACCATGGCCACTGACATTTTTCAATTCCGATTAGCTGAAAGGTGCATATTAACGGTGTAACGGGACACCTTGCTACTGTTCTCTTCTTACCCTTTCTGTATGATTGCGATATTAATCTTGCGAATGAGAATTGGCTGAACAGCTTTGAAGTAGGGTTATGCGTTTAACAATAGATTCAAACTTTTTGATACCTTCATACCATTTGAATAATATTAAAGAAGGTAAAAAATTAGAAGGGGTTTATTTTATAAGAGCTCAGCCAATTTGTAAAAATTATTAAGATAGATCCATATTTTCTTCTTTTCCTGCAGAAAAATGTTTTCTTTGAAAATGAGTTAAAGTCGGGACAACTTTGCCATGAAAGTTATTTTTATACTTTCACAAATGGAAAGCAGCCGTGGTTTAAGTGAGGTATTAGTTAGCGAGCGGTTCTACGACTGAAACAGACAGAAACATACACTCCTTGATCGGTTTCCTTATTTCTGATGATAAACATTTATAATGGCTGATGGCCCATTGGTAAATTGCTTTAGGTTAAGGATTGTGTTCACATCCCCTTCAATGCCACTGAGGGACCGAGGGGCAGAGCTGAGTGGTTTCTGATTTACAGAGCAGAGACGAGGAAGGACAAAGGGGGTCGGGAAGGGGTCGAGAGGGAGTCTGACTTCACTAATGTTCGTTCAGGACTGTGTTGCTGTGAGTGAATAGAAGCAAACAAAGTTTATCAGGCCTTTGTTGAAAAAGTAAAACTCTTGGAGTAACGGTGACGCAGCTTTGGCCGCTGTCTCATCACGTTAATATTAAACCATCAGCCCGTAGACTCGCTTTAATTAAGAACATACTAAAGCAAAAGCTGAATGTCAGCTACTGTACATCTAATCTGATTCTGAATTCAAGTCGATTGCTGACTGCAAATGTTTTGTTACCAAATATTAATTTTGGAAATTGAAAAAATATTTGAAAAATAATACGGACGTCACCCAGTAACAAATCAAACTTTACCCAGTTCTTTCATCATTAAAAGAGAACTGATCAAAGAGTGTAGTAAAACAATAAAAAGCAGTCAAGTGCAAAAGTTTGCATCCCCTTTGATAAATGAAAAGTTTACTTTCATTTTGTGAATTAAATGTTCTGTTGATTACAAAATTGCATTTCAACATAAGGGGATGTAAAATTTTGCATCCAACTGAAGCACAAACATAATGTCAGAGCTCTGGAGTTAAATTAAACCCTCTACAGCTCTGTACTGATGATTCTCTCCTGCGGCTTCTCCATGCAGCGTGCAGTGGGTCTACACGGCCGATAAAGGGGTCAACACTGCTGTCCAGGTTACTATACTCTTCAAACGGACAAAGGGATTCAAAAGAGGCAATATTATGCATAATTTCAGGTTTGCATTTTAGTTTGGGGCTCTACTTAAACAGTTTGAGAATTTGCAATTCCAGTAATTGCTTATTTTCCCTTCTGTGACAATACATAGGACTTTCTGGAACCCTTAGGAAGGGTTCGGAGAAAGTTTCTGCAAAACTCTGGGAAGGGCCATCTTTACAACATGTTACAGCTAAAAACATGAAACAGCATAATATGGCCTCTTCAGTGAGTAGAACAGAAAAATCCACGCACTAATCACACTGAAAAAACTAAACAATACCGTGACGAAACAGACCTAACATCATATTTCCCCACTCCTGTTGTCACCAGCATTCCATTCGCTAGCGCACCAGTTTGTTTCAGTTCTTCCCAATAAGTAACGATGAGTATCACTCGTGGACACTTTTTGATTAAGAGGGATAAGAATGAACAGGATTCTAAACTGAATCTGTTCAACCTGGGATCTCAGAAAAAAAATCCTACATCTATATTTACATATTCTGTACACTACTTAGATAGTACTTAGACACAGTCTATGAATTATTAGGGAAAGAAATTCAATTTCACACTGTATCAGCCACTTTTACAGGGATAACAACCAAAACCAATATTTTGTATATTTAGATATATATTAAATTTCATCTCCAAGACTAATCGATTCGTCTATTGTTCCTACACGTTGACTTTTTTTGCAGCTTGACGGCCACCACAGCCAAAAACTTGTTTTGCAGAGATGCGGAAAAAGAAGTAAAAAGAAAAAAAAGCTGGGGAAGAGTGAAGTCTTTTCCTGTGTTGCGATTATGCTTTTCTGCCTTTAAATAAATTAAATAACAGTGAATAATAACTTAATGTTTGCAGCAACTGGCCTGAACCAACACTTTATCAGCTGTTTCATCCCAAAAGTAGAACGATGCCTGTGGTCAACTGTGTGGGTGTTTGCTTGTTTAAAGCACAAACTAAAGAAAAATGGAAAAATCAATGAAAAAAAAGATGCGCGCTGCCCAACATCACTGGTGTTGGGCAGTGTTTAGGGGGGTTTGTGCACGCCAAGGAATCTTCAAGAAAATCACTGATGGAATCCATTAGGGAACAAGAAAAAAAAAAGAAAACACACGCACACACACACAGACACACCCTTCCATCCTATTTTACTCATTTCCAAATACCATAGTGTTGTTGATGTCTGTGTGTTTACCAGTGTCAAACCCCTGTGAAACGCGGCCCGGGACAGCAGCAGGTCAGTGTGATGGAGATGACGTGTACCCCCCACTGGGACGCATCAGCAAAAGCAACAAAAGGTCTAGGTCTCCACTGTTCCATGTTGTCTATGGGTGGTGTTCAGTCCGTCAGTCCAGTGGGCGAGGTGAAAGGGTAAGAGGAATTAGAGGAAGTGGGAGGGGCTAGAGGGTGATGAGGTCAACCAGATTGCCCTTGGGTGGGGTCATGCTGTCCGGAAAGAAGTTGACAAGTGTGTCGAAGAGTTGCGTTCGCTGAGCGTATGTCTGGTCTACATCTGAGAAACCTGACAGAACCCAGAGGAAACATGGACGGCATAAATTACGGAGTCATTTTCTGTTTTAGTGTTTTTGCAGCATGAAGGGAAAAAAATGGAGTGACCAAACAGTGGCAGGGATCCAGGAGTGAGAAAGTATCAACAGGAGCAACTAATCATCCAGAAGTTAAAAGAAATATATTTTCTAAAATATCTTTAATCTTCATAATGTTTGTCTCTCTCTCACACACACTTTGATTAGCGTTAGTGTGCTTTCAAGTGTAATTTTCGCCCATTCTTCATGGCCCTGGGAATAATTCAGTAAATGGATGATATTTACAACGTTTTCAAAAGAAGTCTTTGTACTTTATTGACTTTTGAGCTTTGAATCAACCAGACACCCTGCTCTTTTGTCCTCAGCCAGAAAAAGGACCCACCCATTTCTGCCAGTCATCTCACAAATCTTGTAAAACCAAAACTTAAATGTGAAACACTTTGAAGTTGGGATACAAGCCTCCTTGGGGCTGAGGTTAAACGGGACCCAAACTGCCATTGACCACTCACCCAAAAGAATCGCCTTGGACTGGATTCTTGACTGGACTGACTATGAATGCTGACAGGATTAACTAGTAAGTGAACAAACTTGTTGTGCTGAACCTTTGGCTGAAATAAAGAGGCTGAAGCTTGCTGAGAGTTTGGGCTTTAAGTGAGAGGAGAAAGCTCATCGCTGTAAAAGACAGGAATGCACTGGATTTATAACAAGAAACTACAAACGCATAATTGTTAAACAGAAAGAGGCACAGTCATCATTTTTTTCTCGAGTAATCTGTCATGATTGTTATTATTATTGGAAGCCATATTTGTAATTGAATTAAACCCGTTATTGGTCTTTCACTTAAATCACGTTATGATTATATTTGTGCTTGTATTCCTATATGTTTGGAAATATTTTTTCCCTCTCCCCAACTTTATGAAGGTTGGGGAGGCTCTTGGAGATCTGCCAATTTTTCAACCCACAAATTGAAAGTACATGCCCAATACAACAGACCTGGTTCCACTGACCATGCATGACCACCATGACAGTCCGTGTCCCCTTTCACACATGAACTTTTGAACACACCGGTTCACTCGCTTTAAATCCTCCTGACAATTCAGCATAGCACAGACTCCTGCACATAATTGAGCCTTTGGGTGCAGTAGGCAGCGCATTCGTGCACCAGCGCTTTTTTTTTTTTTTGGTGCAGGCCATTCACCGTTTACTTCGTACTAGGGGGGCTTGCAGGGTAAAGTTGGGGGCGTCTCACTCAGTCATCTGTCATCTTCTCATTTACACCAACTCCGCATAAATTCCAGAGAATTTCAGGAATGGTTGAATGTGTGAAGAAGCATTTTTTATTACCAATTCAGACACCTGATTTTAGATATTAGTTAATTACTAAAGAGACTTTTTTTAAGCAGAGACGCTAGCTTTGCACTGCTTGACCATTTGTACCAGCTAAATGTATATTCAATTCAATTCTCATAGAAAACTGTATTGAATTACTTTTTTGGCATTTGAGCATAAGGGGATGCTAAATTTTTCACCTAACTGTATGTTGCCTTTTGGCTTCAGGAGCTTTGCAAAAATCAAACTTTATGCTACGGAAAACCCCTTATGATGAGCACAGAGAGTTACAAGCAACTTGGGATTGTCACACTGATGAAGGCCTATACTGTTTTCATACAGTGCTGTGAAAATGATTGTACCCTTTTTGATTCTTCTCTTTTGGCACGCATCACATACTAAAACTATTCAAGAAAAAATTTATTTAACATAAAACAAGGGCAACCTGACCAAGCAAAGACAAATATGTAAAATTATTACTTTTTTAAAATGAGGACAGGTTAGAGGTGCTTACCTAGAGGGATGAAGTCAGAGCTGGACTTGAAGAGAGCAGAAGGCAGGAGCTGAAACTGAAGCGCAACACAACACGTTTAAGTCACTTTAACAGCCATCAGTGATCAACTTTCAACAGTGATGAACAAATAGCCTGATAGGCAAATGCCGCAACCGCTGCTGGTCAGAGACGCTGCACAAGAACAAGGTTAAAATACACCTTCTGATCGCACCTTCATCTGGACAGCTGCAGCTTTGCAATTCACTTACTCTTCAGTCTGTTACTGATCTGTTAGCTTAGCTCTTAGACTGGGTAAAACTTCAGTTTGCTCACTTCTGGCTTCTCTACATACAAGAAATATAGACAGTGGTAAGCTATTATCTTTTGGGACATCTTTGTAAAAACTACACCCACACTAAAACTGAACTCAACTGTAATACTCAAAGCTGAAGTCCACATCCTACCTCTTTGGTCTCATCAGGGTCTGTGTGATCCACAGTGCGTGACAGGTCATTCTGGAGATACTTCAGTGCACTCAGTGGCTCTGACTGGGCTTTCTCCTCAAACCTGTTCAATTAAACATGTAAACACAGTGGAGCTGCAGTTACAACAATCAACCACTAGATGGCAACCTACTGGGAGGAAATGTTTCCCTGGTTTCTGTGATGGAAGATCAAGTCTTTTAGAAGTGTTTGGTATTTTTAATCTTGAATAAAAGATCAACTGTACTTTTCATCTATAACATTTCCTCTACCGGGATTTACCTCATGAGCGTGCATGTCAAAAAGAGATATCAAAAAAGAAAACACAAAACTAATGAAACCATAAGTGAGATAAGTAAAAGGCAATGACCGTAATCATTCTATTAAGACCTCGTCTTTATTATTCTTGCCCTTTGAAACTGCTGCAACACAATAGTTATAAGCAGTTATAGTCATTAGTTTAAAAAAAAAAAATCTACATTTAAAGATAGAAATATAAAAAGCGCATAATAAAAAAGTCAAAAGAGCTGGACAGTGGTAATGGTGAGTATCGAACTTGATTATACTCAGATACTAGGTTAATAAAAGGACTTCCCCTTTATATATTTAACAGTGCCGTATTGCCACTCCCAAAAATTCATTTTCAAAAGTGTAAATACATTTAGATAGACACAAATTAATTCGTAGTTCATTAATATTGGAAACATGACCACAAAAACTTCTTCTATACTTTACACTTCTACACGGTGCACTTCATAGACGTTTCACTAAAGCTGTTCTACTCCTCTCTGTGTTCTCCGAACATTATAGGACCGTTCGTTTTTATAACATCCACACTTCAGAACCATTCATCTTGTTAAACTATATACTAACCACCCACCCAGGCTATGTGGGATTTAAAACAAACGCACATTTTGCACTGATGAGAACAGAGTGAATCAAAGTTTACTGGAAAGAAACAATACCGGAATTCAAAATTAGTAACCGGTCATGTTGCAGGACACAGAGATGTAAACACAATCCTCAAAGCAGATTGTGTGTAAGGAAAGTCAAGCAATTGCTTTGGATCCATGTACACTTTGTCCTATTAAATATAATCATTTACCATCACAAACAATGACTGGACTGAATATATAATATAGTCACAGCTTTATTTATCAATGTTGGAAAAAAAAAAAACCTGAGGATGACGCCCACTCTGTGGAACAAGTGCAGATTCAGTGCAGTGGCAGGACAAATGTACAAGGGGCTGCTGGGTTTATTAAAACAAACAAAAACATAAAACCTGACCTGTATTTCCTGATGAGATATCTGCAGTGGCGGAGCAGGTACTCTTTTGAAGGCCGACACAGTTTCAGGGACCAGAAGTCATCTAGACGCATCTTGGGAGAACAAGACTTCCCAGGGTTTCCACCAAAAAGGTAATGCACCTAGAAACACAAACGTAAAAAAATAGCAATCATAAATCAACGACTCTTTGTAATAATGATATAAACAGTAACACTAGCATCTACTATGTTAACTATTATTCCTAATCCTTAATGGAGGTCAGGGGCCACATAATCTCCATGTAAAATATAATTTAAAAATAAAGAGTCAACTAAAAAAACATTATGTATAAGATACATGGACAAAAAAGTTTAGAAACACCTACTGTAATGTGTAGTTTTATTATCTTTTGATAGTTTAATTTACAACCCTTTGATTCAATAAATCACAAAACCCAAATAATTAATGATTAAGTAGCAAATAAGATTTTCATCATCATTGTGTCAGATAACTAAAACATTTTCATTGTTTTGATTTTTTTTACATTTCAATGTAAACAAACAATTAAAATCTTTATGTTTTTTGCCGGCATATGTCCAACACAGTCAGATTTAATTTATGTTCTCTAAAGAAGCCTGGAGAATTGTTTCATGTCTTTGTTAAAAACATTCCTCTTTGATAAAGCTTATATAGTTAGTTATAGTCCTGCTGCTATAGGCTGAGACTGCTGAGGGACTCTCACCTCCTCTCACCCCACATTTAAAAGTCACCACTGTATGACATTAACTCTGTGTCTTCTTTCTCCCGTATTTGTGTCTCTCTCCATCTCCCTCTATCTGTCCCTGTCTTCAGGTGTCCTCAGCTTTGGAGCTGTGTGTCTTCCAGTGCGCCGCTACTGGTCCTACCAACCTGCCCAATGTTTATTTTTACAATCTTTCTTTGCTCTGTTCTTTTGTCTCTCCACTTTCCTCTCAACCCAACCAGTCAAGGCAGATGTCCGCCCACCATGAGCCTGGTTCTACTGGAGGTTTCTTCCGTTAAAGGGAGTTTTCCTCTCCACTGTTGCCTATAGTTGCTCAAGGGGGATTAGTTGGGTTTTCCCTAAATGTTTGTATAGTCTTGACTTTATTATGTAAAGTGCCTTGAGATGATTTGGTTGTAAATTGGCGCTATATAAATAAAGTTGAATTGAATTGTGTGTGAGTGTGTGTCTCCTGACAAATGTTGAGCAGTGACACAGACAAGAAAGTGATTAATTTTTTCAACTTTCAGATCAATGTCAACTGATGAAGAGGTGCACTAACAACAGCATCAAGAAAGAGCAATAAAAAGCTGAGCTTGGGCTCACCTTCAAAATGTGTCACTATATGAGTATCTGTTGTGAACTAACACTGTAATAAGAAAGTGTGTTTGAGTGGGAGCTTCGTGTTTGTTACTTTGTGCATCTCATCGTAGACCAGCTGGTGTGCGAAGCGTGGACACGGCTCTTCCTCCTGGAGAGCCTTACTTGGATTTTCTTTCACTGCCTGGTCATTCTTATACACACATGACCTGGACAAGAATATAAACACACATTTAGCATTCTGTGGCATATCCCAGCTGTGTGTGCAGTGATGGTGTGTGTATGGCTTGTTTTCATGGATGCTTCCCGGTATGGGACAAAGTATGATCTGCAGCGGTGGGCACTCTTTGCAGTGACAATAACAGAAATATCTGCTGCATTAGTTGTGTTGTTTTTTTTTCCATTCTTTTGCCTACCAGTTGTTTCGTGCAATGTCATAAATCCAGAAGGAGTTGCGGACGTTCTCCTCGCGTTTGTCCTTGTCTTTGCTAAGACCAGACAGCACATGGATTTCATTTAGCTCCGGGTCAATGGTGGCTCTCTGGGTAAAGCCCGTCATCGGCACTGTGAAATCAATAAAAGAACGGAAAGGTAAGCTCCGATGAAAAAAATATTCTTTCACAGACGTCAAGTGTTAATGGTTGTTCATTTGAGTGTCAACTACTACTATTATTCTTTCGGCTTTTCCCATCATCCTTTTCCACCTCACTCTATCCTGGGCATCTTCCACTCTGACTCCAGCTAACCTCATGTCCTCTGTTAGGACGTCCATATATCCCCTCCTCGGTCGTCCTATCGCCCTCTTGCCTGGCAGCTCCATCTCCAACATCCTTCTACCAATATATTCACTATCCCTCCTCAGCACATGTCCAAACCATCTCAATCTGGCCTCTCTGACTTTGTTGCTAACACAGGCAACGTACGCTGTCCCTCTGATGAACTCGTTCCTAATTCTGTCCAACCTTGTCACTCCTAAAGAGAACCTCAACATCTTCATCTCTGCTGCTTCCATCTCTGCCTCTTGTCTCTTTCTCACTGCTACTGTCTCTAACCCATAGAGCAGAGCTGGTCTCACCATTGTCTTGTACACCTTTCCTTTGAGTCTTGCTGACACTGTCACACAACACTCCTGACACTTTCCTCCACCCACTCCAACCCACCTGCACTCGCCTCTTCTCCTCTTTTCCACACTCCCCATCACACTGAACTCTTGACCCCAAGTACCTTCTTCACCTCAGCCCCCTGTAACCTCACACTTCTACCTTGCTCCCTCTCGTTTACACACGTATTCTGTCTCGCTACGACTGACATTCATGCCTCTTCTTCCCAGAGCAAACCTCCACCTGCAGCTGTTCCTCCACCTGCTCTCTACTCTCGCTGCAAATTACAATGTCATCTGCAAACATCATTGTCCAGAAAGATTTCTGTCTGACCTCATCTGTCAACCTGTCCATCCAATTCCAATTTAATGGGTTTCCCCCCAAGGCTAATTCCAACTGTGTGTTATACACACAGTAGCAACTTCATTACATACAATTCAGCGCAGCAGCTCTTGTATGAATTCTACTCTTACAAAGTTATAGTAGGTTATAGTATCAGTAACAATGATTCACAACTGTAAGAGGTGAAAAGTTTACTGTGCAATCCTCAGCTGTGAGAATTTTTTTTTATTTTGACATACTGTAATTACACAATAGATCTACAACCACACAAGAAATGTTCTCCCTGCTGAGTTTGACATAAACTGATTTGCAAACAATCTTGTGTCCCAGCAAAATAAAAGGGAAATAAATTCAGAATATTTGAGACGAAGCATCGCTAGATGCGTCCTAATTTGCGTCCCATTTATCATAACTCTGGTTTTACTTGGCCTATCGACACCATTAAAAAAAAAAGTTTGACATGTGCCCTTTTGACATGCAAAAAAGAAATTAATTAAAACAATCAAGCATCTGTAGTGCTTTGTCTTCCTGCTACTTCATCTTAAAGAGTGTGTCTTGACAGCGGCTTTCAGAGGTGTTCCTGACTCCATGCAGTGATTTTTACTACAGAATTGTGTCTGTTTTATGCAACCCAGACTGAGGGCCTGAGGATGATGAGCATTCCATTTTAGTTTTTGGCCTTGTCCCTTGCTTCCAGAGGTTTTTATAGATTCTCTAAATGTCTAAATAATATCAATTATGATGATACATAATTCTTTGCAATTTTAAAGTAAGACATTTTCAAAGTAATGACCTTGGAATTCCCTTTTAATAAACATACTGTCCTGTTGATGATTAACCTTACTTGTTTTGAGATATTTACACAAGCATGTCTTTTTACAAACTACCATTAAATTTCCCAATCTCAATATATGATTTGATAGAATGTCCAGTTTGTTTGAAAATGGAGTTCTTACTTACATTAATAAACATGTGAATATTTTGCATGTGCACATTTAAGTGTACTATACATTTTTGTTTTGTTTAGCTTTAGTATAAAAAGGTCTAAAATCATACCCATGCCTGAGTCCTTCTTAGTGCCATCAGATATGATCTCGACATGGTCTCCGTCGACATCATAGCTGAAGAAATCATTGAGGTATGTCTTTGACCTCTGACCTCCGAACACGTAAAGACAGCGGTTCCTCTGTGGAGAGTAAAGGACACAACAAAAGGTGGAGAACCATAGACATGATGATCAGAGCAACAAGCATTATCTCAAAATGTGTTTTTAGAAAAGCTGTCGGGACTCACTGTGTGGAAAAGCATGCAGTGTCCAATGCGGGACTGGATGTCCTCTGGCCCAGCATTACACGAGTCCTCACGCAGTAGGCTCCACGTTCCAGCCTGGCAGTGGTAGGAGTATAGGCCACTGAACTGGGGTTCTGATGTTCGACTGTCCTCCACGCTGCCATTACATGTCAAGATTCGTCCACCAAATGTGTAGATCATGTGCTTCTCTGAGTCCATGCACATCTGTAGGGCGAGGAGTAGAGGACAAAAGTGTTGAGGTTTTGAAAGAGCAAGAGAATCTTTGATTTCAACATCATGGAACTCCAATGATTGCACACTGCCACTTGGATGGACTTCCTGGTCAAACACTTCAAATTCAACATGTTATCTTGTTTACGTTTTTTTTTTTTTTTTTTTTTTTTTTTTTTTTTACACAAAATTAGTAGGCGTGACGCTATGTTGCCAAAGACAACAAGCTCAACATGAGTTCAGAAGAACCAACAGATTTGTGCTAAGAGACTTGGTGGTTTCATCTAGATTGTGTATACTAGAGAAAACACAGAAATACATTTTCAAACAAATGAACAAATTGGGTTAAAAGCAGCAGTAGAGCTTTAACTAGGATAACAATGGACACATTTAAACCCATCATTTGCTCTTGATTTAATTAACTTTCGAATATACAAAAATCCAAGAAAAACAAAATGCATCACTAGTGCAACTGGCAAATAGTAAATTACCACTTATAACCAAAAACATTTTACGTGTTGAGTTCAGTTTCTTGCCCAAAGACACATAGCCAGGGGGGACCTGGAATCAAACCACTGACTAAATAATGAGCAGACCAAAAAAGTGACTCTTTACTATGGATTAGTAGCATTATGATGCTGTAGTAATTGTGATTTTAATACTGTGTGATAAGATACGGACAGCAGCAGATTAGAAATATATGCTGTAAAGCAAAACTACTAATTATTTAAGATCAAGTTCCCTTAAAAGGGAAAAGACAGTGTTTCCAGAGTAACAATATTTCTGTAATTTTCAGTGACTTTATGAATACATGCAGGAACCATAACCAATGTAAGGTTTTTTGCAGGAAACTTGGAAAAATGTGATTTTTTTTTGGGATCCTCATTCAAAACAACTGTGTAGTAACATTTTTGTGTTTTGTGTCATTTCTATCCTAAATTTACACAACTTCTATAAAATGACAAAATACAAGATAAATTCTCCGTATTTAACTTAATTTATCTCTTATCTAAATTGGCATTTGAGATCACTGATGATTGGTTAAATATTGCTTTATATCTATTAAAAAACAAAAAATTAAAACATTTCATACTGTCTTGTACTGCACTGTCCACATCTCATTTATATTATTAAAAGTCATTTGTCAGTCAAATACCAGTTTTAGAACTGACTAGGACAACTTTGCAAAGACCCCTCTCCTGTGAAGACAGACGACTCCAGTCTTGTGTGTTTTAATAGGCCAGAATAGGAAATCGGAAGATGACAGATTTCAGTTACCTGATGGTCAAACACCAACTTTGGCCCTCCATCTGCTGATGTATCCTCACTGAGTAGTGTCCAGGTGTTGGCATTGATGTCATAGCGATAGAAGTCGCTCTTCAGAGACTTGCTGTTCCTGACGCTGGAGTCCAGGTATCTGCCAAGCGTGTAAATCTGGCGCCGCTGGGAGTCGATGCACATCTTGTGGCACGAACGAGCACTCGGACCATTCTAATGCAGAACAAATGTTAGCACACATATCTGATCAAAAGTTCTACATCCAACTTCATTTTATGGTAATTATGTCACGATTTTCAAAACAATTAATCATAAAACAATATAAAAACATTTTAATTGAAGGACTGAATAGTTTGAGGTATTAGTCAACATTCCCAAAATCTTTCAGTCCTATATAGCTCAAGTAAAAATATTTGGTATCTACTGTGTTTCTTAAAAAAAAAAAAAAAAAAAAAAAAAAAAACTTTTGAGATATGACCCTCACCTCTTTCTCTGTGTCTCTGGAGATACAGGACCACTGGTTCTCTAGAACACTGTAAGCCCAGAAGTCAGCCAGATCCTGTGTGCCATCCCAGCCCCCAAACAGGTACACAGTCTCTGCAGAGAACAAACAGCCACATGACATGCAACCAGCCTGCAGCGTTCATGTGTTCTGATATCTGAACATGAAGTCACAGGTTGTGCAAACTAATTGCTAGAGCTTGAACTGACAAATCCATCATAAAGATGATGTGACTCATTTTTGGAATGTATTACATTGGAGTTGTGTTTTCTATGAAAAAGCTGCTGTGATTTCTGCCTTTCAACAACACACTAACCAGGTGCAAAAGTGCATTCAAATAGCCAACAGTGAAGGCCACCACCATAATCACTGTTGGCCCCTATTGGTCTGGAGTGCAAGTGCCCAATTAACACCCAAATGTGAAAAAACCATAAGGGCTTTATCACTTTGCATACAACCTTTAGGCAGGTTATACACCAATTACCACTTATTTAGAAGCTTGCTAGCAACTAATGACCATAAAGCAACACTGGTTAACATCAGCCCTCGGCCAACAGTGACAATTTCTTTCTCTAACTGGCTGCTTTTGCTCCTGATTTAATTCTAATTCTCTTCTAATTCTATGCTCCTAACTTCATTTTTACATACGTTGACCTGCACAGTGCTCACATGTTCTACTGTAAACCTAACCTAACAAATTAAAAACAAACACTGCGTTAAGAAAATGTTTATGCTAATTAACAAAGGGTGCAGTGTGTTGTGGATCGTATCCCTCATCATGCCCTGCATTAATGAAATACTTCCAAGTTCATATGCGTTTTTCAATCAGCAGTCTGGTACATCTGCATTTGCAGGAATTTCCTTTCTGCATCTGTATGTATGCTTTCCCTCGCTTGTGCTCACAAGGATGCAAGTTACAAAAACTATCTGGATTGGGATCTACGTTGTCAGTATGATCCATCAATGGGCTAATGGCATACCATGTGTTAGAAAATTTAACTTTTCAGTGATGCATTATGAGACACGTAGTGTGTTGAGATTTAATAATCTTTTCAACACATTGGTTTGGTCGTTTCTGTGTGTAATTAACAACCATGTTAGTCCATGTGCGGTAAACACATCATTGTCTGGGTCAAACACAGGCCACTACAGCTCAGGCAGATGGAAGCTGTGGGAAGTTGTGATTGTATCACAGATAAGTGTAGGAGGAAACGAGTTGTGGCATTGCTGTTGCAATTCCAAAACAGAGTACGGACTGGAAAATGAGTTGTGAAACCAAAATTAATAAGTTACTCAGTGGTAAGGATCAACAATAGGATTGTTATGGAAAAAGGATCTTTGGGAATTTACTGTTTCCACCTTTAAATTGGTGTAATAAACACCCAGCCAGTGTAATAAACTAACCCTCAAAGTGGCGTCATATAAAGAAGAAAATCTCATGCATGTATATGTGCACAGTACTGTAAAAAAAAAAAAAAAAAAAAATTATTTGACAGCTGTGTTTAAATTTAGTTCATGTAAAATAGCTCACAAATGATAGAATCCCATTGTCTATATTTCATAAAGGGTAAAAAGGTGACCATATGCAACTAAGCTAAACCATGAACATCTATCAGAAGATATTGAATGGCAGATGGTTTGTCAATTAAAATGTGGGTAGATCCTAAAAAAGTAGCAGTGGATAGGAAAACTAGAAAATGTCAAACAGGATCCTAAACCACGGAGCACAAGTCTTCAACCAGGCAACGGATTAGCCTGTTGAACACACACAAAAAAAAGGTTATATAACTGTTCTTCAGGATGCTGGTGAACAAGTTTCCTGTTCTGCGATTGAAAGAAAACTTCACAAAATTAAACGCATGGATTTCCGGTGAAGGCAGACCATAGGTCACAAAAACACTGAAAGTGGTTCTAAACTTAAAGTCTAATGGACTTGGGGAAAAATAAACAAAACTATCAAAACGTTAGAAAAAGGAAAGCCACGAAAGACATGACGCACAGCTTAAGACCTTGTGTACATGTCATGGTATTTATAGCATTTATTAATGAGTTCACTGCTGCCAAAAGCAACAGGATAAATTTAGCGGTATATAGGAGAGTTCTATATGCAGTGAGCTATTGTGTCATCTCAAATTCTATTTGTCTGAACTCAAACTGGGCACTCTGAACAGAGAAGACTACAGCCAACAACTGACTAGCACCTAAATTATGCACCTGAGTGAAAGGAAATAACTCTCTATACCAGCAGGTGGCATACGTTTGTATTCTAAAATGAAAAGTGGAAGACAGGACTGCACATATTTCAATGTTTACAGTCTGTAACCAGTACCAATAGCATAACCGATGATGCCTGAAATTATTGACACTACAGTCTTCACTTATTTGAAGTACCCATTTCTGGTAAACACACAAAGCAAGCCTTAGTTTTTCAGATGTTCAGCAGAGGAAAAACAACACCAGCAACATCAAGAGAAAATTACAATAGTTGTGGTTCTGTCAAATAAAAAGTGGCAATTTATATGCTGCTGAAAGAGACAAAACCTCAAGAGTTTTCTTGTGGAGAAGAGGGGTTAATTTGATTACACAGTAATAGGTCTTTGCTTTCTGAATCTGTGTGGGAAGATGTGAGTCATAGCATCAGTTGATCAGCCAAGCCATAACACTGGCTGCGTGGGTCTCACCAGTCTGGATGTCAATGACCATTTGATGTCCTCCCCGCATCCCAGGCCTGTTGTCGTCGCCATCGCCTGCTAAGAGGAAAGGAAGGAGGGGACAAGGACAGCGTATGAGTGTGGGAGATGAGAAATGACGCAGAAGAAAATGGAGACATGATAACGTAGGATGGGTGGAACAACAGGAGCAAGGGGAGAGAGGGAGGCGAAAAAAACAAAAAAAGAAAAAGAAACAAGAAAGCAGCAGTGGTTTAGCTACAAGGCCAAACAGCTTTAAGTTTACTGAAATGTTAAACTGACAGATTGGGAAGATTTCCCATTAGAATAGATTGTCTCACTGTTCATGTCGTCTCGGTTGATTTCTTGGGCGCTTGTACCTTTGTTGCATTTCGGGATGATCTGACTCCACCTGGGCTTGTACTCCTGCTGGCTGATATACTGATTAAATAAACCGTCTGCCAAAGAGAGAAGGAGATCAAACAGTGCAAAAACAGCCCCTTAAAACCCATCAGGCTTGGAGGATTTCACCTGTAATCATTTCAAACATTAAAACTTTAAGTTGTTTTACGAGGCCGAGCGTAATACCTCTCACGGCTTTGTCTATGAGCTCTTCGCATGCATCAAAGTCTCCCTGCAGAACCAGTCGGTCATGCAGGTGTGTCAGCATGGGATGCTCGAGTGCTATCCGAGTTTTCTTCTGCAGCGACTCGAAGGCTTCTGTGTAGTTATGCTGCCGGAAGTGCTTGAGGCAAAGGCGGATGGCTTCCTGTTCTCTGTACTAAAAGGACACAATGAAGAGAAAACTGATGTACAGTCAAATTTATTCACAAACACAACGTTCTACTGCCCATGACACAGTGGACAGTACCATTTAAAGCTAGATTTTAATTGCCAACTGCACCGCTTACCTTGCTATACCAGTTAAGGCAAGGCTGCACTACATCGGGATCTTCAATACCGTGCAGCTCAATGTACCAGATGCTGAAGTTGAAACTGGGACCCCAGGACATAAGAGGCACTGACACACGGAGAAAGTTAAGAGGGCATGAGAACAGTGTAAAAACTGAAATGATCATAATGTAACAGCTTCCACACTTGTCTTACCTATTTTGACAAATCTGCAGGGAAACATCTGCTCATCTATCTTGTGCTTTAAGGTGAATGTTTCTTTGTTGTAGTCATTCTTAAGGCCACTGACAGGGAATGAAAAAAGGGTAAAAAAAAAAAAAAGATGATGCTTTGTTAAAAATTGCATTCGTAGGCCAAGATGCCAACTCTGTCATATGCTGATCCATTTTAGATAATGGTCTTACTCTGGCAAGTTACCAAACTTTATTTGTCTGTCAGGATGCTAGCAGCTATGGTCTGTCCCCTTCTTTAAAAACAAGCTGCCTGGTAACATCATCAAACTAAATTATATGCTGTATTAATGCTGGTGTGACTCACCAACTACCGTCATAACCTCCCGGCACCGTTTTTCACGGTTTTTCATGGACACCGTTCTAGTATCTCCGGATATTAAAAGAAATTACACCAATACACATTCAATTTCGGCATGTCCGTACAGTATAAACTTTAAATATTTGTTGACTATTTGTACCACAGCTCCAGAACGCCAAAAATAGGGGAGCGCTGCAGTTGAGGCCATTACATTAAACTGAAATTAACTTATTTCTTGTGACGTGCAAATTGTGTATAGCTGTATAAGAATAATGTTAACATTTCATCCTCCACATTGTGTGTTCATTATCCCTTTTCTACATACTGCATCTTAGTTCATAAACCCATTTTTCCTAAAACCTGTAATCTACCTTGACAGAGACACAGACACAATGTATTGAACGTAAGATACTTCCTAATATTAATTCTTATTATTTTTGTTGTTTTAGTTGTTACTTATAGACCAATAGACTGTTTTAAATATAAGGTCTGGACAATGTCGGGAAAATCAGCCACGGACACTGTGTGGAGTAGTGTTTCAAACGGTTTACTAAACTCCGCTTGATTTCAGTGTATGATCAGCGCACACAGGAGGCACAACACAGAAGACAGACTGTTGAAAAAAGTGTTGTGTTTACAGTACAAATCAGAGCAGTACATCTAATTAAAAAAAGTTTGTCACGAAGACGCCCACTAATTCCCTTTTAATCCTCCTGACAATTAAGGACAGAGCAGCAAACTACACGCATGAGCTCACGCATATAATACGGACAATGCACTAGAGTAATGCCGGGGCAGTCTCACTCATACATTTGCATTCACACACAAACACACACACACAAACTTAATAACAAAGTCAGTATAATTACACAGAATTTAACAGAATTCCAGTGCATGTCAGAAAGGGCTTGAAGTGACTGATAAATCTAGACTTACAGCAGATCATACATGTGATGTAGAGTCAAAGCTCTGCTTTTTAAGTGCCGTATATTCAGAATCCTCCTCATGACTGCAATCATCACAAAGAAAGGGGTTTGGATTTTGTCTTTTTTTCATTAGCATCTCACCTGGACAAAAGCTCCGTCATGTTCTCTTCACTCATTCCCCCAAACACTTTAAACTTCTTCAGGTTGCAAACGTGAGTCTTTTCATACTTCCCAAAGGTGATGCTCTGAACTATTGCCGGCCTTTCCAATTTCAATATTAAAAACTGGAGGAAGAAGGAGACAAAGAGGTGCTGTTAGTATAAGTGGAGGAATGCAAAAATTGCCCGTGTAAAATGCCTGCATCCTGTAAGCCGGCATTTAACAAACCTTAGGGACCTTTTTTTTTTTTTTTTTTTCACACTCATTCATAAGATGTGGTGATTCAATGCAGGATTAAACCAACACAATTTATCAGCCTTTCCACAAGAACTTCACTTCAAACCTTACTGATCAATAAAAATAAAAATCAGGTCTACCCATTTCTGACTCTCCTTGACCTTGTTCTTTTGTCAGAGTTGGTCACCAGTCAGCGTGCAATAAAACATCCACATCCTCCCATCAAGCTCCTTCAGTGACACTTATGGTAAAGGGAATTATTTACACATCCTTGCTTGTTTTATGGCCCACTCTTTTATAACTGATAGATGACAGAAAAACAAACCCCTCTTGATTGTGAACTTCATGTGTCAGACAAGCACAGGCATCTGTTATTGTTTAGTACAGATCATATTACTGTACTGGTCTGCTATTAATAATGTGCCAACACGGGAACTTTTATAATGAACAATGCAATATATGAGCTTTTTTCACAGATCCTGATTATTTCCTTTGTGTGAACATGATTTTTTAATAGCTTGATCTTTCATAAATTGCCCCACCTAAACATTCTTTCACTTCTGACTCTCAGTAAAGCATTTAACATAGTATGTTGGGGCCTGTAAATAACACACAACGCTGCACACAACGTGGTCAGCAACTGTGTTAAACCAGAAGTTAGAAAATTAAAAACTGTGTTTGGGATTTAAGAAACATGGGAAGTTCTTATATGTCAAATGAAGAAGGAACTGGATCTGTTCTATCCAAAGGATGAAAAGTTACATTCATTTGCTTTAAACGACACGCTCGAAAACAAAACTGACATGATTACATATCGCACTTTGAAAACTGTTTAATTGAATCAAGATTGCAACTAAGATCTGATTTCTCTTCTGATCTGTTTTTAGACAGCCAGCTTATTTTTTAACTGAATGTGTTTCTGAAAATAAAACCTGAACCTATAACAGCAGCTTTAAGGTTTAATTAATTAGATTCTTAGATTAGTCTTTATCCACATTGTTGAAAAGAGAATGACTGAGAATGGGAATGCACATTGATGATTATCACGGATGCATACTTCAGAGAGAGAAGTCAAACTCTGCGTAATTTGATTCAAAAAAGCATAGCTGCTTTGCAAAATGCATACAGACTGGCATGTTTGTGGTAATTAATTCATCATTTTAGCAGAACGAATATTACAAAAATAAGTTTTAAGTGACTGACTGGCAAATACCTGCATATTAAATAATCCAATTAGTTGTGTTAATGATATTCTAAATTCAAAACCTTATTGCTCTTGCTGCCTAAAGTTGATCAGCCATACTGTACCAATCAACTGTGTTACCAAGCATAAAGATCAGGAGAGTTTTGACACTAGCATGTTCAACCTGGGTGAGTGGTTAACCATTGTTTTGAAATGCTTCATTTCCTCTTGCTTCACAACACAAACTTTCACATTTAACCTCAAACTTGGGCTCCGTGCCACAGCACTGCAGGAGTCAATGAGTTCAAGAGACAGAGAAATAACCTTTTCATCATGCAAAGGAGGAAAACAGTTTAGGCTGCCTTTTTTCTATGCACAATGCTAGGGTAGGAGCAAGGAGAAAAAAGGAAAGTTGTAGTAGAGATGTGCATTGTGACAAATGTTCTTAATCCTCAGACACTTTAAGAATTACTAAAAGACTGATTATTTTGACTTTTTATCAATTCCAGTTAGTTTCACTTTGAGGCTAACATTCACTGCTTCTTATTAACAACAGTGCGACAGGTAATGCAGACAAATTAGTTATGGAGCTCTGGATTATCCTAATCAAGAGCTAAAGTTTGTGACTCCACCCATGACCCAGATGTTTGAACTTTGCAGTGAGATGGAAACCATTTCATTTTCATGTGTCTCGTTTTAAACATTACTTTCTATTTAAGATACTTGTTGTTTTATTTTGTATAATAATAAAAAATGCAGGTCTTTTCATTTAATTGAATGGGGAAGTAAGATTAACAAATCAGGGCCTGACAAAATTTTCTTAGTAATGCACCGTGACATCATCTGGCGGTGCATTGCATTGAACAATCAAGTTTCCTTTTTATAAGCATGGGAATGGAGAATTTTACTGCAGCTAGCACTTCTTCGTATGTCTGTAAAATCTAAAACTCTATCCTCTTATGTGTATGACCGGATGTAGATGCTGACTCAGTCAGAGATGGTGATTGAATTTACATGCACCTTAGCAGGGTGGTTACAGTTGGCTCTCTCAAGTAAACTCAAAATATATCTGTTTTCTATATGAGGGTAGGGGATTAGGGAAACCTGATTTCTCCTGGAGAATACAGATTTTCCTGCCACACTTACATCACGTGCATGCTGATCACTAATTGAAACTGCTTTTTTGTTGCTTTTTGTTATTCTGACAGAAATCCTTCCCAGGTCATTTCTTTAGTTTCTTTTAACATGCACTCACAATCAGATAACCTACTTGTTTTGAAAACCAAAACGACATGATAACACCTTGTAACATGCATGAATGCATCACAAGTAGGAGGTAGGAGGGCTGTGTCTAGTGAGAGCATGGAGTACACTTGACCAGCAAGCAATTTTGCTTGCAACTTAGTATACGTAGATTGCACCACAGTGCACCACGTTAACTTGGAACAAGCTCTTGCTTTAATTATATTGTGGAGAGACTTTACATTAGTCTGTAAAACACAGATTACCAGTTGTGAGTGGCGTATGATTTTTGTTTGGGTCATATTTGTTTGTTTAAAGAGAAGATGACTGAATAAAGAACTGAAGTAGAAATAACTGATAAATTAAAATTGACAAAATAAAAATCTACAGAATAACTGACTCATTAAAAAAAAAAAGATTTTTTAGCAAAAAAATAATTATTAAGTGCAGACCTAAAAATATTGACATGCCAAAACGGTAAAGTTTTGACACAAAACCATAAGTTTTGGTATGGACATTTCAGAAAAGAGAGACTGGCCTGCCTGAGTACAAACACACTCATTGTTGGGAAGAATAAAATGCAATCAGCAAATAAAAATGCAATCAGTGTGTGGCACGACTATACAGTTCTGAGTTCTGAAGCTAGTAACTGCTCTGCTGCATGTTTAATGGACATACGGTGAACGTAAACTTGTTTTTCAGTTACTCTGAATAACCTTTAAATAAACTCTAAAAAGAGGCATTAAAATCTTGTAGGGAACCCAGGAAGATGTAGGAACATCAGCATATCCCCGTTCACTACATTATCTCTCATTTAGGTATCTTGGACTCATTATTGCCTGCATCACTCAATGCACACAGCAGATATGTTGCATGCAGAGCTCCATCTGTCACAACTGGACCTACCTGTGGAGGGTAGTTGCTCTCAGAGGACCATCTAGAAGACTGGTCATTGGGTTTATCCACCAAAATGTTTCTAAAAAAAAACAAAAGGGACACACAAGAAGTTGGACATCACAGCAGTTACAAACCGCAGAGACAGACCACGTCACATTACAGATATGACACAGGCATTACATTTAGTCAAACAGATCAACAATATTACTTTTCATGCCATGCCAGTTTAACTGCCCCTGCAGATGCCATGGCTCTTTAATAATTCCGCGAGCTAGCATACTGTTGCTAACGTTACCTAGCTAAAGCTATGTGTGCTAAAGCAGCAACAGGCGAATGCTAACTATGAGGGACTTCACTTAAAATTAAGATTACTGATTAGTGTTGCGTGTAAATTTGTTTTTCTGATAGCAGCTCCAAGCTGCCAGTACCCGAGCCTATTAGCATCCACCTGTCAGCTGTTGTTGCTAAAGATGAACTCGTTGGTTAGATAACAGCAGCTAACGCTAGTTAGCGTTACTTAATAGCTTTGGAGTCCAGGTAGCTAACGTGGTCGTTAGCTGTTGACGTACTAGGACACCGGACTGCACATGAATAAGCCTAATTGTAAAATTTGATACGATTTAAACAACTCAAGATTGTGACTGTGTGGAATTTGCTTTAATAGTTTCAATATGTACAACCGCGGAGTGTTGATCCATCCCAAGTTCACGTCAAGAGAATGTAAACTTGACATTAACATAAACAAAGAAGCTAAACGGAGAGACAGTACAGAAGAAACACTCTCCCTCCTACGGAATAATCAAATTAACCCTGGCAGATAATTCCAATTTTTAAAAATCACTTTATTGGCCATAAACTCCATATGATGCCACTGTTTGACAACTGTAAGCGGCTACGTAACGTTGTCCAAACCAAACGCCCCTGGAGCTGCTCACAAAGCTAACGCTAGCAGGCTCGGATCGCAGACGAGCTAACGCTAGGCTAGTCGGGCCGGCTGAAAACACTGGTGACAAAAGGCCACATGTGCCCACGAAACCTCATGCATTACAGTGGGTCGGCTACCGTGTGCACTACTCACTCTGGTAAATATGTAGAGGAATAGGAGCTCCATTTAAAAACGCTGAAAGTGAGGACTCTGCTCTCAAGAACCACAGCCATCTTGTTGCAGGAAAAAAAACAAGCAGCGGGAAGCTAACACGTAGCGGGTAGTGCCAGTCTTAAAGAGACCGTACACTCGGTTCGGTTTCGCTTTAAACACGGCGCAAATTAATCATAATCATCATTTTATTGGACTAAAGTTTGACCTCGATATATTGTTATGAAATTTTGTAGGTTGATGTTGCTATACTTGTTGATGTTTTGAAAAAAATGGTTGCAAACGAAAGTGCTTTCCCAGAATCAGCTATTAGGGATCATCCACACGCTTCACTAGGCAGAACATGTGGCAAAAATTAACTCCAGGATCCCGTTATCTCATCAGCTGATATCTTCTCAGGACCCCCGAGCTCACTGGATCTCTAAGGCTTGTGCACCTGTTCAATAATCCATTTGCACCTTTACTGTCATCACTAGTTAGATGTAGTGCTGGCTGATGTATTAAAGAGGCCAAAAGTTTCACAACACAAATCAAATCATTAAAAATAAGATAGTCATACCTCGAGCAGTATCATACTTTGGCAAAATAAATAAGAAGACATCAACTTTAAGGTGAGAGCTCCTAATTTAATATTCTGCATCAAAAACATGATAATGTTTAAAAAGAGGTGATACAATTTCTCAGCTTCTTACGCTACGAGTGACATTATAAGCTTTAAAATATAATATTTCAAGATATTTTTGCCTTTACATTTACCACTAAGGTTATAACTACTATTAAACTATTTTACAACCAATACTAAAGTGATGATCAGCTGCAAAGTCCCTGTTGTCAGGCAATTATATCAAACAGCTAACACACGTTATTTGTAGACCTCTGATTGTAACCTCGTAGTCTGATGACGTCCTCTGTCTAATGAAACGGCACCAAAATTAAAGGTACGCATAAAAATATTAGGCATTTAAAGTTTGGTCATTAAAGGCAATATTTAAACATAGTAACTGCAATGCTTTTAAATAAGTTCAGGGTAAATGTAAGACATATTCAAAAAGTGACATTTGTCTAAAGTGTAAATATGGTGTTTTAAGTGGTAACAGTAATGTGCAGTAATTCTTCTGCCAAGTCCTACTCTGTCCTATCCTGTCAATCTCAGTCATTCTTGCTTTTGTCTTGTCATTTAGAATCAGGTAATATGTACTCCACACAGTATGTGTTATTGGACTGAAGATGGCAGGTTTATAAGACGCTGCAGCGATTCCCCTCTGAAATGGGGAAAGCTCAACTGTGTCTGTGCTTGTGTGGAAGTGCCTTTCAGAGTGATCTTAGTGTTTCATCATGCGGAGTCACTAGTAGTTAATAGTGTAGATGAATCATCAGGTGAGTAATGTGGTAATCATGGATTCTTTCCAGTTAACCGAACCTTTTCTGCTGCAACTTACTGTAAAGTGTGACACAGCTCTTTCTCCACTCCACTAAAGCATTTAACTTAACTTTGTAAATAATAAAACCCTAAATACTTTTAATTAATCTTGCTGCTTTTGTCAGGAGTCACATCTTCACTGAATAAAGTACAAAGCCTCCACCGTGCTACATAGATGAGTTGGTAGCTTCGGGACATCAGCCTTCCTGAACTCATTCACCCTATCGTCAATACCGTGGTTGTTGTTCAGAACAGTACAGGCCTTTAACTTTTTTGCCAGACTTGAATGGTCTTCTTATTGTTGAGACCTGCCAATGGGTTAGAACATTGTGGTAAACTGTCTGTATCTACATGGTTTGTACCACCTGGATGGTTTTCTCAAACTGACTGAACGTTGATGAATCTGAAATTTTTACTGGAGTGTACTCTGTTAAATGATATCAGCATGTGTCACCAGTTTGATTACTCTGCTTGGGTTCTACTCAGTTTTATTGAAACAGAAAATATCAAATTTCACAGATGGACTGATTAAAAATGATTAGTTATAATGAAATACCACAAATAAAGTACCACATCAAAGCTTTTAGTCAAGTACAAGAACTAAGCGGATGATCTAAGTAAGAAGATGGGGGCGATTGTGGAGCAGTAGTTAGCAAGGTCATCCACCAATCCTACAGTTGTTGGTTCAATTCCCGGTTACATGTTGAAGTGTCCTTGAGCAAAACACTGACCCCCCCACTTAGTTGCTCCCGACAAGTGTAGTACAGAAGCCCCCCATCAGTGTGCTATTGTGAGTGCGAATGCGTAGATAAGAAGCAGTGTAAAGCACTTTGAGTACCAACAGGTGGAAAAGGGCTGTATTAGTGCAGACCACTTACCAAAAGTAGTCCATTAAGACAAACAATGCTGAATTTGGTAATAATTGCAAAGCACGTACAGTAATTACTAGATTAGATTCAACATTATTGTCAGTGCACATGTACAAGTACAGGGCAATGAAAGCAGTATGATTAAACGCTTCAAATCATGTGAGATTGTTCTTTTAATTTTAAATTAAACCAGGGTTTTTGGCTACTGCGAAAGTGTTGACTACACTCTGGGCTCTAAAAATAGACTTTCTTGTGAGGACTTAAGGACATATGCTGTAGTCTGTGTCTATAACATACAAGTAGAATTTGCGGTGGGTTTTGGAGAACCGTTTAGCAGGCAGTGGAACAGATAGCACAACTCAGTAGGCAGAGGCGGTGGAGACGTGTCTTTTGTGGTGAGAGTTGTAATCCGTTCTAATTCACTCAACAGGGGGTGGATGAGCCTCAGAGAGCCATGGACCTCTGGTATGTTCACACGGTCCTGGCTGCCAGCGAGACCCTTTGTCACACGGTTCTATTATTTACTCAGTGGGTCGCACTGGACTGAGATCTCTAAAGATTCGCATGTTTAGACATTTTCATGGAAACGTCTTTACTAACATCAAAAATAATCAAAAAATATTAGTTTTTCCAAAGCAATCCATTTAAAGGAAACCGCAGTGTGCAAAGTTTAAGGATTTAACAATACACAAAAATTAAAACTGTTAAAAGAAGTATTAGAACTGAAGATAGGACAAAGAGGATAGAGTGTGAAATCAGCATGTAGCTGTGCAGCTAGCCTTACTTTGTATGTGATATTTTTGTGTGTGTTTGGTGAAAAGTGTTAGTTTTGATGAATCATCTGTAAGTGGACTTCTTCCAGACTGGACATCGTGAAGTGAATGATAATGGTGTTTCTTGTAAGTGTTTGGCAGAGCTTTATTTGCACTCACTGTCAATGTAAAAGTACTGGTTAAATTTCATTTGTGTGGCTTTAACCCCATAATTAAGAATGGGTCTATTCTATACGGACGTAACACTGGCAAGTCTGATTACATCCCATAATGTTCAGCTGAACATGATTTTACAGTTTTTCTAGTGTTGGAAAAGATTTTAGTTTAGATAAGACATTTCATGAAGAAATTTGAGGGACTGGGCCTGCATTACCCAAGAACTCTGGTAGCTGGCTCCAGCACATTTTGTTGTGGAGGATCCCATCATCTTTCTGTTGCTTAAGGCCAGCTCCCAGGCAAAATAGTGCTGTGATCGTCATGTTCTTTGATTTCTCCAGTGCTTTCACACACTACCCAGTGTCAGTGTCACTGTCAGTGAAATGTGAAGGAATCAAGATCCCAGTCCCTGTCATTATCCAGGGAGAGGACCTAGAAATTGTGGACTCATTCAGGCATCTCAGGGTTCACATCAACAAAAAACTGGGCTGGCCACACAATAGAGATGTAAAACGTATTAGCACAAACACAACTGAATTTGATGACGGTAACTTATCTGCAAAATATTGGAACAAACAACAAAAAGTCTCACCAGAAATTTGGTTTTGTTTATTTCAGTAACACACAGTTGAAGCACATTCTGCTGATGTTACAACAGCAGCAGCAAAAGAGTCTCGGTGCTCGGTGCCTGTGTATATTCCTACCACCAGCTGAAAACTTTTGAAGCAGTTTGAGGTGAAACATATGACAAAAGAGAAATGCAATATACATTACTAATTATAAATTGTGATATTATAAAGGAGTTGACGTTAATTGTTAGATGATATTTAACTACAGCCTGCCTGCTCTTAGCTATTTTCCAAGAAACTGCATTGATTTAAAGCAGTAAGCAATGTATTTTATCAGGTAATATACTGTCATTACATGTCTTAATACCTAGATACCGATGTGAGTGTTAAAATGAGGAAAACTCCACTGGCACTGTAGGATACAGAGGAAGATTATGGTGAAACAAAGGCTGTGAGAGGATCCTAGCAATCCTGTGGACTGTCTGTCTGTCTCTCTCTCTGTGATCTCAGATCTGCATTTCCCCTAGCTGTTAGTCACCAAATGATGATGTCATACACAGTGTGACTTCAATGAGGAAGGAACAAGTGACCGGAAAAGAATCATGAGCCTCATCGTCATCACTATAGTGAAGACCAGTACCCAGTGTTATCATCACTTCCATTGTGATTATCAGTATCATCTTCATCACTATCATTGGTACCAGTAACACCACTACTTTCATCATCATCGCCATCACTATCGTACAAATACCACTGTTATCATCATCTTTATCACATTTGTGCATATTATTACAACAGCTGTTTTCATCTTTATTATTATCAACAGAACCAGTGCCACCACTACTATCATCATCGTCATCACTGTCGTTTGTAGTACAGTATTAGTACCACAGCTGTTTCCATCTTCCTTATCATCATCCATACAAGTAACACCACTGCTGTCATCATCACCATCATAAATGTTATTACTAATTCCCTAGTGTTATCAATATCTTCATCAAGATCAGCAGTACAAATACCACTGTTTTCATCATCATTATCACGAGTACAACAGATGTTTTTGTTTTCCATACTATCATCGGTGCCAGTATTGATTACTATCTACATTACTATCATACACGTACCACCTCATCATCTTCTTCCTCAGCATCTCCAGTATTAGTACCACAGCTGTTTCCATCTTCCTTATCATCATCCATACAAGTAACACCACTGCTGTCATCATCACCATCATAAATGTTATTACTAATTCCCTAGTGTTATCAATATCTTTATCGTGATTATCAGTACCAATACACCACTGTTTCTTTATCAGTATCACCAGTACTAGTACCACAGCTGTGACCTTCATAACTATCATCTTTACCAGTATAACCACCATCACCACCGTTCATCACTATCATAACACCACTGTTGGCATCATCTTCATCCCCATCATCTTTATCATTCCGGTAAACACACAGTAAACCGGAGACTTTCGGCCTGCTGCGTTACTTTGATTAAGGGCGCAGCTTATTTCTCGGGGACGCGCACTCGGTCGCCGTGAGCGCGCACAAGGCGCCGTCACGTGGGAGGTCCCTTTAAGTTTCCACTGACAGAGGCCTGAACGTGTCACATGGACGTGATCTAATGAAACGGCTGGAACACAGAGCCGGAGTGCGGCGGGCTGAGACCGTACGCAGGCGTCCGCGGACGGCCAGCAGCCCCGCAAGGGGCAGAACAAACGGGGAGGCCGGGCCGATCCAAGCCGATCCAGGCCGGGGCGGGCCGAGTCGGAGTCGCAGCGCTTCATCGGACGGGAGCTCTCTATTCGCAGTTGCACCTGCCAGCTGTGACACGCACTTGAAAAAAAAAGAGGAGGAGGAAAAATGTCGCCCGGTCCCGGAGCAGGAGACGAGCGCCGTTTCACCGTGAGTGAAGTTCTTTCTCATAGCTCGGCGGAGGTGGGATCGGCTCCGGGTTGAAACCGCAGGTGCGTTTGCGCCTTCGTGTTGTGCCCGGCAGATCCCTGCGTTCTAGCGAGGATCCGCATCTCTCAGCTGCTGGGAAAAGTGGGTTTGTTGGAGAGAGCGCAGCGTTTTCGCTGGGCAGAGTTTGATCTTGTGCCATGTGCGTACTGTCGCCAGTGTCCGCATTCCAGGTGCTGTTGCGCACATAGAAATAGAATTTGAAGTAAACAAGTGGGAATCAGGCCTCGGTCCGGAGCTTGAAAAACAGTGTGTGGATGTTCAGCGCCGAGCTCTGGGGCTTGACTGGAAACATCCCGCCCTCAGCGTGGAGTCTCTGAGTCCAGGAACCAGCCAGGAATTCCATTCGATTCCCATCCTTAAGACGGGAATCAAGTTTTTCAAAGTCAAGTGCTGCTCGGGTCCCTCGGCGATGAGGGGCTGAAGATGTGGAAACGGTGCTGGCAGTTTTCTGCCTGTGAACATAGCCGCTGAGTGTGTGGCCGTGTTTGTTTAATGAAGCCACAAAGCTTCAGGTAATCTTCTCTCTAAAGATCACCACATTCAATATGTTCATACTTTATTGTATGATGCAATGATAGTGATGGGAGTATTTATGGTTTTTGTATTGATTGAAAGGGATTTTGAATTAACTTTGTCTCAGTAAGGAATAACTTGAATGTATGGCTCTGGTCACATGGTTTTGGCATTTAAAAGGAAGCCGGAAACAAGCCCAGGACGTCATCATAGTAAAGGCGTCATGGCCCCAAACGCTGAATAAATTAAGCAAGTATTTAAAGCTTAAAGGGTTAACTGGAGAAGAGGGTGCAGACAGATTCATTTTGATAAGCGAGTCTGGTCCTTGTGGGCACCTGGCTGTGTTTATTTTCTCAAAACGTAGAAAATATTGTTTAATAAAGCCACGCACTTTCCTTGTTTTGGAAACGTGCCTGTGAGCACTTCCATGTTTCAATGGAAGGAAAACAAGAAAACCAACTATCTGCCTCTGGCTACTGCAAACACGCACACACACACACACAGGTCTACATTTTGCTGATTCATTACAGGACACATCTGTGTGTGAGCGTGTGTGTGTGTGTGTGAGTATGGGTGTGTGTGTCTGTCACACAGTTCAGACTGCGTCTAATTTTGGCCACAGAATAAAGCAGAGGGGAAATAATTGACTGGGGCTCTTCCGGAGATGCTTACCAGCAGCGGAGGCTCAATCTCAAGACTCGGCCAACTGGAGGAAACGGCAGTGAATGTAAAAGACTGTCCAGTCATATTACAGTCTGACTAATCCACAGCCACTTCTTTGAACAACCTCTGTACATGTTCAGGAACCGAGGAGACCAATTACTTTAATTTTGAAAGCAACATTTCCCCATTCTTGGTCGATATTAGATTTCAGCTGTAAAACAGTTCAGGGCTTTTTTTGTCATGTTGCTCTCTGTATTTTTAGTAGGTGACAGGTCTGGATTACAGACAAGGCAGTTTAGCATCCAGACTCTTTGCTGCTGTAATACATGCAATAGTGTCGCTGAAACGAACAAGTTACCCGTGTGTATTATTACCACCCCACGCGATCACATATCCTGGTGGTGCGCTGAGAAGAAGTCATGTGGCTCCTCTTGTCATTAGCATGGAGGAAGTGGTGTCCATCATTTTCAAAATGAATTTGGAATTTTGACTCCTCGGACTGCAGCACAGTTTCTGGATCTTGTTTATATATGGTTGTTCCTTTGCTTGTTTGGATGTATATTAGTGGATGCACAATACATCAACACCGTGGCTTCCGAGGTGTTCCTGAGCCCATGCGCTAATTTCAACCACAAAACTTACATACAGAGATTTCTATGGATTCTCTAAATCTTTTATTGTACATCAGATGATAACCTATACAAATTAATTGCAATTGTACCCAGAGAAATGTTTGAATGTTACAGTGATGAACCTTTCTCCATCCTTACTTCTCCAATACTCTGCTTCTGTGGGAGGTTCCTTTCTATACCCAAACATAATACTGACCTGTTGCCAATTAACCTCATTAGTCTTTTGTTACATCAATTTCAGAATTATCAGATATATATATAATAAAACAATTAGATTTCTTAGTTTCTACAGTTGATCTGTTGTATTTGTGCTATTTTACTATTGGAAATAGGTTTCAGATCATGCCTTGCATTAATATTTTACAAAGCATCCCAAATTCTCTGAAAATAGGCTTTGTATTTCACATAGTGCTGTACATAATATAAATTATGACAAGTTTGTTGTAAAAATGTAAAGATATAGGAAATAAAATGCTACAAAGTCCTGCCAAGAAACTAAGTAACTTGTGGTTAGCATATTACACATTCTAAAGTTTCAATGTGTACATCTAGTTCTTGCATAGTAATACAGGGAAAGTACGCATTAAGTTTTAGTACTTTGAAATAAGTGGAATGAGCCTTTAAAGCTACAACACATATTATATAACAGCACAACTGTGACTCTGCAACGTGTTATGAACCAATAACAAACCTGTTACCGCAGGGTTTCTGCGAATTCTATCAGAATGAGGTGAAGTTCAGGGAAACAACAACAGTGTGTTGGTACTTGAATGTTTCATTGTCAGGTTTCTCAGTAGAAAACCTGCAGATTTGCATCTCCTGTGAACTCACACCACTGCTCCTGCATCCTTGTGTCCATCCTTGTGTGAAACAAGGAATTATCTTTCATTCCCTGGTAAACAATCAACAACTGTTCCCTGACAAGCCAGGGCAGGCTACAACACAGGCTCTGCTGTCCTCCAGCACTTACATGATAATGAAATTTGCAATAATCCTGCAGCATTAGCCATTAACCAGCATAAATCCTGCCGTGTTTGGCCTTATTAGGCGTCAACAAATCCGTCAGCCCTTTGAAGCAAACTTTCACGGCTCTAAGCTATTATTTCCGCCCTTGAGAACAGTACTTGGCAAATTTATATATGCACAGAATTCCACCAATGTGCTTAAAGCTCAGATTAGTGACATGCTTGAAATGGCTGGAGTGTGTCAGAAGAGTCCGGCAGCGGTAGCATGGCTCGACAATTTGCGTGTGTTCATGTTAATTCTGTGTGTGTTTTCGTGGGTGCATGCTGAAGACCGACTTTCTCATCTGCGTCACAGGCTGTGCTCAACAGATGTGTGCGCTTGTCTTAGCGACGAGATCAGTTTCATTTGGATATCGGCGAGCATGTGTCGTTTTCTTTGTTTCCTCCTCCAACTCTTGTAAATGGCCGGCAAATTATTTAATTTTTTCCCTGTCTTCCTGTGTGTTTACGCAGCTAAACCTGCCTCCCTCCATCTCTTTCTCTCTCTCTCTCTCTCTCCGGCTCTCGATCGTTTCTCCTCACCAGAAAAACCATTGTATCCACCGAAGTCAAATCTGAGAAATGAGACTGATATTTAAATATATGTATGTATGTATATATATACATATATATATGTATATATATACATAGAGAGAGAGAGACAGACAGACAGAGAGAGAGATTTGATGTGCTTTTGCTGAATAATTGAAGTAAATTGTGCTTTTTCTGTTGTCTGTGCACTGTGTGTCTCAGCACAGCCAGCTGTGAAAGTTGTATTTCCGCTGGGTTTATGTGGTCATAATTAGCAGCTCCCATGTGACTGGGTGTGTGTGTGTGTGTGTGTGTGTGTGTGTGTGTGTGTGTGTTTGAGCTTGTATGTGAGAACACGCCTGTGAGCACGGGTGTGCTTGTGTTTACATGACAGCCAACCAGGAAGGGAAGTGACGCAGGAGGCAGCAGAGAGTGGGGGCGGGGGGTGGGGGGTTGCAGACATTACACACTGCTGCAGAGACAGAGACAGAGAGAGAGAGAGAGAAAACAGGGAAGGGACAGGAAAACCACAGACAGATAAAAGAGTGAGGTGAGAGCAAAAAACAAACTAATGCGTAATCACTTTCTTCGCTCCTGCTCTGGACTGCAGGATGGTCGCCGTGCCTCTCCAGCGCTACTGTAAACAAATGCAGTAAAAATGTCTGCGTAGGTTGGACAAGTGCGCATTTGATTATGAAATGTGTTTACCCTCAGCTCACTTTAAAAGACATGACACAGGCTTTTGTCGGTCCAAAGCTTTCTGTTCCAGCTCGGAGCCAACATCCCTGGTTGCTATTCACAGTGACCTCATCATCTCGCTGCCCAGCTGCCCTCACAAACTGGAGCAGGCTCCCAACTTTCTTGGCTGTCAGGACACTTTCATAACAGCCTCTGTAATGGACACTACTCAAATATTTCCTCAGCTAACACTGGGCTTGCTAAGCTGTGGAAAAGAGACATGGGAAGATGGTTCTCAAGCAGGTCATTGAAGTCCAAATGAGCCATCTGAGAGAATGTATTATTCAGGGACAGGGTGAAGGGAAAATCTGCAGAAAATCAACGAGGAGGAGGACGTGGACGTGAACTCATGTTTTTGCGCTTCTATGGCTCATATAAAGCCTGATAGGTAACTAACATTGTCAGTATTTGGTTATTAATGCAGCTTCCCTAGAGGGACGTGTTAAAAGTATCTGCACCGTTTTGGTTTATCCACTGTGGAGCATGAAACTCTGTGTTTTGGTCCAGTGCCAGTGTAAAACTCAATGTGGAGTATGAAGCCTCAGTATGAGACACTGTATTTTGTGACTGGAATTAGATAAGGACAAACTGTCTGAGGGTCAGAAGTGGAAGGGGTTTTGCTTCGTTGGAGCATGATTGAGCTCAGTGAGCACAATTACACTGTTAGATTATGACTTTTCAGAGCTGTTACAGGGATGGAGCTGAGCTCATTTGGCCCTCAAGTAGGAAGTAGCCAGTAACCTGAATATTTTAAGCAGGTTAGTAAAATATCATGTTTCCAAAGTTGATACTTTGGCCTGTGGCACTACAGTAAAACCTGGGACCTGGAATGCATGTCTTCTGTCGAGAATGACAGATAAATTATGAGGCTCCTTTTAAATCCATTCTGCTCTGCAGAGGTTACACAGCTGCAACACCAGCTCTCTTTAACAATGAAGAGCAGCTGTTGCTGGCCTGGGCATTTAAATCTGTGTATGAATGCCCCATGAAGCTCATTTTGTGTCTAAAATGGTAGGGTTTATGCACTAGAGTGCATGTACGTGCCCATTTTCACCAATGTCAGCCAAGTAAATGTTTGAATTTAATTGGAATGTCCTGGTCTGATGGTAATGCTAGACGAACGGTCGGAGGGCAAGTCGAGGGGTGGTCGCACAGATCTGGAGGATTCGTTCTCTGGGGATCATGAATATAAATCATAGCCTGGAGCCTGTCTGCTCAGAGGTGAGTGGCAGATTGCATTGTTAAGCAGACTGCAGGATGGAGGGTGAGCTGGCAAAGGGAGTCTGGCCTGGCACTACCAAGCTGCTTGGCACACAATCGGCCTGGGGAGGAGGTGAAATGAAACCTCAGCGGGGCACGGTTAATGGAGGAGAAAACCGCTCATGTCTTTATTGAAGAGGAGTGGAGGGAGGACAGACAGAAGACGAGAGAAGGCATCAACAAACGAGATTTAGGGGAAGATGAGTTAACGCTACTTCTCTGTACTTAACTCTCTCTGTTATTTTTGGCACAGCTACTGCACTGTAAGGAAGACCTTTAATGAAGACGCAACATTTACTGCAAACAACCCACTGTCCATATGTGTGGTGGCCAGGGCAATCAAACCATAAGATAAAGAAAGAAAACGGGCGTCGGGGGCGAGAGAGCAACACATAAATGGAACAGAAGAGAGAGAGGAGAAAGAGTGATGGACTGGGTTGCAGAGACCACAAGCTCCTGATAGTGTTTTCTCTTCCAGAGCCCTCCCTCCCCACGTCTTGCACACACACACACACACACACACACACACATGCTGTCCTTGTTTGCTTTGATTGGCGGCCAGAACAAGGTGTTCACATTGCAGTACAAGACAGAAAGAGCTCTGCCAGCGCCAGAATGGAGTGTCTGAAAGGATGTGGTTGGAGAAGAGATGAAGATATTTCAAAAGTATGCAAGTCAACAGGGAAGGAGGTTTAAAAAGACACGGTTGCAGACATTTTGACTGACCAAAGTAGGAGAAGCACATGTGTAAATAATCAAATGAACAACGGCCGGTTCTTGTTAATGTGCAATTTAAGCTGCTCTGCTATACTCTGCTACACTCTACAATGCTCTGCCAAGCACTTCAGGTGCTTCAAATCTATAAGCAGAAAAGTATTGAAATTCTGATTGGTTAGAAGGATATGCCTTGCTCAGAATTGTTGGATTAGGATCACTTTAAGGACAGTTAGCTGCTGTATTTCCCCCCTGAAAGCAGATATATAGTGACTATCGCAATTGCTAATTTTGCTGTCTCTGCATCTGTTGTTATGATCTGGGGAACGAGAACTAAACTATAAACAGCAGTGATCCGAGGAACCAGTTCACCTCAGAGTGAATTATAGTTCATGCTTATATCAGCACAAGGACTGGCATCCCCAGGAAACTTAACGAGTGAAGTGGTCAGCCAGAGACCAGGGGAACTACTTTATGAGGAAATACCACATACATACTTCATTTTGCTTTTCAACTCCACTTTAGAGTTTTTCCTTCAATGAAAACAACACTTTTAACCTTTTAATAGATGTTGCACTTGATTCCAACACTGTCATAGGCAATAAGACATGACACTGCTCCAGTTATTGTACTCAGTAATTAAAGCTGAACTATGAAACATTGGAAAAAACACACTCTTCCTCTTACAAGTTATTTTTTAAAAACCTAGAATAGAACTCTTGCTCTTGTCAATAAATTCTTTCATCATCGACAAACATTTTAGAGCTTTTATTATAAAAACAAACCAGGAAATAAACTCAGTCAGCTGTGACAGTATGAATTAGTGATTTTCAAACTTGTGAGCTTCCCTGATGATGATGACGATTGGAAAATAAATGAAAAATGAATTTGATATCATCCACCATGTTGCTGTATATGTGCAGATTTGAAGAATGCTCGGTTGCTCAACTCAAGTTTCAAAAGCTGGATCGAAAGAGAATGTAGATTTATTTGGAAGCGTAGGTATTGGAAATACAAAATTAGAAGGATATTCGTCACAACTAGATAAGTGAGGAGGAACAGGTTAAACAGGGGAGGGTTTGAGTGGAGGTGCAGGCTGCTACAGCCCAGCAAAGTAGGGCAAAAGCACCAGGGAGTGTCACATGAACCAGCGCTGCTATGTTAGCCATCCTACAGTGTCCTGTTCAGCCACAGATGGGAGGAGAGACACAGTGCGTCATGTTTCCCATCCTGCATGACATCTGTGCATGACACCCTAAACCGCACTGCTGAGAAGGGGAAGTTTTCCTTTCCACTGGCCCAGAGACAACACTGACCTTCTCCTTACCCACGTTAACTAGTGCTCAAGGTCAGTGAAGTCCGTTCCTCCCTCCAGGTCCAGCCTCTTTCTGTGGTCACGGGGGCCACAGCAAGCTAGACCTGGTCCTGAGAGTCATCGCAGCCTCTGGCAACGAATGTCTGACCAGGCTGCTAGTGTTTACCACCTGCCATATTCTCTGGATTACACCTCCTTCTCCTATTCTCCTTCTCTATTCCATCGTTCTCCTCCTTTTGTTGTCTCTTTACCCCCTACATGCACTTATCACCTGCACTTTTCCTCCTCCACCTCCTTTTCTTTCTCTTCTTCTACCTTCTTCTTTGCATCCTCCCCCTCCATAATTTCCTCCTCTTTCTCCTGTGTGTTATTGTGTTTACCACCTGACATGTATTTATGGCCTCCTTCTTTTCTCCTCTTATCCTTTTCCTCCTCCACCTCCTCCTCTTCCTTCTCTTTCTTCTTCCTAACACTCCACTTTATTGGCTGTGTAACTCCGTACCTTCTTTCTCAACCCTACTCATTCTTCTTGTCTGTTATCTGACTGGCCCTACCACCTGCACTCATCACACCTTCCTCCTCCTTTTCCTCCACTTCCTTCTTCTTCTCTTCATCCTCCTCCTACTCCAGTTTACTGTTTGGCATGCTCTTAGCACCTCCTTGTTTTCTTTCCCTGTCGCTCTCATCCTCCTCCTCCGTTCTTAGCCACCACCCTGCAAGCCCTCAAATACGTCCCCACAGCAACAGAAGACATGGTAATGAGTCGCAGAGAAAAGTGAAGAGAAGGGGAAAGAAAATAGTTGTGGGGTCAAAGCATGAATCAGGAACAAAAACAGAAAAATGAAAAAACAAACAGGGACAAAAAAAAGCCCAGACTAACCCATCTGTGTTGCTCCTGCTACTGACACAACTGTACTTGGTTCTTCCTCTTTGTTTTCACATCCGTTTTCTGGGAGAGTTCCTTCGGTCTCTCCTAGGCCCTTGTCCAGCACGAGGAGGAGCGAATAGGCTCACTCTCCATGGCACCAGTTTCCCCAGTAACCAGAACCAAGTAGACTGGCCAAACCAGTTCACTCTGTAGGAGGAAGTGCCAGGGTTACATGGGGATAACACAAGATCTCGGGTTCCTGTGAATTCACCAAAACAGCACACAGAAGGCTTTGTTTCTCAGAAAGCTTCTTGATGTGGTGGTGATGCTGCTGACATTGTAGTGTTTTTATGCACAAACACACACTCCGCCACTTGTTCATCCCTCATCAACCACATCTACTTCTACACATTGATGAGCGATACAACAGCTCCCCTCTTGCTCGCTTGCTTTTACGTCACAGTGACTGGCCTAGATTTTTGAAAATGGACCTGGAACACTTGCTGTTTATAGCCTTTCCCCTGCCTCTCCTTTCGTGTAACAGAGCAGCACTTACCCACAAAACGTTTACTGCCCTTTAATGCATCGAGCCGACCCAGAGCAGGCCACACGAGTTCTGTCTAATCGAGCTAGGTATTGCTGTAAATTTCATCTTTATTATTTAGCCTCAAAATCCAGAGCCCGACAACAGCACGCCAGTATTGGATGATATAAACTCATTATGATTTTAAGTCTAAATTAAATTATTTGTAGCAAGAGATTGCAGTGCAGAAATCCCACGTGGTCCGTGTGATGTCCATTGCAGAAAATTTACCTCATTTGCCCACCAGAGAGCACTGAGAAGTTGATTTATAATTTTTAAATATCTGCCTTGGTCACAGTGCTTTAATACCCCAAATTAAGGGATCTTAAAAAATAAATGTGTATTTAAGTCAAAAACATCTTCACCTGTTTTTGAAGTTTCAGATTCATCTCAACATTTGCCTCAAAAATAAAAACATAAATAAATGACAAGCATATTGCATTGTATATTCCTAAACCCACTGACAGTGAATTTTAGCTCTGTTTTTGTTCTGTACCACCTCCTATTTATCATTTTAAAGTGATATCTGTGCCTGTAGCCAGTTACAGACTGTGTCGCCGATGAAAGCAGTAAAACGAGCCAAAACATTAGGGCTGAAAACGATGAAAAAAACAAACAAACCAGCTTCAAGGCAATAACACAGTCGAGTTGAATTAAAGTAATTGCAGAATTGGGTGGCAGGTCTCTGTTGGTGTGTTACTACAACGGAGCTATTTGTATTTACACAGTCATTTACTACATTTTTAATATGAATCAAATATGTATAAGTGCAGCCGTTGCTGACGCAGTCTTATTCATCCTGTGTGTTTTCATTGTGGAAGGTTTTGCTAGACTGGCTGCTCTAGCCTTGCTTCAGCCACCTTAACGAAGTCATAAGCTGCGTGTGGATGTGTGTGTACATGTGTGTATGCATGTGCTCACTTTGTTACCAAATCTCACCTTATTGATTTGATACTATTAGCTTTTGTCTCTCTCTCACTCTCTGTGTCTTCCTGTCCTCTTGCTCTGTTACATAACAACAACACTCCCAGCATGTGTGTGCTTGTCTGTGTGTGGTGCGTGTCTGTGTATGTGTGTCCCTGTAGCTGCCCCTGCATGCAGGAAACCAAACAGGAAACATACAGCTTTCAAGTCTCACTAGCCTCTAGGTTCATGCGAGTGCATTATTGATAGTGTTAAAACTGATTGCACCTGCGGCAGTAATACATCTAACTCTGTGTGTGAGTGTGTGGTGGGGATTGGGGGGGTGCGATGAGGCTGGGGGTACATATGCGTTTGCTCTAAATTTCCCTTGCTTCAGTCTGTATAATTTCCACTAGATGGGAACAATAGAACGACTGTAGTGCTGATTATAGCTTCCATCGGTCCAGGGCGGTGTTAGATGAGCTGGGGATTTGGTGTCATTCCCATATGCTGATATTTACCATTATTGCAGCTCCTTCTCCAAAGGATGAGTGTGTGTGCTGCTTCTGTGTGTGTGCTGCTTCTGTTTCCACAATGGGGGTGTGGGGGGAGCAATAAATTGCCCTCTAATTTGCCATCAAAGTGGAGCAAATGCAAAAAACAGCCCTTTAAAGTTCATCCAATTTGTACTTTTATAGTAGGAGGATTAGTGTATGATTAAACAGTGAGGTGGATGTGTGCGTGAGTGTCAGATGAAACACACACAGAGCCGTGGCCTCAGATCGCCTCTAATGCCATTAGGCAGGCCACAGCAGGGGAGCCCAAGCTGCTGTTCATTTCAATTAGAGCCCACGCAGGGCACCCGCCCTAATTTAGCTCATTTCATATTTATGAGAGAGAAATGCGAGCAATACTTAAACACTGTGCTCTATCACTCCCAGGGGGGTGTTTGCACTGAAGACAGTGAAAATATGGGATTCTAATGGGTGTTAGGCTTATTGTGTTCACGGTTGCAGGGGTGTTGGAGCCTATTACAGCTGTCACTGGGTGAGAGGAGAGGTGGGGGTACAGCCTGGAAAGGTCTCCACTCTGTCTCAGGGACCACATGTTTATGTTCGGCCAAAGACGAGGAACAACAAGAGAGATTAGATTTTCTCTTATGCTGCTGAAGTGTTTACATAGGAAAGGCTGAGAGTGAATTTGCATAAGTGGATGATGCTTAGGTGTTTTCAGCACCTACAGTAATCAGACTGCCTTCCACCGAGCCCCAGAAGACATCCTGGTATGCACTATTTGCAGTGTGCATGGTGGCAAAGGGAAAAAAAGTGTTCTTTGAAGTTGTCTTATCTGACTGAGCGACTCTGCTTCTGTCATGTTGGCAGCCTAAGTGGCCCCGACAAATCCTGTGCACCCAGCAGTAACTGTATATCATATTGTGAAAGCTGCTAAATGGGATTTCCTGAAGAAGATGTGCAATTGTGAACTGATCATGTTATTATACATCCATGTTGTTACCGTTAGAGCATTATGTTAAATGAAATATAATATAATATAAATTACTGCTTTATTCCAAGATCTCAGCAATTACTTTTGGGAAATGTTGTCATAACCATCAGAACCAGAGCCTCATATAAAAACAAAACTGAATTGTAACAGACCATGGGTTTTCTGCAAATTACTCTGGCTTGACTCGGCTGTAGCCATCAATATGGATTTCCACAAACCAAAAATCAGTGGCAATAATGGTTAGAAAGGGTCTAACAATACTTATAGAGAGTGGTATGAAGCTGGAAACTGGCTTTTATCTATTGCAGTAAAGAAAAAAGCATACACTTAGTATTAACACTTTTGTTTTGTGGTTTTGTTGCTTACTAACTGTGGCTTATGTTAGTTAAAGGGCAACATCACCAAGTTTTCACTTGCTTTCCGTGGCTTTACTTTAGTGTGCAAATGTACACGTCAATGTAAACTTCCCTCTGACTTCCCTATATGAGGCGTTTTTCAGCTATAAGTAGTGACATATTTTTTTAGGTAAATCAGAGGGACGTTTAATGTCTATTAGTTACTAGAACTAAAAGAAGCAAAGACGTTCAGCATCAGTGAAAGTGTTTGCAAAACTCTTTCTATCTAGCGATTTGTAATGAAGAACAATAAGAGTTTGAGCCAAAACTCAGCTTAGGAGAAAAAAAATCGAATGGCTAGCTTTTTTCCTAGTGTGGCATTTCATGTGTTCCAGTCAACGTGTGACTTAGATCTATTTATTCTTGTATCACTTCCTCATCTGCAGTTAGAGGTTCCAGTGACCTATGAGCTGTTCCAACCTGCTGTTAGGATCATTTCACCTGAGTCATGCTGACACTGGGTCAGGATGACTTGAGAGAACCAGGGTAAAACAATGAGCCATATTCAGTCGCACCTCAAAGGCATTAGTCACATAGAAATCAAAAGTTTCCCCATACTAATTTGGAGTTTCCTGATCACTCCACGTGATTGGCTGCGTGACTCCGTACCTTCAGTCCTCCTGGCAGCTTCTGATTGGCCTGAATCCACAGGTTCCCTCGGTGACTCAGTCCACTAAGAGAAGCAAAAGCACTGCCTCTTATGTCATGTTTCCATAGCAACGGCACAAGGGAGGGTGGGGGGTGGTGGCGAGGGGTGAGGCAGCGGTGAAGCACACAGGAGCCATTTCCTAATAAACTGGGTTTTATTGTCTCTCTCTGTTTTCTCTTGTGTGAAATGTAAACACGCTTTGTACGAAAACGAAAAATGGGAACAGGACACTGTCTTCCCTTTCACACGTCGCATTCACTGTCCTTTTTGAGCTGCTCTGTCCTTGACCCCTCTGTGCATAGACAATGTGTGCATATAAAAAACATATTGTACAAGCAGCTATACGCGAATCCCGTACAAGCACAAGAAAGACCCAACATTCTTTTTTTAAGTAATATTTTTCACCACTTGGGGGCATTGGAAACAAGTAGTGAACACAACACTGACATACAGTCTCATCACTTTTTAAAGTCCGTATGCTAAGCTCGGATTTAAACTATTACCTCTTTCCATATCAGGATTTAAAGAGCAACGTGAGCTGATCCTTATTTGAACCATAAATTCCATATTCACACTCTTTTGATTCCGTTTTTGGCCTCCTCCAACGGAGCAGGTATATGTGTAGCAGGTATGTACAACATAATTCCTAAGTGTGCGTCATCCTGTCATCTTTACCATCGGCCAGTTTCACAAATTTTCTGAAATTATCCTCAAGTGTTTGTCTTCAGTGTCAGTATCATGACTGTTGAACTGCCTGTGCTCTACTTTAGTGTTCTCTCACCCTTGCAGCAATAACAAGCTACAGTTTATGCAGCACAACCTAATCATATTGTATCACTGCACTATATATTAATTATAAAATATTTACATATATTCATATTTACATTACCACAATTTAGAATTAGTTCACTAAGGTCTGTGGCCTGTGTCCTCTTGAAAATCTTGAACAAATGAGCTGAATACCTTTTATTTTTGAGAATCTGTTACTTTTTTTAAAAAGGTTTGCCGTATTGACAACATTTAAAATAATTAAGAAATGCAGAGCTTACTGCATAGTGTTTTAATTTTTTTTATTTTCAAAGAAAGATTTTTTGACTTCTCTACATTAAATGGCTTTCATCATTTATTTTTTCTAATAAAGAAAAGCATTTAGGAACGTATATGCAAATAAGCAAATATTTTTTTCTAAATAATTTCATTATAACTATTTAATAAACAATCCACTGGATAACTGAATATATGATTTTAAATAGTGGCAATTTACTAGCTTTTGTTATTAAATTAGATTAAACTATTAAATTAAATGTAATAAAAAATTGTAATTAGATTATTACAATAGACTAAAGTAAACACAAGCAGCAGTTTTTATGATTTTACAGGGAAAACACAAGGTAACAGAACATTCTCAGTTTGTGGAACAAATTTGTTAATTTCACATGGACTAATTTTTTAAAAAGGTATTAGACGTCTAAATTTAATCCTTAGAAGATCAAATGTTGCTTTTGCTTCCCTTGTTACTCTTTAAATTATTATTTAATTCATTTAATTTTGATCTAGGTGCCTTGTGGCCTATTAGAGAACATTTAATGTGTGTTAATTACAGACATCTTAGACAGCTTAATGTGTGTGTTCAGAACAGCTTCTAGCTTTTATATATGTATTTGTACAATATCTTTATCAGCATTTTAATGATTAAAATCCCTCTGTAAACCTGGCTGACTTTCTTTTCTGTGCGTTTGTCAAACTTGTCACGGCTGTCTCCATAAACCTGACTGAGCTTCTTTTTGCACATCTAAACAATTGTAAAGCTTTTAGAAGCAGAATCATTGTATGAGGCAGATTTAAACCTCCCATTTTTCCACATTATGTCCAATCCATAATTAGTAGGAATCTTAAATTTAAGGAGACTAATCCGTTATTAAACTGTCCTTTTATGTGTGATCATGTGGTCAATGCCTGTGCCGTTTAAATGCAGAACGTCGTCTCTAAACGAAAGCACCGCTCAAAGGCCTATGTTGTACTGCATATGCAGGTTTATTGTGCAAAAAGCTGAGTGCAATCAGAGTCAAGGCAACAGTTTCTGTGCATTGGTCCAAGGGGAAAGCTTGGAGCGTTGACGTAGTTGTGTGGGAGTTCTTTTGACTGAATGTCCTAACCTGCTCCGAGTGTCAGAGTTATATCATGCAAAACAATTTGCAGGTAAAAAGCAATTGAGACATTCAATGAATCAAAGCAACTGAAACGCCCACCTCCATATAAATAAATGTTGATGCTTGTGCCTATAGAAGTTCTCCAGGTACTGTTACTTTATCAACCGATTAGCCCCCACTCTGTTCTCAGATGACGCTTGATTGTCATCCTCTGCAACTTAGTGTGTCCTACTCACATTAACCTATTTTTGAATTTCGATCCATCCATGGACCCTATACCATCTATCGTTGGGCGAGAGGTGTGGTCCACCGTGGACAGATCTCCAGTCTAACTCAGGGCCTACACAGAGAGACAAAGATAGGCATTCACACTCACATTCACACCTATGGGTCTCCAATTAACCTAACATGCATAGACTGTGGAGGACAGTGGAGGAAACCCAAGCAAACTCCAAATAGAAAGGCCACAGCTGGCTGGGTATTTGAACCAGTGAACCACATTTAAAATGGCTTTTAACCACCAAATGGTAAAGGTCCTTTTTCATTGTTTTAGTTTTAAATGGATAAAAACTATTTTGATGATGTATGTAGGGTCCACAATAGAATTGTGAAGTTCTTACAGTATTCCATTCATTTTCAGAAGGATAAAAACGTACTGTGGCTAAGAGGCCTGTTTGTTTAGCGGAAAAACACATTTTTTTCTTCTCAAACATTATTCTTTATACGAATTATCAGTCGCCATCATGCAAAGCCTGGACATTGGGGATGCATCAAATATGGCGGCCCTCCTATGTAATTAACGCAGATGCTGTGGGGGCAGGAGTTAATCTTTCCCATGTCTTTGTCTCTGTCCTCATTAGCCACTTGCAGTTCCATCTTGCAAATCTTGCCAAAAGAGTTGGAGCTTGTACTTTAATATGACAAACCTGGCTGTCGATGTTAGAGCAAAATTCTCATGAATTTTCCAAAAAAATGTAATCACAGGAAGATCTCAGAGAGAGGGTTCACCTACAATAAAGTCCGGAGTGACCCCATACAGACTGGATGTATAGTTTACAGTGACCTTTCAGAGAAAAATGGATGCCTTTCAAAGGTTAAAATTAATAAAATAAAAAACATATTAAATGATAACTTTGATCATTTTTCAAATTAATCACATTGTCCACAATCACCATACAGATGCATGGACCAACACTGAATCTGCTCACTTTGATTGTCAGCCTGCAGTCTAGATTTACTTGTTCACCTGTGGCATATTCCTACATCCCAAAACTGACTATAAACACTTAAAATTTCTAGAATTATCCTTTAAGCATTGGCATTAAAATTTACGTTGGAAATTTTGAAATTCTAATAACTTGCCACTGATAGCTAAGGTTTTTTCAGGTAACAAAATGTTGGGAGTCTAGTAATATTTAAAAAGCAATAAAGTACTGAAGTGATGCACTAAATGTGACTTTAATAATGCCACTATATCAGCATATGGGAATGACTCCTGGAACGTCCAGTAGTAACACCAAAGGACATTTCAGTAACTACTACACTGCAACCTGAGCTTATCTATACATCAAATCACTGACTAAAGAAATGTTTAGGATGTGTAACATGAGGGAGGATTCATGTATGAAGGTGATTTATCATCAGTTGACTTTAATAAGGACGGCATCGTGTATCAACCGTAGCATTGACAGAAAGAGCATCTCTCTCTCTCCCTTCTCACTGCTGTCCACACTTCTGTGGTGCTGAAACCTGCAGTCAAAAAATTAGCTCACCAAAGAGTTAATGAATCCTAAATAAACTTAAAAATCAAAACAACTTGCATGAATATCTGGTCAAATCCATCAGTGTCCCATTCTTTACAGGAAAGGATTATTTGAAAATCGCTTGTCAATCAAACAAGCTCAGCCTTCAAGCTTGATGAGCCACTGATGAACATTGTTATCATCTCAGCAACTTTGTCGATTAGTTTTAGACCCTCTATCGACTCTTTTTCTAACAAGTGACTACCAACAAATCTAGAGACTTTTTCTGGTGTTATTGGAGACTTTTGGAGACTTGTCAACGAGCAGCTGCTGCTGCCGTACGCCCCTCCCACATCCTAAAGCACTGACAGGCGGCCCAGTCCTCGCGCAGCAGCCCCTCCCAGCTGCAGTCAGAGCAGGACATGTTCCCCCTCCATTCCGTGCAGCCCTCTCTGGGACCCAAACCAGTCAGGGAATCCAAACGAAAGAAATGCAGATGCAGTCACTAAATGCAAAAATATGTAGAAACATAGAAAAGAATCACCGCTTTTTGGATGTTTTCTCCTTTAATTTGGCTTTTTTTCTTTATGGACTAAACTCTTCCATGACAAAGCAAACACCAGTCTGTACAAAGTGGTCTGAATTAATCAAATCTATGAACCAAAATTATTTCTTATTTTCAGTTTAACATTTTTTACTAATATAGATTAGTTTATAAAAAACAGTTTTTATGTATTTTTTGTCCTTTTTTAGTGATAGGGTACCTTTTATTGGTAAATCTGTTTTAAAAAAATAAATAAATTGGCTATAATTATGATTTCAAAAATAAAAGAGGAAAACTTCAAGAGGGGTGATTCTTTTCTATAGCCACTTTATATACATATATATAATCTACAGGGATGATGTATCCCAGGTGTGGAAGAAAATGTTGCAAATAAAAATATGGATACATCAAAAACGACAACAATAAAAACAAAGAAACAAACAAAAAAACAATTGGTAACATGAAAGACTTCCATTAACTAAATCTGCATTAACTAAATATAAACCAAGCATAAAAAGATCAAAAACAATGAACAAAAAACAAACATTTTAAATATTAAAAAACTAAACAACAACAAAAGCTCAAAAACATGATACAAAATTACCACAAAAAGACAAAAAGTGCCAAAGACCTTGCAATCACTATAAATAACAAGATGGCCTTATTTTTTGCCATTTTATGTTCCTACCCATCAGTGGTTAGTTTAAAAAATATATTTCAATTTGTCGGGAGCACCATTGTTATGGAATTCTCCATAACCTGTTCTTTTTTACTGTGCTATTTACTAAAATGATACGTGTTCAAATGCCCTTCAGTGAAAGTCAGTTAAAGAAATACCAATCTTATCCAAAATTTAAAGGGTTATTTTCTTGGTTTAGATGTATTGAAAGCTGTGTCATTATTTAAATTAGCATTTTTTTTCGTACTTGTATTATTAGTAATGCAAGCTGGTGATTTTACTGTCGAGTTAAATATGCTGAATTGACATGTTTCATCATTGCACTGTGGAACCATTGTGATGTGTTGTGTCATCAGTTTTGGTGCACATGTATCCCAGTTGTTTGTACTAAATTAAACATGAGTTTGAATATGATGGTCTCCTGTTAGAACCTGTTTAGCTGTTCCAAACTGGCACCGCGTGAGTGCTGTTAGAAATGGCAGACCAATAAGTCTTTAATACTGCCATTTTTATTGATATATTTTTCATGTGAACGTTGGTTTCTCATTGCAGTCAGTTAGAAACTTGGCCTCAGAACATTTCTAACGGTCGACTGAACACGTGCACCTCAATGAGCTGGTAATTACTGTTTAAACCATACAAGCACTTTGCTCCCCGCTCACTGCTGCGAAGAAAGAAAAGTACCTGAGAGCTTTATGTGTCAATAATAAACCTTCATTATTAGCTCCCTCTGTTCCTTTCTGTTTCGTGATGTGTCATCAGAATGCCTTCATTGTGAACGTGTCCTCTTGTGATAGGTAAAAGTCGTCCAGTTTTGATTCAGAGGACACTGTGGTTTCAGGGAGGTTTTGTTTCAGCTAGACAGAATTGAAATTGGTCAATTTGGTCACATTGTTGATTTTAAGAACCTGGAAACATCACACAAGGAGTTTCACTTTTAGTCAGTGTGAAGGCAACAAGAGGTTGCTGTTGATGGGCGGGTCATAAAACATGATTGATTCCGGTGTGGAAGATTTTTGCTTTATGCTGTGTAACATCATACTGGCAGAATGGGAGGGAGAGAAATCGGAACCAAGAAAGAGCATTTAAGTTGGTTGGGATTTCTGATTGTTTAACTATAAAAATAATAGAATTTGGGTGCAAAGAAACCACAAATGCATTTAAATTATATTATGTTTTTTCTCGATTGCTACTGTAAGTAGCTGGTGTATTTTAATGAAATTCAGGGCCGCTTGATTTTCATCACCATCTTACACAGCACAAGTCTTCTTTTGCAAATGTGATAACATTTTTTCTTTAGTTGCAAACAATTTTTACATCATAACACACGTCATTCAGTGACCCACAACTTTGTTCTATTTACTGTGTAAACTAACGTAAAAAAACTGCTGATAGAAATTACTCCCTAATGTAAACGTGTGCAAACATCTACCCACATTCTTCAGTGATCAGTCCATTTCCATCTATCTAAGACTGCATTGACATCGAGGGAAACGGTCAGTATGATATTCATGATAACCCGTGGCATTACTGATAGGAGCAAATGCACTAAAGGTGAAATTATTACTATCACATGTCCTCTTTTTGATTTTTACCATGTTTCCACCCATGAGTTTCATTTGGTTTTCTTTATATTGCTTGTATTTTTACTTTACAGTGTTCTGCTTTTCTATGTTTACACAATATGGAACAAATAATGAGGACAGTATAAAGACATTTTTTTTGGTTTTGATTTTAGGTACATTTTTTTGTAAAATGAATACAGCACAGAATACAGTGTTCACCTTTTCTGTGTCTGAACATTAGTGAAAAATCTGTCTGGTATTAACATTGTGAATATGTTTATTTTATGTTTGTACTGTCCTTATAAATTAGAAAAGGAAAATATTCTCTAATTGAAGTAACAAAGAGTTTAGAAGTCACCTCTATTATCCATTTATCCTTGAAAATGTAAGCAACTTTTCTATTTTTCACATCTGCTTTCTTGACATTTTAGTCAGTTATTGCTAACTCTATCATGCTCAGTGTGTAATGAGTGATATAATGTGTTAAAGAGATTTAATAATTAAAATTACTGACAACTTGAACTTTTGTAAGGAGCAGAAAAGAAGACAAGCAGGAATAACACATGAAAAACAAAGAGAAGGCATAAGAGGATACTCATATTTAATTTTCTGCCATGTTTAGAATTGTTTTACTAAAGTTTACTAAAGTCTCATGTCAATTTAAATGTCACTGTCAAAAGTCTAAATTGTTCTCAAAAGTCTCCAAAAAAAAAGATTAATAGAATAAATTGCTGTTGTATATTAAAACAAGAAGTATTATTTATTATGAACCTAGTAAAACTGGTGTAAATGTAAATTTTATAAAGACATACCTGTTTGTAATTCTTTGATTTATTAAAATCTATAAAAAATATATTTTGTTTCTTATTTACAGAAGCAACATTTTTTCCTTGTTTTTTCTCCCGTGATCAATGATTCTATTTTTAACTGGAACTTGTTATAATATATAAAATCAATATGTGATTAGAAAAACATTGACAATATAAAATGTCAAGAAAAATAAGAAATGGTCATTTTTATGCGTATGCAGAAGCAGTGAGGTTGTGGTTTTGTAGAAGCCTAACAAGGAAGGACTACAGGAGGCTGATTAACAGAAAGAAATAACGAGCCACCGTGGTCGTAGTGGTGCTCAAAGGTCACAGCTAGAAGGTCCCTGGTTCGGTACTGGCCGGCTGTGGCCTGTACGTGTGAAGTTTGCATGTTTTCCTCGTGCTCGCGTGGGTTTCCTCCAGTTTTCCTCCCACTGTCCAAAGACATGCATGTTAGGTAAATTGCTGACTCTAAACTCCTTGTAGGTGTGAATATGGGTGTGAACGGTTGTCTCTATGTTTATGTCTCTCTATGTTGGCGTAGACTGGAGACCTGTTCAGAGTGGACCCCACCTCTCACCCTATAACCGCTGCAATAGGCTCGTGCGCCCAGTGACCCTGAACCGAATTGAAGTGTTTACAGATAATAGACTGATGATCATCATGTTGGACGCAGTGTCCTCTGTCCTCCGGGTGCTGCTCGTTACATACTGTTCCTTAACTCGAATCGAAACTGGACAAACTGTCACAGTGTTTGGTGGGTTTTGCAGTGCATCTGTACTCAGCTTCAGTCTTTGGGCACACCTGTTACCGCACTCCTTTTAAACTCCTTGTCTGCAGTGATGTCTTGTCAGTTAAACCATGTTTCACCAGCTCGATTACCTAGTTTTGATAGTTTTGCTAGTTTAGACAGTCTCATATTAAAATAACCTACCCGTTGTCATGTTGTATCCCACCTCAACTCTTTACCTTGCTCAACATCAACTTTTGATTACCTGCTTCATTGTTCGGCTGGCTGTTTCGTGTTAACTCACCTGTTGTGAGTTATTTACCTGTCATATCTTTACACTGAAATGTTTCTTCATGGTGAGCATCGGGGTTCAAGTCTAAATTCAGGACTGTTGTGTGAGTGCCTAAAGATATGGATCATTTAAATAGCACCATAGTCACAAAAAGTTGACGCTGAACTGCAAGATATGTTGTGACTTATAATAAATGTTAATTGGTAATATATTCTAGAAAATGCGGTCTGATTGCAGTTATGTTCCCTATCAAACTGTTTGCAGTTGAGCTGTATAGAAATGTAATATTTAGTGACAGGGTTACAAGAACATGGAAACCTCAGACCATTTCCTGTTAGCGCCGCTCTTATTTTGGGTTTTTGTCACTTCCTGTCTTTGTAGACGATCTGATAAACCGGTCCTTTACCACTCATAAAGTAATCGAGATATGACCACTGCTTTGACGAGGACAGTTAGGTCGGTTATGATGTGGCTTTTAGCTCTGGAAGAAGTGCTGAGCACACCCTCAGCAACCGTTGACGTGGCACGCATGGTGCCAACGATTTCTGCTGACAGTTTTCCCTCGAGGCTTGGTCCCTATGGAATTGGACAACGGCGTGAAAAATGTGAAAATTGAGGACATGTACATGTTGCACATACATGTTACAATGAAATCCCTTCTTTGCATTTAACCCAGTGGAATGTAATTTCGAGGGGGGGCACCCGCCGAGCTACATCTGGGTGTCTCACTCTGGGACTCGATCCTGTAGTTTTGGATGGAATGAGTTTTAATATATATTATATATTTTACCAAACATATGCCACAGCTTTCCAGTAAAGTTATTTCCATGCAATAGTGAACGAACAGAGGTGAAAAGAAAGTAACAAGAAATGTACAGAAATGACATAATATGTTTGAGTCATGGTGAAATTGTATCACCATGACAATATTTATAGTGTTACTCAGTACATGTTTTATTCACAGTTTTTTAACACCGAAACATAAAGGGCCACTCCACATCATTTTACTAGACATAATTAGTCAGGCCCTGAAAATAGTTCTTTTGCTGCTGGGGGACGTTTTCTGAAAAAGTGACCCTGATGATTTCATCAAAAAAAATAAGAGCAACTCTAACAAAAATCATTATGTTAGGAAAATGGTTCATGTCAGGATTAGGTGTATGTCAAGAGTGTGACCCTGATCCGTGTTGTCCTGGTTACCACTCCTCAGTCTCTGTCCCCTCCGTCATTAGTCTAACTGGTTTCACCTGTTGCCTCACCTTCGTATACCCCGCTCATATACTGCCAGAACGTCTTCCAGTCATGTCGCCGACCTGTTCTCTGTCTCCTGCTCTGTTTATTCCCTGATGATTCTTCTCAGAGTTTCTCCTTCCCGCGCTTCCTTTTGATTCCTGCCTGCTCCTCGAGATCCTGAGTTCTCAATGCTTTTTGTTGTTACTTTGTGTTGCTTCCTGTTGTTTTTAACTGCTGTTTTTCACCTGCCTTTAGTTGTCCCTTTCCTGGCTCTTGTCCCGGCCCCTCTGCAGAGGATTCCCCTCGCCACTCTTTCAGTGGACATGCTCGTCCTGCTGTTTTTCCTTTGTGTCCACATCTCTCCTCCCTCTAGATCACCACTAGGTCAGTAGTCTCTCCAGTCTCCTCTGCAGGGTGAACCTGCTCCTCCTGCTTACCTGACCACTTGTCCATACAGGTTTCCCCCCTCCCTTTTTATTCTAAATAACTGTGATTCCACTCACTTGCCACCTGCTTTGTCTTTTTTGGTCCACTACTTTAACAGTACGTTCTGGCCACCATGGACCCTGCAAACATGAGGGAGTGGAAGAGCAGGTTAGAGGGTCCCCCTTCACAGCATGATACATCTCTGACCAAGATCCAAGCTTATATTTAGTCCACGTCCGAACTGCTTAACCGGTTGCTGTAAGCCTCCTCTACCATGAATCCAGCACCTCCTCCTCCTGTAGTTTCAGCCCCTGCTTTTCTGAGAGGTGAGCGGTTTTCCAAGAAATGTTTGGTGGGTGTTTGGACCTACAAAATCTCCTTCTGTCTCCTCTCTAAGCTCACCTAGGGAAGTGGTTCTGTAATTGGAATGAGCCGGCACTGTCAGAAAGGTTTTATCAGGGTCTACCTGAATCTTTAAAAGACAAATTTGCTTCTTGAGAACTTTTGCATTCTCTGAATGCTTTAATTGATATGTGTACGGGAATAGATCAAAGAATGCAAGAAAACACCCTGAACATTGCACCACTAGTTTCTAGTCACCCTTTCCTTGCCCTATCTAGCCCTCCAGTGTCAGTCTCAAAGCCAGCCTCATCCCCTGGTACTCCTGAACCCATGTAGCTAGGAAGCAGAACAGGACATTAAGTTTGGGTGCAACTTATGTTTATATAGTGGCCGCTCTGGTCTGATTCCAGTCTTATTCCATTTTGGTCTCCCAACCCAACTTGAATGTGGCGTTGCAACTTGCTAACCGCTTGCTTCCCTTCACTGCATTCATTGGCTCTGGTGTGGACATGGAGTTTATGGACGAGGACCTGGTTCATAAGCTGGGCATTAGTTTCCCACTCCATAACTGTGTTTATCCTGGCCCTCGTAGGCCGCTTATTAAATTCTAGCACCCTGCAGACTGCTCCCGTTGCAATGGCCACTGAAAGTCACAGCAACAAATTATCTCCAGATAATTCCAAGCCCCATTCTGACCACATAGATGACTAATGTACCCAAGATTTAAAATGACCTTAAACAAGCCAGCACTGGCCACCTCCTTTCCACCTTACCGTCTCTATGACCGTGACTGATATCCCCTTCCACTCATCTACTCCATCTTCAAGCTTCTGCAGGGTGCCACAGTGTTGTCGAAATTAGATCTGAAGAATACTTGTCCTGAATACTTCAATAGTTTGGTTTTGTCTATCTAGAAGACGTTCTGATTTTCTCCCCCTCTGGGACAGAGTACGTCACACTTGTGAGAAAGGTTCTTAGCCAGTAGTGCCAATACTACTTGTTTTTTTGAAGCAGGGAAATGTATCTTCCAGGCAGTTCATTAGTATAGCTCTCCATCTTTTTGACATTTCCACTGGTCTGGCCAAGTTTTCTTTAAAGGGGTCTGATCCAACTCCTTTGCAGGCAGTTCATTAGTATAGCACTATCGTGGAATGCAACACTGGTTGGAGGGGGCTGAACACCCATTTGTAGTCCTCACTGATCACAAAAATCTCAAAGACTAAATTCACATCAACTCACTGGGCCCTCTTCTTTAACCGCTTACAGTTTACCTTAGCTTACCCTCGAGTCTACAAAACACCAAGGCAGACTTGTCTTGTATATTTTCCCTACTCCTGGTTCTCAGGAATCCGACTTTATCCTGCCTCCCTCTTTTCGCCCTTACACAGCTGGAGATTGAAGAAGAGGTGTCTCGAGCTCTAAATAACATTCTAAGGCCACATATCTGAGGTTTTAGGTTGATGTCATTCTGGCGCTGCCTGTACCCTGTTTTTTGTACGCCGGTGGTTGTGGTGGCCCACTATGGCTAAGGATGTCCATGTATTTGTCTCTGCTTGGCACAACACAGTCACTGCCCCCCTGCTGGCCATCTTCACCCTCTCTCCATCCCCAAGTGTCCATGATCCCATATTTCACTGGATTTTGTCACTGTTCTTCCCCATCTTAAGGTAACGCAGTCAAACAGTCACTGACAGATTCTCTAAGATGGTTCATTGTATACCTCCCCCTGCTCTACCATCTGCCAAAGACAAAGCTGAATTACTCTGTTTTTTACGTCTTTAGAATCCATAGCCTTCCTTTTTGTAAGTAGGTTTCCAGTTTTGTTGGTTTGTTTCCCATAGACAAGGTTATCAACCCCAAGACATTATTATTGAGACATAATTGTTTTTTTGTTGTGGTATACCCACCACTGACGAAATCAGGATTTTGTAGTCCTCAAAACTGCACTTGAATTCAACTTAACAAGACATTTTTTTATTTCTGTAGAAAACTTCTTTATGAGGCAAATGTTGAGAAAATCTACAAACATTCATCATTTTTTTTGTTTATGACCGCAGGAGCAACACTACAAACACACCACACACTGGCACGTGGGCTCATGTTCTTCTGTGTTGGTCATCTTTTACTCTTTCTCAGGTTCCACCTCCGAGCTGCTCTGGAACCTGCCTCTTTTGCTGTGCGCTGTTATAATACCAGATAACACCGTCGTCCTGCAGGCAGAACACGTTGAGTAATATTCCTGACAGGACACTGAGACTCTGCTGTGCCAGCTGCTTATTGGTACTCCTGGATCCAAAAGCAGATTGAGAACCAGTAAGATCTACAGATGCTGTTTTGGGGTTTTTTTTTTGTAAGTGTTCAGTGCGTTTTTGGAGGAGAAACTACATGCATGTGGGATTTTCCCTCCAGTTCAGATAGATGAGCTTGACTGACATTTATTTTTCAGTCACAAACTCAGTTTCACTTTTTGCTAAAAGCTTTTTTGTTTGTTATCGGTGGAGTTTAAAGTGACGTCAATCAGCCAGAACAGTGCAGGTAATTTGATTTTCTCCCTCTCTGCTTCTCCGCTCTCTATCAGTTTATCTCTTAATGTGTGTTTTCAAATGAGGGTCACACCCTGTCTTCAGATCCGTCATCTCCATCGGCCTCGTAGCTCTGATTCATCCAGCCCCCCAGGTGAAAGCAGTGCTTCAAAGGAGCACAACACACACGCACACACACACGTATATATATATATACATATATATAGAGAGAGAGAAGTACGTAAGCATGTAGCGTTAGTCAGAACCCTTTGTTTGTGCGATTGTGGTCTGTGAGTGGGACTGCTACGTGAGTGATGTTCCTGTTTTCATTCATGATCGCATGAGGCAACGTGAACGCTGCTGCTCTAATGTCAAAAGCAGCCAGGAGGAGAGGACGTTTAAAAAAAAGAAAAGAGGCAACAGCACCACCCGTGAGTACTTCAACATCATGTAACTAGTGTTTGTGGCTGCTGGCTCCTATTTAAAGATCAAAGTAGCTGCTGCCGGAGCGTGTTTTTCTACCCGTCTCAGGCTGTGGTGACTCGGTGGGTGCAGGCCCTCGGGTCAAAGTACACAGATGTGTTTGTGTTTGGTGCACACGTGTTCATTGATCAGTTTGCTGTGGCAGGTGTTTTGTGCACGCTTCATGATCTCCAACTGGATTCACTGTCTTTGAATCTTATTCACTGTTCAAACGTGCATTTCGCTTTGTGATCCACTTACTTTGCTTGATCCACTCATGAGGGACATTTTTCTGCAGCGGAGCTTGCGCTGTTCGCTGCGTAACATTATGACACTGTCCAGTAAGCTGCAGCGGGGCGGAAGTTGCCATGCAAAGTGTGATTAGTAAGTAACGAGGATGCGCATATCTGTAATTTGTGTGGGTGACAGGCAGGGTTGTAGAAGGGTTCTAGTGCCTCCTGTAGGTTTAACGAAGAGCCTGTCGTTTTCAGTCTTTCAAAGCTGCTTCAGTGCTTTCAAGGAAAGACAAAAAAAAATGTCAACTTCTCAATATCTTATTACAGTTAAGGACCATGTTGCCAACATAGAGATTTTTCCAAGGTCTAACCCCCGTCCTTTTTGTTAAATAAGCAACTAGACAAATCTAGCGACATTTTGGACAGACTTTAACCTCTTTTTGGCTACATAGCCGCAGGTATGTCCTCAAAGTTGTGGGTGCTGGTCCAACAGCAGGAAGTTGAACTCTCCACCTCCATAAAGATCGTACACTTACTTTGTCACTTTGACATTTTTCACAGCTGTAACCAGCTAAAATAAGCTATATAACGTCTCCCTTGGTGTAATGCAGTCATGGGTTGAAGGTCAAAACTGGTGCTACTGGTGCTAGGATGCTACTGCAGCTTCTTTTCAACCAGGATTCAACACTTTTTAGGAATCACAATACACAAACTGCGCAACTTAAAGGGAAGGAATGACAAAAACAAGTGTTGCAACACTTTAAAATACAAATGTCTTCAGGTTTAACTGTTACTGGCAAATCTATTGGGGGAAATCTGGGGAGCTGCCCTTCCTTATTTTAGGGTTTCCCCCCCAGCCTGAAATGAAAAAACAAATATGTCTATAAGCTGTTCATATCACTGAAACAAATAAGACAAATTCACAGAAAGTCAGTGACTGTAAATAACTTTTAACCCTCCAAAACATAAAAAGATTGTAATCTGTAATTCTTCTATTTAGCCAGGTTCCATGTCTGAAACTTAGCTGCCATCTTAGCCAGGTCACTTTGGAAAAGGAGGTTGCTAACCTCAATGGTATTTACCAAAATAAATACAGATTACTATCATATGACACAGCATTCATACGCATTCACTCACAGGAAGTTGTCGTATAAAGTTAGCGTGTATGTTTTATAGAAATTCTATCTGTTAAAACACACTCTTAGTATGTGCATGTCTTAATTTTTGCATCTCCAGCATCTTCAACAGCATCACTGCCTTTAGCTTTATCGACTTTAATAAATCATCCTTTAGTCTGGACTATAAACTTCATGTCACAAACTTGTTTGACTTTTATAACATGAAGTTAAAACCCTTTTTCTATTAACCAAAGAGCTCCTCTCTAGTATTTTGGCACCTTCCAGTGGGAGTAAGATGCACAAGCAGACAGTCATAAGAGAAGTATTCTAATGAGTGTCAGAGTTCATCTGCTGTCTTTTGACTCAAACAACCGATGTGCAGTCGGTTGTGTGTGGTAACACATCAACTGCCTGGTCTGGGGTTTTTACCTGGGAGTAGTGATCTGATGTGTGATGTGAAACTACACACACGACAAAGCTGCGTTCGGGCTCAGCCGCGACGCTGCTCTGATCATCATTCTGAAAATGGTACACCATGTAGAGCTGAGATGGAGAGGAACTGTGTGTCCTCTGACCAAAAACATAGAAATATGTGATGACATGATAATGAAAAAATGTCTCTTAGCATGTTTTCTCTCTGTATTTCTCTGTACTGAACTCACAGATTCAGTCATGAAAATCCCCTCAGAAAGGGGCTTTCATCTGCAAGATTCAAATATTACTCACTGGGCTTTTGATTAGGCGACAATCAAAAAGTAATTTCTTGAACATTTTGCCTTTTGTTACTATGCTGAATAATTTAGATCTAGTCAGATGTCACTTCAGTGGAAAGCAAAAAAAAACTTTTATCAGGAAACACTCCAGCCCTTCTGTGGTGGCCAAAGGGACAGACACAATCCTGCTATAACAAGCACCGTGACACATGGTGCAGTTACAGTAAATGTGCTCACATTATTTCTGCCACTTCCCTTTATTATTTGGTTCAGCTCAGAGTGGCTGCGTTGCATTCACTGTTGCTGAGTGAGCACTGAACACTGAAGGGAACTCATTTAGGAGAATCAGATGAATTGCTTGTCCCTGACAGATATTAGGGCGGAAACTGTCCATGCTTCATACACTGGATAGCAGGGACACCTGTCGCCAGCTCGCCCCAATTAGCTGCTCCAGAGGGATTTCTTTCAGTTGTCGGGTAAGTTCTGCTTCCACACTAGAAATTCTCAAAATCTGTGAAAGTTGGTTGAGACTGTGAACTCTCCAGGCTTTGGAAGACTCAGCTTGTCTTCTGGTGTGTCCCCAGCTTAACTTTTAGTTTAGTGGGACCTTCTGAGTCTCTGAAGGATGAGGTGCCTTGTATTTATGTATTTTATGTTCATTATTAAACATTACTTACCAGGTAGACTGTGTGAAGAGACTCTGTTTCATAGTATTGGCTTTATAGCCTGCTGATTATTTTTAACTTGACTAAAATAACTTTTTAAAGTGTTGGGCCTTGGGCTGTACACATGAAGACAGTAAACATTTTCACATAGTTGTTTCTTGTGAGAAATGGATAGTATGTTTGAGAATTAACAGTTTTGATGGAGTTTTCAGTGCTAAACAAACACATTTCTGAACAAAACACAAATCAAAACTATTTTAGTTTAAATCATCTTTTCTTCTTTGTATTATCAGATGTACATGTACACAATCATTGCTTGTAAGATTTTGTACATATGTGAGATATTTTATTCTTATTTTTTATTTATTATTTTATTTTCAGATTTTTTTTAGATTGTATGCACTTAGATTGTAATTTCCCACCATGGGAAGAATAAAGGTTTGTATAATCTTATCTTATCTTATTTTTTCACTTCTTTCAAGCCACATAAAAAAAAAAAAAAAACTAATATTGGACTAATTGTCACATATTCCCCTGGCAAACTTCAGAGCTCCAGATCCACGTCATGCACAATGCATGACTCGCCAGCCACAGGATGAAAGCCCCCTGGGGGTTTTCGAGGTTTGGTGAACGAGACAGAATGGACACTCCGACTGGTCTATTTCTTTTCCTGTTAACTGTACAAAATACTCGTAAACTCATCCTTAACACACTTGGTCCATTGTGATTTGGACCAACCCACTTCGCCTGCCTTATTCAGAGCCTTGCTTAGTCATGTGCTTGAATGTCAGTAGCAAACAGTTGAATTACATTTACAAGTATGGCTGTGGTCTATTTTATCCAAATCCTCCATAGCTATAGTATGGACACTCCGACAGGCTGCTCACTCCTTTGTATTCTCAACAAATCCTTTCTAAAAGCTCAGTCTAAAAATCTGAATTGAAATGAAAGACCAAAAATCAAACTACATGTGGAAATCCTCTTTTGGTTTCAGGACTAAAGTCTGGGGTTTTCCCTTTTACTTCACTGAAATTGATGTATGTCTGAAGCCAGTGTCTAGAGGCAATCAGACAAACTGCACTGAAAGACATTATATGAAAGATGCTGAAGGAAATCTCTCATGGAAGGAGAAGTTGATGATGCAGATTCAGGGAAATTGGTCACATACAAGCAGCAAGTGATAAGAAATACTGGAGCATCATAAATGTGGTTTTACAGAAAACAGATGCTTTCTTAAGGCAACTGTTATTATTACTGTGTGTCTTTAGTACATTGCATATTAGATTTTTGCTTGATAGCATTGCTGTGAGCACATTTTGTCTCTAAAACTTGATATAAGGTTTCAAGTTCCAGTCAGTTTCAGGTCAGGGTTAGAGTTGTTGTGTTTAAGGTGAGAGTAAGGAGCTGGGGAATGTCAATACACGTCCTCAGAACTATGGGAAAAAACAGCTGTGTGTGTGTGTGTTGTGTGTGTGTGTGTGTGTGTGTGTGTGTGTGTGTGTGTGTGTGTGTGTGTGTGTGTGTTTACAGGGCAGTCAGAGGATCGGGCCACTGCCAGAAAGCACATTCTTTGGCAGCATACAGTGCTGTTGTCAGACACTGCTCAGGAACATGATGTATGGTACTGTGGATGCGGAAAAACCAAAGCTCTGAGATCCCCAACCACCACCGCCCACCCTCCTCCTCCTCTCCGACTCTCTCTCTCTCTCTCTCTCTCTGTCTCTCTCTCGCCTCTGGCTGTAGTCGTGTTTAAACAACTGCATAAATGTCTCTGAGTCCAAGGACAACAGAAACTCCACCTCGCTCCCGCCTTCTGCATCTGCAGCCTCGTGTATTCCCTTCTTCGCTTTCTGTCAGTCACACTCTGCAGGTACCAGCAGTGGTAGAAATCATTAGCTTAACATTGACTTTTCAAACATCTGAGTGACGTTGTAGCAATACAGAGTTATCAATATTTCTATTGAAAACACTGGAGCATCACAATGATGTAGCAAACAAAAATATTTCTATAATTTATCCTCGTTTTAGGGCCCGGACGAGTTATAAGAGATGATGATGCTGTTAAAACCAGTTACTCTTGGATTAACCAGAAAAAAATAATAAATCAGTCACATATCACCTGATGTCGATAAATGAATATTTATTAATCTAATAATTACCAGGAAAAATACAGGTGATAAATAGTTGGCATAATCTACAGATCAAGGAATAAACAACTGAGGAATTGGACAGTAGGAGAGAATTGAGCTAGGATTCATCCTAGAACTAAAAATACTGCTGGCAGGTTAAAACTGAGATGATATGAATAAGAATTTAATGATTTTTTTAAATTTAGAAGTCAATGGTTAATCTCAGGACATCACCCTTCATAGAACTTAACATGGAGTTCAGTTTGGCCTACTTGAGAGTCGCTGAGAGTCTCTGAAGGTTTCCAGGACCAGAAGCAGGATGAGAGAGTTCTTCATCACCTGTGCGACATAACATGGGTTGTTATGGCAGTGATGAGAAGCTCTGTGTCCTTGCAGAACAGAGACGGGTATTCAGGGTTCTGAAGCTGTAACTGCAACAAAATTTAATAACTGGCCACGACGGATTAAGAATTAATGCTGGTTCAGGCGGAAAAATTCTTAATACTTGGTCTAATGTCAAAAATCAGTTCAGTGTAAAGTTAAACTTGGCATAGATAAAACTAGAAAAATCATGAGTTAACGGGCTGTACTTCAAAGTTACAAGGGCAAAATAATTACGTGGTTGAGTTCAGGTCCGGACCGGGCTCACAGCTTGAGCTTTTCCTGAGCCAGTTTTTGTCTGTCTGCCGATCTTAACTTGACTTTCCTGATACTTTATAGCTGATGGGCATCCAACTTCTCTAGCATCTTTGCGAGAAAATCCCTAGTTTTCTTTGTCTAAAAAAAACATATTCTGCATTTACATTAGTCTCTTTCTCTATTCACCTTATGCTCAAAGGGAGAACCTGGAATTGTCTAATGCATTAAAGCAGCACATCAACATCTATAGACATAAGTATTCAAACATTAATTATGTGGTTATTCTGCAGAGTAATAATATTGTTAATCGTTGATCATTAACAGTCAAAAATCATGTGTAATCAAGAAATGGTCAAATATCATAAACAAAGCATACATTATGTCATTTAATATAAAATCAAATATTGAGTATACATTTCAAAGCATTACGAGGTCTAAACTGGGACAAAGGGCAGCCTGGTCATGAACATGAGGAGCTTTATTACGGTTTCGGTGGCTCTGTGGTTCCCTTGTGCATTCACCAGTTTTGCCACTGAAACAATATTAATCAAACAAAATTAAATTCAGTCTCTTTCCATGGTTTAGCGTTATTGTTTTATGACCATAGGTAGGGAGAGTCATCCATGTGAGAATAACCTGGGTTCACAGTTGGATCTTGATAAGGAATCACAGCGTGTCCTTTCGAAGGGGAGTGTTGATAACTTACATTTACAAAGTCTGGGTTCAGTGCTTTTGTTCATCTAAAGAAAGTTTTCCAAGACCTGATCTGACAAAGGAGAGGGTCCACAAGGTTGAAGGTCAGTCTGTCTCTGCAGCCGTGTGTGTACACAACAACATGGAGACTTAAAGACTAAAAGGAGGGTTTCTAGACTTTAGAAGTGAGACTTTTGCAAATGTTCACAGTGCTTTCTTTAAACTGTTTAAAGGGAAAAATGCAGCTGTGCCCTGAATTTATAAATGGAGCATTTTGGTGAAATCTGTGAAAAGTGATGGATATTGGCCAATGTCAAAAAACACAGCAGGTGACTCCCTCTGTCCTTAGCCCTTGACCCTCCATTCTTCTGAAGTGTACTTTTGTACCTTATTAGTCCAGTTTAGTTTCTAATTAATTAGAGACTAATTAACTCTTCTCTCTGTGGCTGCAACACATAATTCTATAACAGATTCTGCCAATCATTTGCTAAACACATCGTTATCAAATCCCCAACACACATTTCAGAACCTGAACCCGAGGTTGCTGGATTGAATTTAAGGATCAAACATAATAAAAGTATTTATTTTCTTTCATTGCAGAAACGTACATACTTACATAGAATCTAAGGTCATGGTTTTCATCCCATCTCTTAGCAACAGCCAGTGCAGTTTTATTTTTAATTAACCTGAAAGCTCCTGCATGCAAACATTCGGCTGCTGCCGACTCTGCAGCTCCTGTTCATACAGAGCCTAAACCCTGACCTTCCAACATCTGGAAACCAGCTTATGGTACTTCCCACTTCCCACTGGTCCAGGTTGTTGCTCCCCTCCTGGGGAGCGACATATTTAAGGAAAAAATCATATCAAGGGGATTTTATTACTAATTCACATTTGCTACAAACCCCATTTCCAGAAAGGAGGGAGCATTGTTAAAAATTTGATAATTTTAAAAATGTTTTCAATTATAAATAGTGGAATCTTCTTATCAGATTTGAATCAGAAATTATGTTTTCAAAAAAATGTTGAATTTGATGCCAGCAACATGTCCCGAAAAAGTCGGGATGTTGTTGTAATAAGTGCAGAATGTGGTTTTGTTTCAGAAAAATATGTTGCCTAGAAGGTCCAATATTTCTTGGAAATGCATTCTATCTTTCTTTTTTCTTTAGTACATTGGTACTTTTAGTGACACATTACTGGTGCCAACCGGTAATGAGTAGCACAAACTCAGAGGTTAGGTGTAAGATTTTACCAACATGTCCATATCGATGTACATTCATCCTGGTGGGCGTCTAAATAACACAAGGAAAGTTGGGTCTCCTGATGAAAACCACACTATTCCATATGATGTTCAAACACTTGTTTGAGTGTTTTTTTTTTCAGTTAGGGTTGCAAGGGGTCATATGGGTCACTGTGGATGGCAGTGACACTCTAACAATAGGTCTCCAGTGACAGGCACAGTAGAACTCCGAAGCCCAGTTGCTGTATTTCCATTATGCTGCAGTTCAAACAATTCCATTCCTGTAAGTTCATCTGCTTAGATGGCACAGTTTATGGAAATCGCAGACAAAACACTGCTTTGATACCTACTCACAGTTACTCAGCAGACTGCCATTCTGTTGGCATTTGGTCGTAAAAGACTGGCAGCCCAGTGCATGCAGACGCATTACTATGTGGTGATGGTGGGCTACAAGCACGTGCTGGTTTATGATTCTCATTCACATCTCAGCTCACAGATGGTCGAGTGACCCGTCGGTGAGGCATGTAAAGATGCAAGTCAGTGGAGTGGAACTGCAGTTTGCATATTTGTGATCTTTAAATCACTAATTCTTCCCCACTGCAGCGTTAAGCCTTCGTCACACATGGTGGTTAAGCTACATAAAATCCATCTTCTAGTTTGTCGCCATGATCGACATGTGGAACAGCTTAACATTAATATCACTGCACACACATTAGCTAAGGGTATTAGTTGTTCACGACCCACGATGTATCATCATGTTGTAGCCGTGATAGTCTTGGCAGCTGACAGTAGTGACGTGTTTTTTATGTGTGTGTGTGTGTAAATGTGCATGCACCACTCCTGGAGATATCATGGGCACATTAAGCAGCACAAACAAGATGGTGAACCCGACAGGAGGCGAAGGGGGAGGCTAGCAAGGGCTTGGATGGATGAGCTGTGTGTCGCTCGCTCCTCCTCATCCAAGCATATCACAGAGGTCGGCATCCGCGCGACTGAAGCACGTCCATTAATTCGTCCCTGACGGCTGTGTCCACCTGTCTGTGTTTGTGACAACAGTAAAAGACACAGTGTGAAACTTTAATTTACTTGAATCTCCCTAAAGTGAGAGGTGCTATCAGAGACTGTTCATTTGTAAACGTTTGTTATTGAGGCTCAACCTTTCAAACAGCGGTAGAATTTTAATTATTCCTCGTTGATTTGTAATTTTTGAAGCGTTGTCATTTACTTTACAATGACGGCTAGTTGAAATGCTGGGCCGAGCAGGATGGAGTGTAGCAGAGCAGAGAGAGGGAGGGCTGGGAGGAGCGGAGTGGATTCATTTTGAGTCTAATTCCAGTGCTACCGTAGATTCATTTGCATATTGAAGCTTTAAGTAGAGAGTGATGAATGAGTCCTGACTAGTTTGTGTGAATCGGGGCTGATTCAGAGTCATTCAGAAACACCTTTTTAAAGAGAAAGTATTAACGCTATTTCACAGATTCTCAGTCGTTCATTGATAATTGCAACTTTGGTCTTTAGTAACTCATCCTTTACCACAAAAGCAAAGATGGTGACAAGGATTGACTTTGTCTCACTTTGATCATAAGTCAAGCGCGGTGGGACAATCTTGGCCGCAGAGAGTTAGCGATAACGGGTGAGTAATAGAAAATGTCCTACACTGAAAAATAATTTCCTGTCACCATGTTTGTTTTTGGAAGGAAACCTGAGAAGCTGACTCAAATTTTATTTGCCTAGGATGGAAGTCTATTAGGATTCAGGAAATACCTTCGGAGTTTGGACGAGTGTTGTCTAATATATCTATGGAGTTCATTAAAATTTGTGCAGTATTTTGGTTTATGACCAAACAAACAGCATTTCCTTTTGCCTCAGGCCTAGTTTGTAAATGATCAAAAACAAACAATGCTTGGATTGAGGTTAAAGATGATGTTTGCATGTGTAGGTATGTGTGTGTGTTTCTATAGATACTACTTAGTGAGGACAAAATTTTGTTTTTTACCAACAGAGTTAAGACATTTTTGGGAAGTGAGGACATTTTGGACATTTCCTCACAACTTTAAAGGGATTTTTGAGGGTCAAGACTTGGTTTTAGGGTCAGGGTTAGACTTAGGGTCAGGGATTGTATTATGTCAATGAGTGTCCTCACAACTATAGAGGTACAAACGTGTGTGTGTGTTTGTGTGTGTGTGTGTGTGTGCTGGGGGGGTTAATAGCTCGTTGTGCTTCTCCCATCTGGACCAAATTGTTTCTCTGACTGTGGAATGAAAAGAATGTGTGTGTGGGTGATCAGCATGATCCTACCTGTTATGAAAAGATCTATGTGTGTGTGTGTGTGTGTATTTCTCTGGCCTTTATACACCGTGTCACTGCTTCTCTTTGTGAACTTTGCCTCCAGCCACACTGTGTGGCCTTTATATGATCATCTGAGTGTGTAAGTGTGTGTATGTGTTATACGTGCAGTCACTTGACGGTGACAGTGATGTATGCTGGCAGGTACCCAAGCAGGATTGGAGGATAAAAAGGTTGAGAAAAAAATGGTGGGAGATGAGTGATGGGAAGGAATGATGGGAGTGAAACTATTGCTTTGTGTGTGTGCGTGTTTGTTTGCGTGCGCGTGATCTAAGGTGATGAAGTCAAGCAAAGTGGTGAGAAGGTGTCAGTCCCAAGAGCTTTTGATTTATGTCCGTTAGGTGATGAATGATCTTTCCGCCTGTGGAAGAGCACTGACATGCTGACACGTTAACATATATCGTGTTTGGGTCGATGACATAAAGCAGAGAACAAAGTGACAAAGTTGTCAAGTTTACAGCATAACAGTGAATTGTCGGTAGACATGAAGTTATCAGACTGACACTTAATATCCAGTAATGTCAAATTGTAAGTGCAGTACAGTTCCCATCAAAATACCACCAAGAGCAGCAGGGACGTGGGGACGTGTTGCGTCAGGACGTGGTTTCAATTACCTCCATAAACCTCACAAACACTTTCGTCTGTAGTCGCATTCTGTAATTCATGCACAAACACTCGACTGACACTGAAGTACCCACAGATGCTCAGCTATCCAGCTGTTACAAGACAGTTCATCCTGTCCCCCTTTTTTTTTATCTCGTGACTTTCCACAAAAAGTTGCACTCCTCTCGCATGTGAGAGCAATGAAAGCAGAAAGCAAAATATTGTGAAGGGCAACGTGAACTACGGGGTAAAAACTTTGGACTCTGGGGGTATCAAGTGACCTGGGACGATGAACAGTGCAGAATTAGGTGAAGGTTCATTATGAGCAGGGGTTGTGTTAGAACAGAACACACAAATAGAAACACGTGATAATGTGCGTGATGTGTTGTGTGGCCTGTGTATGAGTGTGTAAGGCTGTTTCCCGCTATGGATGTTTAATGTACCTCTCTGAATTCCTCATCTCCAACTCACTTCCTATTTTGCACCAGCACCTCTCACACACATGCACACACACACACACACACACACACACACACACGCCCAGCAGCCGTAGCAGCAGCAGCTGAGTGTAAACCACAGGTATGCGTTTAATGTTTTGTGTGTGTTTTCATGTAGTGGTCTGTGGTTGAAGCAGTGACGTTTGTGTACATGAGCTAGATTAGAGTTCTCACACACAAACACACACACACTTTGTGAAAACACCTCGAACTCTCAAGCAGAGATTGATGGATTAGATAGATCTGCTTTGTTTTTTGTTCCTGTTGAGTTAGAGCTGGTGTGACGACATTTTTAATGACGTTGCGGCTTGGATTACGGTGCCTGCGCGCGCACACACACGCACACGAGCTCACACATACACGCAGATGACAGTGACTAGACGGCTTGAGTTCTGTGTGTTGAGAATGTGTGGATGCATGCTCAGTTTTATAGATGGGTTGTATAACTTTAATAAGAACAACCTTTGACTTGCTCTGACAGGTGTGAGAGTGAATCCAAAGACACTTGTCCAACCACTTATCGTCTGGGAAACGGCTGTGGAGAAATGTTTGCAATGTGTCGCAGAATTAATGTGGACAACTACAGATTAATCACTTTTTCTGTGTGGTTATGAGAAACTCAGAGTTTTCAGTCTCATACCGTCCACCTATTCATGGTCTGTAACAACATATCATGTTTAGGGTCAGAGGGGGGGCAGGAGTCGGTGCATTAGAAAATAGGCAGTTCTGCACTCATTTTCCGGGCAAACACAGACAATTTATATACTCCAGTAAACCTGAAATGCATGTTTTTGGACTGTGGGAGGAAACATAAGCACAGTGACAACATGCAAACTCATAGCTGGCTGAGATTTGAACCAGCCAGCCAGTGAGGCAGCCGCTCTAACCACTCCACCACCCAGTCTAATAGGGCGTCAGTTAGTGATAAAAGGACTGATGCGAGTCCAGAGAAATTAGTCACTATTACCCATTTACAAATCACAAATGCCCCGTTAGCCTGTCTGATGTGTAAGAGTCGCCCAAATTCAGGAGGAGCCAGAGGATTCAATGCTTAAAGTCACACTGACAAAGACAGCCACATTTGACCAGGTTGTATTGCACCTTTAAAGGGTTTTTTGTGGACTTAGATGTTGGGCAGGGTTAGGCTTGGAAAAGAATATTTAATTTGATTTTATTTTAACTCCTACTCAGGCTACTTTTAGTACAAGTTTTCTATGCTATTCTGTGCAGTTTGTATGTTGGTTTCCTCTGGGTTCCCTCCAGTTTCCTCCCACAGTCCGAAGACATGCACCGTGGGTTAACTAGTGAATCTAAAACTGCCTCAGATGTGAGTGTGAATGGTCGTGACATATAACCAGAGAAAGTGGTTACAGATGATGGATGGATAGCTGGTGAACCACTCGGCAGCTTGTTCATCATCTGGGAACGTGCAAACATTTCTCTGTACGCAAAACAGACACGAGTGCTTTGTGTATTTTCCGTCTTAATCATCTTCTTATTGTATCACTGTTATCTTATTAAGCTTACTGTTGGTTAAAGCCCAGTGACTGCAAGTGTCTTGTCCCAGAGCATTGTGGATGTCATCACTAAAGGATTTTAAGTGTGACCTAAAACAGCACTGAGGTGCCCATAACAAACAGGCTTTTCATACCGACCATGAAATGATTCTTTCCTTAATTCCTTCTGTAAAGGAAGGAATCAGGAAACAAACAAAAGTCCTCATTCTTGAATAAATGTATGCAAATGTGCCCCCGATGTCACACACATGTTTACTCTTACTCTCACACACCCATGCTGCAAATACTATGTTACTCTCTCTCCAAACACACACACACACTGACACACCACTCTGCTGCCCCATATTCCTATGATTTCTTGCAATCTTGCTGTTTGTGAATGGCCAGGACAACTGGGTGTGGCACTGATGTACCTTTGCTCTGCATTGCAACAAGATCATATTCATAAAAGCTTCACACACACACACACACACAGAGCTGTCAGATTTTCACCTTATACCTCTAGGCTGACAAGTCAGAGCTGCACTGTGTTTCGTAGCTCATTGTGTTTGTGTGTGTGTTTAAATAGAGACCTCATTCCATCACAAGGTGAATCTCAGTGGAGACAGGGTGGTGGGGTATAATAGTGTTCGGCCTCATTAGTGACAAACCTGCTCATCGCTCAGGTCACACAAGTGAGCTCCTTCTGTCTCTCTTTTTTAACACACACACACACAAACACTGTGTGTGTGTGCGTGGCCATGGATCATGATCCCTAATTGGAGACACAGCTCCTGTTCTCCTGCTCTCGCTGCCTCTAAAGCAGCTGTATTTCTGTTTACTGCTGTGATCCAGATCCAGATTAGTGCAGTTGTTTAAAGGGACCAGTTTGTCCAAAAACACAAAAGCAACTTTGTTTCTCTGAAAGCTTAATACATTTCTGCTTGAAAAGCCATTTTATGTAAAGACAGACGTTGGGTGTAGTTAATGGATGGATGGACCAGGGTTGCGAGTGGATGTTAACAAGCTGCCATTACTGCAGTAATCTAGTGTATATTTTTAAATGCGGCACTGCGGTTCAGCTTTTAGAAACTGCTAACTGAGCTTCTCCACATGACACAGTGTTATTCACTGTTGTATTTGATGAGCCTTTCTTTAACTATATTACATGCATAAAACCTAGTTTACGTATACATATTACATATTTGTTTAAATTTACAATTACGTCGGTCAGTGAAATCACTGACAGTCCTTTTTTGTACTTCTGTTGAAGGTTGATAGGAACAGTTTGATGGAATTGGCAAATAACCAATTTTAGTATTTACTGCATTTCAGTAAAAGTGTCCCAACTTCTCTGGAAATGGGGTTTGCGCAATTAATGGGATTGTGTGTTTGTGCAGACGCATTCCACACTTGCGCACTAGAGAAACCAGTACGAAGTGGTGACAGTACGAAGGGAAAACTTGGGAGGATGATGAGATTTACTGACCCACAGGCAGCCTCATGAACATGCAGATGCAGCCAGTGAGGCTACATGTCGACTACATCGACTTGACTCGTCATGCATTTAAATGAATAATGTCTGGTCAAAACGGAACACGGTGCATTTTTTGTTTTATTTGGTTATTGGAAGAAACCATAATGTTTAACACCAGGCAAACACATGAAGAAACTCTTTATAATAGTACATTTGTTGGGTCCTTGACCTTTGACCTCCATGTGGGTCCATTGCAACTGAGGACATTTCTCTTAGCCTGGTCTGTGTGGAGAGTGACACTGAATGAGTCTGGTTCCCCACAGGGAGGGCATGTGAACTGTGTCCACTTTCCCACAATGCCCTGTGTGTATAGAGTGGAGGTGGTGGTGGGGGACGGTGAGAGAGACGGAAAGCCCGGTCTCTCGGACAGAAGCGCTTTTTGCCTCTGGCATCGCCATGGAGATGAGGGCTCTTTTTATAGAGTTCCTCGGCCGCTTTCATTCTCCCGCTGTTTGCCATTCACATCATATGGTGCAGCCTAATGCTGCACATTTTAGAGCACGAAGGAGAAGGGACCTTTTCACTCTTTCTCATTCGACCGGTTTTTATGTGGTGCTGCAGCTCGACACTAGCTCAGCCTGGGTGCGCAGTCACATTGTGTGAAACAAGCTGGTATTCCACTTCCTCCTGGTATTTCGTGTCATCCTTCCGGCTTTGCCGGGATCCTGTCCAGCTGCCTGAGAAAATGGAGCAGTTGGCATCACACAAAAACACATACACAGACTCGGTTGCCTTTGGGAGCAAATGGTGTGTGCATCTTGGAGTCAGAGAAAGGCTGAGAGAGAAACAGATAGAGAGAGGGAGAAAGTGGAGCCTGGACGGAAACGCACAGTCACACCTACTTTACGCAAACACATGCAGTTGAGCAGATCCATAGACTGCTCACACGTGGGTGTGTGCTTCCTCCTCTTTGCTCATATTTTTTAGGCTTGTCTCAGGAAGACACACCCACTTTGTTTTGTGGGACAGAACACACACACACACACACACAGTGGAGTGTGCAACTCTGTCACTGTCAGGAACAGTTGAAGGGAAGATGGGATGAAGGAAAACCGTAGAGAGAGGAACTACAGAACGGGAGAAACCCTTAAGAAATGGAATGTTTTTTTGCTCGCAAATGTCGAGAGGGAGAACTGGGTGGAGGCGAGAGGAGAGACAAGGAAAGAGACGAAAACACACACTCACCTTCTCAGGGCACGGCACAGGACACAGTGAGTGAAATGCACAACAGTGTTAACTTGTTTTTCATGTGTGTCTGAGGCGCGTAATGTCTGGCTTTTGGCTTGTTTATGGGAGTGTAAATGTGTGCGTGGGTGAGTGTTCTTCACTGCCTCATGCAGTACTTGCCAGGGTCCGTTTACCTGTCTGCGTGCTTTCCCACGTGGACTCCCATCAGTGGACAGGATCCTCTGGGCTCTGATCCACACCTCTTGCCAGGAACAATTACCCTGACATAGCTCAATAATACTGCGCTGTCAGACACACCCCATGTGGACTACACAGAGAGAGAGAGGCAGGTTATCAGACAGGTGGACTGTGTGTGTGTGAAGATTAAGAGACGAAAGTCTGGGAGCACTGACAAGGTGCCAAATGCTGGCAGGGAGTGAAACATCCCCCAGTGATTTTGTTCCACTAGGAGTTGATGGTGGAGGTAGGAGGCAGGTTTGCACAACAGCAAACACAATTTTACAATTTTGCGAGGATGGAAACTGGTTTATAGTAACCACATTTAGACAGTGGACATCAGTTAATCAGTTCAAGTCCCATTCTTCGATCCTGCTCATTGTCCAGTTTCATAGCGGAACTTGTTTTATATCTAATGTGATTCTACAGCCATTCCAGTGTTTTGCTGCCAGCTTAAGATTTTGACTTACTATTACTTTACTTTATACTAGTTCTGCTAAACTAGTAAGACAAAGATGGCAACAGTGTTGAATGATTAGGGTCAGGCAAAGCCAAAAAACTATGTTCTTCCAAATGACTAAATGAATGTAAGAGGCACCTGGCTGCAGAAAAAAAGATGGTCGACTTTTAACCTTGCCCAACAGTTCTCAACTTTCTCTGAAATGTCCTCTTTTTAGAATTTTTCCCTAACCCCAAGCCATCTTATCTATCTTCATCTCAAGGTGCATCTTCTACTTCAAGTTACAAAGAATGTTTCTTATGTTCATGATTTATGACAATGTATTTAATAGTTGCTTTAGTCTGAAGTAATGGATTGAAAAACTGTAAGCAAAAAACTAAACCTAACTTCAACTTTAATCCAAATCTAAGGGCAAACAACTGATGCTTACTTTTTAATGCTGACAAACCTGTCAATCAAGCCTCAGTTTAATCTTATTAAAGCCATAATTACAAATCGTTGCCAGTAATACGCTCACAGTAAGTTAGTTACATGGACGCTGACTTCTTATCTTAGTTATCGGGAGCATGATACAAATTTTAGCTGAAGCCTCAGCAGATACAATTTTCACAACATTCAATTCATTCCCAAATGACCTCATGTGTTACCAGTGTCAGTTTGAAGCTTGGGGCTAAACATTTACAACCTCTTTATCCCTGGTGTCTCCTTCTAATTACCCAACCCTAATTCCTCTCCTGTACCTGCTCAGCCTGTCCAAGCTGAGTGATCTTAGCCAGTAGCATATTTTTACGTCTCCAGTCCATTTGACACCTGCCCTTTAATGGGCGTAAAAAGGCGGCCCTCAATCAGGAGCCAGAGCAGTGACGTTGCCTGCCTTACATCATATCCTGCCAGGCTGGGAGCTGGCAGGGGCTCTGCTGAGCACTTAGTTTGAGCTGGAAGTCGTGGCAAAGAGCCTGTGTCACAGCGGGGTGTGTTTTTGTGCCGTGGCAGGCATTAGTGTGCTGCGAGGAAGCCTCTGGCTCGTCAGGCCTCAGTGGAAGCCTGAGCGCTACTGAGAAGAAGGAGCAGTGATGTCATCATGTTGCTCAATGTGTGTGTGTGTGGTCGTATGAGTTAAAATGCAACCTGTTTGATTCCCATTTTTTAAAAAAGTACAGCAATGCTTGTTTCCAGGAGGGATGGCTGGGATCGCGCAGGGTTATACTATAGTCATACAGTCAGAGCTTGACGTTAACAAATGGGTGAGGAACACAGTCACTCCCAGTAGCCACTTTGATAGGTTATAATATCTTCACCATCCATCCATCATCTGTAACATCTTATCCTGCGTAGTATTGCTGGTGGGCTAGAGCCAATCCCAGCTCCCTGTAATTGGGCAAGAGTCAGGGTCCACACTAGACAGGTCTCCAGTGTAACACAGGGCCAACACAGAGAGATTCAAAGAGACAACCATTCACACCCGCATCGATTAACCAAACATGCATGTGTTCGGACCGTATGAGGAAACCCACATTACCACAGAGAGAACATGCAAACTCCATAGAAGGGCTGTAGATGGCTGGGGATGCTGATCTGTGTTCTCTATGTAACCACTCCCACTACCAGCTGCCCACATTTTACACATATATATTAATTGTAGTCTCAAAAGCCATCTGGAATAATTCCAAGGTGACAACTCCCCTGAGCACTACCTTTACTCAGTGGTCCAATGTGAAGCCTGTTTCCTTGCGCTGTATTGCTTTGTGTAGTGCACTAATTGGATGATGTACGGGGGTGAGCAGGTGAAGGCATTTTCTATTCCAATATTTTAAAAACATCTCAAACTTAAAAAGCAAAACAGTGTCCAGCGATGGCAGTATAAATTGTATTGGTACACACTGGCAAAATCAGTGGCAAAAAATAATGTGAGCAAACAAATGTTAACATCCAACAAGCTGAAGATGAGACAAAATCATGATTTTGGATTTCCTTAATCTTCTTCTCCATCCGGTCTCTCAATATTGCCTGGATTCTATTGAATCAAAGATCAGGGAAACTTCCCCGTCAAACTGTGTGGGTGCGACAGAAAGTGAACGCCCTCTTCTTCACTTTAAAATGAATGACCAATTTTTGGCATGACTGTGGACCTGGTAAACATTAGTTGTCAAGGCCTGGCAGTAGGCAGAGCTAACAGGTTAGGTTTAAAGGAAGGCTGGGCTCAGGTTAAGGTAGGAGGAAATGCACAACACACATGTCTAAAGGGAAAACGGACCTCACGAGCTTCAGGATTTGTGCTCTTTCCCTGACTGACGAATTCAGCGTGAGACTTAGGATTGATGGTGAGCGAGGAAGGTGGCACCATCTAATGGGCACAATGTCTCTGTTTTCTCTACCCAGGAAGAACATAGAGGAAACCCAAGCAGAATTCCCGTCCTTGGGATGGCAGCACAAAACTGATACCTGAACCTCAAGACAGTAAGTTGTGTTAATATTTTAAGATAGATCAAGTTTTTATATGATTGTTACAGAAACTATCAAACTTGTGCTCTGACTTTGCTTATTAAGAACCATTTGCCGTTCAGGCTCAAGTCAAATTAAGCAAATATCAGTTCACATTTTTCAACTCTGTCTTGATTCATTGTATCCGAAAGCTATTGGTCAGTGTAATCGTTCTACAGCAATGGTGCTGTCTTTGTTTTGCATGAAGCTGACACATCAAGTGAGTGTCCTTTAGTCAGCAGACAGTTATTTCCTTGTGTGAAATACAAGGAAATATTTGAAGCTGTTTCTTTGCTGAGTCACGGTGGAGGGATACATCAGGGTAGTGGCTCTGCTGCTTGGACCCAGCAGTGGCAGTTGTCATGTACACGGAAGCAAGACTGTCTGCTCTCTCTCAGCTCCGAATTAAACTCAGAGGAATTACTTCAACTGTGTAATGTGTAAGTACTACATTAATATCGTAAGCTATTCTTTAAGAGTTTTACAGCATCAAGATAACTTTTGGTCAAGTAGATTAACGAGCTGGGTTTGTGGTAATTTGTAGATTTGGCAAAATATCTCACAAGTTCATGTGTCTCGTCAATGGTTCAAATGAATGAACAGCTGCTACATCAGTGGGAGAAAAACGGGCTGCCTGTTCACAGCATCCCTCAGTCTGTCATCACGTCCGTGTTGCCATTGTTGTCTCCAAACCGCAGCAGAGTTGTGGGGTCATGATGTGACGTGCTTTATAAAACTCACAGTTCCTGTTTCTGTGTGAGAAGAGAAGAGCTTTTGTTTTACTTACACACCCTCACAACTTAAATCGCACAAAATGCTGTGACGTTTGATATTTGCTGAAATATAATAGGCCGTGACGAAAAAGGGAAATCAACTGACAGCCCAGTGCACGAGGAGCATTAGTGTGTCAAACCTCAGTGGGCGTGTGTGTGCGGCTCACTGTAAGTTGTATCAAACTGCCCATGAATGTACAGTAGGTTTGTGGCTTGTATCATGTTAAATGTATTTTTTTGGCTCCTTTATCTAGTCATGCTTCATTCATTGCACAGTTCATGCTCTGAGCTGAAGTTCAGTGGGCAGCTGTGGGGAATGGTTGGAATGAGGGATGCAAACCCTTTTGGGTGTGAGCTCGCTCAATCATTGGGCGAGTTGTTGGGTTGTCCTTGGTTTAGGAAAGAAACCAACAAGCTGCACTTAACAACATGGCAGAATGTTCAATCGTTTTTTCAGGTGTGTCGGGGAGGGAGGGTGAAATTAATAATAAAGCGCCTCGGTTCATCCTCCAGTTGGCTTCGAGCACCTGTTGATGCACCTGTCTTCCACATTCCAGTATGCATTGTGCATCTGGCTACTGAAGCTGTTCGGCTCACACTTGCAGGGTACAACTTGTACCGGTAAGATCAAGGTCAGATTACATTTTCACCACAAACTGCTCCAGAATTCGAAACCAGATTGAGACCGACATCTATGTGGTTTCAGAACATCATTTTAGTCTGTATCTAAGAGCCGCCGCTGTTTGAGCATCTCTTGCTGTGGTGCTGCTTTTCCAAGACGAATAGTAAGAGCGAGGCAAAATTAAACTGTGCAGACTGAAAACATCCATAATAATCATGACTCTCCTCACACTGTCTCAAGGTTTGTCTTCAGCTAACTAGTGTGTCTCAGGACGCCCTCGGCCGTTGACAGGATTACTGCTCAAATTTGCTTTGTGTTTGCTCACTGTTTGTTTTATTCTTCCACTTGGTGATCACCGAGCTGAAGGTGGGATGTGTTTACCTTGGCTTTGTATTCCAGGTTTTCTGCTTTATACTTTCATCAGTCTTCTTCAGGTTTAATATTGGGAACACTGTGTAGGGTGTCAAGACCTTAAAGCTAAAGGCTATGGACTTTTTGAGATTCAATATCTCAGGTGGTTCCAAAAATTCCATGGCTGATTGTGGATGTTAATAATTAATGAATATGTACCGGACGCTGTCCACACCTAGGGGTTTTCATTAAGGTGTGGAGGCCTTTGAGACCTGATTGATATGGCTTGAAAACACGACTCTCCTGCTCAATCATTGATTTTTGGAAAGCAGGCAGATTTGGCACTGGGATGCACCGTACAGTAACTGAACAAACACTGCTCAACTTTAAAGTAAAGTGGTGACAGGAAGGTGGTTTTGCATTGTTGTTTTTTTAATCAGCTTTTCTCAGTTTCCTCCCCCCATGGTGGTCTGCCTCTGGGTTTGAAGGGGTGAAGAAGTGTGGGAAAAAAATTGATACTCTTGAATATCGAAATATTATTTTTGTGAGACTGTATCGATTCTTAAAAACACTATCAAAATTTAATTAATAGTGCACGTGCAGAATTTAATAGCAGACAGTGGTTCATTTTGGATCATATTTAAGCCTCTGATGACTAGACAGATTTTGATTTTCTGTTACTCTGACTGGATTAAAAGGGAACTTTTTCTTCAGATTTATGCGTATGGTGGTATTTTCTTGCGATTGACATTTACCCCATCAAAGAATGATGATGGGGACAACAGCAGTGGCGGGTAACACAGTCCTATGAATTGAATTTTGTAGATATTGTTTAGTTGTGGTCTCTAATGCCATCTGAAGAAATTGCACCAGTACAAGACACCACACCTCCCATGGGCACGAACCGCACACAGTGTTTGCTTGCCGACCATTTCGCACCTCCTTACATGTGACTGACCAAGCATCACGCTGTTAACAAGATGTCCCAGTTGAGAACATGGTGGAGATGTGGACCAGAGACGATGTGGTGGCACATAAACGAAAAACCTGGAGATAGGCCTACAACAGGAAGTATTTTATCGGCTGCTGACCTCGACATTGCGATTGCAAAGAGTCTTAAATCGAATGCTGTGTTTGATTAGAAAGAGTATCTCAAAATTGCAGCCAGCTGAAATGCTGAGTGGCTAGTAATTCTGGAAGAGCACTATGAAGTTAAAGTCTGGGCTTTAAGATTTTAATATTTCCAGTGATCCAAACACAAAAGATGTTTGCAGTAAACATTTGCTTTCAGGTGATTCAGCAATTAACAGACACAGATGCATTTAGGTCCACGAGGAGAATGTGGATAGTCCCACTTTCAGCTCTGTTCTTGCTCTCCACTGAAAGAAACCTCCGGCTCTTTAGCTGCGAAACGCTCAGTCATGTTGTCTTTTTTGATTTTGGACTCATACATGAGTCTCCCAGCTGTCATTTGGTTTAAGGTCATGTCATGTTTGGGTTGGACAGTTGCGTAAATTATGTGCAAGTTTATTCTTAAATACAAACGCCTTTACACATCCGATTGTCTGTAAAAACGAAACTGAATGCTGAACTGCTGCCAACTAATTCTGAAACAAGACTTCATTTAGCACAGAGAGTGTTTACCTTTGCCAGCAGACCTTGACGTAAATCTGTCGCTCGCAGTCAGTCGACCCACACTTTCTGACGAACACCCACGTACGTGCATGCAGCGGATGTCAGGTGGTCCATGAAATGAAGTTTTCGTTGAGGATGTTTTTTTTTTTATTTTGTAGAGCCATAGAGGTTGTGTGTTGACAGACAGGAGATTCCAGGAATGCAGCGGCTCTTACTGTTCAGCCTCATTTTGGGAAGCTGTCCTGGCTTGGAGCCAAGAGGGAAGCAGAAGGGAAGTTACAAGATTTACATCTTGGCTTGTGGTTTGTGTGTGTCTTAGTGCTGACTCACTCTGAGTGTGTGTGTGTGTGTGTGTTCGCTCGAAATGCATCCATCATCCGCCTGTAGCGTGTCTGCCCGGCAGCAAGACCAGAGTGTTTGAGTTACGTGACGAGGTCGTCTCGGCATCGCGTTGCCAGTAAAGGCTGTTATTTGTCATTTTATTGCGTATGAGTGTTTTCTGACTCACCGCTTTGTGGGCCTTAGGAGGGTCGGACACAAAAACAACTGCAGAGAAATCCAGAGGGAGTGTGTGTGTGTGTGAGACTGGGCATGTCTTTATAGGCTTCTGTGGACAAATTTTGTTTCAGTATCGTTGTTGTGAGGACATGTTGGCCGGTCTTCACATCTTCAAAGGGCTTTTTGAGGGTCAAGACTGGGTTTTATGGTCAGGGCTAGAATTTTGGTTTGGTTTTTGGTTCGGGTTATGGATTGTATTATGTCAATGAGTGTCCTCATAATTATAGAAAGACAAGCGTGTGTGCCTGTTTGAGTGGATAAGTAGTTCAGAGGAATGAGTAGGTGCTGTTTTTGGCAAAGAAATGACTAAATATCTTGCTTTACTGTAAGTGGGTGATGTGTCAAGATTATGTCGTGACCTATTTCTTTCTAACACACTTGCTTTCTGCCTACACACACACACACACACATACACACACATACTCTCTTTATCTCCTTTTATTAAATCCTGAAAGCAACATTCACTGATATCGGGCCTTATTTTGACTCGAGTGACTCAGATTGTTGTCATGACGCCATACCCCATCCAACCCCACCCCTTGTCCAGGGTGACCCCACATCAAACCGCTTTATCTGGTCACCCTCCACAAGGCCTGTTTCACAGTTAACGAGAGATCAACACGCTGCTATTTTTACCCCTGCTTTGAATCGGGCCGTTCAGATTGTTTATCTCTGTCCAGGGAGGGAAGTCAACCTCTCTGGACTGAAGTTGTGATCCGTTCCCGGAACTGAGCCCAAACAAAGCCAGATGTTTGAAATTCTCCAGAAGGAGATGGTTTTTGTTTTGTTCTCTCTCTTTTTTCCAGGATGGAAAAGGAGGGTGAGGAGAAATACGTCAGCTTTGTTTTGTGTTCTGGAAACACAGGATCTCTTGAGGTTTGTCTCATGATGTGGGTTTTATTATTCACTGGAAAATTTATGGCCTGTTGTCACTGTGGCATTTGCTCAATGGACAAGATTATATTCATTTGTGCCAATCATGTAGGTTGTCCGTCTATTATCTGTTCATCTTGCAGGTGCCTGGAGACTGGCACTGTGTTACTTCTACTAGCAAAGCCTGGGAATGTTACTCATTTAGTGAACATGCAGCTTCCTGATGGTCGGCGCTTTCGCCAACCCTCTCGTGATCTCAGCACTTCATACTTTACTATGTGATTTGGTCGCATAATGTTATCGAGCAGTAGGTTCCTTCTCCAAAGGTGTGATCCATCTCCCAACTAGCATTAAAGCAAATCCAGTTGCCTTTGACTTAGGACCTCAAGTTTCAGGAATGGAGCTGTCTTCAAGCTGGTTGCATCTCCGCACAATTCAATCTAAATCAGAAATTGTTCCGTGCATGTTTGGACACCTCATTAATTTTCAGTGTGGTAACAATACATCTGTCTCCCTTCTGGATCGGATTTTGTTGAGTAAAGGCTCATGTCAGAAGAATCACAGTAACATTATTTCTTCTTTCGAGACTTTGAAGAAGTGACAAGTAAAAAAGATTTCGCTGTCAACACATAAGTCAGTCGCAAAGGAATCGCATTGTAAATATTGATATTGATTGTTAATAATTATCAGCAGGGTTAGGAGTGACCTTCATGCGTTGTAAACCTAAACTCCCCTGGTAACATTGGACCTCTAGGTAAAGATGGCTGAAGCTGAGAAAAAAACGTTTTTTAGACTTGAATGAAAAGTTGATTTCTACAAATCTTGAAATGTAGGGAACACCGGCACACCAATTTGACAGGCAGATTGCTGCAGCAAACCTAGACTTACCACCAGACACACCATGTCTGAATGTTCGGGCTAAAGCATATTATTAAGTCTTTGTATGAAAAACAGCCTCCACTCCAGAGACACAGACCAGCACAGTTAATCTGAAGCCTTCATTTGGCTTTGTCAGAGTTTCTATTACATCCATATTTCATCATTTTCAAAGTGGGGCTTTGTTACTTTATGCTCTTCTTCCTGAGCTGACACTCGTAAAAAAAAATAAACCATCAGGCAATATTGCTTAAGAAACATACTGCTGCACACTCTTAACTATCATCACACCAAAGCCATGTCATCTGGGATGCCTCTGTGGCAGCAGTTAATCGTAACATTTACCAGCGTAGAAACCGTACAATGAAATATGAGCTTGGAAAATCTACTTATGAGATAAATTAAACTAAACTGTAAAATACACCGTAAATATGTTTGTGTTAGTGCAGGGTGTCAGCTTGATGTGTTATCAGCTTTGAATGGCGTTGTTGCGTTTCTAACTCTATGTATGATCACGCTCCATAGCATTGAAACTCTCCGCTGCTGCTGTTGGTAACACTTTGTCAGCCACATCACCCTGGTAAGAGCCACTTGGTGGGAATCTGACCGATGACCGAGGAGCAATAATCTGTTTCTGTCTGATGGTTAGCCATAAAGCCAGAGGTTGGGTAATAGTAATAAATGAAAGTTGAAGTGATGACCCTGTGTTTTGTTGGGTTTTTGGGTTCAGTGCAAACAGAAGCATTGCCAGCTATTGTCGCTGATTGGCCAGGCACCTGCATCATCTCTGGGGAGTGGTATCATTGAGTGAAAGAGCATGTTGTTTCAAAGAACAGAACAGAACAATTTGAGTTTATGCTCTTTACACACACATACGCACACACTGATATGAGCGAGCACAGTCTCCCCCGCTGTGGCTGGTTTCCCAGTGATGAATGGCTGGGTCGGTGCCAACTTTCACTTAGTCCCAGGAAATGAAAGAGAATTCATCCTTGACTGTAATGCAGGGTATCAGTATGGTTGAACTTATGGTTGATGGTATCACTACTTTAATCAATACCACAGTTGAAGCTGAGTGAGACGCCACCTAGAAAACCTCACATCTTCTTCTAATAGGCACCTAAACTTCCCTGTGTCTTTATCAAGTCTCCACTTTTCCGGGAATAGATATGAACAATACGATGGCTCACGGGGGGAGGTTTCTTGACAGGAAGGGAGGATCAGCGTGATCAGTGTCCAGTGGCTCCGACCTTAAAATATAAAGGACTGTCTTGTGTCTTAATGAACCACAGCACAAAGCTCTTTTAAGAAATGATGTGATATTAATTGCAAGCAGATATTATAGCTGCAATTAGTACCAAAAGTACTAGTTAGTTTGTAATTTTATTGCGGGGCTATGCTAAAGGAGTTTTGCATGATTTACAATTCTCCAAACTTCCTAATTATCTTATAATGGCCCTTTTTGTGGTTCCCCATCTTCAGGTGTCTATGGAACCGTTCATTTTAGTCTTTTAAAGCCCCCCTTACCCCAGAAGCCAGTGCTGAGAGCAGGTGGGTGTGACTCTCTGGCCTGTGGGATTGTGGACCCAAAATGAGGTGGTCCTTTTATGAACTGATGACGTTCATATGTAGGATTGTCCAGAGAAAATCTTTGGAAGCCGCTGGACAGACTCGGAAAGGAAAGTCTTGCGACCGATTTTTGTTTTCTTCTACATACGTTTAGCTCATGTTTGGCCTTGTTTAACATGGACGCCATCATCACTACAGCTAAGTAACAACTAAAATCTAAAAAAGCCAGTTTGAGCAGTTAACGAGTTAATTTCATATCTTCACCCAGATACTACAGCTGTGGATTCCCTGAGTCTCAGATGTCTAGTGTTGATATGTAATGTGACCTCTGAAGCTACCAAAGCAATTAAACTATTAATTATCGGACAGACCAAACAGGCTTTTAATCACTGCCCCGGCTGAGGGAGAGCAGATCACTTGCTCTAATTTTTTCGCCCAAGGTGTACGACGATGTGGCAGGTGCTTCTGACGCCGCTGCCGCAGGGTGACTAATACTGTAGCTGATTATAAATAGTGTGTACATCCTGTGCATCTATTTGATTAATGCGGCTTCCTCCCCCGCCTACGCTCACCTTTAACTTCAGTGCACATGGAATCCGTTCTGGGATCTGGCTTTTAGAATTGGCTCATTATAACAGAAACGCAGTTATCAGTGCGAGGGCGCATTTTACAGTGAGTCAGCGAAACTGGGAAAAATGAAACATAAAGTCGCATTGTCGCCGTCGTTTAACGTCATTTGTACGTCTCTGCTTCCAGGCACAGACAGACAGACAAGACGGAATGACAGAGAAGATGACATCATTGTGGAAGCCGAGGCCTGCCATCCATGCCAGCCGAGTGTGTGTGTGTGTGTGTGTGTGTCACCTCCACAAGGAAGCCTTTCTCCCCTGAGAAAGAAGAAGGAGGACTGTTTGTGAGTGTGTGACCCTCACTCGCCCTCTGCATTCATCCAGCCGGGAGCTGGTTTGCGTAAGTGGTTCCATTTTCTGTTCGTTTCTGTTAGTCAGGTCACAGCCTTCTAAAACCTTTGAACATAATATCAGGTTTTCTTTTGGAAAAGCGCTGTGCACTGATTCAACTCAGTGTGACCTTCTGCTATGACGTTATGACAAAGGTGAAGCTGTTGAGCGCGTAGACATCCACCTGTGGCTCTATGTGTCAGCTGTGTATCCTGGGTATTACGCGTGGTACCGATCCATTCCAACATCTAACACCCAAAGGAACGAAGATCTGCTAAATGTCATCTTACCTCCACTAGCACATAACCTGTGACCCTCACTGGGCCATTGTTGCTCAGGAAAAACTGCATTTTTCTAACTTACTACAGCATCTGTAGCATTGAGCACTTCGGAACTCCAAGCATCCTGTTGAATGCCTTTGGTTTCGGATTTGTTTTTTGACATGTTTCCCATCTCTGCCCACAACTTCTAAATCTCTACTGTATTGAATTCTCTGTAATTCCATCTTACTTAAAACCATTTTCAGTTTCCTTTAGATATCACCTATAGCTACAGTAGCATCGCTCTTTTCCCACTTTGTAAATGGGGCGGCACGGTGGTGAGTGGTTAGCACTGTCGCCTCACAGCAAGAAAACCCCTAGTTTGAATCCCAAGGGTCAGCGGCTCCCCTGTGTGGAATTTGTGAGTGTGAATGGTTGTCTGTCTGTGTGTGTCTCTCTGTGTGGGCCCTGAGATAGACTGGAGACCCGCCCAGAGTTGACCCCACACCCTGCCCCACAACAGCCGTGATAGGCTCCACCTCTGAGGCTCAATCCACAATATAGTCCTGGAACAGAAAAACTGCTTTGGAAAGTGGGAGGAACATGTTTAGTGACCATTACCATTATATTAATTTCATCTTCACTTTACATCAAGTGTCTGCTCTGTTCAGTTTTTTCCACTAATGACAAACACCATTTGGGTTGTCTTTGTGACATCACTGCTGCTGATCCTGACCTTTGACCTCCCCAAACTAAGGGCAGGAGAGACACACAGACAGTGAGATCACCATAGTGAGGGTTGCACAGGGAAGCAGAGGATGTAGGAGAAGTCATGTCACCCTCTTGTGCCAGCACGTAGAATAGCAGCTTTGTGTTCAACAAAATGCTGTGTCATTAATTAAAGTGGTGACTATGGATTCGGTTTTAACGTGAATCTAGTTCCTAAAAAATATGTTGGTGTCGTAGTTATTTATAGTGTAGTTTATTTTACTCACCTGTTTTATACAACTGCATATTTAAAAATCGATTTCTTATCTTGATTATGTCTAGTTGGTCGTTTTGTTGCAGCTGCAGGCGTTTATTGGAGCTAAACTACAAACATATTGTTTCTGCTTTATCAATGAAACTACAGTATGTGATTTTAGTTTAAATATTCTAAATACAAATATGCCTGAAAGTTGACCTTATTGTGAATAGGTGATGTTGTAGCCAGCTGCCGTTGCAGAGCAAAGAGAGAAGACTGGGTGGAGCTCAGTAGATTCATTTCAAGTTTCATCCTGTCTTCATGCTCAAGTTTCGTTTTGTAGCTTTAAGTTAAGTAAAATAATACAATAAATGTTTTGTTGCACAGTGCACTCCTGTTCACGCCAGGTGTGGAATGAGGAAGACGGGAGGTTGTCCCTACTTTGCTGCTTATGATAACCATTATGATATATGAGTGTAGCCTTAACTTTACCTGAAGGTGAATCAGCTGTTGCACTGCTATAATCCATAGAACGCGGCATAACACACTACTGAGGCTGAGCACTCGCACTTTTCAAGTCAAATATGCATCTCCCATTCATATTCAAAGACAGAACTTGTGGTTTGCCCATTGTCGTCAGTACCGTCACGTAGATTTATTTTGCAGTTGTTTGTTGACTTTGAAAGGTTTAAACCGGTTCGGACCGTATTTGTTAAAACAGCAACTCTGAGTAATAACACTTTCGCATGCGTCATCAGTCTGTTGCTTCCTGTTATCTTTGCTGATGGCTGGAACGTCACACTGACGTTAGATAAACACAAAACCCAGTGATCGTCATCACCTGATCGGTTCACTGAGTGCCGGGTGCTACTGTAGTTCCCACCAAAGGACCTGGTGCTTTAACACCAGCTGGATGCTGCCTCGGGCATTTAGTATCATTAGCATTTTTGCAAATATAATACTTTCTACTCATTTTGATTTATTTAACTGCTATAGTTACAAGTTACTTTGCAGATTAAGATCAATAATACAAAATATATAACAGGTCATGAAATAGAAGGTTTAGGTAAGACATTCTGTAAGGACGTAGCAGTAAATAAAGTCGTTTAAATGAGCTCCACCAGTTTACTGGCTTTTAACCAGTGGTTCTGGGTCGGTGAGTACATGTAAATGATGGTATTTAACTCCCTCCTAATGACATCATCAGGAGGAGGTAGTTACAGCTACTGTGGATATAGAGAGGTATTTTAATATCAGGAAGGCAGAGGTAAGATTAATACCATTAGTATTTTTTGCACTCTCCAACTGTTATCTCATATAATTAATGTACATTGTGCTGGTGATCGTTTTTGTTTCTTTCAATACCTGAAACACTGTGTACAAACCGGATTAAACTTTGTTTACCTGTAATCTTTAACCGTGAGCATGTGCAGCTCAGCGTTCGAAGTGGCCAGACACAGTGATGTCACGCAGATTCTAAAAATAAAAAAGTAAAACTAGATTGAAAGAGTTTTTTGGGGAAGGTAATCTTTTCGCTCATTTGTGGACGTGTGAGTGGTTGAGGCATGTGTAACGTGCACATACATATCAGTGTTTGTCCCGTGTCCATCCGGAGTTGTATTCGGTGTCGAACAGCTACTGACGGATCAAAGGAGAGCAGTGTACAGCACACTCACGAATACTGATGTGTGCGCACACTGCTTCTTCCCTGCAGCATTAAAGGCCGCCAGTGTGTGACTGTGAACACACTAAGCGTGTGTCCTTCTTACTCTGTGTGCAAGACACCACTATGAATGCGCAGTGACACAGGCTTCACTGTCAGGTGCTATCGCCCTTGTCTGTTGTAGCGTCTGCTCTGATTCAATACCTCTCCGCTACTAGCGGCCAATTTTTATACGTGCCAACTGCTGCCATGACAACCGCATTCGTTATAAAGATGGACTCTAAATTAGAAGCGCTGTCCTGTTTGTTTGGCAGAATGATTCATCCACCGACATGGCTGTGCTGCAAGATCTCAGTCAGTCAGTCAGTGTGTGACCAAACTGGTGTAACTATTGTTTGTGCGGCCCCTTGTTTTACTCATTCATTACTACGATTATTGTGCTTCGAATATGAAACTGTTAATGTCATTTTACCCTCACAAGGGGACACGGGTCAAAAACGAGGGCCTGTCTGAGGTCCAGGGACTCTTTATCTTAGCCGCAGGTTTGCTGTATGTCCTGTAGTTTGTGAAAAGAAGAACTGTGGTGTTCTCAGGTTAGCTGGGGTCAGTCTGACCTTGTGCTCACATCGCACTCACCACCTCAGGTGGTGAGATTTGTGAAATGTGGGCTCAAAATAGGCAGCAGGAAGCTTTACACAATTTCCCTGGGGATTGGCAATTGTGGGGAAGCTTGCCAGAGATCATGACATGTGTTCTGGTCTTAGAGCTTTTTCCTGACTTGGCCTTTCTGGAATCTCTGCTACTGGGAACCAGGGTGGCCACAATGACAGTAAGCCTACTAAAAAAATGACTCTGCCTCCACAGGTTCAACCACAGGGTTTAGGCGTAAGATATTTTCATTAATAATTAATCTAATAATAATTTTCACCTGTATTCACTTGATCCCTGCCCAATGCGTAAATGATAACTTTCATCACGTCAAATTAATGGGATTTTCAACCACCCCCATACAGACATGAAAACCAACAATGAACTGCTTCTACTCTGTGTCAGTCCGCAGCCTGGAATGTCTTTTTTTTTGTTGTATAATTATTTAACATTTGACCTTTGTTTCTGGAACAACTTGTGCTTTGTACACGCAGCATTTGTCTGTCTGTCCTCGAAGACGAGATCCCTACACTGCTGCCCTTCCTTTTTTCTCTCATTAAGAGGTTTAACCTTGTCCCATTCATAGGCTGACATGCATAGAGACGTTTTGTTGCAGATTAGATTATCAGATTAATATTTGGATTTAATCTGTTGATCAATTTGCTTTTATTCTGATGTAAAGCAACATCATACATGAAATAGGCAAGAAATAGCGTAAAATATTATATATTCAATCTTGAGGAAGTAAACTTTGTTTAGTTTGTCAAAAAGCAAATATATGAAATGTGAAATTCTGTCCATGATTTTGTCCATGAACATTTTATAATTTTTTTACCACACTGTTTTGGATGCAGAGTTATAAATAAGCAGATGTTTTTGCAGCAATGTTTTACCCAGACTCATTGGGCCTGATTGAATGATTCAGCTCTATTTCATCTTAATATTTGTAAAAAAAAATATATATATATACCATAAAGATCCATGCCTAGCCTTTGATGATGTTGTTACTTGTTAATTGGATGGTATAATCACAAAATGAAAACGGGTGACTGCCACCCCTCACCCTGGGTTCATCTCACCGCTGCAGCTGTGGTCTGACACTGAACAACACGTCTTCCCCCAGAAGCTGGTTTCATGTGGTGGTTTAGATGTGTGTTCCCGTTGTCTAGCACCATTTGAAATCAGTGTTCTTGGGGACAGGAGGACAGCTTCGGCAGTGAGCGAGCCTCAGGGGAACAGGCACAGGACAGCGCTCCATTCCCCGTTCCCCCTCCTCTCCTTTCTCCACTAAAAGATAACTGATTTCTTCTGGTGCTTAGAGCCCACTGCAGCCTTCTAGCACCATTTGAAATCGGTTATAAAACTGTGGATCACTTACTACACTGTAAGTCTTCAGGAAAGCACCGAAAAGTCTGAAGAGTTTGAAGGAGACTAAAATGGAATGAATGAATCTACTGCAGTTCCTGCTGACCACCACTAGAGGGTGCAACAAAGTCACAGGACACTCAATGATCCTGCAAAGGTGAGAATGAAAGAAACAGCTTTCTAAAAAAATAAATTCTACAATTTTCACAGAATAATGTTTGAATTTGCATTTATTTATCATTAAGCGTCAGGGTAGATATACAGGGACCGTTTCCCTTAAAGAAGAATTAATAGTGAACCTCCCACCTAAGCCACCCTGATCCCAAATGTGGGTTCCAGATCCCTGACACAAACATTTCAAATTGAAAATTTTTGTCTCTGATATTGTGGCTGACACATAGACATACAGACTACTTTATGATCTGGCTTCACCATATTCCTCTGCCAGTTTGCGCAAAAGGGAAGTAGTTGGTGTATTTAAAAAGATACATCCTACCCCCAGCTGGTTAAGACATGCTCCAGGCTGGAAGACGTTTGAGGGGTGAGCGGGATTTGAAATGGCTAGTGAAGTAGTTCTTCAAGAAATTAATGTCGGGAACCAGTCAAGGAGAAGAAATTCAAGGATTTTTTTGTCTGACAAGCACCATAGATGAAGCTGATTGGCTGGTTTGTCTGCTTGCAGCAATCAGAACTTAACGAAGAAGAATTTGATAATTGTTCTTTATTTCAGTCTAGCAGTAAGGTAGCGGTCACTGAATTTATGACATATTCATCAGCAGGTTTGGTTTAGAGGATCTCCCTGTTTTGTCGACGACTACAAAGTTTGGAGCTATGGAACCAACTTTTCACAAAGAAAAAGATAAATAGGAAGATAAACAAAAAGAAAGGAAGTCTGTGACAAATGGTTGAGCAATGTCGTTGTCTCAGACACTTACAGAGTCCTAAAAGTACTGCAGATACTTCAGTGACATTAGTGCATAAAGACGTATGTAACATGTTAGAAAGACATAATGATCAGTATGAGAATATTTACACCTGGTAAAAAGCTGTGATCATGTAATGAGAATCAATTTTTATTACATCGTATTACAAAAGCATGACTCCACTGCTACACTGGGCCACAAATTTCATATCTAGTCTTTCTGTGCGAGCGGTTCTACAGACCACCACAAACCGGTAAGTGGTTTGTTAGAAGCTGCCGAGTTTCGTAGCTCTTCGCTGCACAAATAGAAAAATAGCCCCAGAGCTTCAGAAGGCCTCCCCGGTGGATGACCAATGGGTAGAATAATGAGATGGAGAAAGATCTCTGAAGATTTACTCGCCATAATCTTACTGTATCTATAGGTTAGTTAGTGTTTGAATTGGGTTGTAGGAATGAGGAACCATTTACTTAGTAGATCCAGAGCCAGGAAGGACCCTGGATCAGCCCTGAGACCTAACCCACAAATCATAAGAGAGTATTCCTGCTCGTTCGGTGTATCCTTTGTTGGTTCAAAAGCAGGTTTGACTTCTACCAGCTCCAACTATGTTAAAACATCCAACTTATCTGTAACCGCTTACACATTTAGGGTCATGGGGGCCCAGAGCCTTTTCCAGTGGTCACAGGTCGGGGTCCATTCTGGACACGTCTCAAGTCTATCCCAGGGCCAACAAAGACAGACATGCACTGACCGACAGACATGCTAAAACACAAAATAATTAAATAAGAACTCGAAATGTATTATTCCATAGCAACATGTGGCAGGTCAACAGATGTGCATCTTGTGATCTTCAACTGTGGTGCAATGGAAAGTTTTACATAATAAACTAGCAAAAATATGTGAAGGATATCTGATCTGTCAGAAAGAATTTCTTGTGATGAATGGAAAAGTGGAGATCAGATCAGCTGTTCCTGCATCATCATAGCACATTCAACCCTCTGTTTAGCTGGTCAAGGTTTCGACCTGCAGCTGCCAACAAAACATAAAACTGCCTTTGTCAAAAACATCAACTGAACAATAAAATGTAAAAAAAAAGAAACCTACACCATTTTCAAAGGAATTAGTTAAAATCTGAAAGACACTGGTTCGCTTTTGGCTGGGCGATCAAAGCTAACAAAATGAATATTCCAGTTTACATTGTAAACCAACTGTTTTGTTCTTTTCCTTTAAAATAAGATATAACAAAATAGTTTGGTTAATGATTTAGGTTTATTATCAACCTAAAAGCTCTGGAACCAGTAGAGGAGAGGCGTCAAATCAAAGCTAAAGCCCCAGTGTGTACCGCCAGAAACTTTGCACACGAGCAGTGAGCAAACTGGGACCCCAGATACAGTTTTACATGCTCAAGTAATTGTTGCGTAACAGACTTATGTAGAGGCACATATAGGATCTGTGACTGGGAGAGGCCAGACCTCAGCCAAATCCTGCCCCGTTACCATGGAACTGCAGCATAATATTATGGAGACAAACGTGAGGGAGGCGTTTTATTGTTATATAGTCCTGCAGTGAGAGGCCACGATGTTCCATTTGAGCTGTGCCTGCAGGTGACCTGAAAGGGAGTGAGACGTGTACTGATAAAGCTTATTAGTGTGTGTGGTCCAGCACAGTCCACAGTCCAGTTGCTAGTGTAGCACTTACTAATAAAGGTACATTGCACTCTGACAGAAGTTGTGAACAATAGGAAAATCCTGTTTAAAGGGTTAAAAGCAGTTTCTCTCTGTTTAAATTTCAGCATGAAATAACACACTGTATGACGTTAGGAATGAATTCATGATTCACTGGCTTCCACTAGATGTCATTGGAGTTCCGGATTTTGGCAAAAACTGCACCTTTAAACACTGTCTGAACTCTAGCAGAGGAGACACAAAAGTAACATTTCTGTCTCCACATTTTGAAGTAAACAAAGTCTCAAAAACCACATTTCAAGCTCCAGTGAAAATCTAAACATTTCCATATATGCCAAGAATGTCCGGGGAGAATCTGTTTGAAGTGAAGCAGAAAAATATTTTCTAGCCATAAAAATGTGAAGTGTTGGGTTTGAAAGTTTCTCAGTCTAAGCTTCGTACTATCGATGCAAATGCTTTTTAGGGGGGAAGTAAAGGTAAGGATGCAGAATACAATGTTGAAACTCGTCTTTATTACAAATCACCTTTTCTAGTCCTGACAGATGTGTGAATGAGCGGATTTATGGCCTCTCAAATTAATGGTGCTGCAGTGCAGACAGAGTGCTGAGAGACGCAGGACACCACTCCTCAGTGTGTCTGGCTCCCGGCTGAGCTGCATTCAAAAACCCTGGTGTCATGTGTGTTCAGTCACAACACAGGAGGTGGAATTCCCCCAAAAGCAGCTTCAGGTTACCGCTGTAGTTTTAGCAGCGTATGTCTTGGATTCCTGCAAAATGTGAATGGGGCACAGTTACACCAGTTAGGAGTGGCTCCGAGTAGCAAGTGGAAAGGAGGCTCCTTGCTGTTGTAGCTGGGTCGGCCTTCTGAATCTGTGCTTCATTAAACTGAGGTCATGTTCAAAGCTGGGGGGGGGGTTCACTGTGAGAAGCGAAGCAGGGGCCAAACTGACGCCCAAATGAATCACAGAAGTGGGAGGAGGAGAAAACGGGCAAATTGTTGACTAGGCTGTGGTGAGAATGACGGGGCCCCGAGGAATGAAGCCAACTGGAAGTGAGTCAGTGGGCTGACTATCCTCCAGTTAAACGTGCAGCAGCGGGACAGAACATCAACAAACCAATATCAGGTGGAGGACGCGAGATCACTGCACTCCTGTCAGATACAGTGCACACAGACTGAGAAACCTCTGCCTCCAGATAAGTGACCTAAAGGAGGGAGACACACCTGAAGACTTGTTGAGCTTTTAAAAGACACAACACACCAGAAAATGGCTGAAACCTAGGGAAGGAAGCAAGACAAATAACTGTGTAGTAGTAGTTTATTCAGTCATTATCACATCCAAAAGAAACACAGATTGTTTGTTAACGAACATATACATGCTAGATGAGACAAGAGGAAAAAGAAACCAAGGCTGAAAGGGTTTAAGCTGAGGCATAATGCTCATATTTGCATATGAATAGAATCAAGCTAACCTCCAAAATGTTCTTCATCAAGAACTGCTATAAAAAAAGACCTTAACAATTTTTTGCTTTAAGATCAACAATGAGTTACACATTCATAAATTCAAGTCAGCGTCATTCCTAAATGGAACCCGAATAGAAGCTTAAAAACGTCTCTTAAATCATATTTTTCCTCCTGCACAGAAAAGAATCTTTGAACTGTGTCGTGTACTGACTTTTTTTTTACACTTAACATTATTTGAACAGTTTGAAAATGAACCAAATCACAAATTTCATGTAGAATGATTTTGTATGATCATAGTAACCTATTTATCAGACAAATATCTTGTTTTTGTAACACAATTGTTGGATTAAAAACTGTTGATCCCCACAATTGTAGAACGAACAAAATGTAAGACTAAGTGCAACTGAGCCACCGTCGTCACAGAGACACACCACGAACAAGCTTTGTGTTATGGTCCAGGGGAACAGGCATCTCCTTAACATCTGGAACGATTAAAGCATAATTATAAACTACAAAATGCACAACAGTCAGACGGCTCTGGGTCTAGCACCTTTACTATTGACAGGTGCCTTTTCTCATCTGTCCTCCCACGTGTATCTAAAACTACGCAATTGTTCCAACAAGTAAAAAGAAAATGGAAAAGTGCATGTACATTAAAATGGCCAAACCAATCTCCGTTTTGCATATACAACATTCAGCAAAACTCCACGTTGAGAAGCATCAAAACTAACTTCCACTCTAAGCTTTAACTTGGAACCCCTGAGCTGGAATCTCCTGTCAGAGCCGCTGTGTGCGTGTTGCTGTTCAAATCCCACTTTTAACGACAACATTCATAGCTATGGTGGCATCTACACGTTCAGGCTGTGCAGGTTTTGAGTTGATCAGTTAGCTGTAACCAGGGATGTTAAATGAGGTTTTTTGTTGTCTCTTTGTTCAGAAAAGAATGAGCGTGGAAAAAAGAAGCCTGGCCTGACAATATCAGTGGTTGGGTAAATTTTCAAAAAATGCAGGTGCAAACAGAAGAGCGATAGAAAATGTTTGGTAGACAGTGGAATGGAAGTCTTCTGGGAGAATGGAAAATCCCTTTCATGAAAATCATGTAGGAACACGTAGGTGCTCTTAAGCCTGAAACTTAACAGAAAGACCAACTTGGAGTTTAGTAAACAAAAAGAAACCAAACGAGTTGGGGATCAGGATTTATTGTGATTTATAAGTGATGAATTACAAATTAACCTCGGTCAAAATGATGGAAACAGGAAAGTGTGGGAGGAGAAAGACAATTCAAACAATTCTGCCTTCGCTCTCTGAAATCTGCAGCCGCTAGCAGCCACAAAGCTTTAGCCTTCCTGTTCCCCACAAAACAATGCCAAGCTGCACACGTCGTCGGCCTCGAGACGCTCCAGGGCCACATTTAAAGCCCTAGGACAGTCCACGGAGAAAACGTGAGGGTCTTCAGTGTTTCCAGTTCTCCTCTGGTTCTGCTTGCACCCCCATAGAGGCCATGGAGTTGGGCAGAACCAGGCTTCGGGATGAGGGCAGCTGGGCCCTGTGCTTGGTAGCGCCAGTTGTAAATGAGCCTTTAGGTCTTTAAATAAGGCAGTAGAGGGACCTGCATTGTTCTGTGTACATCCTCCCAAAACAGCTGCCTAATGATTCACTACCTGCCATGAGCTGCCCACAGGATAATTCATTGTCCCGATAAGCAGCAGCGCGTTTCGCTTCCACATTGTGTGGCCTGCGGCACACGCTCGCTGGTCCGTCTGTGCCACCACCATCTGTGTCCGCAGACTTTACTTTAGAATGGCTTCATAAAAACAGAAGTTACTTTTTATCAGCGTTGTAGTCAAGACCACCTTAACCAAGACTTTAGTTTATATCGAGACCAAGTCAAAACCCCCAAACACACAGCAAACACTGCACAACTGAATAAAATATGCAGAAAACCTTGACAAACGTCAACAACAACATACAAACCCATAAAAACATGATATAGACTAAGGTCTTGGTCTCAGTTAGGTGCTCTTGACTACAACCGCTGCTTTTTAGAGCTCGGGGATAGTTTCACAGATACAAAACCTACATACACAATTTGTCACGCAGACAGAAAAAGCTCTCTGTCATTCTTATGACACTTGCGTGGATTTTGTTAGCATTTTAAATATTAACAGTAGCAGTAGCCTTTGCAAACATCCAACCTCTCCTGTAAGTTGGGATTCTCCTGGATATAAAAGTGACTGCACGACACCCATAAGTCATTTTTGATATCATGCAGATTCAAGAATACTTCGGTTTTTGTCCTACATGGACTTACCTTTGTGTGCAGCATGTTGTATTCTTGAAAATGCAACAGCATGGAGCATGAACCCGCTTACATCAGCTGATTCATTGAGGAGTTCAGGGACAGGACAGAGTGTGGGCAGAAAAGCTGCGCTGATTCAAAGAAAAGGTCATGAAAATTTGACAGAAGTTGGTTGAATTATGTTCATTGGTGCAATTCCAACATCACAAAGTCCTGAAAAGACTGATTAAGTTTTGGTAACTCAACCTGTATTTTTAGCAAAACTCAATAATTCCATCTGCAATTTGAAGAACTAAGAACAGAAATCAAAAGCTCACACGACCGTTATGGATGGCATCCTTTTTATTGTGCTGAATAAAACAGTGAATACCTATGAAGACTTTATTTAGCAAGCAAATCAAAATCTGTAGTGAAATCAAAGACAGCAATACTATGTGGATAGAGAAAGCAACTAAAGTTAGATACAGAGAAACAGAAATGATACAGAAGGTGCGAGGCAGAGGGAGAGCTGGGAAATCTCTCCATTTCCCTCACAGCTAACTATGTAATAATGCATAAGGCAAGAAAATTGCTTTTTGAAGGGTACATTTCCAGTCTTACCTAATGACTGAGAGGCAGACAAAAGCAGTCTTATAAAATGTATCCCCCACAAAAATAGACTGTGTGTATATACAACATTCTCATTTTCATATACATATATGTATATATAAATATATACATATATGTATATGAAGTGATTATATGACAGACACTTGAGTTTAAACAGTATTAAGCTTTGATATCGAGGTAAAAGCAGGCCTTTCTGGAGGTAGTATGTGTATTAGATTGTACTAGAACATGATTTCATGAAGAAAAAATATTAACTTCATTAAGACTCCCAGAGCTGAAAGCTCATCAACAGTGGCTTCTATAATCATTATGCCTGACAGCAAGGTGGCCTCACCTTCAGAAAACATTAGCTGATGTTTTACGCCATGAACTCCAGCAAGTGACACACTTCAAAAGCTCAAAGCTGGGAGTTTGCTCACCTTAGTGGTGTCACTCATACCCCATTTTACAACTTGTATTATCATGTGATTTCTATCTGGCTACACAGAGCAACCATTAAATTAAAATCATCCAATAATAATTTCATGCTGTACGCTAGGGATTCTTTTTGTTCTATGATAATAGCGATGATTTCCAATTCGGCTAAATCCTCTAGGTCCTCCATAACTCTGCAACTGTGTTGAAAGTGAAAAACTCTCTCAGGTCACCTGTTGACCCCACACCCAGTGTAAACAGTGAGACACTGAACCGTGGCCCCAGTTTGTGCATAATGCTGCTAGTGGAAAAAAAAAAAAATCAGTGGAAAACCATCATCAATGCAGACTTTTTCCTTCAAAGTGGCCATGAACACAACACATGGGCCCACTAATAACTGAGCTATCTTAAGATCTGTACAGTCACTCCCCCGTAGAAAAACTCCTGTAGTAAAGCCACTCAAGGCTAGAACATGTGCAGAACTGCAGAGCGGAGCACACCCGCCCACAGAGGTAGTATGTAAACACTGCACAGCCCTTGCGCTTGCTCTTATGGGGTTTTTTTTGGTCTTTATTCGTCACTGTTGGTGCTTTTTGGAAGAAGGTTGAAACAATAACAAAAAGGAAGTGGTTGGATCGGGATTCCCACGTGCAGGTCCGTAGGGCTTTGCACCACCTTCCATAAGATGCATGAAGCCTAAGGGCTGGCACAGTTCTCACTGTCTGCAACAATCGCGGTGTTCCTACTCATGGAAGCCATTAGCTTCGCTGCTCTAAGACACTGTAGCTGGTGCTGACGTGGAACCTGCTCTAGCAGAAGAAGCAGGCAAAGCCAAATGTTACAATTTTGTCCAAATTTTTCCAGTCTGTCACCAGAGTGTGCTGACTTCCACCAGATCTTATTTTGTCACATTTCGGTTTGGGGTTCCCTTAGACTAAATGGGCCATCACCAACAAGGAGGAAGCCTAGATATCAATCACACAGCCACAAATGATCATTTTTGCAGGAAACATAAATCAAGCTCAGCTTTGCTAGAGCAGCAATAGCTTCTCATGGATGAGCTCTCTGCCACTGTCCATCCTGCGCTGACTGTTGAACTGCCACAATGCAGCCTCACGACCATGCATCCTATACAGTCTGGCATCTCGCTCCTCTGTCGCTTGAGAGTTTTCTGTCGAGTTTGAGGTAGTAGTTAAGCCATTCTTTCCTCCCCTCATCCACACAGATACAGATCACATGATAATACTACGATATGAGGCCTGTCTGGCTAATTAACGATTCTTCAAATCATGAAGCCCATGTGTTTCAAAGCACTTTTTGCACGCTACTGATCAGCCTCCTTCAACAGGCCCACCTAAGCCAGCTCACTGAACAGCAGCTTGAAATTCACTCGGTTTGGAACTGCTGGATGATTACAAGCACAGTCTGGATATATTCATTACTGAAGGCAACAGAAACCCTTTGTCATGATGCAATGTGCTGTCTAAGGTGAATAAACGGCAGATTGCAAAAACAGGGGTCAAATGTAAATAATACAAGGCTTAAATACAGCACTCAGTTTGAAGGCACTTTTATGGTACTTTTCCATACAGTGTGTTGCTGATGAAGGCAGGTTGACAGGATCAATGTAGCTCCTCTGAGGCTCTACCTCTGGCCCAGTTAATAATACCATGCTAACTTTTCAAAGGTTGCCATGGTGAGAGGTGAAAAATGGTATAATCTATCACTAAGTGAAAAGCAGTTCCATATACATCTGGTTTAACAATATAATGATATACAGTATACTGATATCTACTAATTAAATACAAGAAACATATTCATGAATGTAATATACAAAATCCAAACATATGTGTTTTAAAACCTGCAAGTCACTTTGAGGATGACAATCTAAATGTACTGAGACTGGAAGTTTGAATGATCCGATACAATACTTTAAATAAGAAGCGCCTGCAGTCCTGATACAGATCATATCATGAGTCAATGTAACACATATTGAGAGTAAGAGTGGAGGTAGGTATTTGTCGATTGATTAGTCCATTTTTACCAGGCTGTTTGAGGTCTGTACATATATAGGTAGTACATAACTCAGGAAAAACTATATATATAAAAAAAAAAGCATATCATGCGTCACACATACACTTGATCCCTATTTAACCATTGTGTAAATCAGTACAAAATACAGTTCAGAATGTATTCAACCCCTTCACATTTTGCATGTTTTTATTTTGTTCCAAATGAACATAAATAGATAAAATTGCCATCAGTTCTTGCAAATTTATTTAAAAATGCTCCACCCTGCAGTTGCGCATTTAATTGCTTTAATTATATTTGTCCACCGCTCAAACTGAGCTGATTGTATAGTTAACAATCATGGACATAAGGTCTGGTACACCTCATCACAGGACATAAACCAAACTTTAAGTCCAAAGACCTTCACAGTTCTCATTTTGTGGTGAGGCACAGATCAGGACAGTGGAAAATCATTTCTAAAGCCCTGAAGTTTGGAACAAGCGGGACTCTTCATTGTGCTGCCCATAGGAACAAAGTGAGTTACCAGACAAGAGGGAAAGTAAGCAAGACCCCCAAGAGTCACTAACAGAGCTTCAGAACGTCAAACATCTCAATCGATTAGGCCTTTATGGTGGTTCGACAGAAGCCACAACCTGCTGGGAGTTTGCCAAGAGACATTTAAATGACTCAGAGCATGAGGACAAAGATTATCTTCTCTGGGCAGAATTCCAAGTATTATCTCTAGTGAAAATCAGCCACTGCCCGTCACCCTAATATCACTTCCTCTACAGTGAGGCCTGGTGGAGGTAGTGTCATACTATGGGGGCAGCAGAGACATGAAGACTTGTCAGGCTGAGGGAAAAAACCTGCTGCCCTAAGAGCTTCTGAGACCTGAGACTTTGGCAACTCTTCGCCGGTCACTACAACGATGACCTGAAGCCAACACAAAAAGACAACACTGGATAGGCTTTCAGGAAAATTCTCTGACTGTCCTTGAGGGCTCCAACAAAGAACAAACTTAAACGCCACAGAATATCTGTTCAAAGATGTGAAGATGGATAGGACACTTCAGCTTGAGAGGATCTGTGAGCCACTCTCCAAATCCAAGAGTGAGACTCTTGGACATGAGCAGTTTGACTTTAGATTTTTCATAGATTTTCAAAAGAGCTGACATTTTTTCTTTTTTCATTAGGAGTCATTAGTTTGTAGTTAGCAAAATGGCAAATTTATCCATTTAACATGACATTAACCACCCAACAAAATGCAAAATGTGAAGGCGTCTAAATGCTTTCTGAAGCATCTGTAAATTCAAGTTAACAGTTTGTCCCAGTTTGCAGATAATGAAAAATATGTTTCATTACAATGTTTAGATACAAATTAACATAAGGTAAATAGGAAAGACAGTACTCAAAATGTTAGCTGCTTTTGTGCTTTAAGTTTAAAAAACAGACAAACTGAATCTAGGCTTTTTCCGTAATTCTTGGAAGAAAAAAATGCCAAGTAAGTCAGGGCCAGTTGTACATGTGTTGACGGAGACGCACCAAGATAAAGATAAGATATGAAAAACATTTAAGGATATATACTTAACCAAGAGTAACATGTTTGCAATTATTCCAAAGTATTCTGTTGAAATTAGATCACGAAGATCAAAAACTAATTTGAATTGGCCAGAAAAAAAACAACACTTCACTGTATCTGTTACATTTTAAGACTGGCCTTAAAATATTAACATACGTAATTTGGAAAGGTCTCCATTTAAAAGGAAAATTCATTTGTTCAGGAAAAAAAAAAAACACTTAAGTTTCTGCTCAGAAGAGTTTAATTAATCATTCCTACCTCATGTCTTCTATCTTATTATAACCAAGAGCATAGATTGTCACACTAAAAAAAATAGGGCAGCTTTAGTGCGGGAAAACAGCAAAATTTTCCTTTAACATTAATGCACATGGCTCTGTCATATTTGACATTTGCTTCTTTATGGATCGGGTTTTCCTGAACAAATCAAATCAAACAGCTGTAGACAAATTGCCCCATGACAAGGCAACAACCGGCATGACCTCGCTTGAATGTACAGTCTAAAGTTAAAACACATTAACAAATATCTGAACGCACACTGCCTTCCTGTGCATTGGTTTGTGTGTACTGAGCAACACAAGCTGGTTGCGCTGAGTCAGAGGTAGTTTGAAATCATGAGAAGATATTCCATTTCAGTGACCAGAAAGCACTGGCGTCAAGTTTCCATAAACATAAGGCTCCCTGGAGTTACAGTGTGAGATGAGTCAATGTCACGCTGCTATTAAATCCAGGTATCAAGTGTGTCATGAGGTAATGTGTGCGTGTGTGTTTTGTTTGTTCCTGCAGCTTTTGTTTGAGTTTGCAAGGCAGACAAGACTATGGGTTTCTTTGCAATGTGACATCAAGGATGAAATCATGATTTTTTTTCCCTTTAAAGCTATGTTGCAAAAAACAAATTGAACAAACTGACTATAGCTATGTACATGTAAATCGGAACAAATTGTGTACAGCAGGCTGATGCAAATGTCAAACTGTTTGGTCATAGAGTACCAACAGGATATGAAGAGAGTGACTTTCTAGACCATTAAAAGTGGTGTGTAAGTCTACCAATAAGAGGGAGAGGGAGAATTATGAGGTCCTGGTCTACCAAGAAAAACTGAAACCATCCTGGGCTACATCAGTATTAAAGCTTTGAATTTATGTATGCGGCACTGATGGACTGTCTTAATCTTGACCCTTTTCAAGGTTTAAAGAAGATTTTTGAAGCTCGTCTTAATACAACTTTGAGGTGCTTTTACACAAGATTGTGCACAAACGCTTTAAAACTGCACAGTTCCTGCTCATTTTTTTAGTGAGCTGTGAAACAATGTGAGCGTTAAAACCATTCACACACTGGGTGGATGTGAATGGCTAAAGGCTCCATTCACTCACCCTACCTCGCTGTGATTGTTGTTATACAGAGCATAGGTCAGTTGCTTTTTGGGAGCGCTAAAAGCTTTTGAATGCTGCTATCAATCAAAGAAGCTGCTCCTCAACCTGGCAAAGAAATAAGTATCGTGCAGGAGTGATGAGATAAGAACGTGAGCTAGATAATTTTTTTGGGACGGTGAACTTACACTCGGTTGTCACTTTTAGATACACCTGTACAATCTAGGGCAATCCAATACAGCCGCCTGCCGTTAATTTTACTTTACAAGCTTATAATTTTTGTTTTTTTAAGGCGAAACTGTCACAAAAAATGATAATTCTAATACGTATTTATTATTGAGGTAATTGAGGTAACATTATTTGGGTGGCCAAAACATTAGAACCAATTAGAACTTAATATAAAGCTCTGCCACTATGACCTCAATAATAAACAAGAGAATTAGCACCTGTCTGACAGTTTCAACTTACAAACAGAGAAATCATAACATTGTAAAAGAGGAACTCATGGCAGAGCTGCAGTATTGTACAGATGTACTTAATAAAGTGGCCAGTGAGTGAGAACTTTGATGGTGACACAGTTCAGTAAACTTCTTCAGTGAGCTCCTATGAAGTGTGAACTTGTAAAAACACTGCTTTCAGGTACATGACACTAGGTCTTAGTCACTACACGTGTCTGGTTCACCTGGAGCAACTGCACCGTTGGAAATAGGGGACAAAGTTCATCTGAGACTCCGAAATGAACATTCCCACATTACACTGTTCCTTAGTATTGTGTTAGTATAGCATTAACTAATTAATTGGACTTATCATTAACGTATGTTGCATCAAGACCAGCTTCAGGAATCGTGGATCATTCCTTTAAACTAATATATTCATGAGTCATTTAATATTGTCCTAATTCTTCCAGGAAATGTACTGACTTGAAATTATCTCTCTGTGGCTTTAGGCCAACATGGTGGAGTAAATGCTGCCCTGAGGAACTGACAGACATTTGTTCCATGTTTCTGTTTAACAACACTATGCTGTTCCAGAGTGCTGAGTGTGTCTGCAGAATTAGTCATCAGTGAAGGGCTGCATGAACGAGTGTGTGTGTGTTTGTGTGTGTGTGTGTGTCAGAGAGAAACAAAGCACTGCAGTGGCAGATGATTTGTGCCTCGGTAGAATGGTGAAGTTTTCAGTGTGATTCACCCCTTTGTGACACTCCTGCTCATTTGAAGACGACAATAATGCTCTGAACATTCTGAACCACAAGTCCCAACATATGGGCTGTAGCCACACGTACTCACTGTGTCTGCATGTTTTTCTGTGAGTCTTACTGGGGAGTGTACGTTTGTCTTTGAGTCTCGACAGAATGTCTACAAGGTGAACTTTTAGCCATTCGTATTTTCAGCCAATGGGGGCTGGCAAGAGTAGAGTGACTAAAAACTTCCTTTTCCCGTTACCCATATTGGTGCATTCTGATACGTGTTATGTAAAATGTATGCAAGAAATTTAATGGGGCAGACACAATCTGAACAGGTCTGCCTGTTCAGTGACAGACCAGTGTGGATGCACCCAAAGATTGAAACCTGAATGAACAACTAGACATGCATAATCTCTAAAACGGACATGAAACCAGGTGAAATAATGTTTGGAAAAAGTCAAAAAGAAGTGGTCAAGGCAGTCTTTTCCCTTTGAAAGACCTGACAGCTGAATGAGGTAGAGGTTTCACGGTGGGGAAGCTTAGTCCTCCTCTGGGGACTCCTCAGCCTCTTCTTCTTCTTCTTCTTCTTCTTCTTCTAGTTCTTCCTGTGAGTAAAATCACAACAGCCTCAGTCACTTAAATCTATCAGCTGTTACAGAATAGCTATTTCACAGCACAGTGGTTTACGGTCTCATCAGAAGATGAGGACGACCACAACCAGAGCTAATGAAGCAAGTAAATGCAACATGGCCACAGACTAAATGGCTAATCTCTGACTGGAAAAGGTCACGTGGAGGATGGGACAGATTCACTCCACTGGCCAACGCAAAAACATCTAAACGCTAATGGCCTGATGGACTGCATTTAATTCAATTCAATTCAATTCAACTTTATTTATATAGCACCAATTTACAACAAAATCATCTCAAGGAAATTTACATAATAAAGTCAAGACTATACAAACGTTTAGAGAAAAGCCAACAAAGCCCCCTTGAGCAGCTATAGGCAACAGTGGAGAGGAAAAACTCCCTTTAAGGGAAGAAACCTCCAGCAGAACCAGGCTCAGGGTGTGCGGCCATCTGCCTTGACTGGTTGGGGTGAGTGGAAAGTTGAGGGAGAAAACAGAGCAACAAAAGCAACAACAAAACATTGGGCAGGTTAGTAGGACCAGTAGCTGCACACTGGAGGACACACAGCGCCAAATTCAGGGACATCTGAGGACAGGGACAGAGAGAGGGAGACAGAGAGGGAGAAAGACGACTACGGGACAAAGGAGATACAGAGTTAATGTCATACAGTGGTGACATTATAGATGTGAGGTGAGAGGACAGAATGAAGAGAAGAGGAAAGTGGCACAGTGCAGAGTCCCCCAACAGTCTGAGTCTATAGCAGCATGACTATAACCAACTATAAGCTTTATCAAAGAGGAAGGTTTTCAGCCTAGTCTTCAAAGTAGAGAGGGTGTCTGCTTCCCAAATCTGGACTGGAGGCTGGTTCCACAGGAGAGGAGCTTGATAGCTAAAGGCTCTGCCTCCCATTCTATTTTTGGAAATTCTAGGAACCATAAGTAGGCCTGCATTTTGGGACCTTAGTGGTCTAGTAGGATAATATGGTACAAGGATATCTTTTGTGTATGATGGAGCTTGACCATTTAGAGGTTTATAGGTAAGAAGAAGGGTTTTAAATTCTATTCCACATTTAATGGGAAGCCAGTGGAGAGAAGCTAATGAAGGTGAAATATGATCTCCCTTACCAGTCCCAGTCAGTAATCTTGCTGCAGCATTTTGGATTAATTAAAGGCTTTTTAGAGAGTTACTGGGGGCAGCCTGAAAGTAGAGAATTACAGTAGTCCAATCTAGAAGTAAGAATTCATGGACCAGTTTTTCAGCATCACTTTGAGACAGGATGCTCCTAATTTTGGCAATGTTCCGTAGGTGGAAGAAGGCTGTTCTAGAGATTTGTTTTATGTGTGAGATAAATGACAAATCCTGGTCAAAAATGACTCAGAGATTCCTTGCAGTACTACTGGGGGCCAGTGTTATGTCATCTAAAGTATCGATATGGTTAGAAAACATGTTTCTTAGACTTTTAGGCCCAAACACAATAACTTCAGTTTTATCTGACTTTAGAAGAAGGAAATTATACCTCATCCAGTCCCTTATGTCTTTTAGACATCTAGTAGTTTGTTTAATTGATTTGTTTCATCAGCTTTCATAGATAGATATAACTGCGTGTAATCAGCGTAGCAATGAGTATTTATTAATAATGTTGCCAAGCGGAGACATATATAGAGTAAAGAGTATCGGTCCTAACACAGAGCCTTGTGGAACTCCATAACTAACTTTTGTGTATGTGGAAGATTCATCATTAATATGAACAAATTCACATTTCCTACAGTTTCTTGTTTGATCCCCTGCTTCTCTGGTCGCGTGTCAAAGTGTCATTGAGCAAGACAGCGAACCTTCACTTAGTTGCTCACAGTAAGTGTTGGCCAGCTGCATAGCAGCTCCCCCATCAGTGTATGAGTAAGGGTGAATGGGTAAATAAGAAGCAGTGTAAAGCGCTTTGAGATCCAACAGGTAAAAAAGCCCTAAATAAGTGCAGACCATTTACATGTATCTGACAGTTTTCAGCACTCATCATTGTAAATTTGCCCAAGAAGTCTACAAAAAGTTCCACTGTAATCATAGAAGCCCAGACAGCAATTATTCTGGTTGTAGAGTAAGTGGTGAGCGTATACATAAAAATGAAATGCATAAAGTAAGTTTGAATACGTATTTGTTCTTTTGCCAGAGCGAATATCACTGATTTTAGTGAACAGTGACCACTATGCTGAGTATCAGGGGGTGTGAATTAAAAAAATGTCACCCTCAGATGTAATGAATTTTATTTTCCACATGGCTACATTTTATTTGGGGAGTCTAAAACAATTTATAACCCGCTTCCTTTCCCAGGCCGCGGCAGTGCACCCATTCAGCAGGTGTGCGGCTGAAGCCCTCCTGCGTTCTGCAGCTCGGACTCCATTCATTAGTGCTCACACACATTAGACTTGAATGGCCTGCTAAATGCTACCATGTGTGACAAGGGCAAATGAGAACAAGGGAAAAAAGTAGTGGTGGTGGGGAGACAAAAAAGCTCATCATCAATCATACTAACCACCCCCCACCTACAAAGACGATGTGCGTGACAAAACACTGCAATTGGCCTGTCTGGAACTGTTTCGAACTGGGTTACAGAGAATAGATTCTCTAAACCATTTAGAATATCTTGTGGAATTCCCCATGGTTCAATTTTAGGTCCAATACTTTTTAATCTGTATACATATTATATTATTCCTGAGTGGGGTCATCGGGAGACATCTCTTGCTAAATTTCTACTGAAGACACCTGAACAGATTATACTCTGAAAAGGATTTTAGTTATCACTATCTGGATGTCACACATATCTGCAAATCAGCCATTTATCATCTTAAAATATTGCTGTGTGAAGTAAAACTAAAATAAAAAACAAAAATAGGGCTAAAGAAGGTTCTATTTCTAGTTGGGATGGGTTTTGTTGACGCTTTGAATGTTGACTTTGGTTACTGCTTTTTCCTTTTTGACCAATTAAAATGTAACTCAGACTTACATGTCTGAGAGAGTAGAACAAAATGGCTGATATTAGGCTTAGGTAGTAGCCAAAGCACCGAATATGTTTTCTATAATTTTAACTGTGAGAACAGTTGTCTAAGTTAGGAGTGTGCGCAATATGTGAAGTCAACGATATTCATTTCCTGTGAAACTCTGGACTTTGCAAGGCCACATACAATAAGAAAGATTAAATAAAATAAAAAGGATGAACACCTACGTGTCAGTGTATTCCAGATTAAAAGCCCAGTTTTATGTATCAACCTTCAACTGTTTAGCACGAGCCATTACACACTAACTTACAATTTTGACGCTTTTCTTCCACTTGTCTTCTTATTTCTCCTTTCGTATTTTCTCTCCCTGTCTGCGTCACTGCTGCGTTTTCACTTATAATGCATGTGATTGGCTGACATTCTCACCTTGACCAATCTCAGTCCTCATGACACAACTGATGCCAACGAGTACTGGCCAATCAGAGACAGCTAGGATGTCCCTGTTGCTGAGCAGCAGTGTAGAAACAATGTCAGAAGAGAGTGTAATCTCCACCGAAACGGAAGAAAAACTCAACGATATGTCAGTTCTGGCTCTGGATCCAGACAGAAAGTCTGGGTCTGCCTATTAGTGATCACTGATTCAGAGTACATGGGTGTGGATCATGTTAAAGGCTAATTTTTGCTTGGAGCGTACAGTATGACCTTGTACTCATACTGTACAAGTCTTGAGTAACAAGTGGTAAAACTGATATTTGTGTCCATTATTGTATTGTAATGTATATAATTATTTTGTGATTCCATTTGTCCATCATTTCGTCATTTCTTGACTTCTTATGGTCATGTCTCTCACCACGTGTCTCATTTTCATTGTCAGTTTTCCCATTTGAGGTCTTTTTCTTCTTTTTGGGGGGATAATTTTGCTTTTTTCCACCCAAGCTCCATCACTTTCAAACAAGGAAAATAACACCCTTACTTCAGACACAGGTTCTGGCCCACAGGCCCCTGACCTCATAGGATCCGGGGCCTCTGCCTGGTAGGCCTAGGTAATCCATGCATTCCATAGTCCATCCCTGATCCACCATGTAATGATTCTATCACCATTGTGTAGTTTATAGTCACTTAGATGAAAATAAGACAATTGTAAATTTTTTTACTACATTTTTTGAAGCTAGTTAGCTTGTAAAACATATTTAGCCAAAGAAAATGTTCATATTACAGAACGTCTGTGCTTTCTATGTTTGTTGCTCAGTACACCAGTGGTTTCTTTCTTTTTGAGGACATTTAAAATATTGTATTGACTACTCACTTTCCTCCAACTGACAGCTCTGGTGTTCATATGGATTTATCATCCTAATTTTAAAAAAAAAGCAGTATTTGAAGTTAAAACCTAAGGCTAAATCCAAGAGTAGTCGCTTAGACTATGACTATGTTGTTCAATAAATCTAGGTGTAACGGCATTAAAAAAAGTTGCAAATATTAACTTTTTGTCCATCTTTTAAAGTCAAACCCATGACTTTAGTGGGCAGCAAAAGCTAATAAATAGAATCAATTGAACTTGCCATTCCAACGGAGGGCAGGAAAGGGGACTGTCGCTGAGCCACAATTTAAATGTAAAACCAGAACACAATATTATTCATCACTAATAGAGGAAAACAAGAACAACCCCAGGTTTCTTTTCAGCACTGTAGCCAGGCTGACTAAAAGCCATAGTTCAGTTGAGACTAGTTTTCCCTCAATGCTACGAAGCAATGACTTCATGACTTTCTTCACAAATAAAATCGTAGCTATTAGGAACAAAATTCACCAGACCCTCCCCACAAATACAACAGAATTACAATCATCAGTAAGTCCTCAGTCCCTTTTAGACTGCTTTGTGCCCATAGATCTTGCGGAGTTAACTTCAGCTATTATGGCATCTAAACCAACAACATATCTGCTAGACCCTATTCCAGTTAGACTGCTCAAAGATGCTCTACCCTTATTAGACACATTTGTATTAGATATCATTAATCTATCTTTACAAACAGGATATGTACCAAAGGCCTATAAGGTAGCTGTAATCAATACTCTACTTAAAAAACCTTGTCTGGATCCAGATGTCTTAGCCAGTTACAGACCAATATCCAGTCTCCCCTTTATTTCTAAAATACTTGAAAAAGTAGTTGTAAAGCAATTATGTGACCACCTGTGCAGAAACAAGTTCTTTGAAGAATTATAGTCAGGATTTAGAGTTCATCATAGCACAGAAACCGCTCTGATTAAAGTCACCAACGATCTTCTTCTGGCTTCAGATAATGGACTTGTCTCTTTACTAGTTATGATAGATCTTAGTGCTGCATTTGACACCATTGATCACAGAATATTATTACAGAGACTAGAACATGTAATTGGAATTAAAGGAACTGCACTAAATTGGTTTAAATCTTATCTATCACATAGATTCCAATTTGTTCATGTTAATGATGAATCTTCCACATTCCCAAAAGTTAGTTATGGAGTTCCACAAGGCTCTGTCTTAGGACCAACACTCTTTACTCTATATATGTCTCCCCTTGACAACATTATTAATAAACACTCTGTAAATTTTCATTGCTACGCTGATGACACGCAGTTATATCTATCTATGAAAGCTGATGAAACAAATCAATTAAACAAACTACAAGCATGTCTAAAAGACATAAGGATGACGTATAATTTCCTTCTTCTAAACTCAGATAAAACTAAAGTTATTGTGTTTGGGCCTAAAAGTCTAAGAAACATGTTTTCTAACCATATTGTTACTTTAGATAACATAACCCTGGCCCCAGTAGTACTGCAAGGAATCTCTGAGTCATTTTTGACCAGGATTTGTCATTTACCTCACACAAAACAAATCTCTAGAACAGCCTTCTTCCACCTATGGAACATTGCCAAAATTAGGAGCCTCCTGTGTCACAGCAATGCTGAAAAACTGGTTCATGCATTTATTACTTCTAGATTGGACTACTGTAATTCTCTACTTTCAGGCTGCCTCCAGTAACTCTCTAAAAAGCCATCAATTAATCCAAAATGCTGCAGCAAGATTGCTGACTGGGATTGGTAAGAGAGATCATATTTCACCTTCATTAGCTTCTCATTAAATGTGGAACAGAATTTAAAACTGTTCTTCATACCTATAAAGCTCTAAACAGTCAAGCTCCATCATACCTAAAAGATCTCCTAGTACCATATCATCCTACTAGACTACTTCGGTCCCAAAATGCAGGCCTACTTGTGATTCCCAGAATTTCCAAAAATAGAATGGGAGGCAGAGCCTTTAGCTATCAAGCTCCTCTTCTGTGGAACCAGCTCACAGTCCAAATTCGGGAAGCAGACACCCTCTCTACTTTGAAGACTAGGCTCAAAACCTTCCTCTTTGATAAAATTGGTTATAGTCATGCTGCTATAGGCTTAGACTGCTGGGGGACTCTGCACTGAGACACTTTCCTCTTCTCTTCACTCTCTCTCATCTCACCCCACATCTATAACGTCACCACTGTATGACATTAACTCTGTATCTTCTTTGTCCCGTAGTCGTCTTTCTCCCTCTCTGTCTCCCTCTCTCTGTCCCTGTCCTCAGGTGTCTCCAGATTTAGCGCTGTGTGTCTTCCAGTGAGCAGCTACTTGTCCTACTAACCTGCCCAATGTTTTGTTGTTCCTTTGTTGCTCTGTTCTTTTCTCTCTCCACTTTCCACTCACCCCAAGCGCTCAAGGCAGATGGCCGTCCACCCTGAGCCTGGTTCTGCTGGAGGTTTCTTCCGTTAAAGGGAGTTTTTACTATCTATTGTTGCTTATGGTTTGCTCAAGGGGGGGTTTGTTGGGTTTTCTTTTATGTTTGTACAGTCTTGACGTTATTATGTAAAGTGCCTTGAGATGACCTTGTTGAATTGAAATATATAAAAACAAACTAAAACATGTTAGTAAGCAACGCTATGTGCATGTGTAAAATTGTAGCTTCCAGTAGGGTCATCCATCCACTCTACCCTGTCCTCAGCACTAGAATAAAAGGGAACTGCGGTTTTGCAAAGGCTGGTGGTGGTGGGTCTGATATAAAGCAGCCGATCAAAGTGGGAGAGCAAAATGACATTTTTATGGCTTACAGCTCCCAGGGCCTCACAGAGCCTCCCAACCACCTCAGCACTGTTCCCACACAGCCACAAATCAAGCAAAGTTATGCATTCGCACCAAGAAGTGGCCCACACCAGCGCAAAGAGGGAGGCTGTTGGATTCCTGGAGTGTGAGGGAATGCTGGGGGTGGGGGTCTTGTGTCATGTTTCACTCACTTATTACTACTCTGCTTTCATTCTCCCTCTGATGTGGGGGCCTTCACCAGCGACACAAAACAACATCTAATTATCTGCTACGTCTGAAGAGTAAGCATAAAAGGACTGTAGTTTACACTAACTGATCACAGTTTTTGCTTGCAAAACTACACCTATATTTACACATATTTTTACCACAGTATTTATCTGAAGCAACATTTTATGTATAAAAACGTCGGCATTAGCATACAGGGGAGCATCCAGTGTACAGATATACAGGTACAATGTGCAAGTGTAGCCTCCCAAAAGTGTCTCCCCACAAGTAGTAAACAGTTTGAGCAATGTGCCGAAAGGCAGAACCGTATTTAGTGTAATAAGTCTTTCGTCTTGCAAGTGTGTGATGCATATGTGTGGATGTGCACATGAATTTGGGATTTCTTACCTGAGCAGGCTTTTTCTGGACAACTTGCTGTGGCTGCAAGAGAGCAGAATGGGGGGGTTAATGTTCCTTCTTTCTACTTGTTGATATTAAAAAAGGAGAGTGTCTGCTGTTCATTATAAAGGCTACAGACCTTCTCCGTGCTCCCTGTGTGAGAACACCTTTGCATTAACACTGATTGTTTGGTAGAAAACTGCAGCAAGTCAAGTGTCTAAAGTGCAAGTATAAACTGTTCAAACTCTGTGCTGAGAGCACAGTTTGTGAGCACAATGATCAATGTATCAACCATGAGCACGGCTTTAAAAAGCATTCGTCTCAGACTGTCATTGAAAAGGTGTCGTGCATTCGGACCAATATCCTGGACAAAGTCTAAATGACCAGTGGGATTGGTTTATTTTATCACATTAATGTGTGCAGGAAGCGAACAGGAAGAGCCACGTTAGAATACCTGTATAGCAGAACCGGCAACTGTGCGCACAATGTGTGGCAAGTGATTATTTTGACCATAAAATCATTGTATCAGTAATTTCCAACTCCAAGCTGTATAAACTTGAATGCTTATTAGATTTAATGCATATCAGGTGACGTGTATTTGTGTAACAAGGTAAGGTTTGGCCTAAGGAGATCAACACCCTATATCAAGGTGTGCATAATTATTTGGCAGATTATTCTTCTCAGGAAAAGTGGGCCAAAAAAAAAGTTTAACTGACTCTGAAAAGTCAAACATTGTAAAAAGTCTTTCACAGGAATGCAGCACTCTTGAAATATCTAAGATGTTGGGGCATGATCACAGAACCCTCAAATAGTCAAAATGGTCGCAAGAAACGTGTCGAGAAGAAAAGACGCAAATTAACCGCCAAAGATTCGAGAAGAATCAAACATGAAGCTACCAGGAACCCATTCTCCTCCAGCGCTGCCAAATTCCATAACTGCAACCTGCTTGGAGTGTCAAGATGTTGAAGATAATGAATTTAGCGATTGATTCCAACTAACGTGAGCTACAGCTAAGCATAACTCAAACTAAAGTTGTGGATGAAACATCTTTTTGTTTGCTGTAGTGGCCAAACTGTAGAACACATTACAATCTGTCATCAGCCCATCGGATGCCAAAAATGATTATTACATTTCTGAACCTGACCCAGAACCCAAGATAACAACAGACATCTACACTGAACACTGCACAAACTGTAAAAAAACAGTGGAATTAACGCATCTTCTTTGGAAATGTGTGCTGTGCGTGTGTGTGTCTGTTGACGAGAAAAGTGATTGTACAGACCATCAGAGGACAGGCATGAACTGCCTCAGGACTTTTCCAGGTGGGTTGTTCTGTCTTGCCTTGCAAGCAGTATGTTTCCAAACCCCAGATACAATTTAATACACAATCTTAACTCCTGTGACACAGCTGTGCCACCTAATAGTGCCTACGAACTACAACTACATCTGTCTCTAGGGTGATTTAACCTATGAGCTCTATATAAGACCAGCATTTGAATACAATGAACAGTAATAATCCATTTTAATTGAAATTTAAAATGTATATACCTGGAAACCTGCAAGAGCTTCACCAAATCTGACACTGAACGTTGAGACATTTGTTCTGTTAAAATTATGAGGTATTGCCTGACACCTTTTTTTTTTTTAACTCTATTAAGACTGTAACTGAAAATTAGTCCACGATAAGCTGTATATTGTTATATAATATGAAATCAGATGTACATAATGATTTATAGGACTGTGTATGTGAGGCTATAATTTCTGAAATAACATATCTAACCTACTGAGTTGTAGGGTGAAAATGCCGAAAACTCATATTGGAACTGTCCTTTTAACTTAGGCCGTCATGCACTACTGTGTGCCCTGGAAGATGCATAATCTAAATGCTTAACAGGAATTTCCTAAAAAAGGCATAATTAAAATTAGGTAGTTGCATTTTTCAGGTAATAAATGAAACTTTAGGTTTGCAAACAACATAAAGGGCATACTTGGTCATGGCTAATGGAAGGGTCCCACTCGCTTCAGTCCCACTCCCTGATGGAAGAGTACCTGCTTGTACTGTATAGACAGTGTAGCATGCAGGTGTCCCTGCTGTCTTTGCAGCCTGAGTGTTAATTACCCCATAAAATAAGTGCTGCTGCTGTTTGCCCTGGTTAACCGTTACCAAACCTGCTAACCTTTGGACCTCCTTTGAAGCCACATGCATAATTTGACCCACTAAGTTCAACCTTCCATCCACAAACACGTGTAGATGAAAAGTCGGTCACTAGACAGGCTTCAAAGAAAATGTTGTGTTGAGTTAGGGGTAGTTAAAACCTGGAATGCTTATCATTTAAACTGTTAAAACCCAATAGAGGACTTGTGGAGTTAAACATTTGGATTCATTTTTACAGTTAAATAACATGTAAATGCATGAATGTGACAATTTTTAATGTACTGATTATTATTGTTATTTCAGAGAGGCTTTATGTAGCCAGTCATCTGCCTTTCTTCAGTCCCATGCACCGTTTTCAATAACTTGACTGGCAGTTTTAAGCTGTACCACATTAAAAGCTTCACACACTAACCTGGTATAAAATTACTCACCCCAACAAAGATCCAAATGTTGTGCCACCCTGTGTTGCCTTTCGTCAGGCCCAAGTGGTACTTGAACACACCACAAAGTCTACAACAAATGACTAACTACCATATACAGTACATTTTGTGTCTGCATCAAAGGAGTGGAAAGTGGAAGATCTGGGACTGCAAATGCGCAAAACCTAAAGTGTTTGCTGACCATTTTTACATCACTCTGGCCTACAACACATGGGTTACAAATACTTCTAATAGAATAAAAGTATATGACTCATAAGAAGCTATAAGTGGTACTTATGGTGTCAGTCCTTTGTTCACTTCTCGTGCACTGATTCTCTAAAGGTAGACAGCCAGTCAGAGCAGAACAGCATGAACCAGTGGTTGACTGTGACAGCCCTTACACCCAAGGACATGTTACTGTAGGTTTCCTTTTTCTTCTGTGAACTTCTGTGTTTACTGCAAAAACTAATTTTGGCCAATCCAGACAAAATAAACAATAACCTCTTTTACCAAGTTTAGCAGTTGTAATAATTATGACAACCACAGGAGACAGTTGGTGACGCAGCTATAGAGCAAGAAAGTTTGTTTTAGGATGGTGTGGATAGATGATTCAGAACACTCAGGACATCCTCACCAATCATTTGATTCCAGTTTGAGATGACGGTTCTTCAGCCTGAACCGTGTGTTTGTCACAGCAAGCATGTCATTTAGTTTGGAAGCCTTTTGTCAAGGGGACGTGGTGGGCCAACATTGGGAGGTGCCTCTTAAATTTTTTGCTGATGGAGAAATGTATTAAAGTATCAATGAAAGCTTTGAAAATGTGACTAATAACGTTTGTGTTTTATCCCATCACATTTGAGAAGCTTTGTATGCAGTGGTGCAGTTGTCTGATCCCATCAAGGGTAATTACTGTTTAATGAAAGGGGATCATTTTAAAAGTGTTGACTGAGTGTAGCTGTGCAGTAGATCCGGCTAAATGGGCTGTACATCCATTTTCTGGGAGGAGTCGGCTATCTACAGTAAATAACAAATACATTCTTCATACAAAGCACTGAAAAGGGAAGAAGGCTGTTAACTTTACGCCATGAAAGGTCCGTACATGGGGCTCCAGAAAAAAAAAACAAGGCTTATTCAATCCGCTCTGGCAAAAGCTTGAGTAGTCCCAGACACTCAAGTCTTCTCTGGGAGAGTCTGATTACAGCTTGTTGTTGTCTGGGTGTCTCCACATTAAACTTGCTCAAACATGCAGCTCTTCCTCCTAAGTTTATGGTACTGCTTTCAAAAGGTTATGTAGAGGTTTTATGGAAATCTGGGGGATTTCTGTTGAGTCAGTCACTGCTTAACCCCAGATGCAGAGAAAGAAGAAAACAATTCAAAACACCCATATTTACCACACTATGAAGAAGACTTGTTTGACAATAGTTATCCTGCATATACAGTAAGTCACAAAATTTGCAAACTGTAAGCCAGAACTGAGAGAAATAAACCAGGGATTTTACAGTTAGAGGCAAGTTGCAGCCTCATGATCCTCCTGAAATACATTCAGTTGATTGTAAAGGAAGCTGCCCTTCTTCCACCTTGTCCCATGGTCAAGCCCACTACACTTTGCCAGTCTCGGACCCCCACCTCCTGGCCAATGCCCCACGAGAGAGTTATGAATTGCACCTATCAGGGCCTAACTAAACCCTGCGATTAGGGGGGAATTTGCCGAAGGGCCCTTTGTAGAGGAGAAAAATGTGTGTCGTTGCAAGGAATGTGGAAAATTCCTAGCAGACAAGCAGCCTTTTGTTGGGAGGGCGCTTTGAAAGGAAAGAAAGGCGCAGACAAATTGGATCGGCTCCATTTAGGAGCCTCTGCTGTTTGAAGTGAAATCTGTTCCCAGATTATCTCAAAGGAAAAGCGGAAGAAAAGTAGAAAAAAAGCCATTGCTTGGACTGTCCAAATCTTTCTTTGCTTCCTATTTAGTTTACTTAAATTTGCCTTTAGAGTTTTGTTTAGCATATATTATGTGTGTGAGATCTGCAAGTCTTGGAACCATTTGATGCAAATGCATGTGGCTGCTATCGTGCATGCGTGGCTGCTTTAAAACAGGAAGGACTCTATGCAGGCACTGCCTTGTTTTAACAGAGCGTTGCAGATGTTATGAATTAACCTGTCATGCCTAGTATAGCTCACTTCCTGCCTCATAATAGTGGTAGCAGGAATACTCTAATGCCATAAATGTCTATATCTGTTTAACGAATTTGAAAGAACTGCATTGTGAAAAGAAGAGGGGAAAAAAAAGCCCAAGTCTGCACAAACAGGACAGCCATTTAACTTCCTGTGTAATATAAACTGTGAATGGGGGGTATTTTATGGAAGGGCTCCCCTTCTTTAACTGCATTGCAAGTGTTTATTTTTAGATGTTATGAGCAAGTTTGCTCATTTCATTAGAATGCACCAGAAACCCGGTTTTTGACCTATTGATGCAACTTTTCCAAATAATTGTCTCTGACAAATGAGTGTGAAATTGGCAACAGTAGTTAGAATTTCTGCCAGGGGAATTCCTGAGGGAGTCCTGGAGCTGATCAACAAGCCTTTTCAACACACATTTTTACAAATAGTTTCCATTTAAATAAAAGTGCAACTTGAGATTACGATAGCTGTACTTGTACATCCCGTCCATAGTAATTCAAATGATTTGCATTATTGGACACTGGATTTAATTGCTGATCATTTTAGTCGTAATATACGGTGGCCCTGCGAGGTCAATGCAAGCACAAGTAAATTAGGACGACTTCACCAATTTGACAAGACAATGTGCGACATGAATAAACGCTGCAAACAGAGAAAATAATGCTGTTAGAGATAATGCTCTAAATAGAGAAAAAAGAGTACAGGTGCAAAAAAAGAAAGGTTTTCAAGAAGTAACAACATATACATCTAAATATCAATTGTAAATTATACCATAAACCTGTTGTGTCTCCAAACTAGTTAATTAATCAGTCAATTATCTAGGTATTTTGTTAATTAACTAGTTAATTAAGTCGACAGCAAATTTATGTATTTAGTTGCACTTTTTTTGCATTGCGTGAAGTTTTTTGTAACTTTCTTGTGTTGTGCCTGTTGTCATGTGCCTTCTTGAGTTGCAGTGCCACAATCCTATAGTGATGCACTTGCAAAACTTTGTCAGGAAGGTGAGCCAGAGGATTTTTGTCTAGGCTTTATATAGAAATCATCAACTGGCCAGTAAAAAGCGTGCTAAAATTCTAAACGTGTATATGATTGGCTTGACTATGACAACAGAGTAAACCCAAACTCATCAAAATGTTATGTCAAAGGTTTCCTGCGCCGTTGTTGTAAGTGTTGTTTCAGAGGTGACCTGTGGAAATCAACTACGGTTTCAGAGAACCCCTGATGTTTGTAGAGTCCTTGTCGGAACAAAGGCCTCTAGTGGATGGAATTCAGCCTGGAACCAGCTTAGGTTGGAGTAAGGTGGCGGGTAGGGAATGAGGCAAAGCTGCTGCCCACCACCAACTGATTTTAGTGTTTCACTGTGGTCCCTCTTACAAATAGCCTGGGGTAGGAGTGCAATTCAGCAGCAGCCGCCTAAAAATAGCAAAATGCCCTCATCCTAGCAAAACCATCATCTCATGGAGCATCTCCTGCAGTATATACTGTGGATTTGAAACCTATGAATCTTCGAAAATTATTTGTATTTTGAAAATAACATTTTACAAATTTCTCTTTTTGTTTAAGTTCTTGAGACAAAAAGTCAAGTAGCAGCCAAGGTTCTCAAAGAGTGAGGGGGAAACAAAGCACTAAAAAGGTCATAGATATGACAGATTTTTTTAAACTGTAATGAGATTGTTGATTCACTTGGAAGAGTAGGAACTGTAGACAAAGTCTTGCCAGGGTCAATAACCTGACTTGTTCCTTTATTTAGGATCTTAACCAGACCGGATGGTTTTGAAGAAGGTGTAAACAGAAGAGAGATTTTACTGCCAGAGAGTACAAAGGTAAAACGTCTCTGATAATGAAAGTGTGCTGATGGAATAAATAACAGGCTCCAGGTTTTAACACAGGTCGCAGAAAACCGGACTGAGCCACAGATTTATCGGTTACATTTGTTGATTCTTCATGTCTTATCCATCTGAGTCCCAACCTAGTATGTTGTCATTCAATACTTCTTGATTGTTCAACGCTTTTCCCTTTCTGTACAGCTCATTCATACATACATGTTCTAAGAATGAATGAACGAACGAACATCAGAAACATGCGCACTTCTCTAATTAGTCCAACCACTCAAAGACTGTTTCACCAAGACAACGGTGTTTGTGTGTGGTTACTACCAAATTGCCACTTTGTTGCCAGTATGTTTGTCATACACTGACTGTCCACTTTATTAGGTACACCTGTGCAATCCAGTAGAGCAGCTCTGCCACGAATCATAACTAACAAGTTTATCATTTCTTAGTTTTTAAGTTGAAAAGGTCAGAAAGGTGATAATTGTAGTACGCGTTTATCACTGAGATTATAGATTGTGGTGGAGTCCTACTCAGGTGCATTATATTCGGGTTCATTTTAAACAGGGAGGCCAAAATCTACTCCTACTATAATGCAGTACAGTACCATGTCAGACTCTTCTTTAATTCATGCAAATGTGAAATATCTGCTACCACACAGTTGTACTGTTGATTCCCTGGAATGAGGCCAGTTAGGCCAGAACAGACAGCTGAACTATCTAGGTCAGCTCAGGCAGCGCCGGCAAACATAGTGAAAGCGACATACAATCAGCTTCTGTTTTTTAACAGATGTTCAGGTCAGATAAATGTGACCATTGATGAGCCACAGCTGAGCAAAGAATGCTAATAACTTCTAATGATCACTACATAAAAAAAAAAAAAAAAAAAGGCCAGCTGAGGTTAGTGGAACTGTTGCTGCTTTGTGGGTAATTGTATGCGTATGCCGCTGCATCATGACAAGTCAGGGATCCCCAAGTTATTCATCCGGAGGGGGACATTAAATCTTAAAACATTCTGCAGGATTGCAGATGGTGAGCGATTCACAAATACAGTGTTTTGGACAAAATAAACCTAAGTCAGTGCTGACTCTGTAGTTTTTACTAGTGTTACCTGCATCCCATAGTCGTTCCTAACAAGAAGAACTGGCTAACTTGTCAGAGTTAAGAGTTTATGAGAATTCTGAATGAAAACCACGGGCCTCATCAATAATTGTCAGGTATGCATAAAACAGCTTAGAAATGTGTAGACCATTCAGACCCAGGCGTAAATTAAATGTACTATATAAATACAAAACGTACAGTAGAAACAGGTGATGGAAAAGTTTTCAACGCCTATTTGGAAATTGGCAAAAAGAGTAAAATGGAATAATTAATTCACATTCAATGAGTGCAAATGTTTCATCAGAAAATAGTAACTAAACAAGTAAATTAAGAACAGAAGTTATTTTTAATTAATTTATCAGTGAAAACTTTTCCACAATTTTCATTATTTTACTATAAGTTGTTTTTACACTTACTACTTTTGATAATGAAACAAAATTTTCAACTGGCTGATGGTGCATTACTATTGCAGAAGTTTGCATCAACCCCTTGATAACTTCAATTGATTTCTGATGTAACATTATTTGTACTAACAAAATGTGAATAAAATATTATGTTGATTAAACAAAATCTTTGTTTTACATTTTTAGCCATTTCAAAAGAAGGGAATACAACTTTGTGCCCCTAGCTGTAATGAAACTCCGACCCAAAGGTCCAGCTGTCTGCATCTGACCCATGAGTACAATCATTTTGAACATTTTAGAGAAATGAAGCAGGATTGTTCTTACCATGTTTAGATGGTTTACTGCTGTAGGTCCGCGTCTACGTTTATGTTTATTGGCAGAGTATTATATTTAATAAGTAGAAATCAGGCTTAATCTGTACAGCCAATCAGATTGGTCTCTCTCACGGATAGGACTGAAAGTACTTTGTCATGCTGAATCTGCTGAAAAACCGCCAGCAGAGGTCCGACTGGTGCCAGCAGTGCAGGTCACACTGCAAAAACAATGCTAATTAAATACATTGAGTTTGTGTTTGCAGCAGTAAGTAGGCTATGCCATTAGCATTTGTCAATTGTAAGACATTTACATTTAGCAGACGCTTTTATCCAAAGCGACTTACAGAGTAATTTAGTACACGCATACACAGTGTTGATGGCTGCCACGCGGGGTGCTCATCTGGCCCACCGGGAGCAACAAGGGGTTCGGGGTCTTGCCCAAGGACACTTCGGCACGCAGCAAGTAGGGACTGGGGATTGAACCACTGACCCTGTGGTCCATGGACGACTGCCAGTGTAATACTAATGTGCAATTTATATCAAATTATTAGTAAACTATCCAACACCCAGCACCCAGCTGATCTGTCATTTCCACACCCTCACAGTTCAGGGAAAGGGTCAAGAGTGTAGCCCACCTCTTGCCTAATAATGACAGCTTGCATAAACTCCAGCCCCCTGTGACCCCGAACAGCATAAGTTCTTTTTTTTAATCTTTCATATCCTCAGGAGTACAGTGATTTATAAAATAAGGATATTTGAACGGACACGTGTGCACACAGTCCAGAATATTTTCTACCATTTGCATTTTCTGTCACATTCTATCCACAGATATACTTGCAATGAGTCCTACACAATAGTTTGAGGAGCCAGTGCTTTGCTAAGTTGTTCAGGAGTATCACAAGCATCCCAGAAGTCTTCATTCCAAGTGAGTCCCAGTGAATCAGCGCAGAGCACAACATGTTAAGTTTTCTGTTGGTACACCCCCAAACACCCCACCCTCGCAGCTTAGGTCTGATTTCTGCACAACAGCCTTGATTCAGCCCCCTGACTCACTCTGGAGATCAGCCCTGGATCTGGTGCCCAGACATTCTGAAGGCCAAGTTCCATGTTTTTTTCTCTGAGGCTTTCCAGGGCTATAAAAAGCGTTTTAATGCCTGACGCTGATCACAATATCACAATTACCCTACATTACACATGCACACACTCAAAGAGGCGTTGCTGGTAGTTTCTGATGACCGTCCAGGCCTCCTTACCGCTTTCTTAAAGCCGCTGGACAAACAAGACCAGTAGTCAAGCTGCTTGTCACCTGTGCCAGACTTTCCTGCTTTTCTTCTCCTCTGAGCTTCGATTCTATTGCTTGGCACCTGCTTTCAGTCTGACCCGAGCCAAGTCTTGTGTGAGATGGAAGTGTGCCTCTGCCCTTCACACTACTTCTGCCACAGCATTTGGTCATTCACTTAGTCATTACATTTATGCAGAGGGCATTAATCAGTTGAATCCATTTCACACGACTGGCGGTTTGCACTGACCCATTAAATAAATTGGTGTGACTGTATCTTGCATTTGAGTTACAACACTATTTCCAAATATGTTGGGATGCAGAGTAAAAGAGAATGCAACTATTTTTAATCGTAAATAGTACAAAGACGACCATTCAAAAAATTTAAATGATAAATTTGTTTGAAATAATTGCTCATTTTGAATTTGATGTCAGCAACATGCCTCAAATGGACAGAAGCGTGTCTATCATTGTGCTGCATTAGCTCTTCAAGTATTTAGGAAATGAAGAGTCCACCTGCTTTAATTCTGAATAATTTCCCAAATTCTTGCTCATATTGGATTTTAGCCGCCCACCTCCTGTTCCATATTCATAAAATGCTCAATGTTTTCAGTGGGTGAACACATTTTGCACACAGTCGTAAAGGTTAAGGTGGCTCTCCTCGACAGAACTATGCACAGCCTCCAACTTCTTAGAAAGGCAGGTCAATCCTCCCAAGATCGAGTCCGCCAACAGTTAACATGGTCTGTCAACTTCACATTCACTGTAGAAAAATGGAGAAGTGTTCTGAACCTTGACCTATAGAGCAGACATTGTACTCTTGGGGGTTAAAAGTCTGTTATCAGTAAGAACTTACTGTGATACTTCATTTCCAGTAAACTCAATTAAATATTTTATAATAAATGTAACTTTACCTTGCCTGTAAAGGAATTCACACATAAAATCCTATGGAAAGTTGCAATTTGGAGCAGAAAAAAGGAACTGCTGTGCACAAGTGATGAATGCAATCTATTGGAGGGTAGAACACCCCACATGTGCGTGCACACACACGTGCACGCACACACACATGCTTTTAATAGCAGAGGAAGCTGGTTAGTTTGGCAGATGTCTGCCAAACCATCTTAGCACCTGCACACAGAGGACAGGGACAGACAAACAACGGAAAAGCAAAAAGAAATACCGATGAGGGTTTAACCCTGGATCAGCTGGGCCGGACTAACAGGGTTCCTGCCAGCTGTCTGATTTTGCTACAGAGTGACAGAAACAGCATGACTCCTACAAACCCCAGTCACGGAGACCTTGCAGCAGCTGACTAAAAGGTCATGACTCATCTCACTTCCTATGAGGAGCCTGTGATGAATGGAGTTATTTTGATAGAAGTAGGAGCAGTTATACTAAGGGCACTTGTCTCCAGTCTCCATGCAGCCACACACAGTTCTAACCACTTAAATCGGGTCTTCAAAAAAGGGTTACACCAAAACTACCTTTATTTTCTAGACATTTTGAAATATATGCAGATACAGGTGTTACTTATTATTTAAATAAAAGTGTAATACTTCTTAAAAACCATCCAAAGACTTGCAAGATGTTTGATGGAATTTGTTCCATCAAAACACTAATAAGTAGAAAATGGCAGATGCTAGACCAACAAAAGTAAATCCTTTTAAACAGAAAAGTTTGTTGAGTACAGAATATTAATTTGAACTATACTGATGATTGCAGCTCATACATACACTTATGTAGCTGCTTCCTCTTCAACAGCTCCTACACTGTAACTCTTAATCCCCTTTCAGAAACGCACTGAATCCTTAGTTTATCTAAAACTTTTTTTTAAAGAAACTATATGTAAGAACAGAAATGTCCCAGTCCGTTGGCTCACTGGGACATGATGCAGATTTTGCCCTGTCAGCTCCCTAGAAGAAACTCCAGATAATATCTGATTTAGCAGAGTGACTGTGTAAATAGAGCAGGTAATTACTTGGGGAATTCTCATTGAGCTAAAATTGATGACCTCTAGCTCGAGAAGTTGCCAAAGAAGCGAACAAATACAAACACCAGGCAGCAAAGATACAATGGCAAACTGAAGAAACAACGTAATTTGCTGATCTCTGTCACAGACTTTGAAATTGTAAAGAAAGCACAACCACGAGATCTTCAACCTGTTGTAAGCAAAACATTGGGATTTCTGCAGCGTTCTTTATGCATCATGTCCTGACAGTATTTCCTTAAAAGTGAAAACGAATCTCACATCAGGGTTTCTTTCAGAAATCTTATTTAATGCCATTTTTAACATATTTGATGCAAACAGTCAATGCAAAACAAAACAAGCAGAACACTAACTATATAGAGCGTTACATGCTATGAGACACGTAACAGCAAAGGTTTTTTTTTTTACGGAAGGGGACTGCATGCATTACTGCATGTGTCTGTGTTCACTAGCTTTTGATTCCAATTCTGACTCTACACCTGCCATTGTGCTGTTTGTAGGGGTCGCAGGAGATGGTGAAGAAGTGACGTCAAGTAAAAGTAAAAGCAACTAATCGCAGTTAACTGCTGTCTGCCTCTTACAGCTGATTTGTGACTGTCAGACTGCATGAGAGGTTTCGCAGAGTTGACACCCGTTGTACCGAGCTTGACTTCTTATTTTTATAAATTTTTTAATAAATACTGCAAAACTCTTCTCATTTTGACCGTTAACCGGATATAGTCATTCCCTGAAATCCCCGTTTTCCAGGCATTTATGCTGGATTTGCATTTCCCCGTTTGTTCTCTGCTCTTAGGCCTGGTGAAGATTTCCTCCCCCCAGTTTAGTCAGCTACTACAGAAAAAATTTTAAATACTACAGAGAATCAAACTGAATGTTTTTTTGCTTTAGATTCTCAGTCTTTTGACTTTGTCCCTCCCTCTGTCCATCATTTTGCACCTGTAGCAGATTAGGTAATGGTGGTTCTCCTGTGGCATTTTGCGTTCCTTTCTCCAGTCCTGTTTCTCACGTCAGAGATATAAAGATTTATAATGTAATTCAGTTTGATTTGGTTCACGTGCTTCTCTGCATTGGGTTTAGAAATTAAAGACATGCATCACAGACCCATTAGTCTACTGGAAAAAATGTCCAGTGACCAGTCCATGCCTACTCCTGCCCTTCCTTGTGACACCTTAAACCGCTGGCTGCTTTTCCCCGACTATTAATCAGGCCTGTTACACTTGAGCTGATAAACACTGGCGCCTTCAAGCTGTCAGAGGAATTATTTAAGTATTCCTGCAGTCCATGTGCAGAGTAAACATTTTCTTTGAGTGATAACACAAACATTTTGCAGATCTCCCTGAGCATGTGCACGCACGCACATACATTTAGCTCCTGCCAATTCATCAACTCCTCCTTCTTCACAGCTACTCTTGTAATGTGTGTTGTGTACATCATACTTCATGTTCTAGTATCCAACATGCCACGAGCAGACACAAATTCAGACCTCAAGAAAACCACAGACTCACCCATTTTCTGGGTCGCCCCCTTGGTCTTTTCTCCCCAGCTGCCTCTGCTTTCTGCGAAAACAGATTAGAAGCAATTTTTAAAAATAAATCAGTCTTAACCTTATGACTTCTTGTCATGCATGAAGAAAAGCCCTGATATGTTAATAGCAGTCGTGTTATGTGCAAACATAATTTTCGGACAAAGCTCTACAGTATGTTTTATTCTTTATCTGGCCTAATGGATAAAATTCTGATTATACAAAGTGAAACTTCGAAGGTGTGTCAAGTGATGGAGTATAGAGACAATACTGTTTCCAGCTCAACAATTTAAGGTTATTCTCATCAGTTCAATGTGCCACAGTGTTGTTTTAATTACATTTAGTCATCAGCAGAGTTTGTTTTCCAAAGTAAATTACAAGTAAGAAGCCCAGATGAGAAACAACTTAATAATACTGATCATAAGAATGATAAAATAATAAATAATAATAAGAAGAATGATACATTTTATTTAAAAGCGCATTTCAGGTCACTGTACAAAGAACCAACAATTAATAACAAACAAAGTGAAAACAGAAGCACCAGAAGAAATGAATAATAAAGTAAGAACAGATAAAAAAAACAAAATATGAACAGAGAACAAAGTACCTAAGCGTCTACATAGCAGTGAAAGTGAACACCAAATTCACTGAAAATGTTGCCAAGGGGGGAGAAGATGGATAGGAAACAAGAGAGGGCCAAGGACAGAGCCTTGTGGATCACAAACTTGTGTGTGTCTGTGAGTGTGAGTGAGTGTCGTGCCTGTGGACACTTTGTTTGGTTTGTGGAACATGTGGTTCCCTTGTTTCAGTTCAATGTATAGTCACGTGATAGTTTTTATTTGACCAATTTTATGCTGCATGAAAACAGAAATTTACAATTGATCAGGTTGAGTTCTTAAATGAAAGAAAAAACTGCAAGTTTAGGAGCTTTTTATCAGATCACTATATGTCAACTGTGCTCAAGGATTTTCACCCAGTGGTCCATGAAGGCATTGTAAGTGCTCCCTGACCATGAATTCAGTGATGTGGGAGACACAAAAAAAACAATGTAAAAAGTCTTGGTCTTCTGTGCTTTGCTAATGTTGGAATGTATCCATAACATCACATGCATATGATTATCATATACATTAAACATTTAGTCTACTGGACAGCTGTAGTTGCTGGTAGTCAGAATGGAGCTTGTTGAGTCACAATCAGTTGAAAACCCCTCGCTTTAACCTAACCAAGCTTCAGCCCTATTTGTTGTGAACATGCTGATATTGACCTTCATTGCTTAGTTCTCGTAATCCTCATGCTGCCTGGCAAACAGCTTCAAATCAAAAGTTCAGTGATCCCTCACATTAAAAAAAAAAAAAAAAAAAAAAATCAAGTATGTGATTTTGTAGACGGCATGATTGAATTCAGAAGAGCTCTTGAGAAAACAAGAAGTCTTACTGTGGGCACTTAAAATCCTGGCGCAGTGCAGTTTCTAAGAGCTTAATTTTTACGTGTTCCAGTGCATCCCATTAACACATTCAAATTTCATAGTTAAATTAAAAGTCTATTAGTAAAATATAATTTCAAATAAAATTACAATTATAATTTCCTTCACCTTTTATCTTCTTCTAACACTGAACCATGGTTGATTTAATTATGCATTGTTCAAATTCAAAGGGAACACAGGTATATTTAAATGGGTAAATACACGTACCAAGTAACCCAAGTTTCAAAACAGTCCCCATCACACACCATATTTCATCTTCTCTAAAGGAACATTTGTTAAAACAATGAGCTACACTGTAGGACTGAGTAACTTCTTCTTTTTCGATCACGAACACATGTCCTTTGGATTAATTTCACTCACTCCAACATGAACCGTTCTGCTGCCAAAAAATGTGTGGATAAATCTGCAACTTTAAAGAATCCCCAACAAATACACACTTTTCTCCAGTTGGAGCTTTGTAACTATTGGGGGGGGGGGGTATTATTTGGCAGAACAGGTTTCAGATCTACAAAGAACTGAGTGCCCTGTTATTTTAGCCATGGACACTCCTAGGATCTGTGAACTGACCTTCTCCATCTACTGATCCAGAGCCCGAAATAGAGGGGGCTGGTGGTCACTTGCTTGCAATGTAAACTCAGCCATATTAACTTAATGATATGGGTAGTAGAAGTTCACCAGTAGAAATTAATTGAGATTAATATGGGTTAATATTGATGAAACAATCTAGTAGATAATAAGCCTGACTGGCACACTGAACTCACTTCCTTACACCTTTAGATGTTACCTGATCTAGGTTAAAGTGGACATTTTTCTGAGACGTTTGTCTCTATAAAAACTGTTGTCTACAGCGTCAGGTCAATTTACATGGTTTGCATTAACAAAAGATATGCAACAAGTAGGTATCATGTTACCTGTCAATCAAAGCTGTCACTTTTACCAAGACGCAATACTGGTAAGTCTGCTGACATGGAGAGGGTTCGAAGTTTTTGTCCACTGCTCAGACGTGATTTGCAAAGCACGGAGTGTGTATATTTACAGAGCGTTCCCTCACACTGAAATGGAGACCTCCGACTGGAATGTCCCTTGGAATGTTGTCTCTAGATAACAGTGATTTGATGTCTGTTAGAACTGGAAAAAGGAACAGGACCCTACAGACTGGCCAAGCCCTGTAGTCATCCACAGTGTCAATAATTCAACAGACATGTTCAAGCTCTGGAGACCTTATCAAAATTGCAGAGCTGCGATATTGACCAGCAAAGACCGATGTGATTCCAATCAGTAGTAATCTGTAGCTTTAACCCTCAACACCAACATTGTCGGTCAACAGTATCTCAGCACCTTTTTAAGAAGATTATTCACAGAGACAAACATTTAGCTGAAGGTTTGAAGAAGCCCATCATGCTGAGGTGGTCCATGCCAACAGGCAAGGCAGGCAACTGTCAGGAAGTGTTTCTTCCCACGATGCATATGAATGCACTTAAATTTCATTGACCAGTTTACGAAGCATGGTACAAATAAAGATTATCGTTTGCCTCCCACAGTACCTGACTTTTAAGTGAACATTTACTCTTAATGATTTTTTTTGAATTAGCTATGTCTTCAGACAGTAACAACAACTACAGGTCAAGGTTAGCCGGGGCTGACTATGAGCCTTCCAAGCAGAGATATACTGAGCTACATGCAAATGAAGCAGACCTTTATCCTGACACAGCACATCACTGACTGGCCAAACTGTACTGTAATGCCAGTTCAACAGTTTGGGATTCTGCATTTTTAATGTGGAGATTTAATGGTCTGAAAGACAACACCATGTTCAATTAATCATCAGTGTGTTTGTCTGAGCAGGGAGCACACTGCCTGTCTGCAACAACAGAATACCCAGGACTCACTAGAAGAAAAGTTGCCCCTAATTCCTTTTTTCATATTTTAGAAATTTTAAAATTTTTCCTTTAGAATCTAATACGTGTAGATTCTAACTGTGGGTACACATATTCCATTTCTGTGCAAAAAGGTCTTATTTATTCATTATGTCTTTGCAAGACACTAGTGCGACTGAAAACTTGATCCTCCAAAGAAAAGGTCAAAACTTGACTTGTTCAAGGTGAGGGAGGGATTTGTGGTTAGAGTCTATAAATATACCTTCTTACGCTCAGGGAACCTTTTTCATTGCGGTTAAAAGACCTACAGGGTTAAGGGAAAGAACCTGCTCATGGTTAAACAAAATAAATATTGACTAGCAGTAGGAAATGGGAAGCAAACAGTTGTCCACCCATCCATTCGCCCTGACCTCCCACTAACGAACTTCTGCTAATGGCTCTGAGAACTGTATAAAGCCGTGCATTGAGCGGGATGCTGAAAGACCTTTGCTTAACATGCCAACATGGCACATAGGTGGGACTGAACTGCACTGGAGGAATTACGGCTACTTTGGTTAATTTTTATAACAAACTGTTCAATAGGTGAGACGCGCGGCCACCCATGATTAAACAGATGTGTTTTCACATCAAATGTCTATTTTGGTGGCTTTGCACCTCCTCAAAATTAACACAACTACACATCACAATTTGAACTGTAAAAAATTGCCATATTTCCCACTATAACTTTTATAATGACATATATATGTTGCCTTTTAAATAACGTTGAATAAGGGCCTCCAGATCCTATTCCTCTAATTCTAAAAATCAATACTTATACATTATTTAGCCATTCTAAAGGTAGATGAAAAAGTAATGTGACACATCCATGTTTTTATGGTAATATTTAATCCAAACAATAAAGGTCCTGTGGTTCTCCATCTCCAGAAAACACACGTGGATCACTGAGAATTTTCAGTTAGCCTAGAGGGCCTGCTTTAAAATATGAAATCAAATCATTGCTTATCCGAGTTGGTTTGCTTTTGCTCAGACGTATTTAGGAATAAATATCTCTGGAATTCTGCTGTTGCTGTTCAATTAGTCATTTTCAGAGGAGGCTTCCCCTGCACCTCGCCACATGCAGCTTCGAAATATGACTGATCCAAACAAATTAATGGATGGCAGGAGCACTCCAATGTCTGAGAGCCTGATGTTTTGACCTGTGAGGCATCATAAGCCTACTAGAAAAAGACAGCACAAAGTACATTTAGCCTGCTTGGTTTGACCACCACACTCTCTGACAGAAATAGACACGGGCGGCGTTCACAAGGTGCTAGCTGAACGTGAATATATGCCGCAGTTTGCTCACGATACATTAATGAGAGATGTAACGTTATGCAAATCTTGAAGAAAATTCCCAGTGCTGATATGACTATCCAGATTGGATGCGACACCAATGTCCAGCCTTTCCCATGTTATTTGAATGGAAATTCAAATAAAAATTGAAAAACGCGACAAGTGACCACCTGTGCCCTTCTAATTGTCAGTGTTAAGTTTAGAAGACACTCAGGCCTTACAGGCCAGTGTGATCCTATAGTGGATAAGAGCTAAATGCCGCCAATAGCTGTAGAGATATTTCAGTCTAGACCAAAGTGGTGGACCGACACACTGACAGACATTTCCTCATAGAGCCATGCTCCTAACGTGACTAAAAATACCACATTACATATTGCTCTGAATATTCTTCTCAGAAGAAGTCTTCCCACAGAAAAACAAAAAGCATATGGCCATTACAAACTTTATTCAAACAGAAGGTTTCGAAAGTACACTTGGGTGCAAAAGTAATTTACATTTACTTGTTTCCTTTTATATTACCTATGAATTTAATTTAACTCCATTTAATTAAATCAACATATGTCATCAGAAAATACAAATATTTAATTAATTTATCAAATTTTTTAATTTTCATTATTTACTAAAACATTTTTACATGCTCCTGGATCAGTTTTCTTACCTCTGATGATAAAAAACATTTACACTAGCTGATGGTGTATCTGTATCGTGTCAAGTTTGCATCCCCTACATGTCATTTTAATGTATATGGATGCAAACTTACCCTTAAACCTGACATAATACCAATGCACCACAAGATAGAATGCTTGCTTATATCATCGGAAGAAAAAAATAATAATTAAAAAAAGTTATAGTCAATAAAAATAAGTCAAAATTTTGCATTCTTCTTTAAAAATTTTTCGAGATGAAACTGTACCAACTACATATGAATTAAATATTATGTTGATGAAAATAAATTCTTTCAAAGTTTCAAAATAAAAGGATGCAATTTAGCTCAGTGCACCACCATAAAAGAATGGAAGAAGCGACTGTCTGAAAGTAGGAGTTGTTATTTCTATTTACATGATTCATCAAGTGGAGTTTGTTACGACACCGCAGGGTTTTTTTTATTCTGGACTTTTAGTGTGGCGACCCACAACAGGTTGGACCTCGTTTTTGGCTGTTTTAAGCTTGGAAAGCCATGTTGTCCTTCAGTAGTGGAAAGTAACAAAGTACAAGTACTTCGCCCATGTACTTAAGTACATTTTTCACGTATTTGTACTTTTTTTTGGTAGATTTAATTATGCCTCTTTTTACTTTTCCTCCACTACATCAAAGAACAAATATCTCCACTTTTTCCTCCACAACATTTCTAATCAAACTTGTGTTACCATGACGTCACTTTGTTTTTTTTATAAAAATGGAAAATCACTAGCAAGACAGACGTAGTGCCATTGTCTCCTTCCATGGTCTTATTTAAAAAACGTATTTGGCATATTAGCAGTACTCAAACTGAGCTGGTGTGCAGTAATTTTACTCTTTGGTTTCCTGAACTTGAACTTGGCTTTGCCTGCCTCTTCGTCTCACTCTTCATGAATAGCTTAGAAATAAAACTGATCTCTAACCCATCATTTATGTCCGTTAACAATAATTAGTTAATGTCTCCCAAAACATGCAGCAGCACTGATACACAACATATGACAGAGAAAAAAAAAAACAGTACCTTTACTTTTAATACTTTAAGTAAAATAAAAATCAAGTATGCAATTACTTTTACTAAAGTACTTCACTCACCACTGCTGTCATTATTAACAAACTGTTCCTATGAAGGTTTAATCTAATGACCAATATTGCTAATTTTCTTTTCTTGACTACAGACTCAGGTTTCTCTCATTTATCTGTATTAAATACTGAACCTGACATTTTCTACAAGTAATATTTCCAGAAAAACTAGTGTGGGACAAGAAATCGTCCAGTGAAGATGTGCAGCACATTTGGTTCTTCTTAAAAGCTGCTTGGAGCTGTCAGAGATCACAGAGGTGATTGATATACGTAGGGGAAGTGAACTTTTCAGAGAGTATATATATTAAAGGTGTGGGCTGACCCAGGACTCCTTTCATCTGGAAAGGCTGAGATCTTCCATGTTTATCATAACAATGTCAGATGAGAATTGACAGGATTATGGCCAGAACAGAGCGCTTCCCTTTTCAAAGAAGTGCTGGGAAAGTTTACAGTGGAACACTAAGGCCGCTGTTGTCACGAGCCTATCGCGGCCTCATCTAAACTAATGAGGGAAGACACGGCCTCACTAGAAAAGGAACCCAAGCCCAAGGCTGGTTGGGATAACGCCGTAACGTTCCAAAGTATTTCTCTGAATCGGTTTTCTACTCACTTCAATACGTCACCCACTACTACTGTAGCTGTGACCCCAAAACTGAATCTCAGACTGATTAGGGCAATGATTAGCTACACAAATTCAAAAAGACCCTTAACACATGCAGGAAAAAAAAGAGAGACATATTTGAGTAAAATGGTGGCAACACGGACTGTGGACACTGCTGTCCACTCCTGAACATGTGTGATACTTATGGAATGCAAGAGCAGAAATGTGCACTAAAAAGACATTATCAAACAAGTGTGTGTGTGATTCAGGTGCCGAGGCTACTCACCTTCTGCGCTACCTTCGAGGGGCCCTTGTTCTTACTTCCTTTGGGGCGGCCTCTCGGTCGCTTGGGGACAGGCTCTCCACTGGGCTCCTGAAAGGGCGAAGGGGGGGGGGGCATGACATGGGTGTCAAGAACAGGAAACAAAGCTTTGAAGCCCCCATTTGGTCATTGCTTTATGGGTCAAGACCAAAAGAGGAACAAAGGTTGTGTGTGTGTGTGTGTGTGGGCACATACCATAGAAGGAATGAATGAGAGCGACTTATTATCCAGTCTACGTTTAGATTTCACTCTGCACTTACTTCTTCTATGGTCCCAATAAAAAGCTCAATCTACACATGATGCACAGAGCCCAGCTGCAGGCTGCCAGGTTTCTGAAGGAAGGATTCTCGGTTGAAATTTTAAAAAAACAGCCACACTAGGCTGACTGCAGCCTGTGGTCTCAATGGACGTGATTTTGGTGTGAAATTTCGCTTGGAATGTGACTCATGAATGAATCACACACACACACACGTACGCTGAAAAGCCCTCGCTTTTCCTGGTGATTCATGGCTTGTCTCTTTACTCATGTTGTCAATTAAAAGTCATCGGCCAGAGCCAAGACTGGAAACAGACGCATTCCTCATTGTTTGTGCGGAAGTGTCCCACTATTCAGCTCCCGGAGTGGATCCAAACAGCTGGGGAACACTGGATTACAGGCCACTGTGTGTGTGTGTGTGTATGTGTGTGTGTGGTTATGGTGGATCCCACAACCTGCGTCCATGTCAATGAGTCAATAAGAAGCTTCCAAGACCTTCCTAAAGCGTCCGAAGTAAAACCGGCATCACCGTATGCACACGGTGTGGATTCGGTTTCGCGGACCGGGACAGGACGGGGACAGGACGGGGACAGGACGTCTTCCTGCCCGCCGTCACTCAGCAGCAACGAGCCTCAAAACTCGGGACTTACTTTCTGGGGCTTCCTCGGTCTCCCCGGCCTCCTCTTCTGGGGCTCCGCGGGCCCTGCAGGCTCCTGGCTGCTGGAGCTCTCCGCGGCCTCGTCCCCGCGTCCACTCATGGTTCCCCCGGCGGACAGAAACGACTTTAGAAGCGGGACAGAGAGGGAGCAGGCGAGGAGGAAGCGTTCAACAAGCGCCGCTTTCACGTCGGGTGTCCGCTGGAAAGTCCTCGCCAGGCAGGCGGTCTGCAGGATTCGGGGCAGCTGGAAAGTTTGGCTCAGTGAGCGACAGAAGACAGAGCAGCGGGGACATCGGAGTCCGACACGCCGACAGACTCCGACTCTAACTCGGTGTGAAGGCGCCGCGGCACCGGGGCAGGATCATGCAGCAGCAGCAGCAGCAGCAGCGGCGGGGGGGAGGCGTGACAGCTCGGAGCGGATCAGCCCGGAGAAGTGTGGGCATAATAACCGCATCCGCACTGCTGCTCCCAGGGAGGACGGGGTTTCCAAAAAAAGAGAAGAAGAAGAAGAAGACGTAGTAGTAAGAGAAGAGGAAGAAGAAGAAGAAAAAAGAAAGAAATCACCTCTCCCGTGGGTGGATGAGACAAAGCGGGGGAGGGGACGGAGGGGGGGCGGCTGGACGGGAGCCAGAGAAACCAGAGAGGAGACGGAACAGTGGCAGCGGGCCAGGCCGGGCCGGGCCGGGCCGCGTTTATGAATTAAACTCCCATTTTCACACGTTTCCGTGCAGCCATTCAGAGTTCAGCCGGTGAAACACAGACAGGACACTCACGTTCACACATACCTGACCCGTGTATGAAAAAACTTTATTCATCCCAAGCCCCACTGTTGTTGCAGCCACATAAATAACTTTGATTTCAATGAACAAAAATACATATGCAGACTAGTTAAAAAAGTGATGCAAAAAAAACAAATTAAAATAGGGTTTAATAACTGGGAAGTGAAATGTTATTTTATGCATGTGTGGGATCACATGTAAATTGTTGTGCTTCCAGCTTCAAATTCCTTCTGGTTAATATTTCCTTAACCTTCGCCAAACTGCCTGTCCGCGCTAATCCCGGGGAGTGTGTGTCCAACAATCGGCGGGACGTTGTGTGGGACATTTCCCCTCGATGTGACGGTGAAGCCGCTTTGAGGCGCTGCACCGTGGCCGTGGAGTGAGATCAATTACACAAGAACAACAGACGCAAAGAATCCCGGGCCCTACGTGCCGGACCTTTCCCACGATCCCGCAGCCTGCTCACGCTTTCACGGCACAACAGTGGTGGTGGTGGTGGGGGGGCTCATAAAATTTAACAGGACCCTCAGAAAAATGCACAAACATTTGCTTTTCATACCTGCATTATTCTGTTCCACAGAGACAACTTCTTTAGTCTGGGCTTAGTTCGTAAGCTGGTATTCACTTCATTCATAAAACAAAACCGGCCCTTAGACCCCCCGAAGAAGGGGTTTCTGTGCAGAACCCGCCCCTTCAGACACAGCGGCGTCAGCATCGAACCAATCCAATCAATGGCTGCACGGATCCGTTACCTCGGGACGGCTCCGTTTGAGGCGGGAGAAGAACCAGCGAAACCGGGACACAAACGTGTCATTGCGCGTGTGTGTGTGTGTGTGTGTTAGAGTGATTTCTTCTTTTTTTTTCAGCATCAGGGACACACACACATTACTGGGGCTATGTTGCTCAAGCCCGTGACCTTTCACCTTGTTAGGCTGAAAAGCCTTTGTAGAGCAAATAGATACATGAGATGATAAAAAGTCTTACAGTTAGTGCCAGGAGACGCCTTCGGTCATGATGTCTCACCAGAGGCAAAACACAGGAGAACTGCAGACACATTTCAAACTCCATTACAAACTCCAAAATAATTCCACTTTAACCATGTGCTGAGCTGTTAGGCACAAACATAAATACATAATGAAGTTAACTAGTGCGGTTAAAGAATTAATCACCAACAATTGTTGGAGCTGAAACAGTGACAGTGTCTATGGATATAGACACTGTTTGTCTTTAGTAGACAAACTTGGTCTCTCTATCAGGTGTCCATGTCTGTCCGTCCCGTCCATTCGCTGAGTAAGCTCGGAGGGGTCGAGCAGTCTAATCCTCTTGGCTAATGGCACCTTTTCCACGGAACGATCCCGTTCCCAGACAATCAGTTACTGTGATCATACAGTTAGACTCATATTTTCTCCAGCCATTTTTGCAGTAGAAGCAAACCGATGCACCAGCTGAAACACCATAAGGTTTTTTAAAACCAAAGGATTCTGTATTTTAAATTTTATGAAAAATCTTACCCTGACACTAGCACCAAGTGATAGTTTTGATTATGACAGTAGTGATTCTTCTCCACCCAGCCGTGTGTTTTCTGTCACAAAGCGATGGGTCACTTCCTTTTAGGAAAGAGAGAGGAAGCTCATAGCAAAAACCCACGATGAAAAAAAAAAGAAATCCAATGAGGCATGCATGCAGTTGAGCTCCAGCGAATTTGCAGTGGAATCCAGCTGCCACACCCTCTGAGGTCAGAGGTCACATTGCAGCACAGAGGTCTCTCCTAGGAGCTCTTTGGTAGCACCCTACAGAGATTTATGCTAAAAGGACAATTTTGCAGAACTCTTATCAGATTTAAAAGGTGCTTCCATCACCATTCGGACCGAAACCAGAGATTTTCTCAGCATTTTTGTGTCAGATTCATCACGTGGTGTTAACTTCATCATTTAGAAACACATCCTGTTGAGTAGGCACCGGACATGTTCCTGGTTTTCTTCTTTTGTTTATGGTCATAGTCAGTCATCTCTAATAAGCCTCTCTATTTAGGAGCATCGTTGCTGGCAGGGTGAAGGCTCCATCTGCTGGTCTGCAGGTTCCCAGAGCACCTCAAACAAATATGCACAATGGAATAATATCACCAAATCATCTTATACAGGTATTAGTTATTGTGTTGGTGTTGCTATTGTGTTTCATTTTTATTATCTTCTGTATATATACAAGTTGTGTCCCCCTCATGTCTCCAAAAGAGCTCCGACCCATCAACACATGGATTCCAGTGGCATCACCTGGGGTCTAGTTCCACGTTTGCAAGGTGTCTCTATAGCTCAGGCTACCACATCCTGATCCTGATGCCATCTGCTCCCCAGGTAAACTCCAGTTCAAACAGCTGTCAGTCACGGTATATGATACATTATTCATCATTTTGTGCTACAGTAATCCTACTGTTGGATCAGACCTGACAGGCTGCCCTTCCCTCCCCTCTCACCTCAGCGGGGCTTAGGCTTCCATCACCCTCTTCCTGTTTGTCCTTACTTGTACCATTTTAATAAACTAAAACTTACCATAACATGCACGTCATTTTGGCAGCTTGGGAAGGTAAAAGTTTGGGAAACCCTGCCCTATAATTTGAATAAAAAAACTTGGGTTTACATACTGGGCAGCAGTGGCTCAGGGGTGGCCCACTGAGCGTAGGGTCAGAGGTTCGTGCCCAGGCTCTCCCTGACCGCATGTTAAAGTGTCCCTGGATAGGACATGGAACCCATCCTGTCCCAGAGACAAATACTGGTCCCAAGCCTTGTTAACACTGGGTAGGGTTGCGTAAGAAATCAAGGCATCCAAATGTGTGGGCCAATGATCCACTGTGGCGACCCTGAACTTATGGAATATGCTGAAAGATAAAAAAACAAACAAACTTGGGCTTACATACAAAAATAGTATTTAACAAATATCTGTATGACTTCAGTTACTGATGTCGTGGATCTACCAGCCAGTCCTTAGACACCGTCCGTGAATCCTGCTGGTTTCTGGAGTCAGTGAGACATCACAGAGCACCACACTTCAGCCAATCAAATACCTGCAAGCACAAAGTCTGGTTAAAACTGTACAACGACAGAAGTATCATTCTATCGTTCGACTGTTTACGTGGGATATCATAAAGGGGTTGTAGCCATGACAGTTTTCACAGTGAGGCCCTCTCAAAAATCTAAGCAGTTACTTTGTAGACACAAGGACCCAGTGAAGACCTTTACAGTAAAAGAACAAAAAGACAAAACAGTATAATAAAATATCCTGTTGAATATCGATACAATCACAGTCTTCAGATTCCCTTTCCATGGAGATGTTGCTTATACTTCGGGGCAGACAGATAGATGTGACAGCAGCAGCTCCTGGGGCTGGTTGGACAAATTCCACTTCAAAGCCACAGTAGGTGTCTCTGTTTTTCACATGCTCCAGGCCTGTCTGAGACAGCGGATGTTTAAGTTTTCACTAAGCCACAGTAAGTGTTAAGGGCACTGCTCTCACTTTGGAATAGCACCTTGTCCAGTGAACAAAGACCCATAATAAAAGTATTTGCACCTGTAAATATATAGAATTGCTCACAAAATCAAACGTTAATGAAATAACATGATAAAAGTCCAAACAGCTGTTCTCGAGTCTAATGTAACCAAGCATTGATGGTCAAGTAGTGCCAGTAGGATTCTTAACAGGTTTGGTTTTCCTCTCACAATCACCTCACTTGGTAAGAAAAGCCTCTTTGTTCTCTTGTAGTTTTTGTGAACAAGTTTGAATCATGTAGCAACAGTAATTCCATCCATTTCCTGTACAATGTTTAGCCAGACACACACAGCCTGTGACTAACCTGAGGCATGGTGAGGGGAAAATGCTCTTATTTTGACAGGGTCCAGGTTAGCAGCAGCGTGCAATAAACCACAGACTTGTGAGTTTTTCCTTGAAGGTGAGTGTTTTTCCCAAAGCGAAAATCTTTCCAGAGAGGCTGAGATGTCCCCATCGCATAAGGGGTCTCTCTGTGTGTCTGTGTCCCACACAAGCTCTCACAGTTTATCATAAACCAGCGTTCTCAGGGTCAGACAGACGCTTTGTTTAGGCTGCAGAGACGTCCGCTCTGTTCCTCAGTTAAGCCTCAGTCAGTCACCGAGCAGCACGCGGAGGTCGTCCCTCTCACACTGAATTGACTTGTTACACATTCCTGACCACCCCAGAAATCTTCTAGCCTGCTCTGGTCACCTGACAGAGAAAAATACACCTCCACGTACAGAAACAAGACCCTCCTGAAAGTATTAACACATTTATTTGTCCAAGCAAAGTGATGGATTTCCACAGATTTTCCTTGTGCCACTTTGCTGAATCCACCGCTTCCATGGATCAGCTGAGAAATATACAGAGTTTTAGAAGATGGTTATTTCTTAGGTTTGCAGTCTGAGACACATTAAAGGGAGTCCAAAGACCTGCTCATTAGTGATGTGAACTTTAAAAAAATGAAACTCAAAATTTAACCCCAACACTTAATTTAGGGCTGTCAATGCAATAAAAGATTTAATTGGTCTTTCCAAACTATTGTAAGTTTACTTTAAGGTTTGTTGAAGACTAATTTTAATAGTTTCAGTCAAAGTGTTTCAGTTTTTCATCAACTTTACCTTCGTTTTTTTAGTGGTATTTGCATTCACTGCATTGAAGTAGTATTGCAGTAAAATATCAAAATCCTTGTAATATTGAACTTCTGATACACTAGCTGCAGGCAGACTGAGCGCTGAAGGTTGTAATCACGGGGAGACAGTTTTTTAGGGACTTTTGAAGGAGCATTTCTGTCTTCGACCAGCTCTAATTCTGAGGCTCTGGATTGGTGGGTGGGAAGATGGGGGTTTAAGGATGGGAAATGTGAGGAATGTGTTACCGGACCACTTCAGGGTCAAAAAGGTCACTGCCCAAACAGCAGCAGCACTCACCAGTCCACATAGACAGTGTCAAGCCAGAGGCCTGTCTGTCTGTTACTAGTGTTTTTCTTTTGTTAGCAGTGGTAGGAAGGAGGAAGAGGAAGCTGCAGTGACACACGGCAGTAATAACACCAGAACAGTTTTTGTTGGTAGAGTCAAATTTACACATGGATTTTAATTCTAGCTAATGACGAGTGAGAAATATTCACGGCAGGGATTTTCATTTCAATCAATCATCAAAACTTGATTTATATGGCACTTTTTGTACATACTAATGCAATTCAAAGCTGATAACAAAGATGATGAAAGGTCTGTCAAATAGTCAAACAGGGATAAAAATGTCCACAAAACAAAAGCATTATATAAAGAGTGACGTTGACAACAATCTGCATCAAATGAGGGCAGGCACAAAAGTATGAGACTATAAGACAATAGAATCATATTATCACATTATAAAAAATAAGCAAAATACAATGTGAATTTTAATAAAAGCAGTGTGTGTCTCCTGTTTTTGGGTCCAGATAGGAAGAAAACATCAGAGAAAGGGACACTGTTCCCTATTGTTTAAGGACAGTTTTCTGCCTCTGATCCTGTAAATTGTACGTGGTGGACGGTGGACAGTGCTGGTGGAATACGTTACAAGATCACACAGCTGCCTGAGTCCTAACTCTTCTTTTGAAGACTTTATTAGTGGGATGTGGACGCGAATGCTAATAGGAACCTCGGTGCCTGAAGCCCAGCACCTCACAATCAACTTTCAGGACTTCAAGTTGTACACTTAAGAGCACAAAGAACTAAAACTGATGAGGTTCCGTAGGTTTTTCTTAATGGTCACAAAAGAAACGACCTTCCAAAACCATGTTTTGGGAAGATAACCAATTATCTATTAAACTAGTCCTGTGTAAACAGGGTTTAGGGCTCAGCAATCAATCAGGCTCACTAAAGCACACATACATCTGCTCAAACCGCTGGCAGCGGGGCTCCTTTGTTTGCCTTTGGGTTTCCTCAGGCCCCAAAGTCATGCAGCCATCATGATGCTCCAACACAATCTGCCTCCCTAACTCATGTGGAAATAGATCATTTCCTCCTGCTGATGCCTTCTCCGTGTTTGTGTGACCTCAGGAGGTGACACCTTGTAAATGTTAGCACTTGATATGCTGCAGCTGCCCCCCCCCACCTAACGCGACCACCACCCATCCAGCCAACCTTACTCTGCCACTCTGCAGTCTAAACACTCCCCACTTGTAAATACTCCTTTATCCTGAACATAAACGCTCTCATTGCTGAAGCTTCAACACCAAGTTTTCCCACAGTCTGACTGAACACACGTGACATTCTTGCCTGTCAGCCATAGCCCACACCTCCAACCTCTGCTGACCTCCAGTATTTGGAGAAGCACCTTTAAGGCCTTCGGGCCTCTAGTCAATAATTCAATAATATAGGCAAAAATGTGGGTGTGGGTGTGGACAATCAGAAAACACTTCATGTCTGTTTAAGTAAAGCTGCTCCGAGGCTACAGAAGGAGAATATGATGTACAACCTTTACTCTTTAACTTAATTTCTCCTCATGGGATGCAGGTACTGGTTTGCTGATCATAGGGACAGAGTTACACAGTACAAACCTATATTTGTTGGCATAAATACAAATTCCTAGATGTTACACATTGTAAATATAAATTATCAGCCGTTAAATTATAAATTAAATACTATACCAACGGATGGAGTTTGTTTCAGTATCAATGCATAGACAAAACTCCAGAATCTGTGGGGCTCCATTAATGCTGAATGATAGTCATCCATGCAACTTTAGGGAACGTTTCTGCTATTTCAGCAACACAATGTCAGACCACCAAAGAGTCCAGGTTCTAAACTGACGTGTCTGCAGTCGAGACCTGGCACTCAATTAAAACATTTGGAGCAAATATGAAGTGAAAACTTTCGAAACCCTGAATTGTTGAGCAGCTGAATTCTTAAAAATTAAAGCAGTTGGAAAACCACAATTAGAATGATCAGCTGATCATTGCATTCTATTGTAAGTGTCCCAACTGTTCTGGAAACGGGATTGTAATGCATGTCTCTGTGTTACTTGACCAAGCACTTATCTTCTCCAGGAATTAGATAACGTATGCCGAACAAACACTGACATTTCATGCATGAATGGAAACCATTCAACAGGATGCAGGTCAACAAATACGGACTGTTGTGGCGCTGCACTTATCTGTGTGTAGCTGGGGACATTTAACCTTGTGCTCAATCAGCAATCACTTTAAAGTGCATTCCACATCAGAGATTCTTTGGTCTGACTTTATTTGACAACAAACATACCTGAGACAGCGGTTGAGGAAGTGTTTGAAGGACTTGACATAATTTATATTTGAACTAAAAGTTGTGTTGCTAGAATTGTAATGACAAAACACAGAAGGTCCTCATGAGGGAATATTAATAGGTCAATCTGTTGTGTGAGGTGAAATGTGTTGCAGTTAACAGATGAATAGAAAAAAAAAGAAAAAATGTTTTCTGATAACAACTGAATAAAAAAAGTATATATATATATATATCAAAGGTTCCTAGTTATATAAAAAATACTTTTTTTGTAAAGTGTTTCATTAATATCCATTGCACTTAAGTAGTATACAACATAATTAAAGACAGAGGGTTGTGCACAGAGGATTATAACCTATATCTATTCTTTGGTTCTACTGAGCTTTTTAGCTTCTTTTACTAAATTGATTTGATTGTAGTCAGTACAACTAATATTGTAGAAATTAAGAAGGAGGTTGGAGGCCAAGATCAAAGCAACACATAAAGAAGTTAACCTGCTCCTAGAATTTCAGCAATTCATGATGGAAACGGATTGATGGAAAAAGTCAACAAACTGTCCAGGTTTGAGAGTTGAGGTGTAACATGTATGATTCGCATGACATTGTTCAAACCACAATGAAGTGGTGTGGTTGGTAATTAAAAGCTGAAATTCGGAACATTTGACTCACATCTAAAGCCGAAAAACAAATAAATTAGCCTTGTGGTTCTAATATTTTTGGAGGAGGCTATATTTAGAAATTTGTTTAACTTGCAAAAAAGAGTAGGTTTCTTTACATTTACAATTTAATTTGCATTTAATTGTTTAAATTAGATTGCAAATATGTCAAAATGCATGTAAAAAAAATATTTATTTATACCAATGAATTTACAAAAATCGTGCCATCATTAGTTTAGTGTCTGGGGCCATTTCTGCTTTTCTTATACTGTATTCATTAGATTGACCTCTCGTGTCCAATACATTACATCATCACTTTCTTCAACATTCTGTATTCTTTCAACATTTAGTGTATTCATATCACTTCTACAAGTGACCATTTACTAATATCTCTAAATAAATAGTTTATGAAGGAGTAAGTGACTCTATAGGCACCAGAGGGCAGTCAAGAGACTCTGCTCCAAAGAGCCAAAGGTCTTCAAGCAAAGTGCTGTTCGGGATAAACACGAAACTGCTTCTGCTCAGAAGAGGCTGTCGGCAGAGAAAAACGCAGACTGCAACTTCTGTTCGGTTTACTCATTCCCTTGTGGAGAATGTGCGCTTAAAAGCTTGAGTTGAGATTATTTCGTTGTAGTTTTCAAAAATAAAAATAAATAAAATAACAAAGTAATACAGTGTTTCTAAATATTTTATTTATCCATTAACTGTTTTTAGTGCAAGCTGTGAACAGTAACTGGAGGCAAAGCACTAAAGAAGGAAAAAAACACAGCGTGACCCAAACATCACAGTGTGTCCCGTCACTGGCGGTGTCACTGACAGTAACACTTGCATAGGTGACATCGTTAAATCAGCCCATGTATCAAATATCACTTCAAAAATAGATACTCTAATAAAATATATTAGGTGAGACTTTGAAAAGCACACACACGCACGCAATCCACGTCTCACAGCTATATACTAAGACACATGCCAAAGTTCGTGTACGTGTAGCAACACTGCACTGCATTTTAAATCAGCACACCACATGGTGCGACCCAGAGCTTGGACATTAAAGGGCCTGATGAGAAAATCCTGGTTTTCATAAATGCAGATCTCACTTTCGTCCTCCACAGCCATGTCTGTCATTGGTTATGATGATGTTTTATTGATCAATCTGCAAAGGACACTTTGAAGCCACAACACCGTTACTGTTGAGTGGAAGTAAACACTCTGTATTTCCTGGCGCTTCACTACCTGTCATAAATACAGTGTTTTTATGACCAATAATTATAATATTTAGAATCAAATTCTAATTTAAATACTGAATATTCACGTGTGTCTTGCTGCTTTGACGGTGGCTACAAAATGGCCGTTTTGGAACCGTGCACTTTGCTTGTGACAGATTTTACAGTAGTGTACAGATGATCAGATCTGAGGCCTGCTACTTTATCTTTACACTGTGAATCAAAACCTCAGAAATCATATCTGATGATGAACTCCATAAGTAATTGAACAGTGTCACATTTGTTATCATTTTGGTTCAATTTGCTGCCACAGTAGAAGGGAAAAAAGCACGTCTTTGATAATGAGGTGATGAATTTCGAGTAGATTATTATCAAAGACTGTTCTCCTGATTGTTTTATACAATTCTGTCAGAGTAGAGCCTTTGCTCTGCCTCACTATGTTCTTGTCCTTTGAGATTTTATTTGTATTTATATCTTAATTTTTTTGTGTGTGTGTGGGCATGTATGGTGGCCAAAAGGAACACGTTCTCTTATATTTATTGATGATGTTACTGCTAACAAAAGCATCAGGATATCTCAAGAGTTAAAGGTAGTATCATTCATTGTTGCTCATTTGCAAAACTCATTGTTGTGCCTTGTGGTGCAGACAAATAGTGGCCTGAAGCATCCTCCCAAAGCAACACAGAAGATAGCTGCAGTAACAGCCTGACCGTGCATCAGTAGGGAAGAATTCTGCGATCTTCGATTTTAGTCTCTGACTAGAAATAATTTGCAGCAAAACTGATGAATAGGATTATCTGTCCAATTCCTTGACGACATTTTATCGCTAAAATTTGGGAAATTGTGTCATTGTTCAAAAACCTATGGAGCTGACTTTATATTAAGTGTCGGACTTGCATTACACAGGCACTGTCTTCAATTCGCCATGGGTCCCCAGTCTGTCTTTCAGAGCTCTGCCTTCCCATCGCTCACTGAGCTGCCGGCAGCTTTATCCCCGGCCGTGGAGGTGGAGGTGGAGGTGGAGGAGGCCAAGTCTTTGGGCTGGAAAGCCAATGAGGCGGAGTTGATGCAGTAACGTTTTCCTGTGGGTCTTGGTCCATCATCGAACAGGTGTCCGAGATGAGCTCCACACTTAGGAAATATCAGTATTCAGCTTAGTGGCTCTTTAACATGTTTAAATGTTCAACATTTCTATTTTTTTTTCCCATAAAGCATTTAGAGACATCATCATTCCATTAAAGCATCAGCATTCACAGTGACTTTTCTAACAAAGTAAAAAACAGAAGCTGTTTATGTCTAATCTAGTCTTTATCATGTACCTGACTGCAGGTGGTCTCCACTCTGTGCATCCCATAGGAGAAATCATCTGTCAAAGTTATGGACTCATCCTTCAATAGCTCAAAGAAGGACGGCCAACCTAAACACACAATGCTATTATGTTAGGAACACGCTGGCACACAGATGAGGTGATGGGGAACAGTAATAATAAAAACACTGATTAAATGTGGGCTTATATTAAATTTAAACAAAACATTTAAAGCCGTTTAGAAATGTCAAACATCTACAGCTTCACATATATACACAGTCAGGACTACAGACAATACATCACCACACCATTACAATAAATTCTCAGGGAAAAATTAATTTAAAAAAAACCTTTACGAGCAACCAGTGTTTAACCTACCTGATCCTGAGTCGAATTTAGAATTGGAGCTATAAGAGGAACCAAAAACATTAGTTAGAATATTAGTTTCGTTAATGGCTGAGAAAAGTGCTTTTTTCAATTTAAGATAAAGTCATGTAGCCACAATTTACACCATCTTTAGATTTACATCTAAATGGATATTACAGCTGCTTACAGCCAAAACTCATGTCTGTAAGCAGCTAATGTTTTGTCAGCAGTGTTGGTGTAAAGCGTTAGAATCTAATAAAATCCCAAGTATTCTAATGCGTTAGGTCCGCTGATAAAGTACTGAGCTACTCTGTTACATTTTCAAATATTAAATCCAATTATTTCACTGTAAACTACCAATCTCTGTACTTTTTGTCACAGTAACAGAAATTTGCCGTGAATCTCCTGTTTTTGGCAGCACTGGCTGCGTGCTGGAGTAACACATAGAGCATATGCGCTTTAATTGAAGTCATTCATGTTTGTGTATAAAAGGCCTATAACTTTAACTTGAAAGTGATGATGTGTTTGTGTTCAGCTATGTGATTTAGTCCTGTGTGCTAGGCTGATACTTTTACAGTTTTTAAATGTAAGGCTGGACAATAAAGGAGTGTAAATGGGGCAACGTGTCAGGGCCAGACTCGGCTGTGTTCTGATAAGTAATTATAAAGGTCTTGACTAAAACAACAGTCAGCTTGTGGCAGGCCTGCACACACACACTTGTTCACACAGAGTAAACAGTTCAGCTGTTACCTGAACAGCTGGGCTCCGCAGACAACACAGGTGTAGGTCCCCTCATCTTTGTGGTGTGTGAACTCACCAGTGAATGCACTGTGGGAAAAGCATGTGTCAATGAAGCTGAAACAAAATGGCTAAGTGGTGCCAACATCATGAAACCCAATTTTTTTTAAGAAAAGATATTCCATGTGAGGTTGGGGATCAGGCCCAAAGAGTAGCAGGTTCTTCTTTAAAACTTCTTTAAATCCTATTTATCATATGATACAATATTCTGATTGGTCCTACATTTATGCAGCAACTCCAGATATATTAATAAGGAACTAAATTTAGAAGACACTTAGTTTACATGACTTGCAATGTGGCATTGTTGATGCCAGACAGGCTGGTCTGAGTGTTTCAGAAACTGTTAATCTACTGGGACTTTAACGCGCAACCATGTCAAGGGTTTACAAAGAAAGGTCAGAGAAGAGAAAACACCCAGCAAGTAGGAGTTCTCTGGGCAAAAGTGCCTAGTTGATGCCAGAGGTCAGAGGTCAGACTGGCCAGACTGGTTTGGGCTGACAGAAAGGAAACAGTGAGTCAAATAACCACCCGTTCGTACATCTCTGAACACACAATATGTTGAACCTTGAAGCAGATGGGCTACAGCTGCAGAAACCCACATCTGAGCCAAAGGTTCGTAGTTATTTTAAATGTCATCCAACTCTAATGAGAAAGTGCATATTCATAAAATGTAAGTGAGGCAGACATGGATGCAGTTAAGGGATTTGGAACTTAGCCACTGCACTGGTGCTTCCAGTGGTTCGTCCCACCTCTCAGTTCCTCTCTGCTGTGTGATGTGGTACTGCATGGGTGTGAGGCGTTTCCTCAGCTCCTCCTCAGAGAACTTCACTGGCCATGTCTTCTTAGTCCTACATGCTCCTGAGGGGCAAGGAGGATGAAATACATTAACTATGCAGGTCTACCAGGAAGAAAAAAGCTGCATGTGTCCACAGACAAAAACATCTGTCTTGACATCATGCTGAGAAAGAAACAGTCTATAAAAATAGTTTACAGTATTTCAACTTAAATGAAAATTCAAAAGTGCTATTCAGTTATTACTATTCAACTGTTTGGTTTTCACTGACCGTACATTCAATAACTAATTGTTTTACTGACTGGGTTTCCCCAAACTAACATGCAGTATAGCCATGTGCACATGAGCATCAGTGACAAACTGGATATTGATCGGTTGTTTTAGCATACATAAGGTATGATAAGTAGATATTAAAACATTCCCAAAACTCATTACCAACTACTGAGCTGTTTGCTTTGACATTTTCCTACTCAGATATGGGAGAATCGTCACTGCTTTGTCATGCAGATGTTTGTTGTGCAAGGACCGCGGACTAAAAATGCTCATTTCGGTTTTATCCAAGCACACCACATAAAAGTAACTTAAGAGAAACAGAACCCTTAAACACTAGTAAATTTATTCAAAAAAACAAACAAAGAAAAAAAACACTCAGTGTAAGCTGCTAGGAAGCAAAGCAGTGAATCCTTTGACTGTTGTTAGCAGTTCACTATTCAGCCGTTTAACAGGAGCATGTGAGTAGAGCTACAAACCCTGCCCACTTTTGCACCACTAGTACAACTAATGATTGTACATCTACATTAAGCCGCGTGGCTAAACGGGGGGGGGGGGGGGGTTGCTAAGGTGTGGGGGCAGTGGCCCCCTTGGCCAGCTCCTAGAACTGCACCGGAATATGCAAAATTTAAAGGGGGAAAATAAGTGCAATGATTTGCAAAACGCTTAAAACTTATTTCTTAGAGACAATAAATCAGATGTTGAAACTGAGAAAATTGTTTTCTGACAATATAATAATATTTTGTATTAGACGCAACCTCTTCTATAAAAAACACGCCATGTTTGGATAGTAAAGAGAACATTAACTTATAAGCTTGATGTTAAATTTTAGTAACTCATGAGTTTAAGCTCAAAGCTTTACTTCCCCGTACATACAAAGCCAAACCTGTCATTGATATGTATGTACACTCTGCCGGGAAATCCACATGCACAAATGAATTTATGGGAGGAAAACTGTTGTATTATTCTAGACATAGGGTGAAAAATGGGAACAGATGCATTTATGGTTTTAGCCATCTTAATGTTGATGTAGTCTTGGAAAAAAAGCGCATTGGTGATGTTATGCACTTCTAAGCCAACTGCAGAAGAGTGTGTTAATATGTAAAACAAAGAAACTGTTACAGAAATGTTTGTGAATGTTCTGTTTGACGAGGTTTAAGGATCTACACTGTGGAATTTTAGTTATTTTGATATCGTTTTAGATGTAGTGATGGCGCCAGTGTGTTACTTGAATTTCAATAAAGACACCACAGTAACAGGTGTCTTTATACCACAGGTATTTGGGAAGCACGACTCAACTGAGCACAAAAACATGACTGCAAATGATTTTAAATGTTTTGCTGTATGTGTCTAGGGAACCACTGATAAATGTGTTCGCCACAACAACATGACAGATGAGATCTTGTGCCTGACTAGACTAATGTTAGAGTGGTGGTGAAAAAAAAATTGATTTCACCGAAACAGCAAAGAATGCAAGACAACCAAACTGCTTCAGTAAAACAGTTAGGAAATTTTTTAAATTGAGAATTAGTTAAGAACGTGCAACTCATTTTGTCACAGTAAATTTTTCTTTTATTTAAATATTAGCCAATTTCTTCCATGTGCGTCTTTTAAAGTAAGTTATGTGTGCGTAACCTTTTTGACGGCTGTTTTGACTGTAGCTATCAGAGATTTTGGAACGTAGTTTTAAAACATGCAGATATTGTAACCGATTGTCACACCGTCGAGAAATGAATACAGAATTGTGGCTCAAAAGAACAAATGTCTTAGTATGTAAAGCACAAATATTTTGTGTGATATGTGAAAGAACAGCCCTTAATTTTACATGCCACACCAAAATCAAATCACTACATGGAAAACAAATTCATATACGGCATAACTTCTCTGCATTCCTCCTCAAAGTAGAGAATACGCTATTGATTGCTGCTCACTTCATAAAAAAAATGTGCGAGTGCTTTGCATCTGGTACTGGGCTTGTCTACGAGGCTTTCTGCTGAACTTGGAAATCGAGTACATCTTTGTTTTCTGCGTTGTCGTTTGACTTTAATGTGGCATGTGGTTTATCGACTTTATTGTGGAATGAAAAATCTTCAGTAATAAAAGAAACGCTACATACAAAAACACATTCCCAGCGATCGGAGAATGTATGTGACTTTAAAAGCCAAGTGGCTGCAGAAGTGATAATGAAAGTTAGTCACTTTAAAAAACATGAATACATAAAAAATTACTAATTTCATATCTGTAAGTAATTTGAATTACTTTGTAGAAGTCTGTTTTCACTTCAATAGGGGCCACTTTCTCTTGATGTACTGTCAAAAAAGCCCAATAACATTGACCATGATTCAAAGTTTGAAAAAAGATATCTGATAAAAACTTCCAATGAGGGTTAATTCGTTTAATTTAATAACTACAAACTGAATGTCCACTTAATGTCCACTAAATTGTACTGTAGGGTACAATAACCAGACCAAAGTTAAAATGTACTGAGGGTGTTCCAAACCAAATACAAGAGAAAATGTGAAAGCGGCTAACAACAGTGTGAACACACACAGTCTGGGACAGTAAAGACATGCTGACACACCAGCCAGATGTTAAGGCTAGAGAGGCAGAGCACAGCAGGCACACAGCACCCAGTCAGTGGACCTGAGGGAAGGCTGCAGGGCCTGAGAGCCACAGGCTGACTCTTGGTTATTAGATGCAGCAGATTGAAGCCCGACATGGCTGCTGGAAGAGAGTTGATCCACCAAACCACTAGAACCAAACACTCCTCAGCAGCAAGGATGCACCAAGGACTGGGCTGGATGAAGGGGAGCAGAGAGAGGGAGAAACAACACGTGACAACACAGGTTAAGATACTGAACAGCATTAGAGATTAAAGGTGGAATGAAAGTGAAGGCTGTCAGGATCTGTTTGAGACAAGATTTTGTTTTGATAAACATACCTAGAAAACAAAAAATGTATACTTTAGATCATTACAATCAATATATCAAAGGTATTAACATTCGGGGTCCACACAGAAACTTCCTTAAATTATAACAGATAATAATGACAAATCTATGATACAGGAACTCCTTAGACTTTTCCTGCAAAATAATAGTAATAATGATGATGATGATGATGATGATGATGATGAACTAGTAACAGAAACGTTTCAGGATTTGGATGTAGGATTAAGGCTTGACTATCTTAAGTCTAGTTTAGAAGCAGACTGTAGTCCTGTGTGCAACCACAAGTGTGTAAACAGAAAATCTCCAGTGTTTGTCATTCAAAAGCATCTAGAAAGTACACCAGCTCATCCACCAGGAAATGTCCAATGTAAAAAAACATTTCATAATGTTTGTCACCCAGTGGTTTGTCTGACTTTTTGGCAACAATGGACATTTATGGCAGAGGAACAAGCTAATTTAGGCTGCAGACTGACAAGTGACCAAAAACAATGACCAAAGTTATCCTTCAATATAATTACTTTATGTTTTACGTTTTATTTTAAGTGCTTTACATTTTAATTAGAGTAACAAGGGGTCTAAAGAAACTGTTTGGTGGCCACTGGAATTAAAATTACTATAAAAAATATTCCATTATTTTCCGAGACAAGGAAGCGAACATATATTATTTTTTGCTGTAAACTGAAAACAAACAAGTGAAAAGACAGATATTCATAAGTTTGGTATTGGTGATATTTATGTACATCATGGAAGATTAAATAACATAACACCTTCTGTATGAGATCACCTAAATTTTAAGTGAAGGCAAGTAGTAAAACTTTTGACTGAGCCAGGGGTGTCCAGTACTATTGCCTGTTGAAAATGAAAACTTTTGGGTTTTACCTGTGAAGATTGTATGTTGTGGAAAAAAGAAAGATAAATTAATATAAAAACCAGAAAGCTGTCTGTTGGGGGAAAACAAGCAATTTAGAATCTGAGAAAAAAAAGAAACCCTTAAGAGGTATTGCACAAACATTGGTCATTAGAAAAATTTGAATGAGCTGGAAAAAAAGAAACTACTGGTACACTGAGCAACATACACAGAACAGATCAGCAAAGGGAAAAGAAGAGTTTATGACACAAACATTGTGAGAGCTGTAAAGACAAAACAGAGACATCTCCAGCAACCTACACGGACCATGGGTAACGGTCTCAGGATCCACCGTTTAAAGAAAACTACATGAGCAAAGATACAGAGACCACAGCCTAAGATATAAACTCTTAATCAGCAGTGAGAATCAGACAACCAGGTTGGAAAAAGTTGCAGGTTGCACAAAGTTCTGAGATAAAGCACAGTGAACTGATGAGGTACCAAAGTGGTGGAAATAAAAATATTGAGGAAGGAATGATCTGCTCATGAATCCAAACCATACAAGTTCATCTGTGAAACGTGAAGGTAGTATCATGGCTTCAGCTGTATGGCCAAAGTCCTTAAAGCCACGTCGATTTCATCACAAGTGATTGGGGCCAGATGGTCTGGCTAAATCAAAATTTGATTAAAGCTAGATGCAGTTTGTTATGCACAATAAACTATGTAAAAAAATTATATGCAGGTCACATCCCAAATAAATTTTTGTGTAAAATATCAAACAAAATTTCTCAGAATGAAATGGCCCTTTAAGAAAGTAACCAACTTATATCTGACCTCATTTCTTAGTCCTGATCCAGCAGCCTGTAAACGAGCCAGTCCTTTTGCAAGTTTGAGCTTGGGATGAATAAAAAAAAAAAAATGCTTTTGCCAAATTACCAACATTCTAATCTGTACAATTCAGTTAGTGTACAAAGAATTGCCGCCCTGGTCTTTGCTGAGCCCAAACCAGAGACCCAATCCACAATCCACAGACTTGTCCATTAAGCTGCTAGACAGTGAAGCATAATTGTTCACGATTCATCAAACCCATTTTCACTGCTCCAGAGTCGAACAGCAGTGTGCTTGTCATCTACCAGTCCAGTCACTACGCTTTAGCTTGTACTGTATGACTACTCTACAGTGGAAAAACATTCCATGCAGATCCTGACAAACAGCTGATGTGCTGACAGGCAGTTTGGAATTTGTTAACACTCGTTACAACAAACAAAGGACATGACAAGTCACTGAGCTCTTCAGTACCACTCTGTTTGTCACTGTGGTCTGCATGGCTATACGCTCGATTTTATGCATCTGGTGGATGCAGGCGGAAGGAGAGTTCACTTCGCATACCAAAGCCAACAGGTTACTCTACCTAGAAGAGCAGCAGGCAGGGCAGGGCGGCAGACTGAGCTGCTGCCAAGAGCATGATGCAGGGCCACAAAGAGCCCTCGTCTAAGGAAGGCAGCCATGAGACACACTGAGTCAAACTAAAGAGAGACAGAGAGAGAGAGAGGAGTGCAAAGCAGTTGGGTTATTCTGGTCTGTCCTATTATTTCAGTTATTCTGTGACAATAATTTCCACACATCTGAGTTTTTGATGCTTTCTTCGGCTTTGATGAATACAGACCAAACAAACCAAGCTATTTATACAACTGACAGGATATTTCAGTCGCTTTGAACAACCTTATTTGTACTTTACTCGCTTGTCCATCAGATGCAGTTATTTAAGATACAGTGCTTTTTACTGGATTAATCTTTAATCTGTGCACTCTTGGTATTAAACTACATCAGTGCTGTTTTTTCAGGTATAAACTAGTGTAGGTCACTTAAGGTGCCACCAGCAGAAGGAGTGCCAGAAAAGGGTGGATGAAATGCTTTGTAATTGCTGCTGATCTATTTTTAAAAATCTGTTAGCAAAAAACAACTCCGCACCAATCACCTGAGAGGAGACAGACTCTGTCCTGGAAGGACACACGACTGGCTGGGGATGACTCTGCACAACCTGCTGTATTTCTGCTTTTCTGGCCCCACAGTTCATTTGCTGAAACACTGGGTAAAAACCATGTCTGAGAGGGAGGTGGCGAGTTCAAACATTTGGCTAGAGCATTATCCACAACATCATGATCCTGTGTCTGGGCCGATGGGCCTGAGTCGAGTCCTGCAGTCACTGAGGCAGTAGGTTTCATACAAGAAAATATATATTATGTTATGTCACCAAATACAGGTATTCAGAGCTTCTACCTTTAGCAGGTGTGAATCCAGGAGCTTGTAAATTACTTCACTGTGCTCCTGGTTTAGCTTATGACATATAAGAAATCAATTTGCTCTACTCTGCTCTTCTACATGTTGTACAGCCCTTTAGCTATTAGTCATTTTCAAATTACATGCCATAAAACTTACCAAGCAGAAATCACAGTCAGTCTGATTGGTTAGAAGAGTAAGGCTCACTCAAATCTTTAAGAAGTTCTCTGCACTGCCGCAGCGCTGTTCTGTGAGTCCAACTTCACAGATGCTCGATTGGAATTTTCTGCAAGGAGGAAAGTAAGGAAGAACGTTGGCACCATCTCCTGAGTCTGTGCGCTCTTCATCTCCACGGTGACTCCTCCTTCCCAGCAGCCCAAACGCCAAGTCTGACATCATGACACGATGGTTTTCTAGCTGACAATTCAAACTGAAAGGGTCCTTGAATCTCATCTTTCCTGGTGTTAACAATAACATTTGTACAAAAAAAGTTATCCTGCTTAATTATACTACGTCCACGCATGAGAAGATACTAAAATTTGACAGATGAAAAGAAATCAAACAATGTAAAAAAAAAAAAAAACAATGTGTTGTGTGTCATATTGTAGTGACAGAACGTCCAGCGCCATATTGTTGCCCAGGAACCTTCTTAGCACTGGTCAGTTCGGCCGCGGACAACAGACGGAGAATTAGCAAAGTTGCAGAGGATCGTAAAACACACACACACACACACACACACACACACACACACACACACACACACACACACACACACACACATAAAGTGACAACAAACATCTTTGCTCTCAGTGCTCCGGCTGCGTTAATGACCTACGTGCCGTTATTCTAATATTAATAGCTGTACATAAAACAGTTCCTGAAATCCACACAATGACGACCACATACCGGAGACACGCAGCAGCAGCAGCGGGAACACGACGTCGAAGTGAGCTGAGGTCAACGACGACCTGCCAGCGAGCGGACACTTCATGAGACGGACGGAGCTGGAAACAGCGACGGGACGTGGAGCGACGGGACGCGCTTCTCTCCAATTATGGCCAGGAATGTTTCTTCTTCTTCGTCTACCGTTTACTGGAGGTGAGCAGACGGGCTTTAGGCGCATTACCGCCACCTGCTGGACTGGGCTGTTGTTAGCAGGAGTAGTTCATGGGATTTATTTACTTCTTTAGATTTATTCGACTCATACTGTGTTAATTGTATTATATCATTTACAATATTTTATTTACTCGTGTTATTTATTTATATTTTTATTGTTTGTGTCTGTATTTGTATTTATTTGCGAATCGTTTTCAGCATTCATGTCAGTATTTTACTTTTTGCTCCACTACATTTATGTAAGTTTTAGTTACTCAGATTCAAATTCTCGGTACAAAATATAATCAGCTAATAACTAGTGTATTTAAGTTTACTGACTACATGGCAGCGGAAATTAGCTCTTTTTTATTTTTGGTTTGTTCAAAATTGCTTTACTAAATGACACATTTGCACTAATCTGTTATAAATCCTCAATTACTGCTACCAACTAAAAGGTCAATTTGTAAATAGAATAAATAAATGCATGATGATTTTTTAAAATACTACTTCATTGAATTTGAAGAACTTTTTTCTTTAAATCTGTAAAGAAATTAAACTTAAGCCCTGGATGTTTTAGATTTTGGCAAAAATCTTACTGGAGGCACATGGAGAACAAATCTGGAATAGACTTAAAACTCTCAAAACCAAGTTTGGTGGCGTTTCAATTTTTTTTTTCTGTAACTGAATCAGAGTAATACTTAAAAACACACACACTCTTACTTGTACTTGATAGATTTTAGCCCAGGTAGGTATTTAGGTCTTCTACTTAAAACCCAGAGGAACAGTAGATTTAAATTACAAACCTAAAACAGCCTCACAGATGACAAAGCCACAAACCCACTTAAGCACAGGGTTTGTCTCTCGTGTGTAAAAGGACAGAAAGATACACCAACCAACAACTTAAAAAACTCCTAATAAATCTTTAATTTGAGCTGTTTGTACAACTGACAAATTACATTAAAACATCTATCTTTTTAAATGTCTAGTATTGTACATCTCCCCGTCTGGCTCGCAGGTTAGGGATAATGGTAAATCCAAACATACAATGCAATGGATATAAAGCTGCATATAATGGTACATATGTTATATTATTGTACATTGTTTACATAAAATACATCCGAAGAAAAGATTGCATTAATGAGGATGTTTTTAAATAGGTGAAGCACGAGCCTAAAGGGGCGTTGTCACAACATGTACATTTCATCTTGTTGCAGTCAGTGTGAGCTGAGACACTGCTTGGAGACATACAAAAATAGTTTCCAGTGAAGCACTAACAACTGGCTTATTTCTGAAAGTGTTCACTTTATTTTGTTGCTTGGAAGTTGATGTAAGATCAATGGTTGGAAAAAAAAAGGACAGGTTTAGTGACAATAAAAATAGTACGTCCCCATGGCTGTTAAAAAAAAGAAATAAATAGAAGCATTTGGTTTAATATAAAAAAAAAGACAAAAAAAACTATTATCTATGGCAGGCATTCATCACCCTTTAATGTTTCAAACTATTTCTTAAATCCAGTACAATCTCCAGTAATGCAGTGCCAGTCTTAAAAAAGCACCAATGTAAGGCACTGTTGGGTTTTAAAAAAAAAAAAAAAAAAAAAAAAAAAAAAAAAACATCAGAAATGTGCATGATTTGTTAATTTCACACTGCAAATACTGAACTTTCAATTCATTGCATTGAAGATGCTGTAAAAAACATAAGCAATAGGGTATCCCTATAACTTAGCAGTCTCCTCACAAGGGCTGGAATATTTGGAACAGAGTGCCAGCGTCCTCGCTGTACTCTTTAGGACAGTTACGAGTAGTTAGCGTCATTACAAGAGGCTGATGTTATCCAACAACCAGTAGTGAAGGGAAACCGCACAAATGACGAGCACAGACTTTAAACTGAGACATCCTGACGTCAATGTGCTTTTGTTGGTCATGCATGAAAAAAAAATTAAACATACACACCATCCATTCAGAATGGTTCATTTCATGAGCATAAACACCAAAAAAAAAAAAAAATTACCCAACTTGAAAGAGGTAAATAATAAATATAGTAACAACAACTTGGGAATATACTGGATTATATGTGGAGAAGAAAGCTTCAGGTGACCGTTTACACTCCCTGACTTTTATATTGCTTGAGAGTTGAGGATTGTGGAGAAAATAGAAAAAAATTAAAACAAAGAGAAGCAAACAAAGACAGTGGCTAAATCGACATCCTCTCTGTAGCTGGATTCTACCATCTGAACTGCTGTGTTTCGATCTGTGCTCTTTCAGCCTCAGATGCTCTGCTGTGGTAAAGCGAGCAGCAAGAAAATTTTTGAATACAGAGGATGTAATAAAGCTTGTGCCACCATTCACATGTATTTACAGCACATCCTCCACAGGTCTGTTCTTGCCTTCCTTGCTTGACTAAATAATAAAAGAATCATAATAATAACAACAACAATAACTACACTGAATATCTTCAGGAAATCAAGAACCACACTGTGTTGGTTTCAAAGCTTACACGGGGCAAACAAACATGCAGTCATTTCCATACGGTGCCCAGAAAAACTCCATCTTAGCAGTTTGACTGTGGAAGGGAGGCAGGTAGAGTAGGAGTCTCTGCACACAGCTTATATATAATCCACAAGAACTTTGCTTCCTTGTTAAGTCCGTGTTGTGTCTAATACAAAGATTATACAAAACAAACACCGCATCAATGATCAGTTTTTGCTTGCAAAGATCCCGTGTGGAAAAATTGCAAAACCAAACGGAGGGAAAAAAAAAAAAAAAAAAAAAAAAAAAAAAGGACAAAAAAGAAAAAGCTTTCCCGTGACAGACTCAAGTCTTCCCTGTAAAGCAGTGAAGGAGGAGCTGAGAGGACACCACGCAGGGGAAACACTTGATCTAAAGCTCGTGGTCATCTCACGAGAAGCCTGAAGAGTTGGCCGAGCCGTGATGTTGTAGGTGGGTCGTAGTGTTCGTGCTGCTTGTGACGTTCAGGTGGAGGCTGGAGGCCTTGAGAGGCGTGGTGCAGCCCTGTGCCTGTGGGAATCGCTGGTGGTATCGGTCAAGACGCAGATACTTCACCGTCACCAGCTTACCTGAAGAACACAGAGCAGGAACGTGTCACTGAAAACATTTAGTCATTTCGCAGATGCTTTTATCCAAAGCGACTTCCAGAGTAATTTGGTACACACAGACACCATGGTGAACCAGTTTATTAAACAGAACTTGGCGCTGTGTTGTTAACAAGTGCCTTATTACCTACGGTCCCCTTCAAAATTACTTGTCATCACTGAGTTCCCGACTAAATATTGCTGTAATGCTAACAAGAGGGGGCCATGGACACCCACCTTGCTCCAACACTCGCTAAGACTTCTTTTTCGCACGGTTTTTGTGTATGGCTACTCAAATCCAATCTACTCCACATACTATTTCACCAGTTTGCACGGTCATCCCAAACAGAATATGGACTTTGCACATTCTGCTGTTCTCTGCTTCACTGAAACCGGGCTCAGTGCATCCATTCTTTCACCTGCGCTGAGCAGACCATCCAACTGAGCTATCTCAGAATTGAGGAGGCGGACTTTGCTTGAAGGCAGGTGCACTGATGCTGCGGTGTAAAATAGATCCTGCAGCCTGAACATAGAAACTTTATTCAACTGTAAACCATTTCCTCATTTGTATTGGCTGGCGTTTACATCCCAGCTCAGGCCAGTGTAAGTGATGCAGAGTACAGTAGTAAGAGTAAATAACCAGGTTACGGGGGACAGCATTTAAAATTTTCCTAATAAAGCATGGTTAACCTCTGACCGACCTATAAGCATAAACTAAAATCTGTAGAGCCTGTAGTTAAAACATGGAGAGATGCTTTGACTGCACTGAACCCAGTGTTTTTGAAGGGAAGAACTGACTGACACTTTAAAAGTGTCAGTTTTGCTGAGGATTTGTGTGTGCCAACCAAGACTGATTGCACATATTTACAGCTAAACTCAGAATGCTTTACAAGACCAAAAGAAGTGGGGATAGACCTACTGTAGAGTTCAGCCAGGAAAAGAAAAAAAAGAAGGGAAAAATCACTGACAAAAGAGATACAATTTGCAAGAAGAAACTTTGCTGAAAAGTTAAAAACTGATTTTCTGCCAATGATGCATTAACAGTGTGGAGAGACTTGCAAGACAAATTACAGGAAGCCTTTCCCTCCCGCTGACAACTACAATGAACTCGCAGACAGTCTGAATGCATTTTACAGCAGGTTTAAAGGCCACTCTGAATTTCAGGAGGGGTTGATACACAATGTCTTCACTCATCATATCCTCTAGCCTTGTGTTAACTGTGGAAACCTTACCATACGTGGAATTATTTTATCTCCCAATACCTGACGTGAGAGAAAAACAGCAACTATCCTCATGTATGTATGTATGTATGTATGTATGTATGTATGTATGTATGTATGGATGGATGTATGGATGGATGTACTTCTTGAAGCAGCTGACGAAGTTTAATTTACCACTGGAGGTGCTAAACCACTTCTCTGTCTGTCATTGAATCTTCCCTGTGCTCTATAACAGTCTGGTTTAAGGAGAAAACAGGACAAAAACTGTCGAGTGAGAACTGCAGAAAGAATCATTCTAGCTCCCCTTGTCCACTCTGTACCTATCAAGAGCGAGGAAGCGGGAGAAGAAAATCACCACTAACCCCTTGCACCCTAGACAAAACCTCTCCCAGCTTCTCCCCTCTGACAGGTTACACAGAGAGACCTGTGCGCCAAAACCACGAGACACGGGGACAAGTTCTTTCCTCAGACCATCGCATTCATTACTAGCAGACTGCGCGTACCCAAGAGTCCAAATGTCACCTGACTCAATCCCCTTCTCCTTGGCACAACAATGTAACAGTGTTGATGACTAAAGGCGTACGCGTGCAACCTTGAAAGCTATCAACAATCAATCACATTCTTTGAAGGTGTTGGCCACATGTTTGGCCAATAAAGCTGATTTTGATTCTAATATGTAAAATGACAGCAAAAACAATCACCTACGTTTTTGTGCCAATGAGTGAGCTGCCCTGTAGATACCTCAGTAGCCTTCAAACTTTTTTTCAGCACACATCAACTCTACTACTACTATAAACAGTAGAGCTTAAAAATTAAGCAAGTGATACAGGAGAGAGACGCTAAGAGTTTTTTCTCCTCAAACGACAGAAAAATGAAGAATGAAAAGGTACACAGGTGTTGGAGAGTAACTCAAGTAACCTTTGCCATTGTATGAGGGCAGAGTTTTCTTACTACAGCATGATGAAACGTGTGTTCCAGGAGATTATTTTTTTCTCTCGTTACATCTGACTAGGTTATTCTCTTTTTTCAGATCAGATCCAGAAAAAACAAATGCCAACAGGTCGCCACATTTCAACATTCACTTCCTACACTACGATTGCTGGGGACACTAAATGCCACAGTCTCCCTCATCCGTATATCAGAAGTTTGCTGCATTGACCTTTTCAGATTTTGCAACTTAAAACTCATACATTTGTCAAGGTGGTCGTGATAGTTCAACATCCATCTTGTATCATCATAAACCCTTTGTTTTTTTTTACTGCTGATGTATTCTGTGTGCGATTTACCATCAAACCAGGATCCATGAAGTGCTTTGAAGGCTTTCCCTGAGTGCTCTGCAGAAAGACACTTCACATAGACGCAACCCTGTGGAGAGAGCAGGAAGCAGAACTTGAGGCCACTGAGCAGCACAAAGGTAGGTCATCAACATGTGCTCAACTGTCATAGGGCTGAGCGCACCTCTCGTGAGTTCTTGTCCACAGCAATATGGACGATGCCGTCGTTGTCGCTGCACTTCTCCAGGATGGCCTCGTGGATGGCTAGATCCCAGTTCTCCCCAACCTCCCTGAACAAACAAGAGGAGTCACGTCAACAAAAACTGCTTGGCAGCTTGTGACAAGTCCATCAAGCAAGCAGCAGGGAAAGTACTCACATGACTGGGTCAAACATATTTCTAATCTTCAGACATGGAGTCAGACTGTTGGGAGGAGAGTTCCTTCGGTCGAGAGGAAAGGCTGAAGAGGAGAGAAAATCAGCTTGTTCAGTCAAGTACACGTGGTAAGCAGTTACAGTGTAAACCCCAGATAGACACACTGCATTTGAAAGTTTGAAGGAGATTAGTTATAAAGCCAGAAAAAGAAATAAGGCGTGGGTACCTTTTCCCTGCCAGACTTTAGAGGGCATCAAGGAGACCTTGTCACAACCGAGAGAAGGCTGGATCCACCTCCAGACAAGGAAATCTGCTCCACCGATTCTCTGATTCTCAGTCTGAATTCTGGACTCGTTGTTGGAGAGGAAACTCGTAGCACGATCCCAAATCTTTTTCATTTTCTTTCTGTAGACAGGTTGTGTACACTTCCATCAAAAGGTGGGTACATTTACTTTTTACCTTCTATTAGCATTTGTTGCAGGCCAGGTATTAACTTACTTCAACAATTTTATGAATGTTCTATCTGAATTTAGATCAAGTTGTGGCAATGGTAGCAATCTGCTCACCTATCCTGAGGCGGAACCAGGGAGTCTCTCACATGTGGGATGGGGAGGTAGGGTTGCAGATCCTGGTTCTCTTGGCAAGCCTCACTATGGCTCCTCAACACATCTTGACAGTTAGAAGCAATAAAGTGTTCAATGATGATAAAGCACTCAGAACACCAAAAATATAAAAATAATAAAAAATATACACAAAGCATAAGCAGCTTTATGCACTTTATTGTGCCTTGGATTTAAGTTACATTAAGGAACACATCATGAAATTCAAACAGTTCCCAGACATTTTTGTAAATGTATGCACAGTCAAGTACCCAGGCTCTGCTTTAAAAACACACTGACTAGTTTGTGTTTGTCAGGTGTGTGTGTGTGGTGATCCTTACCGATGATCCTTTCCACCATGTCATACATCTGCCTGGTCTCCTCCTCCTCTCTCCTCCAGCGGTACTTCATGTAGCAGACCACGCTCCATACACACCCTACCACTGCGTAGCCACACACACAAACACACACACACAGGCTGAAACACAACTACTTAAAGTGTGCATTGGCCAAACATTTACGTCACACATTGGATTCGACACAGTTACCCTGATCAGAACACATACAAAATGAACAGGTGTAACAAGCGTTGGACAGACCACGTGACTTCTTGTACAGTTTACGAGACCTCATACAGGATGCATTCAAGCACAGTATTAAGTGTAGGTAGATTACCCATGTTTGGCTAGCACTCACAACACAATCCGTAATGATTGCAGCATCTTGGGTTCATGCCATTTTTTTTTTGAATTTTAACTTCTACTTGTATTTCTATAGAAAATTACAAAGAATATTAAACATATTTGTAATAGACCAAGAAGCAAAATATAACTGTGATTTCAATTCTAGCATGATTTACAGTTCATATACTGTAGTTCATCTCACCCAACGCAATGAGGAAGACTCTGCTAATGACTGTGAAGAAGGCTCGGCGGAAGCGGCATGTAAAGGGCATCTTGGGATGTGTGGACTCCAGTCGGGAGACCTCAGACACATCAGTCACTGTATCATCAGCTCCCTGCCCAGTCAGCCTGCAGAAACGCACACACAGCCGCACACACATATTGAATACAGACTTTACATGCAAACACAGTGGTGAGGGAAGGGGTCACTGCGTGAAAGCATCATGTGTATTACCTTATGCCAACATCCTGGCCTGTCCGGATGATCCACTCCAAAGATGTATGAACGAAATCTTCAAACTTCTGATTCTGAGCCTGAACATCACACACACACACACAAGACTGAATCAATTTTTCAACTCTTATTACTAGTGCCCTGCTGTATTAATACTGCTTTACTCCAAACTGGATTTTTTCTCTCCCTCCAGTTCTTCTCAGTACTACATGTGGTAAATTCAGATTTTCAAAAACGAATATTGATTCACTCTAGGCAGGAGTTTGACATCCACTTGACCTCAAACACTACTAGTTTGGCTCAATGCACCAATCCCTCTAGCAAGCTCAAAGGTAGTCCTGTATGCAAATATGCAAATTCACTGCCATCTTAAACAGCTTAACACTGCAGGACAGTTTACAAAAAACAGCGGACAGGGGTTTTTGAAGAGGCGGGGATGTTAATGTGTGGATGCACCTGCAAATAGGCATAGGCCTCGTCCAGGGACAGACTCCTGTTTGGATGATTCTGGTCTCCACAGTCATGCTGGCCTGTAATCACAACATCAAGCCACATTTGGTGAAAAACAGCACTCTTCTGTTGACTGCATCTACACAATCTCCAATGACGACAATCACCAGACCTCTATGGATTAAACTCAAATTTATAGACATAAAGGGGCTGTTCTAAAAGCTGTGGCTTCTACGGGCTTTGTTGGATTCATAAACTCTCCTAAACATATTACATGTTTCCTGCTTTATTAATTCCCTCTGAGACAAGGTTTTAATAATTAGAAGAACTGACGTTGCTGTCCAGCTCCTTTGTTTGCACAGTTTCAAAACTGCCTTTGTATCCTGCTCTTACATAAGACTGGCTCTACTGGCCTAATCAGCAGTTGCATCTAAACCCCTATGAATATAAACGAATGTATGCTGATTCTGTGCCCAAAAGTGACACTAACTCAACAAGAAGGCAGTGTGTATATGTAGAGTTGTGATCTGACAAGTCAGTGAAAGAATTAGGAGTGAGAAAAATGACAGTACCAGCGACGTGGGCCAGGTGGTCATGTAGACTGAGCAGGAGCTTTAGAATCAGGTCCTTCTCATCCTTTTCCTGCAGAAAATGAATGAATACCAACAGAAGTGCATTTGTTTAGAGGGTCAATTGTTACACTTAGGGGAAAAAAGCAAGCTGAAAAACTAAAGGGAAGCCAAATATTATCACATAGTAGCGATGTGCCGCTTGTCACAGCCGTGTAATATCGGGTGCCTGCAATATCAGAGCCAACATCTACATTTCCTAAAGTCTGATCAAATATCTATCTTGATACAGAGAAAGCAGCTGTAGCTACAAAATCTAACACCACTTTTTACCATTAAAACACTAATCCTGTTTTTACAATGTTATGCTTAAATCCTTAAGTGAATTGGTTAAAAAGAACATGTGATTTTATTTGGTCTAATGGAACTTTTGGACAAATGGCAAGTTTGTATGGTGGCATATCAGAGTTTGAAGCGTCCATCACAATTGATCTTTGGTACTGCACAGATACAGGTTGCCAGTACCAGTTTAATCAGATATCAGACAAAAAATAGATCTACAATTGCTGATGAGGTTATAAAATTTTAGATAATGTTTTGGTGTGTTTTTTGCTACCAGTAATCAATTTCAGAGCATAACAAATCCAACCATTATGATGATCACACTGGCAGAATGCATTAGACACTCACTAATTTGGTAGTTTTTCAGATTTGCACTTTTCACTGTGGCTGCATTACAAAGGGGAAGTGCTACAGCACTGGCAGATTCAAATTGGAAAAGGACAGGACAGCGCCACAATCTATATCTCAAGACTTACTGAACTGAAAGTAAGGTTTGCCATCAACCACACTCCGTATCAATTTTAACTGTTTTCACATCTTATAAATATACTTTATTTATTTATATATAAATAAAGTAGATGGGCCATGTGAATCCACACTAATATGAGAAGCTTGAAAGTCAGGAGAACAAGTTAACTTTGTTAAATACGAAAGCACTTGAGCTGTGTTCACTGCTCAGATCCATTATCCTTCCAATCGAATTCCAGGTTATCTGTAGACATTGCATTTCCTGTGCTACACACACACAGACAGTTTTGTCTCCTTCTGGAGACAAAACCAGAAGGACAAAAATATCTACTTACATAAGAAGAGTCAAACTCTTGGCCAAACGGGTGCCTCTTAACTGCAACAAAGGAGAAATGGAGACAATTAAAGCAAAGAAGTAATAGTGTGTTCATACAAAGTAAAACTGAATACACCACCCACGTAAAGACACACGTCGGATTAGCGGTCTAGGTTTCTTACAATAAGACGACATGTGTGCAGCTGTGGAATGTGAACTCAGACATCACTAAACATGTGAGTCAGTGTCTGTTCATGAAGATCAACCCTTGAAACCTCACCGCATCAAATAAATAATTAACAACTTTCACAAATTCACAGCATATTGAATCATAATAAGATGTATAATACTGTTGGTTATGCAGGTGTAAAAATAGTAACCCCTGGATGCCAAGTAAAAGTAACCTGACTGGTTACTGGTGAGATAACCTGTCATTCATGTGGAGACTCAGCAACCTCAGATCCATTATAATGTTAGATATTGTCCTTTTTACTTGTCTCAAATATTAGAAACACCTCTCAGACACCTGTGGTACAGACTAAACAAGTTCCCAGTGGGGGCAAATGATGTTTGCATGTTTGAACATTTTACCAACAAAATGGTAATCTATATTTTAAAAAGGAAGGAAAAACACTTGACACATTTAGGCATATGGTTTGATTGCATTTGATTCAATCTGCATCGAGTATCAAATCTGCTGTTAATTATGATTTCACCTCTACTCTCCAGAGGAATAAACAATGAACTTGTGCACGTAGCACATGTAGCAGCATACTTACTGACTCCATCCACCTCGGAAGATCCGGTGCCTCTCATCCTAAGGTACATGAGACCCAGCACCAGGAAGAAGAGGCAGGCGGCCGTGAGCAGGAACATGGACAGGTAGTGAGCGCTGAAGCTCCCAGAGGAGGCCACCTCTTCCCTCTTGAACTGCTGGAGCAGCTCGTCCTCCGGGACGGGCAGCTTGTGCTTCGGCGGAGCCTGGCTGTAGGAGTGGTTGGGCGCGCTGTGATTGGAGTGGTTGCCCCTGTACGTCTGCTGGCTCAGGCTGCTGTAGCTGTAGCGCGGTCTCAAGCCGCTGCTGAACCTGCTGCCTCTGGCGGCTCCGTCCTCGTTGTCGACGTGGTCGTTTCTGCCGGTCTCTCCTCTGTGGTTGTCGGTGAGGGACACGTAGATTGACTTCCTGGGGAAGATGTGGCCCTGCAAGCCTCCCGCCGGGCCCGGGTCCCTTCTCTTCACCTCGCCTTCCTCCTCCTCCTCTTCCTTGTCCTCGTCGTCGTCCTCCTCCCTCCGGCTCCGCACCATGTTTAGACTCCTGGGATTGACCTCACTGGCTGCCCCTCCCGTCTGAGACCCCCGGGCGACTCCGAAGGAAGAGAACGCCACTTTGGAGTGGCTCCGTCTAGACTCCAGCCTTTCCCTATGTCGGTCTCCGGTGCTAAGGGCCCCGACCTCCTCCTCGTCTGAGTCCGAGTAGTCCCCGGCTAGCTTGCTAGTGTTCAAGTGAGACGCCCCACAACCATTTAAAGAGCGAGAGTTCTTCTCCGAACCCCCCTTATAATCGTCCTCCTCTCCCGATTCGTCGTAATCCCTCCCTTCCGCCTCGGCGCCGGACCTGGCACGAACTTCCCAGCCCAGTGAGACACTTCTCTGTCCGCCCGGACCTGGCGAAGAATTGTTGCTATTTAGCGTAACGTTGCTCGCAGCGCCATACCGACCGCTCACGGTCGTGGTGGTGGTGGTGGTGGTGACGGGCCTGATCTTTGGGTGTTGATGAAAGCCGGAGCTTCGCTCTGGCCTGCCGCTGTGACTGAGGCCCTTGCGTCTCAGTGGAGTTTCAGCGTCTGACTCGTCGGAGCTGAAGCCGAGAACGGAGGACTTCCGGCTCGGTCTCCTGCTAGCGCTCAGGTGCGTGACGTCATGGCTGGCTGGCCTGGATCCCGCCGTGTTGCCGCCGTCAGTGGTGCTGTTATGGGCCCCGCTGCTACGCGTTTTAACCGGCCTGGAGCCCCGCTGCTGTTGCTCCTCTCGAAGCTTCTTGAGTTTTTTCAGATAAACCGGGCGGGTGTTTTCAGTTACCGGACCTGGGCTGATGCCATAGCGCTTTAACTCGGAGAAAAGCTCATCATCCGTTAACTGCATTGACGCCATCTTGGACAAAACTCTCGGAGAAGGTTGTGTGCCGGAAATGACGTAGAGCAACTGGGCTGCGTTCAAAACGTAAAGTGCGCTGTTTATAAACCATATAACTCGCGGCCTTAGATCTGTGAATTTCTTCAATGTAAAACCTTTGCTAATGCACATAAAATATATAAGGTAATTTTAGGTAAGGAGATTAAAGTAAAAAAATAATAACAGAAGAGTTTCAGCTAATTAAGACAAGCACAATTAGAAAATGTGCATACTATTTTACTAACTCTGTGCTCTCAGAACTGTATAAATATATATATGTTTTTTCTTAACGAAGTGGTAACTTACTAATCTTTTTGGGTACAATTAAAAAAATATCCCAATTTAAATATCCCCTATTTATTGAGTTTATTTGAAAATTACTCTTAGTCTGTTTAATGTATCAATATTGAATATGTCTATATCTGGATTCAAAGAAAATGATCAATTGGATAACTATCAGATTCAAATAAACTCTCACTAGTAATATACATATATATCATTATTAGTGGGTAAATATAATATTAACTAACTTTACTGCTACTGGCTGACACACATTTGCCAAAATAGCATCTGTTAAGCTACTTCCCAGTTTCTAGCTTTGTTTCTATTTATATCAATGTTTTCTCATGATTTAATCATTTGTCAGTTATATGATTTATGATGTGGACCTCAACACAAATTCATTTATGGAAAAATGTGTCTTGTTCTAGGCTTTTTGCTGTATTTTTCATGTATTTCATTGTAATAATGCATATTCCCCAGAGCTTTAACACAATAACAATATAAAGTTAAACAATAATATAATAATACAGCTTTTATGAGATGTGGTGGTTGAAATATTAAGCCCTCCCTGGTTGACCACTGATGACGTCGTGTATTTGTGTAATTTCCATAAGTAGCGCTGACCTCGAAGAATAACCCATAATATTTGCTTGCTCTCCAAAGTAAAATGACTTTATCTATATGATCTTACAAATACTTAACTACAATTGCAGCCGCCTCGGCGACACTTTGCCACTAGGTGTCATAGTAGAATATGAGTCTAATTCTTCCCTCTCGCACCCCCCTACTCTTTCTCTTAAATTATTCCCAAACTACATATTCCACAAACCTGCAAGCATCTTAGTACAAATTCCTTGTTTAGATTAAAGAAAAATCTAGCATGCAGGGTCCGTTAAAAGGCACCTTGTAAATCTTTCTTTATAGAACATGCACCTTTGCATACGGAAGAGAAAACGCACTGGCAGATGTTTGATTGCTGAAGAACAGCATTTATGTACTGAAAATGTGTTTTAAAGTATAGTTCCAGTCCAGATCATAAGCAAGGTCAGTCACAGTTCTGCTTTTGCTCACAAGGGGAAAATCTGTCCTATGTCATTGGTTTCATGATTTTAAATATTTTACAGAAGTGTCCATCGTTAGTGAAGACCTTTTCTCTTCTTTCACTTGTGGAATGTTAATAATATAGAGGCGATTAATTTCAATAAAGAATGGTATGTGCAATTAAACAACATGCAAACTGTGACAGTCCCATTAAAATGCGTAAGAACATAGTTTGCAGGAGGTATTAAGCAAAAAAGACCAGCAATTTATCAAAAAATCTGAATTACTAAAATAAAAAAAATTACACAAATCTGCTAGACAAAGAGTCAATTTCACCTCATATAGATGAAAATGTAGCTTACAAATGAAAAAAAAATTGCACATTGTCCTATTAGTTTAATCATTAAGAACAGTAATAGCTAATGCTTGCAACACTTCCTGATGCTAACTGAAGACAGAATCATACACATTGTAGCTCCAGATCTCAAACACTGTGCACAATTACATCCACACCATAAAATTATATACAATCAGGGATATTAAAGGTTGACTTCATTAATTTTCAACTTGCTTTCTGTGGTTCTAGTTTGGACATTGCATGCTTTTAATTCTTTTAACCTTTCCTCAGAATTTCCTTTATTTAAAAAAAATGCCTCTTTCTATCTGCTTTTTATTAAGTTCAGATGTTCATCATCTAAAAGAGTTCTGGAGAAGCAGGTGGACCAACAACACAATCTGCATACTATGACCAATAAGATTAGCTTTTAGCTAAAATGGTGGATGGATAGTTTAATATAGAAGACATGGCATATTCTGCCATTAATTAAAAATCAGTGAAGTCACAGTTAAACAAACCCATGAATGCATATTAAAATGATCATACAATACACCATCATGTTGCTATTGTACAGCATTAACAGTTGTGAACTTTAGGAAAGCAGCACACCGATGGAATAAGCTGAATACACATTTTGACATTGAAAACATTCAACAATAAGTTCATTTAGATAATAAATTAGAGGAATTATACTTACCCCACCAAAAGATACAGCTGAACAGAAAAAAATCAGTAAGTAAAAGTACTAAAACAGTGTGATCAAAAGCAAAACCAGGTAATACAGCTGCCTGGAAAGAGAGTTTGCCAAGCACCAACAATGTGTTTTATGTAAATGTCTTAACTTTCTTAACAGTATAGTAACACCATAACACAGGGGATCACAGCACAGATCTGTAGGTTTCCAGTGGGGCGTTTGTGCTTGACAAAAATCTGTCACAGCTGAGTAAAGCAGTTTTAAATTGTTTGGCTACTTTCAGTGCTTCTTCATTGAGTCGAGGAGGCGCAGGATGTGCAGGAAGAGATTCACAATGTCCAGGTAGAGGTTTATGGAGGCCAGGATGTGCTCCTCGGGGGAAAGTTGCTTCATCAGCAGGTGGGTGTCATAGATGATGAAGCCGCAGAAGACCAGAGCCCCGGCTCCAGCCAGGACCAGCTCTGTGCTGTCACTATTGAAGAAGAACTGCAGAAAGAAGGGAGTAAGCGTGTGTGCAGAACAAAATGGTAATAAGTATGTGGACAATCCTGTTCTACTGCATCCACTCATGGGCTGGGCAACTAATCAAACAGACATTAGTAAACTGACATGAGTCTGTGACAAATCAATTGTAGCCACTTTCTTTTCAATTGATAATTATATTTTCAATATACTATCCATATAAACCATATACACACACACACATCCACAACTGGACTGGAGCAGTGAGGTTAACAGTGGCTAGAATTCTGCTAATTGGTGCAGTCTACAGAGGCTATCATACTGTAGCAGGATTCAAACAGGTTGAAGCTGAATAAATTTGAAAGTATAGCAATATCTCTCACTTAAATTCATAACACATTTATTATTATATTAGACTTAATATAATACTATATGGAGTTGAATCACATTGCTAACACATGTTTTAACCCATTCAGTACTTTATGCTAAGTCTTTGGACATTCTTTCTTTTCTTTGCATTTACTCGTCCCCACTTTGTAGGTAACACAAAATTAATTGTTTGTTGCTCTTCGGAAGGTGGGAATAACACGAATGTCTCTCCTTTGTCTCTAGTCTTTTCACCTTTCCTTCTTAGTCATTTATGTTTTGACTTTGTGTACATTAGGTTGTTTTTTCCTTCCACTTCCATCCATGTGCAGTGCTGTGGGATGAGTCCTACAATCCTGAAATCAGTTAGCATTTTTGGACTTGTGATTCCCTCATCCTGAAGTCTAAAGGTTTTTTGAATGGGCTTTTTGTTTAGATGCCCGGAATAAGGGTTGTAGTTAACACAGGAGAGAAATTTTCATAATTTAGTGGCTTAATAAGACTACAAAGGTCAGTCCTCATCTACATGCTAATCACTGAGTTTATTAAGTCTTTATAAAATCAGCAAATACATGAGGTTACCATAAGAAAAACGGCTTCTGTAGAAGAGCTTATCCTGCTAAATCAAGAATTGTGTTTAAGGTTCAAAAATCATAAAAGTGGTGTTCAGCTATGCAGATTATTTTGCTGAACAAAATGTGTGAGTAGCATAAACATTTATTTTATTACAGAGCAAATTTTCTGATTTAAACAGTCCAGAGACAGATTTGAAAAAGCTCTGGTTTAGGGGGAGGAAACCTGTTTTAGACCAGACCAACAGCTAAGGTGGAGAAAGAAAGTTGTGGTTAGAGATTCACCCATCCTAATGTAGATGTGGTCTCAGCCTGCTAATTTGTTCTTTGTTTCTCTTCATGCTGCATGCACACTGACTTTAAAAAACAGGTTTCCTGTTTATTTCACTATGGTCACTTCTTTGTGTTTGGCATTAAGCTAAAATTAATACTAAAATGCAGTAGTTTGTATTTAGTTCAACTAAAATGTTAAATAATGATTTACATTCATGCGATATAATTTAGTAAAGGGCTGCATTTTAGAAGTAAATGTTCCTGGTAGATTATAAATTCAAAATGAAAGACTGAACAGACAGACAGCATTCCAAACCACTGGGTAGCATTTTGGTGTTTGTCTCCGGACTCAGGGATCCTGGAACAACACAGCCACAGTTATAAAACCTTAAATGTCTGTTTTCTGTCTGAATAGAAATTCACTCACCCTCATGAAGCTTGCAATGATAAGGATCCACAGGCAGGCAAACAGTCTGTGAGGTAAGAACAGAGCAGATACTTTAAATCTGTCAGTAGCTTCCACCAGAAAAGTGATCAAGCTAAGCAGAATATGGTTAAAACCAAAGTTACACAAAATGTGCATAATTGTTAACAGTCTATGAAGTTGACTGACTGCTTATCCAGCTTTGCTGACATTACGACAAGCAGATGTTACTTCATATAATTATTCTATTTCTCTAAGTACATACTTCATTGTTTTTGTGCAGATAAGACACAGGCCTAAGAGGGGAAACAAGTTTAAGGACTAGAGATGGGCCTTTTCTGTAGCAAAAAACCTTGACATACTTACCCTGCTCCCAGTTTGCTGAAGTCTCTCTTGGATTGGAAGGTGTAGACAGTCAGTCCAGCAAACACAGCACAGGTCAAAAACAAGGCTTGCAGCACAGTTGAGTATTCATAGAAGGTCACTGTGTGCAGAAAAATAATCTTTGTGGTTAGGACAGTGTTTTAACAACCTCAGAGGACAAAAACTGGCAGATAAATTACTTACAAGCTGTTGCCACAGATACTGCCTCCAACAGAGTCTGCAAACAACACACAAGGGTATAATTACATGCTAAACTAGGAGTTGTTATTAAATTAGCAACTACTTGTCACAAGGCAGCTGAGCTATTATCACTAAATTAAAAGAATGAATATGGAAATAAACTGAAGAGGTAGATATACACTGTACCACACCGTTCACCAGCCAGCTAATCTAATCTTACATTCCCTAAGACTGAGCAAGTGAGACAACCAAATTTATACCACGTCAAAGAGCGTGAACAATAAAAAAATACTTACAAATGCGAGCAGCAGGTAGAGGTTTACTGGATGTTGGTGCCTGTACATGGCCAGGGCCAGCAGAAGAACCAGAGAGCCCAGAGCCGAAACCAAAACAACAGCAGGACTGAGGAAGAAGCCACACCACAGTCACAAAACATGGCCTTACGAGAATTAGTGGATAATATTCATGTCACAACCATCTAAAATCTAAAATCAGTTTTTAGATCAAGCATCTGGCTTTGGAGATATAAAACTAAATCTATGATATCTTTGTTAGACAGACCATCCTCACCTGGCATGGACAAACTCCTTGATGGTTTGGGAGAACATGAAGAGGGCAGAGGTGGCTGTGGTGAGAATGATCTGCAGACTCAGGAGGGTGTACACCTTCCTCAGGAAGTCTGATCAACAAACACAGCAGCAGAGACACAGAATCCCTCAGCTGGATATGCACGGACACACTTGGGATGACTGATTCTCACTTACATATTTCCTGTACCAGCTAACGTGAGTTTAGCAAGAACCCGTGACAACTATTCTTTACTGTGTTAACCGGTGTTAACAGCTGTTCAGGGAAACCCAAGTAACGTTACAAAAAAGCTTGTTATCATTACTAATACTAAAACCCTTCAGTGCAACAGGACAATTCCAGTTTCCACAGAAACAAACGTTAGCTAGCGTTAGCAGACGTGCTAGGCGCCGTCAACAGCACACTTCACTTACCCATTCGAATCTGAACACTTGCTGTGGCAACATTTGTGCCATAGTTAAAGTCGTCTTCGATAGAAGATCTGGGGTATTTCTCACTGCTCATCGTGATTCCGTGTCGTGTTACGAGAGGTAACGTTAGCTGCTGTGACTGTGTCTAGACTCAACTCTGCGCCATTAAAGAACTGACTGTTGGCTGCGTTCGACTCACAGGGGCACGGCGCATGCTCAAGCGTGACGTCATCGCGCACGTACGCCTTACACTTCAACATATCTATGTAGGAAGAGCTGTAAACTCCAGATGTTCACCGAAATGTACCCCAATTATAGATATAGCCACCAAAATGGTTTGATGTGTGGGTGCAGATACTTTTCTTTTAAAGGAACAATTCTGAATTGGGAATTTAATGCAGCCTTATGTCTGGACATAAATAAACAAATCCCCAAAGCAGCTGATAGTATGTTGTACAAATTCATCTGCAAAAATACACCATCTTCTTCAGAAAATGTTTTAATGGATTATTACAACCATCGTGGCCTTTCAGTAATTATTTTGATGTCTCAACTCTCAGTAATCAATTATAACATGGATCAAACATTTTTTCTTAAAAAAAGGCCTCAATTTGGAATTTTACACCATCTACATATTCTCTAAACCAGGGGGAATTAATTTTTTTATTACTTTATTATTACTACCACTAAACCCCAAAATCCTGCTTGCTACAATGCTCTACAGGAAGTCAGTAATTGTTTATACAGTACATCTTTGTTACCACTAAACCACTAATCCTCTTGTTCAAACATCTAGTAACCACAATATCTGTGTATTGTTCCAAATCATCCTATGTGGAAGGAGATTTGATACTTGCCATCAAAATATGTAATTAATACTAAGACAAAGAAAGATTCTTTAGGAATTATCCGTCAGTATTCTCCCTGTAAGGACTTTGACATAAAGGACATTTATATAAGTGTATGTTTCGGGAAATGTGTCGTAAAGATTTTGATTATCTCTTTTGAAATTTGCCTGTTGCCAAACAATTCAGAATGAAGTCAGCTAATATAATACATTTTACATAATGAGTTAGATTCTTCTCCAAAGAGCAACCAAATGTGCTCTTTGGTTTAATTAAATTTTCTTCTACGAAAGTAAATTAATGTTTTTATAATTAACTTAGAATTTTCTTTTTGGTACTTGGAATAGATTACAAGCAGCAAACCAAAACAATTCAGGATTCTGTAAACAGAAAAGCTTGTAAAACTCTAAATTTAGGTACTTTATAGAATATATTAATCTAATCTACTGTCTACAGTATCCACTGTATGCACACATTGGCTGTATTTTTTTTTTTGTCTCAAACACTTATTTAGTTTGTCCCTTAAATGAAAAAATAAAAAAGCTGTTTTCACACATAACAGAAATGTTATGTGTGAAAACATGTTTATTCGTTCTTCTCATTTATTATTCTTTTTGTCCAGTCTGACTGACAGAATTATTTTGTTATCAGCACTCTTGCTTGTACTTTTTTGTATCTGACGTACAATGTACTGTTGATTGTTAAAGTTTTGTTGAGAAAAATGAATGATGAATCCCCATCAATGCATGTCTGGAGAAAAGGCTTTATTTTAAAGTGTTCACTCTATACTAGAGGCCCCTTTCAGGGTGCTTTATGGCATTGGGTGCATCAGGGGAGGACCTTGGAGATCAAGTCATCACATTTCCTATTCACCTGCCACCTTACAGGGCACTTAAATGTGTTAATGTCTACTGTGGAGCCACATTGTGTCTAGGAAAACTAGAGTGTTTTATAATCTTAACTACTATTTAAAATGACTTAAGTGAATTTTTGAATCATGTGAATAATAGATGGTGTAAAACTGCCACTGAGAGACGTTTGTGCACCAAAGATTTTGATTTTTATCACTGTCAGTGGAGACATTCTTTCTGCCTCCGGATCCTCAGAAGCCCATATTAGACAAAACTGAACCCCCTTAACCCCTGTAGTTTGCTTATAGGACCAATAGGTGGTGCAAGATGCCAACACAATCCTCCTCAAGTTCATGGAGAAGCACCAGGAAGGATATTGAAATCATGTTAAACTGTTTAATAGGTAGGACCTGAGCCAGGAGAGCTGTAACAGAAATGACTAAATTCCCAAGACCTGAGCAGACAGGAGCATCCAGCGGTTTCCAGAGTCCAAGGTTCAAGGCAGGAGGATTGTTTCTGTGGGATGACCACTACTGAAGGCAGACAACATGGGAAAAAGCTGGTTCCGTAATGCGCATACAGGAAAGAAAAAGAAAAAGACAGGGGCTCATTTCATATAAGAGAAATTATGTATTTAATGGATTGTCAAAATAAAAAAAAAAAATTGTAACTGTGAATGGTTGTCTCTCTGTGCAAGTCTCTCTGTGATCATTTCGAGATACAATGGAGACCTGTCCAGGTTTATCAGGCCTGAAATATCTGATAAAATAAAAACAATAGCAGTTTATTAATGCTTGTTGACAACCTAAGTCAATTATGGACTATGGAGACTTAATCTGTATGGTCAAGTCATTGTTTAAAATGACTGGGTCTAATTTTGGAAAATGTTGACCCCCTCTCTGTCATTTGTGATGACTGGCCTGGCTGTGAGTGTAATTGACTCTAATTATTCCCACTGACGAGGTGGCAATGGAGGAATGTATTCCTTATAAAATATTGCAAAATGTAAACTGCATCTGTTCTGAACAAACACTGTTCCAAATGACTTAAGATTGGTTTATAGCTAATTTATATATTTTTTTATTGTTATTTTCTTCTGCAGTGTGCAGCCAGGTCAAGAAGCCATGACACATAAAGCTGATTTAGTGTCTAACACAAAATATTTCTCATTACTGCTCAGTGGAATCCTAAAAGTGTAAGTACTCTCTGTTAATTACTGGTGATATCTTTGATTAACTGATTTATAATATGAATATAAAATATAATTCTTTGTATCGTTCCTGACTTTAAATACACTGCAGCAGAAATTTGTTAGACTGCATGTCTTTGTCTTTGTTCTACAGTATACAAAGTACACAGCAGGCAACACCGTGTAATACTTCTATAATAAGATGGTTGTGGGTTTTTTTTTTACAAAGTCACTAAGGCTAATGTAAGATGTAAAAAAGTAACAAACGTGTTTGTCGTGTTTTTAATGCAGTGAAATTCCCCACTGATTTGGTTTTAGTTTTGATTTCTACCACCTCTGCTGGATCCGGCACTGGCTTCTGTGTGGTAATGTTACACACGTAATCACTTTTCTTTGTGGAGTAATGAGCACAATCAAAGCTTTACTATGGAATAAAACAATCCATCCAATTATGAGACTTGGAAAATATATAAATATCATCGGTTCTGGTAAGAATGTAGGGCATTTGTACGACTCTAAAATCTCCCTTGGGTGTCGGCTGGGTAGAAACATGGTGAGTTTTGGTTTTTATAAAATGGCTGTGCGTCATAGTTTGGCAGCATTTCCTTCTTTGTGTTGCCTTTAGCTCCACCCAAGGTTCAGACATAACCCAGGAGACTATGGTGTGGAAAACACCATAATCTGTCATATGACTGATAAGATTCTTTTAACTCCAAACTTTATTGATAGCTAATGTCCAGTTGCAGATGCTCACTCTTCTCAATTTCTCAATTGTTAACAAGATGGCATCAAAATCTTAACAACTTATCCAAAAACACCAGATTGTTGTTTCTTCCACTTTTGTAGTAATTTAGCACAAAATATGACATATTGCACACATACTGGAGATGAGAGCAAACAAAGCTATATCTCACCCAGTTAAATCTAATGTTTGTCAATTCTACTGTTAAAAAGTATTTTTTATAAATAAGAGAGTAGCTTGTCATATCCAGAAAAGTTTCTCTTTACGATAAAGAGACAACATTGTGAGCACATAATATTTTTAAATAATAGTTTTTCATCTGCCACAGATACTGTTTATACTGCTACCAATAAAATACTGCCAACAAATGTTGTTTGTTCATTTTGATTTTGATGCCAGTAACACAGCTCATAAAAAGTGGGTAAGGTTCATGGTGTTGTATCACGTCCTAACACTCTGTAAGCGTTTTGGAAACTAAAGAGCCTAATTGCTTTAATTCTGAAGGAAATTTCTTTCCCCATCATTGCTTGATTCAGGATGTCGACACATTTTGTGCCTCATAATACACCACTGTGGAGCCATTTTGCTGAACCATGTGGTTTGACATTGGGTTGCTGAATTAACAAGGTCTTCCCTGAAAATTATTTATTAATCTAATTAATCTAATTAGTCATATGATATTCACGTGTTTGTTCGTTGTTTTTCTTCAGCACAAACTTTTTTTTTCCCTTTTCACAAATATTTTAACATGTGCTGCTGCCTCCAAAATCCTGCAGAGAATATTTTTCAAAAACATTCAAAATTTTCCAATAAGGTTCAGATGATTTGCAAACCACTGTGTTTTTTAAAATTCACATTTAACATAAAATTTAAATGAAAAGGGGTTTTTACATTTTGTCATTGTTCTTGCTTGAAAAAACGTGAATACTTTGCACGTGCTGAAAATACAATTTCCAGTATAAGCAACAGACTTACTGTTTTGTCTGGAACTTCAGGCTTTTCAGTTTGGTTTGAATGGCGTGAAATATGCCTTGAACCACAGATTTGGTCTAACTGGGTTCAGTTAGTTACTAGTTTAAAGGCTCTTTTAGGGCTTGTGACCAACTACAAGAACAAAAGCAAACTGAACACAAGCAGAAAAAAACAACTGGGAAAGAAGTAAAGATCAGCCAACGGGGCATCTGGGGAGCAAATGAGATGGTATATTAATTTTTTTAATGGTCTGAAGGAGAAATAAAACTGACATAAAATTCAAAACGATATTACTTTTTTCTGAGAGAATGATAGAGAGAGGGGATAGGAGCATAAGACAGACATGCCACAAAATTCTCAAGCACAATGAAAATTAAAATGTGAAACCAAAACTTAACACGACCCAACTCGTGTACGTTATGAAAAACATATTTACAATTTCAGGTGTGGAAACTATTTTCACATAAAATAAATCTGTAAGGGTTTTTAGATGTAAAGGTATTTGTACATTTGCAGGTGGAACAAGTGCCTAATACCAACTGAACTGAAAAGTCATATGGCACATATAACATTATTAATAACAGTCGACTCTCGACCATGTACAGATGGTTCAAAACACTGCTACACGTCTCTTGGCAGTGACAGTTAAATTTGATTACAAGAAAAGTCAAGTACAGAACCCCAGTTCTGAGTTCTCTTTTATCTATTATTCAAATATATTTTAAGCTGTTGATTTCAGTTTTCAAGATATTAAATGTACTGGCCTCTAACTACTGAATTACTGCGGAGGCACACACCAACAAAATCCCTTAGATCATCAAGTCAGTTACTTTTCCACAAGCCCTGGTTCAGAAACTCTGGGGTGATCAAGCTTTTGCCAGTGCAGCCCCTAATTTATAAAATTGGGTTTTAAAAGTTTATCGCGAACACAGGGCTGGCAGCTTTCAAATAATTGCTTGGTAGTCTGATACTTTCATTTTAATTGTGGTTTTATATCCTCTGTTTTTTGCTGTTGTTGTTGTTGTTTTTGTGCTACATTGTGTTGTAATAATTCTATTTTACCTGTATTGAACACTGCTTTTATTTGTGTTCTAATTTTATGGGTATGAAAAGAACTAGTCACCCGGGAATTGTGCTACAACAATGAATTTCCCTCTGATCGTTATTCTCAGCCTCCTTTTGTTCTAAAGTTGAACAACTGTAATTCACATCCAGTATAGTGATATTTGTGAGGCACCGTCAATCCAGTTACGTTGGATAATCACATTTCAGTTTGTACATTGAATTCTTCCACATTTTATGTTCAGTAAGTGACTCAACAAAACAAAGAGCGAATAAAGATAGATTTCACTTTCGGTTTGGTCTTGTGTTTGTCTTGGGAATGATTAATTTGCTGTCGGGTAAAACCAAAATCTTGAACATATATGGCACATCAAGAAAGCTAGACAGAACAAGTTTCCATGCTCAGATTGCACTCTTTTCTAAAAAGTGCCTTTAACAACATACTGCGATTTTGTCCTCGTGTCCTCGTGCTCACTCGTCATGCTGTCAGTCAAACCTCAGGATGTAGGCCTTAAGTCAGACTGTAAATCAGGGCCTCACAGTATTCTACAGTTTAAGGTGAAGATCACAGGATTGGATTCCTGTTAAACTGTTTTGTTCATTATTTATACTCCAGCAGATAAGACGTATGAAGATGAAATGGAGGCTAATAAATATAGACAAAGTATTTTAAAAGCTGGTGTCAGCACCACAGCATGACATTACAACATGTGAAGACACAAGACAAGCACTGGAGCGAGAAAGTGAGAAAATAGATAAGAATATAGAGAAGAGAGTGTGAGAGGAAGAGAAGAGGAGTGACCATGGTGTTTTATCATTTTCCCCCAAACTGAAGGACCAGACTTTCTCCTTGTTGTTGTGGGGGTCTGGGCGGGATGTTAACTGGCCGTTTTTCGGCCTCTTTTGTCTTGTGAAGGTGGTTAATGTGGCTCTTCGGGTAGTTTCCACAAAGCTTCCCTGTCCACAGTAAACCAAACCTATCTGGCCTGTTTTTACCTAGTTACACCGTAATACGAATTCTTGATTGGTCGGCGTCACACAGTGGGCGGTCCTAGAGCCTAGATTTGTGTACGCCGCTCCGTACTTTCACTTTATTCGACAACGGGCGACGAGTTAGTCGGAGTTCTTGTTCCGAGAGAGAAGAAAACATCAAACATGAAGCTGCTTCTGTGTGTGGCAGCTCTGGTTGCTGTCTACTGCTCAGTGGAGGCAAAAATTAGTAAGTACGATTTTTATTTGACCTTGCCATTTGATGAAGAATATTACAGAATCAACTACATCTCAAATAGACTGTACTATATTATAGATGGCTACGAGTAGAAAAATGTCCCTTATCAAATCAAATCTAAAGTAAAATTCTCTTTATCTTTCATGGCTTCCAATAAACTGTAACAACAATTTATTAGGGCGTGTGTTTTTGTAAACGCAATAAAATGTAATATCTGTGTAATAAACTGCTTGTGGTTCGTTAGAAAGATAAAGAAGCTAATATAAGGGTCGAATGTAAAAGATAAGTCCAAAAAAACACGTTCGTCCTTATTTTAATTTAGTGGAATTCCCCTCCTCATGTTGGATTTGGTTTCGATTCCTCCTAAAAGACTCTGCTGCTCCCTCCATAGGCTGGTCGGTGTCACAATGACCCAACTCAATTCAGGCTCCAGAGAGCAGATATTGACACTCGCAGGGAAACAAAGATTTCCAACGGCACAAAGAAGACGAACACACAGTACGGTGTGTGTGAGAAAGTTAAGACAGAGGAGCATTTCTACAGCTGCGTCATAGTCCAGACAGTAAATGTCAAATCAAAAGGAACCCCCCCTCCTTTGTGATTAGTTTCATTTTTTCCCCTTTTTTTATTGCACTGCAGTCATGCTCACGTGATTTAGGGCCAGGCTGTTCCACAAACCGCCTGCAGAATATTTTCACTGCGAGTTAGCTTTACAGTTTCGGGACGTCCGCTGGAGGAACGAGCAGCAGTTTCCCTCATTTATTTAGTCATTTGATGACGGTAGTGAAAATCTCTCAAGGGCGTTGTGCTGGGTAGAGCTGTGGGGGATGTCGTGTTTCATTAGGTAAAACACTTGAGTGGTTCATGGTAGTTTGACATCATTTTCCTCTTTGTGTTGCCTTTAGCTTCACCCAAGGTTCAGGTGTACAGCCGTGACCCAGGAGAGTTTGGCAAGGACAACACATTCATCTGCCATGTGAGCAAGTTCCACCCCCCAGACATCACAATTCAGCTACTGGAGGATGGTGTAGAAATCCCTGGTGCAAAACAGACTGACCTGGCCTTTAAAGACGACTGGCACTTCGTTCTGACCAGAAGTGTGGCTTTCAAACCTGAGAAGGGAAAGCGGTTCACATGCAAGGTCACTCATGGAGGAAATCCTTCTAAAGAATATGTCTGGGGTGAGTTTGCATCAGCCAAAAATTGTGTGTGTGTGTGTGTGTAATATTCTCACAATGAAACCATCCATTAGAGTCCAAACTGTGCCTTAGCAAGTTTTAGCTTTAAACTCCAGTTTGACTACTGGTCACGTACTTTTCTCTGGAGAGGTGGGCTGAAACACTGTGACTGTGAGAGCACTTCACTTCTACACAAAAAAGTCACAATGGGAGTAAATATGATCGAAATCAAAGTTAGCAGGAGTGTGATGGCTAAATTATATATTTTTAAAAGCATCAACAAAACCTAACACAATGTGACATTTTCTTAGAAAAAACTAAATATCCAATAACATGGGGAAAATACAATCACATACAAAAGGAAATATGTTAATGCAGTCAGATAATCATTTAGTAGTTGATTGAAAAGTATTATTTGACATGGATAAAAATTCATGCTTTTTTCTTTTCTTTTACAGAGCCAAACATGTAACTGTCATCAGAGATCAACTTTACACCAGGAATGGCAGACTTTGATGCCACAGCAGAAGTACTTTAAAAGTTGTCTGCCGTATGATGGTGTGATGTCATTGTCTCTAGTGACACCAGATGTGAAGGCCTCAGCTACCGCTGGATTTACTTTACCCAGCTTAAATCAACAGGAACTTTCTTACTATTACTCTCACAAACCAAACTATCCTATTGTCTATCACATTTAAGGGGCACTACACACTAGGGTTCTAACTGGTCATGTAATCAAAACAATTAAAAAAAGAATGTCATGAGGAGTCAAGCAGTCATTGTGCAGCGCTTGGTCACAGCTTTTGGATTGTGGGAACAGTGGTGAATGAACACATGAACAGATTGGGGGATGTTAAGTAATAGCAGAAATCTTGTTGGTCTTTTAACAAGGTGATCATAAGAAATGAGTTGCTGTTGGCCATTTAAAACCAACTTACTACAAAAAACAGTCATTATTTGAAATTTAACAGCCCCTTAAATCATGTCTTTGTCATCACAATTCGGGAAGGGCCAGAGGATTCAGCTGAACAAAACTTTTTAATCCAACCCGACTTTTATGGCTGAAATTGACTAGCGTTGTTGTGCCTCTTTATTTGTGACTCTTATTTGTTCATTCACCATTTTAACATAAGCGAATATTAGGGCTGCAGGTCGTTCATTTGTTTGTAATTTAGGTGTGTGTTGCTTAAATTTCAACCTTTTATACAGAAGATTGTGTTACTAAATGAATTAAAAAATATCTGTCTGTGTAATGTCTGTACACAATGTGTTTAATGAGTTTTTTTTCTACCTAAATTACGTTTTGATTGGTAATAGATTAGTAGTACATAAATGTGGGTTATTTTCTGCATTATTCTCTCCAGATTGTAAAATTTAAACTTTTTATTTAAGGTATTTGTTAATTCCATCTGCTAAATAAATACCACTTTAAATTCTACTGCTGTCTTCAACTTTAAACTTTAAGCTATCCAAGTTTTGTTGTTTCTTTTACTAAATATATGGATCGTTGTGACATCTTCATACAAATATGCAATATAACACTTTAGGGTTCCACTGCAGACAGAATTTGGTTCATGTAAAGTGTGGACCAGATTCTCATGTTGGTACTACAGCTACCTTGTGCATAAGATGGTCATTTTATACATGACATTAAATTAAGACGAAAACTACTAATTTACTAAATGACAGATGTGGTGGAAGTAGAGAAATGCAATACTCAAGTAAGGGTGCAAGTACTTTCTTTAAAAAAAATCTTCATATTTTCATGTTAAAATATTAATTAGTTGCTCTAAAATGTGTCAACCAGATTTGTCAGGCTCTCAGTCTAAGTTACAGTTGAAATGTATTTTCAGTACTGTTGAACGTAAAATTATTCATGTCTAGTCCACGTGTTGACGTTGTGCATCATAAAAAATGTTTCTGCAGAAATGTCTAATATTCAGGTATGGATCAGTTTGATTTGTGCGGATTTCTTAATACGAGAAACTTTAAAAACCCAATTTATGGCCTTTTACAGTGAAAAATGAACATGCACGTCTTCTTTTTACACACTGACCCTAGTAGTAGCCAAAAAGCAAACTTAAAAAATTAGAAAATGTTTGCTGTAAAACCACACATTTGAGTTGTAAACTGCAAAATGTATTGAAAGAAATAATCATATAAAGAAAAAGGAAACATCATTTGACTGCATATAATAATCTTAAATCCAAAGTATATTTCCCTCTGGCTTGTAATGGAGTAAAACAAAAACATATTTCAGTCAAGTACAAACAGCGTGTAACTAACCTGCAGCCCCAGCCTTACGATGGCAATTTTAATATTTAATGTTCGTGTGGGCTAATAACAACCATTCAAAAAACAGCTGCACAAAAGTCGCAGCACACTCATGTAAACATGGCGGCGTTTCGATGAAACTGCGCAACACGGGGCAACATGTCCGCCCGACGTCGGCTCCTCTTCCCGTTGCTTCTGGCGGAGAGCTGTGCGCTTTTTTTCCTCACCGAGGCACACCGTACACGTTTAGGCGGGCGGAGCGCTCCATTTCCCTCCTCTCGTTACACTCTAAACACCGCACGGGTGGTGGTTATGAGGAAGCGCTCCTGTTGTTTCCTTCACGAAGCGTTTTACTTTCGTTTTGGCTCCGGACACCGATAATCGTCTCTCTCATATCGCCAAATAAACACCGTCTTTCCCCGTGTACACAGACTTTTTGGAGGTGAAATCATGAAGGGTTTTGTTTGCGCGCTCACCCTCGGTCTGCTGCTCCTCGGCCTGTCAGCGGCAAAAGAAGGTAAGTGATTTATTTTACATGTAAACATTGTTGACTATCATTTTACAAATGGCGCCGCGCTGGAAAGGCCCTGAAATGTTTCGAACAGTTTGCTCTGAACTAAGCAAAAACTCAATTAACCAACATTTAAGAGACAAATAACAGCAGTTAGGCCAGTGTGGTTTATATGTATTAAATATGTAATGATTAATATTCTCAATAATATTACAGCACACCCTTGTAGTTTATTATTAAAAGAAGTGGTAAAAGCACTTAGTTCGTCTGTTAAATGTGTATGCTTAAATATGTGTACGTGAAATCTGCATTAAATCTGCTGTTCTTAACTCCTCTATTTTGGCAGCATCACCCAAGGTTCAAGTGTACACCCGTCTACCAGGGGAGTTCGGAAAAAGCAACGTCTTCATCTGTCATGTGACGGACTTCCACCCACCGGAGATTAAAATTGAACTGCTCAAGAACGGACAGGTGATACCTGGAGCCCAGCAGACCGACCTGGCCTTTGAGGAAAGCTGGCACTACCACCTGACCAAGCACGTGGCCGTCACCCCAATGCAGGGAGATGACCTCGCTTGCAGGGTGACCCACATGAAGAACACCAAAACCTACACCTGGGGTAAGGCTCTGTCCCTGTGTTTGTCTCTTTGTCTGCTGTTCTCTTTGTATCTCACCCAATATGTTAATGTTTTGACTACAATTAAATACTTTTTAATTGCTCTGAACACTGAAATTATTTGCAAGTTTAAACTAAAATTTTTAATTTCCTTTACTATTTATAGCATGGTACATAGTTCTTCAGATAAAAAAGTTCAGCTTACCTTAAAAAAGAGAAAAACACCCACCCATTGTCTATTTTTTATTCCCATAAAAAAATCAAACTTTAAAATGAAAACTAAAATGATTAAGAAGTCAAAAATGGATATTATGTAGGGGCAAGAATTCTGAACATATAACTAATTTTACTTTTTTGTCAAATTTAAATAGAACAAAACAAATTTACATTTTAAAAACTAGAAAGTAATCCACAAGGTGGCATCCTCATGAAAGACAACCCTAACCCCAGAGACAGTTTAGAACAATAACTGACTTGCCTTACTAAACTGTAACCAGGATGCACTACTCGACTCTTAACTCCATTCTAATCTGCCCGGTAGTTTGTATTTCTCTTAGTTACGGCTGTAAACTGTCCAGACGTGAGGTGCTAGAATGAATAGGTTCTCACCATGTGTTTATTTCTCTTCACAGAATCTGATTTATAATTCATTGGGCTCTGCCTTGCTTCAGGTAGGTCCCTTATTCATTGTCAGTGTCATTTTTTAATTCAGTAATTATTACAATGACTGTTTTTGTGACCAAACATCTTTGTTCTTGCTTAGCTATCCCCAGGCCTGCTCAGCCCCGAAGATTCAGAAGATTAGAATGGCAATAAGTATCATTAAGTCACTGTAGTGAGGAGGGCACAAACACACAAAGAGCTACAGCAGCAAGCCTTAAAGTGCTAGATTTCACGTTTCAGTATGATAATAATATGTTTTAAAAAGGGCCAAATAAATGCTGGACATCAAGATATCCCAGTTTTACTCTCCACACTTTAACTGCCAACTTGCCTCCTACAGAGCCCAACAGAGATGTTCACAAATATGAAATTAATCAGTACAATTTATGGTTTCCTAGCAAAAAGATGTCTTATTTGTGTGTATATTGTAATTGCAATTTTTAAGGACTTTGTATGCAGTTCCTTTAATACAACCCAGCCTTACTGTAACTGGTAATGAATGTAAAAACTTTGAAACTGAAGAGAACATTTTCCTCTTTATGATTTATGTGACTATTTGGACAACCTAAAAACCCTCCTATTAAAAAACAATGTACATGGTAACCTTTATTTGAATAATCAGAATTTAGAGACAAGTTAAGTTAGTTAAAAATAAGATAATTCCCTGACCTTAATTCTCAAAATGAGAGTATGAGCACTTTATCATTATGTGGAAACATGGAAACATATATGGGTTTATTGTTTGTGAGAAAAAATATTAGTTAATGCAGATTAGTTTTTTCTTTTCTTTTCTGTTGAGTGGAAATGTAAGTATATTCATTTTTGTGTGTGGTATTTCTGTTTTTAACATTGACTAGACCTTTGAGTGGTTCTAAGCTAATAATGTAAATCAAATTAAAATGTTCAATTATGCACATTTTAGATGATTAAATATGAAGGGAGGATAGAGCCTTTTATCTTTCTTTTGAAATGTATTGCGCAGAATATCTTCAGATCTGAATTGAATGACTTGGTTATTGACATTCAAATTTTGGGCTCAGATGATTAAGCCCAAGATGCTGCACTGTTTCTTTGAATCTGTTTTTTACTCTATGGTCTAATAAAATTGGACTCTTTTGATCAAAATGGGTTCATGGGTTTGTCTGCTTCCTCCCATCTGAGGACGTAGATAGACAAATAGATACTTTATTCTTTTCAATAAAAAAGCAAGTTCATCATTCTAAATGAAGAACTGTATTTTTATGTGTTTTTCCATTTGCAGAACTACAGAAAATGTTAAATGAATTACCAAGTTTGGATCAAATAATCAAGACTTGGCTTCACACAACAGAACCTTTAAATCAATCAACCACCTTAGAAATTCAGCAAATTAAATAAGTCTAAATCAACCAAAAAAAATATCTTTACACAACATGCAATATATGCAGACGATAACACCCGGTTGTGTTTGAAGAATCCACTGTATGTTTTTTTGATTTGATGCAAAAATTTGAGGGCAGAAGACATTTTTGTATGTTTACATTGCAATGCAAAAAAAGAATACAAAAACTTGAAACATGTTTTTCATTCATAAACCATCTAAACCTTCAAAGATTATTTTTTACCCAACTGAATTAGTGTTAAACTTGAAGGGTTTTCAACTATTTGTATTTCCACAAATATATGTGGGGATGCTTTTAAATTGATCATGTATGTCCCTCCTAGGTGTTCTAACATATCTGGTAATCCAATAATGAGTTTATATTTAGCTCCACCTCCATAGTTAGAGTGTCATTTTTTGTCTACATTAGAGCAGAAAATGGACAAAAAAAACAACTTCAGTCAATAGTTGTCTGAGCAAGAAGGGCTATTCTCAGATACATGCTGCAACTGGATCTAATCAGGCCCAAGTGAAATTCTGTCCAAAAAGAAAAGTATGTGTCCTCTTTTGGAAACAGATACCTCACTGCCCTTAAAAAAAGGCAAGAGAGAAACCACTGTGCACAGACACTATAATAGGGGACGTAGGTTATTTGGCCTCATGTGCAAAGTTGCTAAGAAAAGAGCACGACTAAGGTGACAAGAGCACAGTGGACTGATGAGTCTGTCTGAGGTTTTTGAATTCAAGAAAAGAACTTGTGTCAGATACAGAGCTCATGAAAAAATTATAGGTGCCTCCCAGCATCATCAGTGAAGCATAGGGGTGGAAACGTGATGATCTGGGGATGGTTTGGCAATTGGAGAGCGGGTGACCGGCATCGTGTGCAAGGCATCCTAAATCAGCATGGATGCCATTTCACAGTGAAGAGACACGTCATTCCCTTTGGGCATCAAAGCATAGCTCCATTTTGCAACATTACAATGACTGCAAACATTCTTTCTGATTGTGTAAGAATTACCTATAGAAAAAGGTAGATGCTGGAATATTCTCTATGATGGCTCAAACAGCTCAATCACGTGATCGAAACCCCATTGAGCCAGTAGATGAGAATCTGAATACAAAAGTTTGGCAAAACCAAACAACCACAGCAGACCTTTGGGAAGAAAGCCTAGTACGAAATCACAACGATGTGTGTGTGTTTATGATCCATTTACAACCTCTTTATTGAATGATACCAACAAATAATAATAACAGAGGTGTTTCCAAACCTAACTGTACATTCCAATATTAATCCTGAGTTTCATTTTTAGTTAACTAATTCAGTTATTAAGAATATGCTTCTCTTACTAGGTCTCATCATATTAGAGGTAACTGAAGGGTGAAAAATCTCCCTTAATCATTTTGAGTGACACTAACTTAAAACAATCAAGTACAGTAGCAACAAGAGAGACAATGGCACTAAACCAGTAGGAGGCAACAATTATACAATATATAATTGAATAAAATAATATAATTGAATGTTAGTTGGCCCAACTTGAATAAATGTGTCGTTTGAAAGACAGCATAGTTTGACATAGTAATTCTGAGTACTCCATACTGAGTTATGAATAAGTAATTGTTTTTTTTTTTTGTAGAAATAGAATTCCTATTGCAGTTTACTTGTTTTTTTCAAGGCAATCTGTAAAAAGTAAGGTTAACTAATCAGAATATAGTTGTTACAGTACCGTATATTTTTTCAGTTGTAAATATAGATCACTAACCTACAACTTTTACCTAAGGTGAATGACAAAAGGTTTTCATGTTAATTGTTCATTTGATCATTTGATTAGACTTTTTAAAATGTGTGCAGTTGGGAATTAGATAAATTGTAGAAATAATATAGGACTTGCGTTTAAACAAATACATGTGTTTTATTGCAATAAAAAAAATCCCAACTGGCCGTGTACGAACAGGCTGCGTGCGTGCGTGTGTGTGTGTGACGTTGACGCCGCGTATTGACTCACTGCCGATAGAGCAGAGTTTCCGTATTTGAGCAACACTGATCAGCACAACCCTGCTGCTCTCAGCTGTCCCCCTGTGTGAACAAGTTGCTCCGATGGAGTCCTCCACCTTCCTGTACGACGTGTCCCCGCTTGTCGTCGAGAGACTCTGTAGAATCCTGGACAGCGGAGGGGACAGCTTCGGATGGCGCGCACTGGGTGAGCGGCGTGTGTCCTGGAGATGGACACTCACTGAGAACCGAGTCCCAACGACAAGACGCGTTTGGGGGATGTGTGTGTGTGTGTGTGTGTGTGTGTGTGTTAACAACAGGAAGCGATCTGTCCGCTTGTGTTTCTAGATAACTTCCAGTAGAGACGTCTGTCAGATCAGCTTGATGCGCTTTGAAGAGCCTTGACACAGTTTTAATGTAGCGATAAACTCCTCAAATGTTAGCTGTTAAACCAAACATATGATTTTATATATTTTTAGAGCTGTTACATTCCCCTGATGGTTGAGGTTGGACATTTTCTCTGCTTTTTTGTGATGCATTTTCCTATAAAAAGATCTGTAGTGGTTAGGAAGAGCCAAGTAAGTGAGTTTCATATGACTCCTCTTCTGTCCTGGCCTCCAGCTGTTCGAATTGCCCCCAGCTTGTTGGAAATTCGTATGCTGGAGCGCGTTGAGGCCGCCGGTCGAGTCCCACCAGGGAGCTGCTGTGGTCCTGGGCCCAGCAGAATTCAACCGTGCAGGATCTGCTTAACGTGCTGCAGGACATGGGCCACCACAGGGCCCTGCAGTTCTTCCAGAGTCAGACTAAAGGTAGGTTCACACCAGCAGATGCCAGAGAGCACGTCTAAAACTTTGCTGATTCAGACAGAACGCAGGCTTGTTTTTGTGCTGTGCTACCATGAGGTATTTCAAAATATCTATGTGGTTATGTGGTGTTATCGTCAACATGTCAAAAAAAGTGTAGCATAACATCCAGATTGATATAAGATAGTGACATCAAGTTTCGATCTGAGGAGTGTCTGTGGTTTGTAGTTCACAATCCTGCTTAGTGTGTTCCACAGAACTGCAGCCAACAATACCCGTGTTTTACGAAAACATGAGGTTTAAGGGGTTTTCTTTGTGCGTATTGTTCTACTCTGGGCTCTGCATCCACCATGATTTGTTTTCATTGCTGGAACACAGGGATTCTTGGGATAGGTTGGGCTGCCAGCCTGTGTTGCTTGAGGAAACAAGCCAAATTTTCTCAGCCACATTTGAAGCCAGCCTTTGAAATGTTAGAAAATTACTGTCTTTTTGCTTCTCGTCCTTTTTCTCTGTTTTTACTCTTTTCAAAAGCTTGTATATTTAGCATATTTTCCCATAATTTCGTTTTCTTTTAAATTCAATTTGAGTTATTTCAGAGCTCCAAATGTATAAGAAAGTTTGACTTTTTTTTATTGCTACTCGTGGTGAAATCACAAATTCCAATTTTACACAAACAGAAGTTATTGCAAATACTGTGTCATGTGCTGCTTTAATCGTAGCTAATTTGGTGTTGCACATTCCCATGAGACAGAATGAGTGTGTATGGGCACATTCGGGTGGGGGGGTGTTATATGACATACAATAGAGGAAATGAAATACCATGTCTTGGTTCCTCTTTGTGGTACCTGCATGATATCAGTAAACCACATCGATCCAGTTTGAATCTGTTCTACTTTAGGAAGAAATTTTAAGTGGATGTAATATTTAGGCAATTTTTGTATTTGAGGGTCCGCGTCTCCCCCCAGTACCAGACATGCAGAGTCAAGCAGTCCGATGTCAGCGCCCACAGTGAATGCAGATTTGCTTTTTCCACTGTTGACTGCAGATGTGCCAGAGGTACGAGTGCTTGCCTAAGAAGTTCTCTCTGAAATCATTTCAATCATTTAATTTCATCTATTTAGAAAAATACACACATGTTGTTGGAACCACAAACCAATGGAACTAAATGTTTAAGACGGAGAAAAAGGCAGCTGGCAAAGGTGGAGCTTATTTTAAGCCCTGTGTTTGCTGGCAGCTGCCTAAATTAATAATAACACATCGTCATCTATTAGTCGCTTATATTTACTAAAGCTGTAAAAGTACATAATAACTGTGGTGACGTAAATGTAACAACATAGAAATTCAAGTACCTAAAAGTTGAGTAAATTAAATTGCTAAACATCTTGAACGTTGTTTAAAGAAGTGAAGCACGCAGAAGAATAAATGGGATTATTTTCTCTAAAAAGGAATCCCACCAACTGGAAGTGAGTTCCTCAAGTCAAGCATCACATCCTTGTAAGTAAAGCAAACGCTATGATGTCTGTGGAAATGATCTGACTCGGCATGTTTGGTTTTGAGCACGTGAGCGTTAGCCTGAGGTCATTAGTGACCTATGTCTGTGTTACAGTGAGACCTGCTGAAGAAACATCATCGCCCATATTGACTTTCCAAGACATTATAGAAGGAAGCAGGGATTTTCATCCTGAAATGAGAATCGCAGAAGGCCACTTTACGGATGTCTACAAAGCACAGAAGGGAAATAAAACCTTTGCAGCGAAGCTTTTTAAACAGGTGATTAAAAACAATAACAGATAAGTGTGAGCCATTTTTAAAACAGAAGTGAAAAAAAAAACGTGCTTTTGAGCAGCTTCTGTAGCTTTTTCAGTTGATACTCGGTTTTGGCACCTACAGTTTCACATCTGCGTCAGGGGAATCATTGCGCTCATGCAGGAACATATTCAAAATTAGACCTAGTGATCTCCACTGATGAAGACCGCAGCATGTGCCCAAGCAGCTTTGATTCCGGTGGAAATTCCTTTGGCTGTAATGTTGTATTTCCCTAAACTAAAAAAAAAAAAACTCTCATGTAAAAGCGATTTTTGTGTAGTATACTCATCTACAGTAGAACTGAAATGTAATCTGTTATTCATCAGGAAAATACAGCTTCCTGGAAGCAGCTGTGGGACATCTTCAGAAAAGAAATGGAAATTCACCATTTGTACGTGTCAGCCTTCAATCTCAAAACACCTTCTTCTGTTTATCTGGTGGAGTTTATCCAATAATGTGCTGATGTGTTACAGGTACCAGCATCCAAATATCTTAGACCTGTTGGGCTGTTTTTCTGACGAGGGTCGCTACTGTCTGGTCTATCCTTACCTCCCAAATGGCTCGCTCTTCCACAGACTACACCACCAGGTAGGTTTTATCCTATCTGCTGCACTAATGCACACGCTCATTGTGCTGTGTCCCAACCTGAAGCCTGATTCATGTCTGTGGCAGGTTTTCACTAGTCAGAGCTAAACAGTTGCTAGGGTTCTTTTTCTGTGTCAGAAAACAGGAAGTCAATGTTGTACATGAGTGTTCAGTGATTTAAATTTGCAGAAGTAAGGACGTAAGTACACAACAGAGCCAGAGACAACAAAGGCTTATATTGTGAAATGAGGGATGTAAACCAGAATTGAAAAAAATATACACATACATGCAAATATTACAAATACAACAGTACAATAGATCATACAACATGATGCAAGTATGCACAACTATCAGTGTGTTTGTCAGTAAACCACTTGAACTAAGGTATAAATGAGATTTTTAAGCATTTGGGAACTGAGGAGATCAGGTTTTTTTCTGTAAATGTGATTTTTTTTTCACACCTATTTTCTTCCTGACCCATCTTGTTCTGCCACGTTGACATTTTGTCATTTTTGTCAATGATCACAGCTTCACGCAGATGCTTGTTTTATACCCAGTTATGATCCTCACCCTTTGATGAATAACCTTACTAGTCCTGTCAGATTTGTCTTTAGACAACTTTTCCAAATGTTTTGAGACATGTTGCTGACATCTTTTGAAAATCACATTTCTCAGTTTCAACACATTTCTCAGTTTCAACACTGGCGGTAGCTGTAAATGGCTGAAGCTGTAAATATTAGCTGTAAGTCCCTTGCAGCATGTGGACTTTGCATGTTCAGCCGTGTTTGTGAGCGTTTCCTTCTGGTATTTGCCCTCACAGTCCAAACACATGCATGTTAGGTTAACTGGTGACTGCGAATGTAAGTGGCAGCGTTGTCTGTCTGTGTGTGTCTCTGTGGACTGGTTCTGTGCTATACTGGAGATCTGTGCAAAGTTTCAGGATCAACTCCATCCCCCATGACCATAAACAGACAAAACTGTTGAATGAATGAATGAACAACAAATTAATGATACATTCTGTCACAGTATCCCAACTTTTTGGAAATGGGACATTTATTTTGACAATATTATTCTACTTTTTGAGACTATTAATACCCACACAAAGAAAGATAAGGGAAAATATGTTTTTTAAATTTCTTGAAAGTTATGAAAATTTAAAACTTAAAACTGACATTTATAAAGTCATTGTGGGAAGTTTGTTGGAGCAGAATTGTATCTTTTTTTCTCTTTCAAAATAGAGGCATAGTAAAAATTGGTTCCCATTTAGCCAGATACCTCTTTACTTGCTAGAGATGTAAAAACTTTTTTGATTATTTCTACAAGATGTACTTTCTGCAGCACATTAAAATAAAATAGAGGGAGCTTATGTTCACTTATATTCAGCACTTGAATGCAATTCTATTTCCTATGTTGTGCAGCCCTTTGGCTGTAGCATAATGAACAAATCCCTGCGCGAAGCGCCAACTGAGGCAGCGTAGTCCACTCCGTAGCAGACGCACTTCTTCCATTTTTTTCCAATCAGCCTGCAACAAATGGAAAGCAAAATCTAAAGAGTGAAGATGGAGAAGATTAAAGGAAAGCCTCTTGGTGCAGATGGCAGCAGCACCTGCAGGAAGCACGGTGCCACCTAACAATTGGTCGGCTACTCTAAGCCGTCTCTAGGGATCTGACTTGCTGCAGTTGTCCAGTTAGAGACGAGAGGTTTTTCCACCTCCAGATCAATCCTGTATGTCATTGGGGGAAATTGCTCCTGATCCCCCCATCTGTTGGACAGATCTGACTTACCGGAGGGAACCCTGAGTCATGGTAGGTGGCATTCCCCTCGGCTGCCCCTCATTGCACGTCTCACTCCACATAAATGAGCTGGAGCTGCTTTCTGTTTGGAATGTTCTGCAGCACTTTGCCCCGGTCCTCTTGGATTGCCACGTCCTTGTTCATAAGGAGAATACAATGACGGGGAGAGGGTGCTACACACCGAACTGGTCCAAGAGATCTAGAGCAGCCCTCTTTGGCTCTCTCTCAGCACCCGGGAGTCCCCCCCCCAGAGGTGGATGGTTTCTCTCATAACCCTTGGCCCCGGCGGCTCCTTTTCGCGTTCCCGCCTGTCCCCCTGATTCCCCAGATTATGGACAGGGCGAGGGAAGAATGTCTCAGTGTCATCAAAGTTTGGCCCCAAAGTTTTTCCAGCTCTCCACCAGATGCTGGCAGATCAGGCCTGAGAGCTCTCCTGGCGCGCAAACGTGCTGTCTCAGGCCAACAGGATGATTCACAGCCCCCAGTGCTGCTCCAGCACCTATGGGTCTGGCCCCTGAGAGGGAGCACTTAGCTGGTCAGGGTTTCTCACCCCGGGTGGTAGCCACCATCAAGGATGCAACAGCTGCTTCCAAGTGGTCCTCTTTTCAGCGTTGGTGCTCGGATAGAGGCGTGTTCACCAATTCATGCCCCCTCTGTCAGGTTCTGTCCTTCCTTCAGACCCTTCAGGCTTATTCTTTAGAACTGTGAAGAGGTATGCTGCCGCAATCTACTCATGCCATGAAGGATTCGCAGACAGAACTGTTTTCAGTCATCCCCTGCTGAAACATTTCCTAAGGAGCTTGAGGTGGCAGCGCCCTCTCTCACGTCCTCTGCCCCCTCTTGGGATCTCCCCCTGGTCCTAAGTGCAGTGGTGGCATCCGCGTTCGTGCCACTGGACCAGACTCCTCTAAGGCTTCTGTCATGCAAGACAGTGCTTCTCCTGGCCCTCACCTCTATGAAGACAGTGAGTGACCTTTGTGTCCAGTCAATCCACAGGGACTCAGCCTGGGCACTCTTCGACCTAACCCTGCCTTCATGCCCAACTACAGTGTCTCGCCCATGACTGCCTTACCAACTGAGCTCCAGCCTTAGATAGACTGATGACCTGTCTTGTCCTCTTGCCTGGTGACAGCTGAACAGAATAAGATCAAGTGAAGAAGATGAATGTTTTTGTATAACATTTAAAACGGTTTGTTGTCATTGTATAGGATAGGGGGGACCCTTTGTCCTGGCAAGAGCGTCTCAACATCATTAAAGGAGTAGCAAAGGCCTTGCATCACCTCCACACGGCCCAACCCTGCCCGGTTATCTGTGGTAACATCTCGAGGTAAAAACCAACAAACACAACTTTGCACAGCTTCAGCTCTACAAACACCTGCTCCAGTCACACCTGACTCCAGGGTCACACATCTGATATTTTGTTGGGAATTCTGAGTGGAGGCAACAAATAAACTAACAAATAATAGTAACGTTAAAACCATTCAACCTCCAAAGCTATTTTATTATTTATATATTATTAAAGAGGGCCTGAGTATATGTGGGCAAATTTTTTACTTTTAAATTAAAAAAAGGTCAATTATGCAACGCTAAATGATACAGTATGTTTTTTTTAGCACGTTATTTCAAGGACTGTGAATACGTTGTAACAGGTTAATTATGATTATTAGAATTAAACAGAACAAATATGTCGCTTCTCCTGTTTTATTAATTTATTGTTAATGCATTGTTCTCGCATCTCATTCAAAAGACATTTTTAATTCTTATGTAGTCCTGTTAAGTTCAGATGTTGACACAGCGTCTTTGTGGCATCTCTTCACAGCACAAACATATTCTTGGATGATGACCTGGAGCCTAAGCTGTCTGACTTTGGATTGGCTCGCCTACGCCCTAATTGTGCCAACCAGTACTGTACCATCACTCTTGATACAAGTTACCACAGCAACCCGGGATACCTCCCCGAGGAGTATATCCGCGATGGCAAGCTGTCTTTTAGCCTGGATGTATACAGCTTTGGAATGGTGATTGTAACAAGATCATGTCATGCAGTTTAGAATAACTTTCTACTGTAGGGATAAATGGAAAATGCACAAAGATTATTGGAAAAAAAGTTAAAACATTACAAAGTACAAAGTATTAAAGTAGAAGTTTGCACATTTTATTATCCTACAGTATATAAATATAATAGCATTATAGTTATCCAAATATAACTATAAAGACAAAGCAATGCCATGTAATAAATGCCAGTGGTTATTTTGGTTACTTTGAGCAGGATTTGTCATTTACCTCACACATAAAACAAATCTCTAGAACATCCTTCTTCCACCAAGAAACATTGCCAAAATTAGGAGCATCCTCTCTCAAAGTGATGCTGAAAAACTGGTCCATGCATTTGTTACTTCTAGATTAGACTACTGTAATTCTCTACTTTCAGGCTGTCCCAGTAACTCTCTAAAAAGCCTTCAATTAATCCAAAATGCTGCAGCAAGATTACTGACTGGGATTGGTAAGAGAGATCATATTTCACCTTCATTAGCTTCTCTCCATTGGCTTCCCATTAAAATGGGAATAGAATTTAAAACCCTTCTTCTTACCTATAAAGCTCTAAACGGTCAAGCTCCATCATACCTTAAAGACCTTCTAGTACCATATCATCCTACTAGACCACTTCAGTCCCAAAACGCAGGCCTACTTATGGTTCCCAGAATGGGAGGCAGAGCCTCTCCTGTGGAACCCGCTCCCAGTCCAGATTCCGGAAGCAGACATCCTCTCTACTTATAAGACTAAGCTCCAAACCTTCCTCTTTGATAAAGCTTATAGTTAGTTATAGCCCTGCCGCTATAGGCTCAAACTGCTGGGGGACTTGATACACTGAGCCACTGTCCTCCTCTCACCCCACATTTAAATGTCAACACTGTAGGGCATTAACTTTGTGTCGTCTTTCTCCCGTAGATGTGCTGCTCGCACAACTGGCATAATTGGCGCTTTATAAATAAAATTTAATTGAAAAATGTATTTAAAAATTATAGTGTATGTAAATATAGCGATATGAAATGTGTGTATTATTCCCGCATTATTACAGTTTGCTTGCTCTTAGGTCATAATGGAAACAGTAACAGGGCGGAAGGTCACTGAGGACGTACCTAAGAAAACCCAGCTGGTAAGTCAATACTGAAGGTGAAACAGCAAGTGTAAAAGTACGGTTTACATGGGCCTCTTGTCAATTTGGAATTTGTATCTATATACTTTATTTAGATGATGATGCACCACAGCTACACCTTTGTGTTTTTACTCTTCACTCTCAACTGTATTAGTGTTGGTGGCTACATCGAAGCCATACTGTGGTCACATTTTCGAACCAATGCAATCAATAAATTTACATTATTTTTAATATGTGCTTCTTTTGTGCTGTGTCAGAGAGATTTGCTCATCACAGAGGTGGAGGACAGTGGTGGCGTTGACTCCTGTCTGCAGTTTTTGGACAAGAAAGCTGGTAGATGGCCGACTGCCCTGGCTCTCAGTCTTCTGGGTCTGGCCTTGGACTGCACCGCTAGTCGCCACCGCAGTAGACCAGACATGAAGAACGTAAGCATCAGAGGTTCATTCTTGACTTTAAGGAACAACATATGTAGCAAAATATTCTAAGCTGAAAGGTCCATCTCATGGCTTTTGGCACCTTTTACCGTTTACTAGCACACAGGTATACTAGTGATCATCACTGAATCCAAGGCATATGATAACATAACAGAGAGATACTGTTAAAAGTAAAGCTCCCAGTTGATGATGTTTATACTATATCCACTGATGTTGGTTGTATTAATATTATGCTGCTGAGGTCATTTCAGTGACTCTGAATGATATTAATTATCCTCAGGTACTTTATGCTTTGAGTCGGCTGCTACCTCCACCCGCCTGCCCCCCTGCCGACCAACCCTACAGCCTGGATGATAGAGCTCCTCTTCATGTTCAGCAGTTACCCTTATCCTCCATACCTGTGGAGCATGATGAGCATTACAGCCTTCCTGGTGCTCCAGCACAGGAGGGGCCCTGTGAGTGCAGCCAGTCAGAGGTGACATACATCAGTGACACAGTGGGTGCTCACGGCGTGGCAGACGTGGACCTGTACAGCAGCTGGCCTGTGCAGTGCAGCTGCCCAGCGGAGACTGGTGGTCTAGCATGTGAGGACTGTAGAGCCAATGGCTTCACCCCCAACCACACAGACAGTATTCAGAGTAAGTCTTCTTAAGATTCTTCATCATAGAAAAATATTTTTTTAAAATAAGACATTTTGGTTGGTGAATGTGATAAACATAAAATAAGACTGGCTAAAGTTAAAACTGAAACCTTTTTGTGAATATGTTTATGTAGAACAAACATATTTCAAATAACTAGTGTAATCCCTGGCATTTATGTCATGTCATGTTTATTACACGTGGATTATATTGTATGTTCATGTATTAACCTAATCAAAGTGATCAGTGGCTGTGTGTTTCAGGTGACTTCAGTGTGATGGAAAATGCAGCTAAGCAGCGGCTGAGGAACAAACTGAGTCTTTATAATGGAGGGCGGATTCACACAGAGGAACTGTTCTCTGAGACAGGGCTACAGCCGTCCTAACCGCAGGACTGCAGTGTGTGTGTGTGTGTGTGCGCGCACGTTTGTTTGCTACTGTAAATTCCTTGCTCGCTATTGTATAAACAACAGCAGCTCCGCACAAGATCTGCTCAAGGTTTTCATATTATGACAGTACAGTTCACACAATATCCATCACACTGTGACACGTAGCAATGTTCTTATTCACAATAACGTATTAAATTTGTTATTGTATAAAATATTAAACAATACAGACACTTAAAGTCTAATAAGCTACCGAAAGAACAAATGCGCGTTGGTGTATTATGGGTACTACTATTATTTTTACAGGTCTTTTTTTTACAGTTTTTGCCACTACTATTAATTTACAGTTATTTAACATTCACTGCGTAATTTCAGAGGAGCCTTAAAAAGAAGGCTTAATAAGCTGGGCTCTGGCACTGTAATAGTTTAAGGACTTCATCCATCGATAGATGTTTACACCTTGTGTTTTTGGGGACTTCCTTGACTTTAGTTACTAGTAGTGCCAGAAACCTACAGTGAAAGCACACAATGGTTTTTCATACATAAGAAACAGCAATTGTCATAGAATAATGAGTTACATGAGCACGAAAAATTACATTTGAATTTGTGTGATCTAAAAACCACAATAGAAGTAAAGTAGATTGGAAAAACCTAATAGTAAACATATCGTGATTATTATTATGAATTATTTAAATATTTAATATTTTAAAACTTAAATGGACAATAGCACAGAAAGACTTGTTGAAGAATTATTGTGCAGTGTATGATTGCTGTGCACAAACCCTAATGAACAGATGTAAAAAATATTTTTGTGCTATTAAACATTCCTGTAACCTTATTTGCTTTTTTTTCTCATTTTTAATGGTCCAGGTCTAGTGTGAATGAAACTTTATATTATTAATATTAATATTCTATTAATCAATACAAATGCTCTTCATTTGTTTCTGGGCTCAACTCCTCATCTCTAGCTATGGAAATGAAGCAGTTTAGTGTCCAGTGTTACTGGACTGTTAGCCTGGTTTTTAACCCTGCCCAGAGTGTGATTCTCTCTATGGATCTTAACCTGCCTGATCTATTTAGTTTTGTTAATAAAAGTAAAGCTTCACCCCTTTCACCAGGGACATGGCAACGTGCATCTGTATATGAAATATAACTTCCTGTCTGTCCTTGTGTTGCAGTCAGAATGTTTCTGAATTTTTTGAGCTAAAATTAGTACAAAAACATCCTGTAATCACTACTGTGATGTTACACATTTCAAAATAAATATATTATATATTATATTATATATATATAAATTAGGAGCATCCTGTCTCAAAATCATGCTGAAATATTAGTCCATGCATTTGTTACTTCTAGATTGGACTACTGTAATTCCCTACTATTGGGCTGCCCCAGTAACTCCATAAAAAGACTGCAATTTTTCTGAAATGCTGCAGCAAGAGTAGTGACTACAATTATCAAGGAGATCATATTTCATCCTTCAATAGCTTCTCTCCATTGGCAACCTGTAAATTCTAGAATAGAATTTAAATCCCTCCTCCTCATACACAAATGATCAAGCTTCATTGAATCTTAAAGCCCTCACAATACAGTATCAGAAGTCTTAACTCTGACTGCAGGTCATCTTGTGATTCCCAGAGTTTCCAAAAGTAGAACGGGAGAGACAGCCTTCAGCTATTGAGCTCCTCACATGCTTAAAACATTCCATTTTGATAAAGTTTATAGTTAAAGCTGGTCTAGGTGATTCAAAAGCATTGAAATAAATGTAGGCTGCCTGACAATCTTTTCAAGCTATCTAATAATTGCTTGAAAAATTTAAATACTCGAGATGCTGCTCAACTGAAAGCACTGAGTTGCTCTAAGACACTCATTGACAAATTTAACATGCCAAATCTACCTACAAAATGTACAAGGCTGTTATCCCTGAAGAAAAAAAACAAGACACAGCTCTTTTGTCTGATGTGCTTCGATTTAACTGTATTTAAGTGCTGGGATAATTTAAGAAAATAACATAAACACCTAAAATAAGGTTGCAAGGCCCAAAGGTCAACTTGGTTCAGAGTGCATGAGCAATGGGGTAAATAAACTTAGATGTTGTTTGAATGGTTTACAACATAAACATTTAAATGTAATATTATGTTGGAAAATTAAACACAAGTACGCTTGGTCTTAAATCAGAGTGATGTGCTGGTGGTGATAGCAGATATATACTGCTTAACAGTAGGCTGTACTTTATTAAATTTACTAGGCTTGTGAGGTCACAAAAGGTCATGTGAAGAAGAAAAAACAAGGGTGTGTATGTGTGTGCAGATGAAGATAATTAAACAGCAAAACAAGGGTTGAGATAAAACCAGCCGGTGACTTCCCCCCAAAATAGGGATGAGTGGTGTGTGTGTGTGTGTGTCTCCCTTTAAATCGAAAGAGCGCCTCCACACGGCTTGTGTGCGTTTGTCTGTATGTCTGTATTCCTTCTGGAATGAATAAAAAGGCTCCGTGTTTGAGGTTAGAAAAAGCAAAGAGTGAATTTGAGCAGTGAAAAAACAAATGGCTACACCAACAGGTTCAAAAATGAGCAACATAATTAGCAGCGTGGCTGTTGCTGTTACCGAAGAATTTGCATTATGGAATGCTCCAAAAAAGACGACCATGCATCTATGTCGTATACAGAGACCACCGGCAGCATCCTCTATATGCGGAGAAGTGAAGTTGGAAATGGGGTCTGTTGGTTATGTCTTCCAATATACCACGGGGGAGCTGATTTTGTACCAGCTGCAGGAGGGCCAGAGTTTTTCTCTGAACACAATGACAACGCCGGTTACAGTCAGTGACTGGGGTGTGATGAGATGCATAATTGCAGAATACCTTAAAGGCTGTTGTGAGGAAGAAGAGGAGGATGATAAGAAGCAGGTTCAAACGTATCAAGGTGGCGAACTGAATGTGGATGTAACAGAGACATTTGACGAGAAAAACAATTGTCTGTTGAAAGCCGTTCGGGAGACTCAGACCAGTCCTTCAGGCCGTTGGTATGTGTGTGCAGATGGAAGTAGGGCAAAAATGATTGAGAAGGCTAAACAATGGGCCTGTGTGTCCATGCTGATATAAGGAAAATGACAAAACCAGTCATTGACTCTCCCCCCCAAAAATAGGGAATAGGGGTGTCTGACAGGTCACAGGATTGTTTGTAACAAAAAATGCTGAAGAGGCTGGTAAGATGTTATTTAGGCAGTTGTTAAAAAATTTAAAAGTAACATGATTGTGAAAAGACCTTATCTAAATGTTTTACATTTTTATCAGGAAACACCGGCAAAATGTCTTCTAAAAGAAGAACGAAGACGCCGTGCACCATCAACTTGTATTAGACGATCCATTATGGGAGAGTAAGTAATATGCTGCTATTTATGTGTAATCATGAATAATTATTAACTAAAATAAAAAGTAATAGTTTTGACTTACCATGTGTTTTCAGTTCCAGTCATTTCTACATTTGGAACAATGCAGAACTAGCCGTGTCGGTCGCCTTTGTCTTTGTTTTCTATAAGTTTCTGCTTTTTGATGTTATATAACCAAATGAATCATTTATCGATGTAACACATGCAAAGCCTTTTTACAGAATTGCTTGCAGTGTTGTACTGTCTTCAATGTAGATTTTGGATAAGATACTGATTCAGCAATAATAGATCTGTAAGTACACCTTCATCTTCCAAAAGTGTATTTGTACGAACATCACTTAAAACACATTAACTACCAGAATCCTCTAGAACCAAGAAATCAAGACAGTGGTCTTTGACAAATTTCAGGCAGGCTGCAATGTTTTTGGAGAGCAATGGCTTCCTCTGTGGTGTCCTGCCATTGACACATCCCTGTTCAATGTTCTGGTTTTAAATGATTCATCTTTTCTTGTTATTCCAGTGTTCTGTGTTGCCTTAAATGTCATTTTGTTTTGTGCATTTGGAGTGATCATGGCTGACTTCCTCTTTGTAGCCACAGTATCAAATCACGTTCATTTTATAGACAATATGTCTTAACTTTTTACAGAATATCTCCTGAATAATATATTATCTAAAGTCTTTGTTACTCTGTAACCATTTTTCAACTTCATGAAAATCAACAGATCTTAATAGTAGGTCTTCTCAGATGTCTTTCTTTCCACTGAGTCAAAGTAGATGTAAATCACACCTCCATTTTTATGTCAACAAATGCATTAACAAGTTAGCCAGATAATTATTTTGACAATGTAACATGATCCCAGATCTGTCGATCCCATGTCATGTTGAGCTTGATTTATAAAAGGAATGTTAGACATAATCTTTTCAGAGCAAAATATTTTACAACTGCAATTCAAAAAAAATTGGTAGGCTGCGTAGAATGAAAATAAAGATAGTATGCAATGATTTCCAAATTTCATCAACCAATATTTTATTCATAATAGAACATAAATAACATATCAGAGCTCATTTTGAATTTAGATGCAGCAATGCATAGATACATAAAAAATAGATAAAATTGAAAGAGGGGCAACAAAATGCTGAAAAAGTAACTGTCAAACACCCTTGTTTTATCTTCTTCACATGACCTTTTGTGACCTAAAGATCATTGTCTCCACCTGGGCGGTTTGTGAGCATCAGAATCTTCTCTGCCCGTTAGAATCTTCTGTTACGCTCACAAATCCGTCCTCCCTCGCTCTCAAAACAGATTCTGCCCTCACAGATCCGTGTGTGCTCGCTCTCAAACACTGGCTTACAAACCTACGAGCTCTCAAAATTGTGTTTGGGGTTTTTGCCCCTCGGACTTTTGGCGGTGATATACATCCATATTTGTACACAGACCACGTGCTTCTGTATCCGCGCGACCATTTGTCTATCATCTATCTCGTGATCACACACGCAACAACAACAACGGTACGAACGACGATCGCGCGCCTAAGGAGCAGCAGACGCGTCCGTGTCTCCACAGTGAGTCCACGTAGAGTCCGTTCATAGACGTCCGCTGCCTCAGACATGCCTGCAAATAAGAAGAAGTCAGTGAGGGAACTTAAAGGCCATATTTTACCGGAAGATCGAGCGGGAGACGATGTAGTCGAAAACTCCGAGGAGGAAAATAACGAGGAGCAGCAAGAGCCGGAATTTCTGGATATGACGGAAATGGACAGAGTGTCTTCTGGAGGACACTTGTTCCACTGTCCGGTACCTTTGTGTGAAGGTGAGCGTCATTATCTCTGTAGTGTGACATAAAACATGTCTGGACATGTCCCAAAGTCCAGACACGTGCACAGCTTCGTCTAGTGAACATTTTGCGCTTTATCGTTACGTCATCGTTAGTCACAAACCGCTTTTTGAATCAGAGGTTGGATCAAAGCAATAAAATAATGATCTAAAGTCCAGCTACTAATGATAAAAATGAAGCTGTTATCCGGTGGAGCAGTTTGGCGCCATCCAAATAGCTTTCAGATAATGTGAAATTGTCAACAGATCACGTGTTTATTGTGACCAAATACACGGTTTGTGCCTGGCGTTGACGCCTCTCACACACACACACACACCTTGTGTCTGCATTGTCTTTGGAACAGTGCTGCTTCTTCAGGAGGCAGTGTCCTGTTATCTTTTTTTCCCACAGACATACTTGTCACAGCAGGTAGAGCAGAGGTCACAAGGACCGGCTAATTAGATTCCTGACCACTGCAAGGTTCATTTGTGGTGACTCATTCTGTGTTCTGGTGTGTGAACTCAGGGTGTCCATGCTAAACTCTGGGTGTGTGGGCATCTGATGTAGATAATGACGCAAAAATAAAGGTGGCTTGGACATATGAATCCTGTTTTCTTGTAATTTATGTGGACAGCTGGGGGTATCACATTAGGACGAATTATGGGAAGAAGGCTATAGTGTGATGCTCTGCTCATCAGTAAGCCCACGAGGGCGATTCATGTGGATGTTGCACCACTGACTTTGCCTAAACATTGTTGCAGTCCAAGTACAGCAGAACAGTTTCCTGCTGCCCTCTGTCAGCAGTATGTGCTCTAAAACCGAATCTAAACAACCAAAGCACCCTAAATTGTGCAGTATAGTGTACATTGAAGGAGACCTCTGTGTTGTCTGATTCACTGGCTTTATGCCACTGGAAATGTCCTGGAAAAAGATTTCTTGTAAAAGGTGGGAACCCTATAATAATAGGGGGGAAATATAAACCCCATATACTGCTGTAAAGGAAATATTTCATTTATATTCTATTTTTAGCTTTTTGTTTTATTTTATTTAGCTTTGATTGTACCCAGCCTTGTTATTTTACCACAAAAATATTGTCTGAAAGGCAGCAGAAAAAGACATGATTATTATCATGCCTGCGGAAGCTGTGTCGTTTAAACCCTGTGTTCTTTTCTGATACAGTTAAGCTGCGGACGAAGACTGGGGAAGACTACCATGTGGAGGGACGCTTTGCTCTTAGGGATCCATGGTGGGAGGTGACTTTTTTGCGGAAAAAAAACTGAAGGGGTGGGTTATGAAGGGCTTTCCTTCATACGGACTGTGCTCAGACCTGAACAGAAAAGACTGGATTCCTATTGTGTCCCTGTTCTAAAGGCCTGTGATGTAGAACAACATATTGTTAAATTGTTTTTCGACTGGCTGCCACCCACAAGAAATGTCTCCCTAAACAACCTGATGGAAGTTGTTGATGAATTTTCAAATGAAAATGAAGATCTAGCAAAGATGATAACGAGCGATTTTCAAATTCAGGTTTGTTAAAACTCAATCTGTCTCTCTCTGTATATAATAAATACATTTGTGAATGTTATCACAGATTTTCTTAACTTTACTGGTGGTAACTATCCAGTCGGGTAGTTTTGGTTTATCAGTGCAGGTGTCCATGAGACTTATGTGTTTTGTACAAATGACGCTTATTCATTAAGTGTTATAGCTGAACCATGATGATATATGGTAAACTGAATATAATTTCTTTCGTAAATAAGCCGTTGGATATGTATGTTATTTTCAAAAGCTGTGGGATCATATTTAAACAGATCAAGGTTATATACATGTGTATGTGTGTATGTATATAAACACCTTTTTTTAATACCCCATCTGTAGTTGCTTGGATGCAAGTGCAAACATCCTGTCAGTATCCAGCTGTAATGAAAACCTTCCACGCTTGCTGCCTAGTCAGTTTTCTCAGCTGCTTAGAATAACAAGGAAACAGCAAACTCCGCTGGGCACACAGGCTGGACCAAGTACACAACAAGATGATCAAGAAGAGGAGGAGGAGAGTACGCTCCTGGGCAAACTGGAAGAAATCGTTGCGAATGATGTGTGGATGCTAGGATTTAACAGTGTAAGTGCAAGTGCCCGTTTTCTTTGTTTTGTCATTTTTATTGGCTGTCATAACCTAATATATGTTTGCAATTTAAAGCATGCAGCAAAGTAGTAGATTTGTGGTTTCTGCTTAAGCAAAGATGAATTAAAACACCAATTTTAAGCTTCTTGCTAAATGTCCTCCTTCACTTCCTTCACTAGGTTGTTTACAAAGAACTTAAACTTGTGCGATGTGAAGCCCGTTAAAGGCATTTATGGACTGCAGCCTGCTTCAGAAAATTCCAACACTGCAACGACATTCCCTGATGATTTATGATTACCTAAAAAAACATTGTTATTCTGAAGGCAGCACCTACATGGATCAGCAAGAGCTTCTTGATTCCCTTACCGATGCTGAGCAGATGTCATATGAGCAGGCTTGGGCAGCTATTTATTTCCTCAGAGAACTGGATGTAGTGGTACTTGCCAAGACAAAGGTGGTGCTCAAGAATTTCCATGTGTATGAGTCAGGGATAGCAAAAAGTCTGCATTCTCTGGTTGAAAGTGGACCATGGAACATCCCTGTAAATGCTTTAGAGGTACTGCAAGCAGCTGCAAAGATGAGGGAAAGGGAGAAAATGCACAACTCCGAGAAAGACACAGCCAAGCCTGTTGACGGAAGTCCTTCAGTCCCTGCGCCTACAATTAAATCTGATGTTTTTGCTCACAGGAAGCAGGTCCTTCAGTCAAATCTGAAGTTAACATGGATAAAGATCAATCTGCACAGTTAGAACAGCCAGCTGAAACAGATTCAGGCCTTTCCTCTTTCAAACTGGACCAGGATCACGTTCGAGCTGCAGAGATGATCTGCGCTAACCCAGTAACCATCATCAGTGGAAAGGCTGGTTGTGGGAAAACCACAGTGGTCAGTCAGTTGTTCAGTGCTGCTGTGTCGCAAGGCTGCAGTGAGCAGCAGGATATACAGCAGGCCTGTGCAGACTATGAAAATGATACTGGAGGATCTCTTGGGTGGGACGACCCCCCAGTTTCACCTGCAACTCTGTCTCAGCCAGATGAGAACAAGCAACGAGCCATTCAGAGAAAAGAAGAGATCCTTTTGACCGCTCCTACTGGGAGAGCTGCCTCTCTACTGTCCAAGAAGACAGGCTTCCCTGCATACACTCTGCATCAGGTATGTACATAGCTTTTAGTATAATAGCTGTCCAAGTGAAACACACAAAAGAACAAGGAATGAGTCAATGCGAATGAACCTTACAGAACATACATATATTAGAAAACAGTCATCTAAGTAGCCTTGTAGCTACTCATCTTCCTGCTTTTCACATCTTCTCTGCTGTCCAGACCTGATGCATGTGGGAATAAAATTCACTCTCTGCTGCTAAATGCTCTGCTCCACAGGTATGTTGTTAGTGGTTTTGTCTGGTGTTCACTGACCCCTCTCAAAGGTCTTTGACATCAAATAATAATAATAATAAATAATAATTTACATCAATGAGTAGCTGGTATGGCATTTATAAACCTATTTTTAATGCAGAGTCTTCACAGTTGTCTAGATTTTTCTAAATTAATTTTGTCATACAGCTCAGATCCCCCTCTGTACAGAAATACATTAAATGCATAAGAAGGGAAGCTAGCGGGAGCTGCAGAGTTGGTAGTCTCTAGAACTTTAAAACTGTTTGGATGACTTTTGCTAGGGACAGTTGCAACATCAATTACTACAGAGATGTGAGACTTAACAAAAAAAAACTGTGGCCGCTGCCATTTGTGAATTTTTCTTTTTCTCAGACTGTAAAAAGAATAGGGTATTTGCATGCACTGTATTGTAGCCTAAGTTGTAGTAGATATTGTAAATTTGACTGAAGTCTGTTTTCTGTGTTGTCCTTTCTCCTAGGTGCTGTATAGTTTTATGAGAAAAAAGAAAGGTAAAGAGGATGGCACTATACCATGGAAGTTCAAGGATGTTCGAATTTTGGTTGTAGATGAGGGTGGCATGGTCCCTGTACAGCTCCTCCACTCTGTCCTTGAGATGCTTAGTACACATGCTGAACTTCGGAAGTTCGTTTTACTTGGTGAGCAACATTTTTTCTCTGACTTTGTCTGTTAACATATTTTTAATGAGGGTCAAATGCTGCTTAGATTCCAGATGTGTGCAAGGCAACAGTATTTGGTACCACGACCAGAATTGTGGCATGTTGCCGCACTTTAACTACGGTGTGTGCTTCGTCTTAGTGGTTATCATTTCAGTAAGTGCTGTAAATTTAAAAAATAATGTACACCATCACTAAAACCTAGGGGTGGTCATACTGTAACACGCATTAATGGCTCAGAGGGTTTAGGGGAATCTGACAACCTCACTAAAATGAACCCAATTCTAGAAGCAGTTTCCTCCTACAAGTTAAAATTGAACTTATCTAGATTAAATCAAACCGTAATGAAAGCACAACTTTGGTCTGTGTGTTTTTGTGTAGGGGATGTCAACCAGCTTCCCAGTATCCAGCCTGGGAATGTTCTCTACGACCTGTTTGACACTCTGAAACGAGTCGGGTGGGCTATTGAGATGAGAACCAACCACCGTGCTGAGTCTCAACTCATCGTTGAAAATGCCGGGCTGTAAATTCATTTTGTTGAACTTTTTGTAACAGTCCCAGATTATAGTATGTCTAGGCACATAATACCATATGCAGTAATGTTCCTAACTTTTTGCAGGATTGCTCAAATGGGTAAGAAGCGCTCGTTTGCTCCTTTAAAGTTTGATGCCATAGTTAAGCTCCATGGACCTCATGACATGCTGACTGCTGACAAAAAGTTCATCTTCATCTGTCTGCCTGACGAAGAGTCAGCTGATGGTAAGTGTGTTTTCTGACAGTGTTTTCTCAGTGATATTCCCCTTGATATAAATACAGCTGTAAGATGAACATTGCAGTAACGATCTCATATTGGAAGAGCTCCAACTCCCATCTTGAATTTGGCCTCTCATTACAGGATGGAACCAACAAGTATGTGTTGAATCATTATCTATGTACCTAAAATCTATTTATGTGACTGATTTTGCATATATTTGAATTTCAGATTTGCAGAGTGCTGTCACGTTCTTGATTCAAAACGCTCCTGGAATGGATGACCACATGACTTCACAGTTCATTACTTTTAAAAGGTATGCAGGGCTTTTAATAATGCAGGGCTTTTAACAATAAACTTTTTAGACCACTTGCCCTTACTTGCTTGATAACCAAACTTACTCATCCAAAAATAAAAATAAAATTATTATAATTATAATTAATATAAACTGAAAACATACAGATGCAGGCATCTGTCAGACATGCAGTCCATACAAAATAAAATAACAGGAAAATACAGGAAAAGTCAAAATAACAAGAAGTCAAACATGACCAGGCAAAAACAGGAAACTGGTGAGAACAAAGTGGATAGTAAGATGGTAGTTTACTTTAGAAACCATAGGATATACGTTGCGGAGGACTGAAGAGAAATGGAAACAAGCGTGTAGGTAGGTGGGGCAGGACTAGTAATAGGTAATGCAAAAAAATAAAAACTGATTTATTAATTACATCAGTATAAATAATCAACTAAAATGTAGAAATAACTGCAACCAATGTTCTCTCAAAACTCATAACTTAAAAACAGCTTTTTTGAAGTAGAACAGTTTGACTTTTCCCACTAATAAAATCCTCTTCCTTTGCAGGAATGACGTAAATTTGATCAATGAACTTTGCTGTAAGCATTACAGCAATCACATAACAAAGTAAGTGACGTAAACTTACTTGCATGCAGTGTCTTTATTGCCTGCCAAAAATCTGTCTTCTGCTACAATTGTTATGCATTGTCTCAGAATATATCTTTCGTTCATGACAGAAACCACAAACAAAAGCTTGTCTTTCAACCTGGAGACAAAGTTTGTTGCACCAGAAATGGATACCTTACAAATGTTAAGGATTCTGACGACGGGAATGTTGTTGATCAGGCAGATGTGACAAACCCAACACAAAGTTTAAAAAAGGAGACGCCTTCACTGCGTCTCTGTAATGGAGAGATTTTCTTCATCACAGAGGTCAGTATGATGGACAGCAGCTCTGTTTTCTTGCGTGTCAGATTTAACATAACTGAAACCATTCCCCAAAGTAACTTGTTGCATTGTTTGTACCACTCTCTTGAGGATGGTTTATGCAATAACACAACGATACATTTATGTAAATGCCCGCTGTAATGTTATTTCTGGCAGGACACAACAGAAGTTGGTAAGACGAAGTGCCGTTATTTGACTCTGGATGATGGAAACCGTGTGCATAAGGTGGAATACAGAGAACTGCAGAGAGAGTGCCGACTGCGGCATGCCTGGGCCCGTACTATTCACACATTCCAGGTATAATTTGCTTTAGATTTTAATTTTGATTTCATTTAATTGATTAATGCAATTACTTTAAAATTGTTTAAATTTATTTATATGAGGCTGCAGTAATTTTTGTCTTAAATTCCTCAGGGTTCAGAGAATGAGACTATTGTCTATGTGGTGGGAGATAGCCATGCCCAGACATGGAAACACATCTATACAGCTGTAACACGGGGACAGAAACGTGTCTATGTGGTCTCCAAAAAAAAGTCCATCATATCAACTATTAAGAGGTATAAAACCCCCAGAAAAACCAGACTTGCAGGTCTGGTAAAGGAAGAACTGATCGAACCCTGCATGTTGGTTGGCACACCCCAAGCCCAACCAAACACACCAGAGGGGCTGCCCCCAGGCCGTAGTCCTCAACAGGCCACTCCTCTACGCTCCCAAACCCACTGCAGACCTTCAGGTTCCAACTTCCAGTCAACACTGCAGCGTAGACGTTTGTGGAAAGCTGACAATGAGGAGGATGAGGCTGACTGTGCAGCCTCAGCTACGAACAGCTCCAGCAGAGAAAAGCTGGCTGATTGTGAAGAGGTCAAAGGAGGCGAGCTACAGAACGGGGCCGGAACATCATCGGGCCGTAAAAGGAAAAGGATGCTCTCTGCAGAACGTTAGGAAGTTTGGTGTAAATAGCATCAGGCGGGTTGTTGCTGATGTGTTTCAGACAGCACTGGAGCAGCCGCTACCTGAACTGTGTTTATATTGCATCTTCTTCAAGTGATGATGACACAAAGCAGGGTCATGATTTGTGTCAGTAAATAGAACACAATGACAAATCAAGAGGAACCACATTTCATCATGCATTTGTAATTAGTTCTCATGAAAGTGCCAAATGCCCATCTGTGTACACTGGCTAACTTAAGAATTAATGTGCCTTCTATTTTACATACAGCAGCAAAGCTTTAAAATACAATATGTTTATCAGGGTTAACATTTTAAAATGTTGATATGAAAGGAAAATCGACTCATGATTTCCATGACATGATCTCATGGATGTGGTTTATCCGATTTTATTTTTCTAATCCATTTTTAATTTTTATTAATCTGTTCTTTGTCATTTTTGTAAAAAAAAAAAAATTCTTGGAATAGAATTTTTTGTTGTGTTAATCACAGGTCTACTCACTTTGACTGTATTAACACTGGACTGCTTGGCTAATATTTCTGATGAATTCTTTGTACACTGAAAAATCAAACATCTATGCAACATTGCTAAAATGTTATTTTAACTTGGTGCCAAGCTGCTGAGCTCAGTGAATACTTTTCCTTGCAAGTCTGAACTTTTAATTCAGTTTATGCAGCTGTTGAGGTTTGCATAAGAACCTAAAGCTAAATATTCTGCTAATATTCCCAAATAATTGTAATAATGTTAATTGTGATGGAAAGCTACTGTTGATGTAAAACAATATATAGATTCATAGATACATATTCATATTCTTCTTCAAGATGATGTGACATACAGTTGTGTGTGTGTGTGTGCATGTACACATCATATCCTATATGGATGCAGGAATAAATAACAGTAAGCACTTGAGGTTTCTTCTTGATCAGTTTGAATTTCTTATTTTCAAATCAGTCATTTATTTCAATTGAGATGGGTTTATTTTTATGCCAGACAGTCCAACTGCTAATTTCAAATTAAAAACATTCACATATTATAAGAAGAATGTGTAACTAATCAGAGTTTTAAAAAAAAATACTTAAAACAATAAAGTTTTCCGCCAATACCACACTGAAAGAAGTAATTGCAGTGTTCTGACAAATGTCCCAATACCTTAAAGAGGCCACATACTTATGTAAACTTATGTAAACTTATTACACATAGTCACGGGTGCAAAGCTCTCAGCTTTCAGTTTGCCCTACTGGTTTGGGTATGATCTTTTTTTAATACCTGGTATTTTATTCACTTGACAATATGAGTTGTTGCATAAAGAGCCATATTATGATAAATAAGCACTTTTTAAAAATAAAAATTCATACAACTTTAAAACAATAATAAAAAATATAAAGCCTAATTTATTCACAAAACGCCCCTTTCACTAATGTAGAAGGGGGTTAAGTGTAGTAGAATAGAAGCATGTATCAATAATTTGTCGTGAAGATGGATGGGTGTAAAATATACCAGTCACTATTTATAATTCCATACTGTGAGTATGCAGTGGTGCTTTCTCCTGGATGAGGCTGACAAATTCGTGTTTCTCCAGGCAGCCTCGACACTCTTCGCCCCATGAAGCTAAAATGTTCCTTAACTCCACAACTCTCATCTTTCTGAGCCCATCGCTGCTCAGATTTTTCAACTGAGGCTCTGCAGACACAAACACAGAGAACAAAAGCGGGCATCATTTGTGTGTCCACCTACAAAGAGGGATTAGAAAACTAAACAGAGACAAAATAAATGCATAGATACAAAACCACCAAAATAACTAGAGACAAATTAAAACAACTTCAAATATAAAAAAAAAATCTACAATGAGAACAAACAACCTCAGCAAAAAGACAAATAGAGACACTAAACACTATTACAAACACATGCTAACAACTAAAAGGAACACAGACAAAATAAATGCAAAGATATAAAACAATTTAAAAACTACTACAAAGACTCACAATTCAACTTCAAAGAGATACAAAACAAAACTCCTACAAAGAGACAAAAAATAAAATGTTTAGAAAGCGACTGCTACGACAGCGACTACAAGAAGACACTAAGCAAACTAAAATGACAAAAAAGCAACATAATAATTGCAAAGGGACACAACAAAACAGATTCAAAGACGCTCATCCGTTTTGACATATCTGTGCCCGGGGGCAGACTTTCCTAAACCTATCCATGACTGGAACATCTTTGTTGTGTATTTGAACACACTTTACCATATCTGAGCTCACAGATCTGCATGTCTCTGCTACTGAGGCGTTGGCAGATCTTCTCGACAGGAACATGGGAGGCCAGAGGTTGAGACACGGATGCTGTGACACGCGTTGCTGCATCACTACTGGCTCCGAGGTAGTAACACTAGGACAAAACATCATTCTTATTGCCGGTATCTGATAGTCAGGTTAAATAGTAGAAATGATTATGTTGTGCTTCTGTGGTTTTGTCTTTGTGTTCTGACCAGTCTCGCCTCTTTCCCCTGGGCAACGGTGCAGGCCTGGACCAGCTCTTCCTCCACCAGAGCAGGAGTGAGATCTCGATGGGCTGATGTCAGACTCCCGTACAGTCTGTTAAGGAAGCCCAAACACACTGCAGAGCAGTTCACTGTTAATATTTGTGATCAGGCTGCTCATCAGATCTGCTGATGAGGTGTGAACAATACATTCTTCTAATGTGTAAATCCTGTTTATTTTAACAATGCACATCTGTTACGGTGAACATAATTACAGTAAAAGAAGTGTTTGTTTCTAGGTATGTGTATAACATATTCTGACTAATATAAAATATGCTTTGCATATTTCAACCACAATTACAATTGATTTAACATAAACCTCTCAATTCTAGTCCAGGTTTGTAACACATGTGCTTCATAATTAAGGTTTATGCAGAAATCTAAAATCTCTAGTGCTTGATGAACTTAATTCATGTACAGATTCAAGAGGGAGGACCAAAAAAAGGTTATGAGAATTTAGTCAACTTAAATTTTCATATACTCATAAACGGAAACTCCAAAAACCCATAAATTATTATTATCATTGTACTATGCACTACTAATCCCAATCTTTGTTAACAGAGCGATTTTCACATTTGCGCTGTAAACTATAAATAAATGTGACATGTGACAAAGAAAATATTATATTTAAATAATAGAAAATAATGACTAAGATTGTCTGTTACTAAAACACCTTGGTGTGGAATAAAAACTGTTCACATTGCAGGGAAACCATAGTATTCCCTATTACTACGCTGTGTCTGGTTCACTACCCACTACCCACCCCACTGTGTTGATGTATTTAGACGTATCCGCAGTTTTTAATAATTGATGCATCATGGAGTTAATGGCTGAGGGAGCTACTTTCAACTCTTTAGGATAGGATATGACTTTATTGATTCCACAGTGGGGAAATTCTTGTGAATCAGCTGCAATATGACCAAATAACAAAAAAAACTTTAGTTTAACTTTAAACACGATAAAAGAAAAACAACAGTGCTAACTGTGCAGTGTAATAAAATATAAAGAATAAAGAATATCTTATTCTCCATATGTCCATATTTAAAAGTGGGAAAATAGTACAGGTGAATATTGCATATCTCCTGGTTTATTGCACACCCATAAAATACATTTATGCACGGCCATATTCAAAAATCATTATTAGCTATTATATTGTATGTTTCGAATTACCATCTGTAAAGTAATAAAAAAACTTAAATTGTATTAATTTAAAAAAGATAAATGCAGATATCTGAACAAGATATTCCAGCATTGTACATAAACGGGTGTACGGTAATAATTTTTCTAATGTTTTTTCAGCAACATTTTTGACTTTTAAGAATAAAAGTTGACCTGCGTATTGGTTCTATGGCTTTGTGCTTACTGGATGTAAGCAGATCGGTGTGTTTTGCAGGCGCAGCTGCAGAACTTGAGATCCAAATGTCAAAAGGTCTCCTGCGCTGTGGTCTGAAAGAAATCTACATTTCCATTCACTTTTAACGCTGGAAAACCAACGGCGACTATTTTTTGCTTCGGTCCCTCTGAGTGAAATCACGCCTGTCTCGTCCGCACATGCAGGACAGATTACGGTGAGAGTTGGTAAAATATGGTGATTGTATTAGGGAAGCAGAGCCCGGGTCACACCATGCTGTCTGACCTTCACAGTGTCCCGCCGCAGAGAAGGGAAAGCCTCTGAAAAACAGCAGGGCGGCGAGCGACAGCACCAACATGGCAGCGTGTGTGTGGACTGTTACCGGGGACGGGGACACGTCCCCCCCCCTGCAGCACACACACCCTGACTGGGACATGCATGCGTAGGACCCCCCCCCATTTGCATTTAGCTCACTGTTATTTTAGGGTCTCATTGACTGTCATTTTTGCAAAAATAAATCTGTGATTGTAACTCCAACACTTTGGTCAGTTTTTTTTAGCTACTATTTGCAACTATAAACACAATAATTTTATACTTCTTTCAGAAATGTCATGTAGGAACGGAGACCCTAGATATTATTCACCACGTTGTTATAGTGATTATTCCATAATTATGTTTGGTATTATTATTATTAATGCGTAAATGTTTATTTTATACAGGTACAGACAGACTACGGGCTAAAAATAAACACAAAATAAAATCTTATCGATAAATGTTTTTTTTAAGGCGAAAATTATTTTTTGCTTTTCTCGTGATTGATCACAAGCAATACAATTAATCAACGCGAGGTCGCATGTAGACTTCCGGTACAGACAGGATGTTAAAAATCTAATAATCTGAAATTTATTGCCTAAATTTATAAGCCTGTAATTTGAACAGGATTTTCTTAGAAAGAAAAAATCGTTATATACATTTAATTGAAGATATATTTTTTCTACACAAACACACACAAAACTTAATTTGAACAACATATTAAACGTCACACGGCTTTTGTTGTGAAAGCAGCACCGGAAGGTGTTCCAGGGAACGCGTGGTCCTGCTGCGCCTGCGCATTGAGCTCGTTCCTCCATCATGGCGGCGATAGGAGTTCACTTCGGCTATACCTGCGCTTGTGTGGCGATATTTAAGGTGCGTAAAGCTCCGCTTTAACCAACGTAGCCTCTGACATGTCGCCGTTTATGTTTCAGTCAGTGGGTCTGTGAAGGGTTTCTGTCGAATCCAAAACCCCAGTGAAATAACGCTGGTTGCTAAGCTTCCAGTAACGTCAGATGAATGAAGTTAGCCAGTTAGCCAACCGCCAGTGAAACTGCTTAATACCTCGGTAGTACGTCCTCACATGGGCGTTAAGATGCGGCGGTACTGCAGGTATTATTGAAGCATCTCCACAGTCACAGCCTCCTGTGGGGATGGTGTGACGTTCCTCTCTGTTCGTGGTCATGACAGCAGGATCCTTTTCAGAGAAAAGACCTAAAAGCTCTTGATGATGTTACAACACCTCAGTCACATCTGCGATTTCATTCTGTCAGTCAAAGATTACAGCAGGAACATGGGTCAGCTGGGCAGGTTCTGCTTCCTTAGACCGTAATCCAGCCAACCTCCTGCTCCACCACCTGTTGACCTGAAAATCAAATATTTTGAGAAGATGGAATCAGAATTTATTTTGTAAAACTAATCTGTATGTCCATTAAATGCTTGTCCTTTACAAAAATGCAAAAGTGTTAAGAATACCTGCAAAATTAAATTATGTATTGTGTGTGTGTGTGTTGTTCAGGATGGGCGAGCTGATGTCGTTGCTAACGACGCTGGAGACAGAGTGACTCCAGCTGTGGTGGCCTACAGAGACACAGAGCAGGTATGATGCATGATTCCTTTTGTTCTAGGTAGCTCACCTTCATCAATAGAGTAATTTCATCCATATCTTTAATAACTTTATTATTTCTTTAGACACTTTTTTTATTTTGCAACTACGAAAATGTAATTTTAATCAATATGCAATATTTGCACCTCTTAGAAGGTACTCCTGCACGCCTTTGTGGTCATGTACACAGGTGACTGGAGCCTCTATAGGTCTTTCACAGCAAAATAGTGTAACATTTTGGATTCGTGCATCTAGTTATATATTATTGGCCAGTTTTCTTACTGTATTTTTGCCTTGTGCAGATTGTGGGTATTGCAGCAAAGCAAGGACGAGTCCGAAACGCTGCCAACACAGTTGTTAAAGTGAAACAAGTGCTGGGGAGAAGGTGACTACTGGACTACTGTATTTGTTAGCAAATATAGAAGCTACAGGACACCCTTCATTCATGCAGTTTTGTGCCTGAGCGCATTCATGCCATATGCAGAAAAAAATGAATAACAAATGACAGCAAATTTGACTTGGATATTTGAGGAGACAGTAATTCATTACACATAAAGGACCTGAAACCAGTTAAAAAATTTAACTTAATCATTCCTGCCATGCAAGAAGGGGCCTGCACATTACTCAAATGCAGTGTGTTATGAATGAATGTAATGAATGAATGTAGTCTAAAGTATAGACTGTGTCTTTCTCTGTCTCTCAATGGGCAGCTTTGATGATCCAGAGACACAAGTTCATAGGACAGAGACCAAGTGTCAGGTGAGTGTTTCACCATCACTTCTCCGTGTCTAGTTTTCCCCCCAAATTCATCTATCAAAATATGCGTTACAGCACAGTTTTTATGTCCTATCCTGTGTCCAGTTGCATTGCTCTTATTAATTTCGTGTTTGTCTGAGTTTTCCTTTGAAGTTTTCTTTCCTAAATACTTGTTGAACCCAGAAAATTAGTCTAAGCAGTGGTTGCTGTGTGCAGGTCGTAAACAGAGAAGAGAAGCCTTATTATGAGGTTACAGCAGGAGAATACCCACAATATATTCCTCCAGAGGATGTTGCAAAGCTAATTTTACACAAAATGAAAGGTAGATAAACAACACACACATGCACACACACAATTGCACATTATATAACATTAAGCTTATAGTTGGTTGCCTTCTTCACAGAAACCGCTCAATCAGCTCTGGGATCTGACGTGACTGATGCAGTCATCACGGTCCCTTTTGAGTTTGCACATGCTCAGAAACGAGCTCTAAGGTAGGTCCTCTTGTTACAACTGTACTGTTGTTTTGTGGGAAAATTGTTTTTCTTGCGCCTTTGTAAAAACAAAACAAAACTTAAGTCTACGTTTCTGTGTGTTTTGTTCAGAGAGGCAGCTGAAGCTGCAGGATTCAATGTCCTGAGGCTGATCCATGAGCCTGCTGCTGCTCTTTTAGCTTATAACATCGGACAGGACAGTTCTTCTGGGAAGAGGTACAGCACTGAAGACAAAGCAGAGCCACTTGCTCTTGACACTCATAAAGACATGCAACTCACAGCAGGACATCGCCCGAGTGAGAAGTGTCCTCACGTGTGAAAATCTGCTCGATTTCCGTGCTCGATCAGTGCGCACAGGAGGCGCAACTTGATATATAAGTTGACATTTTTAAAACCGTGTTTTATTTACGGCTTATCAGAGCCATGCAGATAAAAGAAAAAGGTTGTCAAGTAGATACGTCATAAACACACCCACTCGATCGTGTTAATCATCCAAGTGATTCAACGCCGAGCAGCGTGCTGCATGCATGATAAGGTTATTGCACTAGGGGGTTCGAAGGAAATAATCTGGAAAATGTCTGCGGCGTTTTACTCAAACATTCAGAACTCCAGTGCATGTCTGAAAGTGGCTTTATATTAATTTATTTCAATGTGGACTAGTGACACCTGTCTGGTTTGCTTGTTGTTGGTTATATTTCCATCGTAATCTGTTTCCCTCCTGCTGATCTGTTGATAGCCACGTTCTGGTGTACAAGCTGGGAGGGACGTCCCTGAGTGTTACAGTGCTTCAGGTCAGTGGGGGAATGTTCCGGGTTCTCAGTACCCACACTGACCACAGCATCGGAGGAGAGAGCTTCACCCAGGCTTTGGCCCAGCACCTTGCTGCTGAGTTTAAACGGTAACTACTGTCAGCTCTTCAAAGTGACTTTACTATTCTCCACTTTCCTTCATAGTTATGTTCAGCTACAGAGAAATACAGTGTAGCTATACATTTATGTGGCATTACAAAGGGCATATTTATTATGACCAAAAATATCAAAATGAGTAGTAATTAATAATTTCCTACTCTAATCAAGTGGATTACATGGGTATCCACCAATCCTGTTTCATGAAAGGTATGCAATCTTAAAAATAACAAGATTTTAAAATCTTGTTGTACAAGACCTTGAGGTCCCTTCTTTGACAAACCGCCCCCATAAAAAGTTGTACACATAGTGTCTTTTAAGCCACCCTCACATTAATTTTGTGTGTCTGTTGTGCAGGACATTTAAGCATGACGTGAGCGGGAATGCCCGGGCAATGATGAAGCTAATGAACGGAGCGGACATGGCCAAACACTCTCTGTCCTCGCTGGGCTCTGCCAACTGCTTTGTCGACTCTTTGCACGATGGCATTGATTTTGAATGCAACGTCTCTAGGTAAGCTGACATACAGTTTTGTTAAATTGTAAAAACACGTAATACAGATGCGTATCATTGTGCAACCACATCTGTGATCAGTTTATGTCCTGACAGGTTTTACATTCTGTTTGGTGACCAGTAACAGAAAATGCTCCTAAACAATTCATTTAACTAAGCAGATGGCTGCTTATGTTAAAACCTGGCTAAGACTCGTAGTTTAAATTGTGTAGCAAACAATAATGTGGAACAAGTAATAATGAAATACCCTGGTAGACATCATCACTATCCCTTGGCACCATTGACCCTCTGTCACAATATCGCAAAATTACAAATGTCATTACATCATTTATTTTGTGTTTTTTCATTTTCTATTAAGGAATCCAGGTTATGACCGGAGAATCAAATATGACAATTGAGATCTAGCTTTTACATGGAAAATTATTAATTATTTGTATGTTTTCAGTAAATGAAACTAGTGGACACAGTCTGGGTGAATAGATATTTCAGTCCTTCTAAGAATTTGCAACATTGTGATTGCAACAATTATTCAACCAATGCAACACAAATTCTGCTTAACCTTGGAATTTAAAACATCATAAAAACATCACAAAATGCATCAAATTTTTTAGAAAGGCTTTCATAGCCACACCAATCACAAAAACGTATGTAAAACCTGAAGGGACTGAGGTGCTACCAACATGATGACGTCAGTGTGTTGGTTCCACAGAGCTCGATTTGAGCTGCTCTGCTCCTCACTCTTCAACAAGAGCATCCAGCCAATCAGAACCCTGCTGGAGAAGGCCGGACTCTCAACCAGCAACATTAATAAGGTATGATGTGTGAGGTAGGGGTTTTACAGCCACACGTGTTGTCAGTGATTGCCCAGTTTTTCAACTTAGCTACAGGTGTTAAAGTGATAACATGAATAACAGTGACCTTTATTTTGATAGTGAACAGTTGTAAATATTGAACTAAAGAAATTAAAGCCTGGGGTCCCTGCTGTGACGTCACTGTGTGTTTCAGGTGGTTCTTTGCGGTGGCTCAGCCAGGATCCCTCGGCTCCAGCAGATGATTCGTGAGATGTTTCCAGATGTGGAGCTTCTCAGCTCGGCACCTCCCGATGAGGTCATTGCCGTGGGAGCAGCTCTAGAAGCAGGCTTACTGGTTGGCAGAGAGGACCTTGCCCCTGAGGAGGAGTCGGTCACAGTGGATGTTTCTGCCACTGACATATTAGTTAAGGTAAACAGCAGTGAAAGTAATAATAATCTTTGTACTTGCATATACTTTATCTGCTAATCTGTTCTGTCTGGCTTGGTGCTGTGTGGCCATTACAGGAAGTGGACGAATCTGGAGCCGAGGTGTTTACTGTTGTTCTTCCATCTGGTACCCCCCTCCCTGCTCGGAGACATCACAACATGAGTGGAGCGGGAACTCTGTCCTCCCTCTGTTTGGAAATTTACCAGAGATTTGTCATGGAGCAGCCAGAAAAGCTAGCTAAGGTATGAGCAAGCAACAACACTGGCTTAAATGTTGGAATGACAAACACTTCCTGATTTTTGCTGAGGAACAACCGACTTTTACTGTTTTCTTTGTCTTTATTTCAGTTTTCACCTTAATTAAAAATGCATATTTGAAAATTTTAAACATCTATTGTGTGTCTGTGTGCGTGTGTGTATGTGTGTAAATAATATACAGATTATCTTGAGAGACCTGCAGCCCAGAGAGGAGAACCACAACGTTGACACTGTAGTAACCATGAAAAGGTATAATCATCCAGCCTTCGCGCATCTCTGCACATGCCTCACTTCATGTGACTGTTTGTAATATCATCATTTCTGTATGTTGCAGGGATGGCTCCGTTCACGTCTCGTGCGTGGAGCAGAGCTCTGGAAGATCAGAGGTCATCACCATAGCAGCTGCATCATAAAAGTCGACACTCAAATCCAGTCCACAAAACAGTACAAAGTGCGATGTCTTTGTTTAGTATTTTTCACTCAATAAACTTAATGCAATGCAGAACTGCATGGTCAGGTTTATTGCCCTCTATATTTTACACAATCAACTGTGTACACTGATTAAAAATCATTGCACCCAAAAATGCACTTTGTAGAATGCCAATATAAACTCATATGGTGTGTGAAGCAAACAAGTTTATTTTTCATGATAGGCTGAATGTATTTGGACCCCTTCAATTTGAACTCTTTTCACTGCTAGGTGTATTTATTTTAAATAGAAAAACTACAATCTATACATTATAACCAAAAATAATAAAGTGAAAACATCTTTGGAAATTTTTCACTCAGTAATTTGTGGAAACCTCTGGCAGTTACAGTGCATATATTATTGTATGTTGTGTTTTTTACAATGTAGAAATATGGTAAATTTAATTTATCTCTGTGGACAGAATACATCTGTATCTGGAAGGTCATCTTCAGTTGTAACTCCTTTGCTGGTCTCCCTCTTTGATGGACAGTTTTTCGGGATGTCCTGCTATAGACAGAGTCATGTATTTCCCATATTTGTTCAATTTCTATTCAAATTCAATTATGAATTTAACAGTACTCCAAGACATATTTAATGACTAGAAAATGTTCCTTCATCCATCCCCAGACCTCTGCCTGTCAAAACCATTTTCACAGAGATGACTGGAGTATTTTATTATATGGAATTTAGTCAGAACATTGATTCAGCACTAACTGGATGTTCCTGAAAAAGGTGTATTTATACGTCTATCGTTGAAACACATTCACTGCGCTCAGGTGACCTCCATTTAACTAATTATGTGACTTTTAGAAATCAACTGACTGCACAAGTGATGATTTGGGTGAGATAGTTAAAATGGGTGAATCTTTATGCAACTTCATTAAGTTCGTATTTTTATTTTGAAGGTTCAGCATTACTGCACCTTTCTGTGTTGAGATTGCATTTTCTCCCACATTCCAAAGACATGCAGTTAGGTTAATTGGTGGCTCTAAATAATTTCCCATAGGGGTAATTGTGAGCATGAACGGTTGCTGTCTATATCAGGCTGGAGATTGACTAGCGGCCTGTCCAGTGTGAGCAACTGCGTATGTACAAGCTTCTCACACCTGAATTTGGGCAGTTAATGCCATTTTTCCTTTTAGATCCTGTTGCAAATCTAGAGTGACTCACCTCCTTGACCAGTCTTCTTTCTTGTGTGGTTATTGAGTTTGGACTTATAGACATTTTTAGGAAGATCCTGGAGATCCCAAACTTCTATATCATAATTATTAAGGTCACTGTTCTCCTGGGAACGAGCACACTTTTGCAAATAGTTTTTAAAACTTGTCTTGATTTGTGCCTTAACCACACAAAACAGTACTACACAGTAAATTGTGAGTGAAGATTCTCAGTGATCCAAGAGTGGTTATCTGGAAGTTCAGTCGCCTCAACTGGACTTTTTTTCTTGTTATAGACAAAACATTGTTGACTGCAACAGACGTTGAAGTGGTCTGAATACTTTCTGAAGCCACTGAAGTATGAAACAAAATCTCACATGCAAATAATGCTTGCTTTATTCCAGAAGCATAATTCAAGTATTATATCCCTGTCAGGATTTAAAGTCTTTGCACACATCAAGTCTTCACAGAAGTTCAAGTTTAGGGTGGTAACAACAGGAAGAAGACGCAGTTATTGCAATACATTGCATCTTGCTCAAGTCAGTGTTAATAAACTCTCAGTGGTCTATAAAGTGTATTGTAAGAAATGGGGCAGCGCCAAAGACGAAATCGATTTAAATAGACATACATGAGTACTGCATTAGGACAGTTCCACCTGAACTTCAGGCCTTAGTGCAGTTACAGGTAAATGAAAAACCATTGTATCCATGTTTCGTGGAATGTTTTTATGATAATACTATGTGTAACATGATATGCATAATACACGTGTCTATTATTACAGGTATTACAATTATTCCCTCATGTCCACACTCACACAGTATCGGGCATGATGTGGGGGATGGGCAGAACTTCAGGTTCCCGATGGGGGTGAACATACGTGTGTATCACCTAACATCCCATATGCAGCTTCGTCCGTGTAGTTTTCAATCAAAGGAGTTGATGCGTGTGGAAGTTGAAGCCAACCTCTGCTGTTTGATGGCTTTTAGCATCCGTGCTCTGGTACGATGCGACACTTGAGGATCTTCAGGTAGTTCTGGACCTTGTTGGAATCTCGACGAAAGCAGTACAACAGGTCGTAGTCTTTCATCAGACGCCACTCGGCACTGTCAGCGATCGAGGCCTCAGGAGAAGCCAGGCTGCTGACAGAGTTGCTGATGATCCCCAATATCTGCATCTGGAGTAGGGAGCACACACAAACACAAACACACACATGCATGAGCTTCACACAGTTACAACACACACACAATGAAGAACATATATCCTGAAGGTGGATTTTTGCTGTTGGCCCAACCTTACTGATTGAAATGTAGTTTACACAACAATAAACGCACCTGTCAGGAAAAGCAGACACCTTTTGTAGAGGCTTTTTTGATTGGCTTGATTGTTTATTTCTTCTGTTTCCCATAGAATATTTATTTAATACAATTTAATTTAATACAATTTCACTGTATATTATATTCATGTCTGCAAAATCTGGGAAACATCTTGCAACAAACAGAGAAACGAAATGAGGACATGATTAATGCTGTCAGCTGACCCGACATTAGGTTGATACCATATGGCCTTTTTTTATTGGAATGCTCTGTCTGCCTCAACTTTTACTGCCTTCTTTATGTTTTGTCAAAGAAAAAAAGGGAAGCACAGGTGAAAGAAAGGAAAGGATGAACAAAAGGAGAAAGCATAAAAGGGAAGTGGCATGGTAATTAATAAGAGGGGATGAAATAATGAATAATGGAATCAAAAATCAAAGAAAAGGAAAGGGAAAGACAGCAACTCAAAGAAGGAGAGGGAAAGAAAAGCAGGACAGATACGTTGGTTGCAGGCGGTTTGCCCCATGTGTGGTTTCCTCCTTTCACGGAATGTCTGGGTTGAATGCGGACAATAGGTTGGCTGAGGGCTGAGGGTGAACAGTGCAGTGCAGTTGCGTTACTATGATTACGCAGACTGGCAAAGCCTTTGTGTAAGCTGTCTCCTACTCGTTCCACTTCAACATTAGAATCTCCGTACCTTCTCTGCGACTTTCTCCACACCTTTGCGCAGCTCGTGCACCATGTCACTCATCTCCAGAGCTTTGTTGGAACTGAAGTTGTTGAAGTCATGGTGGTGAGCCATGCTCTGGTGGAAGTGCCACAGGGGATCCCTCCAGGCCAGCAGGAGCTTCAGAATCACCTCTGTCAGTTCTTCCCTCTGCATGGACACTCAAACATCAGTCAAAGCCTTCCCTTAAACGGCCACCTCACCTATTTTAAACTTGCTATGGCTCTAGTTTGGCTAGTAAATGTATGTGAATGGTATTAAACTTTGTTCTGCTTTCCTGATATTAAAATATCACTCTGCTTTATGCTCAACATAAACTAAATTATTGTATCTTTTACTGTAAATATAATACAGGAAGCTGAAAGGTCAATTCACCGCCATTCTCTGAGCGTTCTCCTTGCCATTTGGGGTGAAGATGGTGGAGGTGTGACAGTTGCGACTGACCCGGCCAATTTGATTCTTACTGGGCAGGAAATACTGCTCCTGACAAAACAAATATAATGTCAGAGGTCAGGTGTCACCCAAATGTTGACTGTGGCCAAAGTACAAAAAGCAAAGAATGAAATAGTAGGATGGTCTCGTTTTACATATAATGCCGTCAAATACTGATATACGTCTCGATTAAACGTAATGAAATAAGAGGCTTGTCCGAAAAAAGAGGAGACTTACAAACTCAGAGTGCAGGTCATTTGAAATGCCATGCATCCTGGCTGAGTGCTGGATGACCCGGTCAAACAGGTTGGCCAGGGAGAGGACGTGGCACCCGGCTTGGGCGTTAGTACAGAGGGGTGCTGCACCCACACTGGTTAGTCTTGTCCAGAACTCCAGACAGATAAACAGCACCCACACAACAGACACTATGGCAGACCACAGAGACATTCCATGGAAAAGTTCAGAATTATTGTAAAAATGGTTTCACTGAGATTCATGGAAAAACAGATCAGAAAATGTCCAGAGTGAAATAATCAAGATCAACTTACAATGAAGGATGACACGCAGACGTCCAATTCATGCAAGACCTACCTGTTCTGATGTTTCTGGGCATCCTGAAGCGTGTGGAGGAGTTTCTGTCTCTAGTCTAAGACCCTGAAGCTTCATATGAGGGTCCCTCACTCACGCTTTTGCTTTTACACACATGAATATCTGACAAAAAGAGTGGGAGGGACGGCGAGACAGAGAAAGAGAGAGAGAGACGGAGGGGGCAAGGAGCGTTTACGATGATCAGTGACTACTATTCTGGGAGTCAGATGTAATCACGATCAACAGCCAAGTGGAGAAACACAAACGAGGAATTTGTTTCCGGTTGTTGCGCGAGTGACATCATACTGACATGATCCAAGGCGGCCGGAAAGAGCGATGACATCATCGCCAACCTGAGACGTCATTCCAGCAGAGCATCACTGGACTGTCTGTCCACCATATATGGATATTTGACATTTTGCGTTGACTCAGTTGTACCTTCTGATGTCTGCGATGTCTTACTGTCTGGGTCTATCGCAGGTTGATACACAGTGTGGTCAAAAGGTCACGCAGAGAGCTTCAGGTACCAACAGGAAGGGAGAAGTAGGCTGAGAATTTAGCTTTGGGGGAGTTCAGAATGACATCCTGTTGTTTGGAAAACTGAATGACGTCAAACGATCGTATGCTGGATCAGGTCCTCTCTGCTGTATGCAGGTGACAACTTTTAACATGTCGGTCAGGCCTCATCGTTTGGCTAAATTCCTCTCTCCTGCTCACAGACTGGATCTCACACAAGGAGGTTTAACGTCATGTTATGTCAGCTATTTACAGCGAACGTTGTACATTCTGTGAATCCTTCTGACTACAAACATATCTGGTTCCTCGTTGCACCTTAAAACTTGGAACTTGGAACTTTGGAAGCAAGCGAAAGCACAAGTGTTTCTGTTTTCACACAGAACACGACATTCCGGTATAAAGCTACAAAAGCTGCAGTTCTGCCACTGTTCCTACGAAATCACTTACAGCTGAAATTAAGCAGCCCGTTTTTAGCCGTTTTAGGTTTGGGAATGGGAAAGTGTCTTTGACCTGTGGGAGGAAACCAGAGCACCCAGAGGAAGAACTTTTTGTTTAACTTTATTCCCCTATTTGTGTTTCCACCAGGATCTTAAGCTTAAATCCAGGCCATAGTTCTAACCCTAAAAACAGTCCTTGCTTGATGTTCAGGAACCATCAGGAGGGGCCTGCAGTACTGAATGTTGCCCAGCATTTCACACTTCATTCTTAGAAAACATCTGATTGTTTTGTTTCACTCGCTCCAGTAAAGACAGCTTCATAATTATTTTCTAATTTTCCTAGCTCCCTTCTTTGATTTTGACCCAGTCTACCACGTCCCCATTAAAACATTGCTAGACCTATCTCATCTCCCTGATGATGTCATCTGGAGGAGTTTATCTGTTTAGATGATGTCATCTGGTTGATCACACTACTTAAACACTCCAGGTGAAATTACATAAAGTACAGTACTTTATGTAATTTCACCTGGAGTGTTTAAGCTATTCCAAAAATACAATACACGTGCTTCTAACTAGAACGAAAAGAAGCACGTAGCTCTTGTTACGAAAAGCACCTGTACTTTCTGTACACAGGTGTGTACTGTGTTGACCTTGAACTGAATATTCTGTTTTATTAATGGGAAGGGAAGTTCTAATACAGTTCATACATTTGTAGAGTACACATCTTGTCATAATGAGAAAACGATCAGTTTGAAACAAGAACATTTTGTTGCCATAAAGAGAGACTGTACAGGTTTGTTCGGGGCAGGGACACTAATGGTACAGTTGGCAGCCTACACAAACTTTCGAGTGATGACTAGAAGCTGGTGCTCCATGTGACTCTGCTGCACGTTCACACTAACACACTGACATACACAGAGGAACATAGTGTTGTTGGGCAGATGGTCTTGTGTTGTCATATTCAGACTGACCTGCAGAGTAACAGGGTGACTGTTACAGCCGCACATGCCCACGGGCAAGCGCCCTCAGCGGCTTTGGCCTTTCACTCCATTTTTACAACACAGGACGTTTTCTTGAGAGCGATACTGAAGCTGCCATTCTAAAGGATAGTTTTATTTTTTAGGGGTTGGTTTCGGGTGGAACTGTCATTTATACATACTTTGCTAAAGTTGTCATTCTTTGAATTATTATAATTTATTTGTGTACTTTAAAGGATCTTTGGTCTGACAAGCTTCATTTTAGAAAGAAATAATACTGTTCGTACATGTGTGTAGACTCAAACTCAGTTTAATCCTCATTTAAATACAGAGTGATCAGACCTAGATCTCCTTCAAATTGAACATGGATTGCCAATCCACAGTTAAGGGCTGCGCCATTCAAAACCACAAGGAGAACCAGAGCCTACCCGGAGAGCCAGGGTAAGCACAGGTGACCCATGACTCATAGGCAGGACTCCCGGCTATTGACCTCGCAAAGAAAATGACAGTGATCAGGCGGGACACATCAATGCAAGCAACAATGTCAAAGGTAGAGAAACAACGACTGCAGATGACTTCCTTGTGGCTCCAAGAAGGTGGCCTTAGAATACCAAGGGGAAAAGAAGTGCCTGGGAGCAGGTGAAATGTGTAGTAAGCAGGGACCATACATTGATCAGCTGGATCACTTGGCTGAAATCCAGCGACAGGCTAGTAACAGAGGTTTACAGGATATCAGCAACAAGGCCACTACAGATGAAGCAGAAGGTTGCAACTAATGACATGACCGGTGGAGCAGTGAGAGTAGCAGGAACACAGAGTGGTTTGGCCTGGGGCTACAGAGAAGGGTAAACGGGCAACTGTCAATTCAGATGTAATACATGCTCCAGAAGGATTGAAATTGACAGTGGGGAAGAAACTGGAGAAGACTGGGGATCTTAGTTATGAATATGGCAAGGTAAAGTTAGGGGAGGTGAAAAAGGATATCCTTAAAGATGATACTGGGCATGGATGGACTCTTCTGAAAGTGACAGCAACTCAGAAAGGAGTGAAGAAAGGCTACAGTGAAGAATAAAACATGGATGTTCCTCACATTCAGTGCCAGTTCACAACAACAGTCATCCAAAGGATGTACAGAAAACCCAACAGATCCTTCCTGATCAAGCAGTAGGTGACAGGACAGAGGAAAAACAAACTTTTAACCAGGTTCAGGCTCTTTAAGATATGATGGAGCTTGATCATTATGGGCTTTGTATTTTATTTTAGCGGAAGAGTGTTAAATTATATTCTACATTTCAAGATAAGCCAATAAAGAAAAGCTAAATTTCTCTCTCACATAATCTCCCTACTGCATTTTGGATCAATTTCGAAAGATACTAACATCCTAATAGTAGGCAGTTAAAGTTGTAAATACATGCATGGACTAGTTTTTCATCATCACTTTGTTCCTAATTTTGCCAATATTCTGCAAGTGAGAGAAGATAATTTTAGAGCTGTGTTTTAAAAGATGTGTCCTGGTGAAAAAATGGAAGAGTTAACGATTAAACAAACTTATATGGTTTGTTCAATGGTTTGTCAGCAAAGGCCAGAGGACAGCATCTGTCACAGCCTAGGAGAGACATGGAGACATGGGAGAGACAGAATGAAAACAAGGAAGAGAAGAATTCTGGAGGACAGAGATCCAGATCCAAAACATCTGGATTAAGGGCTTGCAGAAGAACTTTTCAAATCAAACAAAGAAAAATGAAAAATAATTTAAAAACGCTGTATTTACCGTTTTGTGATTTGTCCTCTAGAAGGCACCAAAGGTCTTTAAAGGTAGACTGAGACTGAAAATGTTGACTGAGACATCTGTCATTTTTTTTCCTGTTAAAGGTTAAATTTAAATGTGCTTGCTCTTTAAATGTTTAAATGTCTGATGATACTTTGCAATTGTTTAACAGCACTAACAATGTTGTATTTTGAGCTCACAAATTTAATTTACTTTTACTGGCCTCAGTGAGAAAGAATTGGTATAGCCCACCACTGTAGTGACAAAATGCTGAGCTAAGTTATGGGTATCTTCCTTTTTCATTTACATGTCTGGCTGCAGTTTCACTAGTTAAAAATAAAAAAGTATTTCTATGTAGAAGATAAGTTGCAGTATCTTCTCAGGAAAGGAAACAACCAAAGGTGTAGGATGCCATACTATTTCTGCTTCATTTCTATACCTTCTTATGTCTGACAGATTTTCAAATGTGCTCTCAGACTTTACCAGGCTCTCCATCTCTCTGATCTGCCTGCATCACCCTCAACATGTGTGATGACGTGGGATGGTCTGGGTAACAAGGCGACGGGTAGCTTTGTTTTCCTCATCAGGGTGCCCCGCAAAAGGGGTGCTGGCCAAAAAAACTTAACGGGGACCATCTTTTCACACAGAAATCTAACAGACTCCACGTATGATTTTTGCTTTAACTCTTTATTTGAGACCACGCCTGAACCAGTGCTAAGTAACGAGGACGAACAAAGTGACCTCCCGCGGGTTACGCGCATAATTTAATCGAGCGCCTCCTTCCGTCCCGTCCCGTCGTAGGAAGTTTGTTGACAGCGCTGCAGAGGCAAGATGGCGGCGCCTACAGCAGCGGCGCAGACTGCGAACAAAGTGACGGATCGTTCACTAAACCACGTCAGCGACACTAGCACTGGTACCGAACCTGTGCCGGGAGATTCGGGTGAAGTGCTGGACTTTTTGGTGGATTTCTTGGGCAGAGAAGTTGGCAGCGACCTGAAATCATTGACGAATGTTGGCGAGCTGCTTGAGAAACTGAGAGAGGAAAACCTCGCACTGGAGGAGCAGGTGAAACATCAGCTTATGGGTTTTTGTTTCATCACGTTATTTACAAAGAATGTGAGATGTTGTTCGATGGGATCGTTGCTGTGGTTACTGTCAATGCAGCCAGCTGATTTCACGTCGACATAACTGATAGGAAATGAATAAACCCAATGTTAACGTAACGTGCACCGTTCAGCCAAAACATTGTGACCACCTGTGCAATCTAATGCAATGAAAAATCAGAGGAATTTTACTTTACAGGGTTATAATTTCTCTTTTGGTTAACCTCACTAATAAACACATAGAATTATCACCTTTGTGACAATTTCAACCCTAAAAAACAGAAAAATTATAACCATATCAAAATGAAATTTATGGCGGAGCTGTCAGTTTAGTGTCATTCATAAACATGTTTCCCCCTTGATAAGAACAGCAGCCTGCAAGTGCAGAAATGATGAAGTTGCCCTTCAAGTGGTAGATTAGAACCTGTAGAAAGTCCACTTCTCCACTTAAAGTGAGTGATACAATACACATTTAATTAACTTGTGTGATACATCGTATAATTACATTGTAAAAATGCTTCCCTTCCATAAGGAAATTAGCAAACTTGACATAATTGTCTCTAGTGATCAAATCCTTATTTACTGTCATGTCACATTTATGACTGTTGGGCCTTCTTCCACTGATGCCAAACTCGATATTTCCAGCCGTAGCATTCTATTAAAACATTTTAGAATTGACTGCTAGGCTAAAATTGGAACATGCCGTCATCACTCACTGTATCTTCTGTTAAAAGCACAAAGTGAGGTAATGGCTGAAGGAAAGACAGCCAACCATCGACCAAACACCACCAATATTAAAATTAATTATAATAAGGCATACTTACCACCGCTCTATAGATAAACACTGACAACAGTTGTTGACAGCACTCTGATTAAAATAAACAGTACAATTACTAAAGTGACTATGAAAAAACAGATCTGGTCAGCAAAAAAATTCTACCTTTGTCCATTAATGTGTGAAACACGAACACTGACTTTTGAATTTGTGTCGTTTAGGTTTTGACTGTGTCCAGTTCTGTGCCTCCAAAAGTTGCTGCAGCTCTGTCTGCTGCTGAGGAGGCTCGATGTTCTGTGGAAGACCTGCTGCAGAGGGAGAGACTTACCTCTAACAAGCTGCACCAGGTAGGGACAAGTCCCTGTAATATCTTGGATATAGTGACACAGGCAAAAACAAAAATTTTATTTAGTACTAGTACTTTAGTACTGATTGTTGAGTCTAAATACGTTTTACCACATAACCTGCTTTTTATGGTCTTGTAGCATCTACAAGGAGCCCAGCCTTGGATGGATAGTCTTAGTCAGACGTTTACCCAAGTTGACATCATAGAGAGACACATGAAATACCTACGCTGCCTTCAACATATAGAGGAACTCAGGTACTTTAAACCACAGTGAAGTGATTAAGACACTAGACATCATTCCAAAAGAAGAGATGTGTTTCAGAGATGTATCAGCAGAAAATGTTTTCACTTCCTACAGGAGTTCGTTTGAGTTGTTGTAGTTCCAGTACCAAGTCCCGCAATTGTATTACATTCAACACTGCAAAATTTGTCCAACACTCTGTACTGATGAGAGCTTACTTATGCTCTATGGTGTTGCTTTGTTAATAAAAATAAAACATGCACACAAAGGCAAATTATAGGTCCATGTATGACAAGAAGAGAAGAAATCTCCAACTTTTAGTATATTATATATACTGTAAAAGTCTTCATTCACCCACTTGCAAATAAAAAATCTGAAAAAGCAAAAACGTTTTGAGGCAAAAATGCACAACTAATTATTACATCAAATACGATGCAAATACGTGGCAAAGTTCTACGGAGATAAAAGGGAAAACATGGAGAGTTTCACTACTTTGTCCAGGAATTGTAGCAGCACTAGTAAGTATAAGACATACTTCAAAATATCTGTGGGACAGTTTTAGGAATTGTTGACGCTGCTGACACTACGGTCGAAGAAGCAGAGAAGTATTTCAGGCGGCTGATCGACCTAGAACAGCACCTGGTCATGCCTCTGATGTTTTTATGGATTTTAATCCGGTAATAAAATCACCTGTTGTTTGCTCCAATTCTTTAGTTTCTTGTTACTTATCCGCAACTATTTAACGCTATTGTGCTGTTTGGACTCAAGCTTAGTAGAATCATGGGACATGGGACTTACATGGGAATTGATATGATGTACTCCATTTCTACAAGACTGAGGCAATGCTAAGCTTTAATATGTCCTGACATACTGTTTGTTTTATGTCTGGCATGGACTGACAGAATCACTTATGTTCTACATGTCGTGTGTCTACAGCGCGGTAGTTCAGCAGTGTCTGATGACCAGCAGCGTCTGGGAGGCCATAAAGGCGGTGGACAGCATGGCTGCTCTGGATGCTGGACTTAGCCAGTCTGGATGTTCTCACCTTCAGAATTTCCTCAGGGAAACACTTCACTTCTGGCACAAGATCCTTAAAGACCGACTGTCTAGGTATATCCCCACTTTGTGTGTAAATGTGGAAATGTCTACAAATGCAAAGACATACGCTGTCTACATGAGCTCAACTGTCCTGTTAAATTTTTTTTCTTAGAGATTACGAGGAAGTGCTGTCTCAACTTCACTGGCCAATCCTCTCCCCTCCTACTCAGTCTCTGACACCCGCTCCCAACAGTCAGGAGATCAGCAGCCAGCTGGATTTGCTTGTTCCACAGCTACTCGCCTTGCAGACCTCGTATCCTTCAGTTTAGGTTCCTGCATGGAAGAACATCTGTATAATATATAAATAATATTAAAGCTAGTACAGAAGCACATTCTGATAGAGAAAGACCTTGATGATAAAGTGCAAGTGCAATGAAAGATGGAGTGTTTATAGTTTGGTAGGTAAAAACCTTGTCTGTTAATCGCAGGCCTGTCTGTATGTCTAAGTGTTCTTGGGCTGTTCTGTATGTTTTAATATTTTACATCTTGTGCTTTCTGTGAGTCAGTCATTTTCTAATCTAACACATTAGACCTACATTTATTGATGTCCCTAAATGCACATAGCTCCAGGACTGACCAGAATTTATAAACTGCACACAAAGGCAAATAGCAGGTCCAATTGTTGGTGAAAAGAAAGAAAAGAAATGAAAAAATCCACCCCAGTCCGCTGTCCAAGGTGACAATACAGAGAAGTTTCCAATCAGCTTCATTAGCTTGTTGATTAGCATCACCCACCAGTCACACAAACCTTTTTTTTTCATGGTCTTCCAGGCTTTTGTTTATCCTGAGCTCACCAATTTTTATTTGTTCCGCAAACTTTGTTTTATGCATCACATCTACTGTTTTCTTTAACCTCAGCTTGCAGTGATGACCTCATATCTCAGAAGGCTTCAGCCTCTGGTCAGTGTATGTCCTCCACCCAGGTGGTGTCATCAGCCACATCTCCATCCCAAGAGCCTCCCCTTTGTCTGCCCATCCAGATCATGCTGCTGCCACTCAGCAAAAGGTTCAGATATCACTTCTATGGCAATCGACAGACCAACTCCCTTAGTAAGGTAGGTGACGCACATAACATACATTACAGATGTTAGAGAAGAAACAAAGTTCTCTTTTGAGCACTCCAGTACAACACTATGAATTCCACCAGGGTAGACGGTCTGAAATTTGTGCTGTTAGCTTTCACCTTCTCAGGGAGTTGTGCAATAACCTTCACATTGTGGACCTTACTTAGACACTGACCTCTGTTTGTGCCATTCCAGCCAGAGTGGTACCTCACACAGGTTCTGATGTGGATGGGCAACAGCTCAGCCTTCATGGAGGAAAAGATCCAGCCCATCCTGGATCGAGTTGGGGTTCCTATCAGTGCCAGGGTAGGTTGTTTTATAAGACCACTTCAGTGTAAGAGGTTTCTCCAGCTGTATGGAGAAAAACCTACAGGAGTAAAATGTCATTTAAGAGTAACCTTTTTCATTCCACTCACAGTTCACCTTTTCATTTATTTTACCAAGTGTCATTTATATGATGACCAATCATGTCGAGAAGATTATAAACTTAGGCTTAGATTCAGAACCTTTCCATTCTTGTTATTATTAGAACATGTTTACGATAGAATATCTTTTGAACACTTTTCAAAAAGATCTTAATCAATTACAAAAACACTGACCTAATTATTGTCTGTGCTTGCGTGCAGGTCGAGCTGTGTCGTGGTCTGTTGTCTCTAGTCCAGGAAAAGGTGGCAAACGATGCTTCGAGGCTGCTGTATGATGATGTGCTTTTCTGCCACCTGGTGGAGGAGGTGCTGCAGTTTGAGAAGGAGCTGCGAAGCAACCAGTCCTACCCGGCAGCACTGCCTGGTCTGCTGCATCTCCTGCTTGACAGTGCAGTCCTTCAGAAGTGGCTGACTGTGGAAAAGAAGAGTAAGATTTCACGTCTAAGATTGACTAGACTATTATTTTAATGCTGTACATGAAATGGCCAGGACTAGTCCTTACAGACCACAGAATCACAGTGATTAAAAAATATTAATTGAATTGCTTATTATTATTTAATTAATAAGTGATGTCATGATTGAGTTTGGGCCTCAGTCTTGATCTGTGATTATTTTTATTGTAAGCATCAGCTAATATGTAATCATATATTCACTGATTTAATGTATCAGCTGTAGAATACTTACAAGGAGCAGTGAAAGAGCATTCTCACTCTGAATCCTTGTGTGTGTGCAGTGGCAGTGGAGAAGATGGATGCTATGCTCTCAGCTGAGGGAGCCTGGAGCTCTCAGTACAAAGATATCAGTGATATGGATGAGCTGAAGGCTCCAGACTGCGCTGAGACGTTCATGACTCTGCTTCAGGTCATTACTGGTAAGACTACTCATTTTGTTAATCCTGATCTGGTCTTGCTCATTGTCAGTATGCCTTCCTTGCTTGGAAAAGAGTTAAACATGTACATGTAATACAGGAGGTATATATCTGTCTATCTTTTTAAAATGTTTTGTTTAGAAATAAGGAAAAAGGACCATTGCAAAATTAAGGTGAACTGTACAGATCATGGTGGTTTTATTTTTCTGGACAACATGCCTTGATTCACAGAAGAGGGCTCACAATAGCCAAAAACTTTGATGTATTATGAAATAACGTGCATTATTAATACTATAATACTGAATGAATTTTTAGTTTTTATGTAATCCTGCTGTACTCAGAACGATATCGAGGTTTGCCCTGTCCATCTGCACAACTGAAGTTCCTGGGTCTACAAAGAGAACTGGTTGATGATTTCCGCATACGACTCACTCAGGTAATAATTTGAAGCAAAAATAACTTTACTGTACCCAAAGGACAATTATTTGTGCTGCAGGAGATTATTGTTCGTATGTTCCAGGTAATGAAAGAGGAGTCCCGCTGCCCGCTCGGAGCCCGTTACTGTGCCATTCTCAATGCTGTCAACTACATTTCCACCATCCTGACAGACTGGGGAGATAATGTGGTATGTGGACTTTATTACATTAATTGGTTTTATTTATGCATTTTTGCCAGAGCACCAGTGGGTTGGGTTGCCCACAGAAGAGTAGAAGATAACTGTGGCCTCGTTCAGAAATAATTGAATAAATAAAGTAGAGTATGATCTGAGCGTGTCAGTATATTGGGCGCTTACTAGAGCCTGTGTTATTCCCTCAGTTTTTCCTGCAGCTGCAGCAGGCTGCAGTTTCTCTGGGTGAGGAAGCAGTGCAGGGCCTGGGTGCGGTAGAGGTGGGTCGCCTGGCTTCTCTGGAGGGCTCTCTGTTTGAAGGTCTGCTGGCACTCCTGGATCGACTGAAAGGAGACATGATGGGAAGACTGCTGGAGTGGACCATGAGAGAAATCACAGAAAAAGCCAAACCATACTGCCAAGACAGGTGGGACAACAGACGATTGCCTTGAAATCATTTTAACCAAGAAACCATCCATCTAAAACTATAAATGCCATTGCTTTATATTTTAATAAAGTTTTTTTTACTGAGGGAAGGGTTTGATTTGCTTGAGAAAGAAGGGTCTTTTTTTTCAGCCTCATATAAACAATGGGTCAGAAATGTGAATTTTAAATGCAGAACATCAGTTTTGTGTCTCCATCAGGTTAAATAAGCAGGGCAACTGAAGGTCAAAGCTTAACACTAATTTATTCTCTAAGTCACTTTTACCTTTTATCTGATCTTTAGGTGGTTGTCTCTACCATCCCAGCACGACCAGTCCACCATGACGTTGTCCAGTTCAGCCTGTCCCATGATGCTGTGTGTGAGAGACAGATTGTTAAACCTCCATCAGGTCCTGAGTCTTTCTCTGTTCCAGCTAGCCTGGCAAGGCCTGGCAGAGAAACTGGACAACTTTCTCTACCAAGAAGTAAGTGATAAGTACTGAGTAAAACCTCACCATGTAGTTTGTGGTTCTGATCATCAGACTTTATGCTGACTATAACAAGGTCTTTGTGGTCTACAAAGTAGTAATAATAAAAAGCAATATTTGAATTCACTAAGCCCTTGAATAAACTTTTCAACCTTGGCCTGAATTATAGCTTCTGAATCATACCATGCTCCTCTGTATTCGACCATCAAGGAACAGTCCCAGTCCACAAGTACAATGAATTTCAAGTTGCACCCAGAAGTTTTGTTTGCCATTTCTTCATATTTGCACAGTGGATTGATCAATCCCATTTTTTTCTTTTTACACCAAGCTTTCTACTCTTTAAACCTTTAGGTTTTTCATTAATGGAAACCACTTGGTTGTAGTGATGCAAATGCAATGTTAGACAAGACTTAAATTTAAGCAAAGCTTAAGGACGATCAGTGATTCTACACCATAAAGTTTAAAACTTATAACTATGGACCAGGGATAAAGACCATTGCAAAAGCACTTTTCTTGCTTGATGGTGGTAATTAGACAAAGAACAATGACAGCCATAAGACAATCACATTAAGAAAAATGTTGCACAATGTAATGAGGTTTAAGTGTAGCTAGAGCAAGGATGGATGAAAAGTGTCAAAACGTCTGCCAGTTGGGCAGTAGCATCAATACATGACTCCAAGGGGCATGAACACAACAAGGGATAGGGATCATTCTGATTGACTGTTCGGCTCAGTGAATCAGAAAAGACCTCCGTGTTAACAAGGCCAGTACAATTTGTAAGGTAACTCAATTAGAAGTAGCTCTCTGGGTGTGAAAATGGTGAGCTAATGCTGCATTGTTTACGGTTCGTGTGTACGTAGTTCCAGGTTGTCCCACTTCACACTTCCTGAGACACAACATGCAACTGTTTGTGCTCGTCAGCCCTTGTCTTCGCAGTGTGTGCCAGGACCACTTGTCGACCCAGAAAAAGGCGACAGTTGTTGTTCTTCTTCGGCACTTGTTCTTTGACATTGGCTTTTGGTGTCACGGCCTTAGCAGAGTAACAAAATAGGGTGAAATACTAAACAAATCCCATGTTAAATAAAGTAAAATCTTCTAAAATCTAGATAAAGGAAATTGGGTTGGTCTGAGTTGGTAATGGCCATAAAGAACCACTTACTGGTCTTCCTTTGCTAGATCTCCATAATATTAAAAATGACAATGTTTATAAATGACTTACTCTCCGCATAGGCACAGGTAAGAATAACAGCACCTTTGTAGTACTAATTCTGTTGTGGCGTTTGGCAGTAAGCAGCTGATCCATGTGCTTTCCCATTAATACTCAAAAGAAAGTGTCCCACATCATATGTCTCTCCATCAGGTGGTCCTGTCTAACCATTTCAGTGACGGTGGGGCAGCTCAGCTTCAGTTCGACATGACCAGAAACCTTTTCCCTCTGTTTGGTCACTACTGCAAAAGACCTGAGAACTTCTTTAAGCAGTGAGTGTGTTTTAGGGGTGGTATGTGGGTGTCAAATCTCATACACAAGTGTCAGCTCAGATGCATAGCTGTTTTCTCGGTGCTGCTAATACAGTCACATGGTGCTTGGAACACATATAAACACATGTGACTAAATGCTTTAGGAGCACTGGATGATTCCAGTTTAGCTGATAATAAATTTCAAATCTACAGCTCTGCATCTAACATCACAATATGAAAAACACATATCTATTATCTACTGTGAAATCGTTATTTTAAAAATAAGCTGGAAACATTTTTTTATGTTGTGCTGACCATTTGGCAACTGCTGACTTCATTTATGTTGTGCAGTAATGGGTATTATTAAAATGGTTGTTCATTCAGAAGACATTAAAGTGAAACTGGTCAACATATTTTGTATTCTCAAAGGATCACACAACTGAAGGGCTTGTTCGTATATAGTGCAAAACAGTGAATATGAGCTACATTTATCAGGTTGACACGACCCATACACAGAATGAATGATGTTGCTGGATGAACCTTAAGCTGAAGTTGCTTGTGCATTATGTTCATTTCTTGGTATAACTGTGGACATACAATGGCATAGTGGCACTAAGAAAATTACACACATACCTTTAAAAGCTCCTCACAAAACACTGATCTACTAAAGAGGCCGGGTGAAAGGCATAACTTTAATCTGCGTGTCTCTCCACAGTGTTAAGGAGGCATGCATTATCTTGTGCCTCAATGTGGGCTCTGCTCTCCTGCTGAGGAATCTCCTGAAAGAGTCGGTGGACTGGGCAACTGCAGGGGATCCCCCACCAGAGTCAGCGCTGAATGAGCTGGGGGTTTACTGTTTGGCACCTTGTGATGTGTTGATTCTCCTCAACCTCAAAGCCTCCTTACCTGGACAGTGACCTTTCCCGCTGGAGTTTGGAGTTTGCATCAGATGGAGTTCTTGGCAGTTTTATTCTTATCTCATTTTTGTCATCAGCTTTAAAGTCTTTAAAGAGAAGAGAAAAAATCTGCCAGCAATATGAGTTGGCACCGTTCGGATAATGTATTTATCACTGTATGAACTTTAGACAGTGAAATATAATATCAGTATATATCAGTTATTTTTCTTGCACTACGTTTAGGACCTATTTATGTGTCACTTCAGTTGACTTAATTATATCACAAAGTAAAAATAACAACATTTTCCATAGTCTGGCGGATTATGTAATAAACCCAGTTTGGCTGCAGTGTTTTTTTTTTTTTGCATATGTGATAACATAATATTTCAAGTGTTCTAAAAAAATCTTGACACTAAAACCACAAAACTAGGGAGAGGTACAGATTTAAGTTTTTCTTAGGTTCACCAAGTGATTAGACATTTAAATTTAATTAGACACTTAAAGCTGGCGTTTAAGATGTTATAAAAGCAAAATGTAGGCAGACGTAAAATATATGTTTAAACAAAACGCATCATGGATAGGGTCTCCAGCTAATGTTCTATTAAGCCTATCTATTGCATATTGCAAATGGTCAGATTATTATTGCTGATGCATTAATATATTAATTCTTGCCATTTTGGGAGACATGTCAGGAGTACCTGATTGCAGACAAATATGGAATGCCAGTAGTTGTTAAGTTTGCATGTGTTGTATATTCTGTGCTCAGACTATTTAAAAAAGTTACATACTTTACATTTACAGTTACATACATGCTTTAAGATGACCCACTGAGAGTTTTTTGTATTTGAAAACATGTATTTTTCAGTAAAGCGCAGTGGGCAGAAGAAAGGCTTTATAATTATACGTGAATCATTAAATAAACGGCGTGAAAATAGCTGATTCATAGATTATCATAAGAATATTTATCACCACTATCGTGTCTGGAATTTAACTGCGAGGCCCCGCCCACGCGGCGCGTTGTCCTGTCAACGGGTCCCTCTGCTCCTTTCTCATTGGTCAGAATTTAGATTTCCGCCATATTCGAAAATAGATCGGAGACTCTGCTGTCGTAGTAAGATCTGTTATTAGTGTATTGAAGCATTTAAATTACCCCTAGTTAGACTGTTTATCATTTGCATTTCTAATGGATGGAACCGGGGAAGTACAAGCTCCCGCTTCGACTTCAGAGAAAGCGAAGAGACAGCCGAGCTCCAGGAAGTTGAAGAGGAAGTTTTCAGGGGAGGAAGAGGAAGCTCCGCAAGAGGAAAACAACAGGAATTTGGGGTGAGTCCATCTGTCCTGCTCAGAGTCGGTGAGCTTGGTGCAAACAGACGCATTTAAATTAATACCTTTACCCATGTTGTTCAAAAAAGTTATTTGGTAATAGAAATGTACTGTCGTCCCCCGCCCCAAGTGTGGCTGGAATCAGCCGTCCCGATCAAGCCGTAGCTGTTAGCTGATTATAATGTTTAGTGGTAACGATATGCTAATAGCTCGCAGCATTACTCATGTATATTAATCTGTCCATTCATGGACACGGAAGCATTGTGAAAATGCTTCCCTACGTGATAATGGTACAATCCTTACGTCTCCCATTGGGTCCATATGTTTTCAATGGCGTCAAAGCGCCGCTAGATGTCAGCAAAGGGCCACAGTTTGTCCTGCACCACATCTGATTTTGTGTTTCATCACCTATTTCAAAGTATTCAAATATTCAATGCATTATTTATTCCCATAAACGGATTTTTATCGTTTCTGTGTAGCTGTGTTTGAAAGCTTGATGTAACGTTGAAGATGTCAGATGCACAAACAACAGTAACTAAGGGGTTTATAAAGACCAAGTTACCTCAATCTGTGTTGCATATTGCACAGAATAGAACTGTGATTTTATCCCTAATCTCCTGCCTTGAATTTGCTTTAGGAATGATCCCATGACATCCATCAGTATTGCTTATATTAACTTAGATTTTTGCTGCCTTGTGCCTCACTTGTAAGTCACTTCAGATAAAAGTGTCTGCCAAATGACTAAATGTAAATGTGAATCAATTACAATGTTATAGTATGAATATCTTCATTAAATTAATTTGACTTATTAATAATTAACAATACTGATTTTAAAAGCAACTGAACAAATAGTGACTGACTGATATATTTTATTATTAACCAATGGGTGCAGTTTATTGGTCTATCGCTTTTAGTAACCTTTGAAATTCCTAAGGTAGTACTCATAAATTAGTGTCTGGACAATCTTTCCTCTGTTTATAACTTTAGAATAAGGAAAAATGTGACATTGTAAATACGCAGTTACCGTATTCTGCATCCAAAAACCGGGTAATTTATTGGCCATATATGCAACCTCATGAGTGACCTTTTTCTCATTTATATGAACGCAATAAGATAGTTTGGAAAGTTCTCACAATGGTGGCTAAAATTATAGAAATCAGTATGTTGTGGGATATTAAGCCCCTAGGAGCATTTATAGTGGACTCTCTATTAAAGGCTTTCCATTTTGTGTGCCAAAGTGTCCAAACCCTGCCCAGTGCCTGACTAGCTTTGCAGACAAACATGGAAAAACATCACCCAGTAGGTGACCTCCATTGCAAGGTTTATGGGAAAAAAAAGCATAAATGTTGAGTGAGGAAAATAAGGCTTGATTTCCCAAGAGGGATTGGCATTCACATGCAGCCCTGGCAGTGAAATTCTTTTCTTGTTGAGTGGTCTTGTTGCCAAGCACGTGCAGAATTCATCCCACAGAAATAAATGAGGTTGTTTGGAAGCTTATGAATTCTGGAAAAAAAAATAAAAAAATAAAGCAGCGTGGTTAAAATATCACGTTGAATGGGAGGAGACAGTTGTATATTGTTAGGGTGGGGTGGGTGCCTAATAAAAAATGGAAATGCTTTTAAGTGAACCTCATTCCATCTAACACTTCATATAGCAGTATCATGCATATAAACCTTATGATGGAAGCTTCATAAGCTTCACAAGAAGTGGGTGCAGGTGGGATAACTTATTTGGCCAGCTTTGACAAACAAGGGTAGGGCTAACAGGGATGCTAATCCACTGACTCACGGGTGACTCTTTCCTCAGTGCATAAGAGCAGGTACAGGAGGAGATCTAACCTTTGTCCCGTGGTCGAGGGCAGTGGTGGTGCGATCGATCACGTATGCATAGGAGCTGTTAACTTTTGAATACCTCATTGTATGAATAACTTGACATTGGATTAGTCTACTCTTAATGAGATAATTAGGATCAGGTAATATTACACACCAAACTACCTAAATAAAACCACTGCATATTTGTAGCCATTGTTAGGAGCTCAGATTCTTACAGCTCAGTGTTTAGTTTCAGACATTTCGTTGTTGCTCATCCCTCTACAGAATAATTACAAAGACTAAGCACGGATTTGGTTCCTTTCATTTTGAAAGAATACAAAACAACAGCGTTGACATAACCGTGTGAGCTTGGTCAACCTAGTGGTCAGACAGTCTAACTAAACCAACTTTAGTTTTTATATAAAAATAGACATTCATGTACATCTAGGATCTTTGTAATACACAGCACAACAAAGAGGCCCTAACAAAAACTTGTGACCTCAGATTGACTGGAAATAGGGTGAGAAACCAAAAGCAGAATGGTAAAAACTAGAATTATCACCTTGGGTTACACGTGTACTTATATGTCTGCCCATTCTCATATTTTAATCAGTCAATCCTTTAGATTAAGCATATACGTGTACCAAATTTAAAGAAATTCCTTCAAGGCTTTTCTCAGATATCCCAAAAATGGGAGGTCTCTGCAGAAGCTGTGAAAGGACAGGTGTACTTCTGAACTTTCCAAAACTTTATCCTGACAATTTTTCTCTACTCTAGCACCACTAGCTCATAAACAGTTTAGATTAAGCTGTGAGATATTAAGTGGGTGAGCGGAAGAGCTTAACTGCTGCAGTCTATCATAAGCTTCAAGATTCCCAGCACAAGAAATTGGTTAATGCCTTGGCCAACAGCCAGAACATGCAACCTTTCAATAAACGGTTATTGGGAAGTGCTTGTCTGTTTGTTTGTGGGCGACATGCCTGAGTCATAAAGACGTCCTGCTAGCCTAGATGTTCTGTATATTTCATGGAAGCCTCTGCCTTACTGCAAAGTGCTCAGCCCACCGCCCTGTTTCTCTGTAAATATAGACTGCGTCTTCTTGCGTCATGCTCTGCAGGTTGCCAGCTGGCGCTGAACTGGGGATATTGGACTGAAGATGCATGTTGTGTCAATCCTTGGCTTCAAGAAGTGTTTACCATAGTATTAACTTTTAAAATAAGCAGAATTCTCTGGACTAAGCAAACATTAGGCAACATTCGTGTAATTAAATATATTTCCAGTGCAGTTATTCATAAGATTACATTCCAGCATTAGCATTTACTAATGGAAGCAATGTAGTAATATCACTTTTATTTTTTCTAGTATTTATTTCTACTTCCTCTCACAATACAATAGGGTCCCAGCATATTCCAAAGAGACGGTACATCTAGTTCATCATTATTTTATTCTGTTCCTCTCTCATAATATTGCATGATTGAACTACTTTGTTTTCCAGTAAAGCCACAGTTAAACCTAATTAATTTGCCATACTGGACTGTTAAGACTCCTTGTATGGTCACATGACTCTTATTTTATTGATCAACTAAGCCATAGATGCCAAGGAATTATTTAGCAGTGTAATAAGTAATAATAAAATACACACATGGGAAATTTACATTTTTTTAAAATACTGTGGTAATACCTTCAGTTTATTTGTCCAAAACCCAAACATGTTTAGTTTTCTCTCGTGTGGGCAAGAAAAGCAGCTATTCATCAGCTTTCTGCCTTCAGAAGATTGTTCACATGAATAGAAGTTTTAATAATTGCTTGGATCCCGGTTTCTTGAACCTTTTCAGCTCAAGACATTTTGTGTCTCCCTGTGACCCGAACTTATAAATATACATCAGACATTTCTACAACAACGTTTTTTAACTACTGATCAAGACTTCTCTTAGATATCATTATTGTTTAGCAGTGCACAACACTGCCTTTAGTCACAGGGTATTTCAGAAGAACAAAGACACATTCGGTCTTTGTAACATACAAGTCTGTTATAACCCACATTTTATGAATGACAGGTCTGTTTCGTCATTTGTCAGTAAGAAATGCACTGGACTTTTTAATTTTTATTTTAGTCTTGCTCATTTTTTTTTTACAGATTTGGGGTGTGCAACAACATTGGCAATTTTTTAGATTACCCAAAACATCCAATCCTATAAAGGAGCATCAGAGCATTTTTTAATGTCGTAATAACAAGCTCTGCAAGATCAAGATGGATTTTGTTCTTTCTGAAATTGAACGACCATCATCAGAAAAGGTTCATTTATGTTCCATTCGCAGCTTAGTGGACAAAAGAATGACACACTGTGCACTATAGTAAAAGCCCAAATATAGTCCTTTTGATTACATTCTATTGATTCATTTAAAAATTAAAAATGAATTCTGAATCAAATTATGTCACCTGAAATTGGAATCAAAGGTTCCTGCCTCTATTTTCTAACCATCAAATCCCAAGAGAATCTCAGCCATTTTTTCATGAGAAATGACTGAAATCATGACATGTTTGACAAACCATTTGCTGTTTAATTATGTTATTGACTTATTTGCTGTTCAGCTTGGTCATTGGTTGGCTGTATTATTTTTTGTGCCCCTTGTTGGCTCAGTTAAGTCGATGTAACGTGACGCAGCATTTGTTTTTAATTATCGCTAGGTGTTGGCTTGTTTCTGCCACACACCCCATTTATGTCACATTTGCTAAATGTTGAAAAACCTTAAAACTCTACAACATGGAATGATGAAATTCTTTGTGATTTTTGCTTGAAAGTAACTTAAAAATATATGAATTTATTACAAATGTAGTTTGTGCTAAATATGTCTTCTTTTAAAAGTCAAACAATACATTTTCTCTTGCAGACGTTTCAAGATGAACATTTTGAAATGCCCGGGGGGGTTGATGGCACTGGCTAAACTACCCCTTCCCAGCAATTCAGCCCTCTGACAGTTAAATCTGAACAACACCTGCAGTGACCTTTTCGTTCCCTACGTTCCCGATAGGACACCCAGGGAGCTTCTCATTTTTCTTTACTTTTTAGTGGGTGGTCCCAACATGAGCCTGCAGCGCTGACTGTAGGAAGAGACAGTTGCTGTGTCATTAGATAAATGCGCCTTTATGCATCAGTACCAGAGTGACAGTGTTTGGCTTTGCCTTATATGCAGCAATTGCCAGACACACAGAGAACAAGTGTTTCCCAGCAGCTCAACATTCTCCAAATGTTACAGCTTTTTAGATCCCGACATCATAGGCTCCCCAAGACAAAAGTATTCAGTATAATCTAAACTGTTCTGACAGCATTTATGATCAGTTGGGTTATGAAAGCTGAACATTGTACTGTAGGTGGTTTTGATTCACTGTTTCATGGCTGCTGAATGGGATTGTTGCTCCACTATCAGTTTAGTTGTAGTACTTGCAGCTATTAAAACTTGACATTTCTTTAAGTGGATTAAAATTTTCTTACTAGTGAGGTATTAAAAGGGACGAGTCTTTATGTCTTTATCAGTAAACAACAAACAACTCTACCAGTAAATGCATAACTCCCGTAACGGGACACAGTCCCCTGGGTTTTCAGTCTGTCGAGGAAGGCCGTGGCTTTTGTAATGCATTTCCATGCTTGCACAATTGCTTAGCCTTGAATGGCAGTCTGAGGCATAGCCCTTATTGAAAGTCTTTCATCAGTATGAAATAGTGCATCATTTAAGAAAGCTTTATTGTTTTATTGTTGGTACAAGACAGATCTTGAACACAGATTTAATGTTTTTCCATTTGCTTTGTAGCCATTCCTTCACTCAGCATGAGGCGTTGTGTAACTGTCCTCAGCATGGCCTTATCCCGCCAAACTTTGTTACAATACTAACATAAGTTGTTGGACATGAGAAGGATTTGCAGTAAGTGAAGGTTGCTTTGAGCATATTGACCACTGTGGATTCCCAAAAAGGGAAAACCTTTCAGAATGTCCCAACAAAGATGGACATTTGGGTTCCGTCCAAATCTTTAGGAGGACACGAGTGTTAGGAATTCACCATTTAAATGCCATTGAAGTCTGTAGTTCTAAAGACAGCTTAGTGGATGATGAGGCTTCTTTGAGCGTGTAGTCCAGAGTCGTGATCCCCTTTCCTGTTTTCTTGGACACCACCATTCTCTAAATCCCAGTTCTATCTCATAACCATGTATGAGCCAAAAATAGCTTTCTCTGTATTTGTTCTACTTAATTTTTTCCCTACAGTCACGTCGTGTCTTGAAAGGTTAGGTGATTTAATAAGTGTAGGGTGGGGACGTATTTTAAAACGTCTCTGAATATTTTTATGTGTCATGCTTGGTAATCATAATTACGGCCAATTTAATGTGCAGATTACGACCGCTTTAATCGCGTTTATTCCTCCTGCGCACAGATTGCATCTCAGGCAAGGATGTTTAACATCATGTTATTTGCTGCCTACACATTCAAACGTAATTACTATTATGAGGATGTGAAGTTTGCCAGCTTTAACTTACAGGTTGTTGGTTAGTAACAGCCATTTACAACGAAGGTTGTATATCATTTCTGTTAATCTTCTTTACCTGCGGTGGGTGGGAAACTGGATCTCGTGGTCTTGTTGAGAAGCATCAACATTTATTTGCTCTCTCATGGACATTCTACCCTTTCTGTGATGGGACAAAATTATTCCACGCAACATTTATGAGACGGCCGACTACAAACACTGCTCCTTAACGATCCATAGGAAGAAATGATCCGAACACTCGTTAAACGGTCAGAGATGTGCAGATAATTGGCTAATGGTGGCTAATGGCTAACTGGAAGTTAGAAAACGCGACATGTCCTTCACCTTATGCACTAACTGTTCTGGCTAATGGGCCACAGGTTCTGGTTTTGTTTGGTTTCCTTGTAAGTTTGCAAAGACTTGTCAAGAAAGCGAATGTTTGGAATTAGATACAGAAGGGTGCAACAAGTTAGTATTTGTCTGCTTGATGTTTGGTTCATCATATGAACGTGATTTGTGGGATTAATTTGTTATATGTACCACAGTGAAACCTCGAATTCAGCAAACCTTCAGTCTTTTATAATAAGACACATATGAATGTTGTACCCTCACAGAGGAAAAATACAATTTCACAGAGGCCAAATTCAGCTTTAATGAAACCCTGTTTTGGATGAAGATCTTGTGATTCTGACCCTCACCTTTTTTTTTTTTTGTTGGTGGACAGGTCACTGCGAAGAGGAAGCTCCTTCACCTTCCTCCCCCCAGGGCCACAGTGGGACTTCAGTCTGGTAGGTGCAGGTCATATATAGCTTTTTGTTGGATATTTAAAATATCCAACAGAGCTAAAACCTTCATGAAGGTGATAATTTTAAGAGGAGTTAAATTAGCTGCTTTATGATCATTGTTGCTGATGTGATAAAATTAATAATAGAAATTCCTGTCAACAACTTAAACACTACAGCCTCCAAAATGAATATACAGGAAAATCAGCACATATAAAACAACTTAAAAAAGTAATGTTGTAACCTGAGAGTTTCCTAAATTGGATTTGTTTTAGCTGTCTCTATCCATCTGAGTGTCTGTATTTTATTACATAAAAATACAGCAACGTAATTTTATCTCAGATTCTTTTTGCTTCTCTGCAAATAAAGCTTTTTAAAGGCTTGGGTCTGAATTCACTGAGTTAGCTCAATGCTAACACTTTATTTTAATTAACTAATTTGTAAGACATTTGTCCTTATCCAGTTGCCTTCTTCCCTGGTCTCTAAAGATCAGTGCATATTTGCGCTAATCATTACTTTGAAGCACTACAAAAAAAAACAAGAAAATCATATTTTGCGGGAAACTGTATATTTTACAGAAAAGCTTCTGCTTTAGGGTAGCTCAGCCCTCCGCCCTGTCTTCCTTTAAACATGAAGAATTCCGCATAATGCGTCATGTGCAACTGGGAACTGGGGTTATTGCCCTCACGTGGCATGTCCTGTAACCCCTGGGCAACAAGGGAGCTCCTCAAGTATTTAACATATTTGGTTAACCTTTAAAATAAGCTAAACAGATTAATTCTGTAAAAGTACATTATGCAAAACTCCAACATTCCTTATATTTCTATTAAATATATTTCCAGGGTAACCATTTACAATATTACTCCATTAAATACAGTCACCATCCTGCTAAGAGAGTGCGAAGCAGCAATATAAAAACAGATTTATTTACTTCACTATAAAGTGCATGCATGAAACGCAAAATTATTAACCACATTTCCTGTCAGGACATGGCTCTAAGCTGGTTTCACTTCTCTTCCGTCAGGCAAACTGGAAGAACACACTTAAGCGCCTCTTCCCGAAATAACGGTAGCGCTGCTCATTGTCACAGTGGTGAAAGGCAGCTTGTTGTTGGCCCACAGCCATTGGGACCAGAAAATCCAGCCTGGAGGACAAATGTCCTAATTACGTTTGCGTGTTAACACTTTGGACACTGCTAATAGTGAAACTCTTTCATGTGTGCTTATGTTTTACCACTGGCTGTGATACTTGTTGTTTTAGGGTTGTAAATTTTTAAAGCCAAAATTTTTTTTTTTACAGAAATGCATTGCACAGTAAGACTTTTGCTTTACTTGCCCCAGTCTTTCTATTGCATGTGTCTATTGCAGTTTTTGGTTTAAAAAATCGATTTCATGCTTTATTCTGTTCTACTTTAGAGTTTTCAGGGGTGGTCACACTAGAATTTGCAATAGTGTATAAAGAGGCAGAAAGACGGTCGGTTCATGGTCAAAATACCTTTTAATTTCATAGATACGGGGAGGAAGGTAAGGTACTGTGTTAGGTTTCATTTCAGTCCATGCAATGATCTCTGTCAGTCTGGTCCCACACAAGCAATAAGAAACCTATACATGGCAGAGAGATGAGTGTAGAAACCTACTTGGGCAAATCAAGTCCTAATCCCTAACAGAAACCAGGTTTCTCATTTACATGACAGTTAAGACATCGGGTTCCGAGTACATGGACTTAAAGTGGTAACTAAACCAGGGCCTGTTCATCTAGCCAAACACCAAATGCTGTATAAAGAAAATTCAGTCTGCCCTGATTTCTTATCGTCCCCCTGCCAGTGGAACATAATGGCCAAAAACTCTAAAAGACTGGCTTGCCCGTGGTTTACAGTCAGCCTTAAACAAGATGAGTTGATTAGAAACAGAAAAGCGCAAACAGATTAGACGGCGAGAATGTAGGTACTCCAAGGTTTACAGCTGCCTGAAACTCAGTCCACTGAGCTGTTGATCTGAAAGCAGAGGGCAGGCCAACAACTCTTTATCTTGTGCCAGGCTGCCTTTGATTCGCAAACATGGAACACTTAGCTCATCTACCAAAACCATGTGGACCTCATTAAGTCTCCTTTCAATTTACTTCCTCTCACCCTACTTTCTCTGTCATTTCTAAATTGCTAAACAGCGCACAACAAAAGAATCTTGGAAGAGTTTCATTGCTGTTCTTATCTCAACCCTGCCACTTTAAGCTTGAATGTAATGCCAAGGCTTTGAGAAACTTTTAGTAAGGTCTTTTGGATGTAATTAGGATTGTTTTCTACTTCTAGCTAGAGCAGGTGGGGGTACATTGGCCCCCGAGCAAACCTTGGAAGGACGCGTGGCAAACATTCCCGAGGCGCTTGGTGCATTCTCTCAGACTACATTAGGCACGAGGCCTCGAGGGGCTCTCTGTCTTGGCAAGAATGTGAATCAGGTTTCTAGCCCAATGCCAAGGTGGAGCAGATCAGACCAGACTCCTTTTTGGTGGAATGTGAGGTATAATTAACTACGGTAAGAGTCACATTCTGAGCTTTCTGACTCTTCAAGCAACAAGTTCAGGCAGCCAGAGATGTCAGCCTCATGACCAGTGATAAGCAGCATTCCAGCTTTAATCAGATGATGTGATTTAATGTGGTTGTCAGCTGTTGAGTCGCGTCTGGCTTTTCATGCAAAAATTTATAATTGTTGTGGGAAGGTCTCGCCTATATCAATAGGAATTTATAATCAGACTAAGACTGACTCCTTTAATTGTAGCGTGTCTGAAGATTCCCCAGCATTCCACAAAAAGCAAGGATTTCAACCTCTGATAGCACATAATGCATCCAAGGTGCAGCTCTCCACTTGATGCTCATTAATTTCAAAGAGAGAACCAAGCGCAGCTGCATCATCCCCGTGCACACGCACAGCACTTTGATGTTATTTTACAGTTTATCAGTGTCTTTGATTCATGCCTCCTGACAGTAGATAACACGTGTCAAGTACAATGACATTTTTTGTCAGTTTTTACAACCTCTCTGTAATCAGATCTATTGTTAGTCCTTTTTTATTTTGTTTCAAGATCCATATTTTAGGTCAAACTAATTTTCAATTTTCCTCACTTTTTCAAGGAAAAAGTGAAGGAAATACAAACTATGATGACGTGTTTTTTTTAAATACATAAAGTACATAGTCAATTTCTTGCCAAACAGACAGAGACAGAGTAGAGAGTAGCTGCAGTAGCAAACCGACATTTATAGTTAGTATGTCTAACTGTTGGCTGATGAGATTACTCTGTGACCATTTCAAGCTACTTGCAACCACCATTTGTATGTTTAATGGGTGTGTTAATTAAATATATGAAAAGCTCATGATTGCGTCACCTCAGAAATATTGTATTTGTCACTTTCTGGATAACATTTCTTATGCAGAAACGCAGGAATTTGCCAACAGTGCCATTACTTTCTCTTGCAACTGTGTTGAAAAACCATCAGGAGACAGTGGCGACAAGCTGCTATGTCCTCTTATGTCTTCCTATGTCTTGCCTGACATGTGGCTCTTGAACACGCTGCAGCCAATGGGTGTGTAACTGGGATTGTTAATGGAGTGCTCTCTCATCATACACTGATGCGTTAACCTAAACAACCAATCAGAGTAGTCTCTCTCACCAGTGGCGCCGTGCCGATTTAACGTGGCGAGTCAGCTGTAAAAGGTGCCAGTGGGGGGGGGGGCACCTGGTCCTAGTGGTTCGGGACACAGCAAAATCATCAGTGGATGCTCGCTGACAGCCCAACGTTGGCCGGAGGCTGTCTGCCTGCCTGGCAGCCTCAAAAGACGTTCGCTGGGCCGAAGCCACTTCTGTTTGAAGTTTTTAACATCCTGCATGTAGTCGGATGGCAGAAAGTTTTATCCAAAGTGACATACAAATGAGTTGCTACACCGTCTTTATCCAGCATTACAAAATCCTGTGTCAGGCTGGCCTTAGCTGCAGACAGTTCATAGATTCAGATCGACAGTGGCAAATGACGAGATCGTCAAAACAAGTCTTATATTCCAGCTCATACTGATATTAATGTGCTAGAACTAAATTTAGGTGGTTTTCATTGAATTTTTAAGGGTACATTTGAGCAAGCATTTTAACAGTAAAGTGCTATGTACATCTAAACCTTGATGTACAGTCGAAAACCAAACGGAACTGTGTGTGTGTGTGTGTGTGTGTGTGTGTGTGTGTGTGTGTGTGTGCGTTTAAAGATACATGTACTTAGTTTTTGTCTTTAGTTTTGTGTTTATGTAGTGTATGTAGTTTAAGTAAAAATTCTCTATTGCAAAAATAGAGAATTCTGAGGAGTTCATACATCATTGTACACTACTGAATTTTATTTAGCCGTAAATATATTTTGAATGCAACTATGCCCCCGGAATACGTGTAGCACGACACTCCAGCATGTGGTTTTATAGTAATTTACATGTCAGTGAAATGGAGCAGAACGACATGAGAGGGAGAGGAGCTGCTCCACCCATCTTGGGTTTTGTGGCCCCCAACCCCCCAACTAAGCAGCCTTCCACTGTCTCGCCCAGCTCGGTACATGTCTTGGCAAAAAATGTGCTACGTTGGTCAATGGCTATTTGCTGCTTATCATAGCCGTTTACTTTTTGATTGCGTTTTATGTGCACGGCATTGTCTTTTCACGTAATGTACAAATTGTCAGACTCTCCCAAAAAATGAGTAACAAAATAACTAGAAAATTGCAGAGAAGGAGGTGTGGATACTGACTCAGTGTATTTACCCTAAACCAAGCCAACCATTTGAACAAGTTGCTGCTTGGAGTGTGTTATTCTATCTGCAAGCTGCTGACAGAGAGATTTCAAAAGGTGACCGTAACAGGATGGCTAATTTTCTCCTCCTTTTCCTGCTGCGTCTGTTTTTGCACAGAGATTATGTGTAAGACCCAGCTTAAGGCAATATTTTACTTGGAGGCAGCATTCGCACTTAGCACGCACGCTTCATGGACAATGAGCTGCTGACTGAATTTGACCTGCTGATCTGTGCAACTATTCAGGCTTTTCTTAGTGTATTTGGTCATTTAAATGTTTTCATAGCCAAGTCTCAATGTTACTTTTCTCGTATATATTACCTCTGCACACAAAGCTGTGAAACGTGGACTGTGCAAAATCTGTCTGGCTGACTGAAACTCCTCTCACTTTAAAGGCCGGTTTATACTTCTTCGTCGATATACGCAACTGACTACGCAGACTAGGCAATTATGGGTAACTGTAGGCCCCAGAGGGTCGCAGAGGCCCGACACGCACACGTCCCAGATCTCCACAGTGCGTCGTGCAGCGATGTGCATCGCCCAACCTGATTGGATAATGACGGGAGTTTGGAAATGGGAATAGGACGGAAAAATAGAGAAAGAAACACGAGTGTTTGTACCTAGGTAGATGATCACACTGATTTTTATATAACATTTACATTGCTTTATATATTCTGTTGTACTGATGCTTTATTCAGTCTTTAGTGTATTAATTTGGTTTGCACTGGGTTTTGAGATGTGTATGTAAGCTTTTTGTTTCCAAAAATGAAAAAAAAGGATGCGTTTGATAGCAGCGTATACTTCACATGGGACACAAATTATTTGGTTAATGATGATTAAACTAGTTTCCGAATTGACCATTTGGTCTTTTTAATGACCACTCCTGTTATCTCTGAAAATATTCATGGATTTATTGAGATCGACTGCTATGTCTTATCCACTAGCCTACACACAATATCCAAAAATAATCCAATTTTAATTTTATGTTTAAGATTTTATAATTTCCAAGTAGTACATTTTAATCTCTGTGAATTTCAACATCAATATGTGGTAAGAGTTGTTTGAATTTTTAGTAGATTTTTGTTTTAGACTAAGGTGACTGAAATGATTTAGTCTTAAAATGTTTGAGGTCTCTTAATTGAGCACTAAAAAGAGTCAATCATTGTTTAGTCCCTTCATTTCATATCTGGATTGTGTTAGTTGCTTTATCTAACGCCTTGATAGCTTGTCAGTTCATTGTTTGACTGGCTTTATTAGTAAAAGTAAAACTCAGTTGTGGTGAAAGAAAATCACAAAATCTCTTGTTAATCAACATTGTTTACTGCTACAGTAAAACCATGCGTGCTGGGAAAATATGTGAAAGCGTTAACTTGATTTTGCAGAGCAGATGGCTGCTAAATCTTAATGGCTGTGGGAAAACAAACAGCCTGCCCAAGAGGAAGTACCTCGCACTATAACCACTTCAGGTCAACACAAACAAAAGCACATCTCAGCCATTAGACGCGAGCCAGCCCTGACCATTATGTTTGGTCCTCCTCACCTCGCTGAACGATCGAGTGTTGCTGTCCTTGTTGTCCAGCTAGGAGTGGTCTCGTTTAAATGCTCAATGGAGCGCAGTAAATGAGCCCTGGGGGCCTCTGATGCTCTCAGGGCTTTTACTACATCGGCCTCAACAGGCCAGACTACTCTTCCCACCTCCTAACTGACTGTTAGTGACAGTCCACATGCAGGTGGTAAAGTGTGTGCTGCCTAATTAACCCTTTCCTGTTTTCTGTTGGACCTCCAGCAGTGGGCTTTGTCGATTGACAACAGAGCTACAATAGGATGTTAGTCTGATCTAGTCACCCAGACAAGAATGTGTACTACACCTCAAAGCAAACAGACACTTCATGCAAAGGGCTTCTTTCTTCATTTTTCTCTACAGAAATGCAGATTAGATCTTGAAAGTGAGCTCAGCAGTGTGGTACTACAGAGTGTAGACGGAAGGGAGAGTCAAATCAAAGGCAAAAAGAAAAAGCCAGTGTATTAAGTGTGTATTCCACACTCATGCTGCTTGTTTGGGTGCCCATGATGTTTGATGCTCCACTAACACATTTCAGCTGACATCTTATCTGTTCATTTTTTTTCCACAGAAGCGGAAACACAGAGGGAAGGATGACAGTGATGCAATCAGCCTGTGCAGCTTTGATTTTAAGGTAAAACACAAGTACAGACATCACAAGATCTGTCTTTAGGTTGTATTAGCCCTAGGGTTTCCTACTCCTCCACCTTTTTCTGATTTGCAGTCATTATGGAAAAACCTTCCACTAACTAAAACTGCGTTACTGTGCAAATCTGCCTAAGGGGCAAATTGACTTTTCTGGAAACACGGTTATATCAGTGATCAAACAATTGTGGGATTCCATTGTATTGTTTTACAATATCTAAAAGAGGAAGAAGAAGCCAAGTCAAATGTAGTTTTCTACCATGTACATAGAGAATGTACAACATAATTTGTTGGGTGAAACAATGTGTGGAGAAGTGAGTAAGTGTACAGTGATTGGTCCAACGCTGTGCTAATCCTCCAGCCATTGGTCATTGGTCGTTTTTATGCTTTATAGCGTATTGATATGTTTTACGTGATAAAGTTCACAGTTAAATAGTTGATAATGATGTGGTCAAATCTTCCAAACGTCTTTTTACAAAGACACTTTGTACTGGTGACACTGGTGATCTTCACTAGCTCCTGACCAGTTGTTGTTTGATGCCACATTTAATGCAGCTCGAAGGCTGAATATAAATGAGGCTGCACCCATTCAGATTTAGAATATGGGTAATTTATCAAATTAAGTCAGTCTGTAAATTTGATCCAATGCTTTCTGCACTGCGAGATCTGCTCTACCTCTACCGGGGGAGGCAGTGGTGATCTCCGCAGCCCAACCCAAAGCCTGGCTGGCATGTTAGAATATTCGAATGAATACCGGAAGATAATGCTGGCGTAAAAGTTGAATCGTGACATGGGTTATTGCCTGTTTGACTGGAAGGAAAGTTGAAAAAAAAAAAACACGCTTGTTCACAAATCAATATAGGAATAAGTAAATGCATTGAGCCCTGGAATCCACCTAGTCCACCAAGAACAATAAGAAAAAATTCCCATCTTTTTTTGTGACATCAGTTCTGATACAAATACAACTTACACCTGTATTTTTTTATCTAGTTTTTCGAGCCAAGTCTTTATTAACAAAACAAATTTTGAGAATAGCATTTTGTCCATTTTTGTTAAGTAAATTTTAATCATTTTAGGAAACGACCAAAAAAAAACTGGAGGAACCTGAAGTTTGCTTCTGCTCTGAAACTGAATTTGCACACTCATCATCTTTGACCTATAGATTTAAATTCCATCACAAGTTCAGTTTTTGCTGTTCCAAAACTTTCCTACAAGGCTGATTAGTGAAATATAAAAGTTTGTCTTATGTCACACTTTGCGGTAGTCTTGTTAAATCCATATCTAATCCCTGGCTGTATCTTAGGGCTTGTGTTTATTCAGATGACTAATCTTGTCAGTGGGAGACATCTTGAAAAAGCCTGTGTTTGTTTGGTAGGAGCTTCTTGAGGTTTGCTGGTAGTTACACCAAAGCCGAGATCTGACAGGCAGGACTGGCCAGGTTGGAAAATGTACCTCATTTGGGTGTGTGGGTGTTAAATGAGCACACCCACACATTTGCACACCACGTCAGTGCTGTACAGAGTCGAATGAATTCAAACTCCTAACAGAACATTGTTTAGCTTCAGTGAAAGACTCCTCCAAATGTTCACATCTGAAAGAAAGCCTATTATATCTTAAGAAGCTCCGTGTTTCTTGGCTTAATTTTACATTATGTGCTGTCTCTGTTTAAAAAAGTGGCTATAAACGTCTTATTGTAAATGAGAGGGCACAGATTAGAGCACAGAAGTACAGCATGGGTGCCTGCAACCAGTTGGATCAGTTGCTCTGATTTAGCAAAACGAATCTTAAACACAACGATGTAATCCACAAACCCAGCTGCCCTTCTGGAGTTGCCTCTTCCCAGAATCCAAAGTAATTATAGTCAATCACCACTCTAATTTTTATTGTTATATATTTAAAAAATTGTCCCTTTGTATGCAGAAATGTCAGTGGTTGGAGTTGATGGTTCCGGCTTCTAATAGAACAGACAGACGTTACCTTAGAAAGGGAATTTTTTATGCTCTGGCTTTTTATACACTGGAAAACAATTTTTAAAGTTTCCAAGTTCCCCTTCTGCCTTGAAAATGCCAGTTAAACCTGAACAGGTAGTGCAGAGCCCTTTTTTGGAGTTTGCTTTCCTTTTCGGTTTTACCTCTTAAAGAGTCAGTTCTTTGTTTGATGTGAAGCATTTCAGCTGTGCCCACTGAAGCCACATTAAGCCTGAGCTGGTAGAAAGCTGCTGGCACTTAGATTTTGTGTACAGGGTTACGGATTATGAGAACCACAACTTAACGTGAACAACAACTTAATGTGGTGTTCATTAGGCGCGCACAGGTTCCCTTTATGAACGAGAACAAAATAGGTCTTAAACAATGCATGTGCAAGATTTTCATAAACTCAGTAAATTGTAACCACTTTATTTTGAGTCAAAAGAGCTCAGCTTTAAAGTGGTCTGAAATATTTGTATAAATTCTATATAATGTTTTACAGCGTATATAAAACAAGTAATCAATGTAACTTCAAGGCAAATGCCCAATTGATCTGGTGATAAATCATAAAATCTTGTACTTTCAGGCAAAAAAAAAGTTAAAAGATGTTTAACTTTTATTAATGACATCACGACAACAAAGTGACAAGTCTACTCATTTGACCAAAGAACGTGAACAACAGCACAAAATAGAATTAATGTAATTTAGTGATTTTGAAAATTCAAAAATATATACGCAAACATGAAATAAGTACCAGAGAACACGGGGTATAGATACATTGGGGAGCACCTCGTAGTTTCTATCATCCTATCCTTCAGCTGATTTCTGTCACTCTTAGGTTGAATATCACATTTACGTCTTCCCACTGGCTCTTTGGCTTTCTGCGAACTCAAGTAAGTCATGTGTAAGACGCCTTTGTCCTCCACTACCCAAACATGACATTTATTGTAAACATGAACATACCGTGCAGTATAATTTTGCTGTTATGCAATTGTTTTACTGTCGTAACACAAAATGGATGATTTTTTTTCACTTTCTTTTACTGACAATGATACAAGTGCAGTAAGCTTTTTGGACTAAAACGGTGTGTTGTGTTCATTTCGTCTGTTGCCAACAGTTTGCTGATATCTACCGTCAAGTTCCATAAATAGGGAGTATCACTGTGTGAACTGTCCCTATGTTGCTGTTCAATGCCACCATGACAAATGACTTGCACAGTGGTGTTTTCCTGTTTGTATGTCTACCAGATGAAGCTTTATCGGATCAGTTTGTTCTGTCTGGCGAGCGTTGGCGGTTTCACTGTGAGCCCTAGTTACCGCACTGTGTTTGTTAGCAACCAGGGCTGCTGATGGGCGTGAACACTGACTAACCACGACTCAAAAGAAGATGTAAGACCGTGAGTAACCTGAGGAACCATGGTTTGCATTGTTTTTCTACGGGCTGTTTTGTGATTAGATCACTCACTACGACTTCAGTGTCTGTTCATCTGTGTTTAGTTACGGCCGCAGAGGAGTGGAGGTATTAATAGTTCACTGTAATGAAAATAGAAACTTCTTTGATTGTATTTTATCAATCAAGCTGAAGAGCCTGAGCTAGAAATATCCTTCCTTCTATTAGCTAATCAGAGCTTGTACATAAGGGTCACATCATGTACTCCTGCACCCACTGGGAGTGTTTTCAACTTGATGGGCAAAGCACTTCTAACAGCCAACCTTTTGATAATCTGAGTATCAACATCTGTTTCTTTAATATTCAACTTGGGTCAGGACATAATAAATGCAGATTGTTCCAACCTGTTAAAACCTCCTTAAATTTAGGTAAAATATAAATGACTGTCCAGTAGCTAAAATGTCAGATATGCTTGTGCATTATGTGAAACGATGATACTAATTTGATAAATAAATTATGTATGGGAGGAGATGGACCCCAAACTCAAATGATCATCAATAATATGAACGATGCAGACTATGAGAAGGTAAAACGTGAGCACAGAGCTGTGTTACGACCACAGTCTCATTTCCCAATATACACTAGATGACTTCATATACAGAATATAATATGAATCATGACCTACTACATTTTCTGTGGTATACAGATTCTACAATACAAATTCTGTGAAAATTCTTATTACATTTAGAATTATAACCCTTCTTTTTGTTGCCGCTGACCTCGATCAACAGAGGGCAGCAAAAGCTCCACCTGGTTTGAAGCAAGCACTCAGCTGTGTCCGATCCGTCTGCTCTTTGCTTTCCACGGTACTGTAATTAGACTCCGTCCACCCTGTACTCAGTCCCGCTTATTGGTAGTTAAGGTGAGCTCAGCCCCTCGGGGCCCAGGCCGTCTCCGGCACAGCACGGGTCAGACGGCGGTAAAACTCCACCACTCACTGCATTACTCATCGCACTCTTACCACTTTCTGCTTGTCTCACAGTGTAAATCATGACCGCACTCCAGCTGCAGTTCGCCGTGACTTGGGGCAAAGAAGCCTAGCAGGTCTAGCCATGTAGCGTTTGGTTTTTATAGTGGCTGCACCAGATGTACAGCTGATTCAGCCCAAGGTCTCCCCATACAGAGTGACTAACAGCTAGACTGCGTATGCCTTGAGAAGACGCTGCGTGCAGACTACACACAGACAGAATCATTTTTAATGAGATCGTCTCTGACTCCTCAGTCTGCATAGTTTTTCCTCTCTGCTGTCCCTTTTCTCACATGAACCCAAATCCCGATCCTTTTTATCTTTTACTCTGAAGTCACTTGATTTATAAACCGGCTCCACTTTAAAATAAAGAGCTTTGAGTGATGTAATCCAGATTCAGCTTTGTGTTGGTCTGCAGCAGACGGGCCCCCCCAGACCACTTCACAGACCCGCAGAACAAGGTGTCAACATTTACGCACCCCGACCAGCATCTGCATTTTCTCACCCGTACACAAGCACACACACACACACACACACCACACACAGCAGGAGCAGCAGCAGCATGTAAGCTTGTGTGCTGTGTCACACCTCCCCGTTGTTCTAGGAGGATGAAGTAGACTACTCCATCCAAAACACACACGCGCAACATCGACACCCCGTACCTACACATGATGCCGCATGATGGCTAACACCTCCACTCTTTGCTGTGCATTTGTCCACCAGCTGCGCGGGTGTTTAGGCTGCAGGGACAGTCGTCCTTCTGCCAAGGAAAAAGAGCGGGTTTCACTTTAGTTTTGTCCTTTTCTGAAACCGGTGAATATGTTGCCCATTTTACCACATGAGACTAATCAACATATGAGTGGCAGTTGCACCCGACCCCCTAGTGGCACTCAGTACACCGGTTTCAGGTTGAGTATGCCACTGTGCCCCTGCTATTGATATTCTAATTGATCACCTCCCCCAGTTGAGCTGATGAAACTGATAACAGCTCCTTTTGGAACAAAGACCACTGTGTGCTGCTCCACACAGCAGAGAGGCCTGTGATTAATTAGCTGAGAAGAAGTAACAACTTTGTGGCTTCAAGTATTCTCACCTGATACCAGACTTAGACAAGTACAGACAAAGTTAGACTTAATTAATTCAGAATTAATTTCAAGATTCATTTTACGTTATTGATTTCAGTTAGCCATGTAGTGGAAATCCAAACTACTGATGCATAAAATTTCACCTTTTAGACCTTGCAGTATGTAAGAATGATCATTTGAGTACGATCAAGTAATACTCAGAGCTGTATTGTAATTAGTCCAAAATGCAAATTTTATTTCATCTACAGTCCAGAATCCAAAAATATTCAATTTCTAATGACTATAAGAAGCGTCCTTGGTCCTAAAGCTAAACTGTTTTGCCCCTGTCGATGTGTTCCTCACTTGTAAAGCTGCTTTGAATGAAAGTGTTTTAAATGACTACTTTCAAATGCACTGTTAATGTAGAACATGTGTTCCTGACTCTCACTCCACACAAATGGAGGAATCAAAATGCCAGGAATTTACTCGAGCGATAGACATGATGCCCACGAACCGTAACCAAGGCCAGATTTAAGGCCCTGGTGAAGACTCTGAACAAGCGGTAGGACATGCCGCCATGTACATACTTCAACCACGCTTGTTAGGAGCTGTAGTGAAGTACACAGTAAATAAAGCATGCAATAAAAACATTGCATTTTGGGTATTTTGCATATGGTTCAGCCCCAAGAGGGATCGAAATATTTGGCATTTTAATTTGATAAGTGATTGTAAATAATTGTAATATTGTTTTTTTTTTCCTGTCACCAGTTAAATGTTTTAGGCCAGATATCGACTGCCCATAATCATTTCCCTTTATATTTAGTAGTTTTTGAAATTTACACTTCATTTTATGCTTTTATACTTGCCTTTGATTGTTAAACTGCAGAATCAAAAGATTTGTTTGTGACCAAATGTTTCTGTTCGTGTTGTCTGCTTGAAAGTAGATTTGTCAAGTTTGGTAGAGTTTTTTTTTGCCTTTTCCAACTTATCTTCCAGTTTTCTTTGCCCTCGTCACAGTTGTTCCTGCTTGCTGCGTGCATCGACAACTTCATGCGTTGCCTTTAGGAATTCTCACGGTTTCACTGCGTAAAGTAATAAAAAGAGGCTGCAGAGAGCTTCTCCTCACTTCTAAGTAACTCCCTTGCCTGCCTCATCTTTACCCATGAGGGCTGACCTCAAGCTCCTCCCCGTCTCTCCTCCCAGCATAAAACCATCTGTCCCTCAGTCCACCTCAGACCAAAGTTTTGAAAGTGCCTGTGTGTGAGCGGCACTTTCACGAATCCCTATGCAGTGAGGGAAGAAGAAGATGATCTATTTATTTATTGCATTTTTGTTTTTTTTAAGTTACTCTCACACAACCTGTGGATTACTTGGACCTGCCTTGTCAGGATTAAAAAAAGGATATTGTTGTTTTACTGAAAGCTATGGTGGCTTACGATGAACTGGGTAGCTTGGTCCCTATCAAACGGACTCTGCAAGTGATAGACTACCAGAACCAAGCCAACAAAGACTTAGAGGTGAGCTGCAGGAGCACACACACACTGATGGTGTGGGAATCGGTGGTATTTCTGCTGTGTTTGGCTTTTACCCTGCAATGTTTGACCGGAACTCATTTCTGTGAAGTCATATCTTTGTCATGTGCGTGAATGTGAGTGAATCAGCGCCTAACCCTGTTTTTATCTCACTTGGGAACACAGCGTTTGTGTGTGTACTTTCAGTTGCCCTGTTCCTCTAAGGTGAGACTTTGAACTTTGTGCTGAGGCACTTAAAACAATGCTCGAGATACTGGCTAATCTGGAGAAGTTAGTTAATCATCGCCTTTACCTGCAGCTATGCCCCTAGCGTTGTGTATTCCCCCGTCTGTTCTCAAATATGCATCCCAGCGGGCAGCTGTGCCTTAGTGGGATATGGAAAGAACAGAACATTCAGTAGAACCAAAGTGCCACAAGCAGTGAAGCAGCAGGGGGTGAAGTCTGTGAGCAGCCCTGCATTCTCTGAGCTCAGTCCTGCCTGGAAACACATATAATCTCTGACTTTTGAAAGTAAAACAGGTTGTCTTTGATGCAGATTAAGCCCCACTGCCTGAGAGTACACCTCCAGGGGAAAATGCTATTAAAGGGGAACTGCTGTTGAAAACCAGGTGTGCCTTCCGTAAGGGCAAAACCTACGGCTTTGTTCCCTTTTCGAGGCTTTTCGGAAGCAATTTTAGGAAGATGTGGTTTTGTTGACGGTAAACCACTTGGGAAAGGAGAAGTGTAAGATCAGTTCATTCAGTGAGTCAAATTCTTGCACAGTTGAGAATATTTTTAGCTTCACTCAGGGCTTTTCCTCGTGTGCTGACCTCAACTCTTTTACTTGAGACTGTCTGCTTGTGGTCTGCCTGTTCTGTACTCTGCTCCTATCAGCTTAGGCTGGCCTGTAATTTACTCCAAAGAGAAGGAAAAAGGAAAAGAGAACTTTTGGAGTTCCCTTAAATACATTTTTTTAGGTTATGAGGTTGTTATCTTAGGTTAGGTGTTTTAAAGAGACAGCACGTGTAAAAATATGTATGTCTGGGGGATCACTGATAATAGTTTTCCAAAGTAGCAACACAGAATCTGGATCTGTCTGCTTATATGACTCCACTGCTTTCTTCAAACTGCCATATATATTATGTTACCCTGTCTGTCTGCGCTCTTTCACTTTATAACACTCTGTGGGACTAGTGGGACAAGGCTGTGTGGCTGTTCTGACCCAGTGGGGAGACCCTGACCACAGCAGACCATGACTCAACCACAGCAGTTCTCAGGTCACACCAGACTGAGCGAATGTGTTCTGCAGCTGTGTCTGCGGGGACCAGAGTCTCAATGGCTGCTCTGTTTTCCAGGTTCTCTGAGCCAAGACGAAATCCCATTTGGGCCGAGTCAGGAGAAGAAAACGAGCAGCATTTAGCGGTGCGGCGAGCTTTCATTAGTGTACAGTTCTTAAAACACAGGGGAGTGCACACATTTTGGAAATGCTGATTACAACTGTGGCTGTCTCATCCTGTCATGTTTTTGAACAAGTTCTTTGAGCTGAAACCATTACCTCAGATCTTCAGCTCTTTGATTCCTGTGGCCTGTTGTTTTGAGAACGGGGCCAGGCAGTCCCTGCTCTCTCCTGCCTTGGGGCGGTGTGAGGGGAGGAGTGGGAGGGGGAAGTCGCCTCGCCCAGGTGTGGTGCAGCTCTCACGCGAAACTTGTCGAAGAGCCTGTCTCAACTTGCACCCGTTGCCAAAGCCATGCACCCCCTGCGACGCTACACTGTGTAAACACAACAGAGGGGACACGTTCAGTCTTTTTACGACTACTGCTCGTTTTCCCGAGTCACAGTGGTGGTCTGTTTTACTGAACAGACCTGACACGCTGCCACACTGTCCTGGACTGCTTTATCACCCCCTGGGAAAGGCAGTTAAAGAGCTGCACCAATCAGGAAGCATTTATCTCTCACACTGTTTGAGTGATGGGGCAGATTCATTCTCGAGTGGAGCTGTAGGTCAGATAGCAGCAGTGTGTATGTGTGTGGAGAGGGGGTGATGAACAGCTGAGAGTAGGGTCTTGTGCATTCCTGGCATTCCACCAGACCCCCTTCCCTCAGAGCTCATTGGACTGACCGAGTTCAATACTCTTCACATGATGGAGCCAACAGCTGCTGGAGCTGCTTCCTCCTCTCTGTCTCTCTGCTGCTCCGCCAGTCTGTCTGACTGTTGCTCGACCTCGGCCCCAGCGACTCCTACTTCCTTGCCCCAAAGCAGGGAGTGGAGTCAATGATGATAATTTATGACTTGAGTTGATGTGTTCTATCAAAAGGAAGTCACAAGAGAATGGCTTGCTGCTAAGGTTGCTGTGAAATAGGCATTGCTGATCGATTAGTTCTGTGTCACTGCACACAGAATGAAAAGCTGTGATACTGATCCTTCCATTTTTTTTAAAAATCTTTTCAGGAACCCAGCAACAAGCGTGTCCGTCCTCTCGGCAGGGTGACGTCGCTAGCCAATCTCATCTCTCCGGTGAAGAATGGGGCCGTCCGGCGCTTCGGCCAAACCATCCAGGTAAGGTCATTCCACAAGAAGTGGAACAACTCTTTACTGCTTCACATGTTGTATGAAACATCTCCAGTTATAGCAGTTCTCACATCTGGGACTTCTTCCTTAATCACAGGCCTCTTTCAGAGGCGATGGCAAGTCGCCGGGTGTGCCTCAGAAGCCTTACAGCAAGGCAGCGGCCCCCACACCGCCTAAAAGGAGGAACAGCACTTTATGGTCGGAGACTGTAGACATCCACCAGAAGGGAACTTTCTCCACCAAAGAGATCAAGCGGCAAGAGGTGAAAATCAGCACTAAGACATAAAAATTCAGCAGAAAAGTCATGAAAGGGAAGAACAAGGTTAAGAGATAGAGGGAACTAAGCCAAGGCAGGAAATCCATATGGCAAAGAAAATCTGTTGCAGTTTAGCAGAATGATTTCACTTAGCTCTGCTTAATTTGTTTTGAAGAGTCTAAATGTGGCTAAGAGTTTTCCAGTGTTTATTTCCCAGACTGTGCAATCTCACATTTACTTGACAAGTCAACAGAATATTGCTCTCCTGCCCTACCTCTTGACTTGTCCTGTGTATGTCATACATCTCAGCCAGATACCAACAGTGTTAGACTATGTACAGTGTTAAAAAGAAAGGGCTAGAAGTAGAGGCTAGCTAGAGAGTCAACCTCTAATACATTAAGTTATATAGCTTTTAATTGCAATAATGAAATTATATTCTCATACATTTTGCTAAGAAGAATATTTCTGTGTCTCCTCCTATCCTTCTTCAGGCCATATTTGAGCTGTCTCGTGGAGAACAGGACTTGATTGAGGACCTCCAGCTTGCACGCAAGGTTTGTACTTTTAGACCTCTAAGGCTTAGAGAGAGCGTATAAAACAAACAGATTAAATCAAAGTCTGGCAGGCTCTCCACACTGCCAAGCCAGGAACTATAAAGAGACAGGAATTATTCATCGGCCTTTCTCTAGTACCCTTAAAGCTCTTCACTGAGCTATTCTTAGTATCCACCCACTCTTGGTCTGCTGTGATGTTGTTATTTGACTATTTTGGCCCTCCCTCCCTACAGGCGTACCACGACCCAATGCTGAAGCTTTCCATAATGTCTGAGGAGGAGCTCACTCATATCTTTGGCAACCTGGATGCCTACATCCCTTTGCACGAGGACCTGCTGGCGCAGCTCTCCAAAGCGACGGAGTCAGATGGGACTGTGGGCCAGATTGGACAAATTGTCGTTAACTGGGTAAGCTTTACTCTTACCAAGCCAACTCTTTGGTTCTGTTAAAACTTTAGTTTTGGAAGTAAGGTGGCAGTTCTTTGAAGTGTCCCTTCTTCTCCTGCAGCTGCCCAGGTTAAATGCCTACAAAGACTACTGTAGCAACCAGCTGGCAGCCAAGGCCTTGCTGGACCAAAAGAAACAGGACCCACGGGTGCAGGACTTCCTGCAGCGCTGCCTGGAGTCACCCTTTAGCAGGAAGCTGGACCTGTGGAGCTTCCTGGATATCCCACGCTCCCGCCTGGTCAAGTACCCACTGCTGCTCAAAGAGATCTTGAGGCACACTCCCACAGAGCACCCTGACGCTGCCAGCTTGGAGAAAGCTGTAAGTCAAGGGCACCGTTGTAATACGGGGACCCGTGTTATCCTTCAATTGACCATCTCAAAATGTGACTGTAGATTAACTTTATTCCTTATGTGTTCAGATCACGATCATCCAGGGTGTTCTGTCTGACATCAACATGAAGAAGGGAGAGTCCGAGTGCCAGTACTACATCGACAAGCTGGAGTACCTGGACGACCGGCAGAGGGACCCTCATATCGAGCAGTGTAAGAGCCTGCTGTGTCACGGGGAGCTGCGTAACAAAAGTGGCACGGTAAGCAAATGCCACACTTTCTCTCATCAGCACACTGCCATTTGCTGCCTTGGATGCAGGTCCACCTTCTATTAGGGCTTTGATTTGAGTATGTTTTTGTTTTTCAATTCCTACCAGAAGCTGCACGTGTTCCTGTTTACCGAGCTGCTGGTTCTGACCCGACCCGTCACAAGGAACGAGCGCCAGTGCTTCCAGGTTTACCGACAGCCGATCCCAGTTCAGGATTTGGTGCTTGAGGACCTGCAGGACGGAGATGTCAGAATGGGCGGGTCATTCAGAGGTGCTTTTAGCAACGCAGACAAAGGTAAGGCTTGTGTCAGAGCTGTAACGAAGCAATGAATTTGTTTCCTATCAAATATATCCAAATGTTAAAGGTATTCCCCCCCTTTTTTTTCCACAGCCAAGAACATTTTCCGAGTGCGCTCTCAAGACCCGAGCCAGGCACAGTCCCACACACTGCAAGTCAATGATGTCTTCCACAAGCAACAATGGCTCAACTGCCTCCGCAGTGCCATTTCTGTCTATCGGCCCCTCAGCGAGCCTTCCACCCCCAGTCCCCCTCCAAGCGGTGCCCGCTCCAAACGTCGACCTTCCTCTGTCTCAGCAATCATCCACATGGAGGAAGCAGATGAAAATTGCCAGCAGCCGGCTTCTCAGTCTGCCCCTAGCTCACCGTGCAACAGCACCTCCCCAGACTCCCCCTCAACGGCTTCATGCTCCTCATCCCCTTCATCCCCCACGTCATCTTCATCGTCTTTGTCATCTTCGTCGACATCATCATCCCCGCTCTCTTCATCCACATCACAGAAAACCAAAAAGGACAAGAAGTCTCTGTATTCTTTAGGGAAGAGAAAAGAGACAATGGTGTAAACAGAGTTGGCAGGAGACAATGGACTCTTGGGTGGACATTTTTGTTTTTTGTACATAAATGTTAAAACGATCAACACGGAGAAACGTGGGACTTGTATTTATGTGTGTCTGCGTGCGTGTGTATTATTACAACAGTGTTCTCTGTTACTGTCCTGTTTGGCAGCTATTTACCTTACCCCTCCATCCAAGTGCATCCCACAGAGCAGTATTTCTGGAGTGCACAGCTCCTTCCCACTCCGAAAAGGGAAGCAAATACATATTTCATCCATGAGTCTGTGTGTCATGACTTTGTGGATTTCTTGAATAGAGAGGTGGAGCATCAAATCCTGTTTACTATTAATTCGATATTTAAACATTATTTTAGACTATTTTGGGGAGGTCTAATGAAAGTTTTACATTTTTATATTATACAATCGATTGTAGTTTTTTTTTCTTTTTTTTTTAGGCATCATAAAGCAGCACTGTTCTAGCTTTTAGGTGATGTTTTGATTTAAAAATTTGGGCATGTTTAAGAGGCAAGATGTGAATTCCTTAAAAAAAGATTAGATATAATACAGAAAACTACAACGTTCTGCGTAAAAGTTTGATTTTTACATGAAAATGTGTCTTATTTTTATACATTCCTTAATTGACAGACATTTTAAATCCAGGGACACCAAATTGAATCCTAGTCATAACAAATCATCAGATGTGGAAGTCATGTCTGAAAGCAGACAGTGAGTTTTGTTTTAAACAAAAATTTGAACTGAGCCATGTTGGTTTATAAAAAAAAAAACCTGACTGTCCAGAATGACACTTTTCAGTGTATCATCTTGCATGGAGCTTTGTTTGTGTGGACATTGATCCTGTTGTTTCAGCAGGATATGTTAACCTGTCCCAAGGGATGGGGTGGTTGGACATGTAAAGGAAAAGAGAATGTTGTCCGAAGGCTGACGTGAAAGGAAATGTGATGGATAATAGGTGTGTTTGGACCGAAATAGATTGCTAGTGTGAGATGTAGAAGTTCAACAACTTTCTGTAGAAGTTGATGATATATCTTGCTCATAGATGGAAAAAATCAAGTGATTGTAATTGATGGTAAAAGTAGGTAGGGGAAGGGAGTTGGAAAAAGGGTTTTTGTAAGTGTGCACAAGCTGTTTTTAATGTTGAGATTGAAAAAGATGAAAAAGGGCAAGTTTGCTTGCCCTAAACCGTATGTAATAAAATGAACAATAAAGATCTGTGTAAGATTTGCATCTGAAATTTCGTTTTCAGCTTTATTTTCTATCATTCTGACTTCTTGGAAAAGTGGTTGAGAAGTGCCCGAAATGTACCCATTGATTTATAACTGTGCTTAACTCCCAACTAAACAGGCAGTGCTACACAGATGCCAAGAGAAACATTTCCAGTGGAAGATCTATTCAGGATTTGCTTTTTCAAACTGCGACGTCTCTGCCTGGTTCGCGTTTGAGTGAACATATTTGTTGACATTCTTTGTCTGATGCACGATTTCCATTTGGAAGGCCTGATAAATGGTCCACAAGAGTCAATGTGTTTAGCAAACAGCTTTTTAAAGAACACAATGCAGGATGGTTAAGTGATCAACAGAGAGAAAACACAGAGAGACGCTTCATTTCGCCCAAAGCACAGACACTGCTTGCAGTTTTTTGAGGTGTCCTCACGTCTGCCTTTCAGAAACTGAGAGCATTCTCCAACCATTCGCTCATGCTCTCCACACACTCGCCCATTTACTTTAATGAAAGTTGAACCGTGTACCAGCGTTACAGTTAAGTGAAATGGATGTTGTTAAGTTCCTGGGCAGCAAAGGCAGCCGGTGACGAATATCAAACAGCCGCCAAAGACAAGCTGAAAAACTGGGTTAAAAGTCATTGTGCTGGATGCCGTTTCATTGTAGTTATGTTTAGTTATAAATGCTGTATCCATCCTCTAACCCTTTGAGCTTGTTCGAGAGCTAGTGTTTTTAAAAATAACGCTATTGCCTGCTTGTTGCACTCATTGCATCTCTTCAGCACACGGTTCTTAAAGTGGAGGCCTGTGGGGCCATAACTAACTTCTTGTCTTTTTTCCATTGCACTCATTCTAAATTTGCTCAGTTCCCAGATCTCAGCCATTAACAGTAAAGATCCATTACCATTTAATGCCAGTGTTCAGTGCCAAAGCCAGGGGTTCAGCGGTGGATGTAGTAAGGAAGAAAGGTAATTAAAATGTCCCTTGAGAGACATTATCTTTTATTTTGTCAAAGAGAGGACTGCCAAAAGTGACGACATAGTTATAAAACAATGTATGCTTGGATTTCAGAGAAAACCATATCTTTTGTGCTTGGAAAGATCACTGGTAAAAGTTTCTTCTATAGCAACGTAAAGACTATGCTGGTGTCGAGGTGCATAGTAGCAGGTCTGTCAAAAACAGCACCCAACAACTGAGTGCTTTAATGGACATAATAATCTGTAGTGTGTTGGAATCAAAGATGACAAAGAAGGCCACAGCAAGTGGAAATAACAGAAATCAGGCAAGAAAAAAGCTCTCAGATAACAATAGGTGATTTTTATCCAAAATGACATCCCCACGTGGTCCATCACTGACTGACACATATTGTACTAGCATCACACTGTCCCAAACACATCTCTAGTCATGTGAACTATAATATGTCTTACTGCTATGTCCTGAGTTACAGGAGGAAAAAAGGAAGTAAAGAAATATAAAAAATAAAAACATGTCATGAGGATGAGAACGATGGTTGTGCCATGGCAGCAGCTCAGACTACGTGACAGCCAGACACAGACACAATGTGAAAGGAGATGTCAAGTAGTGGTAGCTGCCCTAAAGAAATTGCTTACTATTGGCTATTTTCAAACCGATTTACTACCAATAATCTGTATTACCGGAGCTTCCTTGAGGACCTGAGGTCATTATGCTTGTCACCAGATACACAATTGTCCCCAGACTTGGGAGGAGTCCAAATTGACCTAACCTGCTAAATATCACATATTGTCATGTGAATAATAACATGCGTGTTTTGTTGATGTCTAAATGTTATTTAATGGGGCTTTGAAATTTTAAATTTTTAAATTGCTTTCATCAACGGCTATTTTTGTTGAGACCACCACAAAAGATTATTGTTGAGCCCACTTGAATAAAACCTAATTTTTATTTTTGTTTGCCTCTTCTCTAAATGTGTGTGGGCTGGATCAAAGTGCTAATGAATTAACAGAGTGGGTGTGGTGGATTTTACAACATTGCATACTTTTAAATCACCAGCTGCTGTTACATAACAAGGCTGCTCTTTTGGAAATCTTACAACCTCTGCAACAAACAGCTGTGCAGCTGAGAACCAGGCCAGACACACAAACGTCTCTCAGCGGCTCCCCTGTGCTACTGAAAGATTGGTTGGACGGCAATATGCCACCATCACCACATCTTTTGACATGAAAATGCCACAAACAGCCTGGCTTCGTTGTCTTGGCTGCCCTGTGGCCACAGCCAACAGATGATCTGGTCTGATTAAATAGGGGGAAGCAGAAACTTCCTAGTTTCAGTCTTGCTCTAAAGTGGAACTGACACCTTATAGTGGAAGTTATGTAATGTGACAAAGAGCCGAATGGCAGAATTCACTTCTGGGAGTTATGAAGGTGCTAGAATTCAAACGTTTGTGGGAATCCAGCTTCTACAGTAGCTTGACATGGTTCAGAGAAATAGAAACCAGATTATTCATTTAGAGGTTTCAAATGAAACATCAACATGGTCACATTTTAATCACCCATGTTAAAAGTGGGACCAATACCCTTTGATGGCTGTCAGTGCTCGGATGCTGCTTCAGTAAAGGAATCAACTTTTTGCTCCCTGTCAATTATTTCTCTGGGTTTTCCACTGTTCTAGAACATGTTTGATATCTAGAGCTGCTCACCTCCGCTCTCTCTCCCCACCCTTTCCTGTAGCTAAAGGAAAGTATTTTCAAATAATATAAAATATGATACAGCCACTGTTAAGCAGGTTCCTAGCACCAAACAACCGACAAGCTGGCTGGTGAGAGATAGAACAAAGTGGAGAATTTAGCAACTATGGGATAGTTTTCTTAGGGGTTGGTGGAGACCATGATAGAACGAAAAAAGAAACTTGGATTGGACTTATTTTCATCATGTGGACCTAAATACGGTGCCGATTAAATGCTAATGGTGCTTTGAGCATATAGAGTGTGTACTGGAAAGGTTGCTATTATCAGCTTCTGCAAGAAATTTTAAAAATTTGCTCACGTAGAGTGTGCTTTAAACTTTTATTATTTAAACAAAAAAGCAACTTTGTCATAGCAAAAGATAATATATATTAAATGATTTGCTTTGTAGCATTTGCCTTTGTAGCAAACCCTTGTTGGTCTAGTGTGCTAAGCTATGCTAATTGTCTGCAGACTCACTTCATGTTCAAATAACCTAAACTGTTTCTATCAAATCAGTTTCTGCCGCTTACAAAGGAACATTACGGGTTCATCTATGTGGGACAAAGGCCAGTTGGAGGTTGAAGAACATTGTCAGCCCTGCTGATGAAGGAAACTGTAAAAATAAGACGGTAAAAAAAAAAAAACTGCAAAAAGATGGTTCGAATTGCCTATTTCATGGACCATATGTGGGCGATGCATGAATTTACCCGGGGTTCGTCGGTGAGAGCATGCAGACGGGAGTTTGGCTCAGAACCTCTCACGTCTTCGATTGTTGCGTATCACATAGTGCAACGACTTTCCTTTTATCGCGGATAGATTAGATGCCAGAAGGCACTGGAAACTCCCTGGGTGTCAGGCTTCAAGATCACTTTACCAAACTCACACGCACAAGCAACAACACACAAAATCTGACCAGCAGAGTAGCGCTCGGAGGCAAACACATAAGACCCGGGGTCACGCGGGTTCACCGCTCCCCTGCATCCCACGCCGGACTCCATGTTTATGTCTAAATACGCTCTTTTCTGCTCGTGCCGACAGGCCGGCAGCTCGTCCTCTCATCACTCACACCCTGACGAAAAGTGCTGTCAGCTCAACAGGGTTTTCTCTCAGACAAATGTGGCCTTGTCTCAGGGATTTCCTTTGGCCCCGGGACATGACATGTGAGGGTGGCAGGGAGAAACCTCGAACACTTCACAATTAATATTCATCTTTTTTAAACGATGGAAATGTTTCCCCTCGGGCTTTTAAAATACACTGAACAAAAGCTGAGCTCAAAGTGCTGCTCTGTGACCGAGGTACGTCTGTTTCTGCAGGAGCTTGGCTGAAACGTACATTCACCAAATTTCACTCTCTTTCCCAATGGAAATTTGGCTTCTGCAGCTGCAACAAGCTTAAGCATTGTGCATAGCAGAAAAGGCCTAGTGTTTCCGTTAAAAGAAAATTAGCCATGTAATATTCATTAAACAGAGACAATGTAGCTTCTTAAAGAAGGATGTTGTCTCTAAGTCATGTTGTTTCTACAGCGACACGGTTTAAAATGAGCTTTTTGTGGCTAATGTTAGCTGGAGAATTTAGCCAGCTAGTTGTATATATTGAAGAACCTTTATTTGTCACTGAGCACGTATGTTACAAGAAAACTTCTACATTTGGCATGTCCCTCTGAGCCGTGTCTCACTCACACACCTGATTCCCACAAAGTCTGCACCCTGATCTGTCCCTGTTTTAGAGATGAGAAAATTATTTCACACAAACAGCTGTTGTGGTGACACAACACGACAACAAGAAGTAAGTGTCCATGATGTCAATTGACTGCTCACTAGTGAGTGAACTACTGAGTGTGCATTATCCAGTGAGTAGGAGGTGATCTCACAGCATGACTGTTGTAGGATGGGCTGCCATCTTGTGAGGTATGTGCTCAGCCTGCTAAAGTGGTTACAAATAGATACCTGTATATATTTATGGCTAAAAGTTGTTTAAAAATTTCAAAATGAAAATGGAAATGAAGAAAAAGTAAGGTGGCACTGCCAGCAGCTCTGACCTACCGCTTGTCTAGCAAAACACAAAACTCTCACATTTAAACTCAAAATGTGTTGAATAGTGCACCTTTAGATTGCCAAAAATATGTTTTTTTTATTGTTTCCAATTAAGAAACATCTAAAGAGGAGCAGCTTTAAAGTTGGCTTAAAGGCCTAAGGTTATGCGGCTTTTAAGAGTCAAGCCAGCTGTGGCATAAGACTTGAAATCATCACGTGACAATGACAATTACATTCTTAGCTGGGTAAGATTTTCGTCTTGAGCAAGCAAACTAGGCTTTGTTCACAAAAGAATCCAACAGTGTTCCACTCAAATGTGAAACAAATGTTATCGGGTATGTGTGTGTGCTGAAATAGTATGACCCCCTAAGATTTAAGATATTGGTTTCTGTGTTATGAAGAGACTTGCTTTCATTTCCTGCAGAGGCCCGGGCTTTGGAGATCCGAGACAGCGATGACCCATTCTGTGCTAACAGGAGCTTTACCTGCACTGATGCTTTCCTTTCCCCTGTTTTTGATGTCGGAGTGATTCATCTCTCTCGTTTCATGCAGACGTTGGCTACAGTTAAATGCAATGAACAGCGAGTGTTTCAAGAGCACACGGCGTGGACACATGGTCTAAGAACGTACATGCAAGATGCTTATCACACATCAAAAGATTCATTTCTCTGTTGCTTTAAGCGTTTTGATTTAGTTTTTCTGCCCTACATATCACACGTTCACAGTTTGGCCGCCTCCTTCCTTGCCTCACCAGGCTGACTCACTCTGTCAGGTATGAATGCTCCTTGTGTGAGCACATTTTCTTTTCTTAAGTCTGTCACTGGATTGTTTACTGTTCTCTTCACTGTCCAAGCCTCCAAAAAACTAAATAAAGTGATTATCTGAAAGCAAAGCTCACTGGGCCAGATGAAACCTGAGAATCTCAGTTTATCTCAGATTCACTTTGGAGTTTGTTACTTAGAACATCCTTTTTCACTGCACCACAACCCATAAATGGTCCTGCAATTTTCCATGTCTGCATCAAGAGCCATGGCTTAATTTTCCATGTGAGACACTCTGGCAACTTCCTGACTGAGGGCCTGGCACTGTGTGATTTACATAAATATTATTCCATGGCTCTAGTGGGAATTGAAGCAGCAACATTCTCAGGTAATGGGTATGGTTATGAAACTCGTACGTGAAACAATTGAACCGTAGCATTTCAGAAAGTAGGGACTTCATCCATCTGCTCTGCTACACTCTGCTACATTTAAAAAAAAAAAACGATTATTATTTTTTGGAGGCCTGGAAACCCATCCTAGCAACTATATTATTAGCAAGGAAGATGGAAACAAACAAGTCAGATTGTCATAGAGGTTACAAATCCATAAGCCAAACGTATTTAGAAGAAAAACATAATGTATTTTGACAAGATCCAACTGTATGTCCAATCCCTCAAAGATTTCATAGAACTCCTGGTGTATGAGCATGCAGTTGAGCTGTCTCAAGCTCATTGTTTCAATCAAACAGTTTTAGATGTGGGACTATTTAGTAGCTTGCTCCTAAAGGTTCAAATTTTGAGACAAAAATGAAAAAATAGCTTTTTATAGTCCTGTATTTTCATACTTGTGTGAGCCCTCCGATTTGTCTTGTGATCCCTTGTTGAAGTTTGCTGTAGCAATGTTGCCAATTTACTCTGGTAAAAACATTTCTTTCATGTTGGTCAAAACACCAAAAATAAGAGCCAATTTACCAGCCTTATATCTGTCCAGAAAAACCTTTTTTTTTCTTAGCGTTAAACTGGTTAAGGGGAAAATAGTTCCTCTCTCCCCTAATTCCTCACTGTTATAAGCTAATTGCTTTTTGGCTTTACTTTTGTTAAAAGACACAAGCATGGAGTCAATATCAAGGGTTTGGCACAAAATGAAGTGTGTTTGCCAAACTGCTGAACTATTTCTGGAATAAGGTGAACACAAATGGCACCGACGTGCCTGCAAATCTAAAATAACAATTCAATCACTGACCTCTATGAAACACTGATAAATATGAGCAACTATTGACATCACATGTAGCCCACTCATCCAATTTTATATACCTGTTGGAAGTAAACAGATGACCCGATCTGACTTGATGGGTTGATTAAAATACTGACAGGTTACAGCTGGTAAGTTGTCCCTCCCCTTATAACATTAAGTACATACATACCGTATGGTACCGTTACGTTTCTAAAGACACTGTGTAGTGCCTGTTCACATTTGACAAAGCTGTGTGTATATGAGATGAGAGAATCGTATCTGATAAAGTTCACACTGCTGGGTATCGTCTCTTTGCATCTCTTTAATGATTCCATCACTTGAGTCTAATTTCTTTCCATTTTGCAGAGTAATAACATGACGTGAATTTGTTAGATTCACACATGCAACTAAACACGAAACTGACTCAGAAAGACGTAAACAACAAATGAATGTTAATGTCTATTTTTCAGTTTATCAGAGCAAAATTTACCATCCATCATACTTTAATTAACAGTAGTTAATATAATTTCACAGACAAAACAACAAAAAAAACTAGAATTGAATTTACAAATTGCTATTATCTCATTCTGCAAACCAAACAAAAGCACATCTGAGGCTGTTGAGCTTAGAGGAAATTAGTGAGATTGTAACCCCGAGGATAGTGTTTACTCTGAGCTGTGTGGTCCCCCCTAAAATACCTCAAGATATGCAACCAAAACAGAAGCTAAAAGAATCATGTGTTGGACAGATCAGTATCAACTCAAATCCTGTCCTGGAGCTTTTTTTTTGTACGTTTTAGCCCATATTATGAACGACAACACGCCCTGATGTTGTCTGATATCCATTTCCAGCGCAGATCATTGTGAGGACCCATGGACCCAGCAAGCAAATAAAAGCCTGGAAAAAGAAGAAAAAAAAACACGGAAAATGTGTTGGAGGCCCCATCTTTGCTTTTCTCCACCATAACATTCCTCAGCTGTACATAACAGTAGTCTTGTTAGACAAAACAGAGGGACGCTGCTCTGCTCTCCACCCACAGTCTGTGTGCTCACAGTGGGCTTTACTCCTTTGTAGGCACACACACACACAAACACACACACACAAACACACACACATGCATGTTTTTCTGCTAAGGCCAGCATCAAAAATTAGAAACATCATACAAATAAAAACGTATTGTGTGTTTGTACAAGTGCAACTTGTAACTCGAGTAGTTAATATGCAATAAAAAAATAAAGGAGAGGGTTGCAGAAAATGTAATAAAACCTTTTTGAAGCTTACACAGTGTCATTCTAGGTCATGCAAATGCAAAATGCTTTTCACCAACAGAAGCAGATTGATGCTGACAGTATATGTTCAAGGGGCGTTTTTTCTTTTAAATTATAGCTGTGAACCTTTCTCGATAGCAGCTAATGTAAATTCACCTGAATGACTGTTTTATTTCTTTTTGGGAATGTTCTGAACTTTGTACGACACGTGCTAAAACATTTGGGATAAAGATCTGCTCCATTTTCCTGTCATCCCCAGCCTCCTCTTTCTCCTTCCTCCATACTCCACATCCCTTAAAAAGTGAAACGGGGTGAGCTGGTGTTATGTAAAGATGGTGATCTCCTCCCAGATTTGCTGCTCCACTCTTTAACATCAAAGTGTCCTTTCAGTCAAACTATGTGCTCGCCTCCCTGATGACCACAGACACTCCATTTAACACCAGGATAAAGTGTCTGAAAGCCCCACAGCAGGCAGAACTAATCCCCTGTGTGTCCTTACATTGTCTGAATGGGTCCTGTTTTTCTCTTTGAGTCCATTTCAAACTCATTATGGGAGATTTCAAGGCAAGACCAGGTTGTCCAGACCAGATTAGTGCTGTAGCACAGTTTGTGCTAAGGCAAATGGGAAATCAATGCTTTAAGTCAAAAGCTGAAGTATTTGCAAAGGTTGTCAAAGTACAAAGGCCGGTGATGACTGCAGCCGAAGGAATGTTTGCTTCATGATGTTTCCTGTAAGAACCCCCCAGCTGTCGGAGCATGACTTCCTTAATAAGTCGCAGTTGATGGAGTATTGGCGGGTGGTCGCACATCTCTTTTTGGTTGCATGAAAATCATCTCGCAGACGAGTTTTAATGATTCAACTTTGGCTAAAACAACAACACGCCACTGATGTAAAAGACTGAGACCGTGTCTCTGAGACTGAGAACTTACACTGAGGAAAGATTGTGGTCACAAGGCACACGATGGAACGCTAGTGGAGTTTTCATCCAAGCTTAGAATTGATTTCAAATGAACTTCCAGAAGAGAGTCAGGTGAACAAAACCATAGTTATGGTTTGTCTCAGTAGATTTTAGTATGAGTCTGTCACACATCAAACGCTGCACTAACGTTCTCCAATCTGATGCATATTTTACCCTTAAAAAGTTGGAAAATATTTTGCCATTTATCTTTTGTTGGACAGCTCACACCTGCCTGACATTTCTATTCAACTCAACCGCCATTGCACATACGTTTTAAATTCATGTTTAAAGTTAAATTCTCATACTGGTTCCATCTGTTGGTCCTAAATTCTTCAGTATAGAGCAAAACTAAATCAATTAGCCTCACTGTTCCAATACTTTTAGAGTGGACTGTAAATAAAATTTGATTTGATTTGAAATGTTTTTAGTGCTTTAAAAAGTGTGGGAACTTTACTGAGAGCTTTGTCCAAATGCCTGAAATTCTGCAGATGTAAAATACCACCAAGTCATTCAGGTGTTTGTGAAAGCTCTCGATGAAAACATTTTGTCTCTTGTGTCTTGAAAGAAGCTCCACCTGAAAAGTCTGTTGTGATTTATTCAGTTAGCATTGTCCTATGACAAGCCACCGTAAAGTGACATCCACTGGTACATATTCACTCCCCAGGGCGTGAGCTAAAGAAAAGCCCAGATAGTAACTATGTTATGTAAGTAGAATTTATATAACTGCAACTTATTTACAGCCATTTATTGACTTTGTTTTTCTCCTAACTGAAATATATGAAGAGGTTCAATCAAATTAAAATAAATGTGAACTTCTTTTGAACAAATGCCGTTAAACTTCAATCATTAAAACATCTATCTACTTCTGGCTGAGAAATGCCTCCAGATGACATCACTTGGAGGAACCGTCAGTTCAGATTATGTCGTCTTGTCGCTCACACTATGGAGTTTATAATCATGGCCACCCTGCTTTTACAGAACTCCTCCAGATGATATCATCTGAACTCTTAAAGATGAAAAACTCCTCCTCGCCATCCAGGCTTTCGCAAGCATTCCTCCTGCTGACATTAGCAAGACACCCAATGGCCACTCAGTGACCCACACCACACTGTAAATCACTTTGCCACATGTCGGCGGCCTTAAGAAAGGATTCTGTCGTAACACTTCTGCGTGAGACCTCAGGGTGTGGCTGACAGGCTACAGGCTATTTACCACGATATCTAGTTTTTGTGCTATTTTATTTATTCATCTATAATTCCATTTCTTCAGAGAAGCAGTGTTCCTTTTCTCATGATCGCTTCAGTTGCTGAATGTACAACAAACTACTGTTATATGCAAACTGAGATTCCACAGAAGTTCTTACAGCTTTAGGAATTTCGAAAAGTGCCTCTCATTAACCGCACTCATCTCAACATTCAGACCGTGACCTACTAGTCTCATAAAAAAACATGTGGTTGTTGCTTCTGCTGTCGTCACATGTGTGTGTGTGTGTGTGTGTGTGTGTGTGTGGAGGAAACAAAGAGCGTCAGTCATGTTGGTCAGCAGATCAGCGTGTGGTTGAGAGGAGGAGAGGAGTGGGTGTGAAGTGTCTGCTCTGCATCAGTCACACCCAGGGTGTTTTCTTTACCAGGAGTGGATATATTTCATTTTTATATGCTTATATCCTCTGGTTGGTCACAGATCCGATAGCACAATATAATGATGCGGAGTCGGATATTTTAAGTGCAGCCAGTCTGAATTTGATCTGAATGTACATTTCAGACTTCAGGCCGTCTCAGTTTGATGTTTTTCCCGCTTTATTTCTTGAGCTGCTCCTGGTTTCTGGTTTCTGTCCCCTGTAAATGATCATTTGTCAGTCTTTTAGCTTGAGTCTTTTTTCTCTTATCTCTGACATGTCTCAGCCTTGCGCGTCTTTTCACTCGTACTTGTCTTTGTTGACTCTGATTTGTTTTGGTTTGACAGGAGTTCTGATCTGGACTTGCCTTCATTTCGTGGGTGTCTTTGCTTGTTTTAGCTGTTTGCAGTCATGGCGTGAGTTGTGTTTCTGCACTGATTATGTCATATTGAGGAGTGCTAGAAGAGCAGGTCAGTCAAGACTAAAACCTCGGTTTTAGGAGCGGCCAAATGCATCGCCTGAAAAACACTGACATCATCACACTTGAAGCGGAGAGATTTTGTTTTTTATTTCTGCCTTTTTTTTTGCAGCAACAATGAGTTGAGTAAAGTCAGACAGGAAATACTGGAAGTTAGTAAGTAAAGGCACAACATGCAACAAAGGCCTCAAGCTAAAACCAAAACACTGATATTATCTGCTCTGCAGGGAGATATTTAATACGGTGCCTTGAAAAACGTGGATACGCTTTGAGCGTTTCCACATTTTGTCACGTTACAAGCACAAACTAAAATTTATTTTATTGGGATTTTGTGTGATGGACCAGCACAAACCTACACTGCCCATCACCACGAATGCACCTTCCCCACCCTGAAACGTGGTGGTGGCAGCATCACGTTGTTGTGATGCTTTTCTTCAGCAGGGACAGGGAAGCAGGTCAGAGTTGATGGAAAGATGGATGGAGCCAAATGCAGGGAAAGCTTAGAAAAAAAACCTGTTGGTCTGCAAAAGACTTCAGACTGTGGAGGAGGTTCACCTTCCAACAGGACATACAGCCAGTGCTATAATGCAGTGGTTTAGATCTAAGCGTGTTTGTGTGTTCCGGTCAAAGTCCAGACCTAAATCCAATTCAGAATCTGTGGCAAGACTTGAAAATTGCTCTTCACAAAAGATCTCCATCCAATCTGTCTGAGCTTGAGCTATTTTGTAAAGAAGAACGGGAAAAATGTCATTCTCTAGATGTGCAAAGCTAGTAGAGACGTATCCCAAAAGACGTGCAGTTGTTACGTGGTGGTTCTACAAAGTATTGACCCAAGGGGGCTGAATATAAATGCTCACCACACATATTTATTTGTAAAAAATGTTGAAAACCATTTATTATTTTCCTTCCACTTCACAATTATGTGCCACTTTGTGTTGTCTAGCACATAAAATACCAATAAAATACATACATGTAGCTGTAACGTGACAAAATGTGGAAAAGTTCAAGTTGCCAGGTGCTGTATGGAGAAGCCAGAGATCAGTTTAATAATATTTAAGAGTTCTGGAGTTCCCAAACTAGATGACAGAAAAACAAGTCTGATTTCATCTTCTCCCAGAGATGATGGATGAATAAACCAAAGTGAACTTCAAATTGCTTTAGGCTTTGAATAACCTGCTCTATAATCGTTCGCTGTGAACACATGTTAACAAACACCCTGGATGTCCGTGAGGTCACACCTGACACGATCGGTATGACCTCAGCTGAGTCGTGCGTTGCGTGTCAGACTCACCTGGGTCTCCCCTACAGCCTCGTAGAACATACCATATTATTGAAGCCATTACTCACCCCGGTGCGGCATTACTCACGCCTTCTCCCTGTGCGTGTTTCGGGCCTCCATGGCTGCAAACACAGAAGAAGGAGCTCTCGCCTGAGGTGAAGTATCTCATCTCTCTAGTAACACAGACAACACTGAACAATACACAGTAACAATAATTCACCAGCAAAACAAAACAGTTATGTAACTTCTAAAACAATATGCCATGCTAGGAATAAAGGTCCTGCCACATCAAAAAGCTCAGCCACAAGATATCGGATTCCAAAAAGGCTTTTCACACAAATATCACGATGTGAGGGTATGTTAGATTATGACAACAAAGATGTCTGCAGGGTCAGTCAGTTTGAATGCATTTAACCTACATTATATAACCTGGGATGCTGCTGTTTGCGCCAATGTTTTTTTCAGTTTACAATGAAAAGAGTAAGTCATCATCTTTGTCACGTAATGATTAGTGGTTGAAGCAGCCAAATAAGTAATGCACACAAAGTAAAACACAGTCCTGGTGGCATTGGTTCAAAGTAGACATACAGGACGTGCAACAGTGTATTGCACTTTTAATACTTTTGATCGCAATACTTCCCGTAATTTAAATACTTAGTAGTTTGGTAGAATTAGTTTTCTTTTCTTTGGGTCCTCTCAGATACTTTAGGTGTGAATGGTTGTCTCCCTGTGTATGTATGAAAGCAGACAACTGTAAATGATTTACTCTTCAACATATTAAGACCACATCTGTCTCAGGAAAATACCAGAGTTTGTTTGTTCTTTTATCTTCAGCGTTTAGGTTATCTGCCGGGGAGTATTTTATGTGTTCTGAACTCTAACCAGCGTTTTGTTTGCCTCTGTTCCTTTAGAGGCTGACATCATAGAGAAGTTCAAAGCCTGTGAGAGGTGAACTCACCAGCCTGCACTGACCTGCACCTTCACACCTGGCTCATGTTGCATCTTAGATCTTAGAGCTCTCTGGATGTCCGCAAGCAAGTCCCTCTAAAAGTGTGTGTGTGTGTGTGTGGGTTTCTAGGACAGGTTTAAACAATGTCCGCTTTGTCTGCTGGCAGACGCGCGTTTTCCTTTCTGAAGTGACAAAGCAGCTGATGAGGTAGGTACAAAAATCTGGAATTAGCTTGAAAGGATTGGGGAATCCTGTGGTGCAGCAGATACATCTAAAATGCAGATGAGAAAAAAAGTTTAAAGAATAAAGAAAAAGAAATTCCAGACATGACATGAATGATTTAAGAATGAATTCCTGCAATGATCCACTCAAACTGATGAAGAATATTCTTTCCTGGTGCTGCATGTTACTCAATCAGCATCTCCCACTTTCTCAGCTTGCATCAAAGTCTGTCCATGTTGCAATTAAACACAATTACATTGCAACACCACAAAAACTCCTAGCTGTGTCACAGAGGTGTTAAATTATGGTCTGACCTTTTTCTACTGACACTACTGGACTGATAGGAGGAGAGTGCAACAAATGATTGACAGCTGATAAGAGTCCGAAATGACATCAACTCCTCAGGTTGACTGTTTCAAAGTCTAGATTGTTTCACAGTGGAGTCAAAGACGGGTCTGCCCGGCTTGGTTTCCAAACACTACCCACTCCTGTTTACCTGGATCAGGTGTGTTCTGACAGAAGTCTTCTTCCACCCCACACTCAAATAAGACTGTATTTTGCAGCTTCTGACTTAACATAACTTAACAGTGATTAATACACATTGCAGTACAGGGGCAGTTGGAAAAAAACTCTGATGACCAGAGTCAGGTAAGTTGATTCCCACTGATTCTTTCAAACTTTTGATTAATGGATGAGTGTGAGCACTCAGGGCCTGTACATGGGGTCCATCCATTATCTGGAATTACTTTTCCTGCTTAGGGTCACGTGGGGCTGGAGCCTATCCCAGCCATCACAGGGCAAGAAACCTACACGAGGTCCACCCTGGACTCGGGGTCAACACACAGAGAAACATACATAGACAGACAACCATTCACACTCACATTCACACTTAACATGCATGTCTTTGGACTGGAAAGAAAACCTACACAAGCATGGAGAGAACGTGCAAACTCCCAGAGGCTTCTTCACAGAAGATTAGTGTGTACCAGGCCTCACACTCCTTACGTGTTTCCATTCCCTATCTAGCACACATATGTTGCTCGGCCTTGCTGTGTTTTCCTAGTTACCTGCCTGTCCGAGCTGTTTTCTGTACGTTTTCTGTAGATTGATTGGTTTGCTGAAATGGGCTGTTCGACTTTTACACCAGCAGCCCTGTGTCAGCATGTTTCCACTAACAGAACTCACCTTAATGGATGTGTCAGTCAGTCTGTGTCCTGCATTTGACTCCCCTGTACTGTAACTACTCAGTATTTGACACCAGCTCCATTATGCTCACTGCTTTAATGTCTTGGCACTTCCACTGTCCACCCAGGCAGCACCTCTTATCGCAGTTACTACATTCTTCTTGACTTCAGCCCCTGCTAAGGCAGGAGTGCATTACCATGCTATAATCTTCTGAGTACAACACATGAACTCCTCTTTCTAATTGGAAAGCAGCGCTGGAAACATGACACGGCTGATTTTGGACTTGAAAAGCCATTTGACCGTTACCTTTGAAGTCAAGGACCCGAGGTTATATTTTGTCTTTTTAACTGAGTGTGACTTAAAGTTCAGCACCATAGCCAATCACACCTCAACATGTGTTCAAGTGGAACTGGAAATCAAACCAGCGACCGTGCAGTTCACTGATACCTGCTCCCTCAGCATTTACACCGTCAAATTAAAGTGTAATAAAATGACAGTATAATGTGATATAAAAACACACTGGAAAAAGCTACAACACAACCACGCGACAAAATGCCCGGAAAGTTGCAGTTGTAGACAATTAATAGTAGACATTGTCCTTGTTGTGACTGTGGACAGTCATAACCATCTTTCCAGGGGTACACTAATAAGTGTTGGACATTTAAATTAAACATCTAAATTCTGTTTTGTTTTAAGTTTTTGTTGTATTTTATGTGTCTTTTGCAGCCTGTGTTGTCTTTTGGATTTGCTTGTGTTGTCTCTATTTGCCACCGTGCTGCTCATTAGAAGCTAATTTAAACACAACTTCCTTACATTATTTGTTAGGCATGTATACACAGTCGAGTACAGTAATTGCTCAGAGGCATGCTACAAAGTTGACATGAATGTTTTTGTATGGTTATCCAATAAGTTGTTGTGACTGAATCTGACCAACATTATTATTAGTTTTTTTCTTCCCTATTTCTCATCAGTTTTCTCTTCCTTATAATTTGTGATTTTATCCAGGGTCAAAGAAGCCCCGGCACTGCAATTATAGCATCATTCTCCTTGTTTTTGCAAGGCATACGTGCACATTACATATCCAAATAAGTAGCAGAATCAGATACAAAATCTCTATGTCCGTCCCAGTTGGTGCCAAAATGTCACAAGCAATTACCCAGATAACATGAGGCACAAATTTAGTCAAGACATCTGATGTAATTGAGCCAACTTGGCAAACCCCAAACGGAAACATTCAACATTCCCCATCAGTCTAATGACAGTGACCTCCTGCCTACACCAGAAACGGCAGCATGGATTCATTAATAGAGCGTCAAGCAGGGGTAAACTCTTTTCAATGGAGCCTGGAGGATTCTCATAAAACAGGAAAACAGCAGCACAGATAAAGATTTTTATTTCTCCGGCTGCAGACTGTTGACATACACACTGCGTTGCTTTCATTAAATGGTCATTAGATGAAGTCATGGATGATGGATGTTATTAGGTTTCACTTTTAAAAGGTAGTTATTTTTCATTTCCTGTTGGTTGCAGCTGAGGGTGAATTTTGGCTTTTCTCTTAGAAAGGATAAACACAGGTGACTCTGTTTGACATCAGACTGTGAATTAGTTCAGGTCTGCAGTTAATAGGCTCAGCAGGGCCTCTGATGGCCTATTTACTTAGCTGGAGACGAGAGTCTCACTCATTTTCTGTCAAGAATTTGATATTAAAGTTTGATAAAGTTTACAGTATATACACACATTCTTGATATTATACATATCTGCAAATGCACTTTTTGGTTCAAAAGCATTATGGAAAAAGTCATAACGTCTTGCTGCTGTGTGTCTATGGTTGGACATCAGCTGGTCACCAAACAGCTGATAAGTGAGTCGCTAATAATGTAGCAGTCCAATCATGTTGTGCAAAATGCAGCGGAAAAGAAACATTTAGTTTTTCTTAACTATCTCAACCAGGTGTTTCCTACATTTACCACAAATCTTTGAATGTCCCCAAAATGGGTCCCAAGACGGATGGGAGACCTGTCCATGGTGGACACCACCTCTCACCTGATGACAGCTGGGATGGGCTCTGGTGACCCTAACCAACATAAGTGTACTGAATGGACAGACATTTGACGGTCAGAAACTGAAACTGGAACGCCTCCTGAACCAGGTGTTCTGTCCTAAAAATCAAAGATGGCTGCTGTGTGCATCAACAGCAGTGAAAGGTGTAGTAATGCACATTTTATCAGCACTTTTGTGTTATTTGTGTCTCTAAAACTGTTGTACTGTTAAACTTGTATCTGTGGACTCGTGGGAAAAATATGACATGATGTGTAGTTTTATACTGGAATTGCCAACAGTGGTTGAAACAAGAACCACTTTTTTCCCTTTTTGGTTTTTAACTTCTGCTGGAATGTGGTCATTCTGGAAGTGACATCATCATCAGTTCCTGCTTTTGTGGTAAATTAAATGCAGCAACATATTTGGATAGTGTGAGCGCCAAATTTTTGCTAATGGCAATGAATAAATGGTTTGATTACATAAATCAAGGTTCATCTGCTGCGACTGTCGAACAATGAATGCTCCCTGTGTCACTGCACTCTTTGCCCCTGAAGAATAGCTACTTTTACATGTAACTTACATTCACGAGCTGTCAGTCACGTCTTTTGTTCTCAACGAAATGCTAACAATTAAGCGATGACACTGTAAAAGTCTGCAACTAAAGTTGCAGTGGTGGGTCTCTGTAAACTAATCCTCAGCGCCGTGGAATAACCACCGTGAGAAAAGCGACGGGAAAATTCCCTCCTCCCTTCGGGTTGGTTTAGCCCTGAAGCAGTGGCAGACAGGAGGGATAATGTAGGTCTATTGTTGAGCTGATAAGGTTTGATTGCTGATATGTTGGTTGTAAGCTGAGGTATATTGTGTCACTGCCCAACAGGTTGTGAACACACTTGAATCAGTTGTAGCACAGCTCAAACCAATCCAACAGAGATAAAGTCTGCTGGTAAACTTTACCACCTGTCGAACCTTGAATCTTATTTTGCACAACATCACCCTGACTCTGAGTCCGCTGTCATCAGGTGCTCCGCTTTTACGACATTCTGCATCCATGGATATTAAATGCTTACGATTTCAAAAGGAGAATGACTGTGTTAAATCATCATCGCGCTTTGTGTGGAGCTGGCTCGTCTTCACAAGTGAAGTGGATTATTCTTGTTTCTAGTCATTATAGAAAAACATCGCTCAAAGGTTTGCAAAGTTATGAGTTCAACTACAGTCTTCAGTTCAAATTAAATTGAATTCAAGGCTGTTGTAACGTCTGTGGTAAACGACTCTTGCTTTAACTTACAGTAGCTTGCTCACTACTGACTGTTTCTGTATACAGTTGTGCTTAATTTTTATTCTCTTTGACCTTTGACCTTTTTCCTTTTTGTGTTAGATGTATCACCTTGTCTGAATATTGCCATGAGGATTTGTTCACACCACATCACCTTTGGATGCACCAAATTCTCTAGCACTGGTACGGTATGTGTGGAGGAAGCAAAACATGATAAGTCAAAATGCAAAACACACTATTAACTATCAGTCCCTTCATAATTTTGCAGAAATCTTTGTGATTGTTGCAGCCTAATATGGCAGATTTTAACCAAAAAAATCATATTGCATGTTGCAATGTTTCTATAACATTTAAAATTTTAAGGTGGCAAAAAATTCAAGGGGGGTGGGTTTGGTTGAATTAATTTTTGCACTGACAACATCCCAAATTGCTGTAAACGAGGAACAATGTGTTAAGACCTGAAAATGTGCTTATTTATGCATAAAAATCATGCATAAAACATAAAAATTACCTGTGCAAAGATGAAATAAATAAAATGCTGCTTTAATGTGTTAATGTGTAGTGAGCGAAAATATAGCAGACGGCAGCAGACGGAGGAAATGTGGTGCTCAGTTGGGATTCATGCTGGTGAGAAAGACATGGAGACATAACCTGAGAGACAGACAGAGGATGAGACACGAGGCCACAGCCTCCATATCACCTGATAAGATAAACACTTGTCAGCATGTTGCCGTATCTGTGCTCACGCAGAACAGAACAGTTCTGGACCACATCCTCACAGTCCTCAATAAATCAATGCTAAACTGTCCCTCCCTCTGTACTTTGATGATTGGTATTGTGATTTAGGACAGGGACAAATCTTTTAGGAAACTGTTGATGTCAGCATTTCTCACAGTGTGGTTTGTGCATGTCCCAACAGCCATTTTCGGAGGCTATCACCAGCACAGAAGCATAAAAACAAATATTCCAACAAGGGAGTGTGACGACTACCGCCTCTCTCAGCGCTGCTTGTGTTGTTTTCCTGCAGGCAGAGGTGGGCAGCCAGGTTTTCCAGTTTGTTTTGCTTTCACAACACATAAGCCTCCAACTCAGGCTCATTTTGTTATTTAAAAACATAATATATTTGAAATGACCTGATCACCTTCCTCTTTGTTGTGCTCACTAAACCTGGGATGTGCCAGGGACCAAGTAGACGTAAACAGTGAGGGACATTGGATAAGTTCAGTCACTGCTGGTGAAGACATTTCCCCTACGAACCTCAGGATGAATCAGAAGGAAGGTCAGATCCCACCCATGGTCCCTCTGGGGGGTGTATCACCCCATGGATATCACCCTATGGATGTTACCATCCATAGAACATAACACTGCAACCTTACATGTCTGAGTTGGTTAGTTATTTCCATATTTCCAATTAGTTCCACTAACTTACGGTATCAGCAAGTGGACTTCACTGTATAATTATGAGCTGAAAATTAGAGGGGGAACACAGGGATACTTTATTGATCCCTGTGGCTAAATTGTAAGTGGACAGCTGCACGTGATGGTTTCAGTGTCTTGCCCAAGGTTACTGCAACATATGGCCAGTAGGAAGCACGCCACCAACACCGGGGTTCATGGACAGCTGCTTTAACGACTGAGGCACACCCAGGATCTCTCACACCCGAAGCAAGAATTGTATTCCCCGACCAACGAGGTACATCCGTCATAAACAATAACCAAAACGAAATGGCAGCTTTCTTCAAATGTGAATAGTGACGGTAAAGCGCATGTCTTTCAAGGAAACGTGTTTACGACTTACCTCCAATTTACTCAGAGATACAAATCTGGGTAACAGAGCGAAGGTGACAGTGGAGCAATGTGGCAACTAACACATGTGCTTGTCCTAAAACCAGCCCTGCAACATTTGAATGGCTTTTTGACTTTTTGAACTTTACTGTCTCCTGAGTCATAAATACTGGAGACAAACACACACAAAAAGCAGCTATTGGGACACTGCCTTTAAAAAATAAATAGATCTGCAACCACACAGCTAAACCTGATTTGAAGGTCATGGAAATGTGAATTTTATGTAACTGTCCAAATAATATGTTTGACTTGGGTTGTATGAGAACTCCAACTCTCAGCGGGGGTTCATGAAATGTACTGTGGCTTTCAGTTGACTCACTCAATCCAGATTGACAAAGCCTATGAAGCAACTCTGTTAGGACATTGAAGACAGAAGTGCAGACAAACCAAATGAAAAACAAAAAAACCCAGTGGGAAGACGTGATAGTCAAAACATGGAAATTTAAAGCCACATGCATTCAAGTCATGAGGGGAGTCTGTCAGTCCTCGTGACCAGATTTGGACCATATGTCGGAGCACGTGATCAGCTCCTATCCAGTGAATCCATGTCCTGTTTTTTTTCTCTTAAATAGTCTTGAAGGTTTGTTCCCATTAATATGGAGCTTTTAACCAGACGACTCTTCAAACGGCAAGTATTTGGCCTGAAATCCGAGATCATATTTGCTGTGTTGCAGCATCCAATTTTAAATATCTGCCGGTAGCTCTTGACTAAACTGTGTTAAGAGTTCTTGAAACAAACTATGAAACAAAATATCAAATTTTATTGTCTGGATGGTGCAGAGGTCCAAGCATGGACAAGTGATTTAAGAGTATTTATACAATTAAATTTTTCTCGTACTTTGAATTTTCTCTTAGGTATGAGTGAAATTCGCCAGTGGTCTAGATCTGTCGTATGAGGCTCAAACTGACCGATTTTTTTCATGCACAAAGCAGAAATCTCAAATCGAAACCTATTTTGCCCTCTTTAAATCAATTATTGCCTAAATTGCTGATAATCTCTTGTCCAGCCAAGACACTGCATCTCTTGTAACGGCTGTCATCTCGTCCTTTTTTCCCTCAGACATAACAAGGCAATCCAGGAAGCCTCGATGAAGGCACTTCCTGTGTGACTGGCCAAAAGGATCAAGGAGCTCCACAGTGGCTTTGGGATTATTTTACCTCCACCACTCTGAGTCTCATCTACCTCGGGTGAAATTTAATGAGAAATTAATGAGAGCAGACATGGCTGTGTCAGAAATCCAAAACAACGCACACGCCACTCACACCACTTTTAGTGTTGCATTGTGGGATACTTTGAGCGCACGATATGGTGGATTTACACACGTAACATTCAGACACTGGGCCTCCTAAAATATAGCAAACTGAACACAAAGAGCGCTCATTTTTGGTAAACGGTAACTTATTATAGCGATTTTAGTGTCTTCTCATGCACCCACTCACACACCGGTGGGGGTGGCTGCCATTTAAGGTGCTCACCTGACCCAACGGGAGCAACTTGGGTTTCAGTGTCTTGCTCAAGGACGCTTAGCCAATACGAAGCCAGTAGAATAGTGAACTCTTGTCTCATTTTATGGCAAAAAAATATGAGGGTCTGGACCAAAGATTGCTCTCACTTCATGTGTGTCTCTACACAGAGCCGCCAGCTCATCATTATTGCACCTTTTACCACGCAAGCAATGTGTCTGTTCGAGGATTGTACAGTGTCCTGCAACGCTGGCACTAGTTAGCTCCGTCGTCGTCTGACTACAGCGGCCTTTAATTTGTATAACTGTGATGTAACTGTGGAAGTTCTTCTGACAGCTTTAATGAAATTATGTGGAGGAGTCACACATCTGGCTTTGTTTCCCCCTCACTCTCTGAGTCAGCAGGAGTCGCTACCTCTGACTGTCGGCGGAAACGGGGACTTTTGTCTGGTCCGTCCTTCCTCACTGATAGAACACCAGGCGGCTCTGTGACAGATGCTCGCGTCTGCTTCTGTGTCACTTTCATGAGGTAATGAAGGTGCTCCGGTCGGTGGCCACCAAGAACGGACAGTGAAGGACAGGAAAAATCACATACTGTGGTTGCTGTTAGATACCTCTGGACAGAAAACATCTTCTTTAGCTCGAGGAGAGTTTGAATATCATGGTAGTACGTACCTTAAGTTTCAGGCTAAGATTTTAGTACTTATAGATATTGATTGCAATTTTGGAACAAAAATGTGCATGCATGCAGTTTTCTGTAGTCTGACATCTTGTCATATACCTGTTTATGGTGGACATGGGGATTACAGTGTCACTGAACTCGTGATTGAATTACATGGCACTGGCTGTTTGAAACGAGTGCATGCACCCACTTTTGTGTTCGGTGTGGTGTGTGAATACGTTGGTTTCTGTGGCTTAGCAGGTAAAACAGGTTGCCCGTTTATCGCACGATCAGCGGTTTAGTCACTCATTCCCAGTGTTGACAGAATATTAGTAATGACACAGAAGAACAATATTTAATTGTTGATGCTACAAAATTACACAAGCTGTGTCTTTATTTAGGTCACAGCAAAAAATAAAGAAACTCTGTTAGCTGGAGGGTGAAAATGCGACTAACAGTGGCAGATCACACTTTTCTCCTTTGTTGTTTTTCATTGGCAAACATTCAGCCAGCGTCGACTGTTTGCTGCAGGTCTTTCCCCCTTAGTTTGATGATGTCGGTGAAGGTTCCCGGTCATCGTTAGAACAACCTGCTCCCCATTCCACTTTCCGCAGACCAAATAAGCTACTTGGATGAAAATGTTTCCAGAGAGGAAGACAGATGACAAATTGACATGGCTCAGCTTACAGATCGATTTGATGAGTCAGTCGCTGGAAAAAGTGCTTTGCAGTCAGAGTCTGGACGTTGCCAAAGATAATTTGTGGGGAAGATATTTCACTCTGCAGCACTAGTGTCCAGCCATAAGAGGATTAGGCGGTGATGTAGTCCCTGAAAATCCAGGGGAGAGATACATCTTCACTCCAGTGGATTCCGTCATTTAATGTCAGAGCTGTTTCCCCAACAAGTCCAGCTGGACTGTGATTTAGAAGATGTACTGAGATGTCCACTTGGCTGCTATTATTAAACCCCAACTACCTCATTGTATATTCAACCCAAAATTGCTCAAAGAGCCAACCACTGTCCACTTCCCCTAAGGTACTTAGATCAATTAGATTCTGAAAAATAGTGTCAGAACAAAGAGAAAATTACAATAAATAACGATGTAAGAATACATGGTACACACTAATCGAGCTGAAAGTTGTTGTTGGTTCGATCCCAGGCTTCTAGAAAATATGGGGAAAATGTTGGACACTAACTCTAGTATTACACTTAGTAATGGAGCAAAATGTGGGGATTGGGACAACGTACAGAAGACGAAACAAGCAGCCAGTTCATTATTAAGTCGGTTCAGACACAAGTTTTTAGAGCGCACACCTAGTCTTAACCAGGTGACAGGTCCACATCGTACAGCAACCGAAGGCTGAGACCAAACAGGCAGCCTGTGTTTTCCAGACCATCACAGTGGGATTAGTTACATGTTTTGCTGCCGTGTGGCGGCCGCGGTTTGGTGATTAACTCTGGCAGAAAGGCGAGAGCATACCGTTCTGTGCCCGCACTGACATCAGAACGTTGTGTTGCCAGGTACAGCTATTATTTTGTTCCTTGTGTCTGTGATCGCAGACAATAGAAGAAAACACAAACCCATCAACTCACAGTGACAGTCTTAATTGTCCAAAGCCTCGGATTAAATTATGCCGGTCATATTGTACATTGTCCTTTGGCATTTTTGGCATTTGATGAGTATTTCTTGTGGTCCACTTTGCTCTGCAATAAGGAGAAATGCAGAAATAATAACACAAAGTCTGTGTTACTGTTACTCAGAGTCATCAGTTGAGTTCTGTTCTGTCTTTTCAAGGTAAAACCTCTAAAACAGTTTTTAGTTTTTAGGAGACGTCTTTAGACATACACACAACTGGTCTTTCTTGTTTGTGGCCTTGTTAGACAGATAGAGAGATGGATAAGAGAAATTCTGAAAACATTGGTAGAGCAACATAGACCAAACATATATTTCAATATATTTCTCAAATTGTTAAATGCCAGAATTATGTGTCGTATGATCAGGACTATATTGACCAACAGTTCTAAAGGTAAAATCATTACAATGTTGCATTACCTGAGTCAAAAGTCGAGAATTTATTTACATAGAAAAAAACTGAAAACAGTGGCACACAGGGTTTGTTAAAGTTTGTACAGTCCATGATGCAACCTGGCATTAAAGCAAAGGGACTTTTTTTGAAGTGTTTCAAATCTTTTAGTCAGTCATCGGAAATCATAAAAGCAACAGTGAAAGTCTTTTACTAACGTTTGCTTAAGTTTCAGTCTGCAACCTGGATTAGCTTTTCATCTTTGCCATCGATCCACAAGGTGTTTAAAACACGTCCAGCAGACACGTCACTGGCTGAGAACAGAATCTGCAGGCACACACATACAAGTGGAGGACATGTTTGTGCAAATTAACTTTCTTTGCAGTTTTAGAATATTATAGTTAAATTTCAACCATACAAGAGTAATATATAAATCATATATTTATCCAAAATATAGGGAGATTTTGAACAAAGCCCAGTGAAACTTGCAAACCAGCACCACCGCTGGTGGTTCGTGTTTATCTCGGTTTTGTGATGAGACTAAAGAAAATGGAATTTTACTGCCGGTGTTCACAGTTGGCTTTGGTAACGAAGCAGCAGACGACACAGACTCCCTGTTGTGTGAGGTTCGGTGTGAGCTCAGAGTGCTTCATGGAATACGGTTTTTAGCTCTTGCACGTTGTAACACCATCACGTGTCTGCATGTGTTTCTTCAGCTTGTTGTAATTTCAATAAAGTAAATGCAAACAATATCGATGCTGATTACAGGGAACTGTTTGAAATAGCGCTATTATCTATCTAGATATCTAGCACTCTTTGACTCCATTTCCCTTTGACGTTTTTCGGTGAATTTAGTTGTTTTTTGCCGCGTCTGTTGCTGCTTCATTCTGGAATCGTTCCTTTAACACAATGTGGCACGTGCAGAAATCCACCTCTTCCAATCACAGAGCAAACACCCGTCCGACTGTAGCCTCACACTCGGTTTAAACAAACACCTTTTGTTCTTTTAACAAACGTCCTTTACTTGCAGTAAGATGTTGTTTTGGCAACAATACACGTCTGCATAGCAACAATACACGAGTGCGTTGTTTATCGATGACAAGTGATCCCATGTCACCGAACAGGATGTGATTCCCCTCTGGTTTCTGTTTCTTATCGTCCCTCCCATCGTTCCGCTGTCTGCCACTGCACAAATGACCCGCTGCGGTTTCGTGTCCCTCTCCTGCAAAGGTACCTGTCAGTCACGGTCACCTCTGGGTGCAGACACGAAACAAGTCTGTGAGTGAATTTGGCTAGAACTAATGAGAGGCGTCGTTTCTCATCATCTAAATCTGGAGGCACAGACGTGGGTTTGCTTTGAAAATGTGCACGTCAAGTTTGGCTAATTGTTGTCGGTTCTGCATCGTTTGATGACGATAAAACTAACTGTATGCTGACCTGTTTGAACCTGAGGTAATAAATCTGAGAAGAAGGACAGTTCGACAGGAGAGTAAAGGTTTTTAAAGGTTGTGGCCGTAAATGTTATCATTATATTAGTCTGCAAAAGTTCATTCTTTCACTATAGGCCACTTCCAAGCTCCAAAGAAAAACTTTATACTCATTTTGAGCCATTCTTATTCTTATGTATGGGGTCATGATGCCACCGATGAGCTGACAGAACTCATGTTTCCCTCAGTGAGAACAAGTCTCCCTGTCCCTGATCCCCCACCCCAACAGTTTGAACTGTGTTTTTAGTTGATGTCTGTGTTAATATCAGATATATAAGATTTTCGTTAATTTCCGTCCCATTTTCACCACTCTCACCTGATTCCCTGTTTGTTGCAGAGAGCAAAGTCATGAAAAAATTAATTAGTTAAGCTCTGCACGTCGTCTCCATGCTCGTCTAGTCATTTTGAAATGTCTTCCACGATGTTCAAGTCCTCCTCTACATTTGTAAAACGTGTCTCTTACTGTGGATCAGTGGATCAGGTCACAGAAAATGGATTTAAAAAAACTTGCAAAAGAAACGCTAAAACCACCATCGGCACAGCAGCAGCATGTTTTGTCAGAATGTGAGAGAGTGAATGGGATGAAAAAACGTGTTTTTGTAGATACTCAATGCAGAGTGTGCACAGTAGCACAGAGCCCAGTGTTGCACAGAGTCTGCGTTACGTACGGGGCTGTGTGGGAACTGAATGTGCTGGGGACTGTACACAGCTGTCAGCCAAGTATTCCAGGTCTGGAAGCTGTCAGTAAATCCAGTTCAGCAGGTCTGGACCAGAGGTGAGCATCTTTCCTCCCGATAATCTGCTGCTTTTGAAGCTTCAGCCTTCAGTTAAGACGACTTCTCTGCCCCTTTGCTTGACTCCCCATTGTTTTTTACATGAAGTGATTTTCACGAAGTGTGGACTGTTTTTGTGGTTTTTTAACCCTGCTAATGCATGGAACATATGAAAATGGAAGACATGATTTACTAGCCAGGTGCAGGACCCTTGTGTGGACCCCAGAATAAGGTGTAGTTTGCCTGTGTTAACGGGATGTGGCCTAAATACTACCGCAGATCCAAACGTGTGTGTTCACTTAGGTCTAGTTTAAAACAAGCAAAGCCATGACAGCATCCATTAAATGCATCACGTATAAACAGGTTTTAAAAGCAGGCTGAGCAGTTAGATTACTGTGTGTGTGTGTGTGTGTGTGTGTGTGTGTGTGTTCAGGCGGCCTTTAATGTCGGATCAGTGTGACTCTTGCTCAGTTACAAGCTGCAGGGAGTCAGGGAGGAGAGAGCAACAGCTGCTGTTTTCATCAGGAGCTTTACTGAACCACAACACTCGTGTGCACAGGGTGCTGCTGCTCACCACATTAACATGCACGCTGGTGTTTTCCCTGTTCCCCGTAACCCGATTAAGGCGACACACCAACTCACTTCAGACAGCTCGAAAAGAACGTCACGAGGATCCGATCTGACAAAGTAAACACAAGCCGAGTCAGATTGATGACGCAGAGCGCATGCATGTGTTAGATCCGCATGTCACGAAGTGGGTTTGTTAATATTGTCAAACATGATATTGTAATCCTGGGCTTCATTTTTAATATCATTTGTAAAAGATATACATTTCATTCTGTATCTGGTTTGGATTCATCTGTGGCGTCACAGTCATAGTGGAAGATACAATAATAAAAACCACATATAAACTTTAGCCAGGTCTCTGTATGGCAGTACTGTGATTAGTGAATCTGAAAGCAGAAGGAGATGGAAACAAATGGGGAAAAAACTGTGTTTCCATGCCGTACACCAACAATGTGGTCAGCTTGTGCTCCACAGTTTCTTCCATTACTTTTATTTTTGCTGATGTCATGACATTCTTCAGTGTTTTACCACATGTATTTACAGATATTCTCCAGAGTAAAACAGGTATGTAAGAAGTGAAGTCACATGTGTCGTGGAGTCACATGCACAGGAAGGACGGGATCGGGGCTTTCACAGCAACCCTGAGACATTTTTGATACACAACTAAATCTACGAACACTAAAATACCTCCTGTACGACAACAAAGCCGTTTTGTTCCATTTCCATTTGTTTCCAGCTTAAACAAACAAGTCAGTGACTGAACTTAGTCGGATTTGTAGATATTTTAGCCACTTTGCAATTGTTTTCGTACTCATTTTGAATCTCATCTTCTGTTGTAGTTGTGTTTTACAGTATGTTGCATTTTTGTGGTGATTTTTTAGTCTTGCTGGTCTTTTCATTTATTCTTTGTCCATCCGCTGCAGTGAAGTTTGCAGCATAGTACAGAGCCTATGTGCCCGACAGGAGTGGGGCCCGCAGGATCAAATGCAGCTCTAATCTGAATTTAGAGCTGCAGTTACAGTGTGTAACTCAACCTGCCACTGCAACATGAAGTCGGCTGTTTGTGCTGTTAATGTGCTCACTCCTTGAATCGAACCTCAGCAGATGATATGGTTATAGCAGGAGAGCTTATCAGTTGTGTTGACTGCAGATGCACGTCTGTCTTTTTCTCATGGGAAAAATAATCGCAAATGACGCACAACACGCACACTCAACACAGCACACGTACATATGTCTAATCCAACTCTCTGCAGTCCCACAGTAGAGGAGGTGATGTCATTCACCTGTGGTGCCTTAGGGTGACAAAGGCTCTTTTGTGCCTGTACAAACACACACACACACAAATACACACACTTTGCTTCCTGTGTGTGGTTCATGTGAGCAGAGCAGATCGAATTGAATACACGTGTGTTTTCTTTTTGCAGAGGGAAGAGGGGCAGCTATCGTTCGTTTGCCATCTCATTCATCATGCCTGGAGAACACAAAGTCACAAAGTCACCTCTCACTTTGTGAGGCAGATTAACAAGATAAATAAGGTCGGGTCAAGAGGAGGTTGGAAGGTTTTCTTTTATAAGATAAAGAATTTGGATTATGAAAGGGGAAACCAGAGTGTCCGATAACTGTGGGACCACCTTTATAGAACGTAAATGGGGACAATTAGAGAGCAAATACAAATGATCAAGTACAAGAAGGCTGATCCACTAATGCAGATTAGAATGAAGGCTTTAATGAATACTTAAGGGGTCTACCCCTGCACAAACCTATATTAACAGTATAATCTTCTCTTTCATGCAGGTGATCTAAAATCAACATTTTCCATTATTCGTCACACTTTTTGTAAATAAAAGTAAATTTTATTTAAGAAGGCAAATGACCATCATGGTAGCTGCTCCTCAACCCCGCAGGTGTTGTAAAGAAGTCACACCTGCCCTATCAGACTCTGATAACACTTCACTCATGACAAAAATATGGCTGAGATAAGGCGGCTATTACATAGAGCGGGAATGTTTCACTGCACGTACAACACACAAGGACAGGCACGTCTCCTCGTGGGTGAAAAGCTTTGCAGACACACGGAAGCAGTTGGACATTTCAAATCTACTGAGCCCTGCACGTCCGGTCGTATCGTACCAATGATAACAAACTGTGTGTTTACATCAAAAATTCTCGACTAGTGATCTGCTGTGGTGACAACTGAAATTACGGGATAAGCCAAAAAGGACCAAAAAAGGTTTCTGTACGATAATTTTGCAGTTTTGGACTGTCCCAGGAGCACATGCTTCACTTGTATACATACGTAGAAAGCAGATTGTAGCCACTAACCAAACTGAGGTTGAGCGTGAGAACCCAGTCTGCTTCACCTGGTGATAAAAAAACACAGAATAAGTGAATTTCTTTACGCTGATGACGCCTTATTTTACTGCTATGTAACAAGGGACATAAGGGACATCTGGGTGCCCTGTTGCCGGCTTGTGGCTGGCGTGTTGGAGCTGGGTGACCTCATATTGGTCTGTCCTCATGCCTCCTAATCCTCCCGGGCTCCACTCACACGTGAGGCAGCCCGCCCAAGTTTAGAACAGTCAAAAGGTATGAGCTCATGTAAACTGCAGCTCCATCACACGCTGTGTATTAGCTGGAGCCGCTGAGTAGTGGGGAGCAAATCCAAACAGTGATAGCGAAGGACCGCCCTCTCATGTGAAAGTCTGGCACAGCTCTTTCACTAAATTAAGGGCGGGCGTGTTTGTGTATGTGAGGTGGGGGTGATGGTGAGCGAGGACATGTTTGGACCAAAGTACTCTCCTGTTGTAAGGCAGGTTCATCACAGAATTACACTTCAATCCATTTACAGAGGAGTTTCTCTGAACAATCAGTTTGTCAAATAAGGTTTACACCAACTAAATTCCACCTTTCCATGTTGTCAACGTAGAGCAACTTCTGTACACAGTTGCCAGATAAGATACAGTATTTTACAAGAAGTTCAGTTAGGAGGTGCAAATGGAGAGAAAGGAGGAGCAGGGCTCAGGGAATGCAGGTGTTCTCCAAACTGGAAGGTGGGATGTGGTATGTTCATATGTGCTGTGCTTTAAGGGGCCAATTGCTTTCTGATGAACTTAAGGATCTGGAAACACAGAGGGCTGGAAGTAAACTGACATGTGCTTTGGCTTCTGCAGGATTCATGATGATTCTGAACTGTGACAAAACATATTTCCTATAAGTCGCGTAGCTGGGCTCCGGTTGGGCTCAGATGTATTATTAATACAATATTATTGTATTCACTATTAAAGACTCCTTGGCAGGATATTTTTAGCTATGATGTTATTCATATATGAACTTGCTTGAAAGGTCCTTGTAAAAGCAGAACTTGTCCAGAATTTATAAGTTTTTTGTGTTTTCTTGTCTAATACCTGTCTGTACGTTCAATGCAACACAGCAAACAACAAATACATGTATAGTTGTTTAGCTTAGAGTGTAACTCAGTGAATTCATGACAACATATTTCTGTTTCTTGGAAAAGTTCACATCTGTTCACCAAGGTGCAGACTAATGGATAATTATGAAAGACTTGTTGTATTGTATATGCATAAAAACAAAATCTGGTGGACAGGTATATGTGTGCACATATACATTTCTAAAAGTGATGATAAGTCTTTTCATCAAGTTGTTATAAAAATGTATTTTTTTAACTAGTTAAAATTTGATCATTTTTACATGGGGTAAGTGGAAAAAAACTGGCAGCGTTTCTCATTTGTCTTTTCTACATTTGCCTTAGAGGTTTTAAAGTGACATTCTTGTTTGTCTGCCCTCTGTTTGCATCTGAGGTAGAAGCACCTTCGCACCGTGACGGCTTTTCTTCTGGCCTCGAGAGGCGGAAATACTTTCAGTCTTAGGGAAACTGACCCGCGTCTCTTATCTCAGTGGGCCAAAGGCTAACAGGCTTCCAACACTGAGCCGAGCTGGCCCAAAGGAAACTGAAGGCTGAGCGGAGAAAAATGTCGACCTTACCACGTCAGCCTAACTAACGTTAATGTTTACACAGTTCCAACAGTGAGAAACTGCACAGATCGATATTTCTGTACTAACAATGAACGAAGCTGCTCGAGGTGAAAGGACCACAGAAAAATCACATGATGCAAGACACACAACAAACTATCGAGATGTTCCTGTGGATGGATGTATCAGTGTTGGAAAGTACCTGATAAGACTGTTTCACCACTGATACTGTAAACACTCAATTTTGTATTAAAATACATATCAGTATGTTTTAGGCACAGTTTGTTCCTCATGTGCATTTAATATGTAATTATTGAGCACTTTAAGATGCAACCAAAGTATACTACATACTATATGATTAAAAATGTATTTATTCAAATCTTGCTCAAAATCCTGGTCAACTTTACTTTTGTAAAAAATATTTTCAAAAAATCCTTAAATCCTTAGTGTGTATAAATATATTTATTTCTATATACTCAAAGATATTTTAGGTGCATCATAACACTTCAAATGTAGCTTAAATGAGCTCAAAGCACATTTTTGTATAAAGTACAATGTCTAGTTGTAAGGAAAAGTTTTTATTTTACATTTTTGACGAGGAGTTTTGGACTGTGTCATAAAATTAAAAACAGTAAAATAATACATTGTAAATGTCGATTAATAAAGCACTGAACTGTGACATTCTCTGACAGCGATTGAAATGATGTTATGTGCATAAAAGTGCTTTATACAGAGAGTTATTTCTCATATTTAGCCTTGTAAGTGTAGACGAAATAATAGAGTTAAAAATAGCCACAAAAACTAAATGCTCAACAAAACCTTTACAGAACTGATATCTATTTAAGGGCTGCTGATGGTGTAACATGTCTACTTGGTGATTAACTATTGGCTAAATCTAAGCAGAGAAAACCAAGACCCTATAAAAACTACCCAAACTGATTCTGAAAAATTACGAGCATATGGGGCAACATTTATTAAAAGGATTCAGAGTGAATATGGGTTCTTGTGTGTCTGGCTGAAGTCTTCGTAATATATGTGGGGAAACAGCAAAGGTCAAAGAGCTCAGACAGATAAACTAATGCAGGCTGACAGACACTAAACGTCAGTAGAGGAGAGTCTATGTTGGTACTGACATCTGGATTGTGATTGTAGACAATATGATGCGTTTCGAAAATTGTCCGTTTATTCACATTGGAGAGAACAGTGACAGCCACGGTGCTTCTTCTAAATTGTCCGCATGAGGCAATAAATATATTGCGCCTGTCTTCCACTGAATTAATGCTTCTGTACACACCAGCACACAACTGGATGATTAATGTACAGTATATGAGTACTTAACTAATGTTTGGTCTTTTGCTGCTTGTGAATAATTTCTCACTTTGCATGTACCAATGGGATATCTATAATACAGCCATTGGTATATTTAGCGAATAAAAACAAGAGCTTTGAGTTGTACTAACAGTGGCACTAGGAGTAAACTGCTGTAAACACTTGTTATCCTTGGAGATGTGCCACAATATGACAGTTAGTTTGTTCTTACCGTGGTACAAATCAAATGTGCTGAGTGCAAATAAAAAAACCCAACTTCCTGTAAGTTGCTTCTTTAGAAGGTAAACAGGAGCAACTGCTGAACAGCTCGGTATTAACTTTTTGTTTTGAGGACAATGTTGTGAAATGTTTGCATGAAGAGCAAACCGGTTATCGTTCGTTTCTGTGGCACGCTTGCATAAGTCTTCACCTTTTCGCCGATTTTCTAGTGTGGAGAACTACCTGCGGCTAAAACAGAGGCGAAAAAGTCACTGTCCCTGAAAGAGTCCAGGCTGCTGTGATGATCAGAGATGCGTCACACAAATCGGATATCATGAGAAACAAAACTATGAGTGTCTCATTTCTTCCTTTAGCCACTTTGCACACTTTCGAGCTGACTTGGCTTCCCTTTTCCCTTAAACACATGAGCTTTTTATTAAGAGTTACAAGTAACACTTGATGCTGAACACATCAGCCGAATGCATGATTCCATGAGTCACACAAACGCGAAAATTCATTCGAGTTTCCTTGTCTTACTAACTTTTTGCAGGTCATTCTCCGCGTCACGGCCCTTCACATTATGACTCACGCTGCATATGTTGAATCTGATGTCTTCTTCAGGCAAAAGTTTGCATCGCTGCATGTTTGTGTTTGTTATGTCTAATAAACCAGAGTCACATTGACTCAAGAGGACGGCACACTTAGAACAGGTGTCTTGTGTTGGGAGAACACCTGTAGTGACATCACTCAGTGGGGGTGTGGCCACACACGCAGTTTACTGCACTTTGTGAGTCAGTGTCGTATTGAAGCTCTTTTATTATGTCTAGCCAAAGACTTGTGTGGAGTCATGTGACAGTGACATACTGTTTACCCTGTTTAATGGTAGAACAGAAGTGCAACTGGTGTCATTTTAATGTGCTTTTACATTTACTTTAGCTTTTCTTAACACAAGCAACATCCACACCTGCTTAGATGAAGACTACCTCATGGAACAGCACTTCAAGCATATGCGTAATATCTGATATGTGTCTCCTCCCAAACACGTCGGTGTATTTTTTTTTACCTTTAAGTGTGTGCCGAAAGGACGTGTGTGGTTTTGCTTGAAGCCCTTGAAGAAATAGTTTCAGTGGGGGGGGGTTGTTGTACATACAGTAGCACTGCTGTCATAAGCTCCAATCCAGGATTCAAGTTTGTTTTTAGGCACTGAGCTCACAGCCGGCTGCTAAAGATAGCACTGTGCAAATGAAAAGTGCATTTGAAGCCCTATTATGAAGCTGCATTCCTGACTAATCCCGGAGAGATCTGTGCTGCGAGGCCCAGCAGTCTGACCCTAGGTACCTATTGTATTATTGATGTCAGCTGACGGAATACAGCCGCAGTTAAGACAAACACTTGTATTCAGCTCGACACACATTTGTGTTTCAGTGTACTCACCAGAGTTGTAACGGGACAGAGGACAAGATATTGTCTCTGTTCTCGGAGAAGCGCGTGATCCTTTTGTTTGCAGGGCAATTTAAAAGGTTTCCCAAGACTATGGGCAATGTTGGTCATGTGGTCGTCCAAAGTCGACCACCAATATTTAGAAAGTAGAAAAGTGCAACATGGATGAAATAAGGTTAAAGATCCCACATCGCAACGAAGCTGTAATTTTATTCAGAGAAAAAGCCTGTTACATACATTTTTAGGATACACTCGTCAGTTCCACAGCATTTTAACCTAACAATAGAATTTTGTGCAGCACTTTGAAGAAGTTTCAGTGTCATCCGTGTTTTGTGATTAGTGCTTGTTAATGAAGCAATCGTTGCCGTTGCTTTAGCACGTAAAGTATAAAGCTAAACTAGAGATGTGCGCATGATAGGCTACACCAAGGATTCCCACACGAGTCCTCAGGGAACCCTGTCCTGCAGGTTTTCCAACTGTGCAAACACTATCTGTTGTGTTTTACATTGTGTGTCATTCAGAAGCTGGAGGATTCCGTCTTCGATGAATGTGGGTTTGGGGAAGATGAAGCATATAGGCGTCTTTCAGTTTCTGATTTACTGCGTTTAATGCACTAACGTAACCGTAACGTAATACACACATCAAAAGAGTCACCTGATTTCTCCTCCACATGGGATTTATTTTGGAAGTGACAGAAAACGCTGCTTTCTGAATTTTACTTCTATAGAGTGTTTGCAGCAGAGTGACACACAAGTGATATACAACAGGAACTGTTTTTCAGTCTGACTTTAGGCAGACTTCATTTTAAAAACAGTCTCTTCTTTCACTCATTCTTTGTCTGCAGCCTCTTCTTACGCACAGAGAGAAAGCCTATTAGAAACCTGCTTATGTGAGATAGGTAAAATCAACTTTTATAACTAATACAGTCCAAATAAGTCCAAAAACTTTAAACCCTGCCACCATCTTCCCATCTTGTTACCATGGGAACCTTTTCCATCTTTTTAGATGTTTGAGTCTGGGGCAAAGTGCTGGACTGATCAATGGACCCGGCACAGTTCTATACATCTAACACAAATACAATTAAGCTCTAGCTTTGGAAAAAAATAAACTTCCGTCTACTCAACAGTCTTACTCAAACTATTTCAACACTGCACCGTCAGATAAGTGAGTCTCAGTGTTAACAGTTTGTCTGGCCCCATCGAGACATAAACAGAAATCTCTCGACAAATTGTTCACACTGCTTTTGTTTAAGGCCAAGACTTCAGTGAACCGTGATTCAGACTTTGCTCTAAAGAGACACCATTATGGCTGTGACATGAGATCCCTGCTTTTATCTGTTTCAGCTCATTCTTTCCGTCCCAGTGGGGCCTAACAATGATACTCCTGCTGCCTGTGATGTTGACACAGCAGAGGCAGCCTTTGATTTTCTGACAAAGTGGGTCAAAAGGCAGCACACATGTTGAGGGCGGAGGGGACAGAGGGAGGAGGGGCGTGAGTGGTGAGCACTCGTGGAGGGTCTGGAGGCGGGTGGGACATCGAAACAAGGAGAAGAACAGTGAGCAGTACCAGAGTTTTTATTGCTGAAACCCGATCTGTGTTCCCTGCGCTGCTGCTGCTCCTAAAGGGGGCCCCTCGTCACGGCGGAACAACGTAGACTGAACACAGTCGAACATGAAACCACCCAAGCTGCAGCCACGCAGTTTTCTTTTCCAAACCTGGAGTCCAGATTGATCCATCTGCAAACAGACAGCACTGCTGTTAACAGAGCCAGGAGGGAGAGATTAGCTCTGTAATGCAGGGAGCACACCGGGAAAGGGCAGGACTGTGCACGAACCTCACTCTGAAACCCTCATCCTCTACTACACCGACTGAGCCACCGTGACAACGTGTGTGTTTGCGTGTCTCTTAGGAGAATTAGAAAAACAAAATCCCATTATTCAAGATCTGAATAAATAAATGTGCACACACCCACAAAAACTCACATTATTCGGTGTGTTTACAATCCAAACCAACCTGCTTGTGGAACGTCTCACTGAACAATCTTTATTCAAACGTCCTCGTGGTTTGAATAAAGATCGCACAGAACTTTGTCATATTAAAGCTCCTAGTTTCCCAACATCCCTGTAGCAGGAATCGCCTCTGAAATATCACCATCACTCTGATATTTTATGTGTGTGTGTGCCTCCATCAAATGAGTTAATCGACTAAACGGGGGTATGACCACACCTAAACTCAGCCTGCATCTGTGAGAACAATGTTTGTTTCAGACGTATGTTGTTTGAAGAGGCATTTTGTTGAGCCACCGCATATTAAAAATGCAAGTGGTGGAATGACATCATGGATGCAGCAACAATTTATCCGTCTGATGACATCGTCCTGCTGAAGACGACGGTTTGTGACAGGATGCGAGGGAACATTTCTTTCTTTGAAAGACATCTCTGCTGCTGATACAAACTGAAGCGTCTATGTTCCAATCCTTTCTTGCGTGTGGGAATATTTTTCATCGTTATTCTCAAATACTGTGGGACACGTGTTTCGATGCATCGTTTTTAGCTGCATGACCTGAGGTCCTGAGACTGCTGACCAATGAAAACAGAGCCACATTTGAAAGTAGTTCGGCTCAGAGCTTTACGAACACTTATTTCAGCAGTTTTCCTTTAACCCCCCAGTGCTAAAAATCCCTCTGGCGTCTGCACAGTTTGTGCAGAGCTGTTGTGTAACATCCACCACAAAACTCCGTTAGTACTTCATCTAAAGGCTGGATGAACGGGTGAGAAATATGACGTCTTCCTCACTCCCATTGCTGAGCACAGTGCTGAAGGCCTGACCACATCTCCTCCATCTTCACTCAGTCTTACGCTCCGACTTCCTCCACATTTAGCTGTCTGATGAGCTGAGCCTTTGTCTGTCGTCGCTGCCAAAAAGCCCATATGTTTAAGCTCCACTCGGTCACCTCTGATGACGGCTCGGCTCTCATGTTCCTTCTTCCTCGCTGTAATGTCTGCCATTTGCTGCTGGAACAGGTCCAAAAGCTATTTTGTCTGCACCAAGAGCGTGAACATTTTAACATCCCCACCTTGAGAATCCTCAAGTTTTGCGCTGCACATCTGCCCCGCTCTCCCTCACTGGGATTTCATGTCTAATGATAAAATGCTGGGCACCAGCCAGAAGCTAATACATGGAAAAAGACGTTTAAAGCCAAATGTCGACTTCGGGCAACATGACAACTATGACATTTCCAATGTTATTCCAGCTCCAGATATCAGTGGGTTTTAATTGAAAACTTGTTTACTTACTGATATGGATCTCAGATCTCTTTTTGTTTCTTCATCTAATTTACTCCTACACGCTCTCCCTGCTGGAAAAATCCAGTTCTTGCCGGTGAGCTGTCAGAACACTCCTGAAAGTAAGGTGATGTATTTCAGGGGGCTTCACATGAACAAAGATTTGCTCTGTTCTAAAACAAGCTCCGATGTGTCATTTATATCTTCAAAGCTACAGTGTGTAACTTTTTTCTTCGCTAGAAATATTTTCCAAAACTTCAGGGACGCCTTCACTGAGACTGAACTCTCTTCTTTTGGCTCTAGTTTGAGTAGTACATGTACATAAGTGCTAAGAAACTTCCCTTTGACCTCACTATATTAAAATATCTCTACTTTAATCTGAAAAAATGCCTCCAGATGACATCACTTGGAGGAACCTTGAGTTCAGATGAATTTTTTGCTCACAGTATGGAGTTTGTAATCATGCTCAACCTTCTGTTTCAGAGCTCCTCCAGATGACATCATTTGAACTCCTCCGGGTGATGTCATCTGGACTTTTTCAGTTAGAAGCACAGAAAATATTTTGAGACAGGGAAGTCGGAGGGAAGTCTAAAAGCATTGATGTACATTTACAGTTTCAGAGTGAGGCTCGGCCTTCAGTCCAATCAGAGAATTTCTGCCGTATTTTTATTCATCATGATGTGATAATGACTAATATACGGAGGGCAGAGGAGATCGCTTTAGAGACACATGCTCATGCTTCAATTGCAAAATATCTGCTCTTGCATTTCCTGCTGTAATATGCGATCCAGCCGTACAATGTCCAGGTTGTGTGCTACAGCATCATTATAGCAGCTGATCAGGGTCAGAGGAAGGTCAAGGGCTGGTGTAACACAGGAAAATGTAAAACAGAAAAACATGTTTTACTTTCTCTAATCCTAACTTCAGTGCTTTTCTTGCTTTAATTTAACCAGACACAGGTTTCTGGAAGTGGTCCGGAGTTTTTTCTTAATAGTTCAGTGCTTTTGCACCCAAGATCCTTTCCAGCCGCCTCCTTACAACCCACTTGACTTGGGTCAGACCATAATGAAACACTTATTACATTTGCCACAATAGCGTAGTCGCTTTCGCGCTTTAGTTAGTTTTAGGACACAGGGTTTCCAGCACGTGCACACTTCAAAGTGCACTGTTTGTCACAGCCGATGAGTAACCACAGGCCTGGTTGGCACATGAAACAATGAGAACAATGTCCACGTTTCCAACTTATAAGCACCTCAATCCTCAACGGTGTAGAAGTGGGACGCAGTAAAGCCTTTTTAGAGATTTTGTCTCAGTCTCATTTTGGCCCGGTGTCATATATTACCAACAAAAGCCCTTTTCTCCGGCCCAGACTGTGCATTCTTAGACTCCATTAGACAGCACCAAGTCTTTAAAGGTTTCCTGATGGTTCGGTTCACTTCCCAGGCGAAGAACGTTGAAGTAATTAGAAAAATCCCTTGCACACAAGACGAGGACACATTTTCAGACATGATGCCCTACAGATGGAGAACTTGCCTGACACAAGCAGACTGGTTGCTAGTTACATATTTTTAATTTATAGAAGCTGCATAAATGTTCTGTCTCAGTGGAGGTGATATTCAGAAATATCACAGTTGACCCATTCGTCAAAGACTAAGTTATACAAGCATTTAGTTCTCGGTGGGTGAGTTTGTGTTCACATCAATCTAACCAGATGCCCCTGGCGTGTTGAAGCACTCCATGTAGAGCTGTGTGTTGCTTCCCTGTCTGCGCTGAGTTGTTCCAGATCCTCAGCATCGATGCTGTTTTGTTCCGTGTGTCTCTCCTTTGTTGCACTCTGTCATGGGTTTGGCAGCTCTAATGTAGCCAAGCTCAGCACTACAGTGTGTTTCTTCTCTTTTTGGATTCTCTCTCTCTGTCTTTGCCTCACGTGCTTCGACAGAAATCTATTTTTTTACTCTTGGCTGAAGGAAATGCCTCCTCTGCAGGTTACAATGACCTCTGACACTGCGATCTGCACACGGAGCCTTTTGGCCCTCAGTGTCCACACACACACACACACACACACACACACACACACACACACACACACACATTTACACCTGCAGAGGTGCAGCACAGGCTGCCACCACCACTCTGCACACTCCCGTGATTCACAGAGATATGATAACAACCAATTATCTCTGATTTAGCCTTGACACGAAGCAGTAACACTTGCCTAACAAGACTGATAACAGCATACAACTGAAGTAAAGTACAGTGTGTTTTTTACCCAGAGTACTACCATGATTACTACTTTGTCTCAATCTGGGTCAGACGTGCACATGTTTGTTGCCAGGAAAATATTCTGATTATTGTTTTTTTGTGGGACACACTGTACAGTGCTCTTTTTTCACATCAGTTCACTTTGTGCTGTTTTTCGTTTGGCTGTTTTAAGCCAGAGCTTCGGGTTTTGCGCGGCACATCTTCTAAAAACGATTCCTTCGTGATGACACACGTGTAAATGGATAAATCTCGCCTCGCCTCCAGATGTGTATCATTAGCTGCAGTCAATCTCCCGGAGCTGGTGTGTGCTGAGTGTCTGCTTGTGCCAGTTGTGTAATAACATGGCAGGCAGAGAGAACAACTTTATCTGATAAGCAGCATTGCTCCACACCATCTTTTCATCTCTCTCTTTTTTTTTTTTTGCTTTACTGTCCTGATTCCCATTGGAGGCTGTAAACCAAGCAGAGCTCATTTCCTCGGACAAAACCCTCCTTTTGTGAGCAGCCGAAGAAGGCGAGCCAGAGGTACCACATGTCTGTAGCCCAGATTCTTACCTGCCAAAATAACTGGCCAACAATGGGCCCCTTTACAGAAAGGCTGGAGAGGTGAGTTTAAAACGAGGGCAGAGGGAGCGCATCGTGCTGAACAAGACAAAGCCGTAATGTTTTACATCAGCTCACTTTGGCTGTAACAATGGTGAAGGCCAGTTACAACTACACCAAAAGCAACTATACAACTTTCTTCTTCTCTCTGCAGGGTTTTCTGCCATCTGCAAACTGCTCGTGCAAAACCTTTGTGGAGTAAAACTGTATCTTAACATAACGTTAGATTTCATCTAGCTGAGCCAGAAATGCAGTTGTGCATCTGCAGGTCATTAAAGAGGATGCAGTTATTTTTAATAGTCAAACTCAACAACTTACACACATGTAACACTGCAGCTGTACCTGTGGTTTATTAATTTTAAGTCACTAGGAGAATAAGCATGTCCCTTAAGTGCCTTTGAGCTTATTGTTTTGGTGTTGGAGCCCTCAGGTTTTTAGTTTTTGTGCAGTCACCAATTCTATTTTCAGTCACCGCAGCTCTCATAAACCACCTCAGCTGATGAGCTTAAGGGGACATTAAAGTGGACCTATTTTTGTTAACTGGACAAAAAGACAGAGCAACACCAAGGTTGATCAGTATAATATAATAATATATATAATTATAATCAGTGCTTGATGCATTCCTGATGGTGGATTAGCACATACAATGGGAGCAGCAGCCTGGAAAATAGTCACAATTTTGCATTATGTATATGTGGATTTCCTGTAACTGTAACCAGCTTCTTAGGTAATCGCGGAGAGGCGTTTGCATGTACTTAAGAAACCCACTTACAGGAAACCTGCATAACCTGGTTTCTCCTCCACCTTTTTTTTAAAAGTCTGGTGCACAGCTTTCAACTGTACACTGACGTTATACAGTTAACAATTGTTAACAATCTCTCCTTTCATTTTCTAACTCTGTCTTCAGCCTGTTGTTATGCACATGCACAGCTGGAGGAAGCCGATTAGATTCTTCTGCTTACGTGTACACGTAAGTAATCTGCATTCTCCGACAGAAATCTACCATGGAAAACCAGGTTTCCCAATCTCCTGCTCCGATTTCGGAATCCAGCTTTCACTTCAAATCAGCTTTCCTGATGAAGCTGACTATAACCTGGTTACTTAAGTGCATGTAAACGCACTGTTGGAGGCGCAATCAAAGACATCATTCTTCATCTGCATCTTAATTTTAAGTTTCCTTAAAGAGTGCAGACCCTATATTGCATAACGTTAATAAAATGTTAATTTTAAATTTCATTATAATCTCCACTCAAGGCCACGCTCACATTACTCCCCTGCTGTGCAGCTTTCAACAGAAACGCCTTCATCTTCGCAGACGTTAATTCTGCATTTGCAGGGGTTCTTATTGTTGGTGGCCTAAAAGTTGAGCTTGACCAACAGAGCAACTTCAAATCAACAAATCAAGTTTGAAACGTTTGTGTAGGCCAGAAAACTGCAACTGAACATAGAGAACTGATGATAAAGTCAAATCCTGGGTCAAATACTCGTCTGTAGCTGCTCTCTGGTTTTCCCCCTTTTTCCTCCTGTGACCGTTTTGTTTCTGTCAACTATCAAGACCCACATTACCAGATCCAATCAATGTCAGACTAATGCAGGGTTGGACTAGTTTGACTGGAATAAGAGCCTCATTTTGTGGAGTTTGGCAGCTTCCACAGAACCCCAGAATCATTTTTTTCTTTTCAGACTTTCCAAAAAATCTCTATTTGGAAACAACAGAAGTCTGTAAGTTGCATTTATGGTGCAGCCTGAACTGTGATCCAAACTTTGTCAGTCTGTTCTTCTTCTGCAGAGTTCCTTTTAAACGCACGTGCAGAATGAATGTCTAGGAATCCTCCCAAACCTCAGTCCGCTGGCTTCAATAATCACTCTATTCTGCGTCTGCTCTCGTGAAGCTGAATTTATGTGCCCACCACTGCACCCCCTCCCCTTCCTCCCTGTGGCTTGGCGCTCTGACACACAGAGCTCCTGCTGCACCGAACAATGGCGTCCGACACACTCCGCCGTTGCTCGGAGCTGAAACCGAAGCTGTTGTTTTCGAACCGCTGCGTCTGTCCATGTGCAAACATTCGTGTTTCCCAGAAGGTGCGGCCTCACAGTAGCTCCAGCTGATGGTTAGTCAAAGTGGTCCCTGTAGGCTGGGGTAGAGGGCGGAGAGCCAAGGCTCAGCCTGCACACGAGCAGACTTCCTTGGATTTATCACCAAGTTACATAGTTGTTTCAGACTTTGTACAGGCAAAAAAAAAAAATTGATTAGGATAATAAGATACAGGAAGTATTTGGAGGCGCTTTGAAGTCACTGTGCAGCAGATTTACTTCAGTGTTTACTGTAATCGTCCTGCTGCATCGTCCAACTGCGGCCGAGCCTGAGCTGGCGACAGCCACTCTGACTTTATCCTGGAAGATTCCTTGATAAACCTGGGAATTATTCTACGCCTTGATGATGAAGCTGTCCAGGCCCAGATGCTTCAAAGCAGCCTGAAATCCTGACGGCCTCACCTTTGGATTGATGTTTTCATGATGGTTTTGCTGTGCTCTTTTTATTTTTTCCTAAAAGTGTCAAGGTGTTCTTTGGCAAAGCTCCTGTGAATATTCACATGTTCTGGAGCGTCCTCTGTAGCCCGACCTGGACCCGATGTACCATGATTGGTGCATGGTCGACTCGAGAGCAGAGACGTTACCTAGCTCCAAGGATTCATCGCAGAATGTAACAGTTTATTGAACGTACAAGTGGACATATAGTTGACAGGAAATTCCTGTGGGACACACTGTCCGAGTCTAACAGTGTGTTTGTGGGAGTGTGAGCGGAACGTCATGGAACGCAGGTAGAATCTTCTTTAGTTTTGAATTTGGCGTTTAATCTCTGTCACGCTGGAGGCCGTGTTGACACTGATCTGTAGAGCATCTTGTTTGGAAAGCCCCTTACTACTGAACCTCAGGATGACTGATGTCTATATTTTCATCTAATGATCAAAATCCTTGTGTTTTGCTTTGCGTCTCCTTGTGGCGTCTTGTCTCAGTGAATGTGACTTACAATAATCCATGCATGGATGTGTGTGTGTGTGTGTGTGTGTGTGTGTGTGTGTGTGTGTGTGTGTGTTATACCCGGTCCCTGTTGCTGAGCTATGCTCCTTTTTACGCTCCTCTTTGTTTTTCTTTCACTCCAACACTCCCTGTATAAACACAGTTTACACTAATAAGCCTGACACAGCCCAGTTTAATTGGTCTTTCATTTCCTATCGAGGAAAGCCACACACACACACACACACACACACACACACGCACACTGGTTCAAGGGTTACTCAGTTGGCCTCATTTCTAATGCATGCAGCAGTTCTGGCGCTTCACATGATGAAATGACTAACAGCAGTCATGAAAAGATTCAGTTTCCTGCTTCTCTGAGCAGCTAATAGACCCACAAATCTGGCACATCAAACACACTCTCTCTCTCTCTCACACACACACACACACATGCAATCTGTTAGCCCTGTACAACAGTTGTGTGCCACACCACAACCAAAGCTGAGAACTCTCTCCTCTCTTCAACAACCATGTCTTTTTCCAGCCTTCGCTTCCAGTCCGATCTGCCAGGACATACCCCGACTTCCCACTACACCCCATTTTTCTCATAATGGCCCTGCCAGACTCACGGACGTTCCATCACCCTTAGGTGTCACTTCCCACCAAAAAAGACAGGCTCTTCTTTTCCCATTGGTGAAGAATAATAACACAATGTGTTTAAAGCATCAGTTGTGTTTTACAGCAGAGACTTATCCAAATAATATGATTTAATAAATGTAATTATGGCAAGAATATCTGAATTAAGTGCAGTTATATGATACAAAGGTCATTTTTTAAAATGTTTCTATAAGTGGAGCCACAAACTCAGGGACACAAACTGTGTCAGATTTTTTAAAAACACAGTGGACAGTGACCTGTTTAAAATTCTTTGTGTTCATTTAAATTGTCAGTCAGATTTTTGCAGAATTTAATTTAAAACAGAGGCGTCATCACATCAGCAGCCTGGGAAAATCAACTTTCCCTAACAACCTACGACGAAACCAGCTTTCCCGTTCACTTGAGTGCATCTGAAATCAGTCTTAAGTCCACAGAAATGCACTGATTGTTTAATCAGTGGAAGAATCTAAAATCACCCAGTTGTAATATTTACATTCTTTATTGGTGATATGAGATGGTGGTGGCCAGTAAGCAACTTTTACTGTTCTGGTAAATGTTCCTGCCTTTTTGAATCATCCAATGGCTGTTCTGGAGATTTCAGTGACATCCTGTGAACCTCGGACAAGTGTCGTGACAGCAGGTCACAGGGTAAATTGGAAGCTGTTCGTGTATTTGTCAGTGAGGTTTCCCATTCATCCAGGTGTATTGTTTATCTGAAAGTTTTTATTTTTCTTTCTTCATTGGAAACATTCAAATAGCTTCTTCAGCTTCAGTCTTGCTTGTGTATTTGTCATCATTACCTTTTCCAAATACCACTGCTTGTTCATTTATTTAATATGGTTTCTCCAGGTTACGGGCTCTTTTTTGCCAAGTCTTCAACTTTTCAGCTTAACAAAACATATACAGGTAACCCATTCTAACCACTGTAGCAGGTGAACAGACTCTATACACTCACTGGCCACTTTATTGTTGGTGATAATTTTACTCTCTGTTTATTATTGAGGTCATAGCGGGTGATGTATTCAGGCGTACCTAATAAAGTGGCCAGTGAGTGTAGATCATAAGATCTTGCCTCTGGTGTAACGTCACAATCGTCACACCAGAAACGAAAACCTCTTACTGTATTACAAACTGCTTGTTTTCTGCTGAACGCAGGTCGTCATATCCGTGTTTGACTGAGCACTAACATGCTGAGACAGTTTCAGTTCTGCTCGACAGCTGTTTGTTCAGCTTTGTTTTGTTAGTTATTAGCAGTGGGCTGACACTTATCCCTGGATTCACCGGAGAATGAAGAAAACCTACAAATGTGACGTTCTTTGTGCACATGTAGTCACAATGGACGTTGGCCCGAATTATGTTTTCGTTATTTTCGATTATGATTCAGTGTGTCACACTAAACGATATCCATGTGTTGCGTGTGTATCTTGACTCACCTTTCCCACTTACAGCATGTTCACCTCGACTTCAACTCCCCTGCTTCTCACTTGGAGGGTTTGACCTCTTTGGCTTTGTCCTGCTGAAAGTCTGTGTCGGTTAAAAAACAGATCTTGCCATTTTGCACAGTTTAAAACTATTAAATCCCATGTCCTCCCATAATATTGCCTTAATTAATAATACACTATTATTTTACTTAATTAAGCCCAGTGTATAGATTTCCACTCGTATCTTTCTCATAAGTAGCAAGATCAGAACAGATGTTTGCAGTGGTTTTATTTGTCTGTTTCCCGAAAGAAGCAAAACCATATGCTGAAGTTACCTGCCTGGACATGAGGATTACAGTGCACCAGAGATTATAAATTGAATTTCTTATCTGCTAAAATCTAAACTAGTTATGTGCAATTTTTCCCTTTCAAATCACAGTCTAAATAACTCAAGAACAAACGATCAAACTTTTGACCCTATGATTGGCGGACAATTTGTTCTGCCTCCTGCTTTATGGTGTCCTGAGAAAACTCCAAGTTCCTACACGCTACTCGGTGCTGTTCTAACACTGACTTTCACCTCCAGTCACAGGTAATTTTGGAGAAGTGAACCGGATTATTGCTGCCGTGAAAAGCCTCCTTTGTCTCGCCATTCCCCAGCAAATATAGCGTCATGTTTCTAATGGCTTCTCCTGGAAGTCTGAAAGCGCGGCTGATGTAACAAGTGAAATTAAACGTCTCGCCAAAGTAGATGTTGGACTGAGGCTGTCTGAAGAGCTGCGTGTGTGAGAAGGAAGCAAAGAAATGGATGTTTCAGTCGTCGCCTGGATGTAAAAGTTTAAACAGGAGAGGAGAGAAATTGAGGTTTGTGTTTGTGTGCGTTGTTGCCGTACCTCTGAAATAGGAAAAAAACTAAAGCTACTCATTTATGTTTTAAAGTACATAACAATTGTATACGTATCATTTAAAAAATAATAATCTGAATTTAATTGTGATAATAGCTTGACTCAATATGCAACATCTGTTTTATTCAGTTGTCATACGTCATATTTTATATCCACAAATCTACTTTGAAAACCTTCTGAAATTGCACCTTCACTGGTTTCTATGGTGCATTTTTGTACCTTTACTGCTTAAATGTACCTTTTTGAGATCCTGTAATTAGCCCTAGGGGAACATTACTGTGAACTGAGTTCTCACTTCTCTCAAACATTTCTCTGGTGACTAAAGTTCACAGTTCTCATTCTCTCATGCATCACAGCACTACACACTATACACACACAGAAAGCATATACTGTAATACTTATGCACAATTGGTGATTGGACGTGTTTGCACTTAGACCTGATACAGAGTCGCAAAAAAAGTGTCACAACACAGTGGACCCTTATTTTCTGTCTATGTCACCTGTAAGTCTGGAGTGTCAAGACAAAACCCAACGAATGACAGGATGTGATTACTTTTGTGTTCACTTTTTTCCTGATTTTACCTCCCCTTGACCAACGTCCAACCTTTTCTCTGTACATTCTGGTTTTTTGTTGTTGTTGTTTATTTTGATCAAACTTTTTTTCACAAGAGACACAAGAATCAGGACCTTGCTAGAAGCTAAATGACATAATCAGGGATTCGAGGCCAATGACAGTCATGAGGAGGAGTGTGAGCGTCTGGATCCTGCTTCAGTAAATTGTAATCAAGTCCCTGTGATCAAATTACGCAACACCTCAGCAACAGCACATGACAAATGTACTTTCTGCAAATTCAGTTTCATTTCTTGAGAAATACAATGACGACAATTTGTTTCTGCATTATGATGATTTCAGAAATCATCATAATGATGTGAAGAGTTGTCACCAACCCAATTCTGGTTGGTTGAATAGTGATGGTAATAACATCTGAGAGAGAAGTGACCAGACTGTGCCCCTGTAACTAATGGCTTTGTGTGTGTGTTTGTGTGTGTGTGCACGCGCACGCACTTAGTGCATAAAGGCATTAGGTGTTAAAGTGTGGATCAAAGGCTCTGGACAGCAGCAGATGTGTCTGGACTTTGTGAGAGTTTCCATCCAGACAAAGTGTGTAAAAGCGGCAGGTAAGGCCTGTCAGACCGGGGAGTCTTCCAAAAACAATGGAATGCTGGGAAATCCAGGAGGCAGGCAGCTGTTTTCCATCTTTAACGTATGGACACAGTGGAAGGGGGGAGCACGAAGCATGGAAACACCAGATTACACAGAGGTGTGAGGCCAGGAAGGAAAAAGTGTTCAGTGGAAGGAGTCGGGCGGAAGCTGTTTAAAAGTCCTATCTGCAAAGACAAGGGAATAAGAAATGCTTCATTTGGAACAAGAATTAAAAAATCATTCGACAATTGTGATGAAAATGTCAAATGATGAAAATCTACCCAGCAACAGGTAGGTGTCTACAATCTATTGGAAGATAGAAGCTAATGAAAACATTTTCAGAATGTCACCCACAATGGCCCAAGGAAATACACCAGTTCAATGTAAAATGTAGTAACTTCAAAGATGTCACCTGTGTCTTTTATAAAAAAAACTTAATCCAGAAAAGCGACACAGTGACTGAAATATTCCAACATATTGATACAGAAATTTGTCTTCAGTCTGAATAAAATTTGTAACTGCCTAATGTTTGTGTTTAAAATTTCACCAACAGTATATTTTGTGGGTTTGTTTTTGTTAATGGAGTCATGTGGATTATATTTTTATGATGGATGTATTTATAAAAACTAGATATTTCATAGAAAGATGGCACCTACTGATTCATATAAAGTTTCCCCAAAAATCCTCAATCTAATCTAGTTTTCAGCCTCCCATGTTCTTAGAGCCTATGAAACATGCCCACCAGTGTCCTCCTCAAGTCTCAGCCGCTCTCAGTTCCAAGCACACATGAATTGATAATCATTAAAACTATAATAAAGCTATAATAAAGCTATAATAAAACTATAATAATCCAATAGCTCTGCCAGACTACAAACAATCTTGTACAGAATGGTTTATATTGTGAGAGAAAAAACATTTAACAGCTTATAGCCTTCTGCAATGATGGAAGATTTATGGGCCAGTGTCATCACGTTATGAACATGTTCATAACGTGATGGACACAACATGTCAACCAGCAGAATTCTAAGTGTAAGGCAGGACGGGATGGATGCAACCAGGAAGAGGAGCCAAAGGTTAGGAAGCAAAGCAGCATATTTAGTGGACACCTGTAGAATAGCTTTATGTGAGGAAATTAACACAGAGTGTATATGTCAGCAAAGGATTTGGCAAACAATCTCAGCCTGTCAGCCCAGATGTTAAAGTGCTGGTTGGAATCACTGTGTGTTGTGTTAAATGCTGCAAAACGTTCACAGTTGGTTTAAGGCGAATACATCTCAACACGGTTGGAGTTCTGTCACCCTGAGTACAGCTAATCCTATAGGTTGTCAGCAAATTGTGTTTACACAAGAATTTCATATTCAGAGTCTTAGCTAATATCAAAATAAATCAGGTCATGCAAACAGTCAATGATTCCACACAAAGCCACTAATCTGGAGAGATTAATGCATATGTGCGATGTCAAAAAGCTCATCCACAAACCCAGCAGCCCGAGCCAAGCTCGCAGACGTTTGCTCTGTCGGAGTGTCTGCACAGGGGTTATATAACCAAAGTAACAAAAGATGGATGTGGCTGGCAGCGAAAAAACAAAGTGTCATTCTAGGAGAGGAGTAATTCAATCTCATCTCCTTTAAAAACCATCAGGGGCACAAACCAGAAAATGGGACCTCTCACTGTAGACATGAGACGTGGGATCTGTGGTGAGTGTGTTACATAAGGTCGGCATTGTAAACAGGTTAAAACGTGTCACTCCATTCGCTCCAGCTCCACTGGCTATTTCCAGCCTGAGTCAGTATATATTAAAAATGTCTGCACATTGTGTTTCCACGTTCATCACTTGAAATCTTGTAGTCTAATTAGGTTTTTCAGCTGTGCTCAGTTTGCAACTTTCTGTTGCTGTCACTGACCTGCTTTTTAAAAATCTGACCTTTGACCTTTTGCTACAGGGCCTAAAACCCTGAGGACGCTGCACCTGCCTGCCACCCGTGACACACCTCTGCTTAAGGGACACACTCACACTGCTGCCAAAATACTTCTGTCAACAGTGTCTTAGCATGCAAACATCTTCCCCTGAAACCGATCTGCTTGATGGACCCTGAAGAATTTTAACTGTCTTGTAAAATTTTCATAGAGGGCTTTTCTTCAGAAAGCTGACACTCACCAGTAAAGCCGCAGTTAATGGTGCCAGCTGGAACACATCCCCTCTCTGGGTCTCTTCCTATAGTCAGCTTTCTCCTTGTCACATCTTCAGTACAGCAAACGTGTATTTGTGATTTTTGCTGTAGCTATGGTTATTTGGAGCTGAATTTTGACTTTAATTCACTCACTACGAATTGCAGCTGCTACCAGATTACCAAAGACAGTCGAGGTTCACATAGATGGAATACAAACCGGTGTGCAGTCACCAGATCTCAACCCAGCTCAACACAAGTGGGAGAATCAGGAGGTGACATGTCAGACGATGATGATGCTATGAAAACATTATGTGCTCTGTAGATACTGTCATATTTTGCCATATTGTTCATGTTGTGCTGTCAAACTGGGAACTTTGGACACACACACGCATTCGTACAGCTTTCTTTGTGAGGACACACTGATTGGTATCAATCATAAACACTCTCATAGTTGTGGATGCATTTGAGGACGGAATTTAGATTAAACAAAGTCTTTGGAAAGACTTTAAGATGAAGGAGCCCAGTTTGTGATGCGTCTGACATTGTTAGAAGTAACAGGTCCTCAGTTTGAATCTACCGTCTGTATGAAGTTCGCACGTTCTGCCTGTGCCCGGTTTTCCCCCACACTCCAGAAACATGCGTGTTAGGCTGACTGGTGACTCTCATTGTCCGTAGGTGTGAATGGTTGTCTGTCTGTGTAGGGGACCTCAAAGATTACGATCTTCTTTGTGCCAAAACCAAAGAATATTATTGTCGGATAATGTCCTACTGAACCTAGTAGCATGTGGAGCAGGTACCTACTGGCCACCGAATGGCATGATAATGTCTGAAACATGTGTCTTTATGCTAATCCTGACTGAATTCCACTCTAACCTAAGTTCTAACCCTCATAACCCTCAAAGTGCCCTTTAATGTCCTCCGTCCCACTTTCAAGTCAGACCAGTCCAGTGTTAGTACAAACTGACTGGGCCTCCAGACCAGACTGCCTTAGAAAAACAGTCAAGTTATTCCTACTCTATCTTCATTTGTCAGGTCAGGCACACACACACACAATCACACACACACACACGCGTCTCAGCCCCTCGCTGCAGACATTCTGTACGTCAACTCTAATGGAAAACTGCACTACATTCACACAGTGCGTTGTCTGGAACGATCACGATATCTTTCACCACTAAATCAACTTGCCTTAGCAGACGGCCAGAACTGTGCCACACGACCACAGCGCACAATCCAGACACTACTCAATATCCTGAGAGAGGGTCCAGGGGGATACACGCTGCTCATTTACTGACATGCCAATACACAGTGTGACTGTGGTTTAAAGCCACAGGGGAGTTCTACCTTCCTCTGAGAGACTGTTACATATACGCCACAGCCACTTAGATTCGGTGCATGCCTGGTACTTATTTTGTGGAACGAATGCAGTTTTCAGAGGACGATCATTTTCCATGTTTCCAAGTTTTTCAGAAGAATTTCTTCTTATATAATTGTTTAATGCTTGGTGCAGTGGTTGGGGTCATGTGTCTCTATGCAATAATACCTATGTACTCAAGTGCACAGAGAGATTCCACCCAGCCCCTTAAAACTTTTTTAGAATCATTCAACTTCTTGTTTTAATTTTATAACAACGTTACCTTCACACCCAATATTTATATTTAGAACCGTTTTGCAGCTAAACTACTATAAACCAAAACAGAGTTAAAAGAAAGTATCGGACCTGATGTTTGATTGTTAATGATGAACTGTAACATTGTGATGTGGTAAATTATGATGTGGAAAACTGTAATAAATAATATCTCTTTATTGGGGCGGCAGTGGCTCAGTTGGTAGAGGGACCTTTGACCACAGGGTCCCCAGCTGACAAGGGCCAAGTGCCCGTCCCAAGCCCAATAGAAGTTGGGGAGGGATGCGTCAGGAAGGGCATCCAGCGTAAAAAATGTGACAAACATGTGCACCAGTGATGCTGTGATGGATCACCAGTGATGTTTCTTTAGTTGTTGCGCTGCCCCTAAGTAGCATTACGTTTGCAGTTGATATAAATGAACAAAATTTATGAATAAAATACAATTTGTTCGAAATCTAACTTTAAAAAAGTGAGGTTGGGTTTGATCACACTTCAGTGACCATGCTGGAAATCATGTTCCACACTGTATGTGCCTGTATTGGATGGTGTGTTTGGATGTAAGGAACATAAAGAGCAGATGCCCCCACCACCACCTCTCCTGATATCTGGGCCAGCTGGCTGACCCTCTTAAACCCTCCACCTTGCACTTCTAACCTGGTGTCCTTTCACCTTTGCCCCCTCGCACAGCTCAGTGAGCGGCAGTAGAAGAAATGGGGTTAGCAGCGGGCAGGCTCTGACTGTTGCCAAGAATGACACTCGTCCCCTTCCCTGCCCTCCTATTTCTCCATGATTTTCCAGTTTTCACAGTGAGCCTGGAAAGTGCGGATAAGTGTTTCCTGTGGAAAATAGTGTTTTCAACACAGAAATGTGGATTGTGCAGCCTCACCACTATCAGCAGACAGAACAAAACACTAGGGCAGAGGATAAGAGGAACTTTCCCAACAGTGTTAATAGAGATGGGAAGAGGAAGATAGATGGGGGGGGCAGGTCAGGGTTTCCTCAGCACTTTCAAGGCCTGCACAAAACAGAAGGCATCAGGCTGAGTGGGGCTTCACCTTGTAAAGGAAAGACACACTCAGAGCCCATGACATCACTTTACTAACAGGTAATACAGTGATGAGTATTAACTGGTAACAAATGGATCTTTCTTTTTGATTTTTATATTTATTGGTTGACAAATGAGACCGCCTCGTGCCCTGTGTTGCTTTTAGCTCCCGATGTTTTCGAATTCTGCACAAAACATAACACAATAATACAAAGATGCGAAGATCATATAAACATGTAAACAACATACTTCTTTGAAATGATAAAAGTCCATATATAAGGGGATATGCAATAACAGTCATCACCTGGATTTACCTAAACAAACAGATGCAGGATCATCACTGCAGTGATTAATCGGTCTCACCATGCAACAAGTTATTCAACGCAAACTGTTGAAATGAGCAGCTGATTTTTCCATCAGTGGATTTTCACTGCTCTGATGACACGGCCATACTTTAAAATGACAATGCCAGGATTCACTGGGCGCATGGATTGGCTTGGAAAAAAACGTACCTATCCCAAGTCATTATTCAGTGGTCTGACTCTCTCATCATCAACACATCACATTGGTGAGGAAATGAGTGCAGCTCTGGACAGAACTAACGCTGTGACATTGCATAAGCTTATCAAACCAAGGCCAATGTGCCAAACGAGTTTTTCTTCTCTGCTGATGCATGCACACTCTCGAGCGCTTGGACCCAATGATTAATGCCACAAATGTGTAGTGGAGAAAGTCCAAATCTTAATTTGGACTTTCTCTCTTTCTCTGAGAGTTTTTCGCTTTTGTTTTATCATCAGCACATAAACACAAGAAACAGTGAAACAAGCCGCCAGTGTCAGCTCCCAGCTCAGAATAAAGGAGGCTGAGGCGAGGGCTTTAAAGCAGAGAGCGGGGTTCTTCTCAGCACCTCGCAGGCGCCAGGCTGATGTGTTCAGGCTAATCTTATCGTCCTGTAAACTATTATTATAGTTTAAAAGAGCAGAAGTGATTTAATGATGCAGAAAAATGCTTTGTTGAATTAATCGTGAATCTTTGTTTTATTGCTGTCACCACACACCCACACACACAAACACACACCTACGGGGAATCCAGTGAGGGTTCAGAGAAACTCGAGTATAGTAATTGTTGTTTTTCTGTAAATACAGACATGACTGAGCGTTCAATCTGTAGCATTCCTTACTGACATTTTATCATCTGTGGTAATATTCACTTGTGGTGCACACACACTCATTATAGAATCTGGTGGTCAGTGATAGATTCAGGCTGCGTGAGGAGCTCTGAATCACTCAGTGTATCACCTACCTGGATTCAGTTATGTCAAGCAGAAGTGGACGAAGACGATCTTTTGGGTTTGTGTGTGGCTGTCTCTGTTATTCCACAGGTGAGTTGTTTCTTAGGTTAGTTATGTTAATGATTTGCCTCAGGCTGCCATCTTTGTATTGAAGGTATTGAAGGCCTTAGACATGGAGACAGATGTTATGTGGTCTGTTCAGATGCTCTGTGTTTGCGAGCTGAATGCTTAAGGGGTGTAAATTTCAACTTCAGACACCCGGTATTTGTAAGTTTGACAGTAGAATGGCTGCCAGCTGATGTTTTGCGAGACTATTTTACCTTCTGCTGCTTCCCTGAGTTTGGTTAGGAATTTCACTCATTTTCAGGCGTGTTTGTCTTTGAAGAACGACTGCGAGTTCCTTGAATTAAGAGACTTTCCAAGAAACACTTAAAAAGGAACTATCGGCCAGCACAACAAGCAGCCATGTTAACCCATCGGGCTTTTGCTGGATCGTCTTTAAGCCCCTTTGCTCCAGTTTTGTTGCAGTGCAGTGGACTACAGCGTGATTAAGTAGCACTTTGGAAGCCGAGTTATGAATGCCCACTGCACAACGCTACTTCCTGCCTTTAGGAAGAGCGTTTCATGGTCAGCTGAAACAAAGATCGAGTTGCTTTGGTCACAGTGGAGGTGTGAAGGTGAGACAGAAATCCCCATGAACACTGTTCTAAATGTTAGAAACTTTGCAGGTGCACACTTGAATGTTCCAACAGGACAGTGACCCCAAAAAGCTGGTTGTGGAATGGATAAAATAAACTTTGGACATAACCTTCCCACGGTCCTGATTCACCCTTATAAAACATATATGGACTTTAAATTTCAGGGCTGAAAACCAACATATTACATTGAACTCATCTGATTCTGGGAAGAGCGGTCAAATATTCAACCGTAGTTCTGCCAGCTTTCCGGTCCCGGTTTATATGTTGTATTAAATATGTATAAATAGATGTTTTGAATCCACTTTTCCTCTGCCCCTGCTCCATCAAATTTGAACAATTTAAAAGAACTTAAGCTTGGACATAAGGATTACTTCCTTCTGTGTGTGTGCCATTCACTCACTAATTCATAGTTTGGTTAACTTGTTTATATGGTCCATATTGTTTTCTATTTGGACAATTTCTAATAAAGGACTGAACAAAACAATAAATGATCAAAAAAACATTATAATAAGTGTTGGTCCAGCTATACAACAGGAGCAGAGCCACAGGGGGGGCACCTGCTATAAGGAGAACTGCTTAGACAAGACACTAGTGGTTTGAACCAGCAAAGGATGGATTGTAAGGATTGGTGGATTCTAGAGAATGAAAATTCACCCCCACAGCCTGATAGTTGGTGGCTGGACTGGACTGACAGACAGCTCATCCCCTCTCCAGCATGGAGGATGTGGCATCAATAATCTCCAGAAAGAATCTGCATTAGATCTAGCATTTAGAAACCCTCTGCTGAACGCTTTTTCAGGGACAGCACACTGGTCAAAGCAGGAAAGGTTTAGTCATACGACACAAGGATATAAGAAATCACATTCCATGGAAGACAAATAGACACTGAGTCCTTGTGGCAAGCGGGGTTTCATGGAAAAATAGAGCAGGTTGTCCACTGCAGCTGAAACACAGATAGAGAGGGAAGGAAACTCTGCTGACTTCATTCACTCTGGAGCAACTTTGCATGAGACTGGGCAACTGCGAGACAGGGGACTCCCTTCAGTAAACCCACGCAGATGGCTCAGTCATCGAAGCTGCTTGTGAAGTGTCCCTGTACAGTTCGGGTGCTTGCGAGTGCAACCTCGGGCGTCGACTTCCAGACACGTGAATGTGATTTTCTCAGGCCAGAGCAGCCTGTCTGACTGTAAGTGTGGGAGCAGACGGTGAGAGAGGGTGGAGGCCAGAGCCAGACAGGCTGGAATTCTCTGGACTCCTGCTTGAAACAATTAAGTGCCGCACAAAACCACTTAGAACCGTCTTTCATTTTCAGTGGGATCGATACATCATTCAAATTAAAGTGATCTCCATCTGAATCTGTTCATTTTCTTCACGTTGGAATCTAAAAGATGTGCTCTCTCTTTGATTGCGGGTGGTGCTGTGATCTTTCATGGAATTCATAAGGTTTGGTGAGATCACAGGGTCCTCCCTTAGATTTTGGTTGTTTTCCTGATAACACAGAGGCTCCAAGAGATGAAAGCGTTTCTCATAGACTTTATAGACTTCACAGTTGCCTCATAAATGCCTCAAAATCCTGTATAGTGCACCCAAGAGAATATGAAAAGAGCCATAATGTGTGTGACGACTGAGAAAAACATTTATTTGGCTTATTGACGCACTGTTGAACAGTAGATACTGTAAAGATCTTTGCCAGGAACTGAACTTTTGATAACTTTATAGGAAACCATGTAAATGGGAGATTTATCTAGATAATAATGCATCGGTATTTCACGGTAAAAAGTTTGCAAACCACAATATAAGACAAACAGGGTTTATTAGGAAAAATAGGAAGCTCAACAGCATTTTTTCAAACTTAAAAACCTATGGGTATATATAGTATATACTCATTAAAAGTAGCATTAACACAGTGAATAAATGCTTTATTACAAGTAAATTCTGAAAAGTAAAAACGTTATGCAGCTGGTGAAGCCGTAGATGATTTTAATGACATTCATGTACAGAATTGACAACTTTATGTAAATAACACAACATTTAGCAGTAGCAATGGTTTATTATATTATAAGATTTCCTCTATTTTTAAACTACACAAACATTACACAAATTAAAAATATTTAAGTAGATGTACTTAAAACCAAGTAAGTGTACTTAAAAACATCAGCATATATGTTTGTTTGTTTTCATTCTTTATTGTGATTCACAGTCTGGTGTAACCAGACGGGATATGAGTCAGATGGAAGACCCTGTACAGAAGTGGAGATGTGATATTATTAAAATGATTTATTTGGATTGTTCACACGTCACACAACCCGATCTGAGAAAACTTGGGCCTCTTCAGTGTGTGCTGTAAATGGAACCTTATTTTAGGTGTCAAGTGACCAACGTACTGGTCATACGCATCATCAGATATTATCAAGATTCATGTCTTATCTACTAAACACTGCGCTGTAGCGGGATGCATCACTCCATAATGTCACTGCGGCAAAAGAACATTCTTTTGTCTGGCTTGACAGTAACTATGACACTACGTTTCGTCAAATGGAAACACTCAAATAATTTGTTTATAAAATTACTTTGATAAATCAGTTTAGCCATTAATGTCTGAAGAACCTACACTAACCTCAGCCCTAACAACCTCTGCTTGCTGCACATTAACAGTAATAGTGCTGCTTTTATGTATTTACTGTATGTAGAAATATACTGTAATGGCCTGTACCAGTTTAGTTCGGGCTCAGTTCTGCTCATGTTCATGTACAGCAGATTTCATTTCACAAATAAAAAGTATGAATTTGAATTTGGCTCGGGTTCTTTGCATTTACTGCCTCTCTTCATCTCACATGTGCAGCTCATTTCAGGGTGGTGGTTCTCAGGTTCTAGTCTAAGTGAGGAGCGCAGCATTAGACCATCACAGCACCCAGCTCTGTTTATGTCTACACATCACTCCAAAACCTCAATCTATACGTCCACACTGCTTATTTAATTTCCTCCTCCTCTTTTTTATTTGATTGCCAAAACACCATATTCATAATTGCTATATTGTTCTTATGGTCTAATGAATGTGATTTCTTTTTTTTTATGAGGCAGACAGTTTCCTGATGTTAGCCACAACCGGGAGAGAGACAGGAGAGTGATAAAAACTTGTTTCTCTCGTCCTCCGGGCCCGAACACTTTGGGTTTTCATTTGGCTCACAATAACAAGCAGTTAGTTGACCAATGATAGAGCACAGCCTAGTGGCTAAGGGGAATGAGTCTGCTTAAGGGCTACAACAAGGGCCTAAGGGTCTAAAATACACGGACTGTATTTAAATCCCGAACGGACTGACTGTGAACGGAATAGACATCATCGCCTCGGACCTGCTGAACTGATTTGGGACCCAAAGACCGAGCGACCAGCAGCTGTTAACCTACGTACTCATCTGCACCTATCAGTTATAAGAAATTTTTTCACTAATATTACTCTCAAATGCTCACAACTCAGATGATTTGTAAGACACTGTGGCACCGGCAATGTATTTATCAAGAATTCTGTTATTGAGCCTGTATTGCACAACAACAATTTTCTAACGTCACTCCATTGTCAGTGTGGGACGACAGGCAGGGTATAACCTAGGTCACAGGACTCACACTTCCTTGTACAGACAGGCAACTATTGACGCTCACCTTCACACCTTTGTAATTAACTTGCATATATTTGAACTGTGGGAGGAAAGAGAATTACCCAGAGGGGACAAAGGCACAGGAAGTATGTATTAAACTGCAGCTGGATCTAATTTACAAGCTTGAAACAAGGGAAACCAGTGTGCTGCCTATTTAATGCATCACGTGAACCATTATATTTCCTTATTATGAAGAGAATATTACTGTATAACTGCACTGAAGGGTGGGTGGTGTGTGAAAACATGTAAACGCTTTACACAAAGAACAAGGTCAACAGTACAATTTATTCAACACTTCTGTACAGGTTTGAAGGATAAATAGTGATGACACATTCTGTGGGATGATTCCTCAGTTCTTTGTAGCACCTTAAAGAAAACAGTCGCTGTGTTCTGACCTTGTGTGTCTACATTTAACCTTATTCACTTTAAGAGGAGCATGCGAATTGCAGAAAACTGCCTGGGTTGTGTGATGTGGTGAACACAGAGGGGAGTTTCAAACCAACGTCGTTCAACCTGAAGTTCAACATTCCTATTCAGGAGCCATTTTTCATCTCAGATAACTGGGCATTCCCTGGGTGCCTGCCCTCCACTCTGAAGACGTTTAGTGCTCAAACGTTTCCTAATGGTCGCTTTAAAGTCTGACAACAAAAGCCCATGTGAATGGGGGTCAGACATATTAAGAGGTCATAAAGGGAATCGCTTCATGTGCAGAGAGATCTGCACTTCGAAAGTATTTACAGGCTCACACTATAAAGAAGCAGGCTGCATTTCTTTTGCATGAACACTAGTCCAACTTGTAATGATGAAAGATTAGTTTCAAGAGAATTTATATTTTGATGAAAGAGACTTAGACAGCTTGGCATATTTATGAAGTGGAGCCGACACGTTTTCTACTCGGGCCAGCATCGTGCAGCCTGGGCACGTTTAGAGAGGGAGCCAAATGCGGGGAGTGAAGTATTAAAGTTTGTTATAAATCCTTACTTGTCATAATGAATTCTTCCACGCAGGATTACACTGCTATTTGAATTTATCAGCCTTTGACACCTTCTGCCATAAACTGTTCTACACATCCTGTAGTCTCAGCCAGCAGATGTGCCTTTGTCTCTCAGTTTGAAGAGTCACTTCCTATTTTAACATGAGCAACTTACAGTATGGCTGCACCTGTCGGACCCATGCTGTAACCAAAGCTGCCTTTTCTAGACTTTACCCAGGGATGTGAGAAAACAAAGACATTACCGGGTTACTTTGTACTTCATCCTGCAAGCCCCGAGTACAAAGTCTAGTGTACTTGTAATGTTAGTGAAGCCAATGATCTTCTCTGTAATATATGCTCAGACTGATTAGCCAGTGAATTCTATGCCACAGCCAGTAATTTCAACATTTCTGCAAAAATCTATTGACTGTTTGCATGTACAGTGTAAAGACACAGGTGCAGGCCTCCCGCAGGGCTGACATATGGCATCTTGCTCTTTAAAGTTGTGCCAAGGCAACTTCCCACTGGCAGCAGGAAACAGAAGAAAGGAGCTGGACTGAAAAATCCTGAAGGGTGAAGTCAGTAAAGTGCACGTGGATGGAGTTTTATACTATTTATCAAACTGGAAAGAGGCAGAAAGGAACATATTTGTAATTTGCCATTTATGGTCTATATTTGTGTGCATATGTTATAATATTTACTGCACGCCGTTCGCTTCATGTAGCTGTCAAATTTTCGGAAAGCATGCCATAAAATTCTATCCATTAAGGGTGGATTTGAACATCCAGGACTGCAATGTAATAATTAGACTTCAATAAGTAACTTCAAAATTAGTGGGCTGTCGTTCTTTTAGAGGTCACAGCAAAACAGACACTTCCTGTGGGTGAATTTTTCCACACAACAAAGCATAATTTGTGCAGACATAGCAAAACAAGAGCATCCCAGTCAGCTCCTCACTGCGGCAAGTACATTTTTTGTATCAGCTGATAAGACACAATTTGTGGACAAGGAGAAAGGAAAAAAAACCTCCAAACCAGGTCATGTCATCTTAGACGAGAGCCAAGAAAGCAATCTCAAGAACTCATTCATAAACAACTTCCTGTAGCTTCTTCTAAAAACATCTCTATATGCAGATGTAATGGAGCAACATGGCAAAGCTGTGAACAGGTGTTAAGATCACAGTCTCTAAGCAGAAGAAGCTGCAGCATCTGGAGACCTTCACTACTCACTGCACTCGAAGCAACACTGTGCTTATACTTTTGTTCTTTGGGTATGTTTGGGCCCACACACAAGGTCTTATTTCATCATTTTATTCTGCCTTTATGATACACAGACTCATTTTCTCTGGAAATTGGGGAAAAAAATGCAACGGACGTCACTTGTTACAAAACAACTCTTTCGATTGCCTTCGTCCTCTCCTTGAGCCCCTGAGTTATTTTTTCCTGTAGTTAAAATAAACAGGCATCTAGAAGACATGTCTAATAATACACGTACTATTTCCTCGTATGGCGTGTGTTCTGTTTATATTTATCTAACTGGCAGACATTATTAAATGCTATTTAAGACTTATTATTAAGATAACCTTTATGGCTCATTTACCAACAACTAGCTAAAAACATCCAACCATCCCACTGCGACCAAGCCAGTGCCGGTGATAGTTTGTAGTGATCTGAATGACTTCACCAACATTAACCTGTCCTGCCTGTGAGTGGAGCAGTTTTGTGTCCTTCTATGAGACAGCGTCACAGACCATGTCTAATAGTTCTACTGTGACCCGCTACAAGGGATAAAACAACAAACAAACTTTCTCCAAACTTCTCTGCATTACTGGATTGGTATAAACTTCCACAGACTGACAAGTTCCAGTTTAGATCATAAATAATAAGTTACGATAATTAAAATCAAACAGTTAGTGTGAATGTGTTGAAACACAATGAATGGATTTAACACAAGAGCTACAATGCGCCTCTTTATCTTTTTCCTTTAAGTCATGAGATAAAAGTGCAGTGTCGATAAGAATCATGTGACAACTTTGTGCTTGTATCTAAGCTACTATCATTTTATCTAATGTTTTGGCACCTTTGTTGCATTTGTGTAAAATTGTTAGTTCCAGTCCTTCTCAGAGCATTGATCCCACTCCCTTTCAAATGGCAACGGTCACTGATAGCAGAGGTAGCCGATGAGGAGTTTTGGTATGTCCAGTTGACCTATGACCTTCAGAGCTTGAGTCCCCAGCTTCCTCCTCACTGCCAACCTGCAGAGCTGCTGCAGAGTCATTGGAGTAGCTACAGCCAGATAAAAAGGATAGGTAAGAGGTTATAACACGATGTTTCATAATGATAACACAGGGTAATGTGTTGTGGGTTATTTCACAAAGTAATCTCCAAAACTCTATATATGGCAATACTAAGTGTTTGTAAAACATAAAATAAAATATCCTCATAACAATGCAATATCCTTCACTTTTCTAATGTTATTTGCCTGTATTTAAAGTCTGTTGTACATTGTTCCACACTGTCCTCCGCTGTTTTATTAGCCTTAGTGTTTGAAAATTTATGTCCATTTACACTGGGCTAACTACACCAACTGTTAATAACTTGATAAACAACAGACGTCATCTCTCGAGACTTCCTGGGAGTGAAAACTGATACCTGTTTGCCATCTGCTGGGGCTACTTTAGCACTGCAATGACGAACAGTGCTGCACAGACTGGCTGACCAAAACTCATGATGTGTGTTGATTTTTGTGATTTATTTACTCTCATAAAACTGTAGGCAGCTTGAAGATGGAGAGCCTGGAGTGGTGTAGTGAACAGGTTTCCTGTCATGTTGATCTCTGGCATAGACGTTGGCCCCAAACTCCACCAGTATCTCGATCATCTCCACTTGCATGTTTTTAGCAGCGTGGTGCAGAGGAGTTTCATGCAGCCTGGCAGCATTCACTTTAGCACCTGAACAGAAAATGATCATCTCAGCTCTTGATCGATACAGCTGGTAAAATTCATTCTTCTTCTTCTAACCTTAAAAACTATTGGTTCCTACTAAAGACTGACACATATAGTTAATGAAGCAGTTTCTTGAAAGTTTAATAGTATTCATATGCACTGCATAAACTAGCACTATAGAAAGTCAATAAATCTGTAAAGTACTTCTTAAAAACTATCGGTAAACTAATATTCATTAACTAATTTAAATAGTAATACTAATAAAGTAAATACATGATTAATACCCTGCACATAATGAAACACTCAACTCAATTTAAAATGCATTACAGCAACCACTGCCAAAATCAAAGGCTAACAGTGAAAGATTGTTTAAAAGTCTATGATTCAATTATAGATGTATGAACACTGTTAGACTGTTCTTTGGTCCAGAAGAATTTCAAAGCAAGAGCAAACTAAAAGTGCGCTTGTCCTGCTTCGCACTAATACTCACCAGCATTAAGCAGCACTTTAACACAGTCCACGCGGTCGTTAACACACGCCACATGCAGCGGCGTCCCATAGTAAAGGTCGTACGACTCCAGACAAGCACCCATGGTGATCAAGAGCTTCACACAGTCCGAGTTTCCTGTAATACGCACAAAGAACTTCGTGATACAGGTTTGTTAGAGGTTTATTCCGTATTTCACATGTTGATGTTCGCATCGACGCTAAAACAAATCCCCAGTCCCTTTCAGTTAGGGTTTACTAAAGGCGGCACAAACCCGACCTGAGGCTTTGCTCTATTCAGTGTGAGCTCTTTATCGTGGGCAGCTGACTGACCCTTACAGTTTGAGCAGTGAAGACAAAGGTTCTAGCCAGGAGGGAAGTAAAATGATTAATAAAAGTCATTTGTGTCTACCCTTTTTTTTAATGTAATCTTTATCTGACTTTATTTTGATCTGTAGACTGCTGGAATCTGCAGAGTTGCTAGTTTCTCTTTCAGCTCTCCTTGCTGCATATGAATAAAAGCACTCCTTGTGCACATTACCTGGCCAAAGTGATTAAAGATGCATTTATTTTTCCCCATTTACAGCGTGAGGTTTTCTGAGAACAAAAACTGGATAAAAAGCTAAAGAAACATTTTGTTCAATGAATTGGAATTACAAACTTTAACAAAAGCTACGTGAAGTGAGCTTTAGTGTTCACCTCCCATGCAGGCCTCGTGAAGAGGCGAGGCTGTGCGAGAGGTGAGGGCAGGGTTGGCCTTGGCACCGTGCTCGAACAAAAGCCTCACACACTCCAAACTTCCAGCCGAGCAGGCGTCACACAGCGGGGTGCTGCCATCGACGTTTCTCGCATCTACCTGGATGCACACGATTAAGGATTATGCAAACACACATACCTCAACCTCTTCTTACACAACAACTCAGGTCTCCCCTGGATTACCTGGGCTCCAGCAGCAAGCAGCAAGCGGACACACTGGGCCTGTCCGCGGAGGCACGCCTCATGCAGCGGTGTGATGGAGTCCACCGCCACCACATTGACTGAAGCTCCACTCTGAATAAGGTCTTGCAGCTGCGAGGCCTGGCCGAGGGAGGCTGCCTTATGCACCTCCGTTCTCTCTGACCAGCAGCCTGAAGGGAAACAGGTCAGACACTGCACCATTAATCTATTAACGCCGCTACAGTCACACGCATAAGTATCAGGACAGCGACGCAGTTCATTTGACTTTAGCTGAATTTATTTAGATTTTTTTTTCATGTTCACAACCAATACATAAATTAAACACTGAAGAAATAAAAATAAAATGTAATGCAAAATACTAAACCATAAGGAAAGAGTGTGGAAAAAAAGTGAGTTTCCATTATTGATTGTGAATTGAGAACATGACCCAGCAATGAGTGGAATGTTAGATGTCCATAATTGACCACCATGAGACCCTGACAGTGTCAACACTGGGGCGTGGGCTCAAACACCAGTGCAGCTTTCGCTCCATTAACGCGTCCAGTGGGAATTGATGGGTTTCACGTATTAGACGCATCCAGCTGTTTTTGCTTCTGCAATGACGGGAATGACATTCAGGGCTCCGGCTAAGTGCAGGTCACAGAACACACACTGACACACACACACAGACAATACAGATGTTCACAGCTACAGCTGGACAGCAGCACTGCAGCCTGTCTCCATGTTAGCTGGCCCGCTGGCGAACAGCGGTCCCACGTTAAACTGGGTCAAGAACCGAACCGAGCCGAGCCGGTGTTGTCGGCGGCCTCGTTGTCGTCCTCTCCCACTCACCGATGTCTCCAAAGAAATAGGGCCGCGTGCTTTCGATGGCCATCTTCCGCCTTTAGAGACAAGAAAGAACCGGCGACGTTGACGAAGACGCAGCAACACACGGGATGTTTGTAAACAGTCGCGTAATGTACAGGCGGCACGAGTCACGTGGTGTACCTGAAAGCCAGAGAGCATGTCGGGATTTGTAGTTTTCAACCCCACACTGACCTTTATAGAAGGGAAGCAAAGTTTATTCCTTTTTAGCATGAATAATGCAACATAACACACAATTATCTTACAGAACTGTAACAAATACATCAATCGTGATTCACGTCAAATACAATTGATGATCTCTTTTTAATTAAAAGCACACAACGCTCATGCACACAGTCCACAATGCTCAAAGATGACGTACTATTGATGCTCTTTTATATATGGTTAGAAATCTGTTCATTTGTCATTCCAAGGACGCGGGATGGTCACTGTATTGGAGGTATTCGTGGATGCGGTGGGATATGTTCAGCTGACCTATGACCTTTGAGGCTCTGGTACCAAGCGTTCTTCTCACAGTGATTCTACAAAGCTGCTGCAGACTCAAAGGATTACCTGTCACGCAGAAGACAGCACAGTGAAACACAGAGGTGGTATTAGAACAAATTAGCAACTGCCTATTCTAACTCATTTAAAGGCAACTTACTTTCATAAAACCTGAGGCAACTGTAACAGGGAGACGAAGGTGTTGTGTAGTCAACAGGTCTCCTGCCCAGGTTGTCAGCAGCATACACATTGGCTCCAAACTCCACCAACAGCTCAATCATGTCCACCATGTCGACTCGTGCCGCATTGTGCAACGCTGTCTCATGGAACTTCACTGAATTCACATTGGCACCTGTAGGTAATTTAAATGAGCTTAGACCTGTTGTTTTTGATTTTTTTTATTTTCTGACTCATTACAGGTGAAATGATCTGAACGACTGCTAAGTGGGATTAAGTAAAATCCACACTGATACAGTTCTGTTGTATTTTCCGAGGACTAATTTGTGTGAAGTGGACACTGCTATTGCATATCACAACAATTCCTGCACTTCTTTTACTTGAAAATAATAAATGTGGACTTTCTTGTAATTTGACCGTATTTTAGAATCAAAGAAAAATACATATATATATATATATATATATGTTTTAGGAATAAACATATAGTAAGGAAAGCATCACAGAAGGGCCTTATTAATACATTCCATTTAACCACTGTGCAATACAGGTAAACAATCACATCATGGGATTAGAGTGAAATAGCACATTTTTAATTCAGTTCTGTTCCTCACTAGTGTTGACTTTTCTAAGACATAACATACATGAATCTAAAATTAAAAATATGACAACTAATTAGCAACAAATAAAAGCTAAAAGCTTATTATGAAGAAATGTGCACAGCGGCCAGTGGAGGATTGCCCATTTGTGCATTAAGATGACCACAAACACAAACAAATTTCTTTTGTGTTTGTCCCACAACAGATAAGCAAGTGAGACATGATGTGACATTTTTTGTTTATCTATTATGAAATATTATACAGTTTTGCAAACTTGAGTCCAGCATAAGTATGGGGACTTTTGCAATTATTTTGGATTGGAAATTTGTGTCAGGTGATTCAATCAATAGGATGATAGAAGCCCAATATTTACCTCTGTGTAATGTCTAGAACAATGGTTTATATGGCAGAGTTTCAAGGAGGAAACCATTGAACCAAAAATTAATACCACATTCTTACAGCAGCAGAGGTGTTTCTGTTAGTGTCATTTTATGGCATATTGAACTTCTTTCTTTTTCCGACCTGTTTTCTTCTTGCTGACCTGCATTAAGCAGCTCCCTCACACAGTCCACATGTCCTTTAGCACATGCGATATGAAGGGGTGGGCCAAAGTGGACATCATAGGCCTCCAGCTGAGCACCGCTCGCTATCATCAACCTCACTACTTTGACACAACCTGAATATAAAGTAAGGGACCAAATCAGGTGGGATTTGACATGTTGAACCTTGTCTTTTTTTCTGCTGTAGTATTTACCGTGTATGCAGGCCTCGTGGAGCGGTGAAGCAGTGAGAGCTGTGAGGGACGGGTTCACTTTGGCTCCATACTCCAACAGCAGCTTGGCACACTCCAGGCTGCCAGAAGCACAGGCATTACACAGAGGGGTGCTGCCATGGATGGTCCGTACATCCACCTTGAGAAACATTGTGTTCACAATTTTACAACTCATTGTAATTAATAGTACATGTCACGCTTACCATAAACAATGCGAACAATAGTAGTAGTCTTTGACACCTGTACAGTCTACAACAAAAAACAACATAATGAGATATTTCCTCACATCCACTGTAATATTGGGAGTCTGTTGTTTGCTTCACAAACCTCTCAAGGCTTGTATTTATCTTATATACCACTAAATCACTGCCCAATGTTTATGAAGGTTGTTTTCTACAGAGGTTTCCACCACCTGGGCTCCAGCGTGGAGCAGCAGCCGGGCACAGACTGGGTGACCCTTAAGGCAGGCTTCGTGGAGGGGGGTGATGTTGTCCACCGTCACTGTGTTGACCGGAGCTCCACTTTCTATCAGCTGCTTCAGCTGGAGGGCTCTGCCATGGGAGGCTGCTTCGTGCAGAGCGGTCCGATCTGCCCAGAAACCTCACACACACAGTAGCACATAAAAATTTTAATTAATATTTGAAAATAACATAAACACCAAAAAGCTTTGTTGAGATATTTTAATTATTATGGTAATACTAATAACATTGTAGCCTTATTTACTTCCTTGGGTGCACTGAACGAAAGCCATATTGTATCATAAATAGCAGTGACTTTGTTAGCTATCAACTACTATGGAATAATAACCAGACATAAAATTTTGTTATAATAATAACTTATAATAACCATAGTTCTTATCGTGTAACCACCATTCATGTATGAATGTGACGATACGTGAAGGCACATAAAAAGACACACTGACATTTTTAAAAGTTATGAACTGTGCTCACCGATGTCACAGAGAGAAGAACGACGCGCAGCCGTCGGCTCCATGTTTTTACCGAAGACCTCAGACGGCTGTCAACACCGGCCAATCTCAAGTGTCGGGTAAAGGAGCCGCAGAGCATCACGGGAATCGTAGTTTTCGGTGCGCTGCCGCTTCTGCGGAGGATGAGCTGATGGGATTTTGCATATCCTGTCTTCACATGAAGCGTATGGTTGAGGTTCTGGGTCAGCCAGAAGAACAGGTGCTTCAAGCCGGGTTATATCCCCATCGTCGAACATTTGGACGGTGGGATGATGTTTAGAAACGATTTACTCATCCAAACCACCAGACTTCACTTCAGCAGCTGTCTCTTCAAAACAACCCGCTGACAAGAATTCAGAGATTCTTTAGGCAAATCTTTCTTTTGTTGCTGCTGCCTCCCTCCCGTGGAAGACTCAGTTCCTGTATATTATTTGGATTTCTATATTTCTAATCTTTACTAACACGGTGTGTGTCTGGTTGGTTTTACAAATAAAATGAATTTGTAATTAAAATTACAAAAGAGACACATTTTTTAAGAGAAACAAATTTAGACCAAGATTAACACACATTGACCAAAAATAAACATAAAATGACACCAAATAATCAAAATAGACAGAAAAATGTCAAAAACCTGCACAGACTGGACCCTGCCCCTGGATGAAGACCTGTCTGACCTTTTTTTCATAACTCCACTGACCTCAACTTAAAAGTTGGTCAATTCTTGGGAGATGTTTCCATAATGTTCAAGTTGTTCTCCACTAGATGGTGCTGAAGCCATTGAGAGAAGGGTGAAAAACAACAGCATGAGTCCCCCTCTCGAAAAAAATGACAAACACAACATGCAGAAAAGGCAAAAAACCTGCAACTCATGAATGTTTTTAAATTAGGAATATTATAGGAATATTGAATATAAACTAAATATTAAGTAGTAAATAAATACAAGAGTCTGTTAAAATGAATATGTTTTTGCATTTTTTTCAGCTTTTTAGATCTTCCCAAAGTTTATTTTTGTTCCCCTCGTATCACAGCTGTTATCTACTGAAAGCCTATTGTCACCAAATCTGGTCATTGTCATTGTTCTGTTTAAGGGTGTTTGGGTTTGGATGTAATAAATAGCTGGCTGACAAAAATGGCTACTCAACATGTGAATTGTATCATGAGGGAAAACACAGTAGAAAAACAATGGCATCTGATATTCTTAATATGTCTTCATTGTACAACCAAAGTGACATTATGTGACCATGATATCTTTATTTGCTATAACTGGCCTTGCCATTGTCTGTTTTGAAAACTGCTGGCCACTGTGGTCGCATTGACGACACCGTGTCTGAGATTATTGCTTTATAAATAATGTCTAATATCCTCCCATTAAACACTTCATTGTTATGGGGACATTACAACAAATAGCATAATTGGAAAATAATGAAGCAGTGGTTTTTTGATGACAGTGTGGAGTAGTTATGATATAAACACAGACCAGATTTACTGCATCTCTGTGCTCATTTGAGACTTTAATTAGAGCAGAATTAAAGCTTACCCTGCTTACAAGGAGTTTAACCTTTTAATTATTTGTATTTAATCATGTTAGGCTGCTCCTAGTGCCACCATAGTTCCACTGCAGTAGGACATGATGTCATGAAAATAAAGGTCACAGAATTAATAATCAGCACAGTCTATGTGGAGGATACCCGACCCTGGTCCTTGGGGAAGACTTCCCTGCTTGTTTTCAAACCTACCAACTGCTGATTAACTGGATATGGTGTATTTAGTCAGTCAGAAGCTGGAATGTACCAATTTGCTTTGTATCTAATCCACCCTCATCTAAGATGGTGTCTTCCAGCTTCTGATTGACTGAATGCACCTGATCCAGGTGATCAGCTGGGCTATTATCAGGGTAATGTTATTTGTTTGTTGCAGTGATTTTCAATCCTGGTCCTTAAACATCCTGTTCTACTTGTTTTCCAACTACTTACATTAGGTATAATACCTTAAAACACCTAACAAATGTGAAATGAGGGATGGAGTAGAGGAAGACAAAGTTGGCATCAAGCTTCTAATTGAATGAACACACCTGATCCAGAAGATCAGTGGTGGGTAAAAGGATAGGAAGCAGAACAGGGGTTCTTACAGACCAGGATTGAGAGCCGCTTCTCTAATATGTGGCCTTGCAACAGTCATAGGTGATTGTGTTATACATTTCTTCATAATATGTTTTATATGAAGAATGTTTTTTGTATTGTTTTACATGTGATCATAGCTATACAATACATTAACATTGGTTTGCTGGTGTCTCGCTTTCTCTGCTTCAAAGCAGTAAAAGACTGCTTTGATCCGCTGTCCACAAACGGAACAATAATTAGAAGTTTGGACTGCACACAGCCAGTGGTTTGGACAGACTCCTACAGCAGTGGTATTTCTATTATTGTCAGGATTTCTAATAAAAAATATATATCTTTCTTTACAGTTCAGTGACACCACATTCCTCATTAGCTCCCCAAGTGATGGATCGAACCACAGACGCATGTGGACAATGTTTCCTGCAGTGTTCTTCAGTTTCAAGCACACAATGCTAAAAAAAACAGAAGCAAAAGAGAATCAGGTGTTAAAGTAACCAACAACATCTGTCACTGAAAAACACACAATTAATTTAGTCTTTTTCGGTGGTGCCAATGGAAACATTTTAGGTGCAATGTTTCCTTTTTCAGTTTAGGCTTTGTTTTCAAATTCCATGTTTTAAAATATCAAACATTGAAAACCACGAAAATCGTGCACAATCGTTCGCTTTCCGAGAGCACGGGAACGTCGCACGTTGTGTTCACGCCCACAGACGGTGAGTATGCGGAGTATGTGGCTGCGCAGCGTCAGTGCTGCAGGATCTGCGGGGTTCATCGTTCGCTTCGGGGACTCGCCGTTTTCACATCACCAATACGTGAAGGTAAGGAGATAATTTTTTTTTCACACTTTACACGTTTAGGTTTGCGAGCGTGGCGGCCTCATTGGCGTTTAGCTGGAAGCAGCTTTTTCGTTTGTTTAACTTCAGAATTTGCTGTCGGAGTTCGGTCCTTCAAATCGAACATTTAATTAGAATGTTAGCATGTTGGCTACCCGCACGCGCGCTTTAAAGTGAAGTTACAAATGTGTAATAAAAATATACTGTTGACATGTATGTTAAAAAAAAGAAAGAACCAAGATTGAATCAGTGTTTAAGTCTAAAAAAGAAAAACAACAGCAGCTGTTCTGAATAATTAAATATTAGCAGTATTAGACAAATTATGACACATACCGTTGTTTTTTCAGCGATCACTATTAAGGTTGTCATGGATACAAAATGTCTCCTGTAAACATTCACCCAAAAAATGTAGAGAAAGTCACTGGACTTTAGCTGAACCTCTAACCAGACATAAGCTGTTTTAAAGGCAGTTAATGTTTCCAGAGAGAATCACTCTGCCTCTGAAATCTAATGTAATGAGCCTCTTATTACTAACTGTTAACTTCCTTGGGACATATCTATATGCTTTTATGTCTGTCTATACTTATCAGATATACCTAGTATGTTATAGCACTGCGTTAATCAACTAACCAAGACAAACTAAAAAAATATTTCTTGTAAAGCTATTAGGCCCTAGTCTTATTAAAGTTGTTACCGGTTACTTCTGTGAATATAATTTTAATCACCAAAGTACATATCATATACGTCTAGACATTTCAACAGAGGCTTTCTCGTCATATTGTCTTCAACCCTTAAGTGAACCTTTGACCCTCTTATTTCACGGTCTCCAATGAGACAGACTGACTGATGACAACAGATTAAACCACTTCGTGTTTTCATTGCACCTAATTGGGAATTCCACCGCTTTCTAATTTTCATCTCATCAGCAGTAGAGATTTGTAGCATCAAAAAAAAAAAAAAACTTCTTAAAATGTCCAATTAGTCTCAGTGACACGTAATTAAAAGGGGAGTGAGCTTGTAATAACAGACAGATCTGTACCTGTGAGTCAGGGTGTGACTTGGTGCATCATGTGAATTAAATAGTGTTTATTTCTACTTTGTATCCTGCAACCACAACCTATCAGGAAACAAAAGCCCTAAAGTACAATGCCCCAAAACATTCCTCTGGGTATTAGTCTGCCCTGTTGTTTAGCCTGACCTCACTAGCGTTGTTTTTTTTTCCCCAGGACGGCAGTTTTTGCCTTGAGCAGCGGTATTTTGCATTACAAGTTTAGAAAGGTCTATGGCATTTACCCCATTTTGGTGAAAAAAGATCATAGGGCGACACAGGTTTTAAACTTGTTCCCTTTAGTTCTATTTTGGGGAATATATGAATAGTTATAAACTTTTCTCTGCCTTACATTTATAGCGATTTGACAAACCCTTTTATCCAAAGCAACTACTCAATTCCTTCTAGTTGAAATATGCCTGCAGATGATGAATCTGGGTGAGTTTTCACTTAAGACTATGTCATCTGGAGGGTTTTTTTTTGGCTAGAAGCAGAGATATTTTAATACATGGAAGGAGAAGAGGAAAAAACTTTGCATAAACACGTCCTCCTAAAACAAAAACAAAAGAAGCAGGTTATAAAAAGGGAATTTGCCCTTTTTAACACTCAGTTTGATGTTTTTCTTGTCTTTGTGAATGACAAAAATCAGTTGTTTTCAAAGTTCAAACAAGGACAAAACAGAGCAAGTAGTGAAGAAAGAGACGAAGTAATTTCGCCGCCTGTCATGTGTGACATTTATCTTTTCTTTCTACCTCCTATTAGGACCAGCCACAATGCCAAACTGGGGAGGAGGCAACAAATGTGCAGCATGCCGTGGGACAGTTTACCATGCTGAAGAAGTGCAGTGCGATGGGAAGAGTTTTCACAAATGCTGCTTCCTCTGCAGTAAGTGTTCAGATGCAACACAACTGTACTGAGATCACGTATCGCAGACAGCACTAAATCCTATTACAAACACTGCTGCTTTCAAAGCAACCATTCTTGTATTTATTGCCCATACTGAGGCACCCAGCAGACTTAGAAGGTCTAATCAAGAGACAGTTGTAAGACGCATTGTGGGTAATCAAAAGTCAAGCTGGGCAACTAACCTTATTTTGTCTCTTCTGACTCTCTAGCTTTATGACATACATGCTGGATTATTACAGTATATACGGCAGATTGGCTGTGGGTCAGGTACATAGTAGGGACAGGTCCCCAGAGAGTAGGGTAATGTAATGCGTATCATGAGAGAAAAGTGCTGGATTACTGCATCCCTACATTGTTGTTATGTGTCACTGCATATTAATAATGTCATTATTTTATATTTAGACTTTCAAGAGCAGATTGTTGTCATAGTATTTGTATTTATAATTATATGGTAAAGGATATTTAGTTGACTGTGCTTGGTGAATTATGTTTCACCCCTGCACTGACAACTGACATTCATCTCACTGGTCAGCGGTTGTTGAGTTCACACTGCATTATTGTCAGTTTGTGGACATGTGGGCGGCTTGTCCTGCTGCTGAACCATCTTTGAAATGTCAGTGTGGAACTTACACTGACAGAAAGATCTTACAGATGCTTTTATTTAGCTGCTAAGCGAAGAACAAAGCAAAGATGAGTTTATTATTTCCAGTAGTTGTGTCACAAAGGGAGCTTTGTCTCATGTTCCCACTTAGGACATGAAGGGACTTGGTGTCTTTGGCTATCTTACGTCCTTTTCTCCAGTTTCTCATTTTGACAGTTTTTGACCTTCACTACCAACTCAAACAAATGAATGGAGCCATTTATGACTGTAACTATAATGACTCATAATGTTTTCTGTTATGAAGAATTAGGAGCCATTTGAATGAACATACAGAACATAAACAAACTCCTTCTTTGTTAGGAGTCAGCTAGTCTCAACATGTGTCAATGCACTCAGATGCTTTGGTTTTTGAAGAAGCATTCTTCTGCCATTAATGTATACACCGATGTTAGGGAAGCAGCTATGGCGATGAAAATGTGGACAACAATTGCAGAAAAAGACAACATGGTTCCACTGCTCATAGGGCAATCTACACCTTTAACTACTTGCACATGCAGTCAGAAGAAAAAGGAATGTCACAAAGAAATGCTTGTCAAAATATCACACTATGAGCAAAAAAAGGTTAGTTTTGGATTAAAAAGACAAATGGTAATTTTCCAAGTTTTTTTACCAAATAGGATTAGATTTCTTGTTTCACATTAACCAAATGTATTTCATGTTGTGTGTGAGAGTGGAAAAGTCGAAGCTTTCTGAAGGAAAGTCTGCTGTCTGAAAATTAGCACTAAACTTTATTTTACTGCACCATTATATTTCTTTGTCAAATCATCTGATCAAAAGAAAATACAATATGCCTTTGTTAGCTCACAGTATTCTGCACCCCTCCCCCTTCTCTGTGTGTCCTCAGTGGTCTGCAGGAAGGGCTTAGACAGCACCACACTGGCTATTCACGACCAGGAGATCTACTGCAAGTCCTGCTACGGGAAGAAGTACGGCCCCAAAGGCTATGGCTACGGACAGGGAGCGGGAACGCTGAACATGGACCGAGGAGAGCGGCTGGGAATCAAACCTGAAGAGTAAGCCAGGCTGACACGTTAGTGCCGAGTGGAATAATAACTAGAAAACTGTGTCTTGTTTAAGCCATTTAACAGTACAGATTTCATCTTGTCTAAGTAAAGAATAATTCGTCAAAGTTAATTACATAGGTGGAAGGTCAGTAAGTTCACTGGCACATTATGTATAATGATGTTTACACATTGTGGCTGCTGACCGACCTTTCGTCATCCAGCTAAACACAGCCCCAAATACACACGTTTGAAAAGGAATTCCTGAAAGTTACTACATATACAGGGATGGTCAAAAATATTGTATGTCAACATCAGGGAGTACAGTGGACCTTGAAAGATTGGGAATGTTTAAGACTATGAAAGTCTCAATCAATCAATAAAGCGTACCCAGCTAAACAGATGATACAGAAATGAATTTACATACCTAGGAAATGATCCAATTTTAAATATTTGTGTGTGTATGTGAACACATGCATTCAGTGCCGGGTTGGACCCAATTTTGCAGCAAGTGCTTTATCATTCCTGCTCATCATTGTGGAAGGTTTTTACGTTCTTCCTTAAAGAACAGCTTTCGGTCAAAGATTTTGGCTTCCTGGCATAAATTACCCGCGTCCCTTTTTCCACAGAATTTCAGTAGAAACTTGTCTCAGCTACCAAAAGAATAAGTTCTGCTTTAACTTTTCTTTGGTAGAACAACTTGTCTTGTCTTGCTGCATGTTCTGTTCCGTTGATGGTTAGTTCACAGGTTGATACTGTGACATTTTCCTGTGGAATTTGCTTGTACAACTGAGTCTTTATATCTCCATCAATGACGGCAAGTAATCCTGGACCAGAAGCGGGTCCAAATCACTTGCACCATCATATTTTATAGATGGGATAAGGTTTTTATGCCGGTATGCAGAGTTTGGTCATTAACAAACATACCACCTCTGATTTAAGCCACGTCTACTATGGTCTCGTCCATCCCAACAAACCTTCTTCCAGCTGCTTTGTTACTTATCCCTTTTCTTTTTTCTTGCAACTCTACCATTCACATTGTTGTGGTTCCACGATCTGGTGAAGCCCTGAACACTGATACTAGCCACTGCAGGGGACGTCTTTAGTTCCTAGACATTACCTTGGGGACCCTTGCAACCTGAGACCTCTTGCTCTTGGAATCATTTATATTAGTCCACCACTCTCAGAGACCTGGGTGACAGTCGGTCAATGGAGTCCAAACTCTTTGTAACTCTTTTCAGCCTGATGAGCACCAAAATCTCCTCTGTTGTGTTATGTTGTGGATTCCAGACTGAAGAGGTTGTCATCCCTTTAATTTAAACACTCGATTTTAATTTGCCTTTTTATTGAATTGATTATTCTAGAGGTTTACATACTTTATTTATACTTAAGTGTCTAGGAGATAATTTTCCTTCGTATATAAACAAGTGTAACTTTGGACTAACATCTTTTCGCATTCCCCAGTTTTAGGACAGAAAATTTAAAACATGTATTAGGTCACATTCAGACAGCAGTAGAAAAAGTTTACACCCCACTCCATGTCGACGTCGACTGGATGAATCCCTTTCTGTAATGGTGAAACCCACATTACTGATGCTCACACGGTGGACGTCAGTTACAGTAAAGGATCAGAGGTTGTACTAGCCAAACATACAGATCCCCCAGTTCAAAGATCCGACCTTCTTCCCTGCACCCTGCCGTGTTTCTCTCAGCCTGAACCACAGACCTTTGACACAGAAACCTTATTGGAAATGCTCCTTTATCAAATCCTGCTTGGCTGCAGCAGTTTCCAACTGCTTTGGTGAACGGGGCTGATCGAGTCTGAAACTAAGAATAGCGATCTAAGACTTTATTACGTTATCTAATCAATCAGGATCATTGCTTTCCAACAGGCATCCAGCCTCTTTGCCGTGGGCAGGTTTTGGGTGCTCACCACATAAAAACTACACAAACTTTCAGGATCTTAGACTGCGTATTTGTAACTGTGTGGGCACCGAAAACAAACAGGAAAACGCACACAAAACTACTCAGACTGTTTATTCCTGCATCAGACGTCAGGTGATTACTGTTATAAAAGAGTTTCTTATATAACTAGCGAGATTCAGCTCACCCTCCTCTGTCCTAGACCACAAAGAGCTTCATTCAGGGGCCACTAGGGCTGGCAGTCATGATTCGATGAGCACTGCTTTAGGGCCTCAGGGTGCACTGCTTGGTTTCCAGAGTAGTGGAGTGAGATGTTTCATTTCCAGTTTCCAGTTTTCATTTCCAGTTTCATTTCTGGTCTCCTTGAATTTGGAGAATAATGAATGAAGATTTTGGTTAGGCAAGAATTGTATTTCTAAAATAATATTCAATTTCAACATACATTTCTAAAGATCACACCACTATTTCTGCGTGAACTATATGCTGTTTTGTCACAGGACACAGACTCACAGACCCACAACCAACCCCAACCCATCCAAATTTGCCCAGAAGTTTGGAGGATCAGAGAAATGTGCCCGATGTGGAGATTCTGTCTATGCAGCTGAGAAGATCATGGGAGCAGGCAAGGTAAGCGTTTCCTCTTATCCGATCCAACACTGCAGAAGTAATGAATGTGTTCCAGTGCGGCTGCAGTCTAATAATATTCAAACTAAGCTAAGCGTTGCCTTACGGAACCATTGTTATATTCTGATTAGCATCAACAGCTACCACAGAAATAAAACATCAGGTCAAAATCAAATAAAAAAAAAATCTAACCCCAGGTTATATTACTTCCCTGAGCAAAACAATCTACATCACATACCACAGTGGGAAACTCGTACGACGGGTTTTTACAGCGTTGAACCACACACACAGGATGTGTGGTGTGGCCTTTCCTAATGAGAGAACACAAATCCTGTTTTTTTATTGAAGCCATTCCATGAAGTTTGGATGGGAGCTTCCTAACAGCTGGCATCAATCGTGTGAGGCCGTGTGGACACTAAAGTTCTGGCAGAAGTTGCTGACAGAAAGATTTACAGTAGATGAAGTCATGCAGTTCACAGTCTTGAGATGTGTCAGCAGGATGTTTTCTTCTGAAGAAAAATTAAGTGTCAGAGCAGTTGCTCATAAAACATTACACATAAAAGACTGCAGTCAAGAGCAAAGATTGGAGTTTTGAGGATTTCTGTTTCCTCTAAACATTTCCTGTCTCTGATTGCATGTGGATTCATGCATGAGCAGATTTATAGTAGGTGATGTCACTGGGTGGAGAGCTGGAAATGTGCTTTTTAACTGGAAGACATCGGTGTGGTGCTGGGTCTGCTCATTGGCTAAAAGATAACCTGTAATTTTCTGTTTAATGAAGACATTCGAAAATGTATTTAAGTTGCTTTGATGAAACACATGAAAGACATTTTAAAGTAACTTAACATTTGGTTGCCAATGTTGTTTACAATAACTTCTTCACTTTGACTCTGTCCCATTCATAAATTGTTTTCCTTTTTTGAAATGCTTTTATAAGCTTTTACTGCAGCTTTGAGGTGGTTCTCCTGTTAATTTCCTCTTTAGCAGGTAAAATACAGTTCAGTCGGGTGTTGGGATGGTGAAGGACTCGGTACAAAGCCTTCCACCTTTTTCTGTGCTGGCACGGTGTTCGCAATCATTGTCTTGCTGCATAATAAAGATCCTCTTTGCCTTTCTAAATCATATCTGCTTTTAGTTATGCAAACAAAAATGTGAAAGTTACACATGGCTTAAAAGCATTAGTACCGGCTACATTTCATCTTTCTTTGCCTTCATAGCCTTGGCATAAGAACTGTTTCCGCTGTGCAAAATGTGGCAAGAGCCTCGAGTCGACCACCCAGACGGAGAAAGATGGAGAAATCTACTGCAAAGGTAAGATGAAACAAAATGTGTTTCTCATTTACAAAAGAGGGTGTCGTGTAACAAGTGTCGTCCCAGCTGAGCGTTAGTTCTCACTGCCTCTGTTGGTTTAGCCGGTGTGACTCCATGATTTTCTGTCTCGCTATCCTCACCAGCACAGTGAGACTCATAGACACTGGCATACACAGAAACACAAACGTGCACAAGTGCACACACACACAGACATCAGCAGATGGAGGCTTGCTGAACTTGCACTGATGAGCAGGAATGTTGCATCTCAGCTTGAAACCCAAACAGACCGAACTCTGCTGCTGCAATCAATCAGTGGTTTTGTGCGAGATGCCTTGCTGTCCTCTAACAGAGACATCCCAGTGCTGTCTGAACAACAGCTGGATTTTGTTACGCTCTTCATAAAATTTGGAATATCACATATCTGTATGTGGACAGAAGACCCGACATGTAACATTATCTAAAGAAAGCTGAAACATTTTCCGAACACTTGTCCACAACTGACTTGCAGAAAAGTCCGAAATTCTGCAGGATATAGTGTGAGCACAACCTGAGCTGTGAGCTCATTTTAAAGTCCACATGATCTGCACACATGCATGTGTTGTCTATTCTGGCAGGTTGGGTAAACATAACAGGTCATTAGGCTTTTTTCACATAAAATTTTTTAACATGAAGGCAATGAACAATCTGCGTCACCGCCACAGTTGGAACACTTCAGTTGCACACGGTGACACTTGCATTTTTCTTTCCATAAAAACAAATATCTGCTATGAAAGGCTGTTTGGAGCATATACTGAGTGACTGACTACTGGGTGTGATTACAGTAAAGGGACAGTTCCCCGGTTCATGTGTTTTTTTTTTCCTTCCACAGCATGTTATGCAAAAAACTTTGGGCCCAAAGGCTTTGGTTACGGCCAAGGAGCTGGGGCTCTGGTTCACGCGCAGTGATGACTCAGCAGGACCACTCTGACCATCACATCTTTATACGTTCCTGTGCCATATTACAACTGTCTGACTCACTGTGTTTTCTCCTGTAAACGCTTCATGCTGAACTAGGTGCTCTTGATTAAAAATAAAAACATGAACAAACCAAACCAGTGTTCACATTTGAATGTTTTATTATTAAAGCCATTAAAACTGAACCATGCCCGTATGTTTACATCTGAAGCGGAGTGATGTCTGAAGGTGGGCAGAGAGGCACTGGAGATGAATATGTGCTTCGTTTATTAATAATTTTTTTTTACACTTTTATAATCCCACATAGTGAGGGGGTGGGGCAGAAGAGACCTTGTAGACTGCTGGAAGAACTAGAGATGTGAAACAGCTTTGAATTCATGTCCTGGATGAGCTGGGAGTGTTTTACTCTACCCTACCAAAGTCCACATTAACATCCCGTCTCTCAAAAGGCATTTTCAGAACACAAGTGGCAAGTTAGTTGTAGCGTTTAGCTGATATGAAATCTTACGGCCAACTCATGTTCAACCTTTGAAGCTCACGAGAAGATGCTGTGTGTCGTCTCTGCAGGGCAGCAGCAACATCAACGTTTAGCATGACAGGGGTAGTGAAATGTAGAATGATTACGCAACCATCCCCTTCTGATGATGCAAACATTAGGCCCGAAAGTATCGGAGGCCTTTATATAATATAACCTCCGTCTAACCTTAAAACTATTGCATTATCACATTTCAGCTTTTTAGAAAACAAAACAAAAAACGGCATCTGCCTTAGTTTTCTAGTGTCTTTGCTTTACAATTTGTACATCCAGTGGTATAACAAACCCAGCAATATAGGACATAGAAATAAAAACATGGATGACTACAGAGTCCACAAGCATGGAACATTCAAATATATTACACACTTGCACAGGAGGACCCGACTGGAAAATCTGGTAACCGAACTCCCATTAAACACTCTGGATTCAAGAGAAAAGAACCAACAAAAATAAAAAAACTGACAAATGAACACAATGCAGAAAAGTACTTGCAAATACTTAACATTCACTATATACAGACACGTGGCTTGCCGGGCTGTCACCATGGTGAGGGCTATGGCATTGAATCGGGTAGGGGTGGCAAGAGCGCAGCTGTCCCGAGCATCGTACATGCAGTGGAGATTGTTGGCAGGGGGAACTTGAGAGCGTTTTAGGGTTAAAATGCCTATAGACAGCAGTGTCAGACGTCACTAAAAGCTACAGTCATACACACTTTGAGTATAGTCACTTGATTTTCTTCTTTCCATTTGAAGAAACCCCCAAAACCTATTGGAAAAAAAAATTATAAAAATAAAAGAATCCAAGAGCACCTTCAACTAACACTGACAAGAAAAAAAAATGTTACAGAGAAAGATATTGTTTATTTACAGATGCACATTCTTTACACATCAGTCTATGCTGCTGCTGCTGCGCCAACCATGCTGGGGTCCAGACAGGAAGTGATGGGAGCCGAACATATCTGATAGGCCCCTTCTCTTCCTCTCTGTGAACAATAGGAGCGTCAGTGTGAAACGGCGCTGCTGGGCCCTTGTGTTCAGTAACAACAAAAAAAACTAAAATAACTAACAACAAGAAAAAAAAGGATCAGTGCAATGTTGTAGGCAGACAACAGACAAAACAAATAAGACTTTACAGCATATTGAGAAAAACACACGGAATGAACCCTTTCTTGTAAACTTGTCGGTCCTTCTGCTGCTTTGTGTTTTTTCTTATAATATTCTACCCTGCTGTTAATAAATACACTCACTGTACCTGTCTATACAGAGTTCAACGGTAAAATTCTCGGGCTTCCAAGTTCTACAGGTACTTCCTTTTTAATCTTTTTTCTTATAAAAACCTACTCAGCTAAAATGATGTAAAATGTAATGATGGTGCTAGAACATAGTTACATTATCTATAAATAGATTTAAAATAAATATACATGTATCACATTGTCTGTAGGATATTTCCCGTCCCAATTACAGCGGTTGGCAGCCGAAGGAGTCCCAGTTCGTACATTGAAACCTGCATTAATACTGCACAACTTTTTTTAGGTTATTGTTTTGAAAAACAAACAAACAAATTTCATCTTCAGTGGATGCAGCTTTATTTTAGCAGGTGAGAAGTGGGACTCCTGCGGTGGCGTCACCTGTATCCCAACACTTTCCTCTTATAAGTTCAACAATGTTGGCAAATCCCCATTAGCCAAACACTAAATTCTTCAACCGTGCAAATTCAAGACCTTAAAAAAAAAGACATTCCCTTATCTCTATCAGACTTAGAAACCAATTTGCAGTTTTAAAAACAAAAACACAACAACCTTCCTTTAGCTCGCACAATCGCAGTTCATAATCACCGTTAATAACCATCAGTAACGAGACCGTTCTTGATCCAATCAAAAGCAAACAAAGAAACAAAAAAAAACACACATACAGGGCACATCAACACGGACCCCATAAATAAGAGGGGAAAAGAACTTTGAGGTGCTGCGGAGAGGGCAGCACCACATCTCCCGTACAAACACAAGCTTTTATTTTGTAAATCCTCTCGTCCGTCAGCCTGTCTCCTCTCCGTACGTGCCTGGCAGAAACTCACCGTCCAACGGGCTCAGGAGAAGTGACGAGGTGGAAGGATTAGGTTGCAGTAAAGGTACATTAATAAAGTCTGATGTTGTAGAGTAGTACTAGTAGTAATAGCAGTAAAGGTGGTGTTGTGGGTGGAAAAGGGGGGGGTGTGTGTAGTTGTGGTGTTGCCCTGTAACAGCATGCTAGTCCTGGCTGATTTTTTTTCAAGTCTTTTGATCGGTGAGGGAGAGATGGTCCAAAAAAGCAAGCGCTCCCGAGAACAGCATCGCTCTGATATGAACCCCTGGGGAGGGGGGGTGGGGCGGGAGAGTAATGCTAAACCTTTCTTCCACCCAGCGACACTCGACTCCTCCCCCCCCCCGCTGACCCCCCTTCCTCTCCTTCCTCCTCCTCTTCCTCCTCTACACCAGCTGGTAGCCTGAGCCAGACGTCTGGTCATATTCTATTGTGTACTGCGTGGTCCAGTCCACTGTTACAGGCCGGATCAGACCACAGCAGCGGATCTCGAAGAAATCGATGAGGTTCCGGATGCAGCCGTGGCTGAAGAGAAAGACAGATAAAGGAACATTATAGGCATCAAACCGAGTGAACGATCTTAGTGCTGGAAGACAAATGAAATATCTACAGTTATAGAGTTATTGAAAGACCTTTGGTTTCATAACATAGAATGTATTATAATGCTGACTAAGTCATAAAAACGACATACAATTATCTGAAACCATTTCTGCACTGCCTTTCAGGGGGACATAATGGCTGTGCTGCCACTCGATGTAATAAGGGCAGACAAATCCATTCTGGAATGCTGATAATGTAAGGGCCTTAAGCCTGGATCTGTCATCCAAACATGCTGCATAATACAAGTTAGAAACTGAACGGACCCAGAGCAATCGCAATTATTGCAAGATACCACTACATCGAAAGTATTGTTCTTCCTTGAATTAAACGGACTAAAGCCCTAAAGAAACAAATAATCAATTACAAGACGTTTATTTACTTGAATGGGCTTTCGATGGACGTGGCTGTGACTTTAAAGTGCTTGTATCGCCGAGCATTCATTCTCTCATTGGTGGTGATTCCCAGAGCTGCGATCTGTAGGAGGCAGAAGCAAAAAAAACTAGAACTATAACCAACCCTATGATGAAGTAAAAAAAAAAAACAACAAAAAACAAAACAAACTTTAAATCTGAAAAATGAAATAAAGTTAAAAAAGTGAATCCAGACCTGGTAGAGCTGACACATGATGAGTACGGCCACCCACATGAAATGGAAAATGCTGTTGAGGAACATCCAGAACATCCAGGGGGAGCAGGAAGCGATCTGGGTCAGATAGAGCCAAAAACCATCCTTGGCATAACTGGTGGCACAGTGGATCCTCCAGTCTGGAAAAAAAAAAGAGAATCAAGTAATAGAGACAGAAACACGCAACTGTGTAAACAGGTCAACAAATAATAAATAAAAAGTGTTTACTCACAGGAGATGCAGCCATAAATCATCCAGCAGATCATACAAAGCAGGAAGAACAGATAACCCATGAAGTAGCGGTGATTCCCACTTCCTGTAGATTAAAAGAAACAGGTCACATTCGTTAGCTCTTTTGCTCCCATCACGGAAAGACAGGACGAGCAAGGAATATTCTGGATAAATCCTGAACAGACTGGAGTGTGTTCATGGACAAACAGGGGACACTGATACTTAAGTCCAGAATCACCACCACCTGAGTCAGATCTTACACATACAGACACTGCCATTGTGGAGTGACTGTTTATTTTAAAAAGTCTTGCAGACGTGTGCAAATTCAGGAGCTTACCAGCTGCAGAGATAAGGGAGGACAACTGCTGACATGACTGGAGACCTACTGGCTGCCAATTACGTCCTTAAAACATTTACGTCTTGATACTTAAATGCCTTCATTATTTATTGTAAACACTATTAAAAATAAGGGCAGCGCTTGGTAAAGCTGTTAGCTCACTGACGTACCGACGCAGTTCCCCACCCAGGGGCAGTGGTGGTCGAACTTAGCGATGCAGCGGTTACACACGGCGCAGTGTTTGGACCTGATGGGTTTCCGTATCTGTGAAGTCAAACGAACACAAAAGGAAAGTGTTTAATGAACCGACTTGTTGTTGACAGCAACCTCTGTCTTTATCATCCATCCTTGTATCGACTTTACCAAACAGGTGCTGCAGAATATGCTCAGATCCAGGCTGCCTGTCTCTGCCAGCTCCACAATCGTCTGTAGGAGGGAGACAGAAAGCAAAAGCAAGATTTTAAAAAAAGGGAGTAAAATGAATGAGTGGTTTATAATTTCTAAGATCTAGTTGGCACATTAACAGAGGACCAACTGATGGAGAACGAGCTGAGGCTTGGATTTCCAGCTGAACGATCACACAAAAAGCCCTGTTCATTAACACAAAAGCTACTATGGGATTTACAATTTCACACACACACACACACAGTTTGTTATATACTTTCTACAGGGGCCTTGATTTTGATCTAATTTCCACAGATCAAGATCCACTGGTCACATTTTCTCTGTGCAAACACGCTAAAGTAACAGAATTCCTATCTACACAAGAACACAAGGTAGAGATGGATCCTCTGCAGGAAGTGAAGGCTTTCAAGTATTTGTCTTCCTGAGAGTATTGAGCTGTGCTAACAAAGCAGGGTAAATTTAGCTCTATATCAATCACAGGATGGAGAATCCGGTAAGGAGACGAGTCCCTTTTATCCTCCATTACAGTTGGATAATGAGGGACAGAGACGTGGAGGGGAGAGTAGGGACAATGACTCTGAGAGAGAGAGCCAGAGAGTCAGCCACTAATATAGCCACAGAAGTAACGTAACATATCACCCATAAATGTGGGATATTTGACGTGTTTTGGGCATAAGTATAAATGGTCTTTCCACAACAGTGACAGTATGCACTTATTGTAGGTGATTTAATGACATAACTTGATAAATTCATACAGGATCAGATCATCCAGCTTCATTCAGTTGATCCTGGACCTATTTTTTAAACGTACTCCTAACGTAAATAGAGGGTTTTCCACAAAATGCAAACCACTGGCTAAGCCTTAAAAAAACTGTACAACTTATGATTATATTAGACTGTCAAACTTTATTCATAGCAGGTAAACTAGAAAATTATCAATAGTGCACACACACACAAAACAACCCACTGTTGGCTCTTCATCATTTTACCTTTTTCTTTTGCTCTTCTGATGCTTTGATGATTCCTGGGTCAGACTTCCAAGATTTTCCAAAGTTGTAGAACAGAGCCAGGGTGTTTATCAGGAAGGGCACATGAACAGTCGCAAACGGCAGATGTGCAGGGAGGTTAAAGAAACAGTGCTTAGTTTAAACCACTTTGTTTCTGCCAGATTGATGCAGATTAACATCCTCAGTTCAATTTATGATGCCACAGCTGCATCAAACATTTACAAAACTGAAATCATTCCGTGTTGCTCGAGTGGCCTTGTCTCATCTTGTTTCACCCAGGCAAGAGGGGACCTCTGTCACAAAATAAAAAGGTTCAACCGGTTTGTGTATAGCTGCATAGCTGTGGAGTTGGCCTCGCGAAGACTGTAAGTCATTAGAAGCTGAGTCAATCTGGCAGGTGTATGAAAGTTAACAGAATCCCAGGAGGAAGCCAGCCAAGAGACACAGAGACGTCCAGACAGTGAGAGCGTCAACAGTGTATGCTAATGTCTGACTTGAATGTTAGATCTAGAACACCACACAATGACCCAATGCTCAGGAATGGTGTAAATTATTAGAAATGACGCATTTTAGCAGATGCTATAAGGCCAAAGGTTTCAGCAGGCAGCTAGTACAAGACTTCTAAACAACTACACAAAGTAGTAAAAAAGCCTTCTTCAGGTGGAAAGACGTGTCACTTTTTATCACTGTGGATAAAACATTTCCAGGTCATTCCATTAATGTGAGAACATCAACTATGGACTGGATAAGTCAAATATTCTGCAGAGCTGCTCGTTGGTCTGGTAATTCAGTGACCAGTACAGATGCTGAACTGGTCTCTCACACACGCACACACACACAAGCACACACGTTCTCAGGCAAATGTCAGATTTTTTTCTGTTTCCTCATGGAAAGATGGTTAGCAACATCTTGAACATCCATTCATCTTTTCACTGCCGGGCTGGTGAGGTGTGTTTGACAAAGGTGTTATGACATCCAACAGCACAGGCTTAACAGGAGGGTCAGAGATAGATTTGTTAGCGTGTTGTTTGGCGGTTAAAAAATTTGATGATTTTTATTGCTCTAATGCAAAAAAAGAAAAAACGTCTAAGTCATCTTTCACCAGTTTTGGCCTGGCTCTTAAGCAATTCCTTCATCACTGTGTCATTTACCTGGTGGAAAAGCACTTATGAGCTAAGCATTCTCTCCTTTTCCTCCTACATACTGAAGAAATGTGATCGGGGCTTGGAAAAGACTGTCAAAGAGTTGTATCATTTGATCTGATTTTAACCACAGGCCTGGGGACAAGAATGAGTTCACAATAGCAGAAAGTGAATAGGAACTAGAAGGTGTGCAAAAATATTACACTGTACAACTGAGGAGTTGACCAGAAATGCTTAGAAACAGACACACATTCTGTTCTCCTTCTATGCTGCGCTACCACTGCAAATATCAAGCTTTAAGATGAAACAGAGTAAAACAGGAAGTCAAACCTGATCAGACAATGAAGCTTTAAAACAAGAGAACCCACTGCCTCCAGCTTCTGACTGACTAAACATATCTGATCTAGGTGATCAGCGATGGGTTGGGCAGGGATACTTGCAAAACAAGAAGGACAGAGTCTCTTGAGCACCAGGGTAGACGATCCCTGAAAGCAATGAAAAACAGGTGGCTTATATTTTCATCCACGTTCGATCAAAGTTCACTGGAACTGCAGCCGTGGTGCAAACTGGAGGACTTACAGAGCAGTGCAGGGCCTCAGACCGTAAATTATGCAAACGGGGTCACTCTGGTGCCTCCCTTGACACCACATATGGCATATTACAAAGGAGGACACTGAGAAGAAATGAATGTCTCATGCTTCTGTTTTTTTAATCTCTCACGACTCTTTAAGTAGAGCTGCAATATGTATTACTTTTTGTACTGATTAACTGATCTGACAAAGATGTAGTCAGCAACTATGACGACTGATTATCACAAGAAAAAAATCGTGTTTCGTAAATGTGATAAACATGCTGCATATGGATGAAGAAATTAGGCAATTTGAAACCATTTCTGAGTGCATCTTTCACTTGACATTTCACAGACAAGTGAATTAACTGTTCAATCAAGAAAAAAATAAGCTGATGAATCAATAAGGGAGGTAATCATTGCAACCTAATTGCAGCACTTTAAAAGTCTTACAGCAAAGAGTGTGAGGTGTGCAATGTTCTCCTCATATTTATTCCTTCTGATATCACACGGCAGATAAGACTATGAAACTGTTCATTGAGAGCATAACTTATCAACGTCTAGTGAAAACAGACAAATCATCCTTTCCCTCTTGATATGCACATCACTTCATTTCCATAAATATATGACACGTCGTCACCTGTGTGCGCTCATTTGTATGGAACAGAACCACTGTTCACACTAGTTTCCTGACTGACTACAGTGTACAACAGATAATCGCTGTGCTGTCAGGAACATGTAACATGTCATTCAAATGGAACCACAGGAGGAAGACCACCTTACAGGACCAACTATTGGTGATGGACACAGAAACTTAATGGCAACCGTGATAGTCGGAGGACAAAAGACAAATTTAACAGTCAAACGCCAAGTAATCTCTGCACAAGACAGGAACTCCGTAAGGTCAACACAGAAATTATCACATGCACAAACTAACTAACAATGCACCAAGTGTAACATTGCTGCCCCTGTGACCCCTAAATATAAATGTTAAATCCTTCAGGAGATATTAGGGAGTGGGCCACTGTAATAGACTGCTTTGTCAATTTAACGCTGAGTGGACACACCGTGCCTCCAAGACACACGTTTTTCAAATGCACAAGGACATTTTAAAACAGCCTCGAGCACCGTTTCCGTTTTCAATAACCTCAGGACATCTTACTCTTCTCTCCCATTAGCGAAGCAATGAAGCCTAAAATTAAATGCTGTCTACAAACAAGAACCCCCTCTTGTCTCGTGCAATTAGCAGCTTCTAAACAGAAAGGACGTGAGAGCAGCCACGCTGAGGCACGCAGGGCTTTGGAGTTGCTCTGTTGGGTTTCTCCCAGCATCGGGTACAAACTACACACACCGTTCACTGTGTTAACACAACAACAACTAGGCAGCATGTTCTTGTACACACAGAACTCATTCTACTGTTTCCCCCCTGAGACCCAGCAGCTTGTGGAACTTTATGCCTCTAACTCCCCGTGCTCTTCCCGTAACAATAAAACTAAAACTTGTTCCACTCTGCCAACACAAGTACTTGTTCTCAATATTTTGTCCTCTTATTCCTGCCTGGAATCGCATTTACAAAATACACTACTATGCCTCACAAAAACAAGCTTTTGGCTTGCGTTGCACACTCTGGTGTTCCGAGGTCTTTAGGCAAAGCTGAACCTAATTTCTTTCGCACTGCACCTCTCACAAGACGAATCCTTAAATATCAGCAAAATGCCAAAACTGTGAATGGTTCAAATCACTCTAACACATCCTTTATACAAACTAAAGTAAAACATCTTCCAGCATGGAGATTGTGTAATATTTAAACCAGAAAATGCAATTTAGCTGTTATACAGACAGTTAAATCTCATTAAATGATCCCATACTGATATCACCTCCTGAAGGTAGGTGGCGAATTTGGTCACCTATAGACAGGACCAGAGTAGCTGTTTCCCGACTTTGTTCCCTCTTTAAACTAAGGTAAACTAAGCTAGTCTGATGAACTGCACGGTAGCCTCATTTCTGTCAACTGAAAATAACAGGGCATCATTCTTAGCTTTAACTAGTTCCTTACCATGGTATCCTAACATTAGAAAAACTGTTCTCGTCTTTTAACTGAATCACTGACAGATGGGAAGCCTGTGTATTTAGCTAACTAGAGCTTTAACTCAATTTGTTTAAGCAGTTATGAACTATTTGACAAGAGCCTGAATTTATTAGATTACTTTTTAGGAATAGTTTTCCAAAGCTACTTAGCATTTACAACTGATCCTTCTCAAGTAATAGGAAACATCTCAATAGAGGGGAATGGACTTCAGAAGAAACTGACTTGATTCTTTTGGCGTTATTTGATCTGATGACATGTAAAAAACCTCAATACCTGCTTCTTACGAATGGTACATGTGGACAATGGCTGCCTCATCTGCATAAAGCTCAAAAACCTTATTGTTGAGATCACGGGAGAGAAAATTGCAACAAAAAGTAAATTGTAGATGTATAAATGTTCAAATGTGGCCAAGCACAGTAAATTTTTCTTCAACGATTTTTGCTACTGTTGTGGTAACATATTAATTAACTTCTGAAGACGTGCACAACCAAAACTCCAAATCAACGCAGAATGCGAAAGGTCACCGAGACGCACAACCAAATGTGTAGCTAAAAGTAGGAATATCTATAAGTTAACTGTTGGTATGAAAGCAAAAACCAAATTTCCAAACATGTCAAACTAATTCTTTGACTGATGGGGTCTAAGACAGGCAAGGATATCGTTCCAGAACCAGTAGAACCAGGTGGTGTACATCCAGAACTTAGTGGCCAGGTAGATTCCCAGAGGGAGCGCACTGTGCATGGAGTGGTCGAAGAAAGCCCTGGAGAGAGAGAAAAGACCAGAAAAGGAGGAGGGTTATTCTATCTGTTAAGTTCTGTGATATTTTTGGTAAATTTTGCCATTATGTCACACCAACCCCCGTCACATTTGGCAAAGCTTGATTTAAACACCGTGGGTAAATAAAGTCGTTACAATGTGGGCCTTATTTTTTGTCATTTCTAATGAAACTAGACAGGGGCTTTCCATTTCCAGTAAATACGCTGATCATACTTAGTACATATACACATAGTGCAATTAGTATAGTATAATTAGTATATTCATTATCAAAGAATTCCTCTTGCAGATGTTAAACCTGCTCACTTTGGCACATATGGACACGTGCAATGCTAAAGCTCTGATCTGAGCCCTTCAGTCAGGCTGATGAAAAATGACACACTGCAGTTAAACAGCATATAAATATACACTTTTTTTTGCCAGGCAAAATCCCAAAAATGTCTGCAAATATAAAACTATCATACTGGTTAATGTTGGTTATTGCTGTTGCACAGCTAACAGTAGTGAAACTGTCTCAGCAGGACCAGATGGCAGTGAGAAAGACATTCACACAGTGAATTGAAGCAAACGTTAATGACCAATGCATATGGTATTTACATGCAATAATACTAAGAACATGTAAGGCTGTGCAACGTCTGAAAACCATTGTGGTGTCAGGATGCTTTTATGTGATAATCACAAAAAACGAAATATTCCACAATGTACAATGAACACAAAAACACTCATACATGCTGTGTGTGAATCTGTGATTGAAACTTACTTAGAGAGGAACTGCACAGCGACCCAGACACCGGCGTACATGATGCCCTTGATGAGCCAGGAGTCAATATCCAGGTCAGCAATGAAACCAACCAGCCAGATGACCACAAAGGGCGTTCCCAGCATCACTTTCTGCCTAAACTCCTGCAGAGGGAGAAGGGGGCGCAATTAATCACCTTGTTAGACAACAGCATGCACTGCAATAAGTACTGAAGCATTAAACAGCTGGACAGGAGCTTTCAAAAGTTTAGAGAAGGTCAAATTAAGTCCACCTGTAAATGGTTATTAGTTACCTAGTGCATATTTAGGTGCATTCTGAAAGTTGAATATCCCTAACTTTTTACTAGTGTACACTGTGTGCATGTGTGTGTGTGTGTGTGTGTGTGTGTGTGTGTGTCTGCACCTTGTCCATCTTCAGTCTCTTCAGGTAGGAAGGGCTGTCATATCCTTTGGCCTGCCGTGCTTCCTGTAAGTGATTGATCATCCACACATTCTTTCTTTGCTTGGCGAGATCTAGTGGTGTTTCACCCTGAAAAAAACAACAACAGAAGATCAGTCAGTTACATCTACAGCCACTACATTGCCATCATTTCTATTGTTTAATATTATTTTTATATACATTTCATATTGTGTCACACCTTTGTTGCACGTTAACTTTTCTTTCTGTAGATTTTGTGTTTGCACCTGACACCAAGATTAATTTGTAGTACTGTTAAGTGTTCTTAACTGTGACTGGCAATAAAAAGGTTTCTGATTCTGATTCTACATTTTACTTTGATAAAAAAAAAAAAAAAAAAAGGATTACCTTGATGTTCTGTGCATCAACATTAGCGTTGGCGTCCAGCAGCAGGCTGATGACAGTGGTGTTGCCGGCCAGCACGGCCCAGTGCAGTGCTGTGTTTTTGTGATATTTGTCCCCGAGATTGACTGACACGTTAAAGGTCAGTAGCAGCCGGGTAGGATCCACACTATCAGACAGGCAGAGACAGAATTCAAGCTAGGATGAGTCATCATAGTTTGACTCCCACCTGACAAACAGGCTGTCAAAAAATTTGCTATAGAGAACAGGAAACAGCACAGAACACAAACAGGACAGCGGGACATGGAGTGAACCTTTAATACTTTCTATCTTTGATCGTATTTAGTAGGTGGCCCTAAAGCCCCACCAGTTGGGAAAATGCACATTTCTGACTACAGAAATGTTCTGGTTACAGACATCCCACAGCCCCCAGAAGTTTGATGAGTCTTCCATAATTCTACAACATCACCTGCAAATAAAAAACAATATCCTGGAAATCAGATGTTGCTCTGATCTTGTGATAAGTGGACCTTTCAAGGCCTCATCTGGCTCAAACACGGGACAATATAAATGCAGATCAGAACTGAATTGGTTTAATTTTTGGCAGATGCACATAAAATCAGGACATTTCTACATAAAATATAAACAGAAATTATTCCAGAAAAAAACAGCACATCAGGGCATCTTCTATTAATTTAAGTAGTGAAATTGGCACTTTTCTTATGTGCCAGTTAACTTATGTCAACAGTTTGTCTACTGAATTATGTCTTAACATGCATGTGTTACATAGAAAATGTCTTGAAAAATAGGCTTGAACGTGTTTCTACACAGTCTTCCAAGTGACGTTTTTTCAGGCGTTAGACCCTTAGACAGTAAAATGTATTTGGTATTTAGTCTGTAACCTACACACCTGTGTGTCCTGTAAGCCGCCCACATCAGAGGAGTCATGCCATTCTGATCCATCATGTCCACATCCTGTTGTGAAGGAAAAGGACCAGTAAGAAACTGAAAAAGGTAATGGCTCCTCCTAATGGAGAGCACTGGTACATTATTGTGTCAAAACACACTTGTCCCTAGATGACTTATAAAACCCAAATGGCACAGACAAAAACACAAGCAGGATATTCTAAAACTGTAGAGGGAAGAGGGTTGTTGTCCCTTTTCAGCAATTACCACCGCGGCCTTTAAATAGATCTCAGTGGACCAGGTTGTCTACAGGTATAAACAAGTTCAATTACAGTTTCTCGATATTTGTTAATACCGCTTCAAATGAAATTTAGGAACAAACTTGCAATGGAATATACACAAAATACAAGACATTCTCTGTCCAAAAAAATATAGATGTGAGTTCAAACAGTAAATATTAAGTGATTCCCACCTGTCCTTTGGCAATAAGGTAGGCCACGATGGAAGTGTGGCCGAACTGGGCGGCCAGGTGGACACAGCTGCAGCCCTCACCGTCAATCAAAGATGGGTCTGCTCCGTATTTCATCAGCTGCACCACCATGGATAGATGGCCTTGTCTGGGAGAAGAGGAACACAAAACATGGCTTACAAAAAAGCTAGTGCTTCAGTCTCACTACCAGTAGGCTGCTATCTCTGTGCATGGATCATTTAAGCCTGTTTTACACAGGAACTCCAGACAACGTCAGGAAAATTTTGCCTCAGACATTATCCGGACTGGCCTTTCAGACACACAACTCACAAGCAGGGGATCGCCTGCGTGAGAAGTGTCCACAAGTGTGAGCATCCACTCGATTTCCATCCGCAACAGTGTTTTGTTTACAGCACATCGGAACTAATGCAACTAATAAAAAAAAGGTTCAAGCACTCAACAACAGCAGTTGAGTGATAGAAACATCATCGCTTTGAATCCTTCCAATGATCTGGCAGAGAGTAGCATGCAGCACACATCAGCCCATGTGCATAATACAGACATTGCACTGGGGGGGCAAGAAGGATATAATTCGGATAATGTCAGCAGCATTTTATTAAGAAGATTTCATTGACACATTCCCCCCAAATAAGTCAGGATAATCAGAAACAGTCAGAATTCCACTGCATGTCTGAAAGGGGCTACAGAGTGGTTTGATGCTGAAAGGTGATTTCCTGTCTGCTTGTATTATGTTAGGTGCTGGGAATAAACTTTAACTGAGGATACCTTCCAGACACCGTGTACTTCAGTCCTGTGTGAATGGTGGAGGTCGTCCAGACAAGTATAAAGAGTTTAAAGGTCAACGGCAGTTGGAGATGGGTGGAGAGGTGGCTTTGGGGTGGACATAGGGGTGGCAGAGGATTCGAGTGTCTGGATAGCAACGATAGTGTGGTTGCCTGTTGTCAAATCTATCAATAATTCAGGAGGGAAGAGCTTCATGGTGACCCTGACTGGTTGGGTATGGAGGGGGATGGGGGGTGTCATGTGACCGTGCCCTTTCCACCCGTTTAAAGCCAGAGTAAGTGACCAGTTGAAAGAGGAACAAAGAAATACCTTGTAATGATCGAGAGGAGATGAGAGGATCTTCTAGTAAAACAGCATTGTTGAGAAGCAATAAATGATAAAGTATTCATAAAGGATAAGATGATAGTGAAGAGGCAGTGCATGAGTCAATGCACACATGCCTGGAGGGATGATTAGGTGGAAGTGGCTTTGTCCTGATCCTAAACTCACAGCTGGAAAGTTCAATGAAATTATTTTGACAAGTACTAGGGACTGAAACATTTTAAACCAGTAAAAAAAAAAATCTAAATCATGGGTCTGTGGATAAAAAAACGTCAAGCAGGTGGCAGATATGTTATCTGTGATGGGAAAGGGAGTGTTACCTGGTGGCCCAGTGCAGAGGTGTAGAGTTGAGATCTCCTCCCAGCTGGTCAACTATGGCTCCCTTTGATATGTAGTACCTGCACATACCAACACAAATATGAGATGAAACTTTAAGCTGGATTTACCCAAGATTCTGACCTGGTTTTGTTAATCTGATCTCGCTTTGGGCTGTAAAACCGCTCTCCAAACAGACAGGTGTATTTACTCTTTGATAAGGAAAGGAAGCAGAAAAAGCATGCAGCTTATGCTAAGAGGAGAGAAAGCTTGGTGATCAGTATGTGTTAGCAAGTCACAAACATTTCACACCAAACAAGTGTCCAAAGTGTACTGCAGTGTTTTAGCTGAAACTTCAAAGTGTAACAATTTACACTGGAGAAATATTTTCTAAAGCTACTGGGTTTGTAATATATATATTTAATAGCATATACAAAATACAAGTCAGACCTTTATTGTTTTAACGTATTTCTAACCTCTAGGTCACTGTCACTTGCTGGTCCACACATGATTGACGTGACTTACTTGACCAAGTCTATCCTGTTGTTGATAGCGGCCCAGTGGAGGAGCGTTACATTTTCTTTGTCGGGCTGCCGAACATCAAAGCCCGCCTCCACCAGCTCCCTGCACCGCTCGAAGATTCCGTACCTGAGGAAGACAGGGTTAAATACATCTTGTCTAAACACGCTGATAAAATGGACATGTACAAAAAACCTGACAACATACAAACAGATAAACAGCTATTCAGATCTGAACAAGACGCCAACATTGAGGCATACCTCATCACTGGCTGTCATTAAGTGGATACTCCCAACCACAAATCAAAATTACATAAATCCGCTGTTAAATTTAACGAGTCACACAAAGCTGTCATCATTCTATCAGGAAGGGAATGTTTCTTTTCTTTGTTCCTGAAGTCTCCCACCATTTTTGGAGCTTGTGAATTATGTCTTTGGTCCCTATTTAATCAGAACACCATAGTCGAAAAAACAGCCTTGTTAGAATTTCAGGTCTCTAATAACACGTGCATAAATGGGTAAACACGCTGCTTCTCAGGCCAATCAGTAACTAATAAACCAAGTCTACCGCTCTAGGACAAAGCACTGATGTGTGGCACCACATACAAACATTATCCACTCACTGCGTGGCTTTGACAATGTCCCAGGTGCTGTAGTCATCCACGTGGTTTTTGCGGCTGACGTTCTCGCTGTAGCCATGGTTGTAATGACTCTGGGGTTTGATTTCCTGCATAGAAAGGGGAAAGACAAAAGCAACAAAAGTAGAGACATAAAAGTAAGTTATTAGGTTGTCAGTATTATGTTAAAACTCAAGTAAAAGCCTCCGACACTTGCACTGGAGTATTTACAGTGTAACATATGATCACTGTTTTCAAGTAACTACTATATATGAACGCAAATCAAAACAACACCAGGAAATGACTACAAAGGTTTACAAATGTCCTAAAAAAAAAAAACTATTACATTTTTAACGTTTACATATAATTTAAAGTTATCATGGTAAATTACACTAGAAAAAAAAGGTGAGTATGAATTCTTCTGTTGCGGTATCTGTAATATGTTTAAAAATATTTTAAATAGTTCAGTTGCCATATTGAATTTATTTATTCAATTATTTAAAATACTAAGGCCAAGTATATAAATCAACAATGGTTGACTGTAACCAAAGCTGCAACAAGTACTTGATGTACAATGAATGTACAATTTCATCCAAAAAAATTGCACACAACTCCTCTTGTTTAATGATTTGCTTTGCCAAAAGAGATAGACTGAACATCTTGCTGTTTTTGATCCATAGAAGAATAAACCACCACAGCCTCTGAATACAATTTAAAAACTTTTAATACATCAATAACCTTTTATACATCAGCCTGAAGGTTTTTGGTTAGATGCCTTAAATAAAAAATTGTCGCTAACACTAGCAGACTGTAAACAAACAGGGACTGTTGAGTGGCGTGAGAGGAAAGAAACGTCCTAATCAAAAAACTTACATGTGAAATACAAGATCATAAAATGGGCAAACAATTATAAGCTCTTAGTAACTTTATAGGGAATTTTTACAGTTCAGTTCGTCATTCTGTTTCTTTATAATTGACATGTGCAAATAAGTCTCAGGCTCCTAACCAGATTATGTGCTGCACTGTTTGCACTTGATACGCGGTCAGATCTTTTAAACAGTGGCATTTTAAATTTGAGAATGAAATAAAGGAAACGGAGGGGTTGAAAAGGCAGAACGCAATAAAAGAATGGCACACATTTGCAGCACTACTTTACCAAAATCACTCAGGCATGATTAATCTTTCCAAATAGGGCTATTTAAGTTATCTGGTAAAGATTTATGTATGCTTTCATATTGTGGGATACATGGAAAAAAAAATTGTCAGTTTATTTCCAGTATTGCATAGCCCTAGACCCTTTCTATATGTTTTCAGTTTCGTTCGAATAAGAATGTGAACCTAGAATAGACACAGATCCAGTCACACTACAAGAAAAGGAGAAGTAAGTAGAAGAGTAAGAAGTGGAACATGCTCTAAATCAAATTGGAAGTTGGGAGTTCAATGGTAAAAGTCATGTGACTCTGGGGGACTTTGTTTATTGCCCCAACAGCTTTTTTTTTTCACAAATCTTTAAAGATGTGTTGATATCTTACTGACTAAAATGTGTAAGCAGCACAAAGTTTTGTTTGTCAAAGATGATTTTCGGAAATAACCCAAAATCCAATGGAAGTATCCCATTGACTTAGTTTTAAGAGGACCAGGTTGATGCCAAACTCAAAAATATGTAATCTCTCCAGCACTCAATACCCAGTCATATTAGGGGTATACACACAAGCGTGTAAAATGTAGGGCAAAATCATAGATAGACAAATTTATATTATAACTTGGTTTATAATGTGATTAGGTACAATATTTAGTGCAATTTCTGCAATATGAAAGTGACTAAATATTAAAATTTTCTAGGTCACAAAATAAATGCATAAATAACTGGGTGTTCGGTGATTTTGCATTGACCTTGTACACCAACTAATTACCTTTACCCAACAATAGCCAGGTCAACGGAGCCCATGTGTTTTTAATTAATCCAGCTGATCAGACCTCTGGTCAGAGCGAGGTTGGAGAAAACACATTGCAGGAAATTATCTGATACCGCCAAACAATATGAGCTAATAACGATAACAGTTAATCATGGCTACAGTGCAAATAAAACAAAACTGCACACGCCCCAGGAAGGAAGGCTCCATCACACATCATAGTAGGAAACACATGTGCTGATGTGTAGTAGCCTTTTCACAGCATCTGACTTGTCAAACATGAATATTTTATACTACACTATTAGTAACTGTCGCATTACAGCGGCATTAGTTTCATCTGTGGTTTTTCCTGCTATGAGGCAGAAACAAGTTTGGTGCCACAGAGCCCCTGGTGATGACACCCACACAGGTTTCCTGCTCCAGAACACATAAAATACACATACATGGCTGATAACTGTGGTAAAATAAAGGCAGGAGACAGATATAGACAAGTTTGATGAAATCTGCGGCTGAAGATCTAATCTGTGACATATTTGTGGCAACTGTGCTACTTGCATTCAATTAGCCTCCATAGTAACGTCATGGAAACAGCAATTAGCCTCACCCAGAGACGAGAACTGCAACTGGTAAACAGATTTTGAATGGCTGTTTGTAAAACCAAAAAAACATAGTAAGTGAATTACTTGTATTTCCTAAAGAGCTCCTGAATATTACGAGTTGGCTTGTGTGGAGCTGCTGGCTAGCAGGAGGCAAAAGCTTGGTAGCCAGCGAGATGTCAAGCTGTACCATCTCGCTTCCGTGTTTACCCTGGGCTTCCCTACAGAGCAGGGGAGGGGATGTGCTGAACCAGCATATCTACTCACCATGGGGAATGATGGTGAAGAAAAACTAATACAGGCAGGGTGTGTTTTACTATTAGATATAACTTGATATCAACTAACTGAGCCTGAACAATTTAGGGAAATTTGTCCCACACTGCAATTTAACTTATTTTCTATTGAAACAAGATAGGAAACTGCCAAACACAATTACAAACTTTCGTAATTTAATTCATTTCAGTTATTAGTAGTACCTGTTCTTGGTTATGGGTATGGTACATTCATGGTTTTGCTATGAAGACAAACAATGAGAAATATGAAAACTTAATTCATATGTCATAAAATATAGGTAGATGATAATTACTTATTACCAATGTGGAGCAGCAATGCATTACTAGTAACATGTTACAACAATATTTCTTTTCAGTAACAAGACATGTAGTTATTAAAAGTTTAATTTCAGTTATTAATTCCAGTTAGGCTTTGTTAGTTTGACGTTAGAATGCGTTTGTGAATGCTAGATGGGGTTGATAATAGCTTGGACGAATTTGACTGACATTTCTTAGGATTTTTAAGAACAAATATAAGAAATAAGAAAAATACTAAGATAATGGTGAATGAGGCCCAATATTAAACAATGGAATACCTGGAGTAAAAAAAATGAAGCACCCAAATAATATTTCTTTACTTTGAACGGGTAATATGTAAAGCAATATTATTACTTTGTTAATCAGCACTGTGTAATAAGCCATTTACATTTAGTCATTTGGCAGATGCTTTTATCTAAAGTGACTTACAGACCAATTTGGCATGCACACACACACACACACACACACACCATGGCTGCCATACGTGGTGCTCTTCTCTTGCATTTCTTCCCAAATTGTAATTATTACAAGTAGGTTTGTAAGAGTCTACTTTTATGTTTTAAAGTAATTTTGGCTGCTCCTTCACCAGTTATTAATGCACATAAATACTGAAGTTAGAAATATAAAGAAACAATCCTCCCAGTACCTTCCTAACAGTTGCTGCCTCAGTGAAGGGTCAATATTTTCATTCTACTTTTTCATTTTTGTGAAATTAAAGAAGCAAGCAAACTGAAAATTGTCCCCCTAGAGCTTTAAAGCAAAGGCTTTTGCTTAATTTGGTTCAGACCTATTCACAATAAGATCTGAAACATATTTCTAGTGTTAAAAAATAAGGTTACATACTGTAGCATTAAATAAATATAAACACATTAGATGCATGCCAAAAATGTTTTGCCACATCAGAATATTAATGTAGCAACCGGTTTTGAAAAACAGACCCCATATAAACTACCAGTAAATATCAAGTCTGTTATTGCCACAACATGTCAAAGTAAAATAAATAACACCAAAGCAGGCAAACACATCGAATCTCTTAACATTTTCGGGTGCTGCTATTAAAAATTAATGTAGTTACAGCAGCATAAAGTTTAATTTCCTAGATCCCAGACTTTGACAGTCAGTAAGCTGCTGTGATATTATTTTAAAAAATGCACTGCAGAAATAAGAAACTAAGACTAGTAGTAGATTTTATGTTGAGGGTTATGATAGAGAGGAAATTAGATGAGAAGAAGGATAAAGGAGGGGAGTTTGATGGAGGTAAAATGGAGGGGACCAGATCAGCCCAGATTTTTATTCCAGTGTTTTAAAAGTGTCAAAGCTGCCAGGAGGCATTTGTACTACTCTCTGCCAAGTTTGAGTCATTTTACAAATTCATACGATCCATTTCAACTACCCCACGTGCTGTTCACACTATTCAGCTGCCAAAGAAAACAGGGCTCTGATGAGAGTTCCTCGATTATTATTGTGACTTGTACTGAGCCTATTTCTTCAGACAGGCTGACAAACAGAAAGCCTGAATGTGTGTGTGTGTGTGTGTGGGGGGTGAGAACCTCCTGCTTCACATTGATGTTCAACTGAGGAAAAGTGCTCACAATTCTTGTGCAAAGAAAGTGCTTTCCTGTCAGTTGGGGGAGGGAGGGCAACCTTCTACTGAGATAACCTCTGACCACAGCCTGTCGCAGCAACAATGCTCCCACTCTTGATCATCTCCTGTCATAAATAGCTGATGTTGGCATTTGTAGGCTGTAATTGCAGCCTGTGCATTTTTCTGTCTCTTAATTATGCAACCACTTACTGGTGATGGCCTTAACAACTGAAGAGGAAGCAATGATGATATTATTACAAAACGACACTATCCATTTCACGCAAACTAATCATTGATTTTTAGACTGGAGCCTCATCTGTTCAGTGAGGCAGCAGGCTTGGCTTGTGTCAGTGGAGCTGGTCAGTGGGACATATGGCCACCACTCCTTCGGGGGTGGTACTCACATGCCTTGAGCTAAAAATATTATACACTTAAAACCATTTCTGAAAATTAATGTTTAGTGGTTTAAAGTAAAATCAACAACTATAGTGAAAATGGTGAACAATTCACTGTTGGTGACCAAATTAAGTTGTTTTTTTTTTTTTCATCTGCAGTGACTGCTTTGCTGAGACTAGTAATTGAATTACTGTTGTTTTCCCCTATTCAGATTGAAATTAGAGCCATTTTGAAGGACTAATTCAATACACAGGAACAGTTTACATCCCTGGATCTGGAGGAAGCCTAGGGGTAACACACAACTGTTATGTGTGAGGAAACAGAATGTGTGGTTTATCACTCTGGACCAAACATAACAAATATAATATCTGTTCCTTGAAAGGAAACATATGCATTCACAAAAAAGCAGGAATAACCCTTTTGTGTGTTGCAACAAAACTTACAATATTCTAACAAATATGCCTCATGAATTCAGCTCTCTGCTCTCAGTATTATCTAGACGATCCAGTTTCCAAGCAGCACCCTGCTGAAAAAGAGAAACTCTTTGAAGCCAAACCTGTAAAGGAAACTAAAGTTTTGATGAAGCTACTACAGGCAGAACATTTCATGTGGGGAGGCATAACTGCAAGGTTGTATTGTACTATGACTGAAGGAAGCTTCATTTAAGATTGGACACAGCCCTGTACAAAGGTGTTCTTTGTTGTAAAGTGTCAATAAAATGCGATATACTGTTTCTCTGATGCACAATTCTTCTGACGATTGACCATAGAGTATTTACCACAAGTACTGAACAACAATGGTCAACTGTACAGCCAAGCCCATTTTTGCCTTTTTTTATTTTACCATGCAGACTGATGTGACTACAATGTCGAACAGTTTGTACCCAATAGAGCAATGACATCCAGACAACCCCCCAAAAAGGTAGACATTTCTAATGGTAATTATGTTTGGAGTAATAAGAAGAACCCTCTTATAAACCAGGTTTGCCAAGTGCCAAAAAAGAAAGATCTTCGATGAGATGAGAAACCAATAATGTTCTCTTTAAATGTAATAGAAGACTAGGTGTACATGTAATCATATTACAAAACCTGTGTTTGACAGTCATATGTCCCTGCAACAGTCATCAACTGCAGTTCAAAATAGGTATTTACCAAAAACATGCACATTCAAGTTTTCAACAAAATCTCTTGCTGCTGTCTTAGTAACTTAGCATTTTCAGACATGTCAGAATATTAGTTCACTGAAGCAAAATAAAGTCCAGCCTGAACTCACCCTAGATGGGGAGGGTTGACATATGTTAAATCAGACCAACAGTCAGTTTTGTATTCGCTATAACACAACTGTTTCAGCAGTGAAGTGTTACTATGTTTCACTGCAGGATCTAAGGGAGAAATGGTGATCAGATTTTCTAAATCAAATCAGGGTTAATAGTAATTGTCATAATCAAAAGAACAATTAGCTAAAAGACAGCATTTTAACCTTCTATCTTTCTCTGTTTGATCATCTCTCTTTCATGCAAACCAAAAGAGAACTGACAGGAAAATAATGACATACAGTCTGTGTTATCACAAATGGAGTAATTATGGTTAATTTGAACACATTTTCTCATAATTGGAAACATTCTGTCCTTGAATATTTTGGATCAAGACCAACCAAAATGGCCACCAGATTACTAGACACTACTAGATGATAGACACGTTAACCCTAAAATGGCCAATTCCAGAAAGCCATCATATCCATTTCACATTTTCACTGGGCACAACACATCTGTTGGGGACTGAATGGACAATAAAGACACAAATCATATGAACTGGACACTGTCGGAATGAACAGTTACAGACCAACGCCGTCTCTCTGACCAATGCTGTGTAGTCAGGCACAGCAGTGTGTACATGTGATCCAGAATACAGACACAGTGTGCGACTACAACCTGTGGATCGTGGTGAAAATAACCACACTTATAAACTTCATCTGCTTGCCGTAGCTTTGGGGAACATACAAAGTGGTAAAGTAAAGATGGGAGGCTTGGGCCTAAATGCAACTTCAAACCAACTAACTAAACAAAAAAACCAACATCAAAATAAATGCTCCTTCAAACTAAACTTTTCTGTAATGTTGAAAATAACCAGTACAAGCTGAAATTACATTTATACAGTAAACAATTATTGAATAAATGTAATTAATGATTAAATGCGACTCATTCTTGGCTGTAATTTAGACAACTATTTTTGATTCGACATGTCCTAAATAATAAATGTAAAAGCGCCCAAACGTTCCCAAAGTCATTCACATGAGATGACAAAGTACTAGCGTTAAATGACAAATACACAGACAACGTTAGTGACTATCCTGGGTTACCTAGCTAATGACAACTACCAGGATTCAAAATAAACACTGGATACATGAAGCTTTTAGTATATTGCGGATGGTAAAGTTGAAGTTTTATTAATAAACCCGGCTGGATACCTCGGGTTAATGTGAGCTGGATCCACTTTACATCACCGCAGCTAAAGCAGCCAGCACTTCGAGTTTAGCTACAAAGCTAACGCTGGGTAAATGTAGGATTAGCAATTAACGGTAAATGTCCCATTATTGATTTAAACACGGTGCTCACGCTAACGTTTGCTAGCCGGACGCCGTCGCCCCCAAAAAGCAGCTCCGAGCTCAACGGTGACATTACTACGAACATCTGCCCAGCGTTTGTGCAGCAGGAGGAGGGGGCTAGCGTTAGCACCTTTAGCATTGTTAGCAGCCTGGCACCCACCCCCCATCAGTGGTTTTGCAGGGGGCATCGGAGTTTCACAAAAAGCGGAGCACAAACCACACATCCACCCGCACCCAAACGGCTGTAATATGTTTTGGGTGTGTCGATATGCCGTTGCAAAACTCGAACTCCAATGACCATACCTCGGGATGGAGAATAGGGACGCAGCCAGCTTCTTTCTCATACTCCTCCATAGCGTCGGCCATCTTGGTGCTGATGTTCGCTGAGCATTGTGGGAAACGAGAAGCTGGCGTAGAGGAGGAGGAAGAGGAGGAAAGAGGTGCTGTCAGAAACACACATGAGTTCCTCGAAGGTTTAATGTAAGAAACGGCCAGTGTGTGACTATTGTCACAAGAAGTTTATTTTGTAACTTCCCCCAAATATCATGTGTGACAAAATATACAGTTGATCACAGTTTATGAATCTTTCCTGAGAGAGGAAAAAATACCCTGCTGATCCCACACCCCTTTAGTCTAATGTGTGTCGTAAGTGGGACGTGAGTGAAGTTAAGTGTCACTAACAATGTTGGTGAAGACATCCAGGTTTGGTTATCCAAACTGACATAACTCAATCTTCGTGTCACTAACAATATCGTTATTCTAATGGGTTGGAAATACCCGCATCCACCACGCTGATTACCCACATGATAGTATTACTGTACAAGAAGGAGAAATAGAAATGCAATCAGGTTCCTTTGCACTTAGATTATTCACTTATTCAATTATTGCCATCAACCTGTCAGCCTTGCAAATATCCCCATACTGTGAAGTCATTTTTCATCCTTTGTTTGTTTTGTTTTGCAAATCTAGAAAGCCTCACAGCAACTGTTTGAGTTTAGAAGTACTCAACTTCTACTCAACCAAGATTATCCTATACCATACAATGTGAGTAATATAACAGATGTACATTATGTCAGAATCCATTTCCAACAATTAATTTCTGACAAAATAATTGGACTTAAATATGATTTATGTCATTAAGGATCTTGAAAAAAGCACTCCAATCTAGATTGATGACATTTGATTTGATTTAAATACTTTAATCTTCTCTTGAGGGGATATCACAAAATACACCACAGACCACAGTGGAGCTGAATTTTTTCTGATGAGAGAAAAAAAACAGAGAGATTTAAATGGAAAATTTAAACAGTGACAACCAACAAAATAACTAAAGAATAATAAATCCATATGCTGGGGATGATACTTACTCAGTTGTCCTTGTCTCCCAACCTAAAGCTCTACCAGCCACTAGATGTCAGACTTTACCCAGACATACATGCATTATTGTGCCTGACTAAAAGAAAAATTGTGACAACAGATTTTACAGTTTGCTTTATGCAAGAAAAATGCTAAATATGTTTATGACAAGATCATAAAACAAACTGACAGGAGCCCATAAACTTTAGACAGTTACTATAGTTGAAAAATACTTGCACTCTCCATAACGACAACGAGAGGGAGCTCTGAGTGCAGGATTTTTACCATGGAGTCTGATGGCAACAACGCCAGTTCCCGTTATTTTGGAGACAGGTAAATATTTTGAATAACATAACAAATAAAATGGCCTCAACAGATTTGGATTATAGTGATATTATAGGATTCATTGCATTAAATGTTTGGGAAATAATCTTTTCTGTTTGGGAAATAAGACTTTACAAAATTAGTCTAATTACATATTTATAGACAACTTCCATTTAAACACGCTGTGCTACACACACAAATACATGCTCATTACAGTACTGACATGTACACATATACATACATATACACATACTGTAATAAGCATTTTTTTTAAGTATTCTGATTACATTACAGAAATTTCCATTTTATACATCAACATTCCTTATTTTGAAGAAAGGGACTCCACATATGTTTTGTTTTTTAGATTTCTTTTTTTCTTTTTTTGCCCATTTTTCTATTCTTGAGTTGTGGTCTGTTTCGTTATTCTTCCAAAAAACAGAAGAAATAAAAAGAAATAATAAAAATAAGATATAGACTGATATCTAGATGATGGGGCATCACTGTATATTAACATCGACAGGTACTGGAAAGTGGAGTTGTATTTGTAGCCAGTTTAGGTGTACTCAAATAAATGTACTTATACACAAGAAACAGCAAAAGTACAGGCTGGCATTTCTACTTAAGTAAACGTAGTAAATGACTGTATTTTACTTAAAAGTCCCTTGACTATTTTTCCGCTCTCTTTTTCTGTGCTGCTTTATGTTGAGGGTTTAATTCATGGTAATAGACATGATTTATGGATTTAAGAGGTTTTAGCAGTTTTATTTTATTCATTTACTTTTATTTATTTCGTTTTATTTCTTAACTAGTCATTTTATTACAGTGCCAGTAACATCCTTTGCACTCACCAAAGAAAAACAAAATAGAGAACTTGTCTCTACAGTTATGAATCGGGGATCTCCTAAGTACTGTATGAGAAGGTTTCAGAACTTGCCTGAGAATAATCAGGTTTCTAAATGTCTTCAGTAGGTCAGTGACAGTTTGCAATTTTTCCAAACCTCTATAGAACTGTTGATCGATACTCCGGTGGACTTCTGAAATCTCAACAAAAAGGCTATAAACTGAACCCCGTTTTGGGCTAGAAGGCCAGGTTCAATTTGCAGCCGAGACCTGTATCCATGGCAACACTACACTTCCGGTTTCCTGTAAAAATTGGTCACACGTTCTGGCTTCCCCTGTAGCTTTATTTCGCTAGTTGCACCTGATTGAGTCCCAGTGGATGGTTGGGTGTAACAACACTGCACAGTAGCGCATGTGGAGAACAGAAAATCTCCTCTAGTCAATAAATTCTAACATTATATGAATCAGCTGGGGCCAATATGCCACAGTTCCTAGGGCAGCACTGTTTTACTACACCTCTGACTTTTAGCGCCCATGGGACAGAGAGAAGCAGAGGAAGTCAACGCCAAGTTGAAGTTCAGGAAAAAGCGCTGGTCGTTATATTGTACACACACACTCTCACACTTCACACAGATACATCCAACATTATTTACTGGGACTGACTCCTCACAAGCTTCACAAGCTCTAGATTCTACTTACAGCAAGGAGTGAGAAGACGTATCCCATCAGCTACAGGCACAGAGGAACTGTCCACAACACCGCTGGCCCACGACACGCGGGACAACAAGGAAGAACAGGCTGAGACAAGATGTAGGAAAAGACAAAAACAGCAAAGAGCAGAACAGGAGACCAGACAGTAGTTACTGTACTTTACTTTACTAAAGCCACAAATATTTTCCTTTTTTTCAGAATAATGAGAGAAACAAGTCCAGACAAGAGAGCATGAAGAGTAAAACCTATGATTTAAAAAGATATTATATATTTTTATATTGTTAATAACGAAATGAATAAATTGTAAATTTAATGGGGCAGCACAGTGGTATAGGGGTTGATGCTGCTATCTCACAGGTCCCTGGTTTGGTTTGGTTTGGCTGCGGCCATTCTTCATGGAGTTTGCATGTTTTCCCCATGCTGGACGGTTGTCTGTCTGTGTATGTCTCTCTGTGTTGGCCCTGAGATAAACTGCAGACCTGTCCAGGATGGGCCCCGCCTCTCACACAGTGACAGCTGGGATAGACTCCAGCCCCCCATGATCCTGAACAGGATAAGTGGTTAAGCTGGATGAATAGTTGAGTGCAAAAGTTTGCATCTATTGTGTGTTTTTCTGCCATCTGTCTTTTAGAAAGAGGAGACAATACAGTGCAAACTCCCTCCTGTAAAAAAAAAATAAATAAAGGGTTGCTGAGTTAAACTTTTTCTCCTCTTTAGATACATGCATGTAGAGCCATTAATTATTCATGTGTGGAAGACCATTTAACACTTTTGGGCCCTGGCGTTTTCGTGATTCTCCATTTACATACTTTCTCTGACCATGAAATTAGAAAAAAGCAAACCAGGGGTGGGACCATGCAGTCAGCTGATGTTTACATTAAACCTTGCATAAAAACCCTGGTATTTTCTGTGCGTGTGCGTAGTAATCATACCAAAGTAACTTTAATGAATATGAGTTAGATGCATTCAGCTGAAGCTTCTCTCACTGACGGATGACAATGAGTTCAATTTATGTTTCAGTTAAACATATGAATTAGCTTTTACAATTTATCCCTGCATTTATTCTGTGGTTGTGAGGATTATGTTCTGTTTATGGTGCCAGTGTAACAAGACCTGAAGGTCACTGTGGAGTGATGCCGTTATTCCGCATTATTAGATAAAACACTTTTTTATAATCGTTCAAAGCTGTTTTAATGACTTCTGGAATAACATAGTCATTACAAGCTGCATTACGTTTAGAAATCTTTCTAATAAGTGCTGATTTCAAAACATTTTATGGTTGTTTTTTTTCACATATTTTGCCCTTGACTTTAATGTCTCAGGCCATCCACCACACTGCTTGCTGGAGATGAACAGCCATTTAACATGCACGTCACTACCAAAATGGGGATTGTTGCTTGGTCATCAGTGCAGACTGTGTAACACTTCAGGACTAGACAGTGCACAGAAAGGATATTATCATGAAGCCCTGGTTTCCCCAAAGTGCATCCCATTACCTGATGTTCTGGTGAGGTTCAGCTCCTGTGGTAGAGTGAGTCTGACCAGAGGTTCCTTCAAATGAGAAAGGTAGCAGCATCTGAAGGTAGTTTGGAGAGAAAGATCATTTATAGAGGAGATACCTTTGTATTGTCTTTGATACATCCATGGCCATCAAACCGAAATACGGCGCTTTTACTGTGAAAAATTCTAAGCCACGCCCCCCACGCCCGTTTACCATTTCTATTGTATTTATAAAATTTCTCTTTCCTTATTCTACCTTTTAATTTTGAATTGAAAACAGAAAAAATAAGCGAAAGTACACGGATTGCTTTTATGATCTTCACAAATGTCAGTTCAGTGATTATATACCCACAAGTAATAACGTGAAAAAAATAATTTAAGTATGTTGGGACATAGTTAACTGAATGATCGGAGTCAAACTCTTTATGTTTTCATGAACGCTGACTGAAAGGATCATATCCTTTCTACTGAGGCAAATCAGATGATCATCATGCAGAGACATGGGAGGAACTCTGAGTTCCTGTTGCGACAAGTTACTTCCTAATAGACCAGACTCAGGATGTTGAGGCTGGATCCTTCAAAGTAAACCAGGGTGTTTCTGCCGCTATTATTAGTACTGATTACTTTATGTCAAAAATACATTTCTAAAAAAAATAATAATAGTATGTTAAGTGCAAGCGTGCTTTACAGGTAAATTAACAACTTAAAAAGGAAACAACAGTTTTCAGTAAATTACAGTAAAAGTCAAGTGAGTACAGAATGTACTATGGAAGAAAAAAGTTCAGCTTCAATCTATTAATCTACAACTAAAACATGTCTTTATCCCAGTTTTTCATGAGCATAAGTCTTGGTGTAGGATGATTGGGGTTGAGAAAGATAAGAAACTGGTCATTGGGCTGTGCAATAGTGCACAGCTGGAATGAATTAATTTTGTAAAAATAAACTTTCATTTATATGGATTTTTACAACCAACTAATGAGACAATACAATGTATTTAATATAATCAAACGTCATAGTATCACGTTAACACATTGATAACACGCAACCGTCATCACGGCGTAACGTTTGTGGCTTTTAGCCTGAAAGGTCAAACCGGAAATGTCTTTTATTCCGGTTGACTTCATTTACGACGACTCACGCTATAGAATGAACAGGACACAACGGTGAGGGCGGGCTAGCTGCTAACAAATGCCTCAATAACCATGGTAATACGACAGTAGGGAGCCTATCGAGAATGTCGTGGTTCATTTTTTTACTCTTCAAACTGTGATACTGGACTAAAATTCCGCAGCTGGACGGAGGGGGGGACACGAACGTCACACGCCGCAGCACTGACTAACGCTGTCTAGTAATAAACGTCGGGAGCTAACAGTTAGCAGGAGGACGCACGTCCCTGAGTGCTGGGGGAATATTTACGGCTAACGCTTTCTCTTTCCTGGTCAGACCGACGAAACGAAGGTAAGTGCCCTGCAAAAAAACAAAACAACAACAAATAAAATAAAATCACAAAAACACAAAGTGAACTCTGGCTTTCATCACCTGCTAATGTTGATGAATCGCAGCTAGCGTAATTGCTAATTGCTAATAGGCTCCGAGTGTCTGGGGTGTTGACAGTAGTGACTCTGCAGTGGAGCAGTGCGTACTATTATGTAATAACGTTAGAGCATATTTTGTCATAGCTGACACCTTTAGCAGCTTCGTCATCTCCACATGCCCCCCTCCCACGTTTCTTTGACTGTCCCAACTTAAAGTCTGGTGTGAAATTTTTGAGCAATGGTCTACAGTTAGAGGCTGCTGTTGGAATTAGGATGCGAGGTGCCACACAGCAACGTGGTGTTATGGCATGTTTGTGATTTTCATTTCATGCAGCCAAGGTTAAGCTTTCTTGTCCAGATGTTCCCCTGCCGCCTCCTTTTTACCTGCTGTTTATGTTACCCTCCTGCATCATCCTCATCAACTAACGATCTTGCTGCATTGTGGCAGCCTCCCCAGGCCTGGTACTCTGTTACCACTTTCACCTGACAAGATCCAGGAGCAGAAACAGGAGACTTGCCTGGCATTTAAGAACTGTTCCTAATTGTGTCAGACAGCTGATGCATCCGGCACATCCTGACCTGTGGAGTATCTGGTATCAGCCTATCATGTTGTCCAGCTGCATTTCATGAAGCTTTCTCCTTCTTACTCCCCACAGAGTTTGTGTGTCTACGTTATCAATCCTAAACCATATGGCCTTTGGTTAGGTTTTAGAGTTGGAAGCTGCAGAAATTCTACACCTAAAGACCTAAAATATCACTTCTGTAGTGAAGCGCTGGAAATAATATTGAAAGTAGAGAGATAAAGTCCTTTTTGGTTACTTAATAAATAGGTTTCACATTTGTAGCTGACTTCAGGTAGTTTGACTTAATAATGGAAAAGCTTATCAATTCATTCTGTGTGCCAACTCAGACTTTGTCCGTCACATACTGTATTTTCATGTTTTCCGTCCTCTGCCTATTTGCATGTAAATGAGGGGTAATCCCAGACTTTCCATGGCAGACTTTTGTTGAGGTGAGGTTCGCAATTCAGGGTCAGAAAAGTGACCAACTCATTTGCCAGTCAAATGGTGTTTCCATTCCGTCCTCCTCGAACCACAACTTGTTGCCTGCACACTGCTCTGGTGGATGCACAAAGCTTTACATTTGAATGGGTAAAGAACTTAGGAACATCAAAATTGTAATAATGCTGACATACAAAGGAACGATACAGTGCTATGCAGAAAGATACCATTTTTGTTAGAGAAATACATTCTTTCAGTATTAATGTTTACACTGGATATTCTATAATATCTTGTTTCTTTGAGTGTGTATAGATGCACTTAAAAGGCCTGCCTGGTTAAAGGCAACTAACAGTTATTTGCATTATCAACTAGTAGGCCAAGTACTTTCTCAACTAATCACCATTTGTTTTTTGTAATGCATTTTTAGGAAACTGGGAAATATGTCTAAACCTAAGCAGTCCATGATAAACCTTACACAAGTATTACATTTGTTATGACCAGGTTCTAATGCATAGCTAAAATGTTTTCAAAATACAAATCCAGTTTGACTGCTTTTAAACAGTTTGACCAACAACCTGCCACTTTCTTGGTTGACATGTATTGTTTGCACAAACACAAAATCTGTTAGAGTTCAGTGATTTTTAGAGAGCAGGGAGGCCAGTGGCTCATTTATAAAATTGAATGTAATCTTAGCAAATCAGAGGCAAATACCTAAATCAACTTTCATTGAATATTAAAAACATGTGAATTATTTAAAATAATAATAAAAAAGCCCCAAAACTGCAGTGAGTAAGCCTTAAGAATTCAGAACCTGATTAGATTTAATTTATATCATAAGAATTATTTGTAAAGCAGGAAAAAGAATATTTGATACATGTGGTAACATGTGGTAAAGTTACAATACAATACAACCTTAAGGTTACAATATGCGCTGATTCGAATGTATGATCGAATACTAGCAGGAGTGTCTAGTATTTATTTTATAATGTCTATCAATGTAGCTAGTACAGAATCATCTCTTTTGATAACACAGTGATCATATAGCAGCTGAATCAACTCCCCTAAAACAGTTTTAACTCTTTTATTTTAATAAAGCATAAAATCTACTTTAAATATAACTGACGTTACTGAAAAAAAATCTAACAATATAAAAATCCATTAATGTCAGTGAACCTCTGTACTGCTTCTTTATTTTTTCAATTTTTTAAGTTACCGGGCCTATTTAAAATCATTTGTTGACATGCATGGCAATGAAAAAACATGGTAGGAAGGTTGCATTTTTTTCAACAGTGCATAGCATAAGTGGGAGGTGAATTGATAGTGGCACCATTTTAACAGGACAGCTCCAGAAGTGGAGATGTAATGTTCCAACAATTTGTAGAGCAGACTAACAGCAACAGTCTGCAAGAGAGAGAGAAGCTACCTGATGCTCATTATATAGTAATTTACTGCATTTGTGGACAAGCTGTGATACATCCAATATATTTGAGATATCGCTCACTCTTAAGTTATAATAATAATGAAAAGGTTGCTTTATATTAGCCAGTTAGTGCTTTGTCTGCAGAAAGCATTCTGAACACTTCGTACAGTCCTGCTCCATAGAAAGATTTCATTACATCACATTGGCTAAATGTGATTTCTAATATGTTCAGAAATGACATTCTAAACACAGGACTGGATGCTTTTTATCCCTATTATTCTGCACACTTGCTTTTACAGAGCTGAGTTGTGTAGTCTTGTGTCTGTGCTGGAGACGCTTTCATTTGCCTTTTATTGTTTTATGTGTTTGTACACGCATGAAAAGTCAGATGATATAGGTAAATTGGGTAGGACAAAAGATGGTGGGCAGTAACTATTTGCTGAGCGTCAAAGCCTTATTCTTCTTATTCAGATGCAATCTCTATGGTCTTCCTTTCATGGAAAACAAAGATCTATTAAGAAAGGTTATCATTGTATTTTCTCATCTAATATATCATCGAACTGTATCTGTTTGTAACTGTATCTGTATCCGCCTAAAGATTGTACTTTGCTTTCTACAGAATATGTGGCTGAGGATGCATCAAAATCGAAAAAAGGAGAACTTCAGTCATTATAAACATTGTTTTCCCCATTCAAATTTCAAAACAAAAAATAAATAGCCTCTAATTATGTGTATTGTCCATCACTATGGAGCCTGACACACCCTTCTACTAGGTCAAAGATCAACTGCTTTCGTCCTGTCCCTTCACAGTGGAATGTGTGTACATTGAGTTTTTCCGCTGCAGGTTTTATTCTGTATAGCAGATCCATGGCGAGCCTTCATACTCTCGTTATATGCATGTACTGTATGGAGGGTATAAGTTCATTCTTGTAAGGTTAAGTAACAATTTATAAAATTGTATTCAATCACAATTAGATTGTCTAAAAGACTTTACACCCTTTGCAATATGAAAAATTAAAAGTAGTTTCTCGCTGGGCAAATATTCACCTGTCAGCAGTGCACAAGTCCCACACAGCCTTGCTTCTCTCTGCCTCAAACGTGTAAAATTATTAGGAGCCATAGCAAATGCTTTTGTTGCTCAGGAAGTTATTGAAATGCCAAGGCCAGTGCATCAGTGCAGCCTAATCTTTCCAGCTGGGACTTTGAAGCAACTGGCTGTGGTTTAGCTGATTGGATGCATTTGCTCTGACAAATGCCAGATGTGTTAGTAGTGAGATAATTGCCATTCACTTCCTGCCACTATGGATTTGTCCACCAGCAGCACATAAATCAGGCTATATTTTGGCCCACTTTACCTGAGTTAAGTTGTTTTTTAAGATTAAGCTGAGGCTTACTAATGAACACTGCTGTTTTTGGTCCAGTAAAACCAATATTTTATATATTTCATTATATCTGCTTTCATTATTCAGAGGAGCAGGACTCCTTCGACTCCCATATATCAAACGAGACTGAACAAACATGCCTTGTCTCAGGCAATGAAAGAGTTTAGTTAAGTGTGGTTTCTTGTGTCAGCCTGCTGAGCTGGATTTGCTATTTGATAAGGAGCGTGGGCATGTCAAGCCCTTCATGAGTGTCTCAGCCTATTAACTTTAGCGTCCACCCCCGTAAGGCTCACAGAGCATAACATACATAGGTAGGAAAGCCTTATTACATCGCACCTGCTGATCTGCTGTGATTTTGATGCTGTACATAGTGCCTGTAACATCTAAGTCAAACCTGCTTAATATTCTGTGTATTGATCTCTGTGTTGAATAGCTGTGTTTTCTAAAGATATAAAAGATCCTGGCTGTTTGTGTTTTGTCGGCATGGAAATATTGTGTTTGTTGATATGTGTGACTAAAAATCAGATAACATTTCATGACCAATTTATGCAGAAAACCAGGAAATTGCAAACAGTGCTGTTACATTTTCTTGTGACTGTATGTCCCTGTGTTCTTTGAGCGCTGTGAATACAAAGCTACAGGAGCCTGCCTTTTTTGATATTCCTTTAATTATGTGCCTTTGACATCAGTTTTTGAAGTTTTTTTGAGCCTGTAGATGTATTCATGCAGTTAAAAGGCAATATAAATGTAACCAATAAAAAAACAAGTTCCCAAAAGGATGTTTGATCAGAGAGGCAGAACCAGCTATTGTGGTTTGCGAGGAGCTTGCTGGTTCCTGGTGCTCTTGATTTTGAGGTTACATTCCCAGTGGGGATTTACATTCCATTTTCCTCACAGCTTGTCTGTTTTCTTCTACTATTCTAAAACCGGATGCAACTGCTTAGAGCTTTTATGCCTTAAAAATAAGTGCAAAAAAAAGCCTTGTTTTTTTAGAATACTAGTGGTAAATCAAATAAAGATATGTGCCTGCACTTCTGGTCACATTTTAAGCATTGCTCTGATGTTTATATTAAAATTGTACTAATAGGTACTAAGTCACTCAAGATTAAGATTGTAATTATCAGAGATTATTGAAATTCACAATAAATTATTGCAATTTTAGCTCTGGATCTTATGTGGTTATGCATGCAGTTCCCGTCTCTGCTCAGCGTAGGCTTTGTTATTAAGATGAAGGAGTTAAAACTGCCTTACTTGCTCTATTTTCTAGTGTCCTAGTTCACTCATTCACAATACATAGAGTCCTGCACACAGCTGCATCTCCTTAAGATGGGATACACAATGCAGTGCTATAGTTATAGTCAAGTTGAGTTATACAGCAGTATAATGATGCTGAGATTGTACTGAGTTCAGCAAGCATACAATGTCAGATCATACCAGACCATTAGCACCAGTCTTGTCATCAGTAAAGGTCTACCGGCTCTAAGCTTTCGACAGGTATTTATTTCAGCCTCTGCGTGCTGTGTATTTTCTCTGTAATGTTGGCAGAAGTCTGAAACAAAATCACTGCATGTCTGTCTGTAATAATCCTTTCAGCCTAAGCTGCCGTCTGAGGGAAAAGGGACAGTGGCTGTGACGCAAACTCACACACTTATGCATGTCATTATTCACACAGATTGTTGTTTAGGGGATCGTATCTCTGAACTTGCAGATATTTCTAAGTAACTTATCTAGGCACACTTGATTTGTGGCAGTCATTTCAAACCAACCAGGAAGAAGAAATCTGAAAGACTTGTCATTTTGGTCTAATGTCTCTCCAATATCCTCATCATTAGAGGCAATTAGTGGGTAATTGTATGTGTCTTAGTGAGAATTATGATTATTTTGTCATTGCACCTAACAAGAGACCTTAACTCCATTTGCAAAATTGCGTTTCTACATCTTTACATCCACCAAGACTTTTTCTTGAATTTTTTTTTTGGTTTGGATTTTGTTGAACACAAATAAAACAGGCTTCACTTTTTTCATTTTGTAATGTCCTTCTCAACAGTTAAGAAAATTCTCAAAATTTCTGTAATTTCTTTTAAGTTATCTTTGTAGGCTCCTCTCTTCACCTTCTGTTCAGGTTGGACAGGCTTTATGGAGTCTCTGAACAATTGTTGTTGTTTGTGGAGTTTTGCAGAGGAGATTTCTTTAACGTTGATGTGTTGCTGGAGCATTTAGCATTTGACCATTGTCTGTCACTTTAAACTCAACAGATAATATACCCGTATTTTCAAAGATTGACAATCTATTATCTAAACTGCGTATTCTGTAATGGGTCACATGATGCTGGAACTCCTATCAGGCAAGAGGTTGGGTACATTCTGAACAGATTGCCAGTCTATTACCAGGGCTGACACAGAGTAACATAGAGACAGACTGCTTATATTCACACCCACAAGCAGTTTAGAATCACCAGTTAGTCTAACTGCATGTCTTTGGACTGGGGAACTAAACCAGAATATCTGGAGGAGACCCACACAGGAATGCTGAGAACATGCAAACTCACATAGGAAAAGGTGATTTGAACACGTTTAAATTTGAGTTTGTCCCGTTAGACCTGTTCTTCTATTATGCCATCCATGTTTAGGTCAGAATCTTCAGTATTTCAAACAAGCGCTTATTGGAAAATAAAGTGGCTTAAAATCAGTGGTAGTTGTTAATGTGTAAATACATATTTAAGCCACATTTACCTTTTGTAGCTTCATGACACATTCCATTTGCCCAATCGTATAGTTTACTTGCCCTGGGCAGGTGGACAAGTTTAAATGTTGATCTTAATATTATTCTTTTTTGCTAAGACAAGAAAATAAAGTTTTTACAGTCTTTGACGACTTGTTCCTCCACAACTCCATCAGGTGACTTCATCTGAAATAAGAACTCTTACACTTATTCCAGATAATGCCATTTCAAGGTTTTTTTTAGCTTGTACATTTTAATATACATGTACTCAGCAAGCATCCTTCTAAATACATAGCTTTTGTGTGGTATAAGAACACTTTCCCTTATATCTTAAGCCAGAAGTATGTTTCTCCATTCTGCATGTATGCAATGATATGCAGGTTACGTTAGGATGTGCTCGCACAAGTGTTTCCTGATACAACTTTTTCCCCAGACTGAATACAATTAGTTACATTTGAATACTTATTGATACAGAGTACACTGAATACTAAAGTGTTTTTCTTTTAGTATGAATTGCGGAACAGTAAAATCCTCATTGGTGCACTGCACAGTTAAGCAAATCCTATGAGAATGGAATGGCACTTTTGTAAAAAGAGCAACCTTTGCTAAAAAGTACAAAAAATAAAAGAAAACAAACCAGAGGCTTGGGGTGAGATTCTAGATAGAGAGGTGAGGACAACACTAGAGAGGATCTGGAGACAAAATTCTTTTGTAAACAAAGTGAACTTAAGGCAAAGTTTGTTACTCTAGATGTTTATTGGTTGTAAACTTAAACCTAAAATAATCTCGTGAAGCATGGGAATAACTGTTCACTAGGTCTTAACTCTTAAGTCAACAGAGCATAACAAGCATTCGGCTTCCCTTTTGTCAAATATCCTACAACAGCTCTAAACTACAGACATTCTTCCATCTACGCCTGCCTGCGGGGGTTAATGTGATATCGGGCGCGGTATTGGAGAAGCCTTTGTGTAGAAGTACACAAGGCCAGTATTGGACCAAATACACTGAAAGACAAAGAGGTCACTTTAGTGTTGAGCAGCACAGAAGGCTTATATGGACATTTCTCTGTTGTCACAGGGAGTTCTCAGATTTGCTGTGCCGCTGACACCGGCAGCCCTGCAGCACTAGCCTAAAATATGGAGAAAAATATGGTGATGTCATCTCTATGTCTCTCTCCCTCCTTCTCTCTCTTTTTTTTCCTCACTCAGAGGCTGTGTTGTAAATGCAATGGTGCTTTCTGCTGCTCTAGCTGCGTGAGGTAGGTCTTACATTCCCTCCCATCGATCTCCTCCACATGTGCATGCTGCGTTGGTGTGATTCCCTCCATCTTTATGCTCTTTTGTGATTTAGTTCACCTTTGCTTAATCTGTGTGGCTGTCTTATGACCTCTTTTGGTTATTATCATGTTTTGTATGTGTGTATGCAACCTCAGTTGGACTAACAGATGCTCATATGCATTGAGGTCATGCACAACATCTTGATGACGTGTCCTGATGCCTGACTAGCTGCTCAAAATGTGTCTGGTGTTACACTGCAGATAGCTGCTGAAAACCCAGACTGACATGAGGAGGTGAATGATGTGTGTCCAGTTGCTGACAGCTACGATCATTTGGATATGATGTCTACAGGTCTGGTTTCCAGCTCGCCATGTTTTTCCATATCTTTTTTAAAGGTCGTTCTCAGGTCATGGGTACAGCTGCTGTGGCCTTTGCACTCTTTACTTACGTATGATGTCCACAAATCTTTTTAAAATGCAAAATTTGAATGAATGCATGATTAGGCTGAATGCACTGGCGTCTTTTTTCAGTTTTTGGTTATGTAAGATCACACATACAGACACATATTGTTTAACTGAGGCTGTGTGCGTCATACACATTTCCAGTGTGCAGCTCTGTAGTGGAGCCAAGGCTCTGTTCTCTTAGATTTTCTTATACCTGTGTCAGCAATGGTTTTGTGACAATCTTTATGAGACAACAGCAAGTTAAAAAACCAAGCAGCCGCAGTGTTTCTCCTATAAAGGGATAAAGTGTTCAGAGGTCACAACAGTCTCCTTGAAACCACATAAATTTTGACCATCTCATCCTGTTGCTCATCATCAGCATTCCCATCCACGTGTTGTGCTGATGGATCGCTTAAGTGGATGTCAGTGAGCATTGAGTCACCTTGTTGTTTGATAGTGTAATACAGTTTTAATTACGCAAAGTAATACAGTGCAGGAGCTCCAAATGTATTTTTTTAACATTAAAGGGGTCATATTATGGAAGTAAAATGCTGGAATCTTTCTTTCCATGAACCCTGCAGACACTATCTTCTAGTTGGTAAACCAATAATGATACTCTTTATATAACCAGATTTATTTCATAATCCATCTGAAGCTTGTTGAAACTGGCATACACATACATGTTGCCTGATATGACAGGTAAGGCACTGAATTTCTCTCAGTTGATAAAGAAATCATGGAAGGAAGTAAAGTAGCACATGTCGTGCTTAAGATGAGCTGTACTGAAGACAACTACTCATAACGAAGAGCCACAAGAATGTCCGAAGACAAATGTGGTCTTCAGTCCTGAATCAAGATCTTCCAGAGTCAAATCAAGCAGATTAAAAAAAAAGATATACCAATGTCAGTGGATTGTTGTTGGATTTCTGTTGAGCTTTTCCTAAAAAAAAAAATAAAAATATATATATATATATATATTTTTTTTTTGAGTGATAGCTTGTGTTGGAGAAGATTTCAGTAAACTTTTCACTGATATACATATATACTGTTTTTTTAAGAGGAAAGAGAAGGAGAACTGACTCCAGTGGAAGAGTGCTGGATTCTCTGATAAATAGCAAGACAATCCTCTGCCTCTGCTGTTGATTCCTCCCTGACCTACATGAATTACTTCTGTTCAAGGATGTCCCCCCCAAGCACGGCATCAAACTGGGACAGGCAGAAGATTACACTGGGCCAAGGCACTTGAATTTCCCATCTAAACTCCCTCTGTCTGGTTCTTTCCTTTCCACAGAGAAAAAGTAGAAAGCAGGCAAAGTTAAGAGGTTATAGCTGTTATAGCTTCTGTATGCTAATGTTTTATGGCACGTCTGCTTGGATCTACTTGCTCGTGCAGTTTGTTTTGGTGGGAGGTAAATTAGGAGGTGGGGTTTCCTCCAATCGTTGAGCCGTGCAGCAAACTACAAAATCCAAATTTTAAAGGCACACGCCTTGTACTCAGGCTGGTTACAATTACGCAATAATGGACGTTTGTTGGCATGCATGGAACATTTCACAACCTCCTGTGAGTGGCTCTTACCAGTAAGGTACCGCTGACATGATAGCACCAGATCCAATAAGTATGGTCTCAGAGATCAGGGATCGTGTCAGAATCAATTAGAGAAATTTGTGGTCTTGACCATTATTTTATTAGTTTGGTTTAATGGGAAAATATCCACAAATCAGTATTGTTTCGATTAGCTTATTTAGTTGGCTGATGTTAGCATTTTGCTTAAAGGACCAACTGTCTTTAATAGTGTTTTTCCACCACATGGTGCTGGCAGCCACGAACAGCCACATACTCAGAATGGTTAACAGCATTCCTTTGAATTGCTCTATTGTTCCTGTGTGTGTGCTGCATTAAAGATGAAATCACAGGTGTTGTTATGATGATGGGCTACATTGCTTCTGCAATGAATGGTAGAGTTGAGTCAACCTGAGCTATTACCAAAGGTGGAAAAATGCTTCAATGAAGTACAGCCTCACAGAGCTACTAGCATGGCAGTATACTCGTAATTTATCATTTCCAGCCATTTATCTCCAGGCGTTGTACATGTATGTGGTTTGTCTTGCTGTGCTCCCCCATAGTTCTGCAAGTTCACACCCCAGCACTTGTCTGTCAGTCATCTTAATGTGTTTGGATGAAATTTGGCTTGAGGCTTAAGTTGCATTTGTAGTTTTAGAACAGGTGAAAAAAATAACAGGAAGTATGAATGATATTGATAACCCATGGTGTTTAATATGCTTTATATGAAGTTGTTGAATTGAAGTTTGTTGATTACTTTCAGCTAATTTAAATGGAAGTCTGTGCTCTAAGTCCATTGCATCTTAACAAAGGAATTTAGTTCGCTGAAGCAAACAACTGTAAAGCAGCACATTGTTTCCTTTTCATAAAAGGGATGTTTATTAGAGATCACTGAGCAGGAGGTGTGCCAATAGTGGCCTGATTCAGAAGTATGTGGCCATGTGGCTGGCAGTCCCCTCAAAGAGTGGGATGAAGGAGTGATTGAATCTTTAGACAAAAACATAAAAAGTCAGATTTTAAAATTATTTTAGTTTAGCTGTTATCACTCAGCATGATAGATCTGCAGGATAGATTGCCTTCCTTTTTGAGACTGGACAGAAAGACCAGTACAATTACCTTAGAATACTGAACCGATTGCTGTCCTTCCCTGAGCTTGTGTAGAACTCCAGTGTTAACCTAAAATAATCAAAATCTTCTTTCTATCAGTCATATAGAGTCTGTAATCTTTTTTTTACGATCTTTAAACCAAGGAATGTCTTTGATGTACGTTTTTGGCAAACAGATAATTTCTTGTAGGTATGTCTGCTTTTGAGAACAAATCAGTATTTAAAGAAACAGGCAAGAAAATTTAACAAATAAATAGTAGTTGGAAAAGTTTTACGATTATGAGTAACATCCAGTCCTCAACCAAAGCTTTAGAAAAACGTACATAGCAACATCTGCTTCTCTCTCATCATTTTTAACAGCTCAAGTCATGCATGCTCATGCAGACACCTGATGTAACTAATGCAGGAACAAGTCAGTGGGTCCCGTGATGAATATTGTAGAGAACACACAGATTCTGTTAAGTCCTCATATAAAACAACTCTCAGTTTTCCAAGATATAACCTACTATATTCTTTCCCCACTGTACTCGACAAACCCCCGAGCTAGTGTTTCCAGCTTTGTTTTGGGGTCACTGCCAAGCCACAAGTTTAGGATTCCCTGTGTGTCTGCTCTGTTGGCAATGATTCATAGCTCTCAGCTCACAGACTGCTGTGCAGTGACTGAAATATATTGTAATATCCCAGCCTGCATAAGTTAAGTGTTGGTGAAAGCGTAGATGGTAAAACTAGTAGAGTAGGTGTTATGTCCTTTGATTTTAAAAAGTTTAGAAAGTGACTTCATTATGTCACAACTGTTCCTTCATCAAAAATTAAAGTTTTTATATAATTTATCAAGGGGATGCCAATGTGCACTAATCATTTCCATTATTATATATTATTTTCACTTATCATTTGAATCACGATCTAAAATTCAACTATGTATCCATGAGGGACACTCAAAAGATTGCAATTTCAGAGCTGCTGTGCATTTATTGATCCAGAAAATAAGCTTCAGCAGAATTTTAACTATTAGTTGCTCAGAGAGAAAACCAAAGATTCCCAAAGAGCAAATAAGGCCAATAGATATAGGGTGATTTATGTATTCCAGAGGAAATGTTTACTTTTTATTGTTGCAGACAATATTAGTAAACTGTGATTAAAAATCAGTTAAAAAACCCTCTAAATTGCACACCTTGCAACAAAGCATGTGATTCTTTCACAGACCTTGATTTCTCTGTTATTTTCCACCTTAGCTATGTGGCTGCTGCTCCAAGCTGAGTCATTGGCTGATTGCTAAAGCTGTCTTTCAGAGAGAAACATCTGTCTCACCATGATAGGTCCTTGAGAGTCAAGGCTAGATGAAGTGTGCGTGTGCTGGCTGAAGCCGAGAAGCTGTTTGAGCCTTACATTAGTAGAATGACTGGTGGGGGGATTTGGTCACCATCTTATTGTCAGAAAGTCCTCTGTGCTGTCCTTTGTCTGCGATTAGGCACCATTTGTCTCTGTAGTCTCCTAAAGCTCCTTCTTTCCTGCTGTTTTCCCACTATTGGCTTTTTAGCACCTTTCTAGGGAAACACATTCACTGACTGAATTTAACATTGCTTTAAAAAAACAGTTTGCAGTATTTTCCTGAAAGTTTACTGCAACAGAATCCTGGTTTGCTGTATAATACAACCTTGTAGAATTATCTGAATCCCCAATATCTCATTTATTTTACCTGTGATCTGGCTTCATTTTTAATTTTTTTTTAATATTAAATGGCCTTACCATGTCTGCACAAGGTGCATATGGCATTGTCTAAGGCAGGGGTGTCAAACTCATTTTCACCGAGGGCCACATCAGCATAATGGCTATCCTCAAAGGGCCAGATGTGACTTATAAATGTAACTAAATGTAATCGAATGTAATGTAAAATAAATGTAACCACTCCTTAATGTTAAATAACTCATTATTTATTATAAATTATTCAAGTGACAATTACAGTTGCATAGAAAACATATGTTTGCTTGTTGCACTAACATAAATCCTTTTAAATTTTGTCAGCCTATGAAAACCCACATAACTCCATTAATGAAGGATCAAACTCTCCAAGTAAACAAAGAAAAAATAACATTGTGGTGAAACACACCTGAAAAGTTCATTGATGTAAAACAATGTATTCCTTCTGCATCAACTTTTCTCTTTCTGGACATTTTGGGATCAATATTTATATCTCAATTTCACTTCGTTGGTATAGATGTGGAAACACTGCCCAGGCTATTGAAGTCGAAAGGCATTGTGGGAAATGTATTTTTTTTTTTGTAAAAGCACGCGCTTAATTTCTTTTTTGGTATTTATTTGTAGACACTCAAAACTTTTAAGCTCTCACGGGCCACATAAAACGACATGGCGGGCCACATCTGGCCTTGAGTTTGACACATGTGGTCTAAGGTCTCCGGTTAACCTAGGTTTCCTTTGCATGATAAACGTATTGGTGTCTGTGTAGTAACGGCAAGCAGGAGTAATTTTTTGCACCTTATTATTTTCTCAGGCTGCCCCTGAAACTCAGAGGAGACCCATCAGAAATTCTGAGTCTGTTTTTGTCGTTGTAGTAGTTTTTTTTAACTGTCTAGCCTTTCCTTCCCTAAATTACTATCTAAATCCATCATCACCTTATTAACCACTGAGTAGCACTTAGTTTGGGCTGTTGTTTTATGGTGTCAATGAAAATGACATGCTGACAAGTGCATGTCACAGGGTGGTAAAGCCATATTAACTCTAACCCTGAGAGCTGTGTAGCTATTCTATTATTACAAAACTTTTCAAGGTGCAAGTTTCTAATTGAAATAATTACACATTTGTAGCACAGATTTGTTTAATTTAAACAAATTAGGAAATATCAGGCTCTTTAATGATGTTGCATGTTTGTCTTTGTATCTGCAATGTCAACCTCTATGGTCATAACACACACAGGTCATACCCTTAAAATATCCACACAAACCAGCAATCAGCATACGTGGCTGCCTGCCATCATCTTGGAAGCATTTTTTGGACAACCACGTGTTGGCAGGCAGCTGCTCCACCCAAAATAATCTCCCCAAAAGCTGAAAGTATAATTAACAGATGGTGCCACTTGTTCATGAACGAATGATAAGATTTAGCTGACAGCCATATTACTGTTGCATAGAGTGGAGTTAAAGGGCTGTATTTTTTTATGGCAGGTACTATAATAGAGTCAGTTTGCAGGATGTGGTTAACACTTTGGTGGGGGAGCTGATGTGGTCACAAAAGCTAAAAACTTTTATTTTGTGCCATCAATAATTGTCTTTGTAGTCAGTAAAAACCTAATGGTAAACCTGAAAGTGAACCTGGATATAGTTGTATTTATCTTTCAGTCTGAATTCTTTTTTTCTACCATTCAGTAGAAAAAGGGTGTTATAGCGTGTAGTGTTATAGAGTGTTTATATGTGCATTAAAAATGTACCATTACCAAAAATCTTTGTCAGGAATTTTGTGACAAAGAATTGTACCAAGGTACATGGTATTATCACAGTATTTGTCAAACTTCCATGAAACTGTAACACTAAAGTGAAGTATACAAGTGTTTGTGAAAGGTCACAGCACCTTCTTCTGGCTGAAAAAAGACAAAGGGGCAGTGAGCAGGTTGTCTGTTGTATGCAGTAGCAGAAATGAGGGACATTTCCTTTGTTGTACTTCTCTAATGAGAGCGTAGCTGGTTTGTCCTTTAAAGTCATAGATGAAGAGGCATGACATTGCAAAGTCCAATCAAAAAACTAGCCAGCCCACATGAGTTTAAAGGGCACTTTAAAAACTTTGTGCTGTTTCAAGCCAACTGAGAACTGCTTTCAAGACAACATAGGGCAGACAGGAATGAATTTTGAGCACATTGTACTTTTGGAACCTGCAAATTACTGAGTAAAATAAATTGTAAACCATGCTGTAATATTGTCCTGTTGCGGTAACACATTTTGTTCCACCCTGACAGATATGCAGTCGTCAGAGCAGCACTGACAAGCCTGACGTTGGTTTAACACAACCATGGAGTCCTCCTCTGACTCTCAGCAGGAGCCTGAGAAAACGTTGGTAAGTCAATACACTGGCATTTGTAAAGTGCCTTTAAAAAGAAAGTTTTGTATCCCCACATCCACCCACCAACTTGGAACTTTTCCGATTCAATTTCTTTTCAAGATTTTCAACTTGGAATCAGGGTCAGTGTAATTTGGCTTTTGATAAAAATTACAAATAAAAATTAATGTCAAAGCGAATACATATTTCTACAAAATATTGTCAGTAATTGATATGATGCATTAAAAATTAATATTGATATCATCTAATTGAAAATGATGCATTAAAAATAATGCAAAATAAGTGATTTGCCAATTCTCACGCCCTTTAAAGCAACCTTAACTAAATCAACAAAGATGTAGCAGTTTTATTTATGGTAGAGCAGTGTTCCACTAATTTCAGGGTTTGGCTCAGTTCCTCCCTCCTATTGTCACATGTCGAAGTGTCCTTGAGCAAGACACTGACTCACAAATTCGTTGCACCTGGTGAGTGTGGACCAGCTGCATAGCAGCTCTCACATCACTGTGTGAATGTGATTGTGAATGAGTGAATGACCAGGAGTGTAAAGTGCCTTGGGTGCCAGTAAGGTAGATGAATGATATATAAGTGGAATCACTTAAGAAGTCAAACAATATGCGATTGGACATCATTTGACTGCAATAAATGTTTTTAGATGTAGTACAGATAGATCTGTATCTTGAATGTCCAGCTATCAAGTGTACTGGCCACAACTGCACCAAAACTTTTACTTTGGGAAACAGGTCTGTAAAAAAGGCTATTGAAAAGCAGACGTCAGAAGGGGATGGATACACGTACTTTTCCAAGTCACTGATAATTCCTTTGAGTACAGTTAAATCCATTATTGAGAAATGGAAGGAATATGGGACATGGTTAAATCTGCCTATGGCAGGCTGTCTCCAGAAATTAAGTTTAAGAAGGAAACTAGTGAAGGACGTCTCCAAGACACCTATAACTCCTCTGAAGGAGCTAGAAGCTTCAGCAGCTGAGATGGGAGAGAAAACAGCTGTATTCTGCATTCAACAATCAAAGTTTTGTGCAATAGTGGCACAGAGACAACCACAGTTGGTAAAAGCTCAATTTGGCTGTAGTTTACTTTTATAGAAGAATTATATGGCCTGATGAGATTAAAGTTAAGCTTTTTAAAGTTTACTTTATTCGGACATTAGACTAAATGCTATGTTAAGTGGAAACACATTGTCAAAAATGTGCCATCCCAACTGTGAAGCATGGTGGTGGCAGAATTGCTATGGAGATATTTCTCTGGAGCATGCCCTAGAAGCAATGTTCCCTCCAAGTTTTCCTGTGTCTGAGCAAACACACAAACTCCCTGAGTCTCCCTTGGACCACTGTGAGCAACATCAGACGTGTGCACTGTGTTCACGCCAGCATCGCATCCATCCAAGTTACAAATCAAATTACAGCATTTACATTTCTGTTAGAATACTTTTTATTAAGTGATTTAGCCCACTTACAATGAAAATGACAAAAATCTTGTTCATGGCAGCGGAGATTTTATCTGCCCGGAGACCGTGGAACAGTGCCTAGCAGGCATTTTCTTTTTACATTTTTGGTTTAGAAAAGCAAAGTACATTGATCGTGACTGAACGTTAGTAATAGAAAAGGCAAAAACTCTAAAGAGGGGTTCATTTTTTTTGTAGGCACTCTATGACATATGCATGACAATAAAGATAAATATAAATTTCTTTGGAATAACACTGTACATGTATATGGACACGCTACATTTTAAAGGCTTCACAGATAAAGCAATCTTAAACCCACCAAAACATAACTCATTGCATCTTAGATGCTAATAGTAGTCAATCAGTGATGAGACATTTGCTACATACTTTGAACTTTATCGTAATGTCTTTATATTGCTAAATATGCAACAGGCTTGTTAGGCTCTCTGTGGAAGCTGCTGCATTTTCCTGCATGTGGTTGTACTGTGTTCAGGACATGTTTCAATAAATAGATAAAGCAGCTATAGCTGGTTTGGCTGTGAATGATGAAGGTGATGCAGATGTGTGCTGTGTCATGTCCTCTTTCTGAGGAACAGAGATGGTGACGAAACAGGCCACTGAAAATGAAAAACAACAGTCATTCACGGTTCTTGTTCTTTCTGTGCTGCAAAGTAAAGTTGTTGCAACTTCCTGGTGTAGAAGCAAATGTAGCTTTAAAAAAATAATCTGTCCTCCAACACAATGACCATAATGTTTTTTGGTAAGAAAATATTGACTTGGTATTTCCAAAAAGGTTGACGCCTTTTAAATAAGGTGATTTGGAGCTAGGATCTTTCTGAGCCCATCTAGCACACGTAAGTGGTATGGGATATAAAGAACATTTTTGTTAGCATTGAACCTCAGCGTACTGTACGTAGGTACTGTAGGCCAGCACATGTACATTTAAAAAACCACACATGCAATACCACTTCCTTTTTCTCAGCACCCAGGATGGTCATTCTGGCCTTTCATTTTACCCTAATCATTCTCCTCCACTGCTATTTTTTTAGCAAGCAGGAGCGCAATTATAATTAGATAACTAGGGTGAGAACAGTCTTGGCTATCTTTCCTACAGCTTTTTGCATATTGATATAAAATAGAATTGTATAGGAGTAGAGCTAGAAGCCCATTTGTACTTCTTTGAGTTGGGCTTAATCATATAGGAAAATAAGTTGGCAATTGTTGCTTGATGTTTTTTTCTTTTAGAACCATATCGCTATTGTGATTTAACATGTAAATTTAAAACAATGCGGTAAACTTTCTTTATCCACTCTGAAAGACGCGCCTCTGCATGTGAGGTCTGTGGTAAAGCTTAAAACAATTGTGGCTATAATTATTTGAAATTTTCTTTCTGTTAAATCGAGTAACAGCTTTAAAACGATTAATTGTTCATCCCTATATTGAGTTTTGCTTAAAGTGAGTTCAAATAACAGTCTCTGTATTGGCACAAGATAATTTCTCACCCTGCCTTTTCCAGAATAACCCAACCAGTCCTGTGTTATGATGCCTAACCGGACTCTGTGCCTACTATTGAGCTGCACATCATAGGTTTCCTCAAGAGTTTAAAATTATGCATTTTTATCTGACACGTAGCAAAGTGGACATCATATTAAATGCCATGTCTGTAATACTGGGATGCTGGGAGCAGTGGAAAATGAACATGTAGGTGGTGTTTTGCTGTGTTTTTAGAGATTTATGTAAATGAAAAGCTGGCTTAAAGAACTCTCAATGTACCAGCGAAATTTTGCCATTTCTGTCTTGAAAGGGCTTTAGACTGTGGTACATATTGTGTTGCTGGCATATTCTCCCATTTGCTGAAAGGGCCTATTGGTAAAGTGCTTGGCTTCCAACGCGAGATGAAAGGCTCTGGGAAACACACCAGGTGTCTGCCACTTCTCCTCTCGCTCTGACGTCCTCACAGTTATGAGACTCCTCAGTCTGCTGTTATTTGCATTTCGCCATTCTGTAATGAAAGTGCCAGTGACCTGCTGTTCTGATAGGCAGCAGTAAAAAGACACATAGACTCCATCATCCATCATTATGCAATGGCTCGGATGTAGCTTGAAGGTAAGATGAGATGATTTGTAACTAGGAGATCCGAGGGAATGGAACAGCTGAAATGAATGGAAAAAAACTTTTATTTTCAGTGGCTGTTGAATTTCCTACTAGTAATTCCTTTCAATCCCTTCTGTTTTCAGTAGAAATAAATGTCTCCCAGAAATAAATGTAAGGCAGAATATTGTCGGGAAAGAGAAAAATTCTCTTTCATGAAATTATTAGTTGTTCAAGTAGCCATTGCACTCCATCCGAAACGAGTTAGTTAACCACTTCCATCTGGTGCAGCTACACCGCATGCTATCAAATTAATTAGGACCCTAATACCACAGAAGACTCATGATTGAGTCTTTATGTCCCAGATCCTTCCCCACCAACTCTTCTGCACACAATGATTAGTCCTCTACAAATGACCACTAGACTGCATTCTAAGCTATCGGACATTGCAGCATCAAAACAGTAGTATATAACATGAGAGTATTGCTTTACTTGAAGTGTGTATCATTTTTTGTTTGCTAGACATAAATACCTATGTTGACAATCACTGGAGGCCAAGAAAAATCGACAAAAGATGTAACCACATATTTGTGTTATTTTCATGCATCGAAAGCAGCACTTTTCTGCTTAACTAATCATTAACATTAAAATCTAAACGAATATCAAATCCTCCTGAGGTTATGAGATGTTATTTAGCACCACTGGCATGGTTAAAGTAAACAGGAAAAATACGCTTATCCTCCCACGGTTTTAACTTGGCCTCCTTTGCAGAAAAACTTCACAGAAACATCTGAAAATATACAGAAACTTTCAGTTCCATTAAGTGGACCTCAGATGATGTAGGAGAGGCAGATTTTAGCATTCATAATTTAACTATGTATAGTGGAGACACTGCCAACATTTCTTCAGTCCTTCCTTGACAGAAACATTTGCCTTTGAACTCAGCCACGGTGGTGGGTGAGCTGTTGATTTGAGAGCAGTAATGAAGAGAACATGGATTTATTAAGACTGAGAATAAAAAAGGCGAGCTTTTGTAGCAGCACATTGACAAATTAGGTGGACTTAAGTACTGACAAGTGAGACATATGGCAAACCTACTTGTAGCCGCACAGTACCCACTACTGCATGTCTACAACTGCACATGCACCCTGTGCTGTAGAAACGCAGAAATCAAAGAACTTTATAGGTAGCCTTTAATATACAAAATTGAATAAAGCTGTGATTTCCTTCTTGTTGTGTTGTTGCTGTTGAGTGCACAGAGACTTGTAAACTTGAGCCTAAAATTGTCCATGAGAGGATGCAGAATATGAATTGACCATTTTGAATGAGCTGCAGAGAATCTAGTTGGAATCTCTATGAATCACAAAGTGAAATGCTTACAGAGATTATACAAGGCATCGGACTCTAAATTTGCTTATATTTAAAAAATGTATTCAAGTTAGTCAGTGAAAAGCTGAAAATCTTTGGTGGTTTTTATACCACCATGTGTTTAATTACGCACTAAAGGAGCACCTTCAACTTACCTTAATGTGGGGAAAAACTTAGTGATGATCACTCCTTCTGCCTTTTTGGCATTGATGCTTCAGGATTTTTATTTGTCTGTCTGTTATTTACTATTTTTGCTGTCAGATGTGAAGGATGTTTTCTGCTTCCGTAAAATTATATAATGCAAACGGTAAATTGCATACAGATGAAAATAAAATATGTTCCATAAGGCTGATGTTGGTGTGTGGGAAGCATTTTCCATGCATAATTTTTAAAGTTGAGTCACTCATTGAATATTAAATTAGAAGGTTTGGTTTGTTTCAGAATGAGATGAAGCATAGTTCAAAAAATAAAATAAGGCAAAACTAAATGAACTGCACTGCCTAGGGTTTCTGTGCTGCTGCTGCCGCTGCTGCTGCCATAAATGGATTCTTTGTTGTTCTTTAAAAACATTGTCAAAGTCACAGACTGAATCACACTCAGCAGGAGTTTCCTGCCTACAGCTGAGGTCTTTAGTCTAACTTAAATGTTCCATTGGAAATTATCTTTACATATGTGAGTAAGATAGATGTGAGGCCTTTGTTGGGTTGATTCTACTCCTCTATTTTTTTCTCTCCTCGAAGGGCTGTTCTACTATATTCACTGGCATCATAGTACAGTGTGAGTAGCAGGCCTTTTTGTCAAAATAAAAATAACTTGTTACATCTTAACCCATGATGTGAATCATGGTCATTCCTCTCAGCAGACCAGATGTAAACTGCTCCACTAAAACACATACCTTGAAGAAACATTTAGGTCTTACACAGGTGAAACCCCTTGTTTAGTTTTCAAACATGAGGTGTTAATTCTGACACAAATTAAAGCAGTTTGCCGCCTTTTTTTATCGATACTAGACAACCACCAAATCACCGTACATAGGCTTACCACCTTAACATTTATAAAAAACTGTTATAATAGAGAAATAGAGAAATGCAAGGCACTCTACACTGCAACACAGATGTGCGATGGTTACTTGATGATCAATTATGTTAAGCTATTATAACTACACTGATTACAGACATATCATAACATGTATGTTATGCAAAATATGTCACAAACCCACTGTTACATGTAGAATACTGGGCAAAGAATCAGCGAAGATAATGCCTCATTTCCACAAGCTTTGGTGTATACATCTATTAATCATTCTTACTCTTATTCATGTTTTGATGGATTCATGTTCGTGGGTTTGTTCATTTTTCTGACCGGAGCTGTGATTTGTTGTTGTAATGAGCAATAAAATGCACTTTTTTTAAAGTTCTCTGTGACTGTACAAGGAAGAAGGCAGTGAATTACTGAGTATATTTTATATATGTAACCTAATGGGCTTTCCTGCCAGGAATTAAATGTTTGATATCACTTTCATATCTTTGAATTCTATATAAAGCTGCATCTGGTTAGCTTAGCGCAAACTGACAGGAAGAAGTGTTTAGCGTTTACAAAAGTTGTGACACATTGAGGATGTTTACATGTTTTTCAGTTACCTTCTTTTCTTTGGTCTGTGGAAAACAGGAAAAGCAGTGAAGTGGTTAAATGGAAACAGTGGCACATGCTATTGCATTAAAGCTTCAGGTATTGGGCACATGATAAGGTGACAGTATGGTTACATTGTGCATGTGTTCTCCTGAGGTGATTTTTCCATTATGGCTGGAGAGATTCGCTTTGGTTTGCTGGTGCCGAAGGGCCTCAATCAAAAAAGACATAGAGCCATGCGGTTGCTGTAGTTATACTGTAGATCTAGGGCATACACATTGGTCTGACTTGTTCTAATGACTGTGGCTTTAAGTTGAGCTCTTTATGAACAGTAACAGCCTACTTCCTTGTTTTTGTGGTTGTATGGTCCTTTGCTGGCTTGTGTGTTGGATGATGTTTATCTGACAGACAATTAAAAGAGAAATTTAACACCTGATTAGGATTCAAAAGAGAGAGGTACCAAGTTAGAAGCAAAAAGTTGTTGCATGGATGGAGAGCAAAAGGGGAAAAGCTTTGAGACCAGATAAAGCAGAAGAGTAAACAAATGCTGGGGATATAACAAATTGAAAGAATAGGACAATAAGAAAATTACTGGACGCTCCAGGCGAGGAGACGAGAAGAAAAGGAGCAGGAAATAGAGGAAAGAGTACTCATCAGAGTGGGAGAGAGAGAGGCTTGAATTCTCTTGAATGCTTGTTCTCTCTGCCTTGTCTCCTCCCTTCAGAGTTTGTTGTGTGTGAGTGTGTGTGTGTGTGTGTGTGTGTGTGTGTGTGTGTGTGTGTGTGTGTGTGTGTGTAGGAGAAACAGGGCTGAGCTCAGTGGCTTGTCGTACCACGTTTAGTCTGACTAAGAAGCGGTAGCAGAAAGCAGCTCGCCTCTCTCGACTGACTGACAAGCGGTACGCATTTCCTCTCTTTCTGTAAGTGAATCTTAACACTGACAGTGTGGCAAAACGGGAAGCAGGGGTGGGCGGGTTGCACTAAGTTGAAAATTATATGTGTGTGCGTGTGTATGTGTGCATGCAGACTCCAATTTGAAGAATTTCATTTGTTGTGCAGTAAGTTGTAGACACATTTATAAACCTGGCATTCGGCCTTAAACAGTTTGTTACCGTGTGGTGTTGCCACAAAGTTTGTATTTCAAGCTTCAGTCATGTGCTTGTGATAAGATTTCACACTGGCAACTGTGCCGTTTCCACTTCAGTTTGTTGTTTGCTTAGTATGCTGTCATTGAATGAAGGCCAGCACTCAGAGCCACGCTTTGCTCAAGAGCTACGTGTAGTACTAACACATCACTGTGCTTCTGTTAGCTTAGTAGATAGACTAACATTGTTTAGTATTTATCTCTGTAACCGTCTTCACTTCAAGTGAGGCCCTTGCATGTGAGTAATAAGGGAAGGCTCCTGCAGGCTGAAGAAGCAGCAGGATCAAGAACTTTATAGACGCATGAAAGTTGCAGAATGCAAAGCTCTCAACTGCATTAAAACCCAATTAAAAAAAAATACAAGGAAGATATTTTATGAATGAATTAGAAGAAAATCATTAGTTAAAAAAGGGCCATCAAGATTCTTATTTGACATCTAATTGTTTAACCCTGCGAGTGGCTCATTTAAATGCGGTCAAATGAACTAATTATCTGTCGCTGGAGTACAGTTGTTTACCAGCAGTTTTTCAGAAATAGTTGGTTTTGTTTTTTCCCCACAAAAGAGTCTCGGCAGGATTCTTGGCTGAACCTCGGGTTTTCAGGCAGCTGGACAAAAGTGAGTGTAATATGATTGATAGTAGTAGCAGAGGCCTCATTTCAAAAAAGCTGCCGGAGTGTGCTGAGGATTAACTTGGTGGTGCTTTGTACAACAGGGTTTTGAGTCAGTTATTTAATTCAAATCGTGTTTTGCACCAAAACGCATATATGTTTTCATATTTAATGATTATAGTCTAATGATCACATGGACTTAAGTGATCTTGTTGCAGTCGGCTTTTTTGGGAAAGCTGACTCTTTAAGTGTCATGTAAATGCGTAACAAAAAAATCTAATGAAGCTGCCGGATTGCATCTCTTCTTATTGCATAAAAAACATTTCAATCACAGCCCTTTTGATTTGAAAATTGCGTTCTGGTAAATTTCGATAATGTTTGAAAATGTTAAATTGTTCGGCCTAAGTTAAAATGGTGGATTCATGTTAGCAATGCATGGGAGATGTATGTCAGGAGATAGAGATAAGTCAGCACTTATAGCATTTCCAGCTTGAAACCCATAGACATTACTTTCATTGCTCTTTACACCAAGAGCACAATGTTTCAAGCAAAAACGTAAAATCCTATTAGTAAAATGTTTTTTAAAAACATACGTTTTAAAAGATGCCCCTGAATCTGACAGCAGGGCTTTTACCAGCCGTGTTTTGTGCTAACTGCAATTCTGGTAGAAGAAGTACAGTTTGTTGATGACAATGGAAATTTCTGACCAGTAGTGTTTGACCAGTTTACAGTACAGTAGCACCTGCTTTAGCATTCCTTTGTAACTACTTAGAATCAGTCACCAATACTCGGACCAAGTTTCCTCTTTACGTTAACCTTGGATTGTCATGGTTTTCTCTGAACCCTGGGCCTCCCCACAGTGGTAATATTGATACACAACACTGTGTGTGGATTATTGACCTACCCAACTATGATCAGAGTCTCCATGTCTGTGTTTGTATGGATAGTAAGTGCGCATTCCCTGTCCATGTCCGTGTCCACTCAAGGGCAAGATTAAGTCGAAAGCATGAGTTGGCCAGTGTTGAACTGATGTCCCCCCTCCAAGCATCTCTTCTCTTTCGTCATGACAGATAAAACATGACTGGACAAACTACTGTAGATGTCAAAGCAAGCAATAATTTGTTATATTAATCTGCTCAGTTCCTTGTGACAGGGAAATAATATTTTTAATATTAGTGGTGCAGATAGAGAATGAAAACAAAAACCCACAGTGTTCTCTCCAGTTTGTTTGTGCTGGGAATTATCTCTTTATGGATTTCCTGCCTGGCCATACAGCAATTCCAATGTTCTTTCCTGTTCCACACTTATCTGTGAAAGACACTAATACTCTACATGTTATATTTTTCATTACAGGAATTTATCTGATTCACTTATCTAGTGCTACTTAAAATCAGCAGGAAAGTGGAGGTGATATATCGATCACAGCTGTTTCTTACTGACTCACAGGGCTTCCTTATGAAAACACTAATGCACATGTAACACCATAAATATATATGGCATTCATCATATGGTATTTCCAAAAATTCACAACAGTGCAGCGCTGTACCAGACATTATCAACAATGAATCACTGACTTTTGCCAGTTTTCTTTTCTTTAGGAATTACTTTAGATCTTTTTTTTAATTATTATTATATTTGCTGCAAAGTAATAGTTTGATACATGTTCTTTGTTGTAGACTTTTTTTGTGTGTCTGGTAATTCCTTCCTGAATATTAAATGACCCTCAATATAGCCTTAAGTAAGCAAATGATGATTAAAAGAAGTAGAAAAGAAACGTTTCTACTTCCAAGGCATCTGTCTGCATCATTTCTGTTGAACCTTGTTGCTGTCTTTGTTTGCACTGAAACTTGTCAAAGGCACCAGTTTATCCAGTTCTTTATCATTTCATACATGTACCTAAACCCAAGATATTTGCTGATACTGCTGCCAATATGAGAACTATCATAACTATGTACTTGTTAACCTACTTTAAGATGACTTGTTTCATTTTGTTCCCTCTGTTTCACTGTGCAGCTGTGTTTCACTGTGCAGATGTGTTCAGAGAGACCCATTGGCAGCTACTTGTTAGCTAGGAGTCTTGTTGGCTGGACTGGGAAGTTACGTATATCTTCATTCAAAGAGGAAGTGCTTTAACTTTGTTGAAAATCTGAAAAAAAAAGAAAAATGTCCTTGTCTGGAGAATAAATTTAGGACATAGCCGTGCTGGTTATTTACAGCACATTAAAATGATATCAGTTGCGTGATAGAAAGGTTGTCAACAGCTGTCCTGACAGCTGCCTGTTGTTTTCACACGTGGGTTTAATCGAACATTACACTAACTTTGTACTAGGGAACGTGAAGCATTAAGTCTATTTAATGTCCTTTTCAACTGAGAACCAGCGTAGAGATTGGATTTGGACCTTTTTCAAGGAGGGAGAAAATTAATTTCAGAAATGTGGTAGCTGACAAACATCAAAATCACAAAAATGCTAGATACATCGCTTATGCGTGTGGTGCTAAAATCACATGCATATAGCCAGTGTTGAGCAAAAACCTGCTACAAAATTGCAGTTAATCGATTGTGTAATTTTTTTTTGTAAATGGTCAGTTGAACGTATCTAATTACAACTAAAGACAGTGAACTTGAGAGTCGTTAACACACTGTGACAATCTACCTCCCTACACTCTCAGTTCAGGCTCCAGCCTGCCCTCATCTGACTTTTTAGTGAGTCGTTCAAGAACTGTGCACAGAGTAGGCAAGTTGTGTTTCAACTGCAAACATCACTCCAATCATTCAAGAACAAGCAGTTCTTTCCAAGTTGAAGCTAGTGAAAATGGATGTGTCTTACAAAAGCTAAATCAGTTTATTGTAAAGCCACTGGATTTAGTAGAGAATACAATTTACCAAATGTGCACAAATGTGTGTGTGTGATTGAAATTTTATGAAAGACGTAAGGAGTTAAAGGAAAATAAATGTTCTCTGAAATCTGTGCAATGGTCAAGACCACTTTGATTGATTTTCCCATCCACACCTTGTTTCTATATTAGCTGTATAACAGTCTCCGAACTAACAAAGCTCTTAGTAAAGCTGTGTAATACATTGTCAATATCACAACAATGAATTTGATAAACTTCATTATAGTGTGTGGTAGTTGTTGTCGTCTATCATTTCCAGTGCACGACCCCAATCACAATCCAAGTCTACATTTAGTGAAGGCACTGTACAATGTCTTTTATCAATCTCCAGTTGGCAAAGACTTGGACATGTAGAAAATTACTTGGCACATCAAAGATTAATATTAATTAACATGAATTAACATGCAAATGAAAATAATAATAATAAAAAATAACTACAATACACTGTCACTTGTTTCTTGTAGAGGATTTTTTTTGTTTACTACTTGCTAAGTCAGTGACAAATCCACTCAGATTTAGTGTCTTTGAGCTCATTTTTATTTTGAGCTCGTTTTTATTTTTCAGCATATAACTTTATAATTTTGATTGATTCATTTTATTAGTAACACAATCAGTGGACTCAACGGAACCTCAATGGAGCCACACATTTTTTGACGAGTTTGTGGAAAGCAATTCATAGTTAAAAGAAGAGTGAATATTCTGCTTACTTGTGATGTAGTTATTTTTCAAATGAATGGTAAGGTTTTATTGTGCTGATTGGAAGATTAAATAAGTCACTCTTTGCTATCACAATACCATACTTTATAAGAAGAGAATATTTCAATATCTCAAAATTATACAGCTTGTTGTGCAACAATATATACAGTATGTAGATTTATATACGTGTCTGTGTGTATATATTTATATCTATATATCTATAAATATTAATACTGTGGCGCAGTAGGGTTGGCCAGCTGCAACACTAGCAGCTCCTCCATCGGTGTGTGTGTGTGTGAGTGTGAGTGTGAATGGGTAAGTACCAACAGGTAGAAAATGACTGTATAAGTGCAGACCATTTAAGCCCCATGTATTACTAGCTGAAGTTGAATAATGCAGCTTTGAAGAAAGGAAAACACATTAGCTGTTTCCATTAAGGTAGAATGTTTTTTTTTTTTTTTATGCCTGGTTCCTCTCCCTTCTGACAATGTGCCACATTCTGGTCTGTGTGGCTTTGAAAAACCCTTAAGCGACCCATTAAACTAATCATTTTTGCAACCACACAGTCAGTGGATTTCTAAGAATGTGCTGTGTTAGTGTTAACCAAACAAACACCCACCTCCAATGACTCAGCTCAGCCTGGCACCTAGAAGGATGTTGCTCCCTTTCTGTCTCAGTCTCCTTCTATCATAGTTTCTTTTTCTTTTTTTTGAAGCATTTATGATCTTTGGTTTTATGATACATGTATTTTTGACCTCTACAGCAACATATGGATAGACTGAACTGGAGATTATATTTTAAGCTGCATTTCTTCAAAGCTCCATAGCGTTAAGACACAGAACAGTCCATTCGGTTTAAGACCAGCATTTAGGCCACACTCAGTCTTTCTATTCCTAGCCGAATAAATAGCACAAGGTGCCTTTTGGATACTTAAAAACAGAGAAGAGCTTTTGATGTTATCTCTCTTTTCTGGCTGTATAAAAGAAACTGGGTCAGAAATGTGCTGCGAGTGATGTTTAAATATTATGTAAGACGTCACAGCATTTTATTCTGCGTAAGCACACTCCACCTTTTCAGGGCCAGAGAGCAGGCTTTGTTTAGGGCAGTGATTCCTGTAGGGTTTTAGAGAATACACTCAATGAGGTGAATAAATAATCTGTTTATCTGTCTATTTGTAGTATACATATAGTATTCATGTATAAGTAGTAGTGGTTTGAATAAAATAAGAGTGAAATGGTGTGTTGAGTTGAGTTGTACTGGAATACATTGAATTTGGAGGGTATTTTAAATAAGATGTTTTGCCCCTTCATTCATTTTACATAAAAGGGGGGGCAAAACAATAGAAACACCTTTTTATATAATTAGAATACCAGTTTGACTCCACTACCCACTATGACCTCAGTAATAAAAAGTAGAAATATCACCTTTCTGTCAGGTTCAACTTAAAAACTGAGATATAATAATCTTACAATTGCAGAAAATTGAAAGCAGAGACACTGAGGCGGTGCTTTGACTGTATGAATGCTTTGATCCCTGCTTTGAAAAGGACCAAAAATCATGAAAATCAGTCACTTTGCCCAAATAGGAGGGAGGGTATATCCACACAAATGTTTTGTGTTGAGCTGACAGTGAATTTGCATTTTTAACTAACAATCTTGACAAACAATGTTGACCATTGAGAGAGCTTAATTTTACAGTGCCACTTTCTGCTGTCACTGGGCCTTAAGAAAGTGTCTCATCTACATGGCAAAAAACTCTTGTGCTGTTTTTGTTTTTGCACTGCTCTCTTTTTGGGAAGAAAATGACAGACAAAATGAACCATAATGAATTTAACAGAAGCAAAGCAAAAACAAAACTGCTGGGATACAAGTTGATACAAGTTCATTTAAAATGAAACCAGCTCTTCCAAAATAAAAGCAGATTTTTTTGCATATTTTTTTCACCTATTAATGTTTCTGCTTTATTTAACGCTTCTCCATGGTCCTTGAATGTCGTGTCACCAACACGGCCGGATGATGCAGCAGGCTGCTGACTCTGGTCAGAAAGCCAGTTAAAAAGCAGAGGAAACAGCCCCAAACTCTGCAAAATGTCACCTTCCTTTAAAATGCAGCATTTACTGTTGAAGAATTCATCAGCCACACTGCAACATAAACAGATTTTTTTTAAGTTAAATCCACGCACGCCTTAATACACTGTTACACTCTTATATTTGACTCCTTACAACTTCAGACCAGTACTACTGTTTAAACATGAACACTGTCCTCTTCTGAGGCGGTCACATTAATATCTCTTAGAAATGTATTTGGTAAAACTGACCTGGTGAATCTAAACATGTACATGGCTATTGTGGGTCTACTTACTTTGAGTTGTGTGAACTGACTTCACCATAATCAAACACAGCAGGCTCTGGTTTGCTCACCTTTGTCCATGGCAACAATATGCTACCGGCTATATCTTGTCTTTTAGGTTTCCTCTATCTGACAACAAGATTGTATCACCAGCTGTTTAAATTTGCCGATGCTTAGCTCACTACTATATTTATCTCAGACGATGAAACGTGAAAGTGGGTCAAATCTAATTTGGCTTTCTTCAAAGATGTCAGTTTGCCACCAGCCAACTTTTTTCAGTTTAGAATCTGAGGCAGGAGCTTAGACCTCACCTTCTCCAGTAGCCCCTCCTTTATACAACAATTAAAGTCTGTCCAACATTTCACACAAAGAAAAATTAAGTTCAGTTTTTCAAAAAAAAAGAAATACTGTTTTTGATTGATGATGAAGTCAAATCAAACTGTCAAGTTTTACACAGACATTCATATGGCCAATGTAGGCCAAGCCAATGTAGCCATATAGTGTCTCAAATCTTTAAAAGAACAAAACATAAATCTTAGACATCAAGATCGTTTGTTTACAAAAACAAAATAGATATTGAAATAATAGTCAATGTCAGCAGGACTACAGTAAATGAATTGGAATTTAATGGAATCACACTATACATTTTGCTAATATCCCGATCTAAAATCAGTTCTGGTTTCTGTGTGTGGAGGCAAATGTACGGGTGACCAATATTTAAAAATGTATCATCAGATTATATTTTAATTGCTATTTTACGATTTAGCACATCACTCACGTCACAAAAGAAAAGCATACTGTTAGAGCTCACACATTCATTGCGTTGTGTAACCTGTTCGGATAGGCCAAAGTGTGTGCACCCTGAGCTGTCTTGCAGGGTGCTCGTACAGGTGTTTATGGGCATTGAACCACAAGCTACGGTAGTTGAAAGCCAACAGATGGCTCAACTCAACACTGTTACCTATTACATCGCAAAATACATTGTGCCAGTTCGGCTGAGAGAAATGGTTGTGAACAGATTTAAATATTTTAGACCCAAGATTCACACTGCCTGGAAAAACATTTCAAACAGTTCCATCTAAATTCTAAAGATACAGTGCCGCAGATGTCTCACATTTTGTTAATTCCATCTACTTACCATAATTATAAATAATACCTGCAATTAACTTTTAATATTGCACACTCCTCTGGGGAGGAATTACTAACTTTATTTATGAAACACTATATCACAACTTCTTTAAAGACTCCTTTGTGCAGTTAGAGCCACTCCTATAGTCAGGTGACCTACACTGCTTGTCAATTTATAGTCAAAGATTTTCCCATTCTACTCTGACCCAACTGTGCACTCTGATCACATGGTACAAGTAAAACACAAGCTCTCGGTCACTTTTTATATTGTTTGATAGTGGTCCTGTTTTTCCACTTTATCAAGCATATTCATCTGATCAACAGGTGCATCTCTTTATAAATACAATCTATTTTCAAATGCCACATTTGTCTGACGAGGAAACTGGCAGCAATAAATGAGTTGATCTCGGTATTACTATAGAGGCTGGATAAGTTTTAAAAGTCTGTACTATCTAGGAATCCTCCCACACTTTCAGTCACATCTTCTGTATTGTGTGTGGCCCCATGACTGTAGGTCAGTGTTTTGCAACCCCGGGGGAGTGGCCAAAGTGTAACTGTGCTTACCCACTGCAAAACAACACACCGAGCCAAGATCAAATTAGAAAACCACTCTGTTGATGCCTCTTCTCAAAGCCTTTTTTAATCAACCTCTGACGTTCAGTGGCAGTTTCCTAATCCGTTTGCCTTATCGTAACCAGCCATTAGTGCCGTCTATCCTCTCAGGCTTCTAACCAATCAGAAAGATCTGATTTCCTATTCCCGATTATCTGACCTATATCCAATCAGTGGCATTGTTGTTATTGTCTTCCTCAGCCACGGAGCTGTTGGTGGTTGTGTCACGTCTGAGTGGGGATTAGGGGTTTTGCCTCCTTCCAGGTACAGTTGTGACGTCAGCTCCTCACACTGTCCGCTTCAGCCGGTCGGACTGCCATCATGTGTCATTTGCGATTTTATTAAGTGGGCAGCTCCACATAAACCAGTGAGAGCCAGATGTCTTTCTGAGGGGGTGGAGATTAGGCAGATTCTGCAGCGTGTTGAAATGTGTGTCCGAGTTTTTGGATGTGGCAGAACAGAACAAGTGCGGTTAATGCTGAAATGCTGCTCAAGAATTGCTTGCAGGATAGATAATAGCAGCAGTGAGCAAACCTAGAGCCTCTTTCTTTATTTGGTTTGGTCAGCTGTTTAGTATAGGAACAGTTGGATGGACTGGTGTGAGGTTGCTCTGTAAATCAGACACTAATAGATGCAAAAATACTTATTATTAAGTATATTAATATTGATTAATATGGAAATCAATACATTGAATGTTTAAAATGCTTGTAATGATGCACTAAACTTTCTGACAGACAGAACATAATACAATATATGTATCTGTGCGGCAATGATTATTTGTTCATCATGTTATCCAATCATGTGTCTTCATTCCCTGCCACTGCCCAGATCTGTTTTTTTGGCCTGTTAACATTTTGTTTTAACTAATGTCTGTTTTTTTCTTTTGTTCTGTCTCTTGTCTCCTCTTTTATTTATTTTTTTTATTTGTTGTCATCCTGTGTGGCTGCTCCTGCTGATGCTGATGCTGATGCTGTCCACTATCGCCAACCCTGCTGCACGCAAACCTACCAATGCCAACACCTGGTCAACAACACATGGTGGATACACCTCTTCCCTTCCCCCACTTTGACCTTTATCTAAAATTTCTGACACACTTTTATAATCTCCCTCATTCTCCACCCTTTTCTATGTTTTCCCTTTTACTTCCCCTTGTACTTTTCTTTTTCTGTCTCCACCCTTTTCCACTGCTAGCACCATGCAGAGTTGAGAGAGCACCATGCCACCTCCGGTAAGCCAGTGACCTTTTATAGGAAGGGCTACGGGCAGTGTACACAGTCAGGAGATGAGCCATACCTGATTTTTTTTTTATAGTCATGCATTGGACATAAGGATGCATGATTGCAAGCTAATACTAATGTACCAATTTGAAAAGTATTTTTAAAATTTGGCTTGGTATTGAGCAAAAGTCCAGCTTCATATATCTGCAGTTTGTCATGGAGGACAATTTCTCCTTTGCAAAGATTTTGCTTAAGGCTTTCTTTGTACTTGCAGTTTTAAGGTTGTGTAAGCTGTCCCCTGCCTCGTACAAACCACCTAGTACTTACTTTTGAGTGTTTTTACCACCTGCATTCTCACTGTTATTTTTGAGATGCAAAGTTTTACACTTAACAGTAATAATAGTGTTCCAGCATTGCATATAGAAAGTGTGGCATCACATACTTTATAAGTTGCTACATGTTTGTTTGTGTTTGCATGTGACTGTTCAAATTGCTAATGTCACCTCCCTGGTGTGTGTTGGGAAAATTGGTGAGCATGTGGTGCACCCCATGACATGTACACACCTGAGTTTACAAATTCACAACATTTAGGCTAGACAGACACTGATGTTGCCACTTTATAATCTGGATTATATTATAACTGTTACCATACGCTATGGGCGTGTGTGTGAAGGTCAGCATGCATTACTTAAATTTGTAACGTCACAATTTTTCAACTTTCTAGAGCTCTCTATGGCTTTAATTTGGTGTGTAAATGTACATTAATGCTTTTAAACTTTATTTTAAACCATATTAAAATATTCCTCTGCTGCTAGCTGAAAAACTCTCTAGATGATGTCATTCAGAGGAGTTTTTAATCATTAGAAGTTCATATGAAGTCATCTGGGGAAGCTCTGGAAAAGGAGGTTGATCGTGATTACAAACTCCATAGTGTGAGCAACAAGACGATATAATCTGAAGGACAGGTTCCGTTCATGTAGATGTACTACCTAAACTAGAACCAGAAGAAGCAATTTCAAAATCAGTGAAAGCCTCCTTTACATACATACAACAAGCAGCTTGCTGTTTTTTATAGTTTTTTTTTTTAAAGAAAAAAATATATTGGGCAGAGCTAAAAGGGTGACAACCTGGAGTTCATGGCAGCATGCTCCTAAGAAAAATCCTAAGACACAACAGTGAATTGGTTCATTTGATCTGAACTTGTAAGAAATCAGTACAAAATATAGTTTAAGAATACAAATATGCATATTGTACTCTAGGCCTCTATATGGCAGAAAAATAGTTATTTTTTTTATGGTATTTGAAAACAGCCCACTGACTCATTTTGCAATAGCTACTTGCTTTGAACACTTACAGTCCTGATTCAGAACTGCTATTTGATTAATTGGTTTATTGACATGATATACACATTTTAACTGGGAGATCCTGAAACTGATAACCTGGGGATTTTGTTTGATAAGAACCTCTCCTTAGCAAACCAGTATGGGGAGATAGTCCTCTACTTAATTGATTATAAATGAGGTCACTTTTTCAGTGGTAGTGCAATGGGTTGGGATAGAAAAGGATGCGGGTGCATGTCCCACCCGACCAGACCACCAAAGGCAACCTTGGTGCCAGTTCTGAGACTAAATAAAAATGGGAGGGTTGCTTAAAAACACAAGCCAAATCAACCAATCAGATGACCCCTGAAGGGACAACCCGAAAGCTTTTGATCTCTTGGAAATTGGCTGGATATATAACAGTGGATTAAAACTTGTTTGGTCAGATATTACTTGGGTAGCTGTGTGGCCATCCAAACTCTCTGTGTGGGGAAGCAATGTTTCACAGATTTTTGTACCATATTTATTTTCATGCTGGTTTTAGATCAGTTGGTCAGCCAGGTGGAGAATTATAGATGTACAGCATATTGTGTGTTTTATGCATTTAAATACTACTGTGCCAGTTTTCAAATGCATAAAGGGCAAAAAAATGTTGAAGGTTTTCCTTGAACAGGTTTAAGGTAAAGGCTGTAATACAGACAGTCATTAAGAATTGTAAGAGGAAAGTAAAAAGGGAATGTTAGCCAAGCTCTCAGCAAGGTAATACATTTGCTTGTTGTGACTTTGACTTTCAACACTGTCATTACCAATTTCAGATCTTTATTTCAAACTCTCCTCTTTGTGTAGCTTAGCAGTTTGATATTCAAATGTTGCCCAACTTTTATATAGAGTGCCAGTGGAAGCTACTGTATAAAAAAATCAGGGAGTGTCTCTTCAAACAAAGATAAGCACATATTTTAATGTCATATGTTTATATTAGCATTCAGCCAACCAAGCGTAGCTCCTAGTTCTATGCAATAACAATACTGCTTGCTTCATTAGCAAAAGGTAAATAAAGAAGAGTGATAAGCACATACAGTAAACTGAGGTTATCAGCACTCATGAAACACCTCTATTATGAGCCATGGATAAAAAACAAATATTATATAAGTTACGAAAATGTGTTATGAAACAGGAAGCTGCACCTATAGTAGCAGATGCTTCCCAATGGATCTGTCTGTACAGTAGATAAGTGGTGAGCAGAATCGCATTTCTCATCTCTCCCCATTTTGTTACATCTCTTCTTGGCTCTCTGTCTCGACCCACAGCTGCCATAGTGTGCGGTGATGACACCGTCCTTCTGACCCCAGGCAGGATGAGCCAGCGCCAGGCAAAGGAGCGAGACAAGGAGAGGGAGAAGGAGGCTGGCCTCCAGACGCCCAACAGGGAGCATGTTGCCACCCCTTCAGCCATTAGCCCAGGGGTCAGCTACAGCCACGGTAAGAGAGATAATTTTTAAAACGTTAATGAGCTCTGTAATTTACTTTATAAGAAGTTGTGCTCACGCCACATTCATGCTGTTTTAAAGCCTGCATTTTTTGCAGAAGATAAAACTTTATTCTTGACAAGAATTGATACTAATGAATGATTTCAGACACTCCACCTTAATGTTTATTCAGAATACTCAACGTTTTCTCACCTGATCCCATTTGACCTGTTATTTTGCTGCTTTTAACTGTATTAACAACAGCAGTATTAAAAATAGGTTGTTTTACTTGCTAAGTTGGCGGTCAATGCAAGTGCCAGTGTTGGGTAACTTTTAATGCATATTTTAACTAAAAAGGAGATTATGTTGTGAATAAATTTAAAAATGGCACATCCAGCCTGTTCTGAATAAGTTTGAATTCATAAATAATGAAACACAGACAGTTTTGGTTTGAGATCGCCAGCAGTTAGATTGCTGTGTAACCGACTGCTTTAAACATCTTTCCACACCTCCTGTTGCCAGATTTATATGAAACCCCTAGATTTTCCGGTGCTATAACTGTTTTGTGTGGTTCAATGCAAAACTCTGTCTGTATCAGCAGCCCTGATTAAAACATGAATATTAATTGGCTGCAGAAAAACGAGAATGGCTTATAACAAAAAGGGCACAAAGTGGATCAGTGCAGAAAGAAGGGCAAACCAACCCTGCCTATTTAAATACACAATGCACCAGAGTGAAGCACCAACTACAGGTGTAAACATGTAGTATCCCACACCTAAGGTATCCCATACACACCCATCCACTGTACTCTATGCACCACTGGACTCCACGCACACTCACAACTACCCTGAGCCTCTTAACGCTTTTAATCTTGCTTCCTTTGCCTCTGTTTTCCTCTAAACAAACATTTGAAGCCTCCTGGTAACACTGGACATTTCTGTCCCACTACAGCTGTCATTGTTAGGTTTAGTCTTTACCTTTGCCTGACACTTGTGGTGGAGAAACAGTGACTCATTCTCACTTGATTACTTGTTCTCATTGTGCCTTTCTACTGAGGCGCAGCCATAAACCTGCACTTCACATTTACTTTTTCTCTTTTTGAGCTGCTTTTTAAATTTATTTGTCTTTTTTTAATCAATACTTTGCCTTTTGGACGATTCCAACTCCAGGTTAAAATGTAGCTGCTGCTGTAAGCTGATGTACTTTCTAATACATGATAAATACCGACCAGGTTAGCTGCGGTATCCTTACAGTCTTTATATTGTGTTATAAAATGCTGTTCAACCTTCGGCTTTGAAGAGGTCATCAGAATCTGGGTGTATTCAATTTTTTTCAATTCAACTTTATTTATATAGCCTCTATTTACAAAAGTCATCTCAAGGCACTTTACATAAAACAGTCTAGACTATACAAACATTTAGAGAAAACTCAACAAATCCTCCCTGGGCAGCTATAGGCAACAGTGGAGAGGAAAAGCTCCCTTTAACTAAAGAAACCTCCAGCAGAACAAGGCTCAGGGTGGGCGGACATCTGCCTTGACCCGTTGGAAAGTGGAGAGCGAAATAAAAAGAAAACATGGGGCAGGTTGGTAGGACCAGTAGCTGCACACTGGAAGACACACAGCTCCAAAGCCGGGGACACCTGAAGACAGGGACAGAGAAGGAGAAGCACAACTATGGAAAAGGAAGACATAGAGTTAATGTCCTACAGTGGTGACTTATAAATGTGGGCTGATAGGAGGAAAGTGTCTCAGTGCATCAGGGGTTGGTCCCAGCAATCTGAGCCTATAGCAGCAGGACTAGAACTAACTATAAGCTTTATCAAAGAGGAATCAAAGAGATTTTATTTGAACTCATTCTGGAGAACTAAGAACTAGATAGAGAGAGGTCTTCAAAGCAGAGGAGAAAAATCAAACAGGGGCCTAAACTGTGAAGAGTTAAACTCAAGGGTAGATTTACCCAGATCCTTATATAAGCCTTTATGTGCTTGCCCTTTGTTCTTGTGTTACAGTGCCCTCTTGTGGATCTCTGTTGTGTTTTTTTGACCACTGTTTTTTTTGAAATGCATGTTCATGTACATAAATCTACATCTTAGTACAGTCAGATCTTTTGTCACAGCATTATGGATGGAAAATAAAGATTCCCAGTTACTTTCCACAGCTCAGTTTGTATATTTATGTTGCATATATCAAAAAGTCAAATGTGAGATTTTACATTTGATGGAAAATATTTTGGGTTTATCTGATATTTCCTGATTTAATGACACAGGAAATATTAAATGTAGTTTTCAGTGCAATACTGTAACAGCTAAGGCATTATTTTGTTACAGGCACTATCATACCACAAGAGGGAGTGAGTTTAACTAAAATTTCAATGACTAAGCCTCTTTGTCAGTCTACACGCAGCATAGGGTATGACGTACATAACAGACTGTTTTCCCTCTGACGCACATAATAAACTGCTTTTCTTCAAGGATCGTAAAGTGCCACACAAATTTTAGGTTCAATTTATGTGTTTGTGTATATTCCAGATGTGTAGCTATCTATATCTGTAAATATACTGTATATCGTGTACGTCATTCAGTAAATCTGACTTCATGCATTGTACACAGTTTTATTAGTTGGAGGTCCCTCCCTTTTAAACAGTGATCTGACATTAATCTCCTGCACTGCACAGCCATTTAATCATGTTATTTATGAAATGGAAAAAAAAGAAACTCCTTGTGTACTTTCCTTTCCTTTCCTTCTACGACACCCTCCAACCATAAGTGCAGCTTTGAAATAAGAGTTAGTAAGACAGAAAGAAAGCATTCTCTGACCCACGTCTCACTGCAGCCCAAAATGGTATCCATGGCAACTGATTTTACTTTAGCTAGTTCTTGGTGTTGCGTCACAGTGATGACAATGTGTGTTGTTATTATTTTTTTATCAACAAATGTTTTTTGTGTTTTCTTCGGTTTAAAGGCTGCCGCTGTAGATGTCTTTAAATGGTTTAAAACAACAGACCCAGACTCTCAAGGTGATGACTGTTACAATGACAATTATTTCTGAATTTTAGATGAAGATCGTAGGAGTTGTGTGAAAATTCTCAGTTTAAGTGTGAAAGTCTAAAATAATTTATACCTAATTTCTTCTCAGTTACTTGCCACAGCTCAGTTTGTATGTTTATGGTGCTAAGATATCAGCAAACATGATAATTAAATTCAGCTGCATTGTTGGAGCACACCTTTTTCTTCAGAAGTTCCTTGATCCAAATCATGACAATCTTGGTTCAGAAGTGTTATGTTTAAATTATTGATATAGATTCATCATAGAATAATTTGGAGAATGGGATGTCTCAAATGGTTATGGCATGATCTACTAGAGTCAAGTCAAGACATCCTTATGCTAGATTATCTGTAGATAAAGAAAGTTAAATTGAGATTATTCGTTGGTGTTCTGTAGTACAGTGTTACAGAGTGATGTATCATCTCTTACAGACAGACACCAACCACAGAAAACAGTTCATTTTGCTTATGGCTCAGACTTTTATGTGGTTTTTTTGAGTTTAATCTGCCTTTTTGCATCATTACATACACTTGGTGTCAGTGTCTGGCTGCCAAGATGCCAAGGTTGTCCTCAATATGTATTTTTTATGACTCACATCAAAATCAAAATAAACCTTGGAGGTTGTTTGACAAAGCTTCTATAACTGGCTTTGAAGCTGGACTCTCTTCAAATGGCTTTTGTTGACTTGTTTTTCTCTTTCTGAAAGTTCCGTACTTGGTGGGGGGATTGGGAGGGAGCTGGAGAATGGGTGACGAAATCATAAACCTAAAAGCATAAGATACTGTGCGAATGAAAGCAAAGAACAGGGAGAAGGAGCGACAAAGATTACACACACTTATGTAGCACAACAACATCTTGTGGCTTAATGAAAATGTTTTGTGATTTAAAAAGCCACATACTGAATTAATCAATTCTTAAAGTTTGCTGCATGGGTCTGTGTAGGCGCAGACTGCTCAGAGTCACCATGCTGACCCTTGTCCATAAGATGATTAAGACCACCAGTATTAATGTTGTGGCTGATCGGTTTAAATGGAAGGGAAGTCATCTGAGAAGAGGAGAGATTGAAAGAAAAGGAGAGTGAAAGCAGGTGAAGTCAGAGTGGATTTAGGCTCAGCTTCAGGGATTATGCCCTGTCAGATGGGGTTAACAACATGGAGAGGGCTGGTCTTTTCTGCGCCCTCAGCCAGTGCTGATCCAGTGTCCGTTCTTCCGCCTCCACTCTCATCTATGAGTGGCTGAGCCCTGGGAGCCAAGGACATCAGAGATATCCACCATTGGTAACGGAAAGCAGAAGTGAAATTGGACCAGTTATAATGGGGAATATATCAGCCTCAGGACCTGAGCTCTGCTCAGACAGTCAATGTCTTGACTGGAATGACGTCATTTGGACCTAAAATACTAGATATTTAGCATGATCTTGAGGTCATACTGCTGTCAGCGCTTGACATTTTAAGTTTTAGTACCAGGGGAAGCAAGGTACAGTATGTAGTAGTACTTTGTGTTGGTGTTGCACATAGAGCAACAGCTTGAGATTCCTTTTCTTTTACAGAAGTTGTAGCTTCCTGATCTGTGCTGTCTCGTGGCTTTCTGTATTGTGCCTTCCGTGTGAAGTGGGTCTCATGAGGAGAGAAGGAAGATCACACCAATGTAAAACAGCTTTCACTCACAAGAGATGTCATACGGACTGAAAAAAGACACGTGAATTTTCAAACTGCCTGATTGCTCCTGAAGTCAAGAGGAAATGAATACAGCAAAAGATGCCTTCAGGCTATGTGTTTAAAAAGCCTCTTTGTTCCAAGGCTAATCCTGGGCTTACAGGTTCTCCCTGTAGCCTTTATGTAAGACTTTGTCTGCATTTGACCTACTGTCTGCACTGTATGTATCACTTGCAATCATAAAATCAGATGAATTGCAGTTCAAAGGTCACTGCGTTATAGTTGGTCTGCATGTGACTATTAAGGCAGTTTGTTTGAGCCTTGCTGTTGAACCAAAGTATTTATTCACTTTAAGTCAAAAGCAACAAAGTGTAGGCATCATCAAAGTCATTGAGATTCATCTTCTTGTTACCATCATTATTTCTATTAAATATAATTGCAGTCCATCCGATAACTTAATATTTCTTTTCCCAGCAGAATCAATTGTTGGATTCACAGACACTGGCCTTTGGCTCTGAATTGTTTGGTTACTAAATGTGCTGAGTTTCTAAATCTGTAGAATCGGCACACACTTTACTGGAAATAACTTAAAAAATGACCCAGATGGCAACTATACTTAGCCAGTGTTCCCCAAATGCTATTGGATGAAAAGAAATTGATGTTTTCTCTGCAAGGGGGTTAATTAGGTCTGGGATCTGAATTGTACATTTAGAACATTCTAATTACCAGTGTTAATTAAAGCACATTTGAGTCGGCCAGACTGAGCTATAGATTTATCAGTTTTAGATATCACTTAGCTCAAGCACAGTTGTTTTCCAATAAAGTTCTTCAACCTATCTTGAGTCAAATGTCTCCATTGGCATTTGGTACCGAGGTATCACATGGTGCTAGAAGAATTTTTAAGATTCAAACGAGTGATGATCAAGTATATAAAGCAAATCAACTGAAAGAAAGATGAAGATTTCAGAGGTCTGCAGAAGAAACAACAATAGAAAATGGCCAACAGATTGCGTTTGTTGTGCACATCCTATTCATCTGTGCAGGGATACAGTAACAACTTGTGTGCTTGCAGAATTCTTTTTAAGGCACATGCTATCTTGTCACTTGATGTGAACCATCCTTGTGAATTTAAGAATTATAAACAAGTGAGGTTTTCAGTTTTAATATTAGAAATGATGTAACATAAATAAAGCCATTCTTTTTTGCACTAAAACTGGATCTAAAATTACCAAAATATATCAGAGCACTTTAAGTTGAGAGTCCCCCGCTCGGTCATTTTGTCCCAGTACTGTCTACCTTTTTTTTTTTTTAGCACATTGTTACAGGGCAGTATACAAAGAACTGTCATAGTGGCCACACTGAAACTTTTTAAATATGACATATGAATCCCAATGCTGGCTCATCAGCTGTAAAAGCTCAATTTTTCAGATGCAATATCAAGATGTATTTATTGAATTATAGTTAAATAATCAGGATTCAGCTTTCTTGTAGCGCTGTGTTGGTCGGATGTATTCCCTGTTGTTACGAGTAATTGGATTTGTTGCTGTTGTATTTTTTTATGGTATGGTCGTTTGAGCGTGGTGTGCAAAACTTCTTCCTTCTGTCCATAGTAAAGCACTTTTTTTGTGTTTGCATATGCTTGTGTGTTTTGTAGTAGTTTTGGTGAGTTCTGTCTGTGTTTAGTCAGGTTACAAACTGTAGGAAAGGACATGCGCTGATCATGATTTTAAAGGGACATTTCACTGCTTTTAAAATGAATGTCATGAAATACTAGTGAAGTATAGCCTATGTAGGCTATAACCTTTCTGTAACTACCATTCAGATACAGGAGGCACTACCTGTGCGTTAATCATAAAAAAAGTCTCAGATAAAGCAACAAACACTGCTGGGAAGACCTAGACTTGTCACTTTACCATACTTCCAGCACCTATATTTGCAAATATTTCATTTGGGATTCATTTTGTTCCTTATATTTTTAAAACTATGTTGCTGATTTGTATTTATATAGCAGCACTGCACAGTGGAAATCATCTAAAATAAAAAAAAAAAAGCCCATTGGACAGTGGAGAGGAAAAACTCTTTAACAGAAACAAACGGAATGAACCAGGCTGAGAGTGGAGTCCGTCTGCCTCGACTGGTTGGGGGTGAGTGGAGAGCGGAGAGAGAAATGAAAAGACCCGCAAGAGGAAGCAAAAGACAAAAACATAGGGCCCTGTGCTAGTATCTGTAACTGCACACAGCTCTTAATGCCGAGGATACCTGCAGATAGAGGAAAGACTTGACTATAAGGACTCACTGTTAAAAACATTTAAATAAGACATATAAATGCAGAGAGGGCTTTTGATATACGCTTAATCAAAAGAAAACTTTTAAGCCTTGTGTCGGAAGTAGAGGTGGCCCCTGGTTCTACAGGAGAGACTGATAGCTAAAGGCTTTCTTTCCTCTTCTACTTTTCGAAACTACTTACTCCAGTAGACTTGTTCTCTGAGGGTCAAGTGTTCTTTTGGGATACTACAGTACTGCAAGGCCTTTAAGATCTGATGGGGTTTGACTTTGTAATAAGCACGGTTTTAAAATCTGTTTTAAAATCGGACCTGTATTTTACTGTTTTTTTGTAATTTGGTGCTTACGACATCCTAATATTGGAGGATTATAGTATTCCAATTTAGAAATACAATAACACATGCATGGACTAGCTGTTCAGCATCACTTTGAGACTTTGTTCCCAATTTTGGTGATAATTTTTTGTTTAAATAACTTGGTTATTTAGGTTCCTCAAAGTAGTACCAGAGGCTAAAGCTATGTCACTGGAGTAACTGCATGATTAGGCAGCACATTTCTGAGGTCCAAATTGAGAAGGTGAAGGTTTCAGTTCAGATCCAATTCCAAAAAATAAATATCTTTAACTCAGTACAGCACAAATGTCCTACCAAATTTTTCAAAAATCAATAATGAAAATGAATGAGTTGGACTTTAAACCTTAAATTCAGGTCTTCTTTTCCACAAAGCACCCACCTAACTATGTAGGACAGAGTAGGTTATTTGTCACTTTATTGTTTAAATTTGTTGAAAGATACAATTGAATACCGTAGATAAGGCATTTAAAATAAAAAATAAAACGTAACATTCTATCCATATTCCATAAAACCCCCAAACTGTAATAAGAGTGTAAGAAGACACAAATGTATCCTCTGTTTATTTCCTCCCATCATCCAGTTATGTCAGAGGAGTGAACGATCAAGCTAAATTTAGCTGGAGCAACACTTAGAAAATATTAACAAGGGTCCTAAACGTCACAGACATGCCACCCTGGTGACTAATCCATTGAAATAAGATTGAAAAGCAGTGAAGTATCCCTCTGAATAGATATTAATGAATGTAGTTAGAGATTGAGCAGAAAAGATAGATGGGATGTGGAACACAAGAGCTATGTTCCAGCTAAGATGCAGCTCTCCTACCCATCTGGGGGGAGAGTGGGAGGGGCTCAGCTTATTCGTTATTAAGTACTTACAGGCTGCTGCTTTCATACTCACTCACAGAGCAGAGAGTGAGAGTGTGTGTGTGTGTGTGTGTGTGTGTGTGTGTGTGTAAGAGAGGAAGGGATCAGTCGGCTGGGGGAAGCAGAAAAGGAAAGCAGCATACTACTCTGCTTCACTGCCTAGATTCTAAGCTGTGTGTTTGTGTGTGTTGGTTGATTCACTCACTCATACACTAGCTACGTGGGACCGATCGGACTATTTCCCAGACCCTTTCGACCCTCTACCCTTGAGTTTTCCACTTCCCCACACCTCCCTCCCTACCTCCCACCGAGGGAGCGCCTGCCGGCCCCATGATGAAAGAGGAGGGCCTGCTGAGCCGTCGCCGTTTCTCCACGTGCGGCGGGACAGCATCGCTTCGACCTCCGCATCCAGACGGACGCAAACTCATTCGCAATGCCTCCTTCGGGGGTTATAACGAGCTGTCACCCATGTCGCTGCCAGGTGGGTGTACGATGGTATGGAGATGAGCTTTGCCGAAGCTCCACGCTGGAAACTGAAAGTCCCATTAGTAGAGTATAATTTAGCAGCAGAAACTGTGACTACTCTGTTTTATTTAGATGCACTGTTGACTGTCACTGGCTTGCTTTAGTTTCTGTCTTTAAAATTTAAAATGTTTTAGTTTGTGTGATCGCTAAATGGAAAACATCAGCTAACCTGGACTCCTCTGATTGCAGCTCGTTCTTGAGCTTCAGAGGATAGATTTAGTCGGAGTTTGGATGTAGTTTGCCAGTATGACCAATGTAATTAGTCTTTTACCTACTAACAGTCAGAGTTTCGAAGGGCCACAGGATAAGACTTTATTAATCTCACAGTGGGGAAATTCTTGAGGAGAGCAGCTTTATGTTTCAGCACTTGCTGTCATCTGCTGTTTAATTCTAAACATGTACATTGTTACCCTCCTGGTCACCAACAAATCATGAATGCACATTTAAAGTTTTGTCACTGCATTACACACGCAAAGTGATAAACTGCTGAGCCCCAGCAGATCTGTGCTGTTTTGAAACTGCATTCACGAATGGCACCTGCTATTTGCAAAAGTGTTTATGATCAGCCCCACTGTCTGTGGGATCCGGGGGATGTTAGGTAGGGGTTTAAATCACTGTGCCAGATCAACGCTGTGATAGAAATTCATTGGAAAGACAAAGATATGAACTAAACGTGTATTAGATATTGCAGACGGGAGCACCAAGAGAGCTAACAAGGAACTACATTCCTCACACTGAAAATCGGGGGAGAAAACAGGCAAAGTGTCGCACTTTGCCAGCAAAGAAGAGGCAAACAAGAATGGGAACATTGTCTGATACAATGTAATAAATGAAAAACTGTGAAATGTATAGTCAGCATTAGGGTTTTGAATCACATCAAAAATTTATTACTTACACATTTTACTGCAATTGTGATTAATTTACCAATTAATGGACCAAATTGGATCCAGTGAAAACAACCTAAACATTAAATACATCCACAAATGAACGTTAACCATATGAATGACTTGGTCTTCATTTACACTGTAAATGACTAAATGTATATGTAACTACTGTAAAGCACTGTTGTTGTCGAGAGGTCACTCTTGTGATGGAGTTCAGATCTCTCTTATCTCTGCGTCAGTCATACAAACATGGAGGGCAACTGTAATTTAAACCCGGGATCTAGTTCCCCCTCAATTGGGTCTCTCTTTTTTTTTGCAAACAAATAAATTCACGTTGGCTTCAGGTCATTCATGCAAGGCTCGGTTTTGGGTCAGGTCCAAGCTTTTGAAGCTCCCCATTTTTGGATGATGTAGCCTGCATTCATTTCTCTCGCCCTGTTTTTAATGCGTTAAACTGTCCACATTAATCAAAAAAATGAATGTGCTAATTTTCCAAGCCCTAGTTAAAAGTAATGCCAATGGTGATTCATTTTAAGCCACATAATTCAAAGCAAATAATTTCTAACTTTAAAAACTTGAAACAGGCAACTAACATACAGTATATGTCTGAACACAGTGTAGGTACATGTGCATAGGTAGCAAGGTGCCAGCTGAGAGATGGTTTTTAGTGATTGTCCTTGCACTCTTTCCACAGTAAGACAACAAATGACCATTTATGGTTATCAGCACAAAATGATGAATCGTTCACGGCCCAGATTTCCTGGTTTGGTGTTACTCAGGTTCAAATGATACATCTGTGAGAGTGCGAAGATAATCCTCATTTTTTAGAAGTACGCCACATTCCACAGAACACTTGGGATTAAAGCAGTTTAGTGTTCATTGTTAAAATTGCAGCCTTTGTGACGTTGTCTTTGTTTGTTCTGTTGAAGAGGACACAGGTATCGAGGCAGACAGCTGACACCCACTGGAGCTTTGAGAGAACGGATGTTCTGTGTTCGACCTTTGCTGATTACTTTATTTAACCTTTATTAATTCAAGGAAGGAAGGCGACTGTGTGCAAGTTCAGTTTTTAGCACCACGCTGCCACTTATTGAGGCCGTAATGCAGGCGTGCAGCCCCATCGCTTCTGTGCTTTGCTCAAGGGCATTTCAGCTGCAGTCTTCGTCTTCATCATACAACTTGGTGTCCCTGAGCATTCAGGCTGGTGACCTTTTGACTAGAAGCCCCTTTCGTTCCCCTCTACACCTCCTCTAGCTATACAAATATCTTATACCGTGAGATGGTGTCTGAGTCATTGTGTTTTCCTCTGTCAGCTCCAAGTATCGGTTCCATTCATCCTTATTTTAGATGCTCTGCTTAACGAGCGCTGACTTTAGGTGAAACAGCAGGAGACAGCTAGACTTACTCTCTGTCTGTCTCTTCTGCTTGCTCTCGCTTTCTCTCTGTTTTTTACACCCACATATCCTCCACTCTGGAGTCTGCTCAAATGATTGTGCCTACTCTAGTGAAGCTTTAACATATTCAGGATTTGTACTGTTTGAAGCTCTATTAGAAAACAGCTCACGGATGGCTGATGACTCAGTTTTTATTTATATGGTGCCAACTTGTGTCATCTCAAAACTCTACGTTCAGTGTATTTCCATGCTCTCAAGTAAGCAGGTTACAGTCGGCGTTCACGGGGACGCACATTTGTTAGCTGTCATGTTAATGTGAAAGCTGGTTTCTGTGAACAGGGTAGAGGATTAGAAATACTATTTTCTCCCGGTAGATTTGTCCCAAAGAACACATATTTCTGTGCCATCTATGTGTAAAACTAGGCTTCTAATTGGTTTTCTATTTTCATAGCAAAAGTCTCCAGACAGTTGCATTCTCTGAGCCACACGTCTAGGTAGAAGAGAAAGTCCTGGTCTGCTGCAGATTTTCATTGTAATGTCTGTTCCCAATCACCCCAGACAGCTGATTTCTCTAAGTAACATGGTTACTCAAGTCAGTGTGTTCATGCTTTTCAACCACTATCTAATTGTTACCTTGACACATTCACAACACCCTTGCGCTGGGTATTTTTTCTACTATTACTGTAGATGTAGATGAATTTCACATGTAGATATGTATCATCATTTCTGTACCATTATGAAACTTTTTTGCCACCTCATTTTCACTAGTCTCAGTTTTTTTTTTCTCTTGAAAGCCACATCTTGTTAAAAACAATTTTTAGACTATAAATAGAAAATATATTGGACCAATATTTAGGCTGACTTACTAGATGGTTCTTAGTCTCAAACATAAGAATTTTTATCTGTTTTTCAAGCTGTAATTGAAACGATTGCTTATTACACCTTAAATATTGAATATTTGATGGTTTCCACTGTTCAAACATATCTCAGTTTCTTTGGGTTTCTGAACACTTTCTGGACAAATCAAGGCAACTGAAGACATTCTGAATTCTAGTGAACTGGGATCAGCATTTTTGCTGCTTTTTGAAATTTTATAGACTAAAACTTGAAGAATGTACATTATTTGACCTAGACAAATCAGCAGTGAACTGCAAAGAACCAGTAGTTACTACTTTGCATTGGACGCATCTCTTCCCAGAGATTATATGATCATATCATATTTAAACTCTTCCATGTTGATTGGACTATTTCATCCCAGTCTTACTTATGCTTGTTTATGCGGTATCTGTGAGGCTGCAATAAATAAATATACGTGAAGGCCAGGAATGAGGCCTGGGGGTTAAAATTGGCAAGGACAAGTGCAGGTTTGGGCTCAGCCCTTTTTTTGATACCTACGTTTTATAACCTTCATCCCACAAGCATCCCACAGAATGCCATTGTTGTTTTATTTGTGAGATTACTTCCTAATAGCTACCATTAAGCAACAAAATACACCCTTTTATATTACCTGTGCACTTTACTGTTTTGTTTACTGTTCTTTCCTCTGTAGTCAGGGACTCATTGCAATTTAAATTGACGTAGAGGTTGAAAATGGAGCCTTTTATTAAGTTAATAAGAGATTGGAAGAAGCCATACTTTTGTGCTCCATAATTTGTTGGAATTTGGTCTCATCTGAGGTCAACCTGACTTTGCAAAGTGCATGCTGGAACACTCTGTGGAGTCTCAGACCATAAAGATAAGATTGGTTTTTAATTACCAAGAGGAAGTGGTGCGCTGTTGTATGAAGAGCAGTGGGTTGTAGGTTAGCTATAAAAGGCCAAGATAGATTTGAAGGACCTGAAAAAAATGTTTAAAATTGATAGAGCTTTGCCTTCAGAGGAAATTCTAAAGATCAATACAACACTTGGAATGAGAAATAAATATTTGCCAATAAAACATTTTTTTTTGTAAGACAGGCAGCCTTCATGGAAAATTGATTTGGACCCACATTACAGGAAATAATTTTACTTTTTGTTTTTAAACTTTTAAATTTGTCTTTCATCACAACTTTTTGGATGTGCCATTCTAAATCTATTAAGTAACACGCCTATCCAAGCTGAACTGATGGATTCCCATACTATACCACATATATATGCAAGAATTTAGAGTTCAGTCACGTTTTCATGCTGACATAAAGTAAAGATGATTATTTGATGACAAGTTTCCTGCCGTAGAAAAACTCAGGCCATTTGTTCCCTAATGCTGATTGATTTATACTAAGTGATAATGGACTCTTAGCTGTTCCTGTTGTTTGTTATGCTTAGGTCACCTGTTGCCATGGCAGCCTTACCCGTAACCATATTTCCTACAAAATATAGCAGCACCATTAAAAGCTGTATACTGCTTTTAAACATAACCATGATGAGATGATTTCAGGGTGTTTCAAATGCCACTACTGTAAATGCCAACTTCTGTTATTTGTTGCTTGCGCCCGGATCCCTAATGTTACCTTTAGCTTAAAGTAGCATCAATTGAGCATCAATTAATCAAAAGAACAAAATGTGTTTTTTGCATAATTTTTCACTTTCTGATCTTTCATTGTGCCTTTTGTCTGATGCATGTCGGTGTGATGCTTCCTGCAGTCTAAACTGTATTCATTCTGTGAGGCAGAGCGTTAATGTGGAAAGAATTTAATTGTAGCAGCAAGCAGCTCTCCCTCTCTCTGTTTTTCTGGATACTGCTCCCCCCAGCTCTCCCCGTCTCTCCTGTCTGTGATCTTTGATGCAGAGTGAGATCACTGCAGCTCCTGTTTTTACAGTCTGTCTGCAGTGGGGCGTGACTCTCCTACTACTTTAGCCAGACGCACTCAAAACACACATGGCAAAGGTTTGATTTGGCCAAGCTGGACACTGAATTATCAGGGATTTTATGTACTGTATTGTCTTGTGAGAGTAATACATATATTCCAGCCTGCTTAATTTTACTTCTGCCTGTATCTGTATGCAAAAAGAGACATCCACCTCTCATCTCTCACAGGCCAAACAGAAAGCAGATGCAGTCAGAAGCATCCTTGAAGTCTCTGTCTGGGCCTCTGACCTTAGCTAGTCCCTCATGGCATCTGTCAGCTCTCTCATCGTTATCTTTTGGACATCTTAACATCAAAACATTGGCCTGCTGATTTTTGCTCCTCCAAGCCATTCCTTAAAAATTCTCTTTTAAAAGTAAATATTGTCAATCAAAACTGTAGCTTTGGAGCTGACATTTTTTCAACAGAAATGTAACTACCTAACACTCACATTCAAGAACCTGCAAGTGTCAAATGTTCTTTATATCTGTTTGACAGTGACTTGCCATTCAGACAGTGGTGGAAGGTAACAGAGTACTAGTACCTGTCTGCCTTCACTGGGCCACTTTAAAGTCCATTTCCACTGTAAGCCTAGCCATTGTCCTTAACATTTAACATAATCCGAAAAAGGTAAAAGTTCATATATGATAAAAGATTTTCAGCTTTATTTATTGTTTTTATTACAGCACCTAACTGTAACACTTTAGCAACGTGGATCAAACCCCTAATGTAATAATATAGTTTATAGTTTATGTATGCCACACTATTGTAGCTATTACAAGAACAGTTAGCTTTTCTTTTACTTTAACAATAGAACAGAATTCACCACATTTTAATTGATTTAACTCTTATGTTTTTATCATCCACTCTGCTCCCTCTATGTTGACATTAAGGTAAGAGGAAAATTAGTTATGTAACCTCCTCTGGCTTGAAATAGGGGTTGGATTGCCCTTGAGTTGTTGTTCAGGCTGGAGTAGGTATTGAGATGTGCCTGTCAAGTGGGCACAGATGGTCAGGTGGGACTTCTCATGTACCACGGAAACTAGATCTGCCTTTAAAGTAAGACCGCAGTCATAAGGCAGGAAAGACAATTGCATGTCCTAACTTGCTGATGATGGTACTGTGGTTACTTAACAAGACAATCTGCTGATTTAAATGTGAAAATGTGAAATGAAAAAAATTCTGATTCCACTCCTAACCATTTGTAAATTAGCTAATAATTTGTAAAATAATTTTCTAAAAGCGCCTATGGAATGCAGACACACTATTGTGCCACAATACGACCTTTATTACTTTGTGTACACATAAAGTTCTAATAGCAAGAAAGTGTGTTCCTGGGATTTAAAGTAGCAAGTAAATGAGCTGGTTGATAAAAGGTGATTACTCATTTATGGACAAAATAATTTCTGAAATGTGCTGTATCATATTGTTATTATTTAAAGTGTAATTGCACACAGTTTGAATCTTGTGGTTTTATTTTTTTACATTTACATAGCTATTTATAGAAAATTCAATATCTCTGGTCTGATAAAAATTACCAGTACAAGTATGCCCCATAAGACTGCTTAGAAAAATTCCAATGTTGCCACAATCACAGATAGACAACATTTAAAACAAGTGGCTGTTAAGGCAGGATATGACTCTTTCCCAGATGATAAATGTCACATTCAATACTACAGCTCAGCTGCGTCTCATGGCTAAATACTGATTTCCGATGGATAGGTGTCACAAACCATTAAATATTTACAGGATCTCTGTCACCACTAGACCAGCAGTATCCCCAACTGCTGGGATCTCATGGGGAAAATGTTGCTGAGGTTAGATACACTGATTTAAAAAGTAGCTCACTAATAAAAATATTACATTTTTAGGTGGAGCCCAAGTATGATACTTTACCAAATTTTCCACTTTCAAGCTTTAGCGTTCCAGTCAAACTGTTGAGGAAAACAGGGAACCTCCTTTCAAAACCCATCTTATGCATCTTCAGAGCACAGTTCAGATTAGGGATATGGGGCAGGCACCAGCCTGTTGCCATTCAGATTCTGTGGCATGCTTCCAGCTGGTTTGAAGGACAACGTGGTCTCGTAGCTGACATTATGCAATGGGATTCCATTTGGCTACTGAGACATTTGCAGACACATGAGGTCTTCAATGACAAAACACAAGTGATCTAAAGAAAGCCCAGGATACTTGCATATTTTCAAAATTGAGAAGCTTTTCCAGATTATACCAGATAATAATTGACGTTTTTGCGTAAAAATGTAACCAGGCAATTGCACAGTTAAATGCTTGATTTTACCAGAGATAAATCAGCTAACTCAGGTTGACATTTATTACTTTTTTTTATTCAATTCACTTCAATTCAACTTTATATAGTGCCAATTCACAACAACATCATCTCAAGGCACTTTACATAATAAAGTCAAGATTATACAAATAGATAAAACCCAACAAAGCCCCCTTGATCAGCTATAGGCAACCGTGGAAACAAAAAACTCCCGCAGCCATCTGCCTTGACCGGTTGGGCTGAGTGGAAAACATTAGGCAGGTTGGCAGGACCAGTAGCTACGCACTGGAAGACACACAGCTCCAAAGATGGGGACACCTGAAGACAGGGGCAGAGAGAGGGAGACAGAGAGGGAGAAAGACGACTACAGGAGAAAGAAGACACAGAGTTAATGTCATACAGTGACGACATATAAATGTGGGGTGAGAGGAGGAAATTGTCTCAGTGCATCCGGTGTCGGTCCCAGTCTAAGACTATAGCAGCAGGACTAGAACTAACTATAAGCTTTATAAAGGAGGAAGGTTTTGAGCCTAGTCTTCAAAGTAGAGAGGGTGTCTGCTTCCTTAATCTGGACTGGGAGCTGGTCCCACAGGAGAGGAGCTTGATAGCTAAAGGCTCTGCCTCCCATTCTATTTGGAAATTCTGGGAACCATAAGTAGGCCTGCATTTTGGGGCCGAAGTGGTCTATTAGGATAATATGGTACAAGGAGATCTTTTAGGTATGATGGAGCTTGACCATTTAGAGCTTTATAGGTAAGAAGAAGGGTTTTAAATTCTATTCTACATTTAATGGGAAGCCAATGGAGAGAAGCTAATGAAGGTGAAATATGATCTCTCTTACAATCCCAGTCAGTAATCTTGCTGCAGCATTTTGGATTAATTGAAGGCTTTTTAGAGAGTTACTGGGGCAGCCTGAAAGTAGAGAATTACAGTAGTCCAATCTAGAAGTAACAAATGCATGGACTAGTTTTTCAGCATCGCTTTGAGAATGCTCCTAATTTTGGCAATGTTCCGTAGGTGGAAGAAGGCTGTTCTAGAGATTTGTTTTATGTGTGAAGATAAATGACAAATCCTGGTCAAAAATGACTCTGAGATTCCTTGCAGTACTACTTAGGGCCAGAGTTATGTCATCTAAAGTATTGATATGGTTGGTCAACATGTTTCTGAGATTTTTAGGCCCAAACACAATAACTTGAACTAGAAGAAGGAAATTATACATCATCCAGTCCCTTATGTCTTTTAAACATGCTCGTAGTTTGACTAATTGATTTGTTTCATCAGGTTTCATAGAAAGATATAACTGCATGTCATCAACGTAGCAATTTACAGAGTGTTTTCTCATAATGTTGCCAAGGGGAGACATATATAGAGTAAAGAGTATTGGTCCTAACACAGAGCCTTGTGGAACTCCATAACTAACTTTTGTCTGCGTGGAAGATTCATCACTAACATGAACAAATTTGAATCTATCTGATAGATAATATTTAAACCAATTTAGTGCACTTTCTTTAATCTGAATTGCATGTTTTAGACTCTGGGTGACTGTGTCGCAGTTGGTAGCACGGTCGTCCACCAATCCTACAGTTGTATCCTACTTAGCTGCTCCCAGTGAGCATCGGCCAGGGTATATATACACCCCCATCGGTGTATAAATTTGTGTACAATTGTAAATGTGAATGGGCAGATAAGAATCAGTGTAAAGTGCTTTGAGTACCAACAGATAGAAAAGTGCTATATAAGTGCAGACCATTCAATAAAATTTTGTGATCAATAGTGTCAAATGGAGCACTAAGAGAACAGAACTAACAGAACTAGCATAGAGACTTGTCCATTATCTGAAGCCAAGAGAGGATCGTTGGTGACTTTAATCAGTTCCATTTATGTGCTATGATGAAGTCTAAATCCTGACTGAAATTCTACAAACAAGTCGTTTCTACGCTGGTGATCATATAATTGCTTTGCAACTACTTTTTTAGAAGTAAAGGGGAGATTGGATATTGGTCGGTAATTAGGGTCCTTGAGCAGCAAACCAGGGGATGGTCTTATTTTCCTCCATTAGTGATGAATAATATTCTGTTCTAGATTGTATATAAGTATAAACTCCTTTTCCAGGCTAAGCGTGATTCTTACGAATGAGTGGAACGCAACTTCCTTTCTAGTATTTGTGACGCCAGCTTTAAATTGTGAGTTTGCGAGCTACCCCATGGCTACTCTCAGTTTATTAGCACATAGTGAATTAAACGATGAAGGGATCTTTTCCCTAAATTTGTTCACAGCCTTTTCAGATAAGAACCTACTGAAGTGGAGTTTTATTCTAACTGCTGTATAGTCCAGTATAGAAAATGGTCAGACAAAACAAAGTAACATTTCCTATAAATACTTGAACCATGTAATTCCTCGGCTGACTCATTCGGTATGTGACAGATCTGGGACATTTCTTAGTTATCTTGGTTCTCTCTTCATTCTTTACACATCTCAACTTGACAAACAAGCCTTTTCTCGCACTCTGCCTGTTCGATGTGGGCACTGGCTCACAAACAAATAGTGAAACATATTCAATGTGTAAACCGCCCACAGTAGCAACCTGCAAATACGCTGCCTTTTCAGTAAGGTCACTGAGGCAGTTTTAAAAGTTATTTTTGTGCGTCCACAGCAAGTTGGTTGTCTGCTGGAATTGGACCTGCTGAGGAAATTAGCATGTTCTAATGGTCTTTTGTCTTATGTTAAAGGTTTTGAGAGAGGAAAGGAGGACCTCCTGCCTTTGCCTTTGAAAGAAGATTCACATTCCATATCCAAGAGCAAGGTAAGAAGAATCATCCACTGAACTGATGGACTATAATGTGGTGGATACAGTAGGAATGCACGTGTTTGTGTGTGTGCTGGAAATATGTGCATGTCTTTTTTTATTTTCCTGCTCATGCCTCAGGCAACAAATAGAGAACAATGAGACAACTTGAAAATTGCATACACTGTACACATCAAGGGGCCTGTCTAGTTTATCCGCGAGGTCCACATCAAATATGTTTGCCAGTGCAAACGTGGGTGTCTGAGTCTCCTTCTGGGTCACAACAGAGACGTTTGCATCAGACAGAAATCCTATTATGTTGAGCGCTATGATTTGGAATAAGAGACATGCTGTATGACAGTACTGTGCTATAACAGCAGGGCTTCCCAACTCAAGGCAGGAATTTGACAGTTCTTTCTCCGTGGACTAATCTTTAGTTCTTTCAGCACAAACATCCAACAAAATAAACATCATAACAGATAAACAAATGACCAGTCTTATCTATATTCACAGTCAGAAACAAAGTTGTACAATGGCTCGGACAAAGATGTGTCGGCATCTGGAGGAAAGCTCACCAAGAAAGAGTCCCTCAAGGTATGAGAGTTAAAATCGGCTTATGTCTTGTGTACTGGATCTGGACACTCACGACACACATCTTTAGTCCTAAAAATACCCTTATTGGAGAGAATGAGGATGGCGATGTAAATGTATGTTCTTACCATTATCCATACCTCTTTGCTCCCTATAGGTGCAAAAGAAAAACTACAGGGAGGAAAAGAAGAGGGCAACTAAGGAGCTACTTAGCACCATCACTGACCCCTCGGTCATTGTCATGGCCGACTGGCTAAAGGTAGGTGTTAGTTTTACAGTTTTTACTTCCTGTTTAAAGTTTGAAACATCGTTAAGAATATTTGAGCTTTATCTTGGTTAACTTTCACGGATGTCTTTATAGAAAATGCAGTTTCACACTGACACTGTTTGAGTGTTTTTTTTTTAGTCAAGGTAGTTCAAACTACACCTCCATTCTTGTTTGTTTTAGCTTTGCTAAAATCTAACTTCAGTTGGATGTTTAGTGACAACTTAAGCCTAGTGTCGCCACTAATTTTCGCCCATATGTTTAATGGGTGTGTTCAATAAAGATACAACAGTCTGTTGGTATTTGTGTTTTATTAGCAGTTTTGCCACCTGTCTATCCTTAAGTGAAGTAGAAAAACCACAAAGGTTATTTTGGAAGAGCATGGCTAAAATTGGCATTCGTTTGTGTTTCCACTCTAGATCCGTGGCACACTGAAAAGCTGGACCAAGCTGTGGTGTGTGCTAAAACCAGGAGTGCTGCTTATTTATAAAACCCACAAAAATGGCCAGTGGGTGGGGACTGTGCTGCTCAACGCCTGCGAGCTGATCGAGAGGCCCTCCAAGAAGGACGGCTTCTGCTTCAAACTCTTCCACCCGCTGGAACAGTCCATCTGGGCTGTCAAGGTCCGAATACCACGTTGACAGTTATTCTCACCTTGCTGAATACAGATCTTTGTTTTGAAAAAGGTCTCTGACCTTTTAATACATATATTAATAATAATTGATAAATGGAATAGTAGAAAATGAGAATAATGACAATGGTTCATTATGCAGATGGATGAATTTGGATTCAGCCTGATTTTCTGTCTAGTAACTGACAAAACAAAATAAGCACATGATCTGGGGGAATGGACATTTTGTAAAACAAAGTGGGTGTGGCTCTTAGCCACATAATTAAGAACTCACATTGTTTATTTAATGCGGGCATGGGAAATGACACATCCAGCCAGCCATTATCGTATTTGGCAGCACACATTTTCTATTTGTTCTATGTTTCCAGCTCTTTCCACCTCTGTTCTCCCGTCCACTCCAGCTGTGATTTGGTATTCATCAGTGACCTTGGTTTTTAAGTGTTTTTCTTTTTGTGCATGAAGAGGCTTGAATCACAATTAGTCCTCTGTGTTTTAGTTGACAGCATTCATGCTCTCCCTACTGTCCTTGTCACTGTTGAAATAAACACTCCACTCGTTCATCTTCTTTCCCTCTGCCCCCGTTATTGCTAATTTTCCTAATGACATATTCTGCACTTTAAATTTCCTCTATTTGCATATATAAATGATTCAAATTTTAAATGCAATGCAAACACTGGGTGAAATGTGGAAATGTGCTGTCAAAGGAGGTCTTTAAACTATCAATACAGAGTTTTAAAACATCAAGACAATGATTCAAACTAATTCCATTACACAAAACGATAAGAACAATGATTAGAATAAAACAACACTAAAGTCGCTGTGGAACAATGTGTCTTCTGTTTATTTTTTTCAAAGGGTCCCAAAGGAGAAGCAGTAGGCTCCATCACGCAGCCATTACCCAGCAGCCACCTCATCTTCCGTGCTGCCTCTGAGTCTGATGGTAAGAGACAGGCTGTCATTCACACTTCAGCTTTGTTTTCAGTTCCTTCAATCTTCACTGACAGTGAATGATGGGCTCAGCTAGAAATTGGTACCACATTAGTGTTGACTATATGAAGCAATGGTATTGTTGGCTCAACTTTAGGTGCGCTCTCAGTATGTGATCTTCACTTTGTTACTGTGATGTGTTTTAAACCACCTCATCGGCTGAGTGTAACGTGAAAGTATCACACATTGGGGGGCTTCAGAAAACATTGGTGTTTTCACCGACTCTGTCGACTCTGGTTTTTCTTGAGCCTGCTTAAAATGACACGAAATGGTATTACACAACATGAGTGTTTTTACCACCACTGTTTGTACTGTACAGCCAGTGAAAAAAATATGATCATCCAATATAAATTTTTTTACGTTTCAAAAACACATAAAAATGAAAATACAAATGTAAGGGAATAAATAACTGAGAAATTACTACCTACTTCAGTAACTTTGTATGCATGTGCACAGAAACACTAAATAAAAAGAAGCCAAGCTAAAATAAAACAAAAACATATTAGAAAATGAAAATAGTCGCTGGAGTTAAATTTGACTGCAGGGCATGAAGTGAAATCATTTTTGACAGCAGAAATATTGAAACATGCTTTTCATAGATTTCTAGCAGTAGAGTAAAAGGATTGTGGCGTAACCCCCGGACTCTCTGTCCGTGGTGCTGAAACATCCAGGCCAATCTGTGACCTCACCTTCCTTTCATTCTCTCTCCAAGGTGCTGAAAAAGTCAAGCCGTGGCTGAATCCACGATGTGAAAAATCATTTGCTATCGCCTACCTGCAGTAGCCCAATTCTATTATCCACACATATCCACACATTTATGCCCTATATCTACCGTATATTTTTGCCCCAAAAGATGAAAACTTGAAATTTGAGTTATGATATAAATACCAAAATGAGAGACAAGTTCTGGAATGATGGAATATAATCTTCTAACTGACTATTACTGGTGGATTAAAATCTTTTTTCCAGGTCGGTGCTGGATGGATGCCTTAGAACTTGCCCTGAAGTGCTCCAGCCTGTTGAAGAGGACTATGATCCGTGAGGGGAAGGAGGACGTAAGCACAATATCCACTGGTGGAGAACCCTCTATTAACTTTTACAGCCTCCTCCGAGCCCACAACATGCAAGGTTTCCAGTAAGTAGGAATATTAAACAAATGATTTATCCGTCAATCCTTTAACTACCTGTTAACTACTTGTTTCCAAAACTCTTTACTTTGAAGCTTCTCACCACTATATTCACCTTCCTTCCTCCAGGTTCAATGACAGTGACCATTTGAAAGATCCAGACCTGTACTCGGACAAGTCGGACCGCGAAGGAGAGCAGGACCACGAGGAGTCAGACCCAGAAGGCCTGGAAAAGAGCGAGGATAGTGACAGTGACACGTCAGAACGCCAAGACGATTCATACGTTGACCTCGATGCCAATGAACATCTGTGGGAAACCCCGTATATGGAACAGTCCCATGAGGAATTGGGAGAGGTACAGTAGGAGACCGGGAACATGGTGCCGGTTTACTTCTTATTGCTGCATTAGGACATGGTCCCGCAGGATTTCTAGCAGCCATTTTTATCTTGAAGTAAAACTTAAAGGCCTTTTTTCTTGTTTCGTATAATGAGGAAAAGTTAGCATGTTCTTCTGCTGGGGCGATAAGGGAATCTGTAACACTGACAGGCTTTGATCACAGTGTGCGTGGGTTGGTGTGCGTGGGCGTCTGCAAAGTATGCTAGTGGTATCACGACAAGTGTGAAAGTGCTAAGATGCATTTCCATACTGATGATCTCTGAGTTTGACAGCTCCCTAATTAAACACCTACTGAAGCTGAGGCAAAATGTTTGTAGCTTAGAGCTAATTAAAGCCTTCTTTAGCACACCAGTTGCACTGACATGTATGAAACGTCTAAAAAACATGTAAGAATATTGTGTTCTTGTGATTCTGTGTTGAACTGTGCAATATGAGTGAATGAATGCTGAGGTGTTTGCAGTATCGTTACAGGCTACATGAAAAATTGTGATTTTTCTACCATGGTATGCATTTTCCCCTGTTCAGGCTGGTGAGGCTGCCCAGACTGAGACAGTATCAGAGGAGAATAAATCTCTCATCTGGACTCTGCTGAAGCAGGTTCGACCTGGCATGGACCTATCCAAGGTGGTGCTGCCTACCTTCATCTTGGAACCAAGGTCCTTCTTGGACAAACTATCTGACTACTACTACCACGCAGACTTCCTCTCAGAGTAAGGCAAACCTTGTTACTATATTTTGCCTTTTGCCGTCCCTCATTGTTTGTAAATCCTTGAAGGAAAAAGAGAGAATAAAAGGAGCCTGCACAACACTTAATATGCATTATACTGCATAATACTGATAATTTATCATCCCAAGCACATTAAAAAAACACATAACACTACACTGTCATTATGAAACTTTCCCTATAATTTACAAGTGAGGTCTTGACTGCATTAATAGTTGAGTGACAGTTTGTGCTTGAGTGACAGATAAGTTTAAACACCTAAGTCTGGTGCGTTATTTTGTATTCAGTGCCGCCATAGAAGAAAACGCCTACAACCGCATGAAGAAGGTGGTGAAGTGGTACATCTCTGGGTTTTACAAAAAGCCAAAGGTCAGCAGAATGAACACAGACACATGGCCTCTTGGTGATCAGCAAAACACACACAAAAAAAACACAAAAATCACATTTAGTTTTAATCCGCAGGGATTGAAGAAGCCGTATAATCCCATCATTGGAGAGACTTACCGCTGCATGTGGCTCCACCAAAGGACTAACAGTAAAACCTTCTACATTGCAGAACAGGTAAACAAAAAGGAAAGAAAAAAGGTGGAAAAGCATATTTCTCTGGATTCACTGAAAACTCGTTCCTGTAAATTTTTTTATGTTGGTTATAGCACATATAAATATCAGCTCTCGGCCATAAGAAGAATAAACGTCTACTGGCTGTTCCCTTTTCCTCCTTGAACGTGAATTATTCACTGTGTTTTTCAGGTGTCCCATCATCCTCCTGTATCTGCCTTCTATGTTAGTAACAGAAAGGATGGATTCTGCCTTAGTGGCAGTATCCTTGCCAAGTCCAAGTTCTATGGTATGAATACACACACACACACACACACACACACACAAATCAGACAACCACAAAAATCCAATATGCCAGTTGAAAAGTAAGCTAAATATTTTAAACATTTCTTATTATCATATGTTCTCACACTCATACCTACTGACTACTTTGCTCCTATTTTAGGGAACTCTCTGTCGGCCATATTAGATGGGGAGGCTCGGCTCAATTTTCTCAACCGCGGAGAGGACTATGTGATGAACATGCCCTATGCCCACTGTAAAGGTCAGAGTGCTTCTTGCACACATGACTATACTTCAGTGTTCTTATATATATAACTATGAACTAGGGCTGATGCAGGACATTTCAGGATCCAGTCAATTTTCCTTGCAAGTTTTAACCACTGTTTAAAGCTCCCTTTTTGAATAAAAACTTCAGCATGTGTCAGAGTTTTCCCAGATATCTGAGCTGACAAAAAGCCGTCTCACCCATTAGGCATCCTATATGGCACCATGACCCTGGAGCTGGGAGGCCAAATCACCATTGCATGTGAGAAAACAGGCTACAGTGCTCAGCTGGAGTTCAAACTCAAGGTAAGACTGGTTTGTTAACTTGCATACTATGCTGTGTGTGTGTGTAGAGACACTAACTCTAGGAATGGACTATAAAACCAATAAAAAAAAATACAAAACTCATGACTTCTCTGAATGTTTCATCCTCCCACACTGTCACCAATTCTACTCCACTCCTTCACCCTGCCTGAAAAACATCCCGTCCTCCAAACCATCAATCACATCACTAAATATTACTCACAAACTAGGGACAGGTACCTGTACATCTTCTAAAAAGCAGTTGAAAACTTTAGCTCCATCACGCATATTTATTTTTAATTTAAGTAAAGTACAGTCATTTTCAAAAAGTTATGTTTTCATATCACAGTCACATTCTCTAATCATGAAGAGTTGGAATACAACTAATGAAAATCTTCTTTACATTTTTACATACTACTACAGTGAAGATGTTTCTTGCATAGTAACTGTAGCAAATAAATTGTTTATGTGCATATCTACCTCCTTCCCATTTCCCTCTAAAACCCTCCCTTTTGTTTGATTCCTCTTTCCCTACTTCTCATCTCTGTTACTGATGCTCCTTTTTCTTTTGTGCTATTTAAATTCACCCTATATATCTGCTTTTTCCTCTCCTGTCCCCTATGTTCTTGTAAATAACTCCTAAATAATTCCTCACCTTTATTTCCTTTTCTTCCCTCCTGTTCTGCCTCCCATTCCTGCTGTCTTGCTCGCTCTCTGTTCTCTTTCCCAGCCTTTCCTGGGCAGCAGCGACAGTGTTAATCAGGTCTGTGGAAAGATCAAGCTGGGAAAGGAGGTTTTAGCTACACTGGAAGGGCACTGGGTAAGATACATTTTTTTAATAGCTGCAGGTTACTGAAGGAATGAAACTCCTGTCTGTGACAGTGGGTCAGCAGGATATGGGATGTTATCCATAGCATTGCATAGTCCTGCTACAACTTTTATTTAGTATTATATTTTATTTTTGTTGTCAGTGTGTATGTTATTGTGTTTTTTTAATTTAAGTTATGTACTAATTAATTTTTTGACAGATCAAGTTTTTTTTTTAGTCAAATTTATGAGTCATAGTAATTGTAGAGGTACAATGCGATTCAATATGATATGATGATGTGATATGATACAATGTGATAGAATATGATACTATTTTATTGCCATTTGAATTGCATTATACCCAAAAAGAAATGAATATCCAGGTAAAATATAAATTAATAGGGATTTTGAATTTTCACTCCCAGGACAGTGAAATCTTCATCAATGACAAGAAAACGGGGACAGTGGAGACTTTCTGGAACCCAACACCAGAGCTGCGTCAGAGCCGACTAATCCGCTGTACCGTTCCACTAGATGAGCAAGGAGAGTTTGAATCAGAAAGGTACACTAAGCTATTATCCAAACTCATATCTCAAGTTAAGATATGTGTACATTTCAATAAAATAAAGTTATCATCATCATCATCATTATAACATCATGACATTTATGCATTATGCTCTTGTCCTAACTGCATATCTTATGTGGTCTGTCTGTAAAGGCTGTGGCAGCAAGTGACCCGAGCCATCAACAACAAGGACCAGACTGAGGCCACCAATGAGAAGTTCTTCCTTGAGGAAGCTCAGAGAAAGTCAGCACGCGAACGGAAAGCCAAGTGCGAGGAGTGGGTCCCTGCCCTGTTCGAGCAGGACCCTGTCACTGGAGAGTGGCATTACAGATATGCCGAGTAAGTGTTTATTCCCCCTGCTGTCCGTGAGCTCGGGGTTCTAAACTCACATTAGAGAACAACGACCAACATTAGCCAAACACAACTTAGAAAGGTAAAAAGTGCTTAGATACAAATAATAGCAAAAAGTAAAATGACCTAGTCTTGGGTTTTACCTTCGCAGACTGCATTTGTTGGTAAAAACACATTTACATTTAGCAGACGCTTTTATCCAAAGGGAATTACAGAGTAATTTAGTACACACATACACAGTGGTGATGGCTGCCACACACTGGGAAAAAAGAGGGGGTTCAGTGTCTTGCCCAAGGACACTTTAACATGTAGCAAGCAGGGACTGGGGATTGAGCCACTGACCCTGTGGTCCAAGGATGACTTGCTTTACCAACTTTTATTTAATCTTTTATTTATCTTATCTTTTATTTAAAAAAAGGAGGAAATCAGTGGTGTACTGCAACCTACACAAAGCAGGCTGGCCAAGAAAAACACCAGCTGACAGCAGAAACACTGAGAGCTATGAAGAAAAAACATCATTCAGTGACATCACCAACAAACTCCACAGCGCAGGGCTGTAGCTATTACAATCCACCATTTGAAGAGAAGCAAAAATGCTCCAATAAGCACACAATAAATATACATAGACATACCAAACCACTCACGCTTAGAAAATATCCAGGCTTCCCTATTAGAAGGCTGCCACCTAGTGGCTATTTCTTGTAATGTATAAGCTGGTGGTCATCGAACTGCTCAGTGGTTAGTGTGAGAATATTGATAGACCAACGTACCTGGATTGTGCATTAATCTGTGGATTTAAGAGATTAAAATGGGCAGTACTGTGCATACAATAAGTGTGCTGTTCTCCTGCATTTTCTTTTTTTTTTTTTGCATGTTTGTCATTCAGAAATGTTTTCTCTCTTGTCTTCTGCACACATTTTTTCTCTCATTGTACCTATAAATTTTTCAATCTTATATACTCCACTCATCTCTTTTTCTTTATTTTTGGTTCTTCTCTCTTTTCCTTCCCTAGCACAAGGCCATGGGATCCACTCAATGACCTCATCCAGTTTGAGAAAGATGGCTGCATCCAGACCAAAGTCAGACACCGCACGCCTATGGTACGTTCTGGCAGTCTTATTAGTCTGAGTAACCAGGGAACGCGGAGGGACAATTGCAAGTGCCAGGTAGGTCACGTCGATCGAAAAGCATTTCGCCATCTCGCTGCTGCAGCCACCTTCCACGCAGCGCCCAACGCGCCATCTTCGTTGTCGCTTTTTCTGTTTTTGTCATCATCGCTCTGCTGCCTCCACCATTGGCGCCTCTGCTCCTTTTGTCTCTTTACCTCTGTTTTTATTTTTCTCGCCGGGAGGGAAGGGCATGTCAAACTGTGTATTATCAAGTGGACAACAAGATTGTTCTCCTTCATTTTCTTGGCCTACAGAAACTGATGATGATCTTCAGTGGATGAACACCGTTAGAATAATTTAAAATTCTGCCATTCCTTACATCCCAACAGATCATTTTACCATCTGTAAGTGGCTTTGGTTTGCTCGGCAGCTGCTTTTATTGAAAAGTCCGACCAGAGGCAGAGGCTATTAGTAGAGAATATAACAAACCTAAAAAGGAAAAGGAAAAATTACCTGTTACTTTCCCATACCCCCAAAAAAGAAACAGCTTTATCAGCTCTGTCCATCACATCAGAAGACAAGTCCCCACTATCAGCAAGTGGTTACTTCACACACCCGCCATGCCCTCCTTACCCCTCTTCATCTTCATTTTGTTTGGTTCCACAGTGAGTCACTTACTTAACTCAACTCTGAAATGTATTGAGCTGCTGTTAATTTGTGTTGTTGTGAAAGGACTAAAGGCTGCTTTGGTGCAACCTGAGTGTGTGTGTTTATTCAAAGTGAACACCTGCCAAGTTATCTGTCACTGTCAGTAGTGTAAACCTTTGGATTTGTATAGTCAGACTCTCTGTAAGTGAAATGGAAACGACAGACTACAGTAACATTCTACTAACATGTGCCTTTTGTCTAGTAAAACAAAATTTGCACTTGTTGCTTTATAAATTCTTCACGCAGCCTATAATCCAACGAGTCATGTATATTATATGGGTACATGTATATTAAAAAGCATCACACAGAGGTCCTGACATAGTTAAAAACTCTATTTAATTTACCTGTAATAAACCACCATCTTTATAAAGACAAATGTTTTCATACATCCAACCTTATATGAACCTGTTTTGGCTGACAGAGACCTTAGAGCTGCCAAATTGCATCACATTAAATATAGCACCAAATATAAAAGCTGTAATCCAGTGACATGTTAATCCCTTTAAATGAAATGAGGGTAATGTGTCAGCTCTTGGCAGGTTTGGTCCATTTTGGAAGCTGATTGTGCCTCACTGAGTGGCTTTGGGTGCATGTGACCTACTGATGGACCAGCATGTCTTGTGAAGCTATTTTTAAAATGCACACCAGCATGTTTGTGTGTGGCACTATTTGTATCTGTATATGTGAATTATTCTGATTAGTTACTCAGTTTTGTCTTTTTGAGACTTTTCTTGTGGCTGATAAATTGAAGGAATAATTTCACAGCTGGTGTCACTGAGGTTTTTGGTCACTACCAAATAATCCAAACAGTGGGGATGTCCTGATCCAGTTTATTGGATACCTATTTGATATTTATAGCATTATGTATTAGCTGACACAGAAATTTTCAGAATCTACTTAATCTAAATACTGGATGTAATAAAATATGTTTAAATGGTCTACAAAAAAGTTAAAGTTAAGTTCTTCACCTTAAATTATCAGCATGAATGACACAGCTTTAAAAATATGAAACTATTCTCATAAATTGGTGTCTACGCTTATTTATTTGTATGTAGTGTTTATATGTGTGTGTGTGGGGGGGGGGGGTGTTCTATTTTCTGACCTTTTCTTCTTTGCATGTTTATCTGTTTGTGTGTGTGTAAAGGTGACGGTGCCAAAGAGGAAACACAAGAGTGACAACCCCAAGAGCCCAGAGAGTGGTTGTTCTTCACCTGAACCTGACCGCCAAGACTCCTCTGGCAGTGAACGTGAGACCATAACACTCAGATACGCATGTTCATATGAGCAAGACGGCGCTAACACAAATTAAATTGTCTGCAGATGTTGTCCTGAATATTTATTTCCTGCTCACTGTGGAAAGTGATGGCATTTCTTTAAACTGATTTGTTTGAGCTGTTAAGAAGCATCATAGATTTATAAACTGGTGTGACGCTGGTTTGGGAAATTGTCTGACATAATTTTAGGCCTTATTGCCCCTTTCATGAACACTGCAGTAATCTTGTTGAACACTCTTTGTTGCAGGACACAAAAGCAAGCATAACAATCGGCTGAGGAAAAAAGGAGCAGACCTCAGCGAACTTCAAAGTGCCATTGAATCTATAAAGCAGACGCAGGAGGACATCAACAGGTGAGAAAGGCATTAGTCACACAGTCGCATGAGCGTGATCAGACGCCTTTAGTGTGCCAACGCATCCTTTCTGTGTGTTTGTAGGAGCATCAGTGTGCTGCAGAGTCGTGCAGCAGTCCGAGTGGAGGGTGGCTCCTTCCTCCAGCAACGCGACTACGTCGTCATCATATTCCTCATCCTCCTTCAGGTCCTGATAAACTATGTCTTTAAGTAGCAGCCATACACAGAGGAAGAGTGATCCACACACACACACACACAGCTAACCACTGGCTCCACGATGAGGGAACTCAACTATAGAGATGTGAACTACACAAAAAGTGACTACAACAGACTCCTGCAGAGTGTTTATTCAATCCGACTGCTCATGTCCACAAAAGAGAAGACTCGAACATAAGCGAGATATTATTATTTATTTTTAACTGGTCCATTCCAAAACTCTTGAGAGGTCCACAGATTTCGAAGAAAAGTGGGGAGCAGCGATAAGAAAGACTTTTATGAAGGTGAGATTTTTATCCGGCTGCCACTCCGACTGATGCTCACTGATTTGCCTTGGTGTAAGAGGCAAATACCGGCACACATTTTTTTTTAGCTGTGTTTTTCTTTTTCTTTTCTCAATGGAGTAAAACGACTCTGTCAATTCACATTTCACCTCAAATAACAGGGAACCTTTTAACATGAAGACGCGTACTGCAACTCAGATGGTAACGCAGACCTTTAATTTTATTGTTTGTGTTTTTATATATTGGTTTTGTTTCATTGCTTGGTCTGTCGTTTGCGAATAGAGGTCTGCCTGGAGCATGAAAGTGTTGATGAGCGAGGAAAAACTTAAAGTGGTGCAAATCTGTGATTTTAATTTTTTTTTAAAATATCAGATCATTTCATATTAAATGGGTGTTAATGGACAAGGAAACAAGGAAGAGATTGACAAAAGGAACTGAAGCTATAATTTCTGCTGTACAGTACGTCATCATCTGCACACAAAGTCAATGTTTTAGACAACGTTAGATGTTTAATACGATGTAGTTGTATAGGTAGCATGTACAGATGGAGTGTGATGGGGACATTATCCCCATGTACAGTATTTTGTTTTAAGGCACAAATGCACTGGAAATGTTTGTGTCAATTCAGTAATTTTGCTCAGTTCAAGCCTAACCCAAGTGGACATGAATATTTGGAGCAACTTTACAGGGCCCTGGATGATTTTTTTTATGATCTTCAATGACCACTGCCCTAGTTTTCGAAGAGATGTATGTTTGATATTATATATTAAAGTAGGAAGGCAAAGCATGGATTCACCAAAGCTGAAAACTGCCTTCTTAGACTAAACGTAGTAACAGATCCAGGTCATGGAAGAGAAAACCCTCAACACTTCAAATAGCTGCTAACTGCAGCAGCGACACTGACAAGTTGAAAGCATCAGCCATTCCTTCCAGTGCTTTTGTGCCTCAGATGTCAACCAAGAAAACTAGTTCTAGACACTTTAGTAAACTACTAGTGAGAGGAGGGAGAGCTTATACTACTCTAATTACTACTGTCACCATAGTGAACCATACCAAATGTACACAAGTACCAGCCAAACGCAAAACTCTGTGTGTAGAGTAGGAGTCGGCCCCATTCACTGTGTAAATATCTAATGGGACGACTTGTTCCTCGCAAGTAGTGTGTGACATTTGAACACCAAGGTTCGCAATACAGACACTCCTGCGCTCTGTGCACAAGCCAGTTTTTTCAACCTTGTGTGTTATTGTGTCCACTACTGTAGATACACATGGACTAGGCAAAAAAAAAAAAAAAAGAAATCACAAGCGGGGTACCCAGTCAGAGTCCACATGCTAATGTGTCCAAATGGCCTCCAAATGTTGCTGTTATTTAGCAGTAGGTACTTGCAGATTTAGAGAAGCTTGGACTTTTTGTTAGCACACACTGTGACCCCAGTTCTGTCGCCTTCCTCTTTGGAAACATGATCTTTGAACATTTGACGTCTTGAATAACAAAGACCAGAACAAAATGGCGGACCCGATAATCTGTAGGCGTACAGGGCTTATGAGGACGAACAGTGTTTGACAGTTCACACTAAAACTCTTGCAATAGTTTGCCAGACAACAATGTCCAGAACGAAATGGTCAAAACGATACATTTTCAATTTTAAAGCTTATTAGGAACATAGCTTATTTATGAGAGCTACATTTTAACGTGTTGAGGTCTCCGAAATGGTATGTTTGGTTACAAAGTTCAGAACTAAAGCGTAATAATGGTTCGTGTTTAAGCAGAAGGCAGCACATTGAAACTCAAACCTGATCTGATTCCCCCACAGGCTGTCAGGTGTTCTTCAAAGATACAAGTAAGCAAGTGCTGAGCGAGGCCATTTGAAAAGACCGAACCCTTTTAGGGACCATATCTGAACAATGATTTTGTATTAATTCTTGGCCTGTCATGATGTTAGCCTTGTCGACGTTTACATATCCAGTTGCCTCCGCCGTCAGCAGACTGTTAAGCAATGAAAACTTTGTAACGCTAACACATGTGTAAAGAAAAACTGGTAGCATTGTCAGAAGCCAGCTGTACCCCCCCCAATAAGTTACCCGGCTGGCCCGTGTGTATCTGTACGTGTATTTTTGTGTATCCTCATTGCCTCAAATGCTCATCTTTAATAAAGAATCTAGATGTTAGAATGTGGAGTATATACCAGTGCCTTCTAGAGTCAGACTGGGGTTGATACAGTAGGGGGTTTAGCAGAGGTGATAGGAGGACAGCAGGGGTGTGGGTGGTGTGCTGTGGAGCATACAGACGTAGCCAGAGCCCAGGTCTTAAGTTTTCATGGGAACTACCAATCGGGGGAGCGGTCTGGAAGAAAAGTATTGGGGGGTGGGAGTCGTTTCAGAGAGGACGTGCCATACAAAGCCTTAGTAACAAGTCAGACTCTGGCTCCACAGCTTGCCACCCCACCCTGCTCCTGCCTTCCCTCCTGAAGCGTCGCCATAGTAACGCACCCGTAGGGTTCCGGATGCTGATTCCTGCCACAGGAGAGAGAGAGCGTTAGAGGGAGGGAGAGACGACTCTCCCCTCCATTATTTCCCCTCGTCTCTCTCGCTGTCTCGCTCACTCGCACTCCAAATCCAGAGGGAAATAAACATCTCTGCTGTCCTGTTGTTGCTGGATGTGTAAAATAATACACTTTATTTATCCCTCTTTTGTATGTGGGTTTCTGTTTAATGTTTCCTGCTTGTAGCATTAGACCAACATTCTTATTTTTGATTAATGTTTTTGAAAAATGATTTTAAAATCACAAATGGACCTACACACACACATTCATTTTCCTGTTACTTGACATCACACACAAGCAACTTTCATCAATTTGTGCACACCACCACCAGACACACCCACCCTTTTTCCTATCTGAGTACCTTAAAATATTTACTGTATCTCCATGGCAACTATAACTTCCTGGAAGTTTAAGGTTACATGTAACGTAACACAGAATAAAAAATGACATCCTGTGGTCTTGTGTGTGTTGTCTGTACTTTATATGGCTTTTTCCCCATATTCTGTAGTTACTAGTATTGGATGACCATTGTTTGGAAAATGAGTGCCCACTTCATATTTATGTCTGGCTTTATAACTTCAGCCAAATTTAGACCACAACATGAATAAGGCATAAATATGACAAATAGAGGAGGTCAAAATCACTACGAACATGCCAAATCCAAATCCAGGCCAAGACTCGGACGGTTTGGACAAAAGAACCTAAATAACCTCGGAAAACTCAAGTGGTGAAAATTAAATTATTTTCATCCATAAACGAAAATAGGTCAAAACAACCTGATACATGGAATAAAAACATAGAGTGAATAGGACTCAGACTGTGGGGCAAATAGAATTGATTTAGCATTAAGAATTCATTCCTTTAAGTTGCTTACACACTGGGGAAGAATAAATAATAATTAGAATAAATTATAAAGTATAGGAATAAAAACATATGAATCAATATACATAGTATTGTGTAATGTCTGTGTAGTGTTTGTCATTACAAGCAATTCAATATTGGCCTTAATTCCATTGCAGTTAGCATTTCATTTGACTTTTAAAGAAAGAACATTTTTTAAAGAAGTTCAGATATGTTGAATATTACGAAATAAAATCATCAAAACTGATCATTTGCTACATCTAAAAAGAAAAAAACACAACAGCATCTCAGTGTAAAACAGCTCAGCCGCCATTAGAGGGTGATGTGGAATCTTCTTCCAGTCGAGCACCATCAGGTTTAAGCTGACTCAACCTCTCAATGTGATTTCCAGAGCCACACACAGTTACAAACAGCTGTGACCACCCTGGATCAGTTTCGCTACTTTCTCTGTCAATGTCACACTTTCTGTAGGTTACCGACGGGGGTGAGGTTGGACTGTTGTGGTTTCACATCCTGACATCATCTCTGAAGCGGTTGCTGTACTTTAATGCCCTTAAGCATGACACCTAATCCTGTTACAGCAACCAGAGGTGAAAGACTGCAGCAGCTCGAAGGATAAAATATGCTTTCTCGTTTATGCTCTTGGAATAAATTAAAGGATAATGTTACTTCATTTATCCATCGTTGCTCGAAAAAAGAATAAGAATGGATTAGATACTCACAAATTAACTTCAATCCAGTAGCAATGGCATCCAACTCGTGTCCCTGAATTTTACCCGACTGCATCTAGAACATCTTGCAAGTGATGCCCAAGTTAAGCTTGAACAGTCCCAGTATATTCAGACAGTCATTTGATTCTATTGGCTCGGCGTTCCCTCAGCCAAGGACGTTGATAAAGGTTGAGAGTGCAGAACAATCCTTCCTGTCCATCTCCGGTAACAGCGAAACATCTGATATAAATCCCCACTCTGTCCCTTTCCTATTTTGCTCTGCTGCTTTGCATCAGCACCCTGACACTGCCTGATACTTGTCCATGCAGAGATGAAGGGAGGGGAAAAAAAGACAGTGTGAGAAGTGAGCAAAGGCGAATAGAAATAAGGATGTGTGGTGAGAATGGAGAAGAAAAAGTCTGTGACTAGCAAAGAGCAAGGAAGGAAACAAGTCACAAAGAAAGGCACAGAATAAAATGGACAAAGGAAAAAGAAATGGACAAAATAGGAAGGAGGGTAGGAACAATATAAGCAGTAAACAAAATAGAGGGAAAGAATGAAAAGCAGCAGAGCAAGAACAAGATGAAATAGAAAAAAAAGAATTTTAGGAACCACGAAGGGTGTACTGTACTCCAATGATGACATGGTTGATGAGCGAACTATTGACCTCTGACCTCTTGGAGGAACATCCATGTTTGCTTACTCACTTACTTTATTCAGCACAAACATTTCCTCCTCCAACTTCCAACTGCTGAAACCTTTCTCCTGCTTCTGTGTTGGTTTCTGATTTCCTTCATTCACCTCAGCAAGTGCAACCAGGCATCTCTCAAAAGACAGAAAAAGAACACTGGCTTCTATCTCTTCATCTGTATCTTCTTTGTTGAGCTCCGCCGAGAGTTTGGTCTGCTGGATTTCGAGTTGTCTATTCTGGATCATGGGCTGAGTTTTGTACCCACTGCTGCCTCCTTTCTTTCAGATTCTTATTTCAAAGAAACATCACTGAGTCTCCTGTGGTCTGTTTCAGTTCTGTGATAGAGCTCAGATTGTAAGGCCAGAAACACCAGACAGAACGTTGCAGCCTTTTGTTTGGCTTTATTGCAGATGTCACATGAAACCTCTTCCTGTTTGACTTGACTGAACTGAACAACCATGTCAGATGTGAACGAGTTGACATGCAGCTCTAAGTCTTGATGCAAAGATGCAGTTGATATTCAATATACCCACACAGTGATGATGCATGTTGACTCACAGTCCAGATATATAGTATCAAATATTACTGAAACCTGCCAAGTGTTTTTGAGAGATACTGCCAATTAACAACCAAAAATATAACAACTTTTACTTAATTTTCCTTATTACATCCTTTTTTTGTAAAAACACGCCGGACTATTCCATCACATACATAAACAGCTGTTTTAAAAAAAAGTGTCCAGGCCCTGCCTCACAAATATAACATGAACACCAGTTTTCTCATTTATGGTACACAGGAAAGGTTATTAAAAAGATAGTGCTGGGTGATAAGGCGTGAGTTGGCAATATTCTCACCAATTACAGGAATTTAGTTTGATAACAGACAGCAGCCTTTCATTTTTGGGTTTCCTCAAGGCAATTTAAAAGTGGAAGCTCATTAAATTTGTGGTTGCAGCAGCTCCAATAAAACTCAGTGTCATCTGCAGAGTCGAAACTTATACGCTTTACCAGATACTCAAGAGGTAGAATAAAGATTAAAAATAAATTAGGGGCAAGTACTGAGCCCTGAGGAACCCCACAAAGCAAGTCTTTGAGGACCTAAGGTGTTGTTGGCAGCTGAGTAAAACTGAATGGTTAACTGTGTCAACTGCTGCCCTGAAGTCTGAACATATTAAAATAGGGATGTGGTTGTGTTTTTTTGATGAGAAACCAAACCAACTTTCACAGGGGGGCTGCTGCAACATGTGCAGTTGCATATACTTTATATTTCTCTGCAAAGCTGTCACAGCATAACCTTTGATGAATTTAAACAAACTACTCATTTTCATTCCCAAAATGCAATTTTCTTCTTGCGTTGGTCTCCATCAGCAAGTAGCAGACTTTTAACAACAAGAAAAACGCTAGAGATTTAGATTTTGTTTGTTGCCGTCATCCAGTCAATTTGAAATTAAAGTTCACTTTTTTGTTCTCATCTTCTAGCGAGGAGCTTTTTTGCATTACTGTCATTTAAAAAGACGTTAAAATCTACTCGTTAAGCAAATGTGTGTTATTAACAGGAGAGATGATCAGAGGGGCCGAATTTTTGCCGCCACCGTTGAGACATGGACTGAAGTATGGATAGAGTCTGTCTGTGAACTTACACCCAGTGAAGGAGTAGATAAGATCTGCAGCATCCACGTCATAGAAAGAAACCAGGCCCTCCTCGTAATCCACGAACACGCCCACCTTTTGAGGTTTGGACCTTAGCGAGAGACAGACAGGAGGACTAGTGTTGGCATGATAGACAGTTCCATTTCTCAGACAGACAGTCCAGAAGCCATTCCTGGGGCAAACCATAATTTCACCCTTCCGGTTTATGGACTCTCTGCTACTCCCAAAGTCCAGTCAGTCTTCTCCTTAACCTCAACCTCATAGTAAAATCTTCCTGAAGCGAAGCTCTGTTTTGCTAAGACACCAAAACATGATTTAAATCTCTCTGGCTTGTCTGGAAGATTCTGTTTCGAGTCACCATGAGCTACTTGTTTTCCATCATCAGACAGGATGAGTTTAGGATATGCCGTGTCAGGATTGAGGCTCACATTCACTGCAAACTGCTGGGCCCTCTGCAGCTCTGCCTCAACCAGCTTCTTCACCTCTTTTGTGAGCTTCTCCTCCAGCTGAGCTACAGCTCTCCTCACAATCCCCTCATATGATGAGTGCACTTTGACCTCCGACCAGTCTTTGGTGGGTGGAACACTGTTCAAGGATGGTAAGGTTTGGAGAAACCGGAGGTGGTCTTCAGTGTGTAAGAGCTGTTCCAGCTCAGATCCTCTCCTCGTTAGCTCAGAGATTTCTGTTTCTAGCTCCTTGATGAAGCCTTTAGCTTGCTTCTCTGTAGTTATTTGCTTCTTTTCAATCCTGTCAATTAGCTGAGCCAGACCTTCCTCAACAGACTGCGAAACATTAAGAAAGATGTAGACGCTGTCTTCTAGTTCCCTGTCGGCATCTTCTTTGCTGAGCTCTAATGAGCATTGCAGCTCTCGAATCTTTAGATGTCTCTCCTGGATCATCTGCTGAATTTTAACCTCTGTTTGCCCAAGTTTAGCTTTTGTTTCTTCATATTCACAATTCAGAGAGACAATGTGATGTCTGTTGTGATTTGACTCGATGCAGAACTGACACACACACACCTGATCAGTTTTGCAGAACAGCTCCAAGGGTTTGTCGTGCTTCTTACACATCAGTCCTTCTAGGTCCTGCACAGGATCAATCAGTTTATGCCTTTTTAAGCCGGAAATTCTTTGGTGAGGCTCCAGATGAGTCTTGCAATAAGAGGTCGCACACACCAAACACGACTTCAGGGCCTTCACCTTGATTTCAGTACAGACATCACAGTGAACTTCTCCTGGTTTGGCTTGTTGTTGCTTTGAGCAGCTGATGATTTCCTTAAATCCCAGTTGTCTGAACTGAGCAGCTATCTCAGATATGAAAGTGTTGACATGAAGCTCCGGTCTTCTGTCAAAAAGCCTATTACACATGGGGCACTGTAACTTAATGTCCCAGTGTTTTATTATGCAGTTCTTGCAAAAATTATGTCCACATGGTATGGTGACTGGATCAGTGAACACATCCAGGCAAATGCAGCATTGAAACTGATCTTCAGAGAGGACATTGCTGGCAGTTGCCATGTCTACCCTCTGAGAACATAAGAAAGTATAAAAACAAACAAATGTTTTTGAAAAACTCTATTGTCACAGTTGAGATGCTGTTTAAAATGAGAATTAAACATTTTGTAACGTATTTTCAATTACAAACGTGTTTGAATATTTGATTAATAAATGTTGAAGCTGAGAAATGTGATTGTTTTGAAAAAATTTGGTCAAGTTATCAACAAGTTTTTTGGGAACTGATGCTTTAGTTTTGAAAGCAAAAACATTTCTCGTTCTCGCTTGATATAAAATTTCAGCTAAAACGTTCCTCCTCCAATGTTTTCAATGGGTGAATTGAGTCTGGACCAGTGGAATGTTAATTTAGCACCTGAACTCTTTTACTACTGAGCCATCCTGCTGTAATACATGCAGAGCGTGGTTTGTCATTGTGTTGCTAAAAAAGAAAGCCATTACTTGAAAAAATTCTGTGATGCTGGCTTGAAGGATGCAGCTTCCATGATTTCCAACACAAATGGTCCATTTCTTATTTCAGATCAACAAAACCACAGAACAGTTCCTCATCTTGCCTCACTGACGGTTCTTGGTTTTCTGTCCATGGTAGAGGTTTTTTTTCTGAGTACAGCAACAAATTTTGTCCATGGACTGGTTTCAGTCCACTACAGAATTTTTTCAACACAGTGACACCTGAGTGTCTAAAGAAAACTATTCCATGCTGATTTTTGGTTTTGTCCAGATGTTTTAAATATGTACCTAATTGTTATCTATTAAAATCTGACATATTGAAACTTTAAAATAAAACTGTTTTTTTATTATTTAGAACTCATTTTCTTACTTACTTACATTTTGACTTTGACACTAATTTCACCTCGTACTTTTATACCTTCCTGTTGCCTTTGTGCCAATCAAATGTCTTTTCATTTGCATTTTAAATAATGTCATAACTTTTCTTAAAACAGTTTGTTTAAAAAGGTTAAAGATGAAATTTTAGGTTTTGACGAATGCGACCTAAACTAACTTTGAATTGCTTCACACGTTAGATTAAGAAAAATTAATAGAATTGCACATTGAAAAGAGCTTTTAAAATACAGGTTAATACATGTTAATGCACATATGCAAACAGAGAAAATCTTTTTACCCTACTCACATTTCCTGTGTATTGTTGAGAAAGTGCCGATGAATGTTTAGAGAAAAGAAAGAGAATACCAGACGGCTCTGCCACTTTGAATACTTTCAATTTCACTTGAGCGAACTGATAAAAAATCCCCTTCCTGTTGTTGGTTCATCTCCTATGCTGAAATTGGGGGTATTTTTCTGGTCTTGGAGATGTTTACAGTGGATTAAGTGCTTTTGAAAGAATGTTAACATCACACAAATGATCTTACTCTTGTACAAATCCACATTTTAGAATACGTTGAAATTGAATCGAATCGAATTAATGCTGAGCAACAGGAAGCAGCAAAACCTCAACGCATTAATGCAAAGAACCCGCCCACTCCTTGTTAACATGCAGCCATGCAAAGCAACATGGAACACCATTTTATAATCCATTTTAAGGTTAGTCATGCTGGTTGAAGCAATAAAACTAAAAATGACTTAGAAGTTGGCTCATCATGAAACAAGATGTATTGTATGTAGGTCACACCATTGATCCAAACAATTGATCCTTTTTATAAAGCCACCAGCTATAGACAATCAGGATCACTAACAGGGAGCTAAGAGGCCTTGGGCTCGGGACAATAAAAGTCATTTTGGAAGCTGAATAAGCTGAATAAATAAACTTGCTGGTCTAGGTGGTGGTTCTCTCTTAGACCCATGGTTCATTTTCCAGATATCCCCTTTGAGATCTGCTCAGTCTTTGTGTGAATCTTCAACCCACAGTGAAATGACACACAGTGTCTTCTTACTTAGCAATTCATGTAGAACTGAGGTTATTTGGCACCCGGGCACATGTGTCTTAGCTGCTGAAGCAATCATCCACAAGTGTCACGGTCAGTGGTTCAACTCCTGGTTTCTCGTGGTTACGTGCTGAAGTAAACCTTGGCAAGACACTGAACCCAAAAATGTTCCTGTTGGATTAGAAATGCTCAATTTTCAGGTAACTACACCTGGATGACCACACACAGGGTTTTATGTTTCTGTGTTTCCCAGTTAAACAAAAATAAAAGTCATTATCTGTTTTCCTAAATACAAATTTCCAGTCAGAATAAATGTTACAGCTTGTCTACAATGGTTTTTCCAAGGCAGACTTAAGTCGTTCTTATCAGTCATATTTGTGTTTGTTGCCACTGAAAATGAAAAGCATCATTGGCTATTAGAGTTTAGAGGCCTTTGCCATCTCTACCCTGTTCAGCTGAATAATCAATGAAGAAAAGTCAGGACAAGGACAGAGTTGAAGTAAAGCGCTCATCCAGTTCAGTGTTTGTCTGTTTATTATCTGCCGATAGGTGTTACTCTTCCTCACATCTTCTCTCCCTTCCTCTCCCTCAATTCACTGTGTCTCCCCTCTTCATCCCCAAATTTAATTTGGTTCATCCTGAAACTGAATGGGCGGGATGTCACTGTTGCTAGGATACATCATTCTGATGACTGGCTGGCTCATCTTTGAGGCAAGAGAAAAACACGAAGGAGGAGGGAATACGTAAGGACATAGGAATGGGTGGACGGACAAAACAGAGAAGAGGGAAGAAGGAATGACAGTCTCCAGCTTGTCCGGAAGAAAATGGAGGGAGGTGAAGGGGAAGGTAAGGAAGAAGAACGGGATTAAAAGAAGAAGAATGGGGAGGAGCCTGGGAAAGGGAGCAAATAAAAAATAAGGAAAAAATTAAAGATGAAAAGCACAGAAGAAAGCAGGGCATGAGTGAGTATTATCTATGGGAGGCAGATAATTAAATATGTAGGATGAAAGGGAGTATTTAAGGCTAAATAAATGTATGATGAGAGAGAAGGAGCGATTAAGAGTCAAAGGGCATCAGGAGAGGAAGGAGGAAAAGATGACGCACAAAGGCAAGAAGGAAGGAGAGAAGATGAGAAGGAGATATTTCTGAAACCCCGTGTTTTGCTTATGATTATGTAATCTGCCTTCCCCTCTGTGCCGTCATCATCCGGCTGAGCCTCCACACAGACTGATGCTGCCAGACATGACTCGCTTTGTATAGAAAAGAGGTCAAAGTGCCACGATACTGGAATAGTGCAAAGCACACGAAGACTCTAAAAACAACCCACACACACACGCACACATACACTGCGTCGTTATGCACTAATTGACAACATTTGAATTGATTTCATACAAACTAGCTGTGAGAGTTTAGGAAATGGTTGAGTGGAATATTAAGTGGAAAAAATATATGTTTTAGATTTGTTAACAAGAGATGGTAAAATGGAAAAAAATACAAGAAAGTTTGAAGTGGTACGGTTTGATTACTGTAGGTAAATGGGAGCTATCACCGGCTCATCTAAATTACTGCACGTCTAAATGGGCCCCAGGGACCAGAAAAGTACCAGCCCACCCGCCACCTTCTGGTCCTCTGCTGTAGGTAGCACATAACTGAAGAAGGTTGTCGCATTTTTTGTAGATAATTTGTCTATTTGTGCTGTTTTTGATTAATACAGAGCCTTTGGCCCCAGTCTGCTGGGCTAAGGTCCATTTATATTTAGTCCTGACAGATGCTAACAGATGTTTCCATGCAAATTACTTTAGGGAAAATAGATTGAAGGTAAAGTGTCATTAACGGTTTACCCTGACACACACGTGGCAGGACACGGCTCCTTACAACAAATGTTGTTTTGTTTTTTAAAGAAATGTGAACATGCTAGCTCCTAATGCTAGATGTTAGCCTAATTAGGTCTCACGTGTTCTGATCCAACAGTGTCCGGCAGCAGCGCTTCCCAAGGCGTCAAATTATACCGCTTATTTGACAAATTATGGCGAATCGTATTGACGCTAAAGGTGCACTTGCCTGTCATTCCTGGACGCTCCAGGAGCGCCGCCACAACGCGAACAAATTAGCGCAAACACAAAAATGTGGTAGGGAAAACGACTTCAGAGGATAAAACTCACCTTGGGCGTTCAGCATGTAACGCAAAGGGGCCGGACAAAGTGCTGCTTCTTGATGCCCTGCTAATAGGGAGGGGCCGGTAAATCGGTAGAGGGGACACACACAACGCTACCTATAAGCTAACAAGCTACCACTTGGAGGATGTTACTGTTCATATAGAGTCACGCGTTTTTCCCAGTCGAATCTGCTGCTGTTGCTCCATTTTGTATTGGAGCAGCTTCGTTATAACATACATAGCTAAATAATGAATCTTTGATTGGGTAAAATATCTTTTGCTGGACACAGTTTTTTATCACATATCAAGATTATTCTAAAACAAAAGGTTTACCGAGTGTCTCACCTGATAAAATATTGATCAGGTCTTGGCTGGAAGCAACACAATCATTTGAAAAAATACCATGACCGCAGTCTTTACAGGCTATATATCTGCACGTCAGGAATAATGGACTTCCAGCATGGCCGCCAGAGGGTGTGTTACGTCACCTGAGAGCTGTCTGCCCACTTTGTCAGCTGTAGTTGCCGGTAGGCTTAAATGGGTTAACAGACATAAAATGAGGTAATCCGCAGAGCTCGCAGTGCAGCGGGGTTGGTGAGGTTGCAGCGGGTGCTGGCTCAGCGTTGTGTTTATCCCCCCGTGGAATCGACAGAGCATAAAAGAACTGCTGCAGTGAGGCGCTCCCATTCACGGGCGGATTAGCCGAGCATTTACTGCTCGTTTTAGTTTGATTTTCTTTCTTCTTTTTTGACCCCGCCTGCCCCTGACAACACAGATGTGAACACATTATCGAGCAACTCAACTGACTCTCAAGGCAGCGCTGTGCATATGGTACAACCAGCTTGTCCCTCTTCTCCCTTGTCCTGCTTCCTGACATCTGGGTCAGAGGCAGGAGACGGGTGACATGGCGTTCAAGCATCGCCTACAAGCAAAGGCCTGTTCACAGTCACCTTCGTTCTTTAGACCTTGTGTGACCACTTATTTGGTTTTGGAGACAGGGACAGTTTCGGCAGGGACAGACGTCTTTCCCTGTCTCCCTCCCTCTTCATGTAAATACGTGCCTTGGTTAGGGGTGTTTCCTCCCCCCCCCCTCTTGTCCAGGTTGGCAGAGCTGCAGCTATTTTTACATAGAGGAACTGCTTTGGGGAACCCCTTAAAGAACAGCTGCCTGCCTCTCTCTTCCCTCGGAACACACACACGACCTAAATGCCGATGTGTGGTTTCCCAGGGTGATCCCCTCCTTGACTGTTTGTTTGTTAGGATGCACAGACTGGACATTTTGTGGTTTCTGACAGTGGCAGTGGGGCTAATAGGAGATAGTCCAAGCAGGTGTGTATGTGTGGAGAAACATATGCACTGGCTGACCGTTAGCATTTGTTCACAATCCCAGATGATGTTTATCTTCTTGCAAGTGACATTTTGAGCTGACAGGAGCTGAGACAGCTGATGATCTAGTGTGTCCCGAGATGTTTGCACTAGACATAAGGCTTCCGATAGAAATCCTGGCTGTGTCAGCTGCTCACTCAAATATTATTTGACTGTATTATTTTGTTTGTTCTAAAACAGATACTGATACTGAGGAGTACTGTGTATGAATGATGGTATGATTAAACTTCTCCTCCTGTGTTGCTCTGCTTCCGGATAAAAACTCAGACAGATGTGATGGATGTTTCAGTTCTGATGATGCCATCTTGTTATGACTGTAAAGATTGTAGTTTTGGTATAACTCCTCTCAACTCCTCCCCATGATGTCATCCGGGGGAATGTTTTGGTGAAAGCAGAGAAATTTTAAATCGGGGGAAACAAAGTGAAATGGCAATCAATATACACGTACTCCCCAAAGTAGATTCATAAGCAGTTTTTTAAATCTGGCTCTAAATGATGGACAAAAACGTTGTAGATGTTGTGGAATCTCCAAGATGGTTCAATTTAGCTCACTATAGTTTATTTTTGTCTATCAATATTTTTCAGTAAGGACACGCCAACACATTTTTATCCCACAGTGTCCGACAATGACACATCCTAAGGTGTCGAATTACGTCAATTTTTTACTTTTGGCGTCATCCTGACGCTACAGGTACATGTTGGTGTTGATAATGGATGCTCCAGGAGTCAAACCCTGTTCTCCAGTCTAAGCCTCCCATGTGTTGCTGCACCCTCCACCAGCCCGTCCAACCAGAGTTTTTCACTTATGTTTTTCTAATGCATCATTCCTTTAGGTGTCAGATATTGGAGCGTCATGGTTTCCAATGTTCTACACTGAAAACTCCATCATCGACACAAACAGGCACCCTAAGCACCACCATACAATGCAAAGGACAAAGCAGCACTGTTTGACGCTTGACGCACCAATAACACTGGACACACCTTTATGACTGATTCACCAGAATAACTCCTAACTAAACAAGAGTTTGCTTTAATATTTACTTTTATATTATTATTAAAACATAAAATATGAAGAGAAAACTCATTTGGATGTCATGACAGTGCTAAAATAAAATCTATTAGAAAATGTCATACGTCATGTCAATGTAGCTAGTATTTTTTTACATCTCATTTCAGGACCAAAGAGGTTGACAGACATTGTCCCATCCGGAGCCTTGTTACATTTTGTCTTTCTCACTGGGAATAAGAATCATTTGTTCCTGCTGTAGGACACCTGTCTGTTGCACCAAAGGTGTCCCCGTGGTCCAAAAAAGACACACATCATCCGTCCCTGTTTCATTAATAGACTCTCAAGTCCTGTCTCATGTTTCCCTCATTTAGCTTTGCATCACCACAAAGACAAACGCCCATTTAATGTTGGTATAGCTGTTGAGATAATCAACACAGCAGTTTGTCGAGATCGAGTTTCATCACTGCAGCATATTTTAAAGAGGCTTTGGACAGAAAGTACTGTGGACTGTGGACAATGCAGGTCCATAGTCAGAATGGAGTTTATCTGGCTTGATGACCTGTGACCTCTGAAAGATGCTGCAGATGCATAGTCAAAGTTCATCTTTCTGATGTCATCCTCCATCTATCTTGTGGGCAGTTCAGTAATAACATCTCATGTCATCTCATCTCAAAACTATTCAGAATCTTTTATTTTATTTTTTCCTGCTCTGTAATTTCTCATTAGTTGCCCTGTTTTCTTTAAATGAGTTGACATCAACATATTAGAACATGTGTTCAGTATTTCGGCTTGGAAGTGGCACTTCTATTTGTAATTCAGACTAGGTTGGCGTGGGAAATATAAGCTCAAATAAACAACCTTTCTTCTTCGGCTGCGTTATTGGAAAACGCTGCTATAAATAGATCATTTTTACATCACTGGGGAAAAACAGATTCCTTTTGTGTTTGAGGTGTTGATATCTTTCGTCAGCTTGGCTTCTTTTCTCCCTTCCTTTAAGGATTCGTCTCTCACCTGCACTGATCTCACCTCTTGTGTCAGCATTATTCAAAGGTTTGGTTTTGTCGGACTTCCTTTGCCGCGTGGGTCATTTGAACACAAACTTGCCCCCATCAAATCTCCATTGTGTCCCCCTCAAACCTCTCCGGTCTTGCTAATAAACTCCCTGAATTATCTGAGTCGTCCCTGTTCCACTCTTGTCCTCATGGCGGCTGAAGGTTTCTGCCACTTAGCCTCTGTGTACAACTGCTGCCTGACTCCTTACAGCTCTATTTGCATGCGCTGTCACTGAGACTGATGGCTGAAACAACAGAGGAGGAAGAGGAGGAGGAGAAGTGGCGGTGCTAGTGGAGGGGGGCAGCAATCAAAGGAAGCCAGGCGATGACTCAGAGATTTTTGAAGCACTGCCTACTCCGGTTGCTGGCCTGCTTGTGTGCGTGGCTGACAATCTGCTGACTCCTCACCGTCTCATCTGAAACCTCTGTTGATCTCTTTGGTCTGGTTGCACTGTGTCCTGACCCAGACAAAGACATGTCACAAGGATTGGCATTTAGGCTGGTTGAGGCGTCAACTCTATTTATAAAACAACAAAAGATTCCCATTTATTAATTTTAACTTCGATCGCCCCCTGAAGTTTGATGTCTGGCTTAGAAAGTGGGGTAAACCTGACCAACCTGGACCTCAAAATCCAAATACGTAGTTACTCCGATCATGCTCAGGTAACAGTTGTGGTCCTCTTTCGCTGCACTTTTATCTCGTTTCTTATTAATGTCATATAAATAGTAATGTCCAGCTTTTATCCAAGCCAGTTTCAGATCTAGTTTGAAGCCAGGGCCTCATTCCAAACCATTAGACTATTGTGTTACCATAACTCTCTTTGTTTTCCTCACCAAGCTACGAGCCATAAAAGCAGAAAATGGTGTGACTCTCAGCATTGTATTGACGTGTGCCTCCGTCTGACATTTTAATTCCATTATCCTGTCTGTGCTATTCAGTAACAAACCACTGCCACTGTCTGGATCTGAAACGATCTGACGGACGATAGGAGACAGTTGTCATTCAGTACCGGGGAAAAAGCATGATGAAATTAATGAAACATGTCTCTGTCAAAAAGCTACTGTTAAGTGTGGGAAGCACAGAGCCACAGAGTGCCCTGTTTCATTTCATTTGATTAACATTTCTTTTGAAAGTGGGTTAAAAAAAGTAATAATAATTAAAAAAATCATCTGACTCTGACTGGCATCATTTTGGTGTTTTTGCACAAATTAAATCACCAGAAAAATCGGGGCAAATGAGAAAAACAGAACGCGTTGACACTAAAAGCTCTATTTGTCAGTTTATTCGTCTGTTCACATTAATGAGTTTGTGAGCTCTGTATTTAATACTCTTACTAATACACCACCTACAGCAAACTGTGAGAATTACTTTAGCTCATTCAATCCACCGCTCTTTATCAGTTAAAAAGAGTTCCTCGTGGCGTCCCGCAAGGACCAAAATTAGGCCTCATAGTGTTCTCAGTCTACAGTTTCACTTTAAGCCAAATCATATGCAAACTCTTCATAATTTTTCATGTCTATACCGATGACAGTCAGAGTTATGTACCACTAATAAATGCCAAGACCTCAAATATCATCTTGTCTTGTTTATCAGACATTCAGTGATCTCATCTTACTTGGTCCTCCTAATCTGAGGGAGTCAGTTCAGTCCTGTTTTAAAAATGATTGGAAAAATTGAAACTTTTCTTTCTGTTGCAGATCTTGAAAAAGTTGTTCATGCTCTCACAACCTCTCTTCTAGATTATTAAAACACTCTCTACTCTGGTTTAATCTTAAATCCGTCTCTATCTTGTTCAAAATGTAGCAGCCAAACCACTGACAGTCCACCAGAAGAGAAAACATTACTTCTGCCTTTGCTTCATTGCAGTGGCCCCTGGGTAAAGGTAGAAATCATTTACTTCATTTAGGAAACTTACTATCCGCCTACGAGCCTAAACACACCGTGATGTAAAATTATTGTTATTATTATCTCAAAGACTCGCATCACAGAAGGAGACCGTCCGAACTCCCTTCCTGAGGAACTTAGACCAACAAATACTGTGTTCTCTGTTAAAATTGGAATGAATCATGTTTTTATACCGATATCGTTTAAGATTCATGCTATTAAATAATTTGATGTTTATATTTCCATGTCTTATTCATAATGGGTTGATTCATGTGTTGCCTTTTGCAGTAAGTACATTTTTTTATAAATTAAAATACAAAATTATTACAATTTGTTTTATCACTTTGTGATGTTTTAATATTTGTTTCACCTGTGAAACACTTGTAACTTGTGCTATACAAAATGAAAAGGCTACATAACTGTTAACTATTAAATATTATGAATATTCATATTATTTGTCTTTTTTCACATGGTTATTATTTCATTAATAGTTAACAGTTATGTAGCCTTTTGCAACAATGCAAATCAATGTGTGCTATTATCTGTATGTCTAAACAGCCTATAAATAACCATTCAACTTCTGTTAAAAAGCACCAGAACGGAAAGGACAAAAAGCAACCCCCCCAATAAAAACAAAAAACAACATTTTAATTTAGACTAGCAGGGATTATTTTTATTGTAGTGGGTGATGTGTGTGCACATTAAAAATCCTCATGTAGCAGATGCATGTGTGGGTGCTTGGCTGAAAGGGTTCTTAGACTGTATGTGCAGGAGAAAAATTACAGACCTCAGATGGATTTTAACTGCTTAAATGTCAGCATTAAAATCCCACTATGTAATATATTGTGTGTTTGACTTTTCTTTTAAAAGTTCACCTATTTCTCCCCAAACGTACCGAAAGTAGACAGATATTCAGACTTAGATAATCTTAATTTATTAAAGATTTTGAGCAAACTGGTTGGTAATGTGTAATAAAAACTTGATTGTATTAAAATTAAAAAATTCCGTTCATCAAACTAACTTGAAGAAAAGTTTCTTCAAGTATCAATTTTTTGGCCCAATCATTCCAGTAAAAAACTTAAAGTTCGATAGTCAGTCAAAAGACATTGTTTATATTTTCACATTTTTTTGGATAAAATAGACTTCAAGTGGACATAAATAACATCCAGTGGCGGCTGCTGAAGTGATTTAGTACCAAACTCAGTACAAAAACATCATCTGAGGCTGCTCCCAGTGTCTTTGATTAACGCTAACCTTCATCGTTGTTACCAAAAGGTTTATTATTATGACAAGGAGCAATGCAATAAATGTTAATATTGGCCGCCTGGTAGCTCAATGGGTAGAGATGCTGGAGGGAAAAACGGAGCTACCCGGGCGCCAAACCGTGGCAGCCCTCTGCTCCCTCCAGAGGGATGGGTTAAATATGCAGGAGTAAATTTCACTGTAACATGTATGTGCAAATGTATATGTGATCAATGTGATGAAAATAAAGGTTCTTCTTCTTCTTAAAGACAGAGTCTGAGGAGTTGTTACACTCAAACAATGCATTTGTAAAGTGGCCTGAACTTTGTTCAACTCAAAGATGGTAGTAAACATAACGATCCATTCATGACAGTACAATTTACTGAGACTGGTTAATTAATTTTAAGAAAACAAGTTCATTTTTTGACTGAAACTGTTAAGTACATGCAAACTCCAGGCTAACAGTGATATGTCTCTCAGTGTCAGCTGTTGACTGACACCCAGTGACAGCGGCTACAGACTCCAGCCCCCCTTTATCCTGGACAAATGGTTAAGATAATGGATGGATGGTAGAGATGTTGTGGACAATTGGTGTAGATTGCTATGAAATCTACCAGCATGTCATGAACTGATCTACCAAGGTTTTGGTAAATCAAAGAAAAATGAAAGAATTCCATTTTACGACAAATTTACACATATGCAAACATTAACAGAAACTCAAGTCAGCAACATTTTATACAATTAAAGAATAAAAGAAAGAAATGCACTGAAAAACAACAATTATTAATCACACACTTTCTATTATTTTATGACCCTTCCAGCAGTCTACAGCTTGAAACAGTTGCTGCTCAGGTCCACAATCATCTTTCAAACTATTATTATAAACTATTTATGAACAATTCTAATCTGGTTTCTGCCCTGTTTGTGGCACTGAGACAGCCCTGCTAAAAATCACTAACAATCTCCCCTGGCTTCAGATTTCGCAGTACTCATTATTCTCATCCTCATCGACGTCACAGAAGCATTTGACACAATTTCTCACCCTATTCTCTTCAACCGTATAACTTCAATTAGCATCACAGTCACTGTACACACCTGGTTTACTTCATGCATCTCTGGTCGTTCTCAATTTGTTCAGTTACAGAATTACACATTACTGGTGTTCCTCAGGGCTCAGTTCTCGTACAATATTTAGAAAACATAACATCCAGTTCCACTGCTATGCAGATGACACCCAGCTCTACGTAACCATCAAACCCACCACCATACTTCCCCCTCCTCACGTTCCGGCTGTTTGCTGGAAATTAAAGCCTGGTTTTCACACAACTTTCTCAAACTTGATAGCAGTAAAACTGAATTTCTTCTTGTAGGAGCTAAATCCATACTCTCCAAAACCAGTAATTTAATTGTACACATTGACTGCTCCACCATCTCACCATCTCCTCAGGTTAAGAGTCTGGGTGTCATCCTGGACGGTACCCTCTCTTATTCTGCCTATATCAATAATATAGCACAATCTGCCTCTTTCCATCTTCGCAATATCAACTGTCTCCAACCATCACTCGCTTCCCAAAGTACAGCAAATTTCATCCGTGCTTTAGTTACGACCCAATTAGATTACTGTAATTCTCTCTAGTTTGGTTTGTCTCAAAAATCTCAAAAAACTTCAACTGCTTCAGAAGCCGCCCGTGTTCTCAATAGAACCTGCTTTGCAGATCATATTACGCCCATCCTCAGACAACTCTACTGGCTCCAAGTCCATTTCCACATTAACTATTAGAGTTTAACTCTCAAATTCAAAGCCCTCCATAACCTCGCTCCCCCGTATCTGTCAGAGCTTCTTCATAACGTAACTAAATTGTCGGTTGTTTTATTTTGTGTCTGTAAAGCGACCTTGAGGATAAAATGTGTTGTTGATGTTGTTGTTGTCACAGAGACTGCATGTCGCATGCGATCGCTCTTACGGGCTGCAGCGATCAGCCCGCATGCCTGCATTAGGCAGCTGACGATGGCCTAGCTGTCTCTGCACAAACCAGCTGACGTGGCGCTTTTCATTGAACCTGAGGATTAGAAGCCAGTTGTCCTCTCCTCAGAGGCCCGGAGGCCTCAGAGGTCTGCTCTCCATGTGGGTTAAAACTACCCACACACTGACATCCACACAACATCACTGGAAAAGTCCTTTGCAGGTAGAATGTTTGAAGTTTGAAGTTGTGAAAAGGTTTGTGCCACATTTATTTCAAAACACAATTGTCAGCAAAAGAGTTAGGAGTTTGACATATTGTGAATTCTGGCAGAAGCACTTATGATCTGTAACACCACAAAAATAGTTACAGTGGTTTCAACTTTTTAGGCCAAATAACGTCTTGCAGTATAACCACTTTAAGACTGAACTGTATCAGTGATGCTCAGTACTAACATTAGTAGGCCTATGTTAACATGATGTCAATGATAATGCACTGATGAGGGGCAGAAGTTTCACAATCGTATAAAAACATTGTAGATATATTAAACTGTATAATAATTTGCCTTGAGATGACTATGTTGTGAATTGGTTGTGTATAAATAAAGTTGACCTCAACTGGGTGAAAGTGTTCAGGGTATAAAATGCTAAATAGTTAATACTTATTTAATGTCTTTACTGTAAGTAACAGTGGCACCTGGGGTGGCCAATCAGATTTTGTGGCCCCACCCCTGGCTCTGATGTTTGGCAGGTGTAATGTCATTGATGTTAAGCACTCTGAATATTAGATAATAGCCTGGAAACATTCACGAATTAACACTGACAACAACTAATGGTAATAGGAATAACATGAACTCGAATACTGGACATGTTGAGAAAAGCCACTAAGATTTATCCCGCATTTATCCGGCAAATAGTCCATAATTTTCTAAATGTTGTGTTTGTGTCCATTTTCTGTCCTGTTTGCTCATGTTTCTATCACAGGCTGATGATGTGACCAATGTATTAGCCACAGCCAGGTTAAGAAGCCCAGCTGCTGCTGTTATTGTCCAGGAGGTTATGAATGAATTCATGTGCCTGTGATGAGCCTTGGCACTGCGCTGTTCACAGCTAATGGATTCACAAGTGGCTCTGTAAATAGGCCATGGCACATGAGCAGGGCTGCAGGCCATGAATTATGCATAGAGGTAAATTCAAAAATGACTTCCGGCTTCAAGGAGGCTTCACTGAAACGCAGCTTTTCGAGGAAAGAGGCTGTCTCTTCAAGGACTCTCACAAGAGCTAAAATATTTTCGTTCAGCTCGTTCTTCAAAGCATTACAGTTTCAAAAGCGGTTGGTGCAACATGTCTTCCTGCTTTGTATAGTCACCGAACTATTCTGGGCTTTATTTTACTCTTGCTCCACTCTTTGACTGTTCTGATACATGTTGTGCCTCACATTTAATTACATTTATTTTCAGTTCTCTTGTCATTTTCGGGATTCAAAGCAGCTGAATGTTTTCATGTTCTGCTCTTGATGTCTGCAGCCTGGAAATATCTTGGCTCCACAGATTAAATTTGACTTTAAAAAGTGTCTGTTTTTCGATATCTAACTGTGGGATTAGAGGTTGTACACAGACAGATTTCACTAACTGCTTTAAATAATATAATCATATAATCAATATAATGATCATTTTTAATATTTCCACAATCATTGAAGTCAGACTCTTTCCGGAGTGATGCTGCCTAAGAGTCGAGCCGGCCTGCAATTTGAGTGTGGCGATACATTGTAGTGACAGTGGTGAACAGGATTACAGAGGAGCTCTGCTGCACAGACCACAGCTTTGGAGGAGAAGCCTTTATTCACTGTAGAGCTATTTTTTAAGCTCTGTCCAACCTGCCTGCAAACACAGAGAGAGAGACTTTAAATGATAATGGAATTGCAGTCATTTCCCAGGGATGACTTGCTTGCACCCATCATCCATCTCTCACTGTGAAAAGTGAGCGTATTTACTTTTGCAATGTGCATCACAGCTCCTTCTCATTCTATGTTATTAGTTGACGTTATTAGCAATAAATAGCTAAGAACATAATAACAACCTGGAGCAACACAGTAACATTAGCATTTATTTGGATTCTTATTTGTGACTAGTTTTAGTCCAGTGTTCTCCATGTTGTTGCTCATCTGAAAAATCTTCAAATAGTCACCAACTTTCTTGCATTTGATTCCAGGAGATCAAGGTTTCTGAAATCAGCTGCTTAGTGCAGAATGTAAAAAAAAAAAAAAAAAAACAGTGAAGTTGCCCTGAAAGGATTCAAGAGGCTCAGAGTGTTGTGGTGCTGCAGAGCTGACTGATAATTTAATTGTAGGCTCATCACTACAAGGACCTCTTTCACATTTGCAACGTCAGTCTTTTTGTCAAGTTCTAAACATTAAAAAAAGATTAGTGCCGCTTTAAAGCCGATACTTCCAATCTATTCATGAGCTTCAAACTACATTTTATTTTCATTGTGTTTTCCAAAAAATGAATATCTTTATTATTAATTAACATTGTTTAGCGGTCACATAGTCAGGTCTGCGCCCTTCATCCTACCTAATTTTGAATATGTTTTCCTGCAATTTTAAAATAATAATTGTTGATTCTTTGCGCTACCCATTGAGACACTAGGCCTCATTGGGTAGGGATGCAGAAAGCCACGGGATTGAATCCCACCCCACTAGGTGTGGCCCGCCCAGCTATCAAGGGCCACCTTCGTGCCGGTCCTTAGCTTGGATAAAATGGGAGGGATTGAGACAGGAAGGGTATCCGGCGTAAAAATGTGTCAAATCAACATGTGGACATCTGCTGTTGCGACTGTGAACTTACGGGAAAAGCTGGAAGGAAAAATATAAATAATAATCCATTTCACACTTACTTGATCCACGGAAATACTTTTACTGCTCATACTTTTACTTTCATACTGATTATTTGGAAATGCCTTGTGTATTAGCACTGACATCCATCATCCGAACGACTTTTTCTCTTAAGTTTAGGGTTCTATTATCGTGTCTCTTTAATATGTCTCTCAAGCCCCTGTAGATTTGTTAGAGTGTTGAAGTTCTGTGTTCTCTAAATTTTGTTTGAACAGACACAGAATTAATTTGATTATACACTTATTACAGTCTGCTGTTTTGTTAAAATTAGCAGTTGTCATTGATTAGTAATAAGCTAAATTTAAAGCAGGGAGTCCTATTTTGCTTCTATATTTAAATGTTTTGAAACGATGACGTGTCTGCCGCTAGACAGAACTGGATTCAAGTGTCACATCATCTGGGAGCAAACATGAAGATGTGACTCAACATCAGAATAATAACCAGAAGATCAGTGCTGCAAGCAATGGGAAAGTGGGGGCTGGTATAACCCCTAGATGCTGCTACCCCTGTCTTCTCGAGTCCCCCTCCCTGACCTGCACCTCGCCGTCAGCCTCCCGAGCCTTATTCCCTGCTTGTTACACAACAGGGGTTTATGCCATGTGCTATGGGCTAGTTAAGTATTTATCAAGCCTCTTGTGTAAGCTGGGAATGGCAGGCGGCTGCCAGTTACCTCTCCCTTCTTCCCTCTCTGCTATCAAGCCTGATCTATTCTTTCTCCCATTTCTCCCGTGTGTGTGTGTGTTCACAGGATGCACAGATGTCGTGGCCCGTCGTTCCAATTTAGCAGTTGTCATCCACCATGTGAACACGTGAAGCTTTCAGGCATGACATGAGGTGATATTGCTGCTCAGTTCTGAGGCAGCATGAGAACGTACCCTCCGTACTTTGACAGGGAAACAGGCGCATGTGTACCTCACACCAGGTGAAAGAAGACCGAAGGACTGAGCTCCTCACGGTTGACTAGTTTGTACAGCGGCTGCCCATCTGGTAGATTAAAGCGAAATTCCCGTTTTGACCTGTAATGGTCGAGAGATCAGGCCAGGATCCGGTCTGTCATAAGCCCAGTGGATTAGACTTTCTCGTCAGGATTGAGTCAAAAAGCAAACCTTGTCACGTGGGCTCTGTTTGCAGCTGATTGTGGACTGTGAGGATGTGGCAGGACAAATATCGTCATGAACAAATGTAGAACTACAGACGCAGGTCCGTCTTGATATATTGTGTTTGCTGCATTTCTATAGGGCGGCTGTGGAGAGGACTCTTACCTTTGTTATTACCACGTGGTTTGGGAGCGTGAGTGTAAAGGAGGAGAGGCAGCTGAATAGGTTGGTTCATATCGCATTAAAAATCACAATCAAAAAAATCTATAAGGGCAGGTTGCAGAAGAAATGTCTGGAGATTGAAAAGAACCTTCAGCAAACTGCCTTTTTAATTTTCTCCCCTGTTAAAAAAGCTTGAGAAACATTAAGATTAGAAAAGGCAAGGATCCAACACTTTGGATCACACTTTTTTAACCAATGTATTGGGCTGAATCATGGGGCATTAAGGTTAATTTATATGAATATGTATTTATATATCTGCGTTAGGTTTTCCTATTTATTAAACCTGCTGCCTACATTACCCATGAGACACCCCAACTGACTGTAACATAAAGTACGTTCCCTTTTAACTGAGAGAAGTCCAAAAAATGGTCTGTTACGGTATTTTAAACTACTCTGCATGTGACAGGAGTCTCGGTCCCAGCTGTGCTGACAACACTGATTGAATATTTCACTGTGTTTCAAATCCATGAAATTCTAATTTGTAGCTGTTATAAATATTTTAGTCGTGCCTTCCTTCCCTCGCAGTTGCTCTCAGATATTTGTCAGCCTGCTGTGCAGTATAGCATACCACTGCATATTATTACATGTTATCAATGTACCACTATTTAGATTAATTCGACTATTAAGCTGCTGCTTAGCTAACATTAGTTCTGTGGCTAATACTGGAGCTAAAACTAATCACTGAAACAGGACATCACCGCGCCACCTCATCACCTGTTCAGTCAGCCTTCAGATGTTTGCTATCATCCTTATAATAATCATCTTTTCCAGAGAGCACCCCCCTCCCCCCATCCAGGGAGGTGGTAACGGATGCATTAATATTTAAATTTGGCTCGTCAAATGGCCATATCTCATTACTGCGACTAAGAAAATGCCAAGCCATCTTTGCAGCTGATGATAGTGTTGTCATCAGTAAAGTCCTGCGGAGCCAAAGTGCAGAAACCCCTGAAAGTGAGAATTAGAAGCTGATAATTGGGTCCCTGTTGGTACAGAAGTGGAATGTATGACCTTTGACCTTACAGGTCATGTGCTGGGGGCTCCTACATGAAGAATTTTTTCCAATTTAGTTTTTTCCTTCATTTATGTTTCAGTCAGTGTTTCTTTTGATTATTTGTGGCTCAGTCGCAATTTTTGGAAGAATTTTGCTTTTGTGCACCAAACAGAAGAAACCAAACCTATACATCCACACAGTCCTCATGACACATTAGCTTTAGTTTAGTTGAGTTTTATTCAGCTTAGTTTAGCAATAGTTCTGCCAGACACTGAAATATTTCATCAGCTTTTGGATGGATTGTGTTGGATGTTTGTACAGATGTCCACAGATCATCCAACCCACTGACTTTCCCACATGTTGCTACTACTTCCTGTAGAGAGCTAATTGCTTCATCAACATATGGATGAATTGATGAAATCTGGTACATATGTTTATCTCCAGCCCAGGAGGATTTTAATAATTCAGATAATTTCCTGGAACTATACACTCTGAAATTAACGCATGGTCTTAACAAAAAAAATTCTGGTGAAATTTAGGTGGAAGCAGCAAACTACTTTGCATGCAGGGAAGTCGTGTATTTGCTAGAAATAAATACATTTTCATGTATCATCCACCTGATTACTAACAAATTTTTAAGTTGACTACTTATAAATGCTCCAAAATCCATTATTTTTTTTATACAAGTCAAGGATAGTCAATTCACATGGCAAAACACAACCAGTTCTATGTGTAGTAGATAGATTAGATAGAAAATAGATTCCATCAAGTTTGTCAGCCAGTGCACTCAAGGTAGAACAAAGTAACTAAAATTGACGCTATACAAAGAAAGTTGAATTAACTAAGTCCACTTTATTAAGTTACCATGGCTTAAATTTCAATGAATGCAGAAAATTGTACATGACACACAAAATAAGTTGTTGTAATTACCATCAACATTATTTCAACATGACTCATGAAGGTAAGTTTTCTAATTAAAACATGCAATTAAAGCATTAATGTTTATCTTGGAAACACTCATTTAATAAAGTGGTGGTACTGTTGACAAAATGAACATACCTGCTAAACATGTCATGTTCTTGTTTAGTTATATATTTAATGTTATTGATGGGCCTGTTATCGTTATAATGTTCAGGTTGAAACCAAGTTTTCGGATGTTTCGCACAAACATGTTGTGGGTCCTAAAGACAATGCGGGAGGAATATTTTCCCAGGTAAGACAAATCATGGGGCTGAATCTGTGAGCAGACTGTGAGCAGATGGTGGATTGCTGTGTCACGAATAATCACAGCTAACTATTACAAATGAGAAACAAACACACACAGTCATGTCTCTACGCCCTCACGAGGACACTCAGTGACATAATACAATCCCTAGCACCTTCCCCTTCCCCTAACCCTAACCAAAACCTAATTCTAACCCCGACCCTAAAACCCAGTCTTGGTGCCCAAAAACCATTTGATGTTGTGTGGACCAGGCAAAATGTCCTAACAGCAATGCTATTGAAACTACATTTGTCCACTGAAGGCTATAAAGACATGGACATTGGACTGGAATTATGCTGGCTGTTGATTAACTGGCCTGTGAGTCTTCATTTGTGAAGATTGTGACGGCGTGCAGTGGCATTACTCTGTGCCTCCCACCGTGATCACTGTACAGCCAAGTGTTATGTCTTCTCTTGAATGGAAAATTGCCGAGGTGGAATATTCCCCCCCCACACGCTCTGAAGCTGAATGCCTTGCCTGGGCGCCCAAGAGTCACAGCTAAGGTCCCATTTGCATTTGATGGTCTTATTAAACAGCCCATTAGGGAGTCTCACCGTGTGGATGGGAGGCTCTGTGTGGCAATTTGCAGTTTGATAGCCGCAGGATGCGTTCCTGCGATGCTCTGTCAGCTGCCCTTGAGAACTATGTGGCATTTCTCCTCCTAATGGAGGCTCCGCAGTTAGTTTTAAGACTGCTATTTAGTCTGAGGTGTTATTATCAACCGGCAATTTGGACACAACAGCAAATCCTGGCATCGATAATAACGCCATCCAACTCGCATAAATAAATATGTCACTGTTCTGTACCTACAATCCAACCAATTACAGTGCTGTTTCTACAAGCTCTGGGTTATTATTTTTATCCAATTTTGAAACCAGAAAGAGAAGTTAACTTCATGGTGGAGTGACTGTGGCCCAAGACATAGAGTGCAAGTTGCTGAATGCCCAGCTTGTCCATGTCACAGTGTCCTGAACCCCAGCATTCATCAGCTGCTTTGTAAAAAGCATCCGCCCACTGACTAAAGGTAAATGTAAAATGTAAATGCCAGCCTGTTCTGACTCCCGAGGCATTACAAGCTGACGCTTAAGGTACCCGTTATCATTGGTGATAAATGCTTGGAACAGTGGAAACCCCAACACTTCAAAATCTGAAGGCTAAAACAATGATGTATATGAAGTAAAAAAACCCTCATACGGTGGTGGATGGTTCGACAAGACACTGGACTTTTCCACAGGAGACCAGGGTTCGACTGTAATGCGAGATATTGTGCACTTCAATGATGATTGTAACACGTGATGCGCATAGTTGCTATAGTAAGGAACTATATGTTTTTATGCCATTTATCTTTTAACTGACGTTTTTGTGCCTAACTCATTTTTTCTATCCCTATTGCAATTTTTCTGTGAATATAAAGTTGTTCATAGGGCGTCAAATGGTGGCTCTTCAGGAGCGTGCCAAAGGCATATTATTATTGACCTGTGGCGTCAATATGATATGCCAAAAGACGTATTTTTTAAAGGGTGTGATCTTCATAGTCTATGAACACTGTTTTCCAAAAATGACAAGGGAAAATGTCCAAAAACAAAGATGGGATTCAAGCTGCTCTGTCACATGTCCTCCATTCACTGAGGAGATCTCTTCGGATAACAAAGTGTCGCCTCTTTTTTATCACCTCGCAGCTTTCTACAGGATTCAGGAGCTGCCGATTCATTCAGGGGACGAAGTTCAATGGAGAGTCAAAGTGCACCTCATACGCTGACAGTTTTTTTAAAGAATGGATTCTAACCTTTAAAATAAAAACAAATAAAATGTTTACTAAATTTCTTGTTGTTGAGCTCTTACAGTCTAGATTCCCAGAGCCACATTGCTGGCTAAGCAAAAGACTTTGTTGGGTATCATGAACAACTTACTGATGTTAATATGGCAATGCCATAAATGTTAGGAACAAACTCTATCAGTAGAATAATACAAAGTATTAGAGAGCAGCTGTTGATAAGAGTCATGCAGGAAAAACAAAAGAGCAAGTCAAGCATATTAAGAGAGCAATTGTTTGAGCTAATTAGGAAATAAATTTGAATTTGTTAAGTGGACTGGGTTTAGAAAGACACCCTGCACATATTAATTAGGTGGGCCTCTAAATGTTATCTGAAATGTCACAGCCCTCCCTGAGCGTGGGATTTCAGCAGGGACGCCTCACACTAAGATCCACTGTTGCATTGTTCGTGGCAGTTCACAGGAGCTATCAAGTTTTAAGTGTATAAATAGTTCCGCTTTGTTTGCACACAGCGACAGTGACCTGACTGTGCGAGGAGGGGGAAATGCACACCGCATAGTTACTGCAAATGCATTCAAGTTGAAAATTAAAGTTTCACCACCCCCCTGCATTATTAACAGAAAAAGGACAGTGTGTGGCTATGGGGAGACATGCCTAGCCAGCTCCTGCAACTAATTATGCATCAAATAAAGAATAATGTTTTGACAGTGTGCAAAAATTTTCCTTACTTATTCTTGTTCTATAGCAAGCAGGATATAATTTTTACAATACTTTCAGTTGTTGTCGGGGCGGAGCCAGAGAGGTGGCCTGTAATCTTTCAGCACAATAACAACTGAGCCTGTCAGATGCTAAAACAAATCACTATCATCACAAATAGATCACATTTTATTATGAAGTACATTCAAGGTAGTTTCATATACGAATTCTGTTGCAATTGGAACCATGCGGATTATCCATGTGAAGGATGGATTTTTCCCTCTGCCCAACTGTTTATTATTATTTGTTTTTGAATATTTGCATTTAAAAAGTTGTTACATATTGCACATTTCTGGCACAACAGACACTTTCCAAATACACTGTTACACTAACTTAATAATGTAGTTTATATTTCCAAAAGCTTTTCCAGGTCATCCATTATCTTTAAGTGCTTATCCAGGGGGTCTAGAGTCTTTCCAGGTGTCATCAGGTGAGAGGCAGGGTTCACCTTGGACAGGTTGCCAGCCGGCACAGAGAGACGTACACAGACATTCAACAATTCACACCTGCCACATAATTTGAATGTGCCCCTGTTTGAACAAACCATTAAAACATTTCTAGCGCACCGCCAACTTTTATTAGAAATAAAAATGGAAAAGAAATTTGGAGATCTTAAAAATTTCTGACCGTGAGCATAACTTGATAAATTCAAACTTTGAACTCCTTTTGTTTTAAGGACCGACATACAGGTGGAGGTCAACTGGATGTTAAACATGTTTTACTGCCTCTTCAGTTTCATTCTGACAGCTTTATGTTTTAAAAGCAAAGGCTTTGAGTTTTTCCTTTCAAGCATGCCAGCATTTCTCTGTGATTTCTTTCAGCATTCGCCCTGCAATTTACTGCTAGAAATATATTGTTCTTGTTAGTATTAGCAACCACATCAGCTGTGGGATAAGCACATTATGAGCTCGCTGAGTACTTGTAGCGATGTTGTAGAAGGCTACTGTCTAATTTCAATGAATTTCAACAATTGAATTTCATTTTAATCAGACAATATATTTAATGACATTAAAATTCTGAACTTCAAAAAGACAGTGTGAGATGCAAGACAAACTTTTGGAAGTAAACTAATTATGTGTCAAGTTTTTCCTTCCTTAAAAAGCATTTAGAAATTGGGTCATTTGACAGATTTACAAATAACTTTATTATGGGGAGAAAAGAAAAATTATGTACTGTGCATAACTGCAACAAAGCGCTCAGTGATTTATATGAATCCTTCAACTGAATATTTGTTTATCCTAAATGGTTTTTGTGTTTGTATTTAATTAAACATCGTAAAAATAACAAATAGAACAACAAATAACTCAGATATAGGCAGATATATTAGAAAATGAAAAGAGGCATTGAAATCATTTGTGCTTGTGCAGAAATTTTGCAATTAGAAAAACTCTGGAATTCAAGACGGCATCTCAGTGCATTAAATCTTTGACTGATGCTGTATCTTTTTTATGTTTATGCAGAAAAGTTTGGATCCAAAAGGGGAACTTGTACACAAATTAAAAATGTTATCATAAGGAAGATACTCTGAAACAAAAGGTGCACTGGCATCTCTCATAATGACTAACATGCACTGAACACAAAGTACAACAAGGGCAGAAGAGTCATCAAACAAAGTATTGAGCAGATTGTGGCTGGAGATAAACGAGGAACTACCTAACCATCCATCACAGAGAAACATGAAATCCAGCACCATAATTCAGATTCTATGACAATTCACCAGTGGTTATTTACAAATAGAAATTGAAATAGAAATTACCAGCCACTAATATGGATAAAACCTTTAAAACACCCTAGGAGATGAAATTAAATGGCTTTGGACTCACTATTCCTCATAGTCCAAATAAAAAAATGGAATTCATAAGCAATAGAATAACTAGCAATAGCTAGTTACCATGTCAGTCGTTTAAAATGTCTCTGTATTGTCCTCTCTTGTTATGATGTTTTTCCATGACCCAGTTTTCAAATGTATTTTCCAGAGCCTGTTCTAAATGCACTGTACCTCAGGAAAGATTTGTAAAGCAGCTGAGTAAAGAAAATGTTGGGAAATTAATTCATGGAAATTCATGTATGCCACTGACTTGTTCTGCTGCTTGTACATGAGGTGTACAGAAAGGGAAGAGAGATTATATTTCCCATAGTAACAACCCAGGAGTGTTCACACAGTGGCCACCTAAACTGGCTAATCAGCTGAGCTAGCTGCTGCTTCGTTTAAGCATATTAATTAATTTTATTAGTTATAAGTAGTAATTTATGCACTGATGGTTTTGGTTTTGTACCTAGTTGGAAGCCGTTTCACAATTCCTTTGATCAAGAAGAAAATATTTTAAGGATATTCCCAAGATCTGTGACAGGGAATTCCTGGTTACCGGTTGTTCCCACTTGGCTGCTTGTTATAATGTTTTAAGGACTTGACAGGAGTGCAGGGCAGTGTGGTTGTGGAGCGGTTAGTACTGCTGCCTCACAGCTAAAAAGTTCACAGATTGATTCCCAGTCCAAAGACATGCACGTCTGTTTAATTGGTGACTCTAAATTGCCCCAATGTTTGCGTGTCTGTCTTTGTTGACCCTGAGATTGACTGGACTATGACAGCTGGGACAGGCCCCAGCCCAACCCTGAACAGGATAAGTTACAGATGATGGTTGGATGGATGGTGTGAATACAACATGGGCAACACTTGTCACTTTTTCAGCACAGGTTAACAAGTCTTGGCCTTAAGCGACTGAGATTAATGCACCTGTGCTGTCATTGTGGTGATATGGGAAAATGTTATTGTGAACCTCCGCGAGTTAATCTTATAAAAATTAAAAAAGTTTTTTTCTTATAGTAACAATAAAAAGCCAACACACTGTGTTCTGTCAGTAATAAATGGAGGTCTAATTTATATATCAGGGAAAATACCAAGGTGTCATTTAACATTGTCTACTGCAAATTATCTGGAGAACACTTTAAATGGGCATGGCATTTTAAATATTTAGTGAGAGCGATTTGAACTTTAAAAACACTTTTTGTCCTCTTCAGCAACTCTGGTGAAGGTGCCCTTGAGCAGGCTCCCAGCTGGCCCAGTGAAGCTGCTCACCAGCCACCAGTATCACACTGTGACTATACCTGACAGCTCTCAGGGGGAGCTGTAATGAACTGTAATGAAACATTGCAGGAGTAGAAGGACATCCCTGAACATATCCAGACATCTGATCCACTGTCTATTCCTGTGCTACTGGCCTGCATGACTCAGGGAAATGTTCACTTATGACATGGAAAGCGCACGTGGGAAGGCTTCCTCTTGCTGGAAAGCATTGGATGACAGATCTGACCTTTGGACTCACGCCAGATATTGCTCACAGAGAGTTGAGACTGAGCAGCGTGTCTGGTGTTAGTAACACTCAGGCTGGTGCTGCCAGATGGATGAATCACATTGAAATCCTCACATTTTTCACCGCTGGCTTCATTCAGGGTCAAGATGAGTGAGATGCCTTATCGCTGAGAATTTCGTCTGAAATGTCGATGTTTTCAAGATTCATTAGCATAATCAACATTCATACCCTCCTGTTTTTTCTCTCTTATTTGTTTGTATGTGGCAAAACAGTTGCTCTTGTAGGCTATGAGATTATGCAGATCATGAACGTGATGATGTGATGTTAATGGAAATTATTCTGCTGTTGCTGATGAAACTGAAGACGAGGCGGGTGGTTAAAATGAGAATGGTGGAGCTGCCCTCACTGATGCTGACATGATTATGATACTGAACCCAATGAGGCCTCGGGACCAAAAACTTATGTATGTAAGGACAGTTATCAACAAACCCCAGATCTGTATTAGTTCCCCTCCCGAGGGTCTGCTCTTTCTAACACTGCAGATCTGAGGGTGTCCCCCTAAATAATGGCTATATTTACGAGTCTCTTTACAACTAACCAAGACAAATTCCATACATGTGGAAACTTTCTTGCAGCAATACATCTATATCTGATTCTGGTGAAAATGACGGAAAATGAAAGGAAATTAATTGAGAAAAGTTAGTGAGGAAGGAGATGATGGTTGTGTTGATGGCAGCCTCGCCACCGCCCCTCCCATCGACAGCGTTGCCACGGCGACTGCCGGTTTACGTGATGACGTCGAATGTATATGAGCGCAAGCGGCGGGATCTCTCTCCCTTTTACCGCCATCAGAGCGGAGTGTCTTTCTTCCCCGGGAGCACTTGATTGCGCAGCGCAGCCTAGCCGGTCCAGCCTCCGAGCACAGAGCGAAGGTAAGGGACGGGACTTTGGCAATGGCTTCGGCGTCAACGCCCCGAACTTGTTCGTCGTTGAAAAAGTTAAATTTCACTTCGGCGGCTGTAGCGAAGAGCGGACGGAGAGGGCTGCTGCTGCTTTGCTAATGCTACCAGTGAAGTCAGACAGCGGCAGCAGCCATTGAGACGGGCTCCACCATGATGTGTGGTAACGCTACACGCGATTAAAAACACAATCAAACAACGGCTGTCACCTTCGCCCGCTATTCCTCTGCTTTTTTTGACAACCGTTGCCTTGATAAAAAACCGAAAACGTCGGATGTGTCCCGCTGTTTTCGGCGTTTTCCCACATTTGTTGACACGTGTCTTTTATCGTGTATTTTTGTACTTGACCTTATTTTTTTGGGAGGATGATACTCGGGGTGGGGAAGTGGGCTTGGGACTCCAGACATGTCCACGGAGCGGGCGGTTCGGCCGGGGAGCCGGTAATATTACATAACCAGAGCTAGTTTAAGCGTGTTACCGGAGCGCTGGCACCTCTTCAGAACTGGTCCATATTTTGTGGCCACAGCACCGCGTCTGTCGGGGCTGTTCCTCCCACTTGCTCAGCCCGAGTGGTGCGCACAAAGCTAGCAGCACATAAGCTAACTTAGCTTAACTAGCCGCACACACTGAAGCGGTGTGTTGACCGGCTGGGCCGGCTAAAGTTAGCCTGTTTACAAGTCAGGTGAGTCGGGTTCGTTTGGGGAAGCAGGGAGAGGACATGGCTTGTTTGACTTGGGATGGTAAATGGCTACACGGATTGTCGGACTTGTTTGTGCCGAACGAAGTTGAAAATGTGGCGTTTGGAGTGAGCACCCACCCAGCGCGGTTCGTCAGTCACTGACGGTTTGCTGGACAGGAGCACGCAACACGTGGTCGCTGGGAAGGATTAGGGAGAAGTATTGTCCTAGAAAGGAAAAGTTCTCATTCAGTTCACTCCACACAAGTTACACACAGGTAATAGTGTTAATGCACTGGCCTGAAAAAAAAACGTTCTCTAGAGGCGTTTTGGTATTTGTTGGTTTCAAAGGTTTTTCTGTTTGTACTTGAGCCATAAGTACCATAACTGAGCCTGTAAGAGATGTAATGTTGCTAGATATTACCACGTGTCTAATATGAGTCACAACTTGGACTTCAGGAGACGCTTGTTCTTATTAAATCTCATGACAAAAACTGTATAATGTATTATAGGAACACAATAACGGGTCAAATATATGACCTCATGTCTGCTCACAGGCATCACATGCATACGCTGGAAAAGCTAGTTTATCCCAGTACAGTAGTGTCTCTGCATCTACTTTTGTCTGTTAAAAATAAAGTATTGACCCCAGCTTAAAAAAAACCTTGTCATCACATTTTGTGCAATTATTGTTATATAAAAAATGTGTCCTCCTGCTAAAGGGGCTTTTTATGATGGATCCACATCAATAATTTGATGTAATTCAGAACACAAGATGACTGGGGTCATGGTGTCATCTTGGATATTGTTATATTATATATTAGACTTGAACACTGTTGACTAAAGTGAAAGTTTGTTTCTTGCCAACTTATTAGGTCTGACAGAATGTAGCTCTGTTGAGAAGTTGGACAAAAAGAGACATAAACCAGAATCGGATACAGATTGCTCAATTCATCCCCATATGAAGGAAGGCCCAGTCTTTGGTGTGACTATTTTAACAGTAAAGCATCAAATCAGTCCTATACATTACTATTCCTGTATTAGATGAATATAAAACTGCTCAAGAGTTGGTGATATGACTGCCACTCCAAAAAGGTTTATTCAGCATTTTTTTTGATTAGTATGACCTTAAGATTTCTTGGTTTTAGGTCAAGTTTTTAATCCTCCTTGAAAGGTGTTTTATGGGTGGGTCTGACTGGGTGATCAGGCAGACTAATAAGGACTGTTTTTATACCTGCAGTGACAGTTGAATGTAGTTAATGTGATGGGGTGAAAAGCTAGCTGGAAATTGAGATCTTTATCATGTTATCTACATGATTGAAATGGCATTTACATGTTCTTTGGGTGGATTTTAATTTTTTTTAACCCTTGGAGGGCTTGTTGAGTAGACCATACATTTGAGAGGTTGCAAAATCTGGGCCTTGTGGTCCCCAACCATGCTCGTTTTCCAACTATCTCTGTGCTACTCACTGCTGATTACCTAAATCAGGTGTGTTCAGTCAATTAGGAGCTGGAAGATGAGGTGATATAGGGATAGGTTCACTCTGTTCTTCTGCGTCAGTCAATTCAGTGGTCAATGAGACTCCAGACTTTTGCTATTTCCTGCCTAGCATTAAATTTCAGTAAATAGAACTGCTGTAGCGTAAGCCACTTGTCTGGCTTATGGCTTAGCCTCTTGCATAGTTTTTATGCACAACTATAGGTTGAACTTTAAGGATAAAATACTGAGAGGGCAACAAGTTATGGGTGGTTCTCGAAAAGAACCAACAGATTTAAGTGTCAGACAATCGACGTGATTTGGCTAACCTCTTAAGCCACATATGATAAATTGTGCTATTATTATTTTCAGATGATCCTTTGTCTACATTTTTTAATTCCTACCAAAAGGTGCACAATGAACATCTGATTTTAAAATGAATGAGGGAAAGGGTTAAGTTTGGTATTGTTTTTATTTTACATCATTTCGGTCATGTCATTTTCAGAATCCCGAACTAGTGTTTAAAGTGTCTGAACTTGACTGTTTTTATAAAATAAATCTGCTATTCACACAAAGAATGAGTAGAACAAAAACAGGAGATATCATCTTAAGTAAGCCAGGATGTGATGTGACCGTTTTGCCAGTTTGCAGTCTAAAACACTTAACAGAGGTGCCTGTAGTGTATATTCCTGATCCCCTTAATCGATGATGACTTTCAAAGGTAGCTACCTCCCCCCATATTGCTCTTCAGAAAACTATTAAGCTGGTTGATCAGCCTAATTAAATTTAGTTCAAATTCACCATCAAAATCAGGTGAATAAATCACATTGTAAAAATAACTGGTGTGGCTCTGGACAGTGCATAATGTATTGATTGGAGTGGGAATAGATGTTTGTGCATTCTGAATACAAGAAAGATGTGATCAAAGTGTTTTGATAACATCTTGTCTACAAAGGTAGCTTCACCCTACAGTTATGCTCAGCTACCTCTCTTAGCATAGTTGAAAAGGAAACTAAAATGAGGGAGCAACGTCTGTTGGTTTCTGTCTAGCATGGAGCAGCATAGAGCTAACCACCCATGAAATCCTTCTGTCACACTCTCAGTTTCTTTGCTGGAAATACTAGGAGTCTAGTGGAGTTATTTTCATTTATATTTAGTCATTTGGCAGATGTTGGCAGAGTTATGACAGTCACTAGTACATTTATGGCCCATTTGAGAGTTTCTATGTGGTGACATTTGTAAGCAAAGCTAGAAGCTCTACTACTGAAAGCCCCACATATTTGAATGTCAAATTATATATGGGACTATGGTTAGTCAGTATTTTTAATGTCTGTCTGAAACACTTGTATTCAAGGATGCTCAGGAAGCAAACTTTTTTGGAGGAAAAATCCCCTATATTGCCGTCATGACATCAAAAGTATTGGTTAGTTCTTTAACAGCAAAGGGATTCTTTTTGCTTGGTTGCCTTCGAAGATGAAATGTATTTACACATCTGCAAGTTAATGTTATCACAATAACTTTGTGTACGTTCTGCTCCAGCATGAATATTAAAAACGCCCAACCACCCCAAATGAAAAGTAAATGTTTCGGTTCTCCCCAATATAAAACTCATTACAAGGAATTACCACCCCCCTCTAGTCTATTCCAGGTTGTGATCATTATGTCTACTTTCCTAATGGTACTGATAGTTGACGTGTGGTCCTCCCAAAAAGAGCCCTTATCATCATCAAGGGAAGAAAGCGAGATGTTTACAATGTATGTGATAAACTGAAAATTAATTTCCCCACAACTCAAATATTTGTAAATTGTAATGATGGTGGCTGTTAGTACTGGGGGGTTAAATCTTAGGCAAACTGATTTAATAATTAAAGGATAAAGTTTGATTACCTAAACAATAAAGTGCCAAAATAATTTGGTGCTGTGTGCCAAACACTGATCCTTGGCCCAAAGAGTTTCAACATAACCGAAAGTTACAACTGTTTTTTGAGGAAAGGCAGCATAAAGGTATGTAGGATTAAGACTTTTAGTTTATAGCCTACTCTGGTTCTACAAAAGTGTGGCATTAAACATTTAGGACTTACAGCCATTTTCGTGCACAAAGAACATTTTTGGTGGCTCATAATGGAACAAAGTAATATAATTGCAAACATAAGGACTGTGTTTATTACTTGGATGGGAGGCCTTTGCAGTCAATGACTGCCTGATGTCTGGAAGCCATGGACATGAGCAGTTGCTGAGTCTTTCCTCAAGATGCCTTGTCCTCTAGTCCCGCTGCCTTCAGCTGGTGCTTGTTTGTGGGGCTTTCTCCCTTGACTCTTGTCTTCAGTTACATGAAATGCTGCTCTGTTGAGAATAGGTGACTCACATGGCCAGTGAAGAATATTGTATGTTTTTGCCTTGAGAAACTCTTGGCTAGCTTTTGCGGTATGTTTTGAGTAATTATCCATCTGTAATATAAAATTGTTATCAGTTTTGATGTATTTGGCTCAATATGAGCATATAAGTATAACCTTAAACAATACAGTTCACCAGAAACATGGTTCCATTGGCAGCATATGTCCCTGCCAGAACACTGCTGCCACCATGTTTGACAGACGATGTATGCTTCTTATGATGAGCCTTCCCTTCTCTTCTCTGCTTTTCGCCAGTAGCACCATTAGCTTCACCTCCAGTTATCATGGTACTAGACAATCTTTCATTGGTCCAAATAATCTCTAATCTAAACTTTCTGTTCTTGAGCATTAAACAGTGGTTTATACGTTGTTGTGAAGCCCTTGTTTTATTATTAATTATAATAATATATAACTAACTATTATATTATTATTATTATTATGTTGTTGTTTTGTTTATTTATTTATTTTTTACGTTTCCAACAAAATGGATGTTGCCTTGAGTTGTTCTTTATAGGCAGCTGTTTTCCTGGTGCAAAATATGATTTGAATCCTCAGTTGGCTACAGTTGTGTACTAATGCTGTAATGTACTTTTTTTTAACAGAATCATAAAATAGACATTTCTTCTCTTTTGTCTACAGTGAGGTTACAGAAGCCAATTGGTTTGCGAAGAAATTGTTAAAATTGCTCTGCCCAGATTCTTAGTGTCAGCAACATACTCATCCAAGTGGCTTGTTCACTCTTGTGAAAGTTTAGTTTTGTGTAGTTGGTTATATTCCTCTTTTGAAACTCATCACGTAATTTTGTTCTCTCTTTCAGCATCACTTGAGACTCAGCTAAAATGGCAGACATTGACAAGTAAGTACCTCTTCTAACGATTACTGCTGTAAACACTTAGCAATGTAATTGGAAGTGGGTTCCAGGTGTCTAAAAACACTTGTAAAGAGTACTCCTGCTGTGATATCACTGATGTGGATGTGGTCAGACATAGCATGAGTAAGTATACAGAGAGCAGTCCAATAGGCTTTCCCTTGAGCCTTGGCGTAAAGGGTGGTATACTAGCGCTGTTTGGGATGCACTAGCCAGGCTTGGGTTGCATCATTACACTTTGATAAATGTCGCCTCACAGTATTTGTGTGATGAACCGTAACGATGGACCAACAGAAGCGAAGCTCCAGTGGTTGTTGCTCAATACATAGATGGCTGCAGTTTCCTCCATGCACATTATGTCTCACCTTGAGCTGCAGAATGATGAGAAGATGAGAGGCTCTGCTGCTGAAAATGTACTGTGTTCAGTATTAAGCACAGTGATTAGAACTGCATCATGGGTAAAGTAGTTTTGAGTACTGATGTATGATGTTTTGAGTTCTTTAGCATTTACTGGTTTTAAAGGCAGTCCTGTTTTCACTTCAAATCAGCATTTGTTTTAAGGAGTCTAAGAAAATAAGTAGTTAAGATGAAAGTTTCTCAGGTTAATGTGTTAGTTTCACTAATCAGTAATGTTTATAGAATTAAAGAGGGGTTTGGAATCTGTTCATTTTGGCTAATTTCTTCTGCTGACCCCCCCACCCCCCTTCCATTACATCTTGAGTAGCAAAGACCAGGCTGAGATGGACATGGCAGATATGGAGGATGTGGAGGAAGTGGAAGAGGAGGAGACGGGAGAAGATGAAAACAGCAAAGGTAGGTCTATCCAGAGATACGAAGCATAATTGGTGGTATATATGGTAATATCTGTTGTGTGAAGTGTGCCACAGAATGAATGTTCCTTCACTAGTGAATTAGTGGCCTTAAAGTGTGTGTGTGTCTCTGCCTTTTTAACTGAGCAGTTGTTTGTATGACATGATTTCTAATTGTCAAGTGCTAGAAGGCACTAATCTGTTTTATTTTGGAATTTGGATGCTGTTAATGCGGCCTTTTAATGCTCAGTGAAGGATTCAGATGGCTTCTCATATATTAGCCTACTCCCAACTCATTGTGGATAGATATAGATGGCTGTTTAGCCTTTTCTATTTTTAGCAAGATTGAAGTCTTTTAAGAGCCAGACTTAAGACAGCTTGTTCTGGCTGCATATGACAGATCTGTCATAGCAGCCACACTCTCAGAAAAGTGTACGTACATGAGTTCTGGAAGCTGAGGTGACATTAGAAATGCATCAGTAATGCAGAAGTTGACCTGCAGCACAAACCATTGTTAATGAATCTCACATATCACACGTTTACACATCAAGGCTGCCATGAGACATAAGTAACAGACACTATTTGGAACAGAGTCAATGACAAAGGCAGTTTATCTTAGGTGTATACCTCAAAGTAGTGCTCTGTATTAAAGCATACAGCCATTGTTATATGAAATCAGTCAGGCATGAGTGTATTTATGTAACTGGATGCAGTCTTGAAGAGCTGATCTGTTGTAGCTGATAACACATCACAATCAAAATGCTCAGGATGTTCCAACAAAAAGTGACTTTCTGTCGGTTTAATCTTCTCACCTGCCAGCAGTGATCTGACTGAGCTTTGATAGGTGCCAGCATTGTGTTGGACACTCAGATTGTACCATCTGTCACCTGTCTGGATTTACAAAAAGAGCACCCTCTATTGCTGACTGCCACCTCTTATGTCTGTGCAGCACTGGCAGTATACACATTAATAACTAGACCGAATTAGGTCTGTACTTTTTTTTTTTTTTTTTTTATAACTTCAAAACATAAATTATAAGTATGCGGGACACAGGCACACAATAAAGAGACACATCGAGTGATGTGTCTAACTTTGGCTTTGACTTCATGCTGATCGCACACAGACAAGTAAAAAAGGCATTCTTGTTCGGATGATGATGATTTCTGGCCTGTTACTCTCAGGCCAGGTCTTGTCAAAAGTTTAATCAAACAAGCCCTTTACCTAAAGTTTCATTTGTCTGCCTTCATGATGCACCTCTGTGTCTTTATGTCCTCAGCTCGTCAGTTGACAGTTCAGATGATGCAGAATCCACAGATCCTGGCTGCGCTGCAGGAGAGGCTGGATGGTCTGAATGGCTCGCCGTCAGGGTATATAGAGAGGTGAGAGATGAGCTCACTTTTTACCTTAATATAAGAACATTTATTCTACTGTTATAACAGTCAGCTGCTGACTGATCAAATATACAGTTTTTGCCATTTTCAAGTATAACATTCTATTTTTGTTAAGGTAATTTAGTAAAGAACTAAATATTTATTTATTTATTTATTTAAATAAGGTCAGACTTGCTGAGTAACTTCCCTGATTGTGAAACACTGTTGCTGTGAGCTACCAATTTTAGTTTGTATTCACTCACTGGCACTTGGCTTGTAGGTGGAGGTTTAGAACTTTACTTGACCATCTAATTACTTTTCTAAGTCTGAACAGTGATGCTTTTATGTAAATCAAATTAAGGTGATGTTTAGCTGTACAAACTAGTGAATCCAAAGCCCAGGACACAGAGGTAGCAGTAACATGTAATGTCACACTAAATGCAGAGCCCACACAGACCTACGGTCAGCGTTTTTATTTAGTATTAAAACCTACCTTTTTAATTAGAACTCACCAAAAGTTGTTTATGCTCTCCTGTTGAACATTTTAGCTAAAAATGTTGTAGTTTTAGAATTTTTTTTTTTTACGTTAACTATTTGGAGTTGATGATAAATGTAACACATTGTCCTTTAAAACTTCGGCATTTGACTGGTCAGAATTGACATTTAAGTTTATTATAGATCTTAATTATACACTACCAGTCAAAAGTTTGGACACACATTTTCATTAATTGCTTTCCTTTATTTTCATGACTATTTACATTGTAGATTCTCACTGAATGCATCAAAATAATGAACAGATGTGTAATTATGTAGTGAAGAAAACGGTGTGAATTAAGTCAAAACATGTTTTTTTTTTGATTCTTCCAAATAGCCACCCTTTGATTACTGCTTTGCATACTCTTGGCATTCACCTGAAATGGTTTTCACTTCACAGGTGTGCTTTTTCAGGGTTCATTTGTGGAATTTCTTGCTCTAATGGTGTTGGGAAAATAAAGGAAAACCATTAGAGAGAGAAGCTGTGTCCAAACTTTTGATTGGTAGTGTATGTATTATTTGAAATAGATGTATAATGTTTTATAGTACATGTCATGTTCAATTTGTGACTTCCTACTGAGTAGGACTTTGTATCTGTCAAAGTCCTGTCAAAGACAGAACTTGACAGTTCACACACACAGTTTCTGCTAAATATCAGAGTGCAAGTCCCTAGAAGCCTAGGAGCAGTACACACCTGATAATTGTAAATTGTGTGATACACTTATCTGCTCGCAACTACTGGAAGTTCTGGAGATAGACACACACCCTCAAATTCAGTGAGAGCTGCAAATTCTAATGTTCTTATGCCCAAAAAACAAGAGTGCAACCAGAAAAATTTTGACTTCAACAATTTGTGGATGAAAGACAATAAAAGCAAAATCTTGGTTGTAAAGGACATCAGAGACAGTTAACGGTGTACCTGCCTTTAGCCATCTCAATAGCAGAAATAAGGGAAAAAAGGAAGAAAAATGGCTTTAGCGTTACAAACCTCACTTGCATAACGCATCTGAACCAGCAGCCAGTCAGCAACTGTTTTGATACAGCTGTTAGGCTTGAATTTCATTGACTCTTTTAAAGAAAAGAAAATGGTTGGTCAGAGGTAACCTGAGAGTGCAGGTGGAAGCCTGTATGAGTCGCAAATATCATCCTCTGAAAACTTCCACTCAGTGTTAGATGATATTTTCTTAGTTTTATCTCTTTGGCATACAGCAGGTGGGGAGTTGACTAATTGTACCCCAGATGAATGTACTTTAAAAGTAGGGCTGCTCAAGTATGGCTAATTGTGATTATTTTGTGCAATATTGTGATCACAATTATTTAATGTGATTGGTCATAGATTTTCTTGAACTAAAAAACAAATGTAAATTAATAAATAAGCAATACTATTTTTTTCCGGATGCACCTGTCACAGTTCCATGTGCAGAGATTCGTCATTATTATTGTACTTACTCTGCTGGAGCCTGAATAGAGACATGTTGGTGTGCCTACTGTTCTTGAGACTTTGTGGCAACTTTTATTTTAATTTTTTTTAACGTTTATAGTTGTGTTAGATGCTGATTCTTGGAAGTAGATTCTTGGAAGTAGATTCTAACGACAGTCAAGTCTATTTTTCCCCTTTTACACGTTCACTGGCCACTTTTAGTTACACCTGTACATTCTAATTCAATCCAATACAGCAGCTTTGCCATGAATTGTACAATGTTACAGTTCCTCAGTTTTTAAGTTGAAACTGTCAAAGGTGATAATTATTTTAGGGTTATACTAGGTAGTGGAGTTGTACTGGAGTGCATTATAAGAAGAGTTGGAGCTAAAGTTTTGGCCCCCTAATTCATTTTAAATAATTGCTGTTGTAATTCTTATCAGATTCACTTCTAGATCCTTTGTGGCATAGAAGTGTGTAACAGATATGCTAGTGGATATGCCATCTTGTTGAGATTCTTTGGTTGAACCAAACATGCCACAGTTTGGCTGAGCTAGCTTTTAGTGAGGGGTGAAAAAGCTCCCCTGTATAGCAAAGGTGCGGCCGTTTGCATTTATAATAAGATGAACATAATTGCAAAATGGATAGGGACACAAATAATTTTGTCTTGAGTTTTTCTTTTATAACTGATAGAAGTTGTAATTGTCAAAATGTAAATATTTGTACAGCCCTGATTTGCTTTAAAATAAAACACATAGCTAATGCAGTTTTCTTCTGAAGCAGACACCAGGTGTCCTACTGTGTCATAAAACATACTGGATTTATAGTGACTTGCATTTTGCAAATTGCATACCTGCCCATAGCTATCCTGAGACTATTGTGCTATAAGAATTGAATGCATTAGCTCAAAGTTTAAAAATTTAAATGGCTTGAGCAGACATGAGTATGAGATCACAAGCTGTGTGAATTTTGTTGCGTGTCTTCAGGGCTTTGCCACGTACTGCTCCACTTCTCTCTGGAAAACTATTGGCAAGCAGCTCCTTGATCAACTTGTTAAGTATTTGGCAGTTAACAGACCGGTTTAAACATCCCAGCACTTGGGACCAAACATGCCTTATTTAACATATTGCCGAGAAAACCGACTTTGCTGTCTAACCAAAGCTCTGCAAGCATTGTAGAAAACACGTCAACTTAACTTGTTCTATATTGTGCAAAATTCAGAAGTTAAACAAGTTTCAAATTTAAGTTGTATTGGAGAACACACAGCCCAGGAACCACAGTAGGAGTTCCCCTGTGCATAAGACAACAAATTGTGTACAAATAAAACCTCATTTCTTAACTATGCGGTTAAATTATTACATACTTAATATATCAGAGGTGCATACAGGAGATCATGGGGAGAGTTCCGAACAGAAACATTTGCTTGCCACTAAACATGTTTCTTTTAATTTTGTTGCCTGACAGCAAAGGAGCATGAATGCAATAAGATAAATATAGGTATTTAGGTTTCAAAAGGTCTAAAGGCTGCTCAAAAACGATTAAGATGTTAGCCCAGTCGTTCTCTCTTTTGATGTTTGAGTTTTGCATATTGCCTTTTTTCCTACATATGTAGTCACCTGAGTGAATAAAAAATAAACTGTTTTCCCTCCCAGGATTATTCTAATATCTTCTCTGTGCATGTGTGTCATTTCCCAGTTTACCAAAGGTTGTAAAGAGACGTGTAAATGCCCTCAAGAACCTGCAGGTCAAATGTGCCCACATTGAGGCAAAGTTCTACGAAGAAGTACACGAACTGGAGAGAAAGTATGCAGCGCTTTACCAGCCCCTCTTTGACAAAGTATGTTATTTATACTTATTTTAAAATGCAGACTTGCCGTTGCTACTGCGCTTCTGCACATACATTTCTTTAATTCATTCTTTCCCCTTCTCATTGCCTGTTAGAATTTATGATCAAAATAGAATTAGGAGCTGGACAGGACAACATGGAACAGTTAAAACACGTTGTCAAATCCAGAACATGATCATTCTCCCTCATCCTTGACTTGAGCAGGCAGTATGTTTATGCTGCTGTGCTACTGTACATTCAGTCAAAACAGCCCACACACAGGCTTATCTTTGAAGCAAGGAGTCTACAGATCCTCTTAGAGCTCAAAATATAAAATGGACTACTTGGGTTTCTGCTTTAAACCACGACTTATCATGCTTTATAACATGAAGCAATGCCACTTCAGCTATAACTTTATGTAACAGTTGAATTTAATGCTGTAACTTAAGTTTTTGCCTAAAAACGTCAAGGAAAATCTTGATCATGATGTTACGGAGCCTAAGGGAATGTGTTTAGTTTATTTAGTAACTGACACCTAACAGTCTCATTTCTTTTTATATTCTTTGAAATTACAGAAAATGCAATGGATGATACATATGATTTATTTTAATTTTTCTCCACAGAGAAGTGACATAGTAAAAGCAGCGTATGAGCCCACAGATGAAGAATGTGAATGGAAAGCAGATGACGAGGAAGAGCTGACAGTAAGTAAGCAGGTACAGGTGATGTATACACCTGCATGCTTTGCTGTCTGACTTCATCTAATCACCATATCAAGTTATGTCCGTGTGGGTGTAGATGGTGACATGTTTCTCATTTATTGGTTGTAACATGATAATAGAAATGTTGGATGCAACTTAATTATGAAGAGTAAATGTATATCTCCACCAGGAGGAAATGAAGGAGAAGGCCAAGCTAGAGGAGGAGAAGAAGGATGAAGAGAAGGAAGACCCCAAAGGCATCCCTGAGTTCTGGTTAACAGTTTTCAAAAACGTTGACCTGCTTAGCGACATGCTGCAGGTAGGTTCAAACAGCTGCAGGAGTGGCTGCAAAAATGGGTCATAGACAGTATTTGCTCCCAGCAGTGGAATATCAGGATTTGCTTCCATCTGCTGGCCAAGTGGCTTGTAGGCTGGGTTACAAACAAAATGTGCTATTGCAATTTGAAACAGAAATGCCTACTGCCTTCTAGTGTTTTAGATGGCATTGTAACACTCTGTTACTTCCTCTTCCTCAGGAACACGATGAGCCCATCCTTAAACATTTACAAGATATTAAAGTCAAATTCTCAGAACCAGGACAACCCATGGTGAGTCATACGGACACTTGTACACAGTTTAAGCCACATCGTTAATTGACAAATGTGTAATCGTTTTTGGTCTTTCTCAGAGCTTCACGTTAGAGTTCCATTTCGAGCCCAATGACTTCTTCACAAACACAGTGTTGACAAAGACCTACAAGATGAGGTCAGAACCTGACGAGAAGGATCCCTTTTCCTTTGACGGACCAGAGATCATGTGCTGCACAGGGTGAGTGCCCTACACCACAACAAACACTTCTGTGTATTATCTTTAAATGATTGCGATGTAAAATGTTAATGTGTTATTTATAATGTGTTCAGTTGCACAATTGACTGGACAAAGGGAAAGAACGTAACATTGAAAACAATCAAAAAGAAGCAGAAGCACAAGGGTCGTGGCACAGTCAGGACAGTCACCAAAACAGTCCCTAATGACTCCTTCTTCAACTTCTTCAGCCCACCAGAAGGTAAGACTCAGAAATATCATGGGCTTAGTTTAACATGTCAAAATATCATTTCTGTACCAACTTGTGCAAGCCTAAATGTTTGTTCTCCTTTTGTTTGCAGTCCCTGAAAATGGAGAGTTGGTGAGTCAAATCAACACTTTTAACATAAGATGGATCCGTTACTTTTTACTTTTCTAGTGTGGTTTCTGGCATGATGTCACACTACAGAATGCATGTAATAGCCACAGTACTAGTAACACCTTAAATAGGAGCATGGAAAACTAAACAACCATGTCCTAAGTTTTATCTTACTGAATACTCAGTCCAAACAAAGCCAATGTTTGGGGAACCACAATGATGGTAAAAGTCTTAAACACAGACTGCCACAAACTTTCAGGTGTATCTGAACATCATTTGTTGTCCAAACTGTTGTTAGCTGTAGGTCTGGGGGAAATTACGGGCATTGAGAAAATGAACTTGCAGTTTTGTTTGAGACAGACTAAACTCTTTTATCAGTCAAAATACCAAAAGGTTTTCATTTGACAAGTCATATGACAACTATCTGTCGTATTGCCTACTTGTCTTAACCATGTGCTTGTATTACAGTATGATCCATCATTTCAGAAACTGGCATAAGTGTTTTTGCAGTTTGCAACATATGATATTTTTCTTCCACAGGCTTTAAATGTGTTTTTATTCTACTTTTTGATAAAGCCTGATAAAGTTCATGGCACGTAAATGGTAACTGAAGTCATGAGTCATATGTAGTGGAACTTTAAGGATGACACAGGAAATGTGTGAATAAATAAAGTGTTTTTTTTTTTTTTTCAGGATGAGGACTCTGAGGCAATTCTGGCGGCAGACTTTGAAATCGGCCACTTCATCCGTGAGCGCATCGTACCTCGGGCTGTGCTCTACTTCACAGGGGAGGCCATAGAGGATGATGACGACGATGTGAGTATCTCAATAATTTCACCTTAGTTTGGCCAAACTTTCTGTGACCGTGGTGAAACTAGGTACACTCTAATCATATGGCTTTGTAGCAAGCTCACTGTCAGCTACAGGGTTGCTTGGCAGACAGGTACTTTTTTACTTTATTGCTAAAATCCCAGGTCAGGCTTATTTTTGTAACTTATCCCCATGTTTGTGTTTTACAGTATGATGAAGAAGGAGAGGAGGCAGATGATGAGGTAAGAAAATTCAAAGAGATGCATAATTTCCATGCTGTGATAGACAAAACCGTTCATTTGTGGGGCTGTGAGGGAAGCCAGTAGACTGAAGTTGCTGTGTACTGTCTTTAGGAAGGTGAGGAGGAGGCTGATGAGGAGAATGACCCGGACTATGATCCTAAGGTGAGATCACATATCCTAAAACACACGCGCACACACTTTCTCAGGACATCAGAGAACTTTAGACCGTAGTCAGCTCTTCTCGATTTGTTGGCTCAGGACACCCTTACCACCTCTGACTTGATGCCATGCACACAGCTAATGAGTTTTTGAAGGTTACTAAAGTGAGAACCTGGGCTACAAGTAGAGAACAGCTGGCCTCTAGATGTCAACATACAGAATACATACTGTCAAATGCATCTCATTTTATACCAGCTTTTGTTTGCTTCAGCATTTATTTTGTGGTCTTGATTTGACTGACTCTGCTCACCAATTTCTTAACCAGATCTTGTATTTTTAGTCAATGTAGTCTGGCATGCTACTAAAACCAGAGTCAACCTACAGAAACATACAAAGATCACTGTGTACCTTAATTTTTGATCCTAATATTTTGGCCTTATGTAGGCGCATCCATTTATGTAGAAAATGGTGGGCCAATAAATGATAAACTAGGTGGCTTGATTGAAGGCACACATGCAGTGAAGTGCAAACCTGCAGAGGTTTACTGCAACTCCACTGAGACTAATAACAGGTCCTCTACTGTAAGCTCCATTTATTCACTGCCATTTTCTGCTTCGCTGCTTCCCTGATGGAGCTGGTGTAGCTGGTCAACGACAAACTGGGTGTAACAAAAGAAAAGCAGTGCAAGCTAAGTGCTATTAGCACCACAAAGAAGGCAGAGTTGAATGATTGGGCCTGAGTTTAGGGCTGTCTTAGCTGACAGAACCGGCTTTTAAATTTGACATTTCTCAACATTAACTAGCATGACCTCTGCTTGTTCCTTTGCTAAAAAAGTCTTTGACATTCTGTATTCTGCAAGTTTTGGCTTTATTTTTTCTCCTATTCATTGATGTTTCTTCATCGCTGATCACTTTGGCATCTTTTGTCAGCTGCTCTTTAAATTTTTCCTCACTAGGTTTAAATGGTGACAGTAGAAAAATAACCCTATCCTGGTAGGTACAGCTTGTGAGTTTGTCAGCTCACTACTATCACATCCCTACTGCCCATCCCCATTCTCCTCCATTTCAGTTTGGGTTTTCCTTATTCCTCACATTTGTCCATTCTCCACTCCTCTCTGCACTCACCCTAGACCCTACACATGACCCCCCTCCGCCCGCTTTGTTGCACCCTCCTGATTTACTAACACCACTGCTTTGTTGTTGGTTTTTGGAAGTTTAACCCATAGTGAGCTCTGCATTTGCACCTGTATCATTTCTGTATGTTGGAGCTACTCCAGCCTTTTTCCCCCTCCAACCTAAACTATATTAAAGTCTGCAGTCTCAGACTTATTCCCAGGGTGAGGAATTGGCTGCCATCAATTCTGTGTTCTGTTTAGACAGGTTTGTTTCAGTACCCATTTGAGTGTTAGTGGTTCCTTTCTCCGTGGGTTTAAACTGTCCTTTCCACGTTTAGCTGCCATTAGGTGTCAAAGTAAACCCTAACTAATAGTTGGGAGATTATCACAAAACAAATTCAACCAAAGCTTGAAAACATTTCTGGTTTTCATTGGAGACATGACTCCTTGCAGCAAAAACAAGAACCAAAGTCTAGATAAGCCTAACAGTAGTTTCTACATTTTATTAAAAGTATGTATAGAGGAAGTCTTTTTTTTTCCCTCCCCCTCAGCTCAGCACCCTGTTTACTTCTGTTTATTTGCTTTGTGGCAGCTTGATTTGTGCTAAGTTGCCTGAGGTTACATTACAGCACTACAAAAAAGGGACTTTTAGCAGGTGTCTCATTCAGTGCTCTTGCCCAAATATGCAGTTATTTTAAGTATATGGTTGATGCTCACAATCTGTCTGAAGACCTGAGCCTTTATCAGCTCATCAGTGGGTGCAAAGCTAGGTTTTATTCAGAGTCTGGCAGCTGTCGCTAGCCCACTTCTTTTGAATTTATACATATAAACAGTCTGTCTGTGCTTTGTACTGCTGAATTTCTTGGTTGAAAATTTAATCCTAAAGCCACTGTGTAGCCCTCCAAACCTGCTCAGACTTTGAACCCCTCAGGGGCGATGCAGCGCTACCTGGACACATGGCACTCATAGAAGAACCATAGCAACCATAGTCTGTTCGTTTGTGTGGCTTGTATCAAACTATAGCTGTGGGCTCAAACAGGACGAAACGTTTCAACAAAATCCAATTTTAAAGCTTTTTGGATGCTTCAGGTTTTCTTGGCTGTGTGTAGACTGGGTTTAGTATGATGGGGTTGTGAATCTGCCTAAAATGATGTTGGTCTCACCTACCTCCTTTTTGTTTTGTGGTATCTTACAGAAGGATGTAGCCCCCCCAGCGGAGTGCAAGCAGCAGTGAAACCTGACCTGGCTGCCTTGAAGATCAACTGCACTGTAACGGCTTCTCAAATTTAAAAAAATAATAAAAAAAAAGATTTAAAAAATAGTTACTTACCGCCTTATAATGTTTTGTATTTTTCTTGGTAGCGAATTTGAAGAAAAAAGGTTTCAAGATTTTTGTTACAAAAACTTATGGTAATATACTGGGAGCTGTGGCTCAGTATACATAGTATTTTACTAGACCTGTTTTTTCCTTCTCTTCCTCCTTCTCTGTACAATAGGTGAAATATGGGGACAAGAATCCCATTTAAAGCATGAACGTGTTTCTTCACTGCTAAACTAGTTTGGGTTCTTGTGAAGTCTTTTGTTGTATTTGCTCTTAGACAACAGCTGTGGTTTAGACTGCATCACGGTAATGTCATTTTATACCCTTAGCCCCTCTTCTTCCTCTTCCTCCTCTTTCACCTACCAAAGTTTCTCATTTGGCCACGTCTGGTTGTCCCAGGCGAAACTTTATTTTCTTTATATCCTAGCGGGGGCTTTAGCACTTATAAAAGCACTGTAGCATTTCCAGCTCTAGAGATGGGACAGATAGATGACCGGCAGCCCTGGTGTCCATTCCAGTTTATCTAATCTTGCTGAGCATGGGATCAGCGTTGGCGTTTTTGTCCACTCCCTGTGCCACTTGTGCTCGACTTTTTTCCACTCTTGATACATTCCAGTACGCAGACTGGCTGGCACCATCAGTGGACTTTCTCAAAGGGACTCTACTTATTACTAACTGGATGAACTCATCTAAATTAACAAATGAGGTTTGAATAACTTTGTCTGGGGGTTACCTTCAGGTCTTGCTACAGCCTGGTCAACTCTCTTGAACATTCCAGACATTACTTTAGATGAAGGGGATGAGGCTGTTTGGGGCCTCTGAGCTCCAATAATCCAGTGCTCTTTGCTCCTTGTAGACTTAACAGTGATGTAGCTGTTTAACATTTGGCTCTAGTGTGTGGTGTAATAGTGGTGTCTCGTCATTGGTTATCTGTCCCAAGTATTCCTTGTGAGCAGCACTTTGACCCCCCCCCCCCCTGCCAAAAGTGGTGCAGGGAGGTGCCATTACCCCGCTCTGTGGATAGATTGAGTGATGTTGATAAGTGGCCTGTTGAGTTTAGCTTTGTAGGAACAGTGTTGGAGATGTAGCGCAGCAAAAAAAGCAATGAAAGTCCTAATCAGGTTTGGAAGTGTGTCAACATGTTGGGTTAATCCAAACCTTATTTTTCCCTTCCCTCTTGTTGCCAATGTGTTACTGGTCAGGTGACTCACAGGGACCTCAGGCCCAGCCCCTGGGGTCTTTGTTCATTCCTATCACTGTGAAAGAAAGAGGGGAAGTGTGATAAGGCCATTGTGTGGCCAATGACCCCACACCCCTCCTTAACTAATCTCCTTCCTCCTTAATCCAAAAGAACAGAGAAGCACGTCAGAGCAATACTGGATCAAGCCAGGAGGGGGACCAAGAAGCAACCCTTGCCTGCCTGCCTCCCTCCCAGTCCATTCTTAATGCCTTTAGTTGAGAAAACAGCCAAGTGTTGGTTGTGTTGTGGCAGCATCAGTCAGGGTACTTCTCATTCTGCAGGGAGATGATGGTCATTGGGCAAATGGATGTGACCGGGTTCTTTAGGGTCCTGCTTAGCAGCTGTTGTCAAGGCAAAATGCTATGCTACAAAATACTAATGTACTCAATAACTGTACGTGTATGGTCATGAATAAATTGGTTAAACATGTTTCATATGGTCGCTCTTTTGTTATCTTTGTGTGTGTGTGTGTGTGTGTAGAGATGTTGTCTGTCCATGTTTTTGGACGATCACGCCTGAATATATTTTACAGTTGCAAACTTTTTCCAAAGTGTTGACATAACTGGAACTCTGGGCGCACGTCGTGAGCAGCTGTGCTCCAGCAGAGGGCGCCATTGCGGTGCGATAGTTCACATGACCGTAAACGGGAGAACCATCAGAGGGAGAAACGCTGGATAAATCTAGAAGATTGGAACATTTTCCGGGCCTGGTATTCGGAGCCGATCAATTCACACGTTTAGCACAAAGACAGAAGTTTCAGAACTGAAAGGAGCCAACAAATCCTGTAATGTCACATGCTTTACAGTGGACACACGTAAGCCGCGTCATAAAAACGAGTCTTCAGTTACTTGGAAAAAATAATCTACGTGTAATGTTTACTTTGTGTTAAAATCATTTTAATTGTAAGTCGTGGGTTATGGATTGGAGACTGTGGTGGTGTAACGATACTGTTTGCTTTTAAAATAAAATCCTTAAAATGAATAGGAGGCTGTGGAAAATTAAGAGCTGTCGTTAGGCTGCTAATTTTCATTGTCTGGAGAAACTAGTGCCACTCGAAGGGGCGGTGCAGCTCCCCGAACCCCCCCTCCCGCCCCCTCTACACACTGTGACCAGCCGACGGGCAGCCTCCTCACTACATCCGGCGCCACTCGCCACCGCGGTCGCAGCCGCGTCTCATGCCGTCACCTGCACGCAGATCAACCGCCGCGCGTCCGTCAGTGGCATCGAGCAGCCCCGGGAAAGCGGAAGCGTGAAGATGCTGGAGAACGGGAGGAAGGTGTTCAAGGAAGGTCTGCTGGAGAAGCGGAGCGACGGGCTGCTGCAGCTGTGGAAGAAGAAGCACTGCGTCCTGACCGAGGACGGCGTGCTGCTGCTGCCGCCCAAGCAGCACGACCACCCGCAGCACCATCAGCCGCACCACGGCGGCGGGGACACGGGCAAAGTCAAGGAGCTGCACTTCGCTAACATGAAGACGGTGGACTGCGTGGAGAGGAAGGGCAAATACGTCTACTTCACGGTGGTCATGACTGAGGGCAAGGAGATCGACTTCAGGTGCCCGCAGGACGAGGGCTGGAACGCGGAGATCACCTTGCAGATGGTCCAGTACAAGAACCGGCAGGCGATCCTCGCCGTCAAGTCCACCCGGCAGAAGCAGCAGCTGCTGGTCGTGCAGATGCCCGGTCAGAAGACGGTCCGCAGCTCGCCGAACGTGGCGTGACCTGCGGCGAGTCCCGCGGACATTGGCGCGCCATTAGCGGTAAGACGGCTACAGCGAGAGCCAGACAGAGGGAGGGATCCCCAGGTTCCTGGACCACCTGGGGATCCCCTCGCAAATTCAGGACCTGGTTCCTCCTTTGTTGTATTCCCTGGATATTTGGACGTCTGTTTTTTGTAGGTAACGGTCCGTCCGCCCACGCAGGTCAGACCCTGAGCCCATATTCTTCCAAAAGGGGGACACACGTACAAAATGTGGATTTATTTGGCGTATAGAAAAGTTTGGAAGCCCCCGCTGTAGGCCTCCACTCACACCCCCCACCCCGGAGGTGAAAACCTGCTGGAAACCCATGTCAGATCTGAATGTTAGACGAGGACGTTTTCTCAATACAAACCGATAATTGTGTTTAAATTACGCACACGGAAACGTGTGGTGTTGTTATTTATTTAAAATGAAATGCATATCCGTGCACCCATGTTATTCATATTTGTAAAGTCCAGCTTTCAAACACTCGCAAAATGCGTCATTGGAATGAAGCGTAAAGACGCACCGATTGCGCGTAAGTGCGCAGGGCGGTGAGGTGAGTCCCCGATGTGGCTCAGAGGACGTTTAGTCCGACTCTGCGCTGAAGTGCAGTCTCAGCTAGAAATGTGTCACATCAGAGCCACGTGTTTGCTGCTTTCCAGTCCAACTGACGTTTGGTTTGACAACACATTTCCATACACGTGGGTCCCTTCTTAGGCACATGGTAATTGTTGTCACAGTGATCTCAACCCAGCAAAACGTGAATGGACCGAGCATCCGGAAAGGTCTCGACCATCTGTGATTATTTAGGTTCTATTTAGTCACTGACTAACTGTAACGGACATTGTTGATTCTCCTCAGTGTGAAGCATAATAGGGAGCAACTTGCTATATCCGGTACAAGGAAAGGCTTCCCACCATCATATTGTTAGGATAATGATATTGACCCTTTTTTATCTAAGTCAAAATGTTAACAGATGACGCACTACCATAAAATGATGTATATCTGGGTAATATTTGCCCCTGAGGTCTAAAGGTCTAGGATTTTAGCAACAAAGATGCAGTTCAGTGTTCAGTGGGGAAAAAAAGGAACAATAATAATTCTACTCGGGTCTGCTGAGACTCATCCCAGCTTGGTTGTTTTTTAAATTCGATGTCTGACAGGTGCAAAAATGAACATTACATGAACACAAAGGGGATTCATTTTCCCACCACAATATTATTCCTGTTTAGAACGAACTTAGTGGCAGGACTGTAAAGAAAATCTAGCATAATAAATAGTGCCAGTGTGAGCTGTGCTTGGATCCCGAATTTTGAAATGAGCGGCGTGAGGTCCACGTTACCTCAGCCTCCTGTCTTAGGGACCATCAGTCTGCAGTCTTGTCTAATTGATTCCATCCACAGGTTAATTGGACACTCAGCTAGAGGACGAATCTCCACCCGCCCCACTCCCCCAGGGCTGCACCCCCCCCCCCTGCTGCTTCACCACCAAGCTCCAGACTCCAGGAGGACCCCTCTTCCATGTAGTGGTTTCCGCAGACCAGCGCCCTGTCCCTTTGTCAATACAGAGACTTAATCCACAAAAGACTGAAGGACAAAAAGCATGTGGGAAAACGACTGTGTTCTACCGTGCGATGGCTTTGTCCTCTATTTATTAGATGTGTATATATATTTTCTATAAAAATGTTACGTTGTTGATGAATGTTCAGTGTGGTTGTTGCTAGAGTGGAACAGGAAATCGGAGCTTCATAGCCTTCAAGTTACTCATAAATGGGCGTTCACGTGTAGTTATCTTCAGATGGTGGCTGTAGGTTAGACAGGTCAGTTTAAATGTCATGGTCCATATTCTCATTTTCAACTGAACCAAAGAATCATTTCTCTCTCGTGCAGTGTTACACCTCAGAAAATACTATGTGTGATAGATGGTGTATATGATGAGATACCTGCTCAAACTATACATAATTTGTTTTAAGTGCTTGATTTGTTTTCTTGTGAGTCTTAAGTCTGAGTACGATTCTTGCTTTTTGGCCTCGGTAACAAGCACAGTGGACTTATTTGTTATGGTGGCAACTTTTCAGAAGCAGAGCTGCTCCAAAGACATTTATGTTCACCAAAAAGTATGTATGAGGTTGTTTTTTAGTTTTATTGGAGGCAAAACCTCAAGTTGTTAGTTTTTCTGCAGTTTCCACAATGGCCACAAATCACAGGAGCTGCAAAGTTTTGTATGCAACATAAACACGTTTTAGCCCATCAGTCGGCTCATGCATCTCAAATGCTGCAGGCGTTTTATTTTGACTTTATTGGTTCCAAATCAAGCCTGGCAACCAGTTCCTAAAAGAGACACGCGAACCCACTAAGCTGCACTGCGACCGCTCACATGCAATCTGTCTGTGTTGCAGCTCTGCCTCTGAGAAATGTTGAGAAAATATATATTTCAAGGCATGAAAAGAGCTTCATTTGAAGTATGGATTAAATAATGTGATAGTAAATTAAAGGCGGTGATACACAGGGCAGCGTTCAGCGGGACACGACGGGCGGTGGTCTCACAAATTGCCTCTTCCTGTTGTGAAGCGGAATTGAATTTATTATTATTTGTTCCATTTATTTCACTGAGGCTCCTGCTATTTCCTGTCTGCCAGGAGTCTGTCCCTTCACGGTTCCCTCTCGTCTGTGTGTCACCGCCAAACCAACACATGCCTCTGTGTTGCAGTCATCTCCCACACAGGGTGATAGCTGTGCCTTCTATCTAATGTGACCGGTGTGATGCTTCTCTGACATGCCTTCCTGTTGCCATCATTACCGACACAGTTATAGCTGCACCCTTTGTAGTCACCGTCCAGTTTCTTATTTCAACGTGAAATCTATTTTCATACCTCGGAAGGATACATTCCATTAAAAAAAATAACCAAAAATGACACAGTGTCTCGTGTGGTTTCTCCGTCCTCATCAGTACATGAACGTCAGGGCCCTGCTCTTCAATGGGGTCATTTAAGGAACCTGTTAGTAGCGGCTGCCTTTCAGGCTCTGCGACCTCTGAACCTTTCACCTCGTTTCCTGGTCTAAAAGTAGAAGCTGTGAACAGAATTGGGTTTCACTGCCAGTTGCTGGTGCTCAGAGAAACTGCCAGCGCGTAATGTCAAAAGCACACGTGGCTCCGGACACTCTGCTCTCTAAAGCTGAGCTAATTTGAATAACTGACGTGCACACGGTGGCATCCTGGCTGACACATGGACGGTTCGCTGCTGCACAACAGAAATGCTGTGGAAGGAAACATCGTTTCTCTTTTGAGCCAGGTTGTGTCCCATGTCTTTGAATGGGGCGTTTTTGCACTTTACATACTGAAAATGGAGAAAGTCAGGTTCATTGAGAATGAAATAAAATCACACATTTTATACTCAAGAAAAAAAAACTGGAAATATGTTTAAAATGAATGAAACAATATTTAATTGCATATTTCTTGTTTTGACATACGATTGCACATTTGTTGTACAACATTGGCTCATCTCCATTTTTTTGCCATTGCAACCTGGTTTCTGCTTCTTCCTGCTGCTGAGTTTACATCTTGTTGTATGGCCTTTTTATTTCTGCTCAAATGGGGGATTGTGATACTTTTAGTCCCGCTCTGTGCAGGTTCTTGGTGTTGCTGCTGTTGTTTTCCTTTGCTGAACTGTTCTGTACATGCTAATATTCCAGTGGTTTCTTTCTTTTTCCAGACTCTTCTAGGCTAAAACTAGGAGTACTAGTTTTTATTGTTTGAACAATCTCACAGGACACACCTGACTAACAAGAAACACCTTTTTTGATCGCTTCAAATTTGGATAAAGCCTAAAATGTCTTATATTGATCAAAAGATGAAAATGAGACATGTTTTCTGTGCACACTAATGGGTTGGAATCTCCGCTCCTATAATTTGTTAGTGGGGTGGGAGGCTTTAACACAGGTAATTCTGAGAAGATTTAACAACGTCAGAAGTTACACAGGGGCAGCACAGTTAGTGCTACTGCCTCCCAGCTAGAAGGTTCCGGATTGAATCCTCGGCCGACGTGGCCTTCCTGTGAGTTCTCCCCGTGCTTGTGTGGGTTTCCTCTTCCATTGTTAGGTGTGAATGTGAGTGTGAATGGTTTCTGTCTGTGTTTCCCCTGAGACAGACTGTCGACCTGTCCAGGGTGGAACCTGTCTGAGAGCTGGGACCTTGAACAGGACAAACAGTCAGAGATAATGCACTGTTTGCAATTTCCTATCAACAAACACATTATTTCTAGACTGAAAAAAATGATGGCAACACGGTTTAAATAACTTGTTAACCCACCTGAGGCAGCAATAACTGAAGCAAGCCCTTGCTGTAGGTGTTGATTAGAGCTGCTCACAGAACTGCTTCAGCTCAGTCATATTCTTAGCACATCTGATGTGAAGGTCTCTGTGGGCTTGAGGTCCAGGCTCTGACCGCTCCAAAAGGTGGATTTGGTCTCTCTGTAGCCATTTTGTAATTTATGTCAGTGTTTTAGTTCATTGTCCTGCTGCATCACCAGCTTCCGTCACCCTGACACAAACACCTCGATAAACGTGGGATTTAATTTTCCCCCACAATGACAGCTCCATATCGGCACGTAGGTCAACGTATTCCTGACTATCTTTCTTTGATGAACAAAAAGACGTAGGAACTTGTGGAAGCAGGAGCATGTGGCTTTGTAGGAGTCTCTGCACCCGATTTGCAGGGTCTCCATTGAGTCCTTATCATAGAATTTAAACCCGGTTTGACCCATCAACCCTCAGCAGGGGAGAACTGATTATTGAGACTAATTGCCCTCACTGTCCTGCATTGTAGATAATGTGTAATATCGACTCCAGTGTTACCTAATGATGAGATTTCAAAACAAAATAACATCTTGATTAAGGGAGCAGTGTCAAAAAGTTTTATATTAATATTAATACTCAGGTTTTTTAGTTCAAGGCTTTTAAATGCCAGTTCAATTTTGTTTTTAAGGCTAAAATCTAAAGTCAGTGTCCTGGTTACATGTCACTACGTGAAACCGTGTGTGTAATTGATGCCTTTTTAACACTTTTTGAACCTAACGAAGGAATAAGATGTTCCTACTTCCAAAATCTAATTACAACAATTGAAGTCTGAATATAACATTAGATACTACTTTAGAAACTGCCAGGTCAGCAAGATGACAAATGATCTGCTCTCACTTTTTTCTACTGAGAAACACTGTAGCACCCAATGGATTATAAATCCTAAAGTGTTGCAGCTTCGGGACCAGAGCATGTGAAATCCATATCCGAGGGATGGCAGGCTTACACTATTTGGCATCTACACCCAGTCTGAGCAGCAGCAGATCACCGTGATGTTATTTTGCCAGACAAGCCTCTTTCTCCAACCATGTATGTCCTTCTACTAGAAAGACGAGCCAGTACGTAAGTTGACCCGCTGCCTCTCTAGGCAACTCCGCACATTTTTCATCACATGACCGTCAATTCAGAAAGCACCTATGGTTACAACAACACAAGCTTACTGAGTTCTAAAACAGACATTAGATATGCTGGTGTCTGGTTTACTAATGTATAAAATAATGTGACACGGAGATAAAGGTGTACCTGGCATCTACTTTTAAGCATTTTCTCTCATGAAATTGTTAGACAGCATACGGTGATGGGACGGTTGTGATTCCATATGGGACTGGAAAAGGAGCTGTAATGATCAGGGCTGCAAAGCCACTCACTTGTACTTGCTAATCTACAGACAATCTACAGGCAAACTGAATGCATGCGTTCTATATTTGAGTCCAGTCTTTTGACAATGGGTGAGTGAAATCTGTTTCGGGACCAGGACGCAATCGCAAAGGACAAACAGGAATATTTTTATGTCAAGATTCCAGCTCACAGAGCCAGGTGACTCACAATCCGGTTGCACTTGAGTCCTGCACAAACAGACTTCGGACTTGACTCACTGCTTGTTCCTAATTGACTCTGCACACAACAACCTGAGATGAACATGTCATGACTGGACACTGTCCTGTAAAAACATGGCTCTATAGGTCGTGTTTAGCAGCTGTCATGCTGTGATGTCGTGTGTAGACTCACACAGACTTTCAGTAAGTAAAGTGAAGGACTTTGAAAACTGGGTCTGGTATGAAACAACTTTGTGTTATGTTACCACGGGGAAGACCCCTCTGTGATTTCACCTGATGTATGTTTGTCCCCTGAAGAAGGCTAGTGCTTATGTGCAATGTTTATTGCATTAAAGAGGTCGATTTTATCTGCCAATCCATGACAATTTTCCTAAACCTAACCATGTGTAATTTGTACCTAAACCTAACCAGACCCCTGCATTTGCAGAGTTGTGATCCAATGTTTTCTTTCTGTTTAATATGAAAATTTAGTCATGTTAGTCAGTGATGCTGTGTTGATGGCAGTTTTGATTCTCTACTAATCTGCAGAATTCCAGAATGTTGCAGCTCAGGCGGAATCAGTATTCACCCACAATAAGCCCCTATCAGCTCAGAAAACTATAAAATGTAAAGGAGAAAATGCGCTTGGAACACTCACATTCCTTTGGAAACTGTAGAAACTTGAGACTTGAACCAGACGTGCATTTTATGACGCATGAACGTCTCTGGCCAGCAGACATAGAGCATTTGGACACAGATTTAGGTCCACGTAAGGTCCTTCTATGTCTGTCCCTGCTCTCCGCCAACTAAATGGTTCACTGTATTCAACACTTGCAGCTTGGTGGGAAATGTACAGCGCGTTTATCGGCGCCTTTTGACCGAAAACAGCTGTCAGCAGCTGCTGGGAACGTTAGTGGTGAGACTGATACAGTTGCTAAAAAACTTTTCAGAGCTCAGGGGGATTGCAGAACCGTGTGATAAATCTGTAGGTTTGACACCAATACTGACCTTTTTTTAAGATCACACAGTCAGAGTCATTTTTAAAATGAAAATATCAATATGAGCAACTTTTGCCTGAGCAAAAAAAAAAAAAACATCTTTTGGGATTGACAACTACTTGTGTAGCTGTGCTCAGCCGTGTACTAAAGCCATAGCACATTTATCAGTTTAATTAGGACAGAACATTTGACAGGGGTCTTTGCATTATTTTCAATCACATGTATTTACAGTGGCCCTAAGAGCTCATAGCACTTCAAAGTGAGAAAAAGCATGCAAATTAAAAAAAGTCACAGCACAATGAAGGAAATGAAAATACATATACAAATCTAAATGTTTGTCAGTTTTCATTGGGCCCAGGAGACGGGACAGTTTTCTACAAGGTGACGAACTGGTTGCCATAGCTTCTTACTGGAGCTGCCTCTCCATCAGTGAGTTGGCAAATGGGCTCGGTAACATGTTTCCTATTTTTTTTGACAGTTTTGACCTAGTATTAGCACTTTGCTAATTATTATGCTGTTGATGTAAAAAAATCACATTGTGGCCGGGGTGACAGGTGCTTTTAAGTGGCTCCAGGAGCATTTACTGTTGTCGTCGCGGCCCCTCTGGCGCGTTTCTCAGTGTGTGTGGTAGCTTTTTGAAGCGTTTTTCTTAATGCTGCCTCCGTGTTGTCAAATTGATGAAGTAGGAAAAAAATGTACAAACTATTGCACTGGATTCACACACTGTCCCAACTTTTTTGAAAGCATGAACGTAAACGTGCACAGAAGTTCCTAACTTCTTCATTTTCTCTCACACATCACCTCTATCACTGCTGATAAACTGCTTTGTGTGCGTTTGATTGGTTGTCATGACAACCTCTGCTTTACTCAAAGCGGTGTTAACTGCTGTACAAAACCATAATCATTTTCAGTTTGTTTATGACTGAGATTATAGGGGCCACATCACCGCCACAGACACAATCCCGGATCACTCACGAAAGAGGATGCAGCAGCCCCTTGGATCACTTCATTACTCAGTGCGCTTGGCGAAAAAAGAGATAGCAGGTACACAAAGAAAAGGCCTATTTTTCTGGGACATCTGGCATCAGCCCGACTCCATGGGCTCCATCAGACGCTGAGACAGCTCATCAGCACTGAGAACGGAGAGCAGATTGTTCGCACACTCGCTGTTTTGTTTTTCTCCCAACTGTGTGGGCAGAAGATAGATAGGTGTAAGATTGCTTTATGGGGGCTTTATTCAGGCTGTGCATCCGAATGAAAGCCAACTTGCTTGTGCTTTTCTGTGGATTTCTGTTCACGTTTGGATACAAGCGAGAGCCCCGATGAGTGGTTATTATTGTAAGTTTCATTATTCGGCAGTAGAGGATTATGAGGAACATAAAATAAAGAATCTCATACTTTAGATCTTCATTCTAACTATGCAGCATTATTAAACCATTATACTTTATGTAATTATCCATTAGCGGGCTGTGCAGTGGGGGCATCGGGACATAAAAATTCAAGCATACTTAGCCATCTGCTCAGTTGCACAGAAACCCTATGTTTTGTACGTACTATGGAAAAGACCTGATGGGTAAGAAGAATCTGAAAAGGATTTGAAGGTAAGAGGCCTTGTTGAGAACGTACTTGAGCTCGTCTTTTGCCTCGTACACATCTGTGAAGGTGGACACACTGGAGCTGCAATTCTGCAAACATGTCTTAAAGTCAAAGCTTCCCCGCATCCTCAGGGTCATCGTCATCAGTCATCTCTGTGATTCAGAGATGCTCTGAATTGTTCAGAGGAGGTTGGTCCCCTTTGTCAGATGGACGTGATTCAGATATAATCTCTTTGTTTTCTGGTGGGTGAAGAGATATGCTGCATGAGTAGTATTCCTAACACATCTCTGAACTTAAAGTTTCTTTAAAGCTTTTTTTTTTTAAAGGTTTGTATTTTTACAAAGATAAAATAAATTAAACTAATAATAGCACAAAGAGAATTACAACAGTGGAGTCATGTGCATGTCAGTCTCTTCTCAGTGTTTTGCATAACCAACGCTCCTAAGCAGCTCTGCCATGAATTCTACTGTTACAAGGTTAAAATTTCACAATTTTTGTGGTTGAAATTAATGAATAATGTTAAAATGATTGGGGTGGTGATGTAATGCACTCCAGTACGACTCCACCACTGACAGACTGTCCAGGTGAACCTAATAAAGTGGCCAGTGAGTATATATTAGACTCACACTAAATTTACCGGGTAGTCAGAAACATAAGGCTAAAGGATGCTGTCTGCAGTGCTGCTATTGCGACCACATCACAGATTATTTGCAGTAAAAATCCAATGATGTGCCCAGAGGACTTAATGGATTTGATCTAGGATAGTTAAAACAGACAAGGAACAGATTATGTGAAATCAGTCTGTGTCTTTGTGACACTGATCATTAAAAGACAAAGCTCAGCTTCTACATCTACACCACCTCTGTCACCTACACCTCTTTAATGGTTCTCCTTTATTTTCCCAGCTGAATTAAGAAATTCCACAAATGAGCCCTGACAAGGCACACGCGTGAAGTGAAAACCATTTCAGGGCATTAGGGCCGGGCACCAGATTTACACTGTACATGTCTACTTTGATTAGCATAATGCTGACATAGCATTCTGATAATAAATTCTGGACTAAACTCACATATGTTGCTGTAGTTTGCAGTTTGTCATGTGTACTTGCTGCCATTCAAGCTCCTTCAAAACGTTTTTCAGGTAAGAGGCCGTCAGCAGAAGGTTGCAGGTTCGCGCCCGGCCGGCTGTGGCCTTTCTGTGTGGAGTTTGCATGTTCTCCCCACACATGCGTGGGTTTCTCTAAATGACGTCTGAATTGAAAACCTCCTGCTGATGATGTCATATAGAAGAGGTTTTCAGCTATCAGCAGAGATTTCTGCAATTGTAAAAATGCACAAATAAACACAATATATTTAAAAGGAAAATTACTCCTCATGGGCTTCTTATTTTATCAGCATTCACTTCACAGAAAAACTTGGCTTCGAGCTCATGAATGTATTATTGTATAAAAAAGGATTTTAGACAATATACACCCTACTAATCCTTGTGCGTCAAGATTTGTAAATATTGACACCGCCTGTGAGTGTTGTAATAAAGAAGAAGAAAATATTGAACATTTCTTTTTTAACCAGAAATGAAACTCAGACGTTACAGACATTTTCTCTACAATAACACTGATTTACTTGTTGTAAATTAGTTTATTAAATGTATTTGCACATCACTTAGTTGATGTTTCCCAAAGTTTTGTTTTGTCTGTGTTCAAAAGTGCATTAGTTTGTGAATGGTGTCATATGAGGATAAGAGTAACCTCTGATCTTTCAACGTACTTTGTGACTTTAGTTTGGAGACCACATGTATATAGATAACATAAAACTTTCATCTACCTTCCTTATATCAAAAAATCTCTCACACTGGATTGTTCGCTGATGTGCATCACAAATTTAAGGTTTGATTAAAGGAAATAATTATTAGGATATTAATTATTTCCCACGCTGTGTCATGTGCACACTTACTGTTGACATTATGGGGAATGCTTTTTTTTTTTTTTTTACAAAATTCACACTTAATATGTGTTTTAATATGTGTCTTACAGTGTAATACTCCTGATGCATAGTTACACACACAAGTTTGTCTTTTTATTCTTGTGAGGACACTCAATCCCTAGCCCCTTGGTTAAAAAAGTTCTTTGTCCTCAATCAGAATTCCATACAGTCACAAACGCACACACACGCACACCTGTTGCCAAACCACCCAGCAGAGGCAGTGCTGGTCAGCTGGCTCAGCCGAGCCTTTCTCAGCGATTAGGGCAGGAAGTTTGTGATAAGAGCAGAAATGTCACCTTGGTGTCTGCAGCTTCTGAAAACTCCATAAAGACCCGAGTGAGAATTTTCATACAAACACACACACTCTGTGCTTTATGGGAACAGATTTTCTACTAACCTTTCTTTGGAAATTATGTATTTGTCATTTTTGTGTCTCACAAATGTGGCTGGCAGATGTTACCACCTTTAACTGGCAGCCTAATTCACCCAAACCCTGCACAAAGGTCTTGCTCATGCAGCTGTTGGCCATAAAATGCCAAAGAGAAAAGGCTAAAGCTAAATGACCAAGAAAAAAAAGTTACAAGTTATACACATTAAATTAATGGAAGAAGGCAGGAGCAATACTCGAAACCTGAATTTTTGCAAAGTGGCTGTGGATTAACATGCAGCTCACAGCTGTTTCTGAGACTTTAAGTAAACACAGCAGGTACAAAAACGCCTGAGGCACGGTTTTTGGGATTTGCTTGCATCTGAAATTCCCTCTATTGTCAGCAGTTACAAAACATGAGGTCAGCAAACCAGGGAACAAGTACAGACCTACGTGTTCTCTGGTTCAACCAAGACGCCAGTTTTTCTGTCTTTTTGTTCTGCACACAAAGTAAATAAGCTGTCCCTTTTCCAGTTTAAATATGCAGGTGGTGTGAGCTGCAAACACACACACACACGCAGCCTCTCTTCTACACCCACGGGTGATACGGTGTCTGCCAGTAATAACAGCGGCGTGGCAGCTCAACAAACTCAACCTCCTCCTTCTCTTTCCAAGGTCAGTGTAGGCCGACAGCGATAGGGACAGCTATCTCTCAGCCAATCCCTGACCTCCCTCTGTTTGTGTGAAACGCTCGGTTCCTCTTTTGCATGAGATAACTCCATTGTTCCACTGAGATTATCTTCTCCCAGGAGCCAAACAGCAGTTCAAAAACAATGCAAATGGAGCACTTTGCAGGCAAATTGATCTGGAAAATGGAGAGTATAGCCAGAACTTGTTTGGCAGCTAACGCCTCATCTTTTTTGTTCATTTTTGTTTCAGTTTGGACAGCTGTAGGTTTTATTTTCCTGAAGAGCACCAGCTGGTGTAAGGGAAAGAAATCCATTTTTATTGTCTGAGAGTGCTCCAATGCACAGTGAACGTCCCTCTGCAAAATGAAATTAAGGTCCATTCGGCTGTGGACAAGTGAATGGACACATGTTGGATTTAGTCAGTATAGTTTCACATAAGGAATTCATAAGAATCCTTCTCAGGGCTTGACGTACTCAAATACAATAGGCCAGAGAATCCAGCACAGCCATTGTTATCGTTTCTGAAATTATTATCAGATGTGTCACCGCTTGGACTGAGAGTAATAGTTGGTGTGAAGAGAGGACACGGCGGCTATTGAGATATTGTTTACTACAGCGTGAAAAATGGTCTTATAGGAGGCAGGAACTGCGCATGAATGTGATTGTTCCGCCACAGCTGGATTCAAAGACATCCTGTTTGTCGTCTCCCTTTCCATACACAATACTAATAAAGGAAATAGTTGATTTGGATGCTATTGACACATTTTAATTTGGGGATTATATCATCCATACTACTATCATGAGGTGTGGGGGAAATCTGTGTAAAGAATTCATGGGCCAAAAGTCAAAACTGAGAGGCCGTGAATTCTGGGCCCTGAGGCTGCACTGCTTTAGAAACAAACAGGATGCTGTCGTGGAAATTACAGCATGAGCTCAGGGACGTGTCTGAAAAATCACTGTTGGACAGTTTGTTGCTGCATCTACAAATACATGTTTTGTAGATGCAGTGAGCGCACGTGGGCAAGATCCACCAACAATGCCGCCTTTTCTGAGCCTAAGGAGTTCATTAAAATGGACTGATGAGAAGTGGAAAACTGTCTAACGATAAGATTATGAATGTGGGAAAAAACATGGTAGATGAAAGTTGCTTTTGTCATTTTGTTGTCATCGTTGTGTTGGTGGAGCGATTTTTCACCTTTGCAATGTTTGTCTTACTTCCACCTCAGCTGTGACTAACACCGTTGAGTGTCATGAAACTGAGCTGGTGGTTCTGAGAAAACATGATGTCACTCGTGACCGCCCGAGAAACAAAGGCCCAGCTTCACCCGTGGACGTGCGTTACTTAGAGGAGGCATCAAGAGCTCATGTGGTGATGTGTCCTTCAGGCTGAGCTTGCTCAGTGGCAACAGTTGCTAAATCTGACCGAATACACGCGCTTTTGTCCTTGAAAGCCAACAGCAAACTGCAGTTTCCACTCAGTCCTCTCCGATTACAGCTTCACCGTCTTTCCCAGCAGGAGGCTGTTCTCTGCTTTGCATATCTCGGATGTAGGTGCAGACGCTGTTCAGTCTCCCGGAATGTCAATGAGCCATGACACAGTGAGTCAGCAGCCGCACAGATGTAACTGTGGCTGTGGCTTTTTTAATAAATACAGGTGGGCCAGTGTGTGTGTGTGTGTGTGTGAGACAATGTCATGAGATCCTCCTGTTGTTCTGCACATCTACCGTTGTTTGGCCTCCCTCATTAAAAACATGTGATGGTCATAATCATATGAAAAAATGTCAGTCGATACAACACATTAACAGCTCTGCCTGTTTATTAAAACTTTTATATCTTTACAGCTTTACAGGGTCCTGATTGACTTAGTAAGAAAATCTACATGGATATGGGTGTTTCTGTGCTTTTTAAGGGCCTTAATAATCCAAGGTCTGCTGTTTTTATTAGCATTACTTTTAATCCTGAGCTTTATCTACAGTCAATCCATCAGTGGGCCCAGATTTGCCTCCATTCTGCTACAACTGATTTGTAAACTGCAGTTTTTCAAGGCTCGACAGTGTGAATATTTCACCCACATTTGCAACTAAAAATAAAACTCATGTGAACTGGAAAATGTATTTAGGAGCATGTGTGCAAATGTAACATGTTTCAAAATACAGTCTGTTCTTTTTCTTCTTACAACATTGATACAATGGTAAAATAAAAATTAAGGATGAATAAACAATTATTATAAATGAATAATATCATTTATTTCTTACTCAAGAAAAAAAGCGTCTTAAATGTGACGTTAATCTCTCATGATTGACCAAGACTTAGAAACCTGCAAACTTTATGAAATGAAGCAGAACTTTTTTACGAACTAAGAACTAACCTGTCATTTAAGTATTTTGTGGACTTCCACATTTAATGTTTAAAGAAAAGAAGGAGGGGATGTTAATGACATAAATACATGCTTGAATCTTACTTACAAAGAATTATAAATATAAATTTCCATCTAAAGGTCTGTGGAATACAGTGACTCTAAAGATACTGGATAAAGTTTTTCCTAGTAAACAATGATGTAAACATCAAAATCACTGCCTGCCTTATATTTTCATTTGTAAATCTCACAGGAGAAACAGTGCAGGCATACAGGCATAAAAAAATCCTTGTTTTGCACAGTAGCAGGAGGTGACGTGACAGAAACCCCTGTAGATGCCTCTCAGCCCCACTGCTCTCTGACTTTGCTTTTGGAGATCATCAGCATTTTATTAGGCCACAAACTGAATTAGAAGTCACGAGATTGGGATGTTAAAAAAAAAAGAAACGAGGAGCCTTATCTTAGCCGTCGGTGCTGGCACCAACTCGTCTCAGTCATGTGATAATTTGGGAACAATGGACGTCTTTCAGTGGCCCAGGCACACACAAGGTCATGGAAGTGGATTCAGTCCTTTTATTGTTTGCCACTGCGTTTGATATCAAGGGTGTATCGTGCCGATATTGGCGGTTGTGTTTTTACAGCCTGGCAGTGTGTGTGTGTTTAACATTCACATAACAGCAGCCTGTTAATAAAATGCTGCCGTCCAACACATCGCTCTTTTCTTACTAACTGTTGGCACGAAGAAACTAAATGTTGGCAGTGTGTGACTTTTTTTCGGGTATTTGTTTGGTAGAAACGTATGATATGACAATGTGCAGAGGTGCTGTCAGAGGCAGGCTGATTCCCGAAAGCTGCATATTGCTTTCAGCTCGCGGTGGGTTTAAATATTTAGTCATCCCATCACTAATCCAAACACTGTTTAGTAAGTTATTTGCAGACATCTGGGAACCCTGGTGACACACGTAAAACACAAGACAGGCGGGACAAGGCAACACGTGTAATCTGATCATGGGTACACAGTAACACCGCTGGTCAAACTGTTATTAAATATGTATCTCGGTTTACAGAGACGCTTCCTGGTTGAGCGTCAGCTTACTGTAATTACCACAGTTTTGTTAACACGTTGCCTGGACAGAGCGGGACAGATTGTTGGGTCAATAAGAAGAGTGGACCTTTTTTCCCCAAAATGGTGGCTGAAGATTTAATATGTGAGTGATCTTTTTGGACAATAATTGATTGGAAAATAAAAAGTTTGTATCTTTGCTACTAACTATTATTTAACATTTATGATAATGGACTCAATAATGTTTTGCAGCAGCGAAAACGTCATTATTTCCAACAAATAAACACATAAAAATGGGAAGTGAATGTGCAAGCAGTAGTTTCAGTTTGTATCTGGAACCAAATGATGATGTTTTAACCTTCTGTGATGTTTAACACTATCGCTTGTTTGTACCTGCAGCATAAAATGACCATCAGAGATGAACTGTGGTGAGCATGAAACAATCGTGTAGTGTTTAGACGTACAATTTTATGTAGGGAGGAGGGTTAGACCGACAAAGTAGAGGACGGGAGACAGGTGTTTGACTCCAGTGTAAAACAACTTCCTGTTTTTGGTACATGACGACTTCATTGATAATACTGCGCATATGTGGTGCCCAAGACGAAGAGTCCAGTGTCGTGGAGGATGAGGGCGAGCACAAACTGGCAACATTTTACATGCAACTCCTCCATTTTCATGATTGGAGGAGTTGCTTCCACAGTGGGAAAAAGGTCACTCTGTGGAATATTGTTTTGCAGAGTTTTCCCTCTGTGTTTTTGGCTGATGTTTCTGCTGTGGATCTGCAGTTTAATCATTTAATCATCAGCAGTTTAACGGCGAGTGGAGACAGGTTCGCGTCATTAGGTCCTCTCAGCAGCGTGAGGCTGGCTGCTACCAAGCTGAGGGAGGATATAGGCAGAATGGAGCTGAGGGAGAGGAAATACACTCAGTGGAACAGAGTTGGCATGGGATCTTTATACTGTGGACATACTGGAGGTAGCCTGTGCACTTTGCCGTGATTAGCCTCACCCTGTGCTCACCTGTACCGGTGGTTCTTCCACGTAGGTGAGAACATGAGATACTAAGTGGTTGCAGGGAACTTGTTGGGAGGCTTTTATAAAATAATAAAAAAAATAAAAGACCAACATAAAAAAATAGCTTGTGCCTTTGTCCTTTTCTGCTTGTCTTCCTGGGAGCTTGTCATCCCTCTGCCCCCCCCACATCGCTTTTTACATGTTTACCAGTGCCAAATACCATCGTGTCCTGTGTATATGAAGACATAGTGCATACAATAACTCATGCTCTTTCTCTGCTCTGACCTTGTCTCCTACTGTATCTGTCCATGTCCTTTTGTTGTGTTCCTCATCATCTCCTCCCTTTTCTTTTTTCCTTCCCTATTTCCTTTCTCCTCCCCTTCCGTATTTTCACCCTCCTTAGCGTCATTTGCTCCTTCCCATCTATTTTTCCATCCTTCTCTAGTTTTTTCCATCTTTCTGCCCTTTTCCCACTGTCTTACCTCTCCACATCTTTTCCACCATGTCCAGTCCTTTATTCCATCCCTCTGTCCTTCCCCTGATATACTTTTATTGACAGGATCTCCTTCCCTGCCCTCTATCTTCCATCAAGCATGTAATTTCTCTTCTCTTACCCTCTCTCTCTCCTCCCTTATTTCCTCCTACCCTCTCCTTCCCTCCCCTCTCCCAGTCCCCTCTCAGCTTCGCTTTTTTTCTTTTATTTCACCTCCTATTTTTCCTCCTCTCGCTCTCCCTCGAAGGACAATGATCTCATTCATGTCCGCCTTGGGAAAATGTTTGTGACACTCCAGAGCGCTGACGGGCACTCAAGCGATGCCCGCCAGGCGACCGGGGGACCCTCACAGATGGAGGGTGGGGAGTGGATGATGTGTGGGACTTGAGGAGTGTGGTGTGACTGAATAGAGGAAGAGAGGGATGGAGTAAAAAGGTGTGGAGTAGCTCCTTTGGATGTCACCCTGTAATCAAACACACTTCATCACTTCCCCATTTCTGTCATCCTGTCCCTCTGCCTCTCTGGTGTTTCCTCTCCGCCCCTCATTTCTCCATCCTGCTCCCCTGCCCTCTACCTCTTAGTATTCTGTCTCAAAGATAGGTGGAGGCATTTCTCTCCCAGGAATGATACTGTCACTTTTATCAATGTTCTGGAGAATGCCAAGTGGGGAAGGGAGCGAAAGAGAGAGACTGACTCTGAATGTAAATGTTGTGATTGCCACTGTGAGGGCTGCTGCAGCTATAGATTGAGCTGTGGCTCAAGAGGAGTCGGCTGAGTTGAGCCTGGATAGCTGGATTTCGCCTGTTGTCCGTGAAACGGCACCGATCTAATTGCTCAGTTATAGCAATAAACTGTGCAGCAGGCAGAAGTGGTGTTTGTCATTAAGCCTTTAATTGCACTGAATGGTTGGACGGTGAGCTGAGGCTGTCTGTCCAATATGACAAACAGGAAGCGTGAAGTGAAAATTAAAGCCACCTGTGCAGAACATTGGAAATAAATAGAAATAGTGAGTGAGTTCAGAGCAATTTAAAGCTGCACCACCCAGTATTTTGAATATGGGTAAAATGGCTGAAAGGCAAGAGCATTGAACTGTTGATGAAAAACCGGCTATGCCGCTGCAGCCGGGCTGTGCTAAAGAAATCTGAATGGGTGAAAGCTGAAAGGTGGCGGTCCTTTCACATTCCAGCAGAAACTGAAGCAGAAAATCATCTTTTACCTCCCAACGTGGAAGAGTGATAAACTAAAGAGAGAAAAGGCTGATCGCTGTGGTTTCCCCAAGGTTAAAAATGTGTGTGTAAAAACATCAGGATTCAAATGGAAGCTTAAGCGGAAACTCTGTCACTGCCGACTTGAATGAATTTTAAACCAACAGGTGATTGTTGCAGTTTCCACGCTGTTGATGACACTCTATGTAACTATGTAATGACTTACGATTGGTTTGTAGGGAAGTCCCGATACCGAAAGCTGGATCAGGCCTAGTGTACTTGTATTTGTACTTCTCTGATGCTGCACCTAAAACCGTTTTAGCCTGAGGAGGAGGAGGTGGAAACCTGTCTGCGGCTTCGAGCTGTTTTAGGATGATTGATGAGAACTAAGGTAAAGACTTAAGATGAGTCACTGACCGTCTCATGAATATTATAAAAAAATTTATTATTTGTGGGTGACATTGGCAACAGGAATTATAGAATCTAATTAGTTACCTGAGTTACCTGAAGTTCTTTACCGAGCATGTTGTCCATTCCATTTTTGTTCTTTTCAGTGAAAGTCGATCAGCTTATTAAACGCTGCTGCAATTGTTGTTTTTCGAGGAAAAACGTGCTAGAAGTTTTGTCCGTACAGCATTCGCTCAACTGCATTGGATTGATGAGGATTTTTCTGTCTAGCAGCTCATTCCAGAACCAAAACAGATAAGTATTTGTAACAATAGTTTGTAAGTATTATTGGGACGTCAATAAATGTTGGTGTTTAGATGTAATGGATAGAAAAAGTTGCAACTGAAGAGCAAATTTAACATGCCAGCAAGTTTTCATGGTGCTGCAGCTTTGTAAACTGAACACTAGCATACGTTTATCGTGGCTTTTTTAGTTTTTCAGCATAAGTAGGAAAAAAGCGTCCTATAGAAGGACCACTTGAAACCGATACGGTGGCCTCTCCTTATACAAAGTGTTGCTATTTTCCCCACAGCAACAGCTTGTAGTCAGAACTCACCGTTTAGCCTTATTCACATCTGATGTAAATCCACCTGGAAATATTCTCGAGCCACACGAGAACTACTTGGCTTCAGTAATTCACTTTTATTTTATGACATCAACAAACTAAAGGTATTAATTTAGCTTTTCAGTCATGAGGACAATCATTAAGGATTTGATTTTATTTAACATTTCTTTTAAAGGAAAACTTTGGTCATTTTCTAATTTATTCACATTTTCAACAAGACATCAAGACTGTATGTCAGTTTGCAGTCTGGATTAGTTTATTCATCTGTTGCTGTCTAAAAATGATAAAAATAAATAAGCTCCATAAGGTGTTTTTTTTATTTCAGATTAAATCTCACATAGTTGATTGTGAACATTTGGGGCATTTTTTTCCAGTTTAGACATTTCTTGTGTATTGAATTACCAGAAGGACTGTTAAAAGAAAAGGCTTGTACTTCCATTCTTTAATCATTCGTGAGCTGAAACTCTGAATATTAAAAACAAAGATGCTTTTTCCCGTGGCTTTGAATGGATTTATAAAAAATATGAAGAGAACTTGCAGATTTATGAAAAATATTGTGGGAGCAATGAACTGTGGGATGGCAATTTCTCCTTATCTTTCTCTCTCTCTCACTCACACACAAACACGCACACATACACACAAAGTGGTTTTGAATATTTGGGATAAAAGATGGAGTAAAGACGGAGAGCCTCCTAATTCAAACATTACTTATCATAGCTGACACTTCCAGAACAATCCACAACACATGCAGAAATAAATGCAGAGTTGTGGACCATTTTGTTCCTCCTCAGCCAGGCTGTAGCAGCCGGCGGTGTATTAATCACATCAAAACCTCTTCTCAAAAAAAGGTTTTTCATAGTCCTGTAACCTCAGTTCATCAGTAAAATATAGACAAACTCCCGCTCACATTTACATCCTTCAGTAAATTGAAAATTTTGCTCTTACTTATTTTTTTCCTCTAACCTTTGAAACTGTCGTGACTTTAAATGGTTCTGGCATTTTCTTGACAAAACGTGAAACACTGGGGAGACTGAGACACACTGAGATGTAGTCTGCAGCGCAGTCAGCATGCACATACTATTACCATACATAATTTATCATCTCCTCTGAAGTCTTTTCTGCATGAGTATGAATGCAACAATTTCAAAGATGTAACAGTGAAAACAAGCTACTCAGAAAATCAACTGCTATGATTTTTCTATCAATACTAGTATAAGATGTGTCTCATAACTATCTCATTTTATTTTTTGTTGGCATTGTGTTTATATCTGCCTTTCTTCTATTTCTTCAGCCTGTTTCCGCCACTGGGGGAAAAATCACTTGCCTGTATCTCAAAATAATCACTTGCTGACTCAAATTATGGGATATTTTGTATCTAATTATTTTGGATTACTAAGTCAAGTTATCAAGATGTCAATATTTTGAATTAGTAACTCAAAAATTTAGAAAGGATTTCATTCTTTTGACTTAGTACAGAATGTATCTCATTATTTTGATTTGGGAAGTCGGTATTTTGATCCTCCTCCATTGGTAGAAACAGGCTTCCATATTCGTCAGCTGTTTGTGGTTTGAATATTGTTTAATCTGATTAAAGCCACAAACTCTAACTTCTCACACCCACCATCACCAGTCACCAAATAGGGCAAATAAGGGCACAGTGGAGTCAGCAGCACCCTGACAGATGAAGGTCCTTTTTAGAAATGGAAACACTTTCTTGATCGTATTATTATACAATCCACATATAGACACCAAAAGCAATTTAATTATTATTAAATCAATAGTACATAGTATAATACACACACACACACACACACACACACTTCTTTGTTCTGACTCCCGTGTTTTTGACCATCACACCTATTTTGAGTTGATCACTGATCCCAGTTGTATTTAAGGCCTCTGCAAGCGACCACTCTTTGTTGGAAAGAGTCTTGTCTGAATGTCCTTCTGTCTGTCTTCTGAGTAGTTTGCCACACAATTCAAACTTCTATCTGCTTCTGTCTCGATTCTCTTCAGTTGGGTGCTTTAGAGCGGCATCAACAAAGATCCCCTGACGTTACACAGATGTTCTTAAATGGTACTTCTCTTTATCATGTTATGTTAAGTACCAAGCTATGGTCAAAAGCGTGTCCTCACAAAGATTAATCCTGTTGAGTACTGGTTTCCCACGCCATTAGGTCATGTTAAAGTACTGGTCCTCATGAAGTTTAAACATTAAACTATGTTCTGTCTTGAGCCTGAAACTGTTTACCGTATGTAGCTGTACTGCCAGGGTGGTTTGAAATTAGCAGGAACAAAAGCAAACTCTTGGTTTTGTCGACAACCAAACCAGCAACGTCAGAGCCTTTTTAATGGAGGACGTACTGACATCAGCTAGAAGAGAGTCAATTCCTGCAGCACCAGACCGATTGTAGACTAGGGGCTGCAAAGAGCAACACTGCAGAGCTGAAGAGGCTGAACGGTAAAAACAAGCGCGAGTCATAAAGTGGACATGGCAGAGGTTAGGATTGCAATTTAGCAATTCTGCTGCACTGCTCTGGGCACAAAGACTCTTCAGACCAAGTAAAAGGACATTGTGAACTAATCCTGCAGATGCAGAAATTTGGAGATGTGCTCGTATGCACGACTAACGTCTTGTCCAGTGGTGCTAAATGATTACTTACTGTAAACAGGTCAATTGGAAGACCTTGAGATGGTTCAGGTCTTAAAAAGTGACACTGTGAATTTAACTTCAACATCAAGCTCATTCCCTGCAACACTGAAGGTAAATGTGTAAGCCACAAGACCTGGTTCCCACCTGATGAAATGGTTGAAAAGGTCGGAAAAAAAATCCAAAAGAAATCCAGTCTGAGAAGTACTAGAGATCAGAAAAAGACCAAGAGCAACAGACAGGCCAGCTGGATGAATCAGCAGAGAGAAAACTCAAACCAGAGACAATGTGAGAAGGTGGGGAGACATCAGGAGGACGTCTGAAATACAGCAGCTCAACAACAAGCTCGCTACAAAGGAGATTTTTTAAAGTAAATTAAATGTAAGTTTGAAATTTCGCTGAGATTAAAATGTAGCTGCTTGTTGATTTCGTTGTGCAGAAAAGCCCCAATGCTACAGTAAGAAGATTGAAATACCTTTTGCCGTTGCCGCTGCTTTACAACATCACAATGGCGCGCACCACTCCTCTCGGTATGGAGAGAAACGCTGTGATTCTGCTATGGTTTGAGAGTCTGAGCCACATCTACGAGAGAGTGTGACAACTCCCACGGTCAAAAGCAAAGTGCCAGTGTTGTGACACCTAGTCTAAACTGATGATCAGCATAAGTTTCAGGTGAGCAGCAGGTACAATCTTGCAGGACACTGTGCATTGGTGTCCTGGTGTGTTCGTTTGACATGTGGCACAGAGGAATATGGATGGGGTAAGACACATGGCTCATAGAAGTAGAAGACAATAAAATTACCATATTCTGTAAAAAGAACTAGATACTTATTTATTTAGTGTATTGTTTTAGCAATGTTTAATTGATGAATTTTTCAGTTTTTTTGAGAAATAAAATTGCTTTGGAGGCTCAGATCTGTAGATTTAAAATCAAAGAAGTGTAAAAATTGTGCTTCAGGGTGGGTAAAGCATGAGTGACGTGCAGTCAACATCAGTGTGGAGTCACCAGCTCCTTCTCGTTCCTGAGGCATCAAAATACGACGCTTCATCCAGACGCTTAATCAACATGCTGATGCTTATGGTACCCAGTCGGTTATCGACGCTCTCAGCTTTCAGTCGAAGACAATGGAAACCCTGAGGCTTTTGTATTTAATGTAAAAAAATTACTTAGTGTATAAATTAAAAACATTTCGTAGAAAGGTGGACATGGTGGTGGATGGTACATCAAGACAAAGGACTATTTCCACCTGAGACCAGGGTTAGACTCTGACCCTAACGCTGTTTTGGTGTGTACATAGACTTGGCCCCACTGATCAAATGAGCCAACAAGAACATAAGCATCAAATTAATCCTTAAAGAAAGAATCCAATACAAACTGACAACAACAGTTGGTATAATTTCGATAATTTTCAAAGCAGGTTAAACTGTTTATAAGGTTTGGAAAATCCAGTTTCACGTTTGCTGCTGAAAATGATATTATGTTTTCAGATATAATTTTACTCGAGTGCCTTGGACGAGCGGTTGTACATCAACTGTTTTTTCAGTGATCCTGTAAAATTGAAGACGTGCGTTAAAAAAATGGGACAACTGTTTATTACATCACGACAGCCGACATCGGTGAATACAGTTCCGTAGGCGTTAGGGGTTTGTGTGCACTCTATGGTACGGTGTGTCTCAAACTACAGCTGTGCTTCTTCCTGTGAACGTGTGAACCAGATTCAACCAGCCCAGTGTGAAACGGGCAACCCATCCATTATTAATGCCCACGTCTCTGTGAAGATGCACTAAATAGACTTGTGTGCTTTCAGAACAAATGTGGAGCACTGACGAGTTTCTCCCTTTCATGAATGCGAGCAATGTCCAACATCTGGATCCTGTCTGTTACTTTTCTGCTACCGCGTGTTTGAAACCATTAATCAGATCAAAAGAATGATGTTAGCCACATACTGAGAAATGTGAATCAAATTTTACTTTTTATCAATTAGAACATATTTACTGTGCACATGGAATATTTATTTTCTTTTAATGGGAGCAGCACTAATGCTGGACTTTCATCACTATCCTGTGAAGAAATGTTTAAATGAATCTTTGATTTCTGTTTAGAACTAAGCTCAGTGTTATTTAAAGAATCATGTTGGTTCTTTAAATACTTATATATACTTAATACTGAAAACCTGCCGGAAATCTCAGCTGGCTGCACTGCAAAGATAAGTGTGGGACCACTCTGTCATAAGGGCTTCCATGGCTGAGCTTTACACCTCTGAGAAAGTTCACATAACAGGTTTACACTTGCCAAGCAGCACCCTGTGTGTGTGTGTGTGTGTGAGTTAAACTGCTGCCCATGATAAAGCAATTGTTGACCATTTTGGCAAATACACTTTTCCACTTTCTGCTGGAGGAAAATCATGGGTGTAGGCTTGATTTCAGTGTTGTGCAAATAAAATGATGATTAAACAGTTTATCGTGCTTCCCCTCGACACTTATTGTATTACATTAGCCCTGAGTAGCATCTGCAGCTTTCCTCACAAGCCGCGTGGAGCAGCAACAAGCAGCGCCGGCAGGACGGCAGCGCTTTACGTTGCCCGAGACAAAAACTGGGGCAAGACAAGTCTGCAAATCCCTTCACCAATTTAAGCACAGAAATCTACAAACTGCTCAACATATGTAGCCATAACCGTGCTTCTGCATGTTTGAATGTGGCACGGAAAGCAGCTGCAGTTCATGTAATTAATTATGGATAAAGACTGATTTACATCTTAATGAGCAAACACTGGTTTCTGTCGAGATATGGTAATTGGTAAACCTGACTCAATTACACAAGGAAACTTTGTTTTGATGCATCATAAGGAGTTTTTGACGTGTTTAGTATTATTTAATATTTATTCCCTTCTGAAACATTTCGAGTGGATTTTAGTTTTGCCCATGTTGTTTGTGTGTGAAACCATTTGTAGAAATAATTCACAAAATGCTTAATTGCTAAGATTTGTGAAATGAAAATTAAATTGGAACAAATGAAACTGGGATCCACTTGATTCTTGTCTTCTCCTGCAAATGTGTTAACTCTTTTTCATTGGTTTCACGATGATGACGTGAACATAACTGACAGTCCAGGATATTTTCACCCACAAGTTTCATAAATTATCTTTTTCTTCAGTTTCACTTTAGATTTCACAGTTTAAGTGTTCTGTGAAATAAAATCTGATGCAGTATTGTTTAAATCTTATTTTAATTTATTGATTTTCTTTGGAAGAACAATACAGCACAAAGGCTGTCCCACACTGAGTTTCTAAACTGCTCTATGCTATCTTCTCACTGTAGTTCTTGCAAGTCAAAGACAGCTGGATACAGAAAGACAGGGAAAAAAGCTTATAACAATCTCTTTACAGTATTTCAATATGAATTTTCAAACATTTTTATTTTTAACAGGTGCAAATTAGAGAAATTAATAAGAAAATCAATCAATCAATCAGTAATAAGTAAATAAAATAATAATAATTTGAATCAAATGTCTGTATTAACATATTGGGAAACTCATTTTCTCAATAGATGCATTTGGTTGTCTACAGTGTAGTAACTGAAAAACTGTAAATATTCGACCACAAGTTGTGTTGTGTAACACAATTGGCTTTTGTTGCATTATTTTATTGTGGTGTGTGTGTGTGTGTGAGAGAGAGAGAGAAAGCATTTTGTAAACAAAATGTCTCATTTTGGGCAGTGAGCCTCTGGTTTGCACCTGTGTGTGTGAACTGTTTCGAAAATGGCAGCTTTGATCCTGGCTCAGACCTCATGCCTCGGTCGGCACAAATTCGTCACTGCCCCTAGTGCTTTAGGAAATTCTACATGCAGAATGTTTGTTCTTTGTGGGTGTTTTCCCATTTGCCGCATTTCGGTGTCATATTGTGTTTCCTTATTATTTGCATTTTCATATTTGTGAGTGCTTTGTTCATGGGAGCCACCTCATACGATGAGGGGTGTAGCCTGAGAGAACACTCCAACACTTACCTTGGAAATTCTAGTGCATTCAGAGGTGCTAAGAGACAGTACAATCACACGTGTTCACAAACATGTCTGTGGGTATTAGTGGATTACATGTTTAGGTGCCCTTGAAAGAAATATGGGGAGACGACAAACCTTCCTCGTCACTGTTGGCAAAACATTGTCAACCTGGAACTTTCCTATTAGATTAGATTAGATTAGATTCAACTTTATTGTCATTACACATGTACAAGTGCAAGGCAACAAAATGCAGTTTCGTTTTGCCAGAGAGAATACTCTTTATTGTGCAGCGGTAGAAGGTCACCAGGATAGCCAAAGGGATTTTTTTTCTCGAGTGTTCTCAAGAAGAAGAGGCGCTGGTGAGCCTTCTTGATTAGGCTGGAGGTGTCGGTGGTCCAGGACAGGTCATCCGAGATGTGGGTCTCCAGGAACTTGAAGGATGAAACAGGCTCTATGGCCATCCCGTTAATGTGGATGGGATCATGTGAACGTCTTTTCTCCTTCCTGAAGTCCACAATGAGCTCTTTGGTCTTGTTGGTGTTAAGGAGCAGATTACAAGTGGCCAGATGCTGGACATCCTCCCTGTAGGCAGTCTCAGCGTTGTGGTTGATGAGACCGATCACTGTAGTATCGTCTGCAAACTTAATGATGGTGTTAGATCCATGCATGGACTTGCAGTCATGGGTAAAGAGGGAGTAGAATAAAGGGCTCAGCACACAGCCTTGTGGTACACCAGTGTTGATCAAGTGCTACAGGGCGGTAGTCATTCAGGCATGTTGGGCTGGAGTGTTTCATCACTGGCACCATGTTGGTGGATTTAAAGCATGTTGGCACAGCTTCTTGAGCAAGGGACATGTTAAAAATGTCTGTGAATACCCCAGTAAGCTGCTCAGCACAAGCTCTAAGAACGCGTCCAGGGATGCCTTCTGGCCCAGCAGCGTTGTGCACGTTAATTAAGTAAAAAGTAAAACCTATTAAAATCCACATATTCATAGGCGCCTAAATGTTTCCTGTCTGTCCTAACTTGTATTTAAATCTCATGAGACTAAAACATTTTTTCAAGTAACTTGTTTTAACGTCTTCTCCCTGACTTTGAATTTTGGATAATTTATTTTTCCTTTATATTTTTTTTCCTGATTTATGTTAGTTTGCAGCTGCTGAGGCTTTGAGAACCTTTGTAGCAGTAGTAGATGTTTTCATGTTAACTCTTTTGCTCTGAGCCCAGAACCTCGCCATCCACAAACTGCAGCGCAAAGACATTTCATGAGTCAAAAGCCCAGGAGAAAGGAAAGTGCAGGAAGGAAAAGTTCTACTTTCAAGTTTGTTAAACCTCTTTTTGGCAAACAAAAAGCTACTCTAATAATCAGAAGAGCGAACCAATTATCCTTCCTCATGACATTATACCCTACACTTCACCCAACTGAACATCAGATGGGAACAGTCATTAACCTGGAATGAAGTTCAGTGCACAGTTCAGCTACCAAGACCAGGATCAATCCCAAGGTGTAATGGCATTCCTTAGTTGCTCTATAAAAAGAAAATTGGATTGGAAATTATTGAAAGTGACATTTGCCAAACAAAGCATTTATAAGGCATTTTAAAATGCGGAAGGAACCCTTGTTCCCAAAGAAGGGAATCAGCCAATTTCTGTAAATCAGCCTGCTAAATCTTCAGCATCCTGACACAAACACTTAGTAGACACAAGACACAACTTGATGGACACAAGAATTAGGAATGCAAAAATGCACTGATTTGCAGGATTCATGGAACATGCAGCTTCCATTTGGCATCAGATACAAACCGCAAAGTAGGAGAATAAAGACCTGGATGTGAAAATCCTCCGTATGGCCACTGCTTTTGAATCACTGTTTCATGAGATGCTCTGGACAGCTTTCAACTTTTTTCAGGTCCCTGAGCTCATCTCAGAGCTAGTTAAAGAACACAGCATCTGTTACAATCGGGGAATATACCACCACAGGGCAGTAAGTGATGGTAGCCACAGTGGCAGGTTGCATCAGTATTCACATTAGCGATGGTGTTCATCATCACTGGATACACCTAAGAAGCTGCCTGTGACTGCCCCAAATTTGAGCACATATGAACACAACGTCAATAAAGGTCTGTACAAAATGTTTCCTGACAAACTCTGTTCCATCACAAAAAAAAATCACAAATGACATCAACATCGAACAAAGGCCAACAGTACTGAAAAAGCCAAGCAAAGGGGGGGTGACAGGATGCACCAGCAGTGAGCTGAAACAGGAAACACTCACGTATTGATACTGTAACGGAATGACAGAATGGAAATCAACTGAAATTTACTTCAAATTTTGATACTCTTATTGACTTGGAGTGGACACATGGTACTGATGGTGCTGACTTAACCATAACCATGACCTAAAAAACTGACAGCTGAGTAAAAGTTGATTTAATTTATTTCAACAAAAGCATATTTACAAAGTATTACTATCTCCCCATCTACACAAAATAAAAAGCAGCCCTCACGTTAGTCACTGGGTTAAGTTTAAAATGAATAGAGAAATCAGTCACTGAGCCTTTTTTCTTCTCTCTCTCTGATGTGGTTCACTGCTGTGCAAATAACATGCGGAGGACTCGCTGGCACACCTACCCTGAGTCACTTGCACATGGTTGAGCCCTGTACAAGTGAGGCAATAAGTCATTATGGTCCTGCATTAATACCGTCAAAAATAACGTGGCGTTAAAAAGAGTTTGTGTAAACAGATATGGCGGTAACTTTGAAATCCCTCGTCTTTATACGTGGAAATTGGGAATAAATGTAGGTTCAATGAAAGTTTCTTCATTGATCATTTGCTTCTTTGTTGTGGCTTAGGTTAGTTAGGTTTCTTTATTCGTCTGCGGTGGGAGTCATAAATTCTACGCCACCTTGCTGTGCTACATATACAGCTGGACACAGCTGGATGATAAAGTCTAGAAAGAAAGATAACAAAACAGTTACACTTTTTTTAATGACTAAAGCCACCAAGGCAAGGTTTACAGTGTTAGATGACGAATTAAACCATCCCACTTGTGAACACACTGTTCCACAGCACTACTAGTGGTCAAAAACACCAACGGGTGCCTTTAACTTCGGAGTAGAAAAACCATGACCTTGTTTTTCTACTAACCCTGCTCACCCGCTGCTGATTACTATCAGGTGTGTGTACCATCATATCAACTGGCCCTTGGCTTCCCCACCTCCACCTTTAAGTCTTTGCAGGTTTCTCTGCTAATATTTAATGGAAAACAATGTGACAAAATGTATTTAAATTGTACTTAATATTAGATTTAATGATGCCTTTTAAACATGCTGTCACTTTCTTTTGCCATTTAATGGCTTCACGTCTGTTAAAACTCATCCAAAAATCTATATTCACTAAAACTTGCTTGTTCAGGTTTACCGGTTCCCTTCCTGCTCTACTTTTATCCCACTCGAACTTGTAGCTCTTCTGCCACTAGCTGCGTCTGTGATTGGCAGCCACCGAGGTAGAAGGTGACACTTGAGTTGACTGACTGATTTCAACAGGTCCAGTGACTTTAAACCTTTTTCCACAGGAAAAGAACTGTTTCCTGTTTCTCGCTTGACCTAGTTCACATTTAGTTTTGTTCGTGATATACTAGTAGCTTTTCTCCTTATTTGCCCTGTCGTCATTGTATGCTGGTAAAAATAGAAGCAAGAATGAATGAGCTTAGAACTTTTAAATTGGATATAAAACTGTCTTATTGTCACTTCAGGGACGGACACCTTCTGTACACCTGACCGCAACAGCACAGAACATTTTGTTTGGTCTCAGCACAAACTATCCTCGAACCTGCTCCTTTTATTTATTTCGTAATCCTCCCGTGGCGTGCCGTGGCTGCCTATCTCTACCTCTCACTGTCCTTTTTCCCAGACAATCCACTTGCTTGTACTTTTCCACAGCTGCTGGTTTCTATGGCAACATAAGAGAGGGGAGGAAGAGGAGGAGGCTGGGGCTTGACAGAGCACTGTCAAGCAGACAGCACAGGGGCGGCTGGGATCCTCACGAGGTAGAATACCCACAGGGAAGAGAGAGAAAGCAGGGAGGGAGGAGTGATGGGGGAGTTCAGCAGAAACAAAAGTGCCCTGTTAAATGATTCAGGCTTATTCTTAGCTCTGTAGTGTGCAACTTTGTCGAGCTTATGCAATATCAGTCAAATCGGGTTGGTGTGTGGTGGAGGGCTCGTACTGCACAGAGACAATCGCACACTGCGAAACATCTGTGTGACAGCTGCTGCTTTTCTGCTATTGCGCTGAAATAAAAATCGATTGAACGCACTGCACATTTGAGACTCAAACCCAAAACCAAACCTGTCAGTGGCTCCAACAATCACACTGAAATGTTTTCTCCTTCATTCCACCTTCATGTGATTAATTGTCAAAGGGAGGCAGTGAGACTGAGAACAACACAGCCCACCAAGTATCAAGGGTGCAATTTTTGATAATTAGTGTGCACAAAGTAGTAATTTGTTCCTTCTAATAAATAATTTGTGCTCTTGAAATAAATTGCCATTCTGATTACTCATTCCTTGCAATGAATGGCATTGAGTTATTGTGGCTTTAGGAAATGAATTTCCAGGTTGTTGCGGCTAGTCAGGTATGAGACGGAGCTCCCTCAGGCTTTATTCCAGACATGGACTAAAACAACTGCATTGATTCATTTTAAAGTAATTCATTCAAATAAAGTTTGTGCCTCATTATTACGTGTATCACTTATTCAGATCAGGTCAACACACCGCTGCGTTAGGGGATATGACTGTTTTAACATGGCTATAGTTTGGCTTTTTTAGTGTTGTCTACTAACAGTAAAATTGTAAGTTCCGCGGTTCAGGTTTTGGTACAGGACTGTCAGTTCAGTGCGAATGTGTACTGAATTCACGACAAGCTTGTTTTGCACAAGGAACATAGTAAACAACTGGCTTTAAATTTTTTTTTTTCAAAATCCAAGTTCCCACACAAACATAAAGTGCCTATCTGGAGCACAGTAAACCAGTCGCTCCAATCGCGACAATTACTTCAACCAGTCCCCTGTGGATTCCGTGCGACGTTGTAATTTAAAACGTCATTGCAACATGCATCACATTTTTGGGAGGAAAGCTCTCATGAAATCAGGCATTTTGGGCCAAGAAAGGTCCGTGATATTCCAAAGGGGCTGTTAAATTATCCTCAACACACTGTATAGTGCGTTTACCATTTTCTTAGAAGTGTGTGAATATTGAATCTGCAAATCTGTCTATATTGCACTCAATGCTTCCACAGTGGAATAAAAAAAGCAATGTACGTGGCATGTGTCCTATTTTCAGCTGAAAATCCCACAAAGCAATGCTCAGTGTTCTATAGGAGAGAAAATTCCCATTGCATGGCTCAAACAGCTGTTGTGACGCCACAATATGATGATGGTTAGTAAGTGTCTGAAAGGTCAATCGACTGCTCACCACTGAGCTAAAGTGTGCAGGCAGTAGTGAGAGAGTGAATAGGGAATGATGCTACACACAGTTACGCAACACACTCCGTCGGGCCCCTTGGATCGTGTCCGTCATGGCCAGTGTAAACAAGAAGCTGGAAGACCCTCCCTTATAAGGAAGGTCTCCTGTACGGGAGACTTCCCTGGACAATGTAACAATGGACAAAGACGACTTGATGAAATAAATGCCAACATTGTTCAGCAGTGAACAGTGTCCTTACTGCAACACACTAAACTCTCAATCTCATCGTCACCTGAGTGATTCTGCTTATGTCTGTTTGATAAAGCCAAATGAAGATCTGGCCTCGAATGCATTAAACCGTTTTCAGTACATCAAACTGCTAATTTCAAACGGCACCTTGTGAACATATTTAAAATAGCTGCATGGAAACAAATTAGCGTAGCACAACCATTGCCTACGTCGATAATTTAACAGCCGTTCCCTCACATATAACTGCCCTTTTATAGCAGCAGATCTACAACCACATTCAGTTTAAGCACAGGACGATGACTAAGCTCAGCATGAAATTCTTTTTCAATCACATTTTACCAAGAAAGCACTTTTATGAACTAACTAACAAAAGCTGCTGTTGTCCATGACTTGTCCAAAGGATCTGCGGAAGCACGCGCTGATGGGACTGACCATCACATATTTTATTTTTATATATTTTAACTATGTTTCATTTCAAATTTTATTTTAAAACTGTTGATAAACACAAAGGTTCATTTAATCTCTTTCCATTAAGGTGCCACAAATGAGTCAGACAACCTCAGCTAATGTCATCAGATTTTAAATTTAAAGTTTTTTATATAATTTAAAATTATGCGTTTTCCTGTGCTCAGAAAGTCCCGTTGTGTGCTCGGGAAATATAACACCATAGTTTGTCTCTGATGATGGAACCCTCCTGAGCTGGAGGGGTGTGCTTCTTCCAGAAGACACGATGAGACGGATGATGGCAGCAGACATGGACCCTAACCCATGAATCAGAGGCTTCACCACCGTTGGGGTATTGCTCATCAGCACCACTCAGAGCTGATCAGTCTGATGTGCTTCCATATAGAAATACACAGATTTAGTCTCGGGGACTGAAAGGAATGAAATCCACCGCAGCCCATGTTCATGGCGTTTGTTTTTCATGGTCAGCATTTTGACATAATACCAGAAAAGCTTCAACGATGGCTTTAGTAAGCCCTGCATTCTTCGTCCAGATGCTGCTTCACTGACTGCCGGTGCACCGAGACTGGTCCCTGTCTTTGTTTTCTGTGTCGCCTCAGTCTCTCCTGTTTTCCTATTGTTTCCCCCCGGCAGCTATAAGATGCTCTCAGTCGCTCTGTTCACAGACTCACCTGCTTCCCAGTTCCTGATTGGCCAGCCCACTCGCTGTCTGCCATACACCTGCTCCCACTTTGCTTTGTTAGTCTCTGCATATGTACCTACTGGATTTTTTGCTTCGTTCTTGTTTGTCTCTTTGCGTTGTTGCCATCTTTGACTCTTCCAGGGTTATTTTTGGTACCTGTCTGGTCTAAATAGCTTATGTAGGATACTGACTATTAATTTCTCTCCTGCTCCTTTAGAATGTTTGCTTGACTTGCACTAGTTAATGTTGCCTCACAGATGATCCAGATGAAATTATTTATGATTTGACATAATGCTGGAGTTTGTCAGTTTGTGGCTCTTTGGAGTTGAACTCGAGCTGAGAAACTGATCTCTGTCCTCGCATTCAAATATCAATATTACATCTTGTGGATTCATGCTTAGCTGAGAATAAAATCCATACTGTACCAGTCCGTCAATGTAACACTATAACTATGACAAACTAATAGTTGTGTTATTGTTAATAATTTCACCGCAGTTAAATATTATATTACTGCACATATTGCCATTCATAAGATAATAGGACATGTTGTGGTCACTGTGTCTTATATGTCCCTGTGTGAAATAGTAGACATGTAAGACACTAATTGAACAAGAAGGTCTGTGTCCAAAATCACTTCCTCTTTGCTAGTGCATTACATTTGCTGTCTGCTTTTCTAATCACTAAGTAGTGCACTTCCAAGTAGCACAAGTGGACAAAAAGAAACTGTGTGTACATTAGTAGTAGTAGTAATTGGCAATATGACAATAACTAATTGTGTCTTAATTGTGTCTGCTCAATATTGAGTCAACTACTTAACGTACATTATAGGGAGAAAATAGTGAGTGACTAGCGAGTGATTATTTCCAACACAGTCAGTGGCTACAGTGAGAGCTCTTACTGCAGCATAAGAAAATGTACATGAAAAAGGACAAAGAGCAAGTAAAACAATGTTTTTGAACAATACAAGAAACACACACACAGATGACAAAGGAAAGGAAATTATACTAAATATGTGTCTAAATCTTGCTATTCAAAATGTCAAATAAACACTTAATTTTCCAACACCAGCTCTAAATTCATTTTAAATATGTTAAGTTATGAAGCACATTTCTTCACCTTTGGAAAACAGTGGGTTTTTCCACATTGTTATATCAAGCATAACAGCCCCAATTCCAAAAACGGTGTGGACATGCACGAGTGTCTATGGCGTGAGCAGCTTACACATCTGCAAAGGCCCCGTTAATGCTGAAAAATTCATGGAGGTTTTAGAGCAACATATGCATATTTCAGCAATGCAATGTTAATTTTCCATAAAATACTGAACTGTCTCAGTTTAAACATATGATATGTTAATTTATTTATGTTATTTTTTTAACTTGGGGTTGTATTTTAAAATTGTGATGTGATCAGAAGAACAATGGTTGTGTGTGTGTTGGGGGGGAGGGGGCGTGTTGCGTGGAAAGTCCACACACAAATCGACAGGTACTTGTTGATAATTTAATAAGGCTATGTAGATAAATAAAGTTGGTATTTGCCATTTTTAAAATCAACTTTATACCAAAATTAGCTTTTAGCTTCCCTGATGACCATTGTTGTGGTTGTCACCACGTGCGTAACAGTTCCTAAAATCTGTTTCATCAGGCCAGAGGACTCAACTGTAAAATCTGTTTCACTCAGGCCAGATTTAGGAAAAATCAACTGTTAAAAAAAAACTTTTAGATTTACACTGACGAAACATATCAAAAGGTTTTATTTAAGCAAAACAAACAAAACTCTCATTTAGCTGGAAAAAAAGAGACTCACCTGAACAAACAAAGATATTGTTTGCTAAGAAAAACTAACAACAGTGAAGAGGGAACAGGGCTTAAATAAAAGAAAACAGGTTAATTTGAAAACGTGTAAAGACCCCAGGAGTGTCTGGTTTCCAGAATCCTGACAGAAAGCTTTGGTGTTGTCTGAAACTTTGTGTTGTCTGAAACTCCGGTACCACAGTTTCACTATCTAATGTACTGGCTGGATTGGAGTATCACGCTTGATTCTCATATGTTGTAGTTGTAGTTTCAATACATTATGAATTGATGTAGTAGGGTTTGAGGCTCTAATTGTGAATGAACGCGGCTTTGTTACCATGGTGACACATTGAGCTTCTGAAATCGACTGTTTAGTAAGTTAGGCTGATATTTTGATCCGTTTCCTGTATTTGCAACATTTTTGTTCACCTCTCTTGTCACATTGGAAAAACTGTTTCACCTTTTTGATTTTCTTAAGTTCCAGCATGTTTAGCATGTTATAAGGAACGTCTATTTGCTACTACTCCCCTAAATTAACTGAACTAATCAGATCTGCATGACTGCGTGTAACAGAGGATACACACACACTCCTGCAGGGCTCCAGATCCGAGGCGGGCTCTTACTTGAGAGCTTGTACATGAACAGGAAGTGAAGGCAACATGTGACAGCCACTGGCCAGAGGGCAGCTGTCAGTTTTAGATCAGAGAGAGCCGAAGCACACTCGTACTTGTAAGGCAACACACACACACACACACACACACACACTCACACACACGCAGTACACATAAAAGAAAAGAAGCAGAAGGCAAGTTAGAGCCATTTCCTCCTGCTGAGTGGTCTAATTGACAAATCTAGTTGGTAATCTGCTCCCCCAGCTCTGGTTTCACCGTCTATAGGCAGTCGGCTGTTAGTATGTGTGTGTGTGTGTGTGTGTGTGTGCATGCTTAAACGTTTTGTATTTCCACACCAGCTGTCTCTATCCATCAATACCAAGCAGGCGTTTGTGTTGGCTAGAAGTGCAGCAGCTCATAGTGTCTGACAGGTAGAGAGGAGGAGGAGGAGAGGAATAGGAAGGAAAAAAAGGCAGATCTTAGGAACCCGTCTGTAGCCTGAACAGTCTGAGAGAATATAACCCGAGGCACTGAAACGCAGGCTCTAGCTCGTTGCTTGCAGTCATGAATGCAGCTTGATGCATCATAGATAAGAGCTAACAACCCGAGGCCGTCGCAGGAGCTTAGTTCTCCCTGCAAGACAGCAGAGATCTGTTTTAAAAGTCCACTTCCTATTGAAAGATCCATCATTTAGTTACTGTTATCTGTGCTGCGATCATCCAAGGCCGCGCTCCGATCGATATTTCACCGCAGTCCTCCATGAGGCTGAGTGGAAGCAAGTATATAATAAAGAAGCAAGTTGTCCGTTCTTTCATTTTTGCTCCAGTCAAACGTGAGACAGGAGGTAATGGTATAACACCTGCTTTCCCGCAGCCAATCACGACTTGAAATGGTTTTGGCAGAAAGTTACCAAGGTTTTAACTGTAGAATAAAAATTTGTCGTCCGTAAATGCAATGAAAACCCCAGAGTTGTTTGCACCCTGTGTTAGTTGGTCTGCCATTTTCCACTTCGACAGATGCATGTTTGCCTCCATTATATGTACATACTTCATATAAAAATTCATCTATCTTATCCCTCTGTGCCATAGAGCTGCACTGCTTTCCAAACACATCTGTGCCACCATCGAAAGCCAAACCAGTCACGATACTTGTCTTTTTCCCTGCCGTTAGATATTCGATACCAGTTAATCAAGGTTTATATTGTCAGTTTATAAATGCATCTGGCAGTCAGCATCACTGTCCTAGCTGACAGGGTAGTCAGGGGACTTTTTTTTGTTCAGTAAACACTAATGACCCACAACATTGAAAACTGGTGGTCTTTATAACACCGCGGTGGACCAGGTTTAGCAAGGCCATTCTTAGCAGTCTGCAGCTAGAGTACACAGTGTGCAGAGGTGCTAGAAATCCACAACCTCAGAGCTCAAGCAAAAGTATTGACAAAACCCGCTTTAAATCTTTAACTGAAAAAAAAAATACTTATCTCAATTTTACTTAAAGCACAAAAGTAAAAGTACTTCACGAAGAACCCTAATTATCCAGCCCGTTCTCATACCTGAGGCGTTAAAAAAGTGCAGATGCACAAGTTACCCGTGAATGTCTGTAACTGACGCTCTGAGCTTCCAGTGTAGTTAATTAGAAACCCTGACACGTCATTATTTGAAGCCTAAATTAATGACACAACAACAAAAACACACAGGACTTTGCCACAGGAAACCGAGGTTGAGCTCCAGGGTGAGACGTGGGTGTTGTTGATGAGTCATGTGATGCACGTGTGCTGTTGTCACAGTTTGTAGTGTTTTGTTTGGATGTAATTTTTTGTCTAACTTAATTTTACCCATAAGGTTTTGGTCCCTAACCTTTACCATTGGTCTTTCTTAATGTGTCTCCTACCCTGACGTTGTTTTCCCTAACTTTAGTTTTTTTGTGTGTGTATAACGTCATTTCTGTGGCATCAAAAGGTGACGCGCTTAGGGCAGCCAGTACTGACGCCAGACAGTCCATGTGGAGTCAGTATTTTAGGCAAAAGGACATACAAAACAACTTAGGAAAATCAATATTTGACACTGTGGGATGAGAATGTGTTGGACTATCACCAATATGGCAAAACACGTTTTTAATTACTAAAGACTACGTGTCAAAGGTCACTGTTGATAAAGGTGGTTGATTTTAACCATTTTATGTGCTGACAGGCATTTCACCTCATTTGCATCATATGTTACGTTATGGTATAAAGTAAGAGATTATTAAAATTGAATGAGGGCACCAAAACATAAGAACCACCTCTTCTGATAATTCACTCCAGTACGACTCCACTAATCACTTCAACCTCAGTAATAGACACATAGTAGAATTATTACCTCTGTGATAGTTTCAGCCTAAAAACTGAGACATTATAAGCTTGTAAAAGCAGAATTCATGGCAGAGCTGCTGTGTTGGACTGTATTACTGTAGATTGCAGAGCTGTACCTAATATGTCAGTCCAGCAGATATTCAGGAAGTAAGAAGTTACTGTAAAGTTTGAATAAAAGTAGAGGGAAGAACTGGTTGTTATTTGAAGCACCGTGTCTGTCTCTGACTCCATAAAGGCAGCGGCAGCATGTGTTTACAGTTATTGTCAGATGTAGTCACAAAACATGTGGACAGCAGGCGTTCCCACCCACCACCAGCACTGAGCTCCACATCACAGGGTGCAGAGGACTGGGTGCCACATTGTCCAAACACGTGCGCTGTTTGTGTGCAGGACTTAGAGAATCTCATCTGCTGCGAAACGTGTACAAAGAAGATTACGAATCCCCATGAAATTAAAGTGTATGCACATTCATACAGTCTTTATTGCATATGAAATCTAATTTAGAACAAAAATTACCTGTCTAAATAAAACCTGAAGATTCCTATGAATTCTATTGAGTACAACAATGTGTGCCTTTGCTATTCCTCCACAGCAAAGTTTTAATGAGACATTTTCCCCCAGATGGAAAAAATACAGCTTTTGGAAAGTGTGAATGTGCTGCATGGTGAGAATGAAGGATCCTGACTCATCGGAGCAGTCATCTACCACTGCTTTGATCATTCAGGAAGTATAGAGGCCAACAGTTGCTTTATCACCTCATTATTTTCTTATCAGACACACAGCAGCAATAAATCCTCCATTTCCTCCTGCAACAATTACAGGGAAGCGAATGACTTATGAGGATGTGGTCGCCGCTGTGCGTGTGCGGACGGTTTTCTTCAGAAGAGAGTGGCTTTGTGATTGACTGCAACTCGCAGGGAGTGTCTGGCTCCCGGTTTGTGCCTCAACAGCCAGCAGGGATCGGGGGAAGTCATTTCCTGCTCAAGGTTAAAGGGCAACTTGAGAACATGAGGAAGTGGATAGGACAGATGGTGCTGGAAGGTCGTGGTGTCATGTGATGTGCTGCTGTGCCGAACAGACTCACCACCTGCGATACTGGACACACTGATGCTTTAGTTCTGGGACTTGTGTTAAGTCAGGGAGGGGTTATTATGAATATATTTGAATGTCATTCGGCATTGATGGAGCCTGATGTGTGTGCTAATGCAGCCCCACCACGTTTGCTGCCTTTTTAAGTGATAGCGAGTCAGGGGTCCCTGTCCGCTTTATCATGGAGGAGGCATGATTTCCATTTGAAACAAATTTCAAATATTCATCAGACCACTGGACAGGTGATTCTAAAAGAGCGACTTCACCAGTTTTTAACTTGCTCTGGTTTAGGGTGTGAATGTGCATTAACGCTACTAAACCTTCCTCTGCTTCCTTATATAATTATAGCTGAAAAAACTTCAGAGGACATCAGGAGTTTTTTTTATCATTAGGAGTTCAGATGATGTCATCGGGAGGAGCTCTGGAAAAGCAGGTTGACCATGATTACAACCTCCATAGCATGAAATGACATCTGAAGTGAAGGTTACTCCAAGTGATGTCATCTGGAGGCAATTTTCTCTATTTTTATTTAGGGAAATCAGAGGATAATTTTAATGGCATTCAGTTACGTGTACCACCCAAACTAAATTCAAAAGAAGCAACTTCAGTATCCGTGAAGGCAACTTTTAAATGAGCTCAACCTCAGAGAAGTGTTTCTGAAGTTTATATATGGTTGTTTCTTCGCATGGTAGAGTTTTAACATGTATTTGTTAAGTGTTGTGCTGCTGGTATCAAACCGACACAACCCGACTCTTCTGGAAATGGAGGTTTCAATGAACAAAAGTACATCCACCATCAAACCTGTGTATGTGTAACAGACGATAAACATACTTTAACCGATACCTGGGGGCTCGCATTGAAAAGAAAATTATGTTAAATGTTATAAACCTTAAAATCAGTGACTAAAGTATCAAAAAAGCCTTATATGAATAACTACTTTGCAAAAAAAAGAGGAGGCACCTAAAATATATTAGATCTGAAAATCAGCTTTTTAACTACAGGCGGAGTAAACTGAGGGTCCCGGTTGGACACTTAAGCTACATCAGTGCATCTATAATACAAACTGGAGGCAGGGAGATGGAAAGAAGTTGGTGTGAAATGTGGGTCTGATGTAATATTTATGGTCAAAGTTTCGGATGTGGTGGTTGCTGAGCCTTTAAACACACACGAGTGTTGACAATCGATAGTATATAACATCCATTAAATATGACCAGCGTGAAGACATATTGACCCTGTCGTCAAGATATTTCAGGATTATAAGAACTTCAAACATACCGTTTAAGAAGTGAACTAAACTTCTCCAACCTCACCGCAGTATTTTACATATCCAGACCTAATGTGTTACAGTCTAAACTGTGTGTATTTTAGAAGTTAGGTAAAAGGTAATTTAGCTCTAATGCTGATCCCACATCAGTTTCCATACTGGGCAGATGTGCTTTATGAGCTGGGCACAGTGGGATGCATTAGCACAATCAGTACCTGCAAAAACATGCAACATGTGAACCTCAACATTTCTGTTATTCTATTTCTATCTATTATTAGATATTTTGGGTCAAATCCTTCAAAACTGTGCCTGCTTTCTGTGGATTCAGTATTTAGTGACAGATCCCATTATCCCATCTGCCTTTAATGTCTATTTCTCCGTGTGAGTTTTGTTCTCATTCTCTGCCAGCCTTAAATGTTGTTGTTCTTTTTTTTGGGGGGGGCTTGTGTCCTGATGGAAATTTGAGTCCTTTGCTCTCAGCAGAAAGCAGGAAACAACAGCCATAATTGTGTGTCTCACCACTGCGCTTTGATCCAGAGACGACAGCTGCTGCTCTCTGCTAGGAGAGTTTTGAAGGGGTTGAGACATCTCTACTTTAGGACCAATTTCCAGTACCAGCCAGTAGGCCTGGGTCCATGAGAAACCCAGATTACAACATTTACCGACATGGTTTCTGTGAATCACTGTTAGCATTCAGTGGACGTGGCTAAAGCTAAGATTTAATTGTGCATCAGTACGATGTGTCAGATTGAGGAAGCAAAACAATAACCCGTTAAAATAATGGGTTTTTAATCCTTCACAGTTCATCCTGTTTTCAAATTCCATCTTAGTGCATTTGTTGTGGACTTAATGTAAAGTAAATCTGAATGTTGGTTTGTTTCCCCTGAAATTAATAAAATTAATTATGGAACTGATTGAAAGGGCTGATTGATGAAAGACAGACATTTTACATGTGACTGAACTAAAAGCCTGGTTTCTTGTAATTTGCGTGGCGGATTTCAGAAACCTGATTTCCTCTGTTAAACCTCCCGTTGAGATTTCTCTGCCTTGTATTCGGTCCACCAGGGTTTAAATTTTTCCCCAGTGTATGAAAAGTGGGAAACTAACATCATGGAGTTGGTGGATAAGAGGAGACATCGATGTAAGATGTGTGTGAGGTGTTCTCATATTTACATGTCCTCTCAAATTAAAATTAGAAAGGGAGTTAGTTCCTTCACACAGTAAATGAATTGATTTGTGAAATACTTCCGCTGCATTTTGTCTTTCTGTGATTTCAGCAATCCTCCATCCACCCAGCCATTATCTTCTGTTTATGCAAAGTCAGGTTGTGGTGGCAGCAGGTTTCCAGATGTGCTTCTCCCCAGCAGTGATTTCTAGTGTCTTCTGGGTCTACCGCAGCGTCTCCTACCAGCTTGGCATGCCGGGAAGAGCTCAAATGGAAGGCACCCAGGGGGTCTTATGAGATGCTCATACCACTTCAATTGGTTCCTTTCAACATGAAGGAGCATAAAGTGTGATTCACAGAACCACGGATTATATGGCAATTTGGGTATGTGGTACCTCACCCAGAAGAGGGAGACCAGGGCGCATTTTTGGACCCAGACTTGGGAGGCGAGCTCATCGGCAAGCTTCAGGTGGTGGGAGCTTTGTCTATGGGGGAAGAAACAACATTGGGCCATCACCCTGTGGGCCCACTTCCTACAGGGACAGGAATCAGTGTCGGTTGGGATGCAAGCCGGGCAGCAGGCGAGGTGTGGAGTCTAGGCGAGCTCATTCCAGTCAAGTTATTTTAACAATCCTGTCATTTTATTTAAAGCTGCACTGTTTAGTATGACTCTAAGGAACTTGGGAAAAACATATCATGCATATGCTCGGTATTTGTTCGTATGGAAAACAGGACGAGCAGGAGAAGGTGGACCCAGTCTCGGCCATGGAAAATGGGATGTGAATTTTACAAAGAGAGCTGAAGTTCAAACAATGTGCAGTTCGGTGTAAGAACAGAAGACGATGTTTTCACAGTCACCCATGACGGTATTGAACTTTGTCCAAAACTGATGTTTTATCCCTTAGATGATGCTGTGGCACCAAATATTAAAATTTAATTTAGCATTTAATATTAATGAGACTGGCTAAATGCTCTTTAAAAAACTGAATGGTAAGTTCGGTTTAATTACCATCCCACAATAACATGATGTATGGACTGTATCTGAACATCGCTCAACAGAAAGCATGATGAGACACTGTGGAAGCTTTTAGAACATTTTATGCCTGTGGGATGAGCCATGCTCTCTATAGTTAGTATATCACTGCCTCGAAAATCCACGGTATGAGCAGGAAGAAGGAAGCACGGAGGCAAACACACCAGCCCTGTGTGTGTGTGTGTGGGAAGTCGCTCAACACTGAATATGGCTGCTGAGGTAATTAACATTTCCCTAGCATCGGTGGCTAATGCTCAGGGCTAGAACGATCCATGGAGACCGTGCCAATGCTGTAATCAATCCCAAACACTCGCCTGACAAGGAATAAAATGAAACTTATCGCTGCTGAAATCCATCTAGTGTGTTCCAAAGACGCCTGAAAAATTGTAAGAAACTTTTCCTAAAAAGACGTTCTATGTCACAAACTCATTGGCCCTTTGGGACCTACACCCTCCTGCTCTTTTATTTAAATATTCATAATTTTTTTAATACCATTGTGCTCTTCTAATGCTTTGCCACATGCAAGATCCTTTTTCTGTCGGGGCCCCTTAATCTTAATGCTAATAGCCAGTTATATAGCGCTTTCATCCAGCCATTCACACACACTGATGTCATGCAGGGTGCTCATCTGACCCACCGGGAGCAACCTGAGGTTCAGCGTCTTGCCCAAAGACACTTTGACACGTAGAGGATCGAAGCACTGACCCTGTGGTCTGTTGATGACTGCGTTACCAACTGAACTACTAAATCTAATAAATCTACTAAATCTTCTGATACCGTCCTCCAGTAAAATAGGATGGTAAAAATAGTAAAAAATTATAGGAATTTTTTATGAGCAGGAAAAATATAATATTGAAAAAATACTATGGGACTATGTGTAGGGTGAATGGTGACCAAGGAGTTAGGTAAGTGGTTGTAAGTAAGTGAACCCAATGCATTCAGTGAGCCTCCATGAGTACAGAACAGACACGCACATTTGGTAAAAAGGCCAAATCCTTTAACTTTAGATGCACCGACATGAATGTATAATGTAGTTTTGGGAATAAGTGCCAGCTGATAAATGACTGTGAGAAATATACATTGTTGGTGCTTATTTAGTCATGTGCAAAAGGAAGTACGCCCTCTTTTAATTCTGCTACGAGGCAAATGCAACCTCAGACCAACAATAACATTATTCATCAAAGAAAAATGAAGCATAGAATACATCATGTGTGGCACTGAGAACAGTGACTATAACCATGGTAACTCAGATTTGTTTCAGGCTGTCACACTGTAAATACAGTTTTATGAATGTGCCGTTGTTTTATGAAGTTATTTTACTTTCATTTCCCTCTGTCAGCTCTATACTGTAGTTCACGCTGTCCTTTACATCCTTCACTTGGTTGCTCTTTCCCTCTTTTTTTATTCTTTTGTGCACCAATTGATAATTAAAAAGTCAAAGTTCTTGGTGGCACCCTTATTTGTTTTGGCACAAGAACATGTCAGAATTTCCATTCCCATTTCAGGTGTGTCTATCTCCACAACAGCCAACAGTCTTGATCAGTGTTTTTCCCCAAGTTTACTCAGTTTCCGGTGAGTGCTGCTCCCAGACCATTAGGGGCTCGACAGTCCCGTGTGTCCCCAAGCTGCTTCGACCTACTGTGGGGGTTGTGTAGAACACGCCCGCTCACCTTTGCTCTACTATTCGGGTCTGTTTAATTTGTCCGAGACGCCATCTGGGATCAATTAACTAGGACTAGGATCACGTGTTGTCACTGGGTGCTCGGGCAACACAGCTGATTGGGTTACAGATTTTCTGTAGTCCCCCAAAACTCAAAACAGAGTGAGACCTCGTCTCTAGTTACTGCTAATGGATCAGAGCATCTCCAACTTAAAATGTCCACATCATGTCAACAAGTCAATAAATCAAAGTGTAGTTCTGAATCAGCAATGCAGGTAGTAATGTTTTTATTATTATTATTTTTTTTTAGTTTTTAAGCCCATTAAATGTAACATTGTAAATTCATTTCTAGTGTTTATACTGAACATCTAATATTTGATGAATTCAGATTAAAGCTACCATTCCTTGTGGGGTGTTGGAGAAGGCAGGGACAAACAACCTGGACTGACGATCTTTATCCTCCTTGGGTTCATGTTCTTCTCTCTCTTTTCTCTGGATTTGTTCCCACGCATTAGTTTTGCCTCTTGCTTGTTTTTGTATTCTGGGTTCTTTCCAGGGCCCATCTATGAGTTTTGATGTGTTTTTTAAGTTCTGGTTGTGGCATATAGTTACCGTACAGAACCAAAAATGTGTAGGTCAGCAAAAATAGCCACGTTACGTCAGCTGTCGTCTGACTTTTCAGCTTCACCTCCTCCAGCTGTTTGTTTGGGTTTTGTTTTCCGTCGTTGTCAGAACGTTCATCCGTCACCGTGTCCCATGATTCCTGACGGCGAGGTCTTACTTCCCCATCTATCATATTCAGTGATGAGTGATTCAGCAGAGCTTAGTTTATCTGAAGGTGACCTCCCCTCACTGTTCCCGCCTCTATCAGCCTGGCAGCTGAGGGGATCGTTTTTCAGCCTCCAAGCTGGCAGTAATGGAGTTTAGCAGTTTTTCTTTCTCTGTTGATTTTATCCGTTTGTCCTGTTAAAACTAGATTTCAAAAGGACTGGCTGGAACACGTCTGCTTTTTGCTCCTGTTCAAAGCAAAACTCCACATGGCCTTGTCATTACTGATGATGCCAGGTGACTTTACTCCAAACATCATTTCAGCCACAATCACAGGTTTGTTGCCATTGTCGGTATTAGAACTATCAATGCACTAAGATTTTGCTTCTTAATTATGCAATTAAACGTGGTCATGGATTTTCAAAAATTACTCCTGAAACATGTGAATAGTTTTTTTTATTTAATTCAGTTGAAGTGTTTTTTCTTTTCATTGTAAGTAGCATTTAATTTACATAGATTTTTAGCAAATCTACTAGTAAATGACCATGACAAATAATAGTGTTTCATAACTTTTGCTACCCTACATCTGTGTATTTGCACACTATAATAATTTACGTTGTTCTGGAAATGTTATTTTTAATATTTTTTTAATTCAGTTGAAAAGAAGTTGATTTTAATACAAACCAGAGGGTTTATGGAAGTCAAAAAGAAATTGATAGAAATATTAAATAAAAAATTTGGGATGCTGAAACTGGCAGTTTGAAACAAAATTTCAAGATGCTGTGAATAATCATAAGCCAACATGTGATATTATGTGTTCTAATGGTGGAATGAACTAAAGACAATCAACAATAAATCATTTGTGCAACAGTCAAATTACAAAATTTCCTCAAAAACTAAATATGCCACTGATCCAACACCTAAAATAATCACATCTGCATGATGTCAACATAATATCTTTCATTCCCTGCCTGCACTCTGTATTTTCCACACTTCTGAGATTTGTAATTAATTGCAACTTATACTCATCTAGAAATGCACAACAGCATGTTGCCCTGCTGCTGACGAGTGTGACACACGCGCACGGGAGTCCATCCGTCTCCCCCGAGGCCTCGCTGCCGCATTATCGTGCATCATCGATCGGGCGCAGGGATGAAGCCGTTGGGAGACCACCCATTTGTTTCCCTGCTGCTGTTGTTTACGATCAGTGCAATCCCCACCTATCGCTCGCTCTCACTCTCTCTCTACACACACACACACGCACACACACACACACTCAGCTTCCACTCCCCTGGCAGAGCCGATGGAGAGCCTTGCTCCAAGATAAGTGACACTGAGCTCAGGCTTGTGAATATGCATTAGAGAGTGTGTTTAGTGCAAATGTGTGCACTTTCCCCTGGATTTCTGTTAAAGTCACATCAGTTATGTGCTGTCCTGATGTAATGTGACTTGTGCAATGTCTGTGTGCTCTAGTTTCATACTAATCTGTTTTCTTGCATTAAAATATCCGGAAGCGCACTTGAAGAAGTCTATCCATATTAACGTAAGCGCGCATGTGGTTTTACCATATGTTGATGTGTCTGTCTATGAGTGACATATAGATTCAGCGTGTGTGTCTCAGAGGACTGAAAGAAGAGCTAGGACTGAATTTAAATGCAGGTCATTGTGCAGCTTGTACATTCAGGTTGTGGGTGTGTGAGTGTGTGCCTCTCTCTCTCTGCCGCGCTGTGTTCGGGATGGAAATCCCTCCAACATGGCTGGCATACCGATAAAACCTAAGAACGTCCTCTCTCCCACAGCGATCGAAGCCCCTCGGCTCTGAAGAGACTGACGGACACCCAGTGGACTTGGCAGGTGATCCTGCACAGGCCCAGTTCTCACACTTTGATGTATTTCTGAGAGTGTAGATTTAGATTGTTTTGTCCATTCACACTGGGACACAACTGACAAGGGCACTGGGATAATTGGATTGATGTTGGAGTGTGTGTGGCCACCAGCTTCTTGCTTAATTCCTCTGACTCACTCATTAGGCTTTGAAGCAGGCCTTTAATTATTTTCAGCACTGGCTAATTAAGGAAAGAAGTATGGTGTGAATGAAAATAAATGAAAGGTGGGCATCAGCTTACGCTTGTTGACGGCTCCGTAAATTTTCCATTTCAAAAGAGGAACTGGGTGTAACGACTTTAATTGCAAACTCTGGCTTAATTTTCCCTCTTGATGCAGTTTGTTTTGCACAGGTCTGAACATGGCAGTCGCACTCAGGCGTGGAACAAAAAAACACATACAGTCCTTTTCCTGGGTGGAGTCTCAGTCAAGTTCCAAACAACCTCTGGACCAGTTTGTTTGTGATGGAAGACGATTTGAGCAACGTGTTTTAGCCAGACTGTTGGCAGACAGCCAAGTGTTTTTGGGGGGTTTTCAAGATGTTGTCCCTTCATCATTCTGTTGCAGTTTTGCTTCATATATCTCTGATTATAACCCTAATGTCACAAACAAATGTCAGTTGTGCAGATGTTTCATAGCAGGATTATTCACTGATACAGGACCTGTTTATTTTCTTGATCCTATGGCAGATCTGTTTAATTAAATTAAATTAGTCTTCTGTGGACTACACGTTTGAAAAAGTCCTTTGTCCACAGTGTGGGTCAAATTCCAACAATGGATCCTACATTTTCAGCAATTCAACCAGAAGCGTCTTTCATGTCTTTCATTGGACCCCCTCCTCCACCCATAGATCTTAAAATCCACTACCTCTTTTAGCCTTATGTCCTAAAAATCATGTCTCTATACACATAAGCTGCAATTCCTAATGTAATCACAACCCAGTTACGTTTTCTATTAAAGGTACAGTATGCAACATTTTTCACCCTAACTTATCGTGATGTGGAGAGGTGCTGTGAAGCCTTGCAGCAGTGCAGACACATTCACTGGTAAAGAGAAGGCGTGCCCTCCTAACGGCTCCGAGAAGGTCAAACCTTCTGCGTCACATACTGATGTGATCGTCCACCTTGCTCATACCTTGAAACAGCCGTGGCTGTGATACAGGGTTAATATTTGACTCCCCTCACTGATTTCTACTTCTGCCTTAATTCCCAAATGCTGTTTAACATACAGGAGCTTTAGAATTGAGAGGATATGTTCATAACCAACGTGCAGTAAAAAGCTGCTGACATTGATACTGAACATGTTAGTAAAAAAATGTTTTTTCATCTAATCTTGCAGAATAATATCAGGTTTTTGTGACTACAACCTATTAATTTTAAACAAACACAACCCTTTTAACAAAACATACTGGACGGCAATAAATGTCTGAGTAGTCACTGATTGTGTTCAAAAACATGAATACAGTTGCAGATTAGTTGCTTAGGAGCATAATTTTTAGTAGTTGGTGCTCCCACTCCAGGCATATTAAAGCTGTATGCGTTTGGTGCTGAGAGTATTCAGCTCTACGACATTTTCCCGTGCACGCCAAACAGCAGCCCACACCAGAGGGTGCCAGTTTCTGCTTTTCGAATATAGTAGAAAACGCCAGGAAATAAACAGATGGTGGTGAAATAATTGTAGGTTTGTTTAGTGCACAACTGGTTCTGGTCCCTATATGTAAACATTATTTCAGCATTTTTACATCATATAAAACTGGTAAAAGTGGTAATGTAGGGATTATAGTTTGGATTTACATTAGCATGGTTCCTTTAATGCTTGTGCCAGTGTTAATTCACAGGGACAAATCTGAGATTTGAGCAATGATTCACATGTGTAACCAGGCTTGGTTGGACTAGATGTTTTCTTTTACAATATCATATAGAACATGGCTAATTTTGACATGACTATGACATGGGTTCATCCTAGGTAGGGACCAGTAATTACTTTCGTTTGGTTCACGTCAGAGCCTCCTCTTTCAGTTCTTTCGTTGCTCACGTTTAACACTGACATTGTGTCAGACTGGAAAAAGCCCCACTGATCCATTTTTCTTTCAAAAACAAAGAAGCTCAGCTGCAGATACTCTCCACTTTCGTTTCCTCAGTGCACAAATCCACCACTGACTGACGATTTCCACTGGGTTTTGATGTGCTAAGAGTAATCATCTGAACAGTATCTTTAGAATATCTTTTCCACAGCCCTGCCTTACTCCAACCTGCTGTTCACAACAAAGACCTTTCACTTTGCACCCCTAATTATGTAGCTTAGCTGAATTGTGGTGAAAAATTACAGATTTTAATTGGAGTCTGTGCCACAATGGAGGGGTTTCACTAGTGCAGACACCAGCATTTTAATAATAAATTATTAATGATATTAACCAGTCGGTTTGTTGGATTTAACCTGCACATGCCCGGCCGGTGTATTTTTATCTGAGGTCAGTGTGGCAACATTTGAGCTAAAGGTGATAAGTGCAAGATCAGACCTGATATGAACGAACACAGGTGAGTCCACACCAGTGATTTACTCTTAGGTTAGGACAGCAGGGGGAAATCCCAGCTTTCCTGGAGGTTAGTGAACTACTGCCTCTCCTTGGTCGGACCTGTGATCACCTCAGCAGATGGGATTTGTGCGTCTCTCACTGTATCCAACAGCCTGCTCTGGTTTGAAGCACAGATCCTGAGTGCAGTCCTCTGTACCTGTTTCCCCATCTGCCTACGCTGTTGATCAAGCATCATTGTGCTCTCAGCACAGCGTATCCAGGCTGTTTCGTCATGCAGCGGCGCTCTCTGAGGTTGTTTCAGGAGAGAGCTGCACAGCGAGAGGCCTTTATGGCTGTTATGATGGGTACAGTAGTTTTTGTGCTTAGCAGGCTGAGGTTTGGTTAAAGAGTGATTCTTTGAGGCACAAATAATCTCTTTAAGTTAAACCTCTGCGGCTTCAGCAAGTGAAATAGGAGACAGAAGGAGGCAATGAACAAAAAGCTGCTTTTACAGCTGGAAAAATATTTCTTTAGCTTTAATATTAGCTGTGTTTCCCGAATCCAAGAATCCAACAAGGCTACGAAATGTACAAACATCTTTCATTTGGAGCAGTATCATCATTGTGAGCAGCTTCAACTTTAAAACTCTTTCAGGGAATTAAAATTTAAGCTTTATGAATAGCTGTTAGAAATGATCCATTGTGCAACTGTTCACTTTTTTTAGCTGTGTCACATAAAGTAGTACAGTACTTTATCACACTTTATCTGCTCGTTGTTATTGTGCATGAAAAGTGTCATTCAGACATGAATTTGTCTTTTTTTATGTGTGAAATGACATAACTAGGCCACTGGTCTATAGCGCCCCTATTGGCCAAATATCGCACTAACAATGTGTTTAAAGGGTACATTTGGTAATTTCCCCAATTAATCATATTGTCCAACATCATCGTGCATAAGACAAATGAAACACAACTGGAGCAAAGGTTGTTTGTAGACATGGCATGAATGTTTGTGAAGCCTCCACCTTCAAACATACAGTCATATAATGTAGCTTTATTTGGAAATTAATACCCAAATAATTTTTCACATCCCACACCTTCCACACACCAAGTTCAAAACTAAGCCCCTGCTTCATTTAAAGTCTTACCACAAACAAAAAGATTTGTTCTGCCTCCAAAGAAACTATAATTCAGATGAAAGCTCTTGCAGTAAAAGGTTTGATAAGACAGGCTGTAATTCGCCTTGATGCACCATCAGTTCACGTACATTGGACAGTTGTTGTCCTTTCAGTGAGCGCAGAGGTCACACTGTCACCCATGGGTGTTAGAGCAACTCCGTCCTGCCCTTCAGCGATGTTCTCTAAGCCAAGCAAAGAATTTTCTGCTCATACTGTACCACCTACAGTGGACCACGCTGTAGCTGTGGGCTTTGGCGGCCCAGCGCTTGTGTGTGACCCTCCTGGGATACACACTTATGGAAACATTCTCCCTCAATGCATGCTTGTTGGAAAATAGCCTGAAGGTGGCCACCAAACAGCAGCTTCATCAAGGCCTTTTTTTTTTTTTTTTTTGGCGTGTCGTGACACAAACACAGAGCTGCTTTCAAGTCCAAATTTGATTTAGTGGAGCTGTTAACACCATGGCGAAATGGCATCCTGCCAAAGTGGGGAATACATTTGATACAATTAAACTAATATGAACATCAATCAAACACGAATCAACAGATTGCTCATCGTTTTTGTCTCTGCTCTATCCTTTGTCTTTATATTTCAGACTGAGAACAGGCTGTGAGCGTGTGTGCGTGTCTGTACTCTCCAGATAGGCTGCAATAATTATCTTTGATACATTATGGATTATTCATTCAATTTTTCTGCCCCTGCTGACTTGACACAGTTTAACAACCAATGAGGATTTGGAAATTTGGACAGAAGAGTGGCTACAGAACGCTAAAAATAGACATTGTTAATAAAAATGCAGCAAAGACGGGCTGGTATATTTGGCTGGACTTGATGAGTTAAAGGAGCCACTCATGGATGGAAATCATGAAAAAGAAACCACAGGAATTGTCTTATTATTTAGGGCAAAATATCATACTAAAGGAAAAATGTTTCTAGACTGGTTTTCAGGCATTATTCCTATTTGTAGGGACTAGCAAGGCTAACAAACGCAACATCATGCAATAGAATAGATAAGATTATAATAATAAGTACTATAATGACATGTACTAAATAGGTGATTTTAAATATTTTTTTAAATACATAACAGATTTTGCAGATTTAACAGATTGGTCAGATTGGAGTCTATTAAAACCTCATTTCAGTTCGAGCACCATATTGCCTTCCTACAATTTGTTGCTTCGTGTCAAACGAGTCCCCGCTGTGCACATGCAGCTCCTCGCAATTATGGGACTGTGTTCTCCTCTGAAAGACTGACAGCGCTGACAGCTTGTTGGTTGATCCGTCCAAGACGTCTCGGAGGATGTGGCTTAATTATAACCTCTTTTGATCTGCAAACTCCGGGAGAGGCCAGCTCTCTGCCCTGGGTGTGTCATCACTCCCACTCACCCATTTGCACTGACTGATGATTCTTCACCTTTTGTAGGATTAAAGAGTAGAAAACTACTGCATGTCGAAGACATCCAGCATAGAATTACTGTAGTAAGTTCCTGCAGATGCATTGAAAAGACCCAAGTAAAACACTTTATATGTGACACTGCCCTGTTTGTGGTTATTAAGACTAAATAAGAAATACAGTCTGGCACATTTTGCTGTAGTAATTATTACGTGCAAGAGAAACCGATGTCATGTTGAGAATGAGAAAGTGTGACAATTTGGGCCATTTTGGAATAACATGTTGATCCAGCTTGTAGACTCCAGTAGAGGCAACGCATCGCTTGCTTTAGTGTCTGAATGGTGATTTTGCTATACATTTATAAACGATCTGGTGTGTTCGCACCGCTAGCTGCTCCTCCCCCAATGGGGATTGTAACGAACATATGGGTTCCCGGGTACTCCAATTTCCGAAAGTGATTGTCAATGTCTTTCTATCTGTGATGGCCCTGAGTTAGACAGGCGGCCTGTCCAGGGTGTACCCGACATCTCGCCCTATAACGTTTGGAATGTGCTCCAGCCCCCCATGACCCTTAACAGCAGGGGTCTCAAACTCAATTTACTTGGGGGCCGCTGGAGGCAGAGTCGGGGTGAGGCTGGGCCGCATCAGGTTTCCACAAGAAAAACTTTTAAATAATTTTAATCTTCTCAAATGTCTTTATTTTTTATATTTAACACAAAATAATATGAAAAAATATATAAACAAATTAGAAGAAAATAAATAAGAAATTAATAAGAAAATCAATCAATCAATCAGTAATAAGTAAATAAAATAATAATAATTATAATAATTAGGATTCAAATGTCTGTATTAACAGTTCTTTAAGCTTTCTTTAAGCTGTCCAGGTTGAAGTTTCAATCAAGTGTTTAGCATGCACAAAGTCGTCATTTCCTCAATATACGCCCTATAACGTTCCGTTCGTGCCGGAATGTGCTCCAGCCCCATTAAACTTTAATGGCCCGTGGGCGCGATGACCCTTGAACAGGATAAGTGTTTATAGATAATGGGTGGATGGATGGATATGTTACCCATGGAAACAGTCAAGCTATGAGGGCTTATATACAGTTTATTTGCTCCTAACACACAAATAACAATTGACAAAACATAAGGGAAGCCAGCAAACCTCCCAGGTGCTGAATTTAGAAAAGAAGAACACACACCAACAAACATCCGTCACAATTTGACAGTAACGAAAGGTTGATAGCAGAAACACGTTAGGCTGTGAATCACAAGGCAAAAAACCAAAACCTTTCTCCGTCATTTGAACTGGCAAGAAGTGAAGGTCCATCAAATCAAAAATGTGTTGGATCCGGTTTAGTCTTTTGCCACACTATGATAAGCATGGAACTGGCCAGTCACTTGTGTACAACTGTCTTTCTAGTGGATTAATTTGTAACATGAACACTATGTTTCTGCCGTACGTCATGACAAAAGATGCCACTGAGAGTAAGTTGCAAAAAGCTGTGTGAGTATCACCCGACGCTGTGTTTTAGAGATCCCTCTGTCCAGCTAATATTCAGTAATGCAGTGTTTTTTAATAGTCTCGCCTGTATATAAATCAGCATGACACCAACGCCATGTTTTACCATGTGGAAATGCAAAAACTCTGACACCACAACATGGAACCATGTCTAATAGAAGTACAGGGGGGTTGTTGGTTTTTCATCCGAGAACCTTGGAATCAGTTGGTGGCAGGCTGAATAATGGACAGTGCTGGCGATGTTGGTGGGGTGGGGGTTGGAATGGGAGTCTGCTACAAAATATTCACTTTCCTCCATCTCAGTCATGGATTTGCTTTCAGAGTTCAGGGCCCTTACCTTTCGTCCATGGCCTGCCATCTTCCAGAGACATGTTAGTGGCACCCATGCATGAAATTGTAAAATCGCTAATGACATTTTCCTTGCATAATGGCATCCCTTGAAATGGTGCTTACAGCTGCTGGCTTTTTGATTGAGTAATATAGTGTGTGTGTGTGTGTTGGAGGGGCATGCCTGAGGACACACGTCCTCCATTTTTCAATTTCTGCTTCCCAGACTGCCAAATGTGCTTAATGTGGGTTATAAATTTAATTGGATGGATAACTGTGCCCTTTTTTAATGCCACCTTTTGCCATGTCCTTGACTTTTCCTTCCACCGACATTTTCTATTCATCCATCTCTGTTTATATTGTGTTTCCCTTCATTTCTGTTCATTTAATGACAGGTGTGACGAAAGCTCCTTTCGTAAGTAAAAGTAATTTGCTTTCTCAAAAAAAAAAAAAAAAAAGGTGGGAAATAAAAGGTATGCTAAAATCGAAAATAAAATCTGCAGGGACACTTCAATTATTAATTTAGTGTCTAGCTGAGAATTAAGCCTTTCTTTCCTAAACTCATATGACATATCTGTCTGATAGATGACCAATTTAGCTCAGCTTAGCCCTAACAATTGAAATAGGGAGAAATAACTGACCTGGCTCTGTCCAAAGTGCATAATTATTATCAAGGTTTGGAAGCTACAGCATGAACACTGGCTGAATTAGAAATAGTACAAGACACGATGAGTTCCACATCTAACCATCCATTATAAGTAACTGATTGTACTATTCAGGGTCTCAGGGGGCCGGAGCCTATCCCAGGGTCCCCCCTGGACATGACTCCAGTCTACCTCAAGGCCAACACAGAGAGACAATCATTCACATTTTCACCTAAAGGCAATTTAGGATCACCACTTTACCTAAAATTTAATTTTTGTATTTGGATTAAATCATTAATAATAGTTAATATTCAGAATTATTCGTTATTAGTGGTTCGCAAGTGCATTCAGAAAGTGTTTAGACCCCCTCTACATTTTTTAGAATGGTTACATTGCAGCCTGACAATACAATTGATTGAATTCATTTGTTTGATTTTTAATCTACACTCAGTGCCCCATAACGACAAGGTGAAAACAGAATTTTAGAAATGTACATAAATATTCAGACTCTTTGCAACAATACCTGAAATTTGGCTCAGGTCCCTGTCATATCTCTTGATTGTTTAGATGTTTCTATGCCTTGACTGGAGTCCACCTGTGATAAATTAAATTGATTGGACATGATTTGGAATGGCACACACCGCTCTATAGAAGGCCTCACCTTATTTAATTGTCAGAGCAAAAAGCATGAGGTCAAAGCAACTGCCTGCAGACCTCTGGAACAGGATCATTGCAAGGCACAGATTTAGAGAAAGCCACAAAAAAAAAAAACCTGAAGAACTCTCAGACTGTGAGGAACAAGATTTAAGTTTGAACTTTTTGACCTCAATTCTAAACTTTATGTTTGGAGGAAACCAGGCAACGCACATCACCTGACCCATACTATCCCTACAGTGAAGCACGGTGGTGGCAGCATCATGCTGTGTGGGTGTTTTTCAGACTGGGCCAAAGGAAATATTTCATTCATTAAATCTTTAATAAAACAGACATATTTAAAATTGTAGAATGAGGGGGGAAAAATTAATTATTCTGTAATATCATTCAAGGGTTTGTGAATACTTTTTGAATTAACTGGACATACTTTACACAAGCTCCAGTTTGGTTTGGGCTTTGTTGTCCATATTAAAACTGTAAAGGGCATAATTGTGTATCGCAGCTTATACACTGTGTTCATTGTAGGACAAACTGTGTTTTGTGTAGTGTCCATGAACAAAGGCACTACAGAGCAGCACAGGCAACGGCATGAAAAGACAGCGGAATATAAAAGTTTCATTCACTCAGTGGCACAATTAACTGCTGCTATTTCAGTCGCAGCATGTGACTGGATGTTTTTGTGTGTCCGTGTGTGTGTGCGTGCACTTACATGTGCAGACTAAAGCTGAAGGTGTGTCATTGCTGAAGGTTGACACTGGTATGTTGAGACTGAAGCCATCACTGCTGATGGTCTCGCTTTAGAAATGATGTGTGTGTGTGTGTGTGTTTCCATGCCGGTGATACACACAGATAAACACACACTGCTGTTTTGCAGAGTTTTTGCAGTGTTTTCGGGGTCAGTGTTGGCCTTGCCTCAGGCCATGTCAGACTCAAAGCAGAGCCTCTCTTCACATGAATAATAATTAGGATACTCTGTGCCAGTTAACAAAGAAATGGACCATCTGGGTTTGATCCTTCCAGCCTCACACAGTCCCCGCTGTTCATTGTGTGTCCATCTGATGTGCCGTAGACTTCAACCATGTGGCAGAATTACGCTTTTTATAGTCAGCACAGCTCGTCTCCTGCCACAGTGCATTACAAGCTGTGAAGAGCTCTAGATGAGATGAGCTGCACTGAAGAGGCTTGTTGTCTCCAAATGGAAAAAGATCACAGTCCATATATGCACACAAATACAATTATTTCAGTTGCACTTTACAAGCTGTAGTAATTGTATCGTGAGCAACACTGTTCACCATGGAGGAAACATAAAGCACAGTGGATATTTTGAAATTAGTGCCCAACCTTAAAAGTAGATGTTTTTATGGTTGGTATAATTTACATGTCACGCCACCATGGGTCACCTTCACTTTTTCTGTGATTTGCTCTTTTCTGCCTCTTCTTCAGTTCTGGGTTAGAGTGGCTGAACCCTCAAGTTGGCTGCAGCCTCCAGCAATTTCCAGGGGTTCCCAATGTGTCCCCAGGCTACGTGGGGTGTGTAATCCCTGAGGTGTATTCTGAGCCTGCCGTAGGCTCTTGTTCCAGTTTGACCTGTCTGAAAACCTCTACAGGGAAAGAATCCGGCAAAAGGGCAGATGTAGAGACAAACTGTACTGTACAGGGTTCTGTTATCAAGCTGTCCTTCAAGAAGGAGTAGCGGTTCTGGTCTTAGCTCCTCCCATAAAAGATGGAATCTGGCCTGCACTTTCAGAACAATTATTCATTGATGAATTCAGACACACAGAAGAAAATAAGAAGGTGACAGAAAAAGGTGTTAAGTCATTAGAAAATGTCACAGCCACCGTAGTGCTAGAGTTCATCTTTGCCGGCTAAATACATCCTCTCTGCCTTCTCTCACCTTGTCAAGCTGCCAGCTGGCAATAAATTAAGAAAGTCCTCTTTCCTGCATTCCTGACACGTCGGTTTCATTTTGCTCCCATGAAGTGTATTCCCTGCTGAACATCACGACTCTAGCCGAAGTCTCAGCTGCAGAGGCTGGTTAGAAACACGGAGCTGGTTCTCAGCTTCTTTCATATTCATTCACTTGCCATATACTATGTTTTCATTCTACAACAGTAAACTAGGATTCAGTGTCTGTAAATCAGATAAAGGTCCAAATCTGTCTTCAGTGCACTGGTAGAAAGTTTTAAAATTCTTAATTTACTTCAGAACGTTTCGACATTTCAACTCCACTGCATTTCTAAACAAAGTTATGTTACATGTTCAACTTTCACAATGCAGCACTATTTTAGCACTAGTCTGTGCATATGTTAATTGTAGGTTGCACTGTTTCTTACCTACAAAGCTCTAAACGGTCAAGCTCCATCCTACCTCAATGATCTCCTAGTACCCTGTCATCCTAATAAACCACTTCGTCTCAGAATGCAGGCCTACTTGTGGTTTCCAGAATGGGAGGCAGAGCCTTTAGCTATCAAGCTCCTCTCCTTTCCTGGTCCTACCAACTTTCCCAATGTTTTCTTGTCTCTCTTTCCTCTTCCTCTTTCCTCTCTCTTTCCACTCACCCCAACCTGTCAAGGCAGATGACCGCCCACCCTGAGCCTGGTTCTGATCACAGCTCTGTGTACGTGACTGGATTACAAACGCCTTTAAAGTGATCTTGTGTTGTCTGATGACTCTGAATGTTTTGATTAGCTTTTTAAAAAACTAGAAGCAAGGTAAAGGTCAGCTTGTTTTTATAATCCTTTACCTGCATCACGTGCACCGGGCCCTTGATTTTGAACTTGTGGGTTTTTTTTCCCTGACCCCCCCCATTATATTGTACCATTTATTATTTAGGCGTGATGAAATGATATGACCCCTCCAGATTTCACATCTCAACAGGGCTCCCCACCCCGAGGGCAAAGCCTGGCTTTCGTCCACTGACTGTTACTTTATTTTTTATTTCAGACACTTCATCAGTTCCTGCAGTGCCACTCAGTTTATTTCCAGCAGCTGGCAAAGCGTAGACTATGGCACCAACATGAGAACACACTTCATCTAACCACACACCAGTGCACAGGGCAAAACACAACAGCCCCTCTGTGTCCTCAGCAACCCAGTCAGTGCTGGATCATTTAAAAAGACGTTTAGGTGACACTGTAAAACCCTTTGATACGATAGATTTCAACTGATGTGATACTGTTTGACAATGAAAATATTAGTGACTTCTCACTTCTGCCCTGTAATGCTGCTCATTAGCTTGTGCTCACCTTTACTTTGACAATGATGGATTTCTTGTCCTTCATCTCCAAAACAGCAGCATTATTCACCCATCTTCAGCAAGGGGATTCATATGTGGACATCAACCAAAGTAGAGCTGTGGTCGAATGACATACTGCAGGTGCTCTGGACTTGATTTGAGATTTGCTGTATGTGTCCGTTGCTTGGAAGTGATGGACAAGTTGTTGGCTGTGCTGTTACTTTTTTCCAGTCCAGGGACCAGATGCTTAAAGCTCTGTGTAGATTTATGACTAAAGCTACATATATGCACAGATGAGATGATATATGCACATGTGCACAAGCCTCATCACTCCCACAGTTCAAAATGAATAGAAATAGAAACACATTTAAACATCTGCAGTGTTAAAAGAAACATAGCACCAGTACGCGTTACCGTACTTAAATATATTTTGCAATTATCGGTACTTAAGTAGATTTATTTACTTTTTACTTTCTACGTCTCCTCTCGTGGTCTTATTTAAAAGACTTATTTGACACATTAGCAGTACTCACACTGAGCTGATGTGCAGTAATTTTTTGTTTGGGTTCCCGAACTTGAACTTGGCGTTGCCTAGCTCTTCTTCTCACTCGACATGAATGGTAAAATGGTAAAAGGTCTGCACTTATGTGGCAGTTTTCTACCTATTTGAACCCAGTCAAATACACTTTGACATTTGACAGGAGCCGGGGATCGAACCAACAACTGTAGGATTCCTATTTTATCATATATTTAATCTGCTTCCCCATTATTTATGTCTGTTATGATTAGTTAGTTAACGCCCAATAACATGAAGCAGCAGTGACACACAGTGTTTTATTTTTACTAGAGAACATAATAGTTTTTTGTTTGCATATTGTTACTTGCGCCTGCTCCACCACACCTTGGACCTTGGAGGAGGAGATGCTGTGTAGCATTGTCAAAATTATTATCGCGTATGACTCCTGGCTCTGGCCGTCTGTTACGCCTGTACACCGGATTTATCAACTGTAAACCACCATCTTAAGCCTTTTATAAAACATGTGAAAGATGACTGATTATTGAATTTATTAAATTTTGTTGCTTATGTTGCAAAGACTTTACACAATAAGTTTAGGTTAAAATGAAAAGATGTGATGATGATGATGATGTGAGCATTCGATCCAAAATAATGTAAGTAAAATTCAAAGAAAGGATCCTGAAATAACAATGTTCTAACATAACATTATGCCACTTCATATTTAATCTCCTGATCATTTCATTGACACCACCTCTTGAAAGCTGTTTTATCACGTTCCAGTGTAAAGTTTTGTGGATTGTTTGTACATCTCCGGCCTCCAGCAACATAACTGAAAACTATGAATATGGAGATTTTTATTCCACGCAGCTATATCTGCATCAGTTTTTGCCATATGGAAACAGCATGTAAATACTCTGCCACATGTGATGTGTGTTATCCAGCCTACCTAGAATTGTTTAAGTCGATGCCCCCCTGGATACAGACTTATCCAGGGGGGATGTAAAAGACGCCTAACATGGCACCTCATGAGTTTCTAGGACGCCAAAACACATTTAGTTTTTATCTTTGTTTGGTCAGACTCTACATCCGCTCTGGGCGGGTGGCAGACTCCATAATTAAGCATAAAATCTTTCGTTGATTTTATGTGAATACGCAAATGGGACCTAAGTACTGCTGCATTCAGTTTGCTGTGTGTGCCCATGATGAATGTCTGTGACTCTGGAAAGTGCTGTTCAAATAAAGAGCAGTTTAAATAAAGCTTCTGTGCAGCAAATGGCACAGTGGTTGGACAAGTGGGTTGAGTATCTGCAGCAGGCATGAAAAGGAAGATGGTCTCTGCTGAAATGTCCTGGAGAAATAGGGTCAAGCTCAAACTGCATCTACTAGAGGACTGAGCTGTGCTGCAAAAAAAGAGCATAGATTATCAGTTAACCTTCAGCAGATAAATAAACATTAGGAAAAAGAAAAAAAAAAAAAAACTTCCGAGGGACACCTTCTGCCAGAAGCTGCAGTCTGTTGACTTGGCAAACGGAAATGAAAACCTTTGAATGTGTCTTTTCGGACGCGCTGGCGACCTCTCTGAAGCCCCTCTTCTCGGATTAATAGAGGCTGCTGGTGCCCAGACCAGTCAGCCAGTGGATAAAGCTAGATCAATGTGACAGTGATGGTGTTTTATGATGCCAATAAGACGCTCTTTATGTCTCTCCCTCTCTGCTTTAACTGGAGACACTCAGAGACTGTGTAATGGACTGAGCTGGTACTTGTAAAAGCCAGAACACGCTGACTTTCAAGAAAAAGGCGTCAGTGTCTCTTTCTGCTTAGAGCTGAGTGAGATTTGACAATTTTGCTGCTTTTTGTTTTGTGATTCTACATTGTGAGAATGAATTCCACATGCTGACCTAAAAATAAAGCTCTTTTCCCTTTCTGCCACATCTCAGAGATATATTATGAATAATGGATAGCATTTATATCTTGCTTGACTATTTCCATTTCCCAACAGTTTCAAGTGTGCCTACCAGTGTGTAGCATAGTGTGTGTGTGTGTGTGTGTGTGTGTGTGTGTGTGTGTGTGTGTGTGTGTGTGTGTGTGTGTGGAGAAGTGCTTTTTGTGATGCACAGTTATAAAGAGAACCAGATTAACATTGTTCTTGCATTAGCAGCCCCTGGTGAAGTGAACCATTGAACTGCTGAGCCCACAACCGTTCAGTCTACATTTTGGTAAAGCCCGACTGTTCCTATTTGCACGAATTCTACAATCCACAATGGACCATAAGCATCTTATATTGAGCCTTATTTAGCCACAAATAAAACATCCCTTAATATGAAAGGATATGTCTGCCTTTACAGAGTGCTCAAATAAAATTGGATAAAAGATTAAAATTTAGGATTTTGTAAAAAATGTAAGCATTAAATATATAAAAAGCATTCAATTTAAGCAAAGGAAAAATAAGCAATAGGTTAAATGTAAGATAGAAAATATGCTGCTTATAAAAAATAAACAGTATTTTCTGCAAAGCCTACAGTTAACAAAATAAAACTGGACAATGAAGATATGACAAAAGACAAAAATACATTTGTGTCCATATAGATATACATCTGCGGACCAGCCCTTAGTTTGGGGGTCTGGAAATTTGGGTGTTGACAGTGTTGCATGCTGACTTGCTGTAATAAAATATTGACTTTGATGAAAAAGTTTTCAATTTAGTTGCTGTCTTTAATAAAAACTAAACACACCTGAAAAAATGAAAATAATTTAACGAAGCTCTAGAATCATTTCAGTTGTGATTTATCCTCATTGTTTGGCCGTGTGCTGTTCGGCCTATGATATTTATATTTTCATTTCAACATGTTCTAACTGTTCTGTGTGCTGTGTTGTGTGGTTTAACTGTTGATTAAAAAAAGCGATATTTACAAGAATACACACAAAAAAGATAAAATACAAACACACACACAGACATCTGCATATTTTAAAAGAAATTTCTGTTAAATATGTGAACTTTGTATTCTGAGTTCAATTAAAAAGAGAAAGCAGCAGAGGGTTATTCCCTCATTACCAGCTGACAGTGTTTGGATATTAAATGAAAAAAACTAGATGTGAAGAACTTCCAGGCTGGTTTCATGCATGGGGTGATTAAAGAATAAATCACACACACGTTTGTACAGTATTTATTTGTGAGGACACTCCTTGACATATTGCAACCCCTAGCCCCTTACCCTATCCCTAACCAAAACCTGAGTGTAACCCTGACCCTAAAACACATTTTGACCCTCAAAAATCCCTTTGAAGTTGTCACGACCAACCAAAATTTCCCCACATCCCAAAAATGTTTCCTCAGTCTGTTGGCTAAAAGCGTAATTTGGGCCTCACTGACTCCTACATACGGGCACACACACACACACACACACACACACACACACACTCATTCTCATTCCCTCTGAGGTTACGAATTGGCAGAGCATGCCCAATACGTGTCAGGAGATATTGGTGATGTCAAAAGACCTTCAATCACAGAGTTTGCGTTCGCTGCTGCAGAGGAAACCCTGCGAGCGCCTCCGGGGAAATAACACAACATCTACAAACCCCACGTAATGTCAATAGTTCCACGCCGCTACATTCAGCCATGTGCTGGCGCCGCGGCTCTTCCACAATGCACCTGTCAAAACATCCTGACAAGGTAATGAAAATAGCCACAGTGTTAACTTACACAGCAATAATTAGATCCTGAAGTGATGGAAGCAATGAGCAGGATGTCAGGTGCTGTAACACACCGAGCGAGTGCCGGTTTGTAAATGTTCTACTTGGAGTTTTAACGCATGATGATGCTACTGTACCACTGAGCATCTGGGTTCAGGTTCCCTGTCCTTCATACAACCTTCAAACAGATGCTGCTGTCAACCGTCAACTGACATTCACTGCTATTATGTAGTCTTCTTCTCGTTACTGTTCTAGTTTACTAAAAACTGCCTCTAAAAATGAGCTCAAATTAATAAATTTAGCGGCCAAAAGTCGTCGTGTTTGTATCATTTTTTTCCTATATTCTCCCCAAACCGGTCCACCACCAAGGCTGGAACATGCATGCCCAGTGAAGCCATGGCTGTTGTTCACGTAGCTCTGCTCCCTTGTTGTTTGACACTTTTGCAAATATTATCTTTGGGTTTTGTTTCTGTTTGCGCAGGGCTACACACAGAATTGCTGAGATTTGTGGGGTTAGTTCTTCTGAGAGCTGCTGGCACCTATGTGCATAGCAGCCTTTTCTACCGCAGAGCTTCACAGACGCTCAAGTGCGTCCTCATAAACAAATAATCCAGCTGTCTTTAAAGGAACTACTTCCTTTGGTGGGAAGTGGCTCCAAAGAAAACTGTTCGCTGTGATCTGTTGATTGCATGTAGTTTCTGGGGGTTTGAGGCTGTTTAACGTTTTAAATATCATTTCCATGCTGCAGGAGGAAATGAAATTCTATTCACGTGGGTTGTTTTTGGACTTACATATTGTTTTTTACTGTGTCATTGCTGCATAACAGATACACAGTTAAGTCTGTATATATATTTTGTTAGTAATAAAAATGTTATTACTGTGAATGTGTATTTCAATTCAAAATTTAAACAGATTCAACTTCAGTTTTTTGGTTTTGCCTGTTGGATGAACGGTGAAGGAATGACAACCACTTTTATTAATTTTTTTGGGCCCAAATACATTTTGGACAAATGAGCATAATTATAAATTCGATTATCTGTTTTCATGCTTGTTACAAATGCTTTACAGTCAACGACTGCCTGAAGGCTGGAAACCATATACATGAACAGATGCTGGATTTCCTCCCTGTGGATGCTTTGCCAGGTCTTTACTGAAGCTGTCTCCAGTTTTTTTGGACTTCAGGAAACACAATGTAGCTTAACTGAATTTAGGTGAGATGACTGACACAAGTGGATGCACAATCCTAAATAAAATTGTCACTTTAAATACCTTGTTGCAATCTTTACCTGAAGCTTTATGCATACAGTATAATGACTGGTTTTTTTCAAACCTGCTGAATATGTCACAATCCAAGTATATATGAACCTAAGTGTACATTAATAAATCAGACCAACCAGCCAACACATGTAGAGCTGATTAGCATGTATGTGAAATATGGTAAGCATTGTTATTTGGATCGAGACTTTTTCCTTCTCTGCCAGAACTAAACACTAGCTTTGCTCCATTTAGTGTAACTGTGGAAAAGCCAGTACGACTGTAGCATTTGCCAAATGAAGTGAAATGCAAGTAGTAGAAGGCAAGAAGCAGCAGCATGTTGTGCTAGTTCAAGCACGTGTACAGTAAAAAATGCGATCATCCTTAACTTTTTAGAGAGATGTGCTGTCACCACCTTACCAGTCAACAAGGCGTTAGACAATTTCTAGAGGGAAAGCCGTCACTGATGGATTTTTGATTTAATAGTACAAAAAAGCTTCGAACCAAGAGGAAACATCAACTCTCACTGCGATGTGAATAAAGATTTTAATATTAGAGAGTTTTATAATGTTTTGCAATGTGCAACATGTGCAGGCTGTTGACAATTATAAAGCAGTTTGGGCCACAATGGGCATAACAGTAGCCGAGGCTCTAACAGCAGCTGCACCAAGTGGGAATGAGATCTGCAGCATCTCTGCCATGACGTTTTGTGTCCCCTAAAGAATGATTTACGGCCACCCTGGAGGACACCTGGCTGCAGACAAACATCACAAGCTGAAAAGTTGGTCAACTGAGCTGGAATTTATCAACTTTTTCCAAACGTTAGTGATTTTAGAAACATTTCTGGAGCTTATGGACTTGCGTCAGTTAGATACCGTATATGCAATGCATGGCTGGAAACAGTCATTTTTCCTTTTGATTAAGTTTTTCCCAGTCCCTTTACTTGATCATGAAGCTGCTTGAGTCTGAGAAGTTGCTTTCCTTCAGCAGAATTCTCAGATATGTATGATTTAACACTTGGCAGGCCTGGAAGTTGATAACACTCTTTACTTCTTGGTTATTGCGAGTGAATGCCCACTGTGGACGTTTTTCTCTGTCTGCAAAACTCAAGACCAAACAGACTCACCATGTGGCTACATGTTTAATCAAGGAAGTGAAATTAGTCTTCTTCAAAAGAATCCGATCTCCACTTGTGTTTGTTTATTCACTTTAACTAATGATGCCACGGGCCGAGGCCTCGATGCTGACTTCTCCCAGAGAGCACACTTCAGAGACTGCCTCACTTTATCAAAGCAGCTCCCTTCCATGGCAGATTATTCCCTATTATTTCCTCAAAGAGAATACAAAATCACTTCTGTGTGTCTTGAAAAGGGAAAAGTCATCGTTGTTAGCGGAAGCTCCTGCTGTTCACTGTAATTCATGTGTGACAGGTCCTTTTCTGTCCTCTCTTAATTGTGTCCTTGGGCCCTGCCTCTGCCCTGCTGGCTAATGAGAAGTAATACAGCGGTTTGATGGCTTTCTTTCACGACATAAGACAGCATCATCATGTGCAGATGTGCCTTTTATGGTCTTTGAAAGGTACCGTCAGGGCTTTTTATAAAGGTTTCCCCTCTGACTCAGCCATCATAAAAAAAAAAAAATAATAGCACAGTGGTGCGAGCGTTTAGTAGCTCCTGCAGGGGCTGATTAGGGGTTGAATGGTATGAGCTTTAATTAAAGTATCAGAAATCTGCTTAGCTTAGCATATAGGAAGAAATTTCGTATGACTTTTTACAACAACAATCACTGAACAAAACCTATAGTGGAATTAAAGGGTGAATTCATCAATTTTTTACTTGCTTTCTTTACTTCCCTCTGACTTCACTATATTGAAATATTTTACTGCTACTAGATGAGAAACACCTCCAGATGACAGCACCTGGAGGAGTTTTTCATCATTAGGAGTTCAGATGATGTCGTCTGAAGGAGCTCTGCAAAAGCGTAGTGTAATTACAATATTTTCTTTACAGAAACTTTTGATGCCATATAGAAATGAATTGAACCTGTACTATTCCAATACTTTTGATGGGGACTATAACAGACTATAACGGATTTCATGATTTATCCTTTTGTCCTTTAGTGCACCAGATTGTGTACATGACAAACAAAAAGATGAGGCATGCTTTTTATTTGTCAGTGTCCATCCATCCATTATCTTTACTGCTTATCTTATTTCACTGAGTGACAGCAATAATCCGTTTACAGAGCTCAGCTCCTTGCCCCTGCACTCTCGCTCTCAGTGGATATAATCAATTTAGAAGAGCATTTCTACTCCCATCTCAGCACATTGAGATTACATTCGTGTTTGCTAAAATACAGCAATCTCCTAATCTTTAGTAATTGAATCTGGATGTGTAATAGATTTTCTCCACATGGCATCGTTGTGTTTAATCGGACAGTTTTTGTTTTTTCGATTTGCAAATAGATATGGTAATGATGCTGCTGGTGGAAAATTACTCATGCATAAGAAATGTCTGCTTCAAGAAATGACTTGTGGGCCAACACAGTCACTGGGCCTCTTAACAGTCAGAGCTGATTCCATGTTTGCACCAAAATGGCCCAAAAACAGAAACAAGAAGATATTTCAGACTTTCTGAAGGCTCCGTGATTTGAATGCCTGTAATTAATCATTAATGTTGTAAATGAGTTCATATGCACATAGACAAGGACTTGAAATTATATACAAAATAAAATACGCATTTACCTCTAAAATAAAAGAGAAATTCAAACTATTGTAACGTAACATTTTCTTCTCATACTCACAGTTGTGTAAGCTGGCTCTATGCATCATTAGAGACTAGAATATTAAATCTTTCTTTGCTTTGCTGTCACGCCTCAATATTTGTTAAAATTCACCTCATTTGCCTTTGAAATACGAAGTGTCTTTTTACATGCTTGCCCTTCTCAGCTATGCCTCACTTTGACCCTCGGTGAAATCTGGGCTGCATTCAGAAACCCTCTGTCCACGATGCATGTGGTTGCCATGGAAATCGCAACGGAACCTTTGTTTTATTAAATGACTGCAAGAAATGACAAAAATGCACGTGGGTGTCAGGCATGAAGGATGTTCGATCAGGTTCTGATTTATTCACAGAGCCTCCTGTTGAGGTAATTTTTTTATTTTAATGGAGACAAATTGCTCAGAACAAGGTTGCCGTGTGTGCCTTCCCAAGAGTCTGTCCCTTTCACGGACGCGGCCAGAGCTTTCATTACCTCCGAATGCTGCAACATTAGATAAATTCATGAAAACACAGACGGCTGCCAGAGGCTTCCTGTCCGTATTTTCTTTAGTTGAAAGCCTGGAACACTTTGTAAAACCAGCCATTTTTCTGTGCCTGTCAATAACTCTTTTGTCTTCCTTGCTTTTGTTCGGCAGCTATACGTTTGTTTTCTCATTATCTGTACTGTTGCAGAGAAGAGACTGTACCGAGAAGAAAAGCAGCAGCATGTTATGAAGTCTTTGTTAATTATCCATTCATGTTGCATAGCGTCTGTACTTCTAAAGCACTTGGGGTTGGCCATCAGCTGGTGTAGGTCAGTAAAAGGAAATGGAGCTGAGAGCAGCTGGTTTTTCTTTAGTAGAACATGAATCACTTCAGTCCTTATAGATGGAAAGTGGATGTAAATTTGCTTTTGACTTGAACAGAAGAAGGTCAGTAAAGAAACAAGAAGAATTAACTTTCAGGTACGTCACAGCACAGGTTGGACACAGTACAACCTTAATGGTAATTATCTGGACACTGGACATGACTGAGCCCCAACATCACTGTAGCCCCTCGCATTCCTATTGAAAATCACGACTGGTTAAACTGAATCGTTCTCAGAAACTGTTTTGTTTAAGTGAGTCTGTTTGTTTCTCTATGTGCCTTATCTATTGTGCTTGTTTAATATTTTGTGCCTTGAGTTGAATCTTGGACCTAGAGGAATGACATCTCAGTCAACTGCATGTTTGCACATGTTGTGGAATTGCTGCTTTTACTCCATGTCTTAAAGTTTTAGAATTAGAAGTAATGCAGGATTCTTGCTAAAGTAAAACTTGGTAGTTGCTGATTAGACTAACCTGTTACTATGACTATATATACTGTACTTAATCAAGGAAGTGCCAAGACTGACCAAAAGATACAGATTCATGCAAATCAGGACTTACTCTTGTATTAACCTCAACCACATTTATTTTGTGTCTAAACTTAACCCTGATAGCTTTGTGCCTGAAATCAACTGGTACATGGAACTAACAAGGTGCAATTTTCAGAGATGTGGTGGCGCCCCTTCAGCACACGAACATCAAACAAGACTGTCCGACTGTGACATCTAACAGCTATAGTCAACATGAGACCTTGGTATGGAATTTACATTTGCCTTTTCATGGAGGGGCCCTGTGATGCGAAATTGACATCTGTAAAAACTTTGGAAAAGACACTGATGCATGCATCTGTTGCCTTGGTTACCAGCATTTTAAATGCAGACGATGAGGATCCTGAAGGCAATATTAGTGTACAGTCATCTACATTTTGTCATGGGTGCAGTGAAAACAAAATGGAACCGTGACTGCAGAGAGAGCCAACAGATATTTATCATGAAAAGCTAGATCTGAATGAACAAGTCCTCCAACCCTAACACCCATATACTGGAGGTCATTTGTCCCTGCATCTCATATGAGGCATGCAGGCATCTGTTGTACTGGTCTGACACCAGTTTATATCCAAAACAATGCCAAATGCTGAATTAGTGCAAACAAAGCAGTTTGGTTGGGTTACGTGTGAAGGCACCAGGGTTCAGGTTTAGGCACTTGATTACAGTGTTCACGTCAAATGATCTGCGTCACGTGGCGTACGTTAACAGTAGTTTCACACTGGACACTGGATTCAGGTAAAACAATATTAAGCAAATAGATGTTTTTCAGATTAAATGTTTGAATTTTTTAATCAGTGTCAATTTGAAAACACAGCATAACTTTGAAAATGACACTTTAAAAGTGAATGTTTGTAACAATTTTGTTTGTCATATGTAAAACTACAACGTTTGTAAGAAGATTCAGCAGAAAATACACACTGCTTCATACCGAACTAAACAGCTTTTGCTTTTCTGTCTCTCTGTCCCCTTTGTTGAGACTTAATATTCAGCAGACAGCTCATGTCTTATCTTTGCTGAAACACAATACACACCTGATTTCCCAAGGCTGAGAGACAAATAACTAAATACAGAAGGCCGGGGCAAGCTCTTCCTCTGACCTCTCCTCACAGTGAATGTCTGCAACACTGAAGTACCCATAATCACAGTAAAGAACATCCTCAAGGAGAAAAAAGGAGTTTTATGCAATCATAATCATTTTGTTCCACACACATGAATAAAAAGGAGAAATTAATGGCCAGAGAGCATCTTTTTAATTGAGATTCGTCATAGCAACCAATGAAACATGATGTGGTTTAGTGGCTGCAGCAAACTGTCATATAAAAAGCGTTCCTCAAAATTCTGTCTTCAAGCTCATATTTGAATATGCAAATTTCCTGGGCATGTTTATTGTATATTTTCATAAAATTACATGAAAAAAAGATGCTTGGTTTATTTGCACTTTCCCAGAGAAAAATTGCTCATAGCTCCCATTCTATCTCAACTGCATGTAAGAAAATTGGATGAACAGTTTAAGCCTTCTTCTCTTTCTCCTACCGTAGTTTAGATTTCAATATAATATATCAGGCACACTGGGGATAAAACTGAGGAACTCATTAAAACCTCCTATATGTTCTTCCTGCCCTTGCTGCCCTGCATTTTGTCAGCCATTAACAAAACCAACAGATGTCTGTTCATTTCTTGTAGTGTGACTGGGACACTTAAATGGTCGTCACCAGTCAATTACATGAGTCTATATATTATTTATTCTCTCCTGCTGAGAAAGATGAACCACAATTACAAGTACATTTTTTGTGTTTGATGAAGAAATCCCATGTCATAATACAATTGAAAGCCAAATTTATAGTTTTACTCCAAAAATATTTTACAAGAACAAAGCCAGTGTGAGTCAAAATACTTGTTTGTATGGATGGATTAGAGACTCTGATTTAACCTAAAATCATCCAAAATATTAAAAAGAGACAAAAAACTAAAGCAGACACAAAGTGTCCACAAACTGACATACATGAAACATGCACAATAAAAATAAAATGGCTAAAAGTAATAACAAAAGACAAAATGAAACAAAAGACACAAAAGCAGACAAAAAACACACACAAATAGACAAAAAGTAGCCCAGAACAAACACAAATTATTCAAAAACAAAACGAAATGACAAAAAGAAATGGTGGTGGTGGGGGGGTCCTCCTCTGTCCCTGCCCAGGGTGCTTTTCCCAATCTGTCCACGCTCGGCTTGGTCCTGGTAGGCTTTCATGATGAACTTTTTATATATTGTCTTGGTCCCATTTTTACAATTGTCCTACAACTGAAAACTACCTCCTTAAATACGTTATTGCCTGAATTTTACAGCTTTCACTCTATATTTTTTCCATAGATCATGCTTATAGATTTTGTTTCAGAAGTGGGGAGGGGGGGGGGGGGGGTTCATGAACTCAGAGGCTCTTCCCAGGGCAAATTATATTCTGATTGCATCCACACTGAGGACATAGTCTGATCCAGTCAGACGCCAAGTGTTGAACCAACACTCATTAGTAGTCATCAGCTATGGGCAAAATGGCTGACTTGACTGCACTATCATATGATTGCATGTGCAATTCTGCATGTAAAAATCATTGATTTGGATGAATAAAGAGTGGATATTCCTCAGTCAATAAAAGGATCAATGATGTATTCATATTGCATTTTGAGTCAAGCTCAGAGGAAGATTCACAACTGAATAAGCAGAGGAACATTCTTAATGGCAGATCTTTGAATGAGAGTTTGTTATTGAAGAGTGGAATTTTGATTGGTTTCTGGCTCACACACACACACACACACACACACACACACACACACACACACACACACACACACACACAGAGATACACGTACATGCAGTGGTGAAAATATTGCAGCAAAAAGTAAATAGCCCCATGAAACTATTCAGGCGGGAGACTGTCGGTGAAGGCCAGCGACGAGGTGACGCATTGCTATGCACAAAGCACCCAGTGGTTTTTAATTAACTGAAACTGCATTGGAACGCGGTGTGCATTCAAACCCAGGCCAAACCGCATCCCCTCGCCTCCTCCCCTGTCATCAGGGCAAGAGTGATGCAATTTGTGCAATTTTATGATCCACTGAATGCAATTACTGGACCTGTCAGACTTTGGGCGTCTTTTGTCTGTGATGTATGCACTGTGCAGAATCAGCCCCTGATACTGTTTACATACTCTGTCTGCTACATGCGAGCAGTCTCAGGCAAAATGGTGATGCATACACCGCAGGTGATTAGGAGTATGGCTTTGTAATATTAGCTGTGCATGGAAATACATCCCATGTCCCGTGCAAGCTGTATGATTTTTGCGCACACATCTTCTATCTTAATGATTAATTGGTTACTGTGTTTTTTCGTGTTTGTAGGGATGGTGCCGGTAGATGATGGATGTTAATTTACAGCTTCAAAACAAGATTTATTTAGAACCCCAACCATTTCCTTAAGTAGGGGCATCACGGCAAGAGGGTCCTCTGAGTGAATCTGGGAGCAGACTGAGACAGGTTCTGTGACTGCACGGGTCTAAATTTTCACACAGGTGTGAGAAGGATTGGTCCGTGCGTCGATTGCTGAATCAAATGTCTTAATGTGAGTGGATGGCTGTGCTCCAGCCCCCCCACAGCCCTGCAAACGATAAGCAGATGGAAAGATTTCCTACAGTCTGTGTTATGTTGCAACATTTACAATATAAGCCTGGTATACACAATAAAGTGTAAACAGGGCTCTTTGAGGCCCTGTGGAAAATTAGCACTGCCCCCCCTCTTCACCAGCAACTATCAATTTATTCATAAGTAACCGTGTAGTCATCAAATCACATTTTCAAGATTAGGTAGTGAGAAGCTCTTTTTATGCATCATGCTCCACCACACTCTGCGCTGCACTGCAGATATCAGTTATTATCAAATTACAATGAATAATAATGCTGCAAAGGTTGGTGATCAAGCATAAATGTGCTGATATGTCACTCTGGCTTCATTGTAATCAGGACAGAAGACCCAGGGGAAAGTCCAAGTGCACATCTATGACCAGTACTTACCAGTGTCGTTCTTGAAAACACACTCCTTACTGCATCATTGATTCATTGAATAAAAGAGAGAGACACCAGTGTGCACAGACACAAACTACTGAGGTTGTAAAGTATGTAAAGAGGCTTTTCCCAGCCGTGTAGGAGCTATCTAGAGACCGTAGTTCCTGGAATAGTCTCTGTCACCAAATCCTGACTCATTCACCAAATCTGAACCCCATGGACCTGGTGTGGAAGAAGCTGGATCAAATAATTTGGAAAAAGTGTCTAAGCAGCTCAGCAAACCTTTGGGAAGTTCTGCAGAAGGACTGGGAGATTGGAAATACAACCTCTAGACTAACATCAAAAGTAGTAGTCTTGTGATATCAAGACTAGGCGTGCCAAAGTCACTATCATCATAATTCATCATATAGTTTAGAAAATTGAATGAAGGGGCCAAAACATTAGATATAATGCCCATCAGTATGACTCCACCACTGACCATGACCTCCATAATGAACAGAGAGTAGTAATATAACCTTTCTAAAAGTTGCAATTTTAAAAATAAGAATTTATACCTGTGTAACAGTAGAATTCATGGCTGTCTGCGTAATCTTGACTTAATTATGTAGTGCCTTGCGATGACTTTGTTGTAAATTTGGACTTTATCAAATTGAATTGAACCAAAAATGGCAGAGCTGCTTTTTTATCTTTTGATAAACTACTGTATGAACCTGAATAAAGTCCTTTGTATTGTTCTGAGTTCGTTGTGTGCACCAAAGGAGACTGGGCACGAGAGATCAGAAAATCAACTCTGATCAATTTGTGTCTAGTTTTTAATAAGACCATTGTATTAAATATTATGATTTGTTTGTTTTAATGACACATTCACATCATATTCATCACAGACACAACCATGGTGCATATCTTTGTTATACTTTGTGTTATTTTTATTATTTTGCAAAGCCCTCTGTAACATTTGTTTGGAAATGTATTGTATTATTATTATTATTATTATTATAATTATTATTGGAATCACTAATAGCATTGGAAACTAAATGAGTCATATTAGAATGGAACCCCTTAGCATCATTTCACTTTTCCTGCACCCTGAATAATTCTCCTGTCTCTATTCATAAAAAAATCAATTAGTAGGAATATTTGCGAGCCTGTTATCAATCCTTTTTCCATCACTCATCCAACATAGTGGCGTGTCCTTCACTTCTCCAGGGATTCGCTCTGCTAACCCTCCATAACAGGCCTCCATCAAACATCCATGTGTCTCATTAAAGGCGGAGGCCAAACTGACGTTGGACAGTTTTACTCCAAGGCCTCGGGGTAAATGCTGCTCTGAGCCTCAACGTCCCCACGCCTGTTAAACTTTTCTTTGACGTTGTTATGGAAACACACACCGCAAGTCACTCAATCCCTGGAGGAGAGCTATGAGATCAAATGCAGGAGCCAGCTTTCTGAGTCGAATCCAATATTTGCAGGTGGAGACAGCAAGGAGGAGGGTGCAGGTAGAGGGCTGCTTGGTTGTGTTTTCGGTCTTTAGTCTTTCTCTCATTTTCACACAATCTGAGGTGTGAAGGCGCTTGGAAACAGAGTGGGATGTGACAGCTGCCAAGGGCTTCTGCCATTTTACATCCAGAACTCTCTCTGTCTCTCTCTTGAGAAAGAGGAAACAAGCCAAGGTGAGAGAAGAAGTGGCATAGCGAGGAGGTGGGAAGTGGAAATAGCTTGTTACTCGCCATTTAGGGTGAAGAAAGAGAAAAAGGAGGAGCCAACAGAGCATGTGTGAGGCCCATTTGCACCTGACATTAGATTGTAAAGCTCCAATGTAGATGGATTACATTTATACCCAGCAATGCAACACATCTGTCTCTCCTGTCAAAAGGCTGTTTTCACTCTACCATTCACAATCAGCAGCTTGTCTCGCTTCTTCTCTGTTTAGCATCATCCTGAGTATTCATCTCTGCCAAGTATGTCACTATCTGAGCCGTCGCCGTGATTTGTTCCTCGTTCATTGTGTTTACACCTTGTTCTTGTAGCTCAAAAATGCAACATGGTGCACCGCGAGGGGAAAGCTGACAAATCACCCCGCACCTGCTGAACCGTGGGGTTTTGAGTGATGCTCCCCATGTGTTTTTACCTCAACCCTGATTTACCTTTGCAGGTTTTCAGAGACACTAGTAAGAAATATGGCCTTTGTTCAGACACTTGCGAGTAGGTTTAACTGACAAGAGGCTGAGAAGCAAATATGGAATATTGTGACACTGTCATAATGTTACAAAAAAGAGACCGGGGCACATAATCCTGTTCAAACTTGACACCAGCTGCCTTTCAGGCCTGTTGTTCTTTGACTGTATGTTTTAACTTAACCAAAGACGTCCACTATGACGTTGTGTTTAGGAATTCGCTCACTGGCTAGTTGAAAACTTTATCAGTTTGGTTCTGTCAGAACAGGTTCTGTCAACAGTCAGATGCAACAGAAATGTTAAATATGAGAAAGTCAATTTTTGCAAGTCAAGTCAAAGTCAAGTCTCAAGTCTTTGGGGCTCAAGTCCAAGTCAGTTTAGTTCAACTCATTTGCTTCCATCCAAACTGCTTAGAACACGGTCTCCAAGGAATTCAAAGCAAGTACTGAATCATCATCATTTCTTTAAATTGAAGCTAAAATTTCATACTCATCACATACACAACCATACACAGTATGACATTTAGTGAAAGGCTTGGACAAAATCCCCTTATTTACAGACACCATAAAAAATGTATAAATATTAACATAAACTCTTTAAAATGAACTAATTGATTTGAATAGTTTTAAAACATATTTTATACTCATGAATTATTTATGGAGGCAATTTTAAACGAAAACATTTTACAGACATTGCAGAGTTTGCCCCTCAGAACATATAGCAAAGGTTCCACTGTTGTCCTAATGGTTTCCCACCAGTATAATGTCTCCGTTTGTAGTGACACACGCGGGGGCGGAGGTATCGAGTAACACGTGAGTGGTGGGTATTGGTAACGTTGGTGACTTTAGCTGAAATCATTATCCTCTGTTGTTGTGTGTGTGCATTTCAAGAATGGTTAAGTGTGTTTGGAAATCCCACTGGTGCCCAGAGCAGTTTGTTGGTTTGGCCTCTGGCTTTAGAACAAGGTTTTATAAGCGAGAAGGCAAAGGTCGCCTAACCTCACATTTTCAATCAGAGCAGCAGCTCTTTGTGGCTGTGGGAACAAGAGCCGAAACGCCTGCAAACTCACAGAAATGATTTGTATTCAAAAGGACCGCACCGATGTTTTTATAAATTCCTGACAATAATATGAAGTCATGGATAAAGCAAATACAAATGTCGTCAGTGTGTGGGTGTCCATTCATGTGAGAAAAGGAAAGGGCAGCGTAACAGTAACTGCCGCGTCTGAGTTTTAACGTGAAGGGGGGATCAGGTAGCAGGGATGTAAGCAGGATGTAAAGATGGTGGCACTGGTTTCCTGTTTCCCCTGGGGATTTCTCCTCTGTGAGTCAGAACAGATAAGGGACACTGAAACAGGAGACACTGTTGGAGACATGAATGGCAACTGTTTGCTGAGGAATCCTGATACTCTCTCCGCTGAACTTACACTACAATGGCCTGCTTCACATTCACACTCACACAGTGTACACTCATACCTGGCCTACTGTCTGCTACTGGCCACGAAGCATCTGTCCAAGCCCACTGCTCAGCATCCTGTGGGTTTCTGAGGTTGTTATTAAGTTTGTGATAATGTTCAGTAATACAATATGTACGGCAAGTTTTATGTTTCTTTACGCTTTAGTAAATCGCCGCTTATGTAGCAGTTTTGTCCAAAGCGCAAATGTTGCTTTTCATTCACCCGTTCACACACACACCAGTGGTGATGGCTGTCACGCAAGGTGCTCACCTGACCCACCAGGAGCAACTCGGGTTTCAGTGTCTTGCCCTGGGACTGCCACTGCATACCTAAACGTTTTAGATAGTGGTTAAGGAATTGATCGGTCGGCTGATTTTTGGCCCCATATTTATATTTTTTAAATAATTCCACATTGGTTGATTGATTAAAAAGTGTCTGCAGATACATCTGCAGCTCACTGTGAGCATTTCACCAACCAAATATTCGAGCGTGCCAGTTGTGTTCAGTTATTTAACTGGCACTTGTAGAGAACAGAGAGAGTCCAGATATCATAATTTATTACAAATCAATCAGGATTGTTTGTTAGTTGGTTTAATTTAAAGGGAGATTGCATTTGTTTTCTGATTTTACTGTTGCAGAAATTAATTGATTTTCATAAAGTCATCAGTTTATTAGTGACGCCAACAGTTAAATCTAGGTCAGTCTAATCCAACAGTCCTTCAGTAAATTCTCCTTTGTGAAGGTTAGTTGAAGTTCAGATGATTTAAAATGACAGTTAATCTACTTCTAATCTGTTTTTGATTTTATTTTGTTTATCCTCAGTGTTTATTTAGTAATTACTTATAATAATTCAGATATTTCAATGTTTATCAACTATTTATTTTAATTAGGCAGGTTTGTGTCTCACTTGTGATTATTGCATTTGGTTTTCTGTGATTCAAAGACAGACAGAAAAAAAGCATATTGACATTATATATCAGCCCTGTCTCTTAAGATCAATACTGGCATTGGCCGTTAACATTGTCCGTTGAGCTCAGAGTGTCATTCTGACTAGAAACCCGTTGGATATCCCAGATAGATCAAATACCCCATACAGTAACATATCAGAACCTCTAGTGTTCAGGCCGCATCCTGAATCATTAGTTTTTTTACGTGACAATGCTGCTTTTGTACTTTTGCAAAAAATAAAAAGGTTTTGCTCAGCTTAATTTTTTTTACAGCATAAATTTGAATACCTTTCATTGGGCTGGTTTATCAAGTAGCAGACAGTTCACATTTTTATTTGTGCACTTTGAAAGAAGTCGTCCCAGTGATTATTTCTTCATTATATTCAAAGAAAGTAGGAAGTGGAGGAAACAGTAAAATTTGTACTGCTCCGAGGTGAAAAGCTGACTTCCAATGAGAGCTAAAACAAGCCTGGCGTACGCATGTCTTGGAGACCCTATGCTTTCAAACGGTGTGTGCATTCTTCTAAAAAGACAGCCAGACATCAAGGCTGAACTTGAATTAGACTGTAGCCAACAGCTACGGATTGTCAGCTTTGTCATGTTTGTTCAGTGGATCAGGGGGGACGTTATGGAATAGGAGAGCGATGGTGACAGACATCTCCCTTAAAATATGCGAGTGTGTGTGTGTGTGTGTGGTGCCGTGTCAACAGCCTTTGAAGTGTGCTGGTTGTGGCCATCACTCAGCCAGACCGGGATTCAAAAAAAAAGGACCACCCCGAGCAGACGCACACACACACACACACACACACAGAGTGGATGGTCTGCATGATGCCCAGGGTGAGGGCATCACTACAAAAAGTGGCAGCCTTTGGAGAGCTGATGCAGACAGGCAGTGGCAGCACTGACACCGGAGAATTTAATGTGTTCTGAAAGACGCTCAGGGCTAAATAGAAAGAAAGGCGAGCAGCGAGTGAGGAGCACACTGAGGTTGTTAGCTACTTTTAGGAGAGTAGTTGTCTGTTTGGCTTTCGGTCAGTGGAACTAGGCTTACATGCACCCCAGCAGTCCCATTTCAGGGAGTAAACAGAGGAAACCTGGAGCTCAGACTGACCTTAATACATCTGCAGGAGGGTGACAGGATTAATAATCAATAACTCACCAGCAGGAGGCACATAATTATGTGCTGGTGGGAAATGTCAAGCGCTGATGCCAAGCAGTCTGCTGCCAAACAGGGAAATGTGAGAAGCCTGAAACAAATTCATATCCTTTCATAGCATCTGTGTTTGATTTCACTGCTGTTTTGCAATTTTGAGTCTCATATGTCTGAGTTCGTCATCAACCCACAAACCCATGACAGAAGCAAAACCTGCTACATATTAGGTGTGGTTTAAAGGAAAACTTGTTCATTAATGGAAGCAATTTGACTTACAAGATGTATTGAAGGAAATAGAGAAAAATGGTGACTGGCTGTCAGTAAATGCAGGTTAAACTATGTGAAAGTAGTAAACATAATAAATAAATACTCCTGCTTACTTCAGCCAAATATAAAAAGTTATGGTGATTTGCAGTATTGGGGAATTTTGCAATAAAGAAAAATGTGTGTGGCTGACGAGTTTTTGTTCATTTTTGGAGAACAACAGCAGTCTATGGCACAGAAGAATGAGCTAATCCAGGTTGCGCATTGATCACCATCAGCTGTGAGTAGTAGCATTACACTGAAGGTTTCAGAGCCTGAAAATACTATACATTTAAAAACCAACAAAGTCTTCTAATGTGAGCTGAGAAAATGCAAAACTGAGAAAAATCCAAGGATAAATACATTAAGCTGGGGACCGTGAGAGCGCTAAATATCATACATATATACATACTTTATTCAAATATAATTGTGTTTCAGCTCTGTCAGGCAACAGAAAACTAACAACAGAGTTAGAGAGATGTCATTGAAACCTTCCAGAGATCAGCCTGGTCCACAGAAATCTCCTTTTTCCCATTTCCCATTTCTACAAGTGACCCTCAAATTCTCTTCAACTAGGGCCTCCCAGACTCATACCTAAAATGTCTCATTTCACCTTAAAGTTTCAAACAATATTCCTAGAGGTCCCAACACACAACACACAGTTATTTAAGGTTGGAAAATTTTGAAGAATGGAAGATTTTAGGGCCGCAACACACCAAGCCGACGGTCCACCAGCGTTGGGCGACGTCACCTCGGTCTGTCACCGCCTCAACAATGCACGGCTCGGCTGAAGACAGACACTATCACAGACAAGTTAATACTGCAAGTTATTCCCGCTTTAAGATTGTCATTAAAGTGCTTACACGCTCACACACACACACACACACACACACACGCCCCTCTTTCCCTCTGGGGCTGGAGTCCCATCCTGACTTCCAGCAGCGAACCTCCTGCTGGGATGCAAGTAATTACACAGCTTTTCCAAATGTCACGGTCGTTAGAGAAACATGACATATACGCCACTGTCTGTATTAAAACAACAGTCACTGGATCGCACGGCTGTGGCCTGTGTACTACCACTTTATGTTCCCTCAGCATGTTAAAGCGTCATTATTCTAATAAATCAGACAAATTTAAGAGGCAAGCACTTGCTCACTCCGCTCTACTTTAGTCGTCCTCGGGGTGATTGACAACGTCTGTCTTCCTGTTCCTCTGCTTTTATACACACATGAATGATTTCATTATGTGCCTAAACAGCTTTGTGTGGGTGGTGAGTGGTGACTGTCAGTCATCAATCAATTAAACAATCCTGTAGCTAAGAATCCTGTAAGAAAGCTCTTTATTTCCACCTAATAACTACTTTTTTACAATAAAATAAATATGCTTTGGACAGTTAATTTTAATTACTCATTTACGAAAACACATTGTGGATATATAACTGATTTACCGCCTTCCAGACGTATAATGGTGTTGTACCCTTGCAAAGCTATTCCACAATTCATGCTTCCCTTCATGTGTCTTGGTGGAAATGATTTGTGACTGGCAGTTTCCTTTTATTTGCTCAAATATCAACAGTACTGAGCTTTTTTTCTTTTAGCCCTAATAGGGGACAAACGCACCACTTGAAATCTTTAAGGTGTTTCTAATGGTCTGTGGCTGGATGCTTAGAGTTTTCCTCTGTATGGTTAAAATACTGGACAGATAATGAAAGCAGAAATTGACCTTAACATGAGCCACAGCTTGTAACAGGAAGCAAAAGAATAACACAAATGTTGTTGTTTTTGTCCTTAGATATGAGTGTGGTATTTCTGGCAAGTTTGTTTCCTTTTGGATGTTCCCTTTGAACATTTTCAAACCTTTTACCACATCAAATTTATTCTTTATTCTTTATTCTTTCTTTATTACCTCTTGGTAATAAAGAGGAAAGATTTGTTATAGGCTGTTACTGTCAAATCAATTACCTTATATTTAACATGTGTCTAAAGTAACTTACGAGATACGAGATACGAGATAGAAACAATCAGTTTGTGAACGTGCGATGAAATTATTACTCCTTGTAGGTGGTGGCCAAAAAGCCAACAAGCCCGTTCTCTGACTGACTGGAGCATTTGCAGATCGTTGTCAGGCCTCATCTGTGAACTCCATGTACTAAAATCCGGAGTTCCTCCGAGTGCTTACTGACACGATTATTCCACATAAAGAGGAAATGGCCTCATAAACTAACTTTATTTCAGGCTCCATAAACCACTGGCCTGTGGGACTGTGCAGAGCTGTGCAGTTAAGTTAAGGAGCACCCAGGTGGCACCTTGAACTGTCTGAGTCGTCAGTAGAGTAGCCCTGGGCTTCCCTGGCCCTGGGAATCTTTTCACTGCATTGATCCCTCTGTCCTGTTAGCCCCTGTGCTCCTCTGCCCACCGTCAGCTCTGATGGAGCCAGAGCAGCACTGACCTGAACATATCGTCAACACCAAATATTAATATTAAAATCATGTTTCAGGTTTCATTTTATCACTCTGTGTTTAGGGATGCCACATCTTGTGCATCGTCGTGTAGCGTGACAAAAATTGCACCAGTCAAACTGGGTGTGTTGCTTTTCAGGATGGCTTCACATGCACACATCAACAAAAAGTGACAGAAATCTCAAACTCAACTAAATGCAAATGCTGCAAAACTATCTTGAGAAATGCAAGGTTGGTGATTTGTTTTATCAGGCGCTTCACAAAACTATGTCAAATGTTCAGTTATGAGCTTTTTTTAGGGCTTTGGCCAATGAGTGAATTTCACAGCAACAAAATATAATATTCTAATCAGTCATTTAAAAATAAAAGGGTCTGCACCCTGTGGGCTGTGGAAAGTTTAAGTGAGTGTCATTCAAATTTTCATAATCTTTAATCTAGATTATATCTGGCATAGTTTAAACATTTTATTTTAATACTGATTTATTAAAATCTTGAAACAACAGTTGTTGCCATGTTGGTGTATAAAGTTGCCATGGTTACACATGTTTTTTTTCTCGTCTATCTCAAGATGAAAGAACTGTCCATGTCTCTGCTCAGCATTTTATATTTTGTCTAAAAAAACTGACTGAGATCAGCCTGAGAAACAACCATTAAGACTAAGAATAAGTAGTCAAGATTTATGTAGCAAACAGAGCCATAACTAAACGCTGTGTTTGTAGCCGTCGTAACTGTTTTTCTGCATTGTCTTGTGTTATTCTCAGTGCGTTAATTTAGCTCATAAACCCAGTGACAACAGGTGACAGAAAGTTACTGAATGTAAGAAGCTTCTGTTTAACGATGGTGCAACAGGTTAAGTGGGTTAGATCATCTTTCAAAGCAGAAATCATTTACTGTGGATGGTGGAAGACATTGTTAATGAGGATAAAGCTATGATTCCACACATGTTGCAGGACGGCGATTGAGACATTTCACTAGGAGTTCCTTCATGTCCCTTTGTCCCACTTTCACATCATCTGTCCCAGCTGTCATTAGGTGAGACACAGGTTACACCCTGGACAGGTCTTAAGGTCATCTCAGGTTCAACACAGTGAGACATGTAGAGACAGACAGCTCTACACCTACGGGCCATTCAGAGTCACCAGGTAACATAACATGCATGTCTTTGAACTGTGTGAAGAAAAGCAAAGGGAATCAAACTGGGGACCTAACCACTCCACCACCGCGCTGCCCTGCATTCACATTTAAAGAAATGTCAAATTTATCAGGACAGGTCTTTATTTAAGTAAAGGTTTGTCTTCTCGAAAAAATTAAATTAACACTAATCAGGTCAACATAAGACTGTCAACGAATATTATTCAGTCCCTCCACGATTTCGTGGAATTGTTGCAACCTGAAATGCCTGATTTCATGCGAACTTTACTAAAAAACATGATGTATGTTGCAAAGTTTTATAATGTTCTTCACAGGGGATTGGTTGACGTAATTGTTCTGTGTCTAGTGAATGTGAAAATAAGCAAAATAAGTGTGTTCTCCACAAAACCAGATTCATAGAAAAGCACAAAGACTAGAGAAGTTATTAGGTTTAAATGAACAGTGTTCAAACACAACTGCTCCTTTCAGCTCACACACGGCTGGAGTTGCTTTAAAGCTGTAATACACAAGGGAACTTTCTGGTACTATCACCGATGCTGTTTTGATGCTGTAGGTGTTTGGCTCAGTACAGTGAGTCTCTGCTCGGAATTGCAGCACTTTTTGTGATTTATGAGCAAATTGCTCTGTAGTCTACCTCCTGAATTTACGCTGATAGCTCTTGGGTCCAATTCAGTTCAGGGTGGGGAGGGAATAAAAACCCTGGCTGCTGTTTTCCCATTACATACTAAATCTCCAGAGAATGAGACAGAGGCGTGCATGTCAGCAGAAACCCAGATCTTCTGAAAGCAGCAATTTATATGCACATGCTTTCTGTATCACAGAGTAATAAAAAAGCTGATTAAGTGACTTTTTCTGTTTTAATTGCCACTTGAATGAGCCCATACGCCTAAAGGACCTGCTGTGCGTGTGTAGTGCTGTTCAGACCATATTGAGGGGCACGACTTTGATAATAAGGATATACAGAGGATCTAGATTTCTCTGTGGAGTAGAGGCATAATGAGAAAATTGTGGTTTAAAGCAGAATAATTATGTCGTAAGTAGTGAACCTGATGAAAATGATGCTCTCTAGATGGAACTGACAGTGCAGAGCTCAATTCTAATTCAACCGGATAATCCAGCATTGTCACGTCTTCTCCCAGCCTGGTCTTTGGTTCACTGATTGGAAGTACCACATGAATTCTTTTAGTGGTTTTCAGTAAGAAAAACCTTTAGTTCCATAGTATATTCATGCTCTTCTTCATCATCCAGCTGAATGTTAAGCATCTCCACACTGACCTAAGAGGCTGCAGGCTTCTCAAAAAGTGCTTGTATTTATTTTTTTCATGCATCTGTACTTTGTTTACAGCGAGTAGATTTAGCTGTGGTTACTATGACTTTTATTTCTAATGAATGTTACAATCACACGAAAAAAACACTTTTCCTGTTTTTGTTTTTATGAAAACAAATCATTAGTGAGACAGGTTGCATCCAGGCTTTATTCTTGGAATCACAGAGCTCCTAGTTAGTTAGACTGTTGCTGTCACTGTGTGATGTTACAACATTAGTAATTTAGAAATAAAAGAGAAAAAAAACACATCAGATTATAAAGCTAAAATCATTTGTGTCTATTACTGTTAACTTTGGAAGGCCCCCACCCCCCTCCAGAAAAAAACACCATAAAGCAAGTACTTTTACTATTTATACTTCAGGTTAAACACTTTATCTGGTGGCCCTGAAACTGACTGCACATGCAAGTAAAATGCAAATAAAAAAAACTTCATCAATTTGATAACGCAGGTGCAGCATTAGGAAATGCAATGCAGAAAACAACCACTGTAAGCACCAATGTTTCCAGAGGACATTTATATTTGTAAATGTATTGTTTGTGCCATGTTTGTTACGTTGAAACGTTTTGAAGTGCATGTTTTCCTTTGGTTATGATGTAGGTTTTGCTGCATATTTTCAGATGCTGTGCCTGGCTTGTCATTTTTAATTAAGTTTTTGTTTTTTCTCTTGTGGTTTGTCTTTTTGCAGGTGTTTACTCGGTTTGTAGTATCTTGAAGTGTTTGTACTCAAAAAAATGGGCTGAACAATCAATACCTGTCATCTCTCACATGTCTAGTCATGGGAACGTCCACCAGTAAGGACATGAGGTGTTAAGGGTCCCAGATGGCAGCAGCAGTCTGTAGGAAAAAGAACCAATTTTATAAATTCATTTGATAACTAAAATTCACGTTGTGATGTCATCCATAATGGCCATAGCTGCCATCAATCAATCAATTGATAATTCGATCAATCAGCGTTCAGGCTCCAACACTAACCTTGTATTCTCAGATTTGCACATGCTGTGTCATGATCTCACCTGTTCTGTCTCCTGACTCAACTTCCTGTCCCTAACTCTTATGTTTTAGCTCCTCCGCCTTACTTCCTGCTTCAAAGTTCGTTCCGGCAACTTCACCACCAATCACTGGCCTGATTGTTTTCACCTGTCCCCCTGTCCATTTATACCCGGCTTTCACCTCAGTTCTCGGCCAGAATGTCTCTCTGTAAAACCTGGTTTTAGTTAGGAGAACTGGAAGATTCATGTATGTACAGTGTGGACTCATCAGACTAGTTTGGATGGAGCCTCGAAGCGTTAGTCCATTTGCCATGTTGTGCAGCTGTTTTTTTTTTGGAAGCCCATTATGGATAAAACCAAACACTCACTCTTCATAGGACGTTTGATGTTCTTACCTCCACAGATACAGAAACAGCTGTTTCCCTGGTCCAGCTCCAGTCTCACTACGCTATGTTGATCAAGGCTCAACAAATTCAATCACTGAGACTGATAATACTTTAGGAAAGCAAATAGGCTTATTTCCAAAAATAACTACTTTCTGAACTACATGTCATGTGATCAGTTTAAACCGCAGCATCATTTCATTCAGTTAAAACTTGGCATTTGTGTAGGATGACTTGGCTTTTTGCCTTGTGGGAAATTTTTGCTGAGTCTGCACTACCACAGCATGAAAAATTATACTGCACAGCAAAAGATCAGGCAGCTTTGTTCAAAGTATAACAAATGGCACGTGTTTGTAAGGGAGTTTGTCCTCAGTGATATTTGCCTGCGGCACACAAAGAAACTGATAGTAGAGAGAGAATCCCACTTCGGCCACATTCAAAGCAAAACCTTAAGACACAATGTGATGCTGCTGCTGAAAGGCCTTTATTCTGTTTTTTAGGCTCGAAAATAAACAGCAGCATTTCGCATTTCATCTCGCCTCACGTATCTGCCCTTGAGCCTTCAGCATATAGAGACCAATCTCTGCGTATGCGCCTGTGTTCATTCATTTCCCGCAGCCAAGAACAAAGACAGTGAGGAGAAAAATCCCTTCATTAATGCTAAACATGTCGCTTTTCTGTCTTTAAGCTCTCATCTTTATGGTATGTTATTTTTTTCTTAAAACAAAAAAATTTTAATCTGAAAAATATATTGATATAATACATTCTATTTTGGACAATCTTTTCACAAACCATCTTTTCCAGACAAGTTGTGACGTGTAAAATATAAAGACAAAATGCAATGGTTTAAAAATAATTAGTCAGTTTATTAACATTTTTAGTTAAACACACAGGGTAGAAGTAATGTCGACTCATCCTTAACTAAAATGATTCAAACCTAAACTGAACTAAAAAAGAAAAAATGTTCTGACACGAAGGAAACTATTTGTGGAACTAACTAAAACTAACATATAAAAACACATTCTCATCCCACAGCATCACATATTGACATGTGTCAAGTTGTCTTTCTTTCGTATTGACACCCCAGGTCCCTTTATACTGGACGGTTCTGGGAACTATAGTCTCTTATATTGACACTATAGGTAAACTTTATCCTCCAGTTTATCAACAATCAAACTAGACAAAATGGCACTTTTTGACACCTCGGGAGTGAGAAGGGGCTGGAAATTCAGACTAAATCCAAAATATTATCAAAACCCAATCAGACAAAAAAATGTAAAACTATTCCAGCCTTGGCCCAGCAGTATTCTGACTGCCACACCAGCCTCAGAGAACTGTCACCGGATTTAGTTTTTTGTGTGTGGCCACAGTGGCCACAATCAGATCTTATTGGAAAACATCCATGCAAAACCCGCACCTGAGACTATGAGTAACAACGAGACATCAACTCTATAACCTTTCCTAAATTATCCCGACAGCAGTAAAGATAATGTCTCTGTTTCTCTATTATCAGTTTTCACTATAATTAGTATGAGTATTTGGGGGACGGGAGTCAAAAAGGGGGCATCCTTCTAAAAGTCCTGCTGTGGACACCGAGCTAGGATGACCTGTAACTGATCAGCTGTGTGGCTGTTTCAGACAGCTCAGTCGCAGCAAGGGCTGTGCGTTCACACTTGATGACAGTAGAGTAAAAGTCTGCCGAGATAATGAGATGGTCCTGACATGCCCGACGTTTCAGCATCGCAAGCATCTCTGCACCGGCGGGGAGGGAGTTGTCTTCAGACGTTGTCCACGCTATGTGTCATTTAGCTGTTCCTCTGCCTTTAGCTCCTGCCGCCAGGTGTCCTCGAGTCTTTCCCCGCTTCACCCACACACCTGTCCTGCCTTTACCTGATCCATCCGCCTATTTGCCTGTTGCCCGTTACTCCCCTATATCTAAGAGCCAATATCTGTACTTTTTATTCCATTACATTTCTAATTAAAGTTGTGTTACAAACACATTTCTTTACACATTTCACAATAAACCACTTTTTCTATTGTCTCATTTAAAAGACGTATTTGACATTTTAGCACTATTCAGATGAATCACCTGTCCTGCCTTTACCTAAATCCATCCGCCAAGTACAATTGCATCCATGTTGCCCGTTACTCCCAGGGTGCCGGTGGAAATTGGACTACTGTTGGTCGAAGCCAATATCTCAGTACTTTTTGATTCCATTACATTTCTAATTAAAAGGAAGGTTGTGTTACAATGGAAAGGCAGCAAAGCACACATTGGAGGAGGATACAAACTTTCTATCATGGTGTGGATAGGAAGAGAAACATTTCAATGTTCAATAAACCAGACTTTTAGAAATCTATTGTCTAGTCATTTAAAGAGAAGGAGAGATTCTGGAGTGAGTTTGATGAGGTTGTACCCTAGAGGAGAGAGAGTAGTTGTTGGAGCAACCCGACTTCAATGGGCTGTTGGTGAGGGGAACAGAGGTGATGAGGAGGTAATGGGCAGGTTTGGTGTAAAGGACATTCAGAAGGACAGATGGTAGTGGACTTGATGAGGATGGAAATGGCTTTTACACTTTTCCAGAAGAGAGAGGAACATTGGAGGTAGGAGTACTGGTGGACTACTTGGTCATTTGAGAGAGGTTAGTGACTGTAAAGTGGTGGTAGGAGAGAGTGTAGCTAGCACCGCATGGTGGTGTGTAAGATGACTCTTTTACTAAAGAATGAAGAAACTTGTGAGGAATTCAGGCAGAAGTTGAGACAGGCTTTGGGTGGTCAGGAAGAGTTTGATTGGGAAACTACAGCAAAATAAAACAGGTAGGAAGGTCATGGTAAGAGGAAAGATGATAAAGACACTTGGTGGTGGAATGAGGAAGGAAAGCATCCGATGTGGTAGAAAGGACTGAGGAAAGTAGACAGGAGTACAAGGAAGTGCCATCAAAGGCCAAACAGAAAGCTTTGTCTTATTAATTAGACAGAGATAGAGATGGGAAAGATGTGCAACAGATAAGGGTGATTAAAGACAGAGATGGAAAGGTGCTAACAGAGTGTGCAGAGAAGATGGAAGGAGTATTTTGAGCAGCTGATGAATGAGGAAAATGACAGAGAAAGAAGGGAGGAAGATGTGGATGTTGTGGAGCATTTAAATGAGTTGAGGAAGGCTCTGAAAAGGATGAAGAGCGGAAAGGCTGTTGGCCCTGACATACCTTTGTAAGTGTCTCAGCAGTGAAGTTTCTGACAGGTCTGTTTAACAGGATTTTAGTCCTGAGGAATGGAGGAGAAGCGTTCTGGTGCCGATCTTTAAGAACAAGGGTGACACGCAGAACTTACAGAGGGATAAAGCTGATGAGCCACACAATAAAGCTGTGGAAAGACAAAGCCAGGCTTAGGAAGGAGGTGGAGATTGTGAGCAGCAGTATGGTTTCATGCCCCCCCCACCACTGATGCCATTTTCGCTTTGAGGTTGTTGATGGAAAAGTACAGAAATGGTCAGAAGGAGCTCATTGTGTCTTTGTGGATTTAGAGAAGGCGTGTGGTACTGTATTGTCGGGATACGTCATAGGACATGTATGAGAGAAGCATGACGGTGGTGAGATGTGCCGTGAGGTCAGACAGAGGAGTTGTGTGGGACTACACCAAGGACTCCCTTCTTGTTTGCTATTGATGGACAGGTTGACTTTACAATTTTTGCAGATGACATTGTGATTTGCAAAAGCTGGAGAGGTGGAGGTTTGCTCTGGAAAGAAGAGGTATGAAAGTCAGTCGTCAGAATACATTTGTAAACGAAAGGTAGAAGTGTGAGGTTACAGGGGGCTGAGGTGAAGAAGGTGCATTTAAGTACTTGGGGTCAACTTCAGTGTGATGGAGAGTGTGGAAAAGAGGTGAAGAGGCGAGTGCAGGCAGGTTGGAATGGGTGGAGGAAAGTGTCAGGAGTGTTGTGTGACAGAAGAGTGTCAGCAAGACTCAAAGGAAAGGTGTACAGGACAGTGGTGAGACCAGCTCTGCTCTATGGGTTAGAGACAGTAGCAGTGAGAAAGAGACAAGAGGCAGAGATGGAAGCAGCAGAGATGAAGATGTTGAGGTTTTCCTTAGGAGTGACAAGGTTGGACAGAATAAGGAACGAGCTCATCAGAGGGACAGCACACGTTGCCTGTGTTAGCAACAAAGTCAGAGAGGCCAGATTGAGATGGTTTGAACATGTGCAGAGGAGGGATAGTGATTATATTGGTTGTTGGAGATGGAGCTAAAGAGGGCGAGAGGACTATATGGATGTTCTAACAGAGGACATGAGGTTAGCTGGTGTCAGAGAGGAAGATGCTCAGGATAGAGTAAAGTGGAAAAGGATGATTCCCTGTGGCGACCCCTAATGGGAAAAGCCGAAAGAGTAGTAGTAGTAGTAGCACTATTCAGATTGATCTGATGTGAAGTAATTTTACTCTTTGGCTTCCTGAACTTGAACTCGGTGTTACCTACCTCTTTTACTCACTCGAAATGAACAGTTTAAAATAAAACTGAAAAAGCATCCGATGTTTAACCATCATTTGTCTATTAATTAGATAGACAGACAGAAAAGGCTAACATTTAAATCTGTGACTTTTAATCTGAAAGTGTGTCTCAGCAGAGCCTTGATTTAAGTAGAAAGGGGCCCTAAGAAACAAAGGTTGGCAAATACTGCCCCCCCAGACCCTTTATCCTGTCATATTATACACATACATACATAGACCTGTGTCCACTTATGACTCATTCTTTATAATTTTGTTAATTGAGAAAATGCATTTGAAACGCTGAAGCGTGAATTTAGACCCTACCTCAAAGAATGAAGTTGATAATTAAGAATGTTTTATTGAAATAAGTGAAATAATAATAAAAGCCACTGTAAGTCAAACTACATATTCCAATTTAGACTAAAGATAAGTCAGACAAATCTAAACTTGAGTCTGTTCTCCTTAAGGACATGTCAGAAACTGGAGATTAGACAAACAGTCTCATGACTGAATGGATGAGCGTTTAATGCTGAGATCAAGTGGACAAATTTGTATGATAGTAAAATAAGCTACTGTGAATATATAGCGTCATAGCCAGCAACTATCTCGTGGAAAATACTGGCTGCTTTGATTCCAGATTATTTACTGCCAATCCACCCTGTTTATGGAAACTTTGCTATTTTTAATTAGTTACTATATGTGACTTCTTTATGATAAAAAAAACACTTTGAATTGAACAATAACTCCCCTAAGTCAAGATGCATCAACAGAAAATCCAAACTAAACAAAGCGGTCCAATCAGTCAGAGTTTGCTGTGTTGAAATTAGAACGTGGTGATCTCCAGGGCTCAAATATAGTTAAGATATCAGTGTCTCCTTCACAATTTCAAACCCTTCACTATGAGATGTGAATCAAGAGCAGCCCACTGAGAGCTGCTTTTCTTCCTTACTGAAAGGTCTTGCAATTCTTCGTCCTTGGGCTACGCTAAATGAAAAACACTTGTTTAGCATGAGTGCTCCATGAGGGCCGGTTGTAACAAACAACAAATTTCCATACACCTCCTCCATACAAAATAGAATTACTACCATAGTCGCTCATTCAATGCCAAGCAGTGAATACAAAGGGAGAATATACTGCATTAATTACCAGCCTCAGTGATGGTAACGTTAAATATAGTTAATAAAATGCCATTTGCACTCAGACTTTATGGGGATTAATTCTTATTAGGGTAGAATATTTCAGTGTTACATCATTAATTTAATTTTCCCTTTCTTTCTATTGCTGGAAGGTAACAGTGTGAATAGACCTTGGAAGACTGAAGTATTTTTGTGCCATTTAACCCTGGACCTTCTCATGCAGTTTGAATAAAGACAGTTAAAAAAACTCTGCAACTGTGATGTGAGCTGCGTGGAAGGAAGAGTTATGACTGCGGCAAACTGAACCGAGCATCAGCCGCCAAATCAACACAAGGTATTGCATTTCTAAATGATAAGTGGACAGAATGAGAGAAGACATAGAGAGCACTGTTTCATTTCACATTTAATGTTTTTATAATACTTCTGCATTTACATTTCCTGCACTGCGGGTCGGTGGTTAAAGGATAATTTAGGCAATTTTCTAAAATGATTGTATTTTCAACAAGTTTCATGCAGATACTGAAAGCAAGAGTAAATGCCTGGGTGAGAACATTTTGAAAGATATCCCCCCTAAATAATAAAGCAACAAAATTCAACCACATGTGCAGTTGAGTGGTTATTAACGCCTTCTATGCACTTGAGGAGACATTTCTCATTTCTCAACCTAGTGTAAATTACGTAGAAACTCGGGTCACCCAATGGAGCGTTGTCTGGCTGATGCGTTTTTAATTGTTATTAGTCATCTGCAGAGGGTGTTTTTTGTGTCTGTATATGGATTGTAAAAAATATACATAATTTTGTAAATTATGTAAGTTATGAACGCAATATTTGCTCAGATTTGTTCTCCATCAACTCCTGAGGGTAAAAGCAAAATGTCGTAGTTTCCAAATGTTCCACTGTGTTTGTCGGCTGCTGTTAGTAACTTTGTCTCTCACACATTTGTTTGCTGTTGTTTTTCTGAAACCATTTGCTTGCTCGACTGGAACAGATACTGATAAAAGCAGGAGAGAAAGCTTAAACACTTGTAGGTCTAAGGGGAAATGCAGTGCTGGATGATGATCATGTACTTTTGTTAACTACATGCATGGTTACTTCTCTGTTGAAATAAAAATAATCAGTTGAGCCGATTTCATTTAAAACGTCATGACATCAATGAACCAACAAGCTCATTGGTGCCATACAGAACTTAATCAACAGGACATGGATGTGGTTATATAAATAGATATTAATTCGTTTGACTTTGTAGCCGTCCATAGTAGCTTAAACATTCTTACAAGAGTTGTAAGAACAGATGAAATGATTCAAGGGTTTTAGTACCTCAGTAAAACCAGCTCATACTTTCAATACAATCACATTTCTTGTAAGACATAAGCTCTTGGATTTAGACCCAAGTAAAATGAAAAAAAAAAATGAAATAAAAAAATAAGCGACACTTTCATTTGCTTGTGATGTTGGGTCATCCAACCATTGTTTAAACTCATCTTAATGTGAGTTGCCTTCCAAAGATTATTCTTGTTGTTTCTGAACATAGACAATACAGCGGTATTCTTCTAAAACCAGAGTTATAATTCAAGAATGGCTGCATGGTAGCACTTCCTTACATGAAAAGATAAAGTTATGACCCTACAACTTCATGATAAAGCAACTTCAAGCTGCAGGATTTTTTAAAATAAATGTACGTCCTTGGGAACAAAGAACAGCATGTATATCCAGCTCCTCCACACCCAGGCTCTTCCTTTACAAGTAGATGTCCAGCTGGTCCCAGAAGTCACATATATGGTTCCTGGTTCCCACTTGTGCATGTGAACCCACAGTCAGGTTCATGACCAGCCAGCCACTAGTATCAGAATAGCTCGGCCAAACGGGCAGGCGCTGATCTTGGCAGAAAGTCGTCTGCTGGACTTGCGAGGAAGGGTCCCCAGTGTGGGCAAATGAGCCCCAATAGCACAGAATCTGACTGGACAACAGCTTCTCTGGTGGCAACAGGGTGAAGTTGGCCACTGGGGCCGAGTCAAAGAGGAAGGGCAGCTCGGCACCATGGCAGACGTGGTGGTAGCAGAAAGTCAGCCCAGACCAGACACGGGTGTCTGAGACCACGTGGTCGAATACATACATCCACACCTTGCTGCCCAGTGCTGTGCCAGCACGAGCAGACCTCCTGGATGGACACAGGAAGACATAGTCCGTGATGATCTGAGAAGAAGAAAAAGAAAATCAAACAAACTGTTATGTTTATGTTATGAATACGTTTACTAGAAATCATATTTTTCCCGTGAATGGCAGCGACACAGCCGTCGTCTATGGGCTAGTTCTGGTTAAAGCCACTGCGGTTTCCAGCTATTGGAAGGACAGATGTCAATATGGGAACTATATTAACTTAAGTTTTTATCTACCTCCATCCTTGCATCAACATTTTACAGTTCCATCAGCCTCAGTCATACAATGTGCATACAATGGATTAAACTAACGAATACTAAGGTGAGTGTAGTAAACACTATGTTAACTTTGCCGGCACGCTGCTGATGTTCGCCGATAACCCTCAGACAGGAAACTCATTTGGGCTTCATATGCCCATGTTGTTTTGTTACCTGTGTGCTGCGTAGACGGATGTGACTCACAGCACACAAACAGTAATCATGGTTTCATATAAGATGTTCTTTTCCTTCTACAGACAGCTCTTCTTCATAACATCACATGAACACACGCAAATGTTTCCACTAATAACCATACGGCTTTGCTTTTTCTCCTAAGTATCTTTTGTGTTAATCTTATATTGCATTTTACATACAATTTCTTTTGTTTATATATTCTTATTTTTTTTCTTTTGTTTCAAAGTGCATATACATTTGCATGCTCATGTTATGAATGAAACCTGGATACTCCACCACGAACAAGCCGCTGTGCTAGATAAAGAGCGGTTCAGTGTTGCTGAAGGTTTATGCTTTCACAGTGTCTATTCTACTTCCAGCAGTGTTTTTGTAGAAATAAAAAGTCATAAATCTAATTAGTGTAACATCTACACAGAATTGGCTTGGGGGCAGAGCAGCAAAAAAAACCAAACCAAAACAAAAACATAGTTCCCTCTTAGCTAAAAGGAGGCAAAAGAATATGAAGGCAGGCTCTCTTATTTTGCTTGTTACCTGGAAACCGGCATGTCTTTTTCAGCAGCGCACAACCTGCACCCACACAGTCGCACATCTGACACCAGAAAACAAACAGGCTGACTGTAGGAAGCTGAGAGACATACACACAAACACACACACACACACACACACACTTCTTTCTTATCTTTATACACACACACAGACCTTGTCTGTTTCAGAGTGTAGTAATCCCTAAAAGGAACATACTGTACCTGAACACTTGGAGTCATGGCTCATGCACACACACATGTAGATGCACATACAGCTAAAGATTAGGTTATGTAATATCTACCGTATATTTAAGTATAGTGCTCATGAAATGCTTTCTCCTCTGAGTTTATCCCTCCACTATATTTTTCTCCTTCATGCTCCATCTTTATTTCTCATTATTTACTGCTGTAAAATCAAGAATTGTAGACAAATCAAGAGCGTCTGACTCAGTCATACAGTTGAGGTCAGTTCATCATGGACGTTGATGTCATAGTAATGGTGGGTTTTTAGTTATAATTGATTCAGGTTTTTTGAAATCCACACGGGTTCAGAATCTCGCATTCTTAATATTAACGTTAGTTTGGAATGGATTAAACTTTTATGCACGGCTCACACGTTGTCAACAGACTTGAGGTTTTTAAACATTCTTTGACCAATTTTGGTATTTCTGATTGAAGAAACCTTTGTACCAGCTGAATATAGATTATTATTATGCTTCATGTGAGTTAAATAAGAGAAGGTAGCAGGATTTCTGGATCTTGTTTATATATTTAGTTGTTTCTTTACGTAGTAGTTTCAATTTGCATTTGTGGATCCTGTGACAAACTGTGAGGCGGTCCTCAGCCTACGTAGTAATTTCCACTCTGTTTTCAATGCAGTAAGATTCAATATCCCTTTTTAGCCTTGTCTCCTGTTTCCCCAATTTCCCTTTTTCAAACAGTATAAAATGAAATTTCCATTTTTTGCAGTTTTTTATTGGGGACATTATTCCCAAAGTTTTGAACATGTATTTTCACAGTGATTAAACTTCACCCCATCCTTTGTTCTAACATACTCAGCTTCTCTGTGATGGTATTTAAAACCAAGTTATTCAAATTACACAACTTTATTTTTTTTCCCCCTCTCTTAATTATTACATTTACATTTTACATATTGTTCCAACCTCTCTGGATATTACGTTTGTAGACCATTGTCCAATTCATTTACTTAGTTAGAAGAAGAAGTTGGTTTGCAACAGTTTTAACTGTACATTATTCGATGATGTTAGACACACTAGTCATAAAAACACGGATGGGTGCAGCTTTAAACAATGTTAAGTCATTGTAAAAAAAGTGCTTTAGACTCTAAACACATTAAACTAGGAGGTATTTATAATATTCACTCTGGCCTCATTAATACAAATCAAGTCACCCAGGGTTTCTTCCTGTGCCAGCCCCTCTGTCCTGCACATCTGTAATTCCTCAGCTGATCTCCCCTGCCACTGTCGATGTTCACAGGAGACAAGTCACTCCTTAGTAGGAGCAGCCAGGTTGCATCTCAAACACACCAAGTCCCTGACTCCAGGTGGTCCACATCACCCATACAAATGATGTCTGGAAGCCAGATTCAGAGAAACTGGAATAGTAGCTCCCTCTGTAGGCAAATGATAGGATGTGTTTTGGGACACAACGGACAGCAGCATCCACATATACCCAAACCTCCAAGAGATTCCTTAATCATCCAGAAATTGATTTGTGTTTTTTTTTACTAATGAATCACAGCAGCAAAAGGGAACATTTGTTTTCACTCCCCAATCAGGCTTGTTAGACGTGGAGAGGCTGGAGAGAGCGCTGGAGACAGCTGGGCCCCAGTTACACACCGAGCTCCAGCTGAGTGGGACATTGATCCATGCATGGCCGCCCACCTCACACAGCCACTGAATGGGTGGTTATTGATGCATGTGTGTGTGTGTTCACTTTCCTTTGAGCAAAATCACTTCATTTGCAGGTTCCAGTGTAAATGCAGCCAATGTTTAACCTTTTATTCCCACTAACTACATCATTATTTGCAAATCTGCATTCATTCCGAATGAGAGACATTTTCAGTCTCTCATAAATTACCGGTCTAAATGTAAGCCAGCTGGAAACTGGGTGACAGCTATCGGATAACTAATATATGAGGAGACAAAAGCCACATAAAGTGGAAGAATATTAATTATGTTAAATTTGCCTCAGTCTGATTAAAAGCAGCTTGCTTCAGGAAAATTCTCTTCTATGAACTGCACTTTGCATATTGTCTCTAAAGTTCGAGCTTCCTGTCTGAGGAAATCCATTTAGATAATTAATCATGTTGTAAACCCTGTCTAGAGATGGATATGCCAGGTTTGCTGGCATGACTTTAATAAATTAACAAAACCAACAGTGCAGTCAAAGTTTCTACTACAACACAGATTTTAAACTGCACCACGCTCCTTTTATTTCTCCAAAATACTAAGATTCTGCAGCTGTTCTCCCCCCTGTCTGACCCCCCTGGTCCTCTGGAGAAGTGCCCTTTACAAGCAATGCAGCAGTTGTGACTTCACCAGGTCCCTCTTGCCCCGTGAACTGTGAGTGAATACTAAATATGTCCAGAAGTGTCACCTCCGGACTGTGTGCAGCTCGCTGACAGTGACACTTTGCTCCTCACATTTAAAAGCAAGAGAGAAAACTGGATGAAGATGGCTTTGTGGCGTGCTTTGAGGCTCATGCTACTATCAGCATGCTTACATAAGTATTAAAAACTAATGATGGTCTTATGAATGCCTGTACTGAGACAAAGTAAAACCAGGACACTAGATACTGTTCCATGACAGAGATGGAAGGATAAGGACATTAGTGCTCCAAAATATGATTGTTTATTCTCAAATGCTCTTTTTAATGAGCCCCACCAGGACATTCAGTGTCTAAATGTCATGGCTCGACACAAGAGCTGAGCTACGAACTGAGAGCTGAGGGGACACAGACAAGTGGACCCTGTGCAACGTGTATGTCAGTAAGGATCATTTAAAACGACTTGACAATCAAACGCTGAGTTTTATGGATATAGACAAAAGTACTTGTTCTGCCACATTTTTTTGTGTGCTCACGGAATAATGTTTAACACAGATAAATCCACAAAGAGTTCAGTTTATTATAACCTCTGCTGTAGTTGATTTCAGCATATATTGAACAAATGTGGCAAGTGGTCTCGAGGAACGTAGTGCAGTCTCCATGTACCGTCATGACTTTGGTGCTTTGTGTTGTCATAAATGTAAGTTAATTCATTTCCAAGTTTATTCCAGTTTAACCTGATTTTTACCTGAATGTGTGTACGTAATATCAACAATAGCCACTTAAAAGTTGCCAAGACATTTCATCCTTCCATTCAAAACCATGAATGTAGACCTTATTAAGAAAAAAAGCCATTTGAGCCAAACCAACAGAAACCATGAAAGCAGAACCAAGTAATAGTAATAGTTAAAAAAAACCTTACAGTGGCACAAATGAAGAAGTAAAAGGATCATAAAATCATTCATCTAGGAGTTACTGGTTTAGTGAGAACCAAACTAGTGGATGGTTTGGACCAGTGAATCAATCTCAAGGACTCCAGCTCTGCTTGTTTTAAAACTAACCTGCACTACCCGCTGTGGATCATCTGGATCAGGTGTGTTCATTCAATCAGAAAATGGAATATAAAAATGCACTTTACCTTCGACCATCAGGCCTCATTCAGCTTCTTAATGGCTGAAAACACATGATGCAGGTAATCAGCCGGTAAAGCATCAGTTTAAACTCGTCTTACCTGAGCCAGCATGTCCCTGCGGTCAGCCTCCTGTACAGGGGCAGGTACCTGTGCAGGATCTGCAGAGAGTGCTGCTTGAAGATGGCTGTGATGTACACCGTGGATTCAAGGACTGAGACTGGTTTATTGAAGAAGGCATAGACAAAGATCACCCCTTCTTCTGACGTTGTACCTGCAGGACAGAAAACGGAGCCTCAGTACAAACAAACGCGGAGACGTCTACGTTGCCTGTAGCCTTCCTGTGACTCATTCACACAAGCTTTATTTCAACCTGGTTTTTCCTTGTTATGACTGGAGGAAATGTTACAGCACCAAGTAATTAGGCTCCAGCTTTCACCTTGATTTTCTAGGCTGCTTTGTTTACAACAGAGCAGAAATTACTCCGAGTTTTTTCTTTTTACAGTCGGCTCTGCCATCAGGTTTGTTATGATCCTGGGAGTTTCTGGATCAAACTGTCTTTTAATGAGAACCAAAGGGAATCTGGGAGACTGGTGACATCGGCAAGAGGTGACTCGTGATAATTGACATTAAAGGCAATTTGTATTAAATCAGACATAACGAGAAGCCACTGGGGATGAAGGACACTTCTATTAGCTCAATTCTGGAGCATCTAATGGATGGAGCTTCTAGGTTCCTGTCATACTGTACAGAACTTAAAGATGAAATGTATTTGAAGACATACTAAAAGTGTAAATGCAGCTTACACATGCAACTAGAACACACACTGGTAACAATCTATCTTACCTAACTTTTTCAAAAACTCTAAAACTGTTACAAAGCTCATCTTATAGTGGGAGTGTGCATTCAAAGGCTGCTTCACTGAGCACCACTGGCAGCATTGCAGAAATACTTGCGTCTAAATCTCTTTGAGCAAGATACACCCATCTAGCCAATCACACAAGCTCACTTATTTCAGATCGAGTTTTGGCGCATTATCATTTAAGTATTGAAATTTCATGATTAAAACTACCTGAAGGGAGTGTAGCAGAAGTGGGTCTGTGTACACTTTGGAGCCTATATGTTGACATGAGAAAACTTAATGAAACCCTGTGTATCAACTTCTGTGAGTTATCTTTTATTAAAGTTGTATGTTGGACAGTCATGTTTATGGAAAGTCTTTGTAAACTTTGACCATCACTGTCTGTAAAGTACAATATGTTCTTTAAAAATCTATTTGAGTATAAAAGTAGGAGTATAAATACTCATTAATAAGAGAATAGTCGCTGCACTGCTATTTTTCTGTCTTACCCAGCAGCATCGGCTTCTCTTTCTGCCAGTGGCCTCTCTGGAAGGCAGATACAGTCTGTTCTTTTATTAAATCCCCATCGATGTGTGGACCCCATGTCTCGAAAACCTCCAGGAACCTGAAGGGGTTTACCATCCTGGAACCTGAGATTGAAAACACATATTTTTTGTAGCACACACAGTGAGCCTGAACATTTAGAACAGAGATGCAACAAAAAGGACGACATCATGTAATAATAAACTTGGGTTTAATTTAGTTTTCAGTGAGCTGAACAAAGCTGAAATTTGCTGTCACTTCTGTCTTCCTTGCTGATTTTTGACTGTGGAATGCGTTCAGACAAGCAGAAAACAGCAGCTGATGACAGAATCACTGAGTCAGTGATACTGATCAATAACCCTGTCAACCCTGCCCACATACTACATTCGTTTTGTGCTGCCAGGCAGTAAAATCCCTCTAATTGCCCCTTTAGAGGCTCACTGCGCCTCGATTTTTGTGATTTTCTTTTCCAATATGCCACAGCTCAGGATGGAAAAAAAAATGTTTTTCATCGTCTTTTGCCGATAAACACATAAAACCCTCCCTTCTTATGTAAGTGCGTGGGCAGCCCTGAGAGTTGCTCTAAATTTGTTGAGCGTAGGCTGGAGTTTGTGGTGTCCTACTTGTTTTCATCTGGGCGGCCAGGACGGCCTGTGGAGTGAGAGACAGCAGGCAGACGATGTCGCTCACAGTGCAGTTGGTGTGTTTAGCGAAGTCTCCTCCCAGCTTCAGGGCTTCGTGTCTACAAAAGACACACAGAAAAACGAAATGACACTGGGGCACACGGGATGGTTTGAACAGCGTAAGAGATAAAGGAAAAAGGGCGGGAAGAAAACGATCAGAAGGGACTTGATCGCTAGTTAATTTGAGTAAATTAGCCAGCATCATTCTCCAGCTGCCAGCTCCTCACCTGGTCTTCAGAGGGATGGAGAAGGGCAGACTCTGCAGGACGGCCTGTTTAAACAGAGGCCTGCTGCTTTCCATCATCAGGTGAAGACTCACCGACTGAGCACCTGCACTCTCTCCAAAAATGGTCACCTGACAACACAACGCAACAACACAACTGTATGCTTAGTGCCGGAGACTGTGATGCATTTCAAATATTCTTCCATGCATGAGGCAAGTCATGCTGCAGTCCAGACCACAACCTCAAAAACTTCAATGAATACTGATAAAACTCAACAAGGCTACTCTGGAAATTCTAATTAGTTAACCTTACTTAAAAAAGCATTCAAACCACAAAAAAAGTATTAAAAAATATACTAAGTAGTTATAATTAGGTACTTTAGTAAGTTATTTCAAACAACAAAGTAATTTCAAGTGGGATGTACTGTCTGTTTAATAAAACACACTTTTATTAAGTTGGACCAACTAATGTGAAAGTTCCTGCACATTTAAATATCTTCGTTGTAGTGACTCGAACAGCAGTTGAATTTACTTGTTACAACTTTGCAAACCAGCTGCCTCAAACACATCAAGTAAACGCTAACCTGTGTAGCTTAACAATTCAAAAAACCTTTTATTAAATCGTATTAAAAAAATAAAGAAAATAATATCTTATTCACAACGGAATGGAAGCCATTTTAGACTTTTATCACTATTAAACACATTGTTTAATAGCTTCACTACACATTTCACTTCCACTGTTCCTGGCAGATCTTTCAAATCTTTCAATTCAATAAGTCTTTTGTTCAGGTCTCTCTACACGTCTTCTCTAAAGTTAAGGACTTTGATTGGGAAACTCAAAGAAAGACTTTGGCCACCTTTGTCTTCAACATTCAGGTCACTGTCGCGTTGAAAGCTGAACTTTTAGTCCAATCATTTCTGTACAGTCTCTCTTTCAGGTATTCTGGTTCCCTCCCACATTCCAAAGACATGCAGTTAGACACGTGACCCTTAGAAGTGGTAGCTATAGATAATGAATGGGTGGAAATCTACAATTATGATTTCACATTGTTATTGTGGGTTATTGGGTGCAAACTGATAAAGTCTTGAATGTACAACACAATAAAGAAAATCGGGTAATTGAAGGGTCCTCAAAGCTTTGTGAAACCACTGCATAAGGTCTGCAGCTCAGGAACCGTAACCATACCGTCGATCTAGGTAAAAACAAAGACATTATGATAGACGGTTTTTTGCCCTGTGTGTCTGTGAGTGTGTGTTGGCCCGTTTGCTTGCCTTGTTGGGATCACCCCCAAACGCAGCGATGTTCTGTTGGACCCAAAGAAGAGCTGACTGCTGGTCCAAGATGCCATAATTCCCCGCAGGTGATGTGTGTGGGTCTTTTCCCGACACGAGGAAGCCAAATGCACCTTAAATCATGCATCGATTCACATGATCAGCAGCACATAATTGACTCCACGAGACAATAATTTCCTCTGGATTACTGTTCACATATATCAGGGTTCCTGTTTTCTGTCTTGCAGGAAAGCAAAGTAATTACCAACATTTAAATTAACGACCATTTAAATTAATGACATGCACCCATTATCCAGACTCATGCTGTCTCCTGCACACACCAACTAACAGATAAGTGATAAATGCCTTTCACAAGAAAAAGACAACGTCCATTTCTCTGCCTCAACATATGCAGGGCAGTACATAATCAAAGTAAATACAGAGAGAAGGCCCCGCTTTTGTGATTCTAATATGCCGGAATATTGCTCTGCTGGGTATTCAAATATAATGCAGCTTTCTCACCCAGTCTATACTCCATGTTCACAACCACAGTGTGGGTGAAGTTACTGATGAAACGTCCGTCATACAGCGGCTTGGAGGCAGAGCCAGCGATGAAATCCCCACCATGGATCCACACCATTACGGGCAGTGGGGTCCGCAGAGGGGAACTGAAGTCCACATCCAGGGGAACAAAGATGTTGAGGTAGAGACAGTCCTCGCTGACCTTTTGGTACATTGGACAACACAGATCATTCATTTTTTGTCCATTTTTTTCTATAGTTTAGTGTGTAAATGTAATACTTTTAAACTTCGTTCTAACTTCCCTACATTGATATATTTCTCTGCTTCTAGCTGAAAAACTCCTCCGGATGACATAACCCGATGGAGTTTTTCATCAAGGATGTCATCTGGCGGAGCGCTGGAAAAGCAGGTTGACCATAATTACAAAGTGTATAGTGTGAGCAACAAGATTTTGAACTGAACGTTCCTCCAAGTGATGTCATCTGGAAGCATTTTTCAGCTAGACGTAGAGAGAGATATTCTTTTTAAAAATTGTTTAAGATGTCCTTTAAATGGCAAACATTAGCAAAAGCTCATTTTGTAACAGTGTATAACTGTTTTGAATTACTCAAATTAATTACACCGGTTTTCACGTTGGATTTTATTTCTTCGCTACTGTTACATTTGCAGTTATCACGTTCTCAGGTTTGTCCTGACAACTAGACAATTTTTGCAACCCGGAGTTAAGTTATTTACTTTTTGTTCAAAGGAATTTTAAATAAAAATTATTCACCATTGACCAAGAATGTGATTTCTGGTAACATCATGAATTAGCGTTTTCTTTTAAACTTCACTACAAATACTAACGAATAAGACTTTTTGGTGAATCTTTGACTTATGTCCTACTGTTACTGGCTGTTACTATTTTGGTAGGTATTGAATATGACTTGGATCCAGTCTCTGAGTTCCACAATTACTTCTTAAAATACGTCCGTGGCTAAGTTCTAAATGTCCTAAAGTGAAAATATCACAACACATAAATAACTTTGTTCCTTACCACCCGAGGACACTCCTCAGTGATCGGTCCCCTGCAGGCTTGCATGCATGCTGCTCTGGGGGAGGAGGCATCATAAACCCCTGGCCAAGGACTCGCAGGCCTTGGGGGCTTCCAGCGGTTAGGTCCAACAGGGGGGTCTGCATATGGTATCCCGTAGAATACATGAGCTTTATCCACTGTAGTCCCCTTGATTCGTCCACCTTTGGTTATCACCACAGGTCCACGAGGCGCATTTGTTTCCTGACTGACTGCTTTGTCCTTGGTTTCCTGTGTGATTGAGGGGACCTCCGGGTGCTCCAGCTCCTTCGGGGAGTTTATCTCAAAGTTTCGGTTGATGATGAATGGCTCGTCTCTCAGTGGCAGCCCGGGGAGGATACTTCTCAGAAAGCTGACAAGGTCAATGTCATCGTAATTTTTCGTGTCCTCTCCAGTGGCCATCACTAAACTTAGTGGGCACAGCAGCAGCAAACAGAGACAGCTCTCCATATTGTGCCAGAATACCCTTAGACTTCCAAAGACCTTTCTCAGACCATGATACGACTTATGTCCCAGCTAAAGTATAAAAGTTCCACCCCCACAACCCTGCCGCATAAAACTCCACTTGTGACTCTAATTTGGCTCGTTGCTTGTTAAGATTTGTCAGACAAAAGCGTCTCTGTGTGTTGATTGCTGTCCAGTGGACCCTAAGCAGCTGGACATGGACACTGTAATGCAGGAGCACTAATGAAGGACAAGTCGTCTTGCCTTTGCTTAATGTAATCACACTCACACACACAAGGTAGCTGGGGAGAAGTCATGCTGCATGCTTGATAAAGTCATAGTTATTTTTTCATCCGTGTACTTTATGATACCAAACGTACACACCACCACCTACAGGCCACAACACAGGACATTGATGCTAAACTCTGGGGTCATTGATTCCAGTGAAACAAGTCAAGCTTTTGATCTTCTGAACATTTGCCTCATCTCCACTGCAAACACACGGTACACCAGTAACTCAGGTTTAATCCTTTACTTCTTCTTTACTGTGGTTTCTGGCTTTAAGAGGATGTTTTACTAAATAACTTTTATAATGCCGTTCGGGGTTGCTTGGGACAAAGATCCGTGTTACATTATGAGAGAAGTGGAGCTGCTTTTCATGTCGTCCTACAGAGAGGCGATGAATCCATAATAAGACATTAGAATTTATTAGTTCATTAGATTTTATAATGATTTATTGATCATTTACAGATGGAAAAAGTAACTAATAACTAAAGCTGATAGATAATTCGAGTTGACTATTTTTTTTTTTGTCCTTTTCAGTGGTAATATTTCAGTAAAGTAACTTGATTATTTGGTTCCTTTGCACCTCTGTAACCTGGGCAGGAGGCGCACACCTGTCACTCATTAGCAGCCACTTGCAGCCCAGTCTGGTCTGAAACAACACAGCATGTTTTCCTGTGCTGGATTCACAAAGAAAATGTAAGAAAACAAGTATTTAATGTACGGATTGACCTCAGTGGACTGCACAGATTTAAATCATCTTTTGATTGCAGGAACTCCTTCTCCTTCATCTTTTTCATACTGGTGCCTCACACCATATCGGTTGGTGAGTACAGCACATTGAATCCGACGTGTTGCTGAGAGAGAGTCGAACCCCAAATCTGTAACATGTGGACAGATTCCCATCGGTTTTCTTTCAGGACGTTGCCACGATATTTCCTTATCTATATGTTGGATGAGCAAGGACGGTGCCCTGGAAAGGTAAACCCCTTTTTTGGATGCGTCTTTGTGAAATATTTTTTGCAAAGTGCTTGTGAGTAACTGAAATAAACATGAACTCAGGTCTAACTTTATTGAATAATGATTTCCTCTTTAGAGTTGTATAAAAAACAACTTGGCAACTGTTTTTTGTGCTTATATTTGTTTCAATACTGTTTAACTTTGCAGCTAGTGGCGGGTGTATAGGGGGGAAAGGGTGGCACCTGTTAACTTCCAGCGGTGGATGAAGTACTCAGAAAATCTGCTTAAGTAAAACGGGAGAAATATCCATAGCAAATGTCTGTCCTTCTCTTGAGGCATTGTTTCGTCATTCGGACCTGATTTAATCCACATGTGGCCACTTCCGGCATAAAGAAAGTAGAGGGAAAAAAAATTGTTTCAATCACTGATATTAATGTGGGAACCAGCAGGGACTGGCTCTGTCCCAGTTCTCAGCGCAGTAGCACCAAGACCTCGTATGGTTCTGTTTTACATCTGCGTGTTATATAGTTTGATCATCTTTAACACATGTTGATCCCATTTGAAGGTCTAAAAACAAACCATCAGTCCGGTGGTTTCCGCTTTAGCTGTGTGCGCGCCTGCGCAGTGAAGGCAGACGCATGTAGACAACACGTAAAAAAGTAAAATTACTGCTACTGTATCAAATAAGTCCATGGAAGGAGGAAGTGACGCAGAACCTGCGTGTGCCTGGTTTATTGAAACGATTCCTGACGTTTAAAAGTGGTTTATAATGAAACGTGAAAATAATGTGATTGTAATGTAACTTTGATTAGAAATGTAGTGGAGTAAAAAGTGAAAGTAGCAATAATTAAATCTACTTCAGTAAAGTACAGACACTGTACTTCTGTACTGTTGAATTCCTTGCTATATTTAATTATCTGTTTAAAGAATTTCCAGTGTAGTAATGTACCATGTCACTTTGTAAATTAACATGTTTTTCCCATTGTCATTTACATGTAGTTTTAGACATTATAATTATGGAATGCCACATTGGCCATTCCCATTTCAAATATACCAACAGTTTCTCATCCCAAGGTGCAACATTCTAGATGTGTATCAGGCTATATTTTTCTAGGCAACAAGGAAACATATGGCTCAATGACACGGCACTGAAGTCCATCAGGAAGGTGGGCAAAGTCACCTCCCTGACCGTGTACCCAGCTGTAGAGCACAAGTTAACCCTGCGCTATGGAGGCTCTGTTCAGACATGGACGGTAGCAGTCACCCCACGTAAGCGCCGTTATTTTATCGGCTGTACATTTGACATTATTCAAGTTATGAAATATTAAAATGACATTTGCATTCAACTCATTCTGAGGTACAAAGTCCATTAAAGTAAGAGGTCGACAGAAACCCTTGGAGCATCCAACAAACACGACAAAGGTGAAGTCACACAAACACCTATGAAACTACAAATCACGACAGTCGTGTTAAATATCTGCAGTCTTGTTGTCTATTGTGACTGTCTTTTCTTTAGGGGTTCCTGGACTTGTTAGGTCCCACTGAGGTGTTTGCATGTGAAAATGGTACATTATTCTTCCACCAGGATGAGAATTTTTTTCTTGCAACAGGTGAGATGATCTGCTCTTGTGTAACCCCATTCACTTTCAGTATCTTCCAGTTTGAAATGAATATCATAGAGGTAATACGTTAATTTTTCTTCTTACTCTGCTAAGTAAATGCTGGCTTTATGTAAAATGACTTTACCTTTTAACTAAAGTGCTATAAAGATTAGAGTTTTCGTTCAAGCTGTAAATGTGTCTCTTTTTCATTCTAGGCCACAGTCTGCATCTTCCTGTCAAGCTCAGTTCCAGGAGTAGCTCCATGTTGCTGGTCTCCTGGGTAAGCAACAGTCCAGCTGCCGGCCTCAGTCACACTGTGACCCTCTACCACGCTGAACTGGGCTCCTATAACTTGCTCAGCGCAGACACAGCCACCCGCGACCACTACCGCTTCACAGCTCTAGACTCATGCAACCCCTATGTGGCCTGTGTGGAGGTTGCAGGCACTCAGTCCTTCATCTGCCTTTCTACTTTAACGGGTATGAACTGGAGGTGGGGTGCATTTTTGAATTCTACAATCATCAACTGTTTTTAAGGGAGCCAGTTATTTTTTCAAATAAAAAATTATTAGTCAAATTTTTGACTCATCGATCCAAGACTTGTACCATGATTCTATAATACTGTAGATCAGTGACTTTATTTATGGAATGATCGTATGTCAAGCTGTTACTCATGGTTATTTTCAGTTAAATGACTAAGATACATGTTACTTTCCTTTTCATGAGTACACGTTTTCAGAATCCACAGCTGCTACAATGAACATCTTTATATTATTCATAATATATAGTATTAATGGGTAAATCAATTACATGCAGTATTTATTCTGATGGTGTCACAAACCCACAAAATTATCAACTGTAAAGCACATTTCAGGCCCTTTTAACTCTGTTTGTACAGTCTACAAATTTTTGTGTTATGAACAGTTCAGTCTTGCTGTTCTAACCATCTTTTGTTTTCTAGCACCATGCAGCCGTGCGTTTATAGCTGAAAAGCTATAAAATAGTAGTTTGTACTGCTGGCTCAGCACCAAACCACTTTCAGTGTTTACAACATGCTTCAGCTTCTCTAGACTGGACAGAAAGGAAGATTTGAAGGGATTTTTTTTTCCTCCTTTTTCTTAGACCCAGACATTCCTAGATACTTTGAGGTGACATCGTGGAACAGCAGCAGCATATCATTGGCCTGGGAATGCCCAGAGAACCACAAGTTCTCCTCCTTTCTCATCACTGCCTTTTTCCTCAATGGTACAGAGCACCTCACAGAGGAGGTGCCTTTTTGGTCCACGGGCGACGCTTTTGTGTTCACCTTGTCTGACCTGCAGCCCTGCAGCAGAGTTAAGTTTGGCCTTCAGACTGTTTGCCAAGCAGGGTTGGGGTCTCGCTACAGCAAGATGGTCCTGAACGATGGTAACTCTGGTAAGTTCAAGATGGGTTGAACTGAGAAATGAGAAGAAATGAGTTTAACTATTATTAAAGTGTCTGCTTTGAAATGCTACTTAAGCATTGCAGCACCAAATTAACATTACATGTATCTATACTTTACTTAAGTAAATTGTGGAATCATTTTAGGAAAATCAAAACACATTTCTAATCAAAGTTATATTAAAACACATTTTATAACTTTTTCTCAGTTTTTATGAAAAAGAATCACTAGAGAGACAGACTTGGTGTCAGTTTCTCTGTCCATTGTCTTATTTTTTTGAAGACTTATTCGACATATTAGTAGTACTCACACTGAGCTGGTGTGCAGTCAACATAAGGAGTTTCGAAATAAAACGTAAAAAGCATCAGATCTTTAACCCATCATTTGTTTATTACCTTTAATTAGTTCATCGTAATTCTGTTTCTCAGATCTCTCCAACATTGAGACATTGCGTCAGATATCGTCAGGCCCTCACAACTATACCCTATGGTGGGAGGTAAGGAATACCTCATCCGTTTCCATGTTCAGAGTTTACCACGAGGGGGTGCCGCAGGGCACCACATTCATCACCAACTACACCGTGGGGGGGCTGGAGCCATGCCAACAGTACCAGGCTAAGGTGGAAGCCCTGTGTGGAGAGAGTGTGCTCATGGATGCCAAGACAGTCACAGCACAGACAGGTAATGTAGTAATTAATTAAAAATGTGGTTCTGATGATGATAATGTGTCATGTTTAGTAAGGATGACTGCTCAGGACAGGTCAGAGGTTAGGGAGTTTATTCAGAGATGGTTCATGCAGTGATGGATGTGCAACAGCATTAAATTCTACCATGAACAAGAAAACTCTTCAGCATAAAAATCAAACTTTATTAAATGCCCAGGTAGTTTGAGGAGAATAATCATCCTACAGAGAAATAAAATGTGCACGTATAACAAAGGCATTAATTTTACAGCTAAAGCAAAATTACACTGAAGCCCACTTAAACTGTCAGGATGCCTCCCTTCTTAAAAGTTTTCGTGCACAACTACATGTACCTGCAGGGAGAATTGAGGATATAATTTAAACACAACAGGATGATGATACATTTTATCGGGCTTGAGATTGTCCGGTGCCAGTATGTCCTGACTTCAGATCAGCAGCAGAAAATCAATAACCATGGAAAAAGTGATGGTTCCTTATAATCATGCTTGCATCATCAGTCCCAGCTTGGGGGCTCGTCACATGGCTAAGGTGAGTTGGCCTGCAAACCACAGACTCTGTTCTGAAAAACCCAGCCACTCTCACAGGATAACCATAATTAGACATTTAAAAAATTAAGTTTCTCTGCTATTAGTTGTGTTGGTGACAAAACCTCATTTTTATTTCAAACCAGCTTTTGCTTTTGCCTATGGGTTAAATGGCAAAGTTTTTGATTTTCTGTTAAAACTTTAATCCATTGTTATTTCTTAATGTGTATCCAGGATCTTGTGGTGTGTCGGAGCTCACTTACCGCTCCAACAACCCTCCTGCCCCGTGGATACCCGTCACCACACAACAGCCTGCTGTGGCCCACCTGTATGAACTGTCCTTGGAAAACGGCACCGTCATCCAGAGTAGTTGTGTGCCAGACACAGAGGTGCATCTCCAAGGGCTGGAGGAAGGGAAGACCTACATCCTTAATGTTTGGGAGGACTGTGAGAGAACGTTGGAGTCGGAGCGTTCCTATTTGTTGAAAGATGGAGCTAATGTATCTTTCGTGAGGGCTGCTGAGCGTCATCAGGACCTAGGTCAGTTCGAGGTACCATCAGCTCAAGTTTCATCCTGCTAATTTTGGTTGATTCAAATTAAGTACACTGAACATTTTGACTGAACAGCAGCTTATCCTTTCTGAAGTACAACAATCTTTTTTTCCTCCAATGTTGGTCTAAATCTGTTGATATTAATTTTCCTAGATAAAAATCCACTGCCCACTGTCTTTCTGCTTTATAGATGCACATCCTTCCAGTTCAGCTCTCAGCATGGTATTACCCTGGTCGCTGCCTGACGATTTAAAGGATGACTGGTCAGAACCAAGAGCCAAAATGGAGAAGATTTTAAAACATAAGGTGGGAGAAAGTCAGTGCAAATATATTTCATCATCACTGAACATGGTCTTGCAGGCTCTAAACAAACGACAGAGACCCACAGTGTTTGCTGAAAAAATATCTGAAGTTTTTATTATAATAAATGAAATAGTTCATGTCTGAAATCCAGGATGTCAAATGTGATTTTTCTTATTTACACTTTTACATGGAAGTCATTAGAGATTCTTAAACCTGCAAAATACAACTTATAAAAGGGCTAGTACACAGTATGAAATCAGTCCCCGCTGCTCCATCATCGGTTTTGCTCTTCAATTTCCTGCTAGGCCTCGTCACCCTCTGCTCAACACCTGAAATGTTAGTAACCAGGATACAAAAATGACAAAGCTGCAGAACTTACTAATCAAGCAGAAATCATTCATAGAATTGTCTGAAGGATGATCCTCGCTCATTTGGAAGTAAATGTCTGTGCACTGGTGTGGTTCAGTAAGTCTGACTTTATGGGAGGTTATGGCAGCTACTCTCTACAGTTAGAAGTTTGTGAAAAAAAAAATAAAAACCATCTCTGCAGTTGGTGGATGATTGGAGCCACACCTCAACACTCAGTATTTCAAAAATGCTAGATTTTGTGTAGTACTACAAATAATAACTGATTACATCACTTTTCATTTACCGTTATGACCACGTCAGACCCTCATCAATCCTTTGGCTTAGCCTTCATTTCAACAACACAGTATACTGCATGTTGAGATAACTCCTAACGTCCATTGTGTATTTTATTTTTGTATTTGTTCCACTTTTTTTAAACACACTGATTGGCCACATTATTACGTACACCTATCCAACCTGATGGAATCTTGTAAAAGTAGCAGTAACCTTGAATGTAGCCAAACACAGTTAAAATGTCACTTATTTTTTTCATTACTGAAGAAGAGTAAGTTGTTTTAAGTACTGATTTAATCCGTTTCAGCAAAGCAATTGTGTCCTCAGTTATTTTTTTTTGTTTATCCCTCAGCTGCAGGAGCTGCTGAAAGATTTTAAAGAGCCAGTCCGTGTTGAGCTCATTGCAGTTTTACCTGCAGACGAGCCAGACAATACAAAGATTCAGTTTATGTCCTTTGATGCTTCCATGACACGAGAGGACGTCCCCCTACCTGCGGAGCAGCAGCTGGATTACATCAGCTCCCTGAATGTAGCCAACATCACAGTTGCAGATGGAGTCATTCACTGGGATGGTAGGTGATGGTGAACACTAGCTCAATTTGGTAAAAGTCCCTGTCAGTTGAATAATATCCAAAGTTATTATTGTGATTTTTGAGAATTAAATTATTTGGTTTGTTTTTGTCAGGTCCAGATCTGTGCGCTTCCACTAAGCGAACACTGTGTCCCATCAATTCTCTATGCATCAATACTCTGGGCTCCTACACTTGCGAATGCCGGCATGGCAAATATGACGTGAACTCTGTACTTGAGCCAGCTCTGGCTTCACATCCGGCCTGCAATGGTATCGTATAGTGACATCACTCTGTGAGCAATATTTAGGTCTTCATCTAATAAACTTCATTGACGGCAACATTTATTTTCATGAATAAGGTAGATAGAAAGTAGAATAATGGATGTAATACATTCAAAGTTGTGATTCTGCCTCTTGCCCCTTTGATTCCTACCCTCACCATCAAACAGAGAAAGGCCTTTTCAGCCAGTGTCTGGATAACCTGATGATGGGTGGAATTGCAAAGCCGTACCTGACGTCTTACGTGGGTGGAAAAGTCAACGTGAAGCTGAATGACGGGCGGTGTGCTGTGGATGAGACGGCGATGTTCTACCACTTCCACACGTCCCGAAAATTGTCTAAATGTGGAACTGAGAAGCGGGTGAGTGACTGCTTAGCAGGAAATTTATGCAAGCTCAGTTTCTGATAGACAGACTGGGTGCGGGAATATTAATGTAAAAATTGCTGTTCACCTTTCTTGAAAAAACCTTAGTTTTTAAATCTGATTTGAACATTTAGTGCATTTTTGTACAGTGCTAATAAAAAGTAATCAATCCTTTTTAGAATGTGTAGTGACAGCTGTGATGAAGCTGGACTCCTCTTAACCAGACACATTCACTTTAGTTTCACTCTGCCACTGTGAACCGTGCAGAAAATGATTAGGTAAATGAGGCTTTGGAATAAAAATGAAGCACTTTCACTACTGTTTCACACCCACAGACCAGCAGTGGACTTTTGGTCACACAGGGCCCTCATAGTTGGCTGGTTCCTTTTTTTTTTTTTTTTTTTTTTTAAACTAACCTTCCACATCATTTGATATTGCTTAAAGCAGTTTTTCCTTTAAAATCACCAATTATAAAGAAAGAAATCAAGCCAACTAAGTTCCTGGACGTAATCAAAGTTACCTCCCTTACAAGGGAGTTAACTGGATGGGAACCACCTCCCAAACCCAGAGCCACAGCCAGTTTAAGTCCAAAAGCTGGTGAGCCCTGGTGTACTCCAGCTCAATTTAACCACTATATAGACCAGTGACTTACTGTATGAATACTTATCCCTGGGCCAGGACAGTGCATCAACATGTGACATTTGGTATATTCTTTGCATTTCACTCCACAGGTATGCTTATTTTTGGTACAGTGGTGCTCTGAGCTCAATATCTGAATCTCAATATCTACATTCACAATGCTAAAGTCTCCATACGTTCATACAAACAAGATCAGAATCAGAAATCTGTTTATCGCCAGGCAAAGTTAAGAACAACTACAGGATTAGGAATTAGTTTGGGTGTCAGGTGCAAATACAAAATCTACAGAAATAAAAGCAAAGCTGTGACACCATCTGAAATATGTACAGTAATAGTATAATACAATAACTTTTGAAAATAAGATAAGTGAAAGTACAGTGTCAGTAAGTCTCAGGGGGTGCTATCTGGGAGGAATTTGGCCACTGTTCAGTGCAGTTCACTGCAGAGGGGAAGAAACAGTTTTGGGGGCGTGAGGTTCTGGTCTTGGTGGATGGACCGAGGAGGAACTGAAAGAGTTTATGTCCGAGATGAGAACGGTCGGCTGCTATCCTGGCTGCTACAGCTCCTGAAGAAATGAAAGGTTGCGGCCGATCACCTCAACAGAGTGGATGACACGCTGCAATTCAATTCAATTTAATTCATCTTTATTTATATAGCGCCAATTTAAAACAAGGTCATCTCAAGGCACTTTACATAATAAAGTCAAGACTATACAAAAATTTAGAGAAAATCCAACAAATCCCCCTTGAGCAGCTATAGGCAACAGTGGAGAGGAAAAACTCCATTTACCGGAAGAAACCTCCAGCAGAACCAGGCTCAGGGTGGGCGGACATCTGCGTTGACCGGTTGGGCTGAGTGGAAAGTGGAGAAAGAAAAGAACAGAGCAACAAAAGCTGCAGCTTGGCCTCGTCTTTGACCGTGGCTGCAGCAAACCAGACTCTGATGGCGAATGTGAGAAAGATTCAATGATGGCCGTGTAAAAGTTCACCGACATCTTTACAGGAAGGTGGAACTTTTCAGCTGCTGTAAGAAATACAGTGTCTGCTGAGCCTTCTTGGTGAGGGAGCAGATTGAACATAACGTGCAGCTTTACAGCTGTTCTGTCACAATTTCTACTTTAACATGTTTTTAAGTTAAAATTGTCACAAAGGTGATATTTCTACTGTGTTTAATATTAAAGTGGGTTGTGGAGGCATAGTGCATTATGAGAATATGTGGTTTTAATGTTTTGCCTTGATCTAGTGCAGCAGGTGTCAGTCGCCTTTACTGTTGGTCATTATAAGAGTTATATGTTCATGTTTATTCCAGGTTAACAAAAGTCACATTGAATTCCAAAACATTCTGAGTGTGACTTTGACTAAAGAGCAACCCATCAGCCGGCGAGGTCTAAAGGTTGTCTGGAAGTGTGTGTACCCTCGACATCACATTCGCAATGCTAAAGTGAATGTGAATATGCAGTGGTGAGATAACATTGATCAGAATTCACATTTGTATCTAAAATACATCAGAGCCAGCGTAAAAAAAGTAGAATGTGGGTGCTTGAGAGAACAATATACTTATAACTAACACACAGTTCAGACATGTGCTTCATTTCTCTCATCATAGGTTTGTCTCCTCCTCCCTGGTGGAGCTGAACTCATCACTGCAGCTGACCTTGACCATGAATCTGTACAGAGACGATTCATACACGTCCGAATACAAGAATACCATGTTTCTGGGACTTGAAGACACTCTGTTCTTCCAGGTGGCCCTGCAGACCAACAGCTCCTTTGCTTCAGGTCTGCTCCTGCAGGTGGAGTCGTGCTGGGCCACAGAGAGCACTGACCCACAGGATACTGTCCAGGGTGTTTTTCTTCAGGACAGGTATTTCAAAAATTAACCTTGGTTAACTCACTGTACAGTGCCTTGCAGAATTATTAATAACCCTTGAAATTTTCTATACAGTGCCTTGCAAAAGTATTAATAACCCTTGAAATTGTCTAGATTTTGTCATATTATATATGAATTATAAGTGGCACATAATTGTGAAGTGGAAGAAAAATTATAAATGGGTTAAATTTTTTACAAAAATATCTGAAAAGTGTTCTGCGTATGTAGTCAGCCCTCCTGAAATACTTTGTAGAACCTTTTTGGGTTTGTCTCTACATGTCTTGCACATCTAGAGAGTGACATTTTTGCCATTCATCTTTGGAAAATAGCTCAAGCTCGATCAGATTGGATTGGGAGCGTTTGTGAAGAGTTTCAATTCTCGTCACAGATTCTCAATCGGATTTAGTTCTGGGCTTTGATTGGGCCAAACCAATGCATTGTAGTTGTCGTCTTGTTGGAACATGAACCTCAGGCCCAGTCTCAAGCCTTTTGCAGACTCCAACAGGTTTTCTTTTAATGTTGGCCTGTATTTGGCTCCATTCATCTTCCCATCAACTCTGACCAACTTTGTGTATTCAGGCCAAAAAGTTCAATATTGGTTTGCTGTGTCACCCACACAGCTTTTAGCAACCTTGCAAACAGGACTTCTTATGGTGGCTTTCTTCCTTCCACTCTCCTCTAAAGGTCAGATTTGCGGAGGACACTGGTAATGGTTGTCCTGTGGACAGATTCTCTGCAGCTCCCCCAGAGTTACCATGGTCCTCTTGGCTGCTTCTCTCATTAAAGCTCTCCTTGCCCAGGCTGTCAGTGTAGGTATGATACGGCAACGTCTTGGCAGATTTTCCGTTGTGCCGTAGTCTTTCCATTTTCAGATGATTGTACAGCGCTGCATGAGATGTTCAAAGCTTCTTATAACCTAATATCATCAAATGGGGATTAAAACAAATGCACTAGTCACTTTTTAAATCTATTTATCATTTTCCTTCCACTTCACCATTATGTGCCACTTTGTGTTGGTTTATCACATAAAATCCCAATAAAATACCTTTTTATGTTTGTGGTTGTAACGTGAATAAATGTGAAAAGGTTCAAGGGGTATCTCAGAGCTCCAGTAAAGGTTAAGTAGTATTGCAGTATGTGATGCGTATTAAATGCTTTAGTGTCCTCAGGTGACAGTGAATGTTATCCTCTCTTCCTCCAAGCTGTCCTGTCGACAACACATTCCACTGGCTCTCTGTTAATGGTCTGGCACAAAGCAGCAGATTTTCCATTCAGATGTTCACCATGCCCAAAGGGTTGCCTCTCTACTTCCACTGTCTGGCCAACATATGTGCACATGATGAAAACTGCACAAAGGTAAACCATGGACCACCTGGCCGTTGACCTTTCAACATTAGGACAGGATTTATTGAAAGCCACATTTCGATTATTGTGCACAATATTGATATACATAACAAAAAAAGTCTTGTCATGAGGCTACCTGCTGTGTTGCCAATATTTTACAAAAGTTAAATGCCAACTGAAACTTAATAAAGGCTCACAAGGACTAAGTTGTTTATCTGCAACGTCACTATGCATAATTACATTTTAAAATAAAGGTCAAGGTAAAATAACCTTTAAACGTTTCACTGAATACTTTTTCTATTTAGGTATAGGCAGTCACTGATTCTTAAGCTGGCATCATAAATATGATTATTATTGTTGTATTCATTTCAGCAAATTTCAGTTTTGATGATCAGTTTTAAAGTTATAAATGTCATTACAGTTTAGAGGAAATTTGTTATAGATTTCATTGGATTCTGGAGTTTTTCTTGCCAATTAAAATGTTGCAATTTCTCATTTCTTTAAAGAGTTCTGATAGTCAGGTCAATAGACATGTTGTTGCCCCACGGCAAAATGGACCCCCTGCTGCCTTCAAATAAACCACTATCCTTTAATTTACTGGTTTGCCTTAACAACAGTGGATTTTGTTGCAGAATTGTACCAGCCAGCTGCGAAGAAAGAGGTCAGTGAGCCAGGGAAAACGGGCTGCTGTCGTGTCTGCTGGACCTCTGGTAGTCAACACAAGAGTCAAGTCAGGAGTCCAACACACTTACTGTGAGTTTATGCACATGATCTGTCCAGATGCTTTGACCAAAAGATTTTCTTTGAACACAGTTTCTTGTAGTTTTTTTGTCACTCTGCTAAATGCTTAAAAGATAATAATTTTAGCTGATGAAAAGAGAAGTATCTCACATGCAAGTTTGTTCTTTCCATTATCACAAGTCCCACCATACCATTCAGTACCTGATGAAAATGTGAAAATAGGGTTGGTTGAATTATTCATGTCCATCTCCTTGCAGGGGCGGAGCACATGACATTGATCTTCTTTGTGGCTGGATCAATAGGCATTTTGGGAATAACTGTACTTGCAGTGAGTGCAACAAAAGCCATTATGATTTACTATGAACGGCTGCAGCACAAATAAAGAGCTTAGAACAGCATCTATGAGTAATCTAATAAAACGAGTAAAAACTACAACAAATGCCTGGTCGGGCCATGACCAATTTGTTGCCAAAGGAATGATTTCAGGTTGGTGCCCCCTTTTGCATCACAGTAAATCACAGGCCAAACATCAGCTAACCAGATGTTTAAAAAGTCGACAAACAGCTGCTGAATAGATCTAATCTTTACACATTTCCCTGAGGAGTGTAAGGTGGTAGTTACCTACAGGCCTATTTCCCAGAACAAGTTAGGCTCCAGAACATTAAGTGACATTAAAACAAGATATTGATTGATTAGCAAACCGTGTTAGACTAAGATTACTATCATTTTGCTAGGTAACTAATACAATGACACTTGCGCTAAAGATCAAAAACCAAATGTTCCTGTTCTATCTTGTGTTACAGAAAGCAAAAATATGCCACTGTGCTTCGTTTTCTCCTTGATAATGGAGACAACAATACCCATTATAAAGTGACTGCTCAGTTTTTCCGTGCCACACAGAGACACCATGATGCACTGCAGGGACTTTTATGTCCGACATTCAATTTTCAATTCAACTTTATTTATATAGCGCCAATTTACAACAAGGTCATCTACGGGCACTTTACATAATAAAGTCAAGACTATACAAACATGTAGAGAAAACCCAACAAATCCCCCTTGAGCAAGCCATAGGCAACAGTGGAGAGGAAAAACTCCATTTACCGGAAGAAACCTCCAGCAGAACCAGGCTCAGGGTGGGCGGACATCTGCATTGACCGGTTGGGCTGAGTGGAAAGTGGAGAGAGAAAAGAACAGAGCAACAAAAGCAGCAACAAAACATTGAGCAAGTTAATAGGACCAGTAGCTGCGCACTGGAGGACACACAGCGCCAAATCCGGGGACACCTGAAGACAGGGAGAGAGAGAGGGAGACAGAGAGGGAGAGAGACGACTACGGGACAAAGAAGACACGGAGTTAATGTCATACAGTGGTGACGTTATAGATGTGGGGTGAGAGGAGAGAATGAAGACAGGAGGAAGTGGCACAGGGCAGAGTCCCCCAGCAGTCTAAGCCTATAGCAGCATGACTATAACCAACTATAAGCTTTATCAAAAAGGAAGGTTTTGAGCCTAGTCTTAAAAATAGAGAGGGTGTCTGCGGATATCAAGTCATTTGAAACATAACAGAGCAAAGGTTGATTTCAGTGATCTCAGATTCACGTTCAAAAAAGGAGCTGTACGCACCTCAGTCCCAGAACTGCTTCGACAAACCAGTCAATTTTCTCGTTTCACTGACCTGCCAATTGCAAACACAACTTGATAATGACACTAAAGTTACAGCCACATGCCAACGTTAGCTCCAAAGTAGCTACACTAGCAGCAGGTGTAGACACTTATTCAGCTTTTGGAACTTTAGTCTTACATTCAGTCAAACAAGGTTCGTCCTCAACGTGCAACAGAAAGCTCCACATGGGCTCTCAGTGCGGAACACAAGGAGGGCGCTGTTGATCTGATGTGGGTTTCCCACGTAACTAAATGTTCAAAACATTTTTTTTAATTACAATTTTTCTCTGAAATGTCAAACTAAATCCAGTCTTAAAAAAACTAAATAGTCAGGGTGAAAATACAAAATACTCAAGGTTCAAGGTTAGCTTGAACCTTAGCACTAACTAGTGTCTAGGTCACGTGACCTGTAGACGGCCATTACTCTGCACGTGAGCGCGGACAGGAACTCCTGTTCTGAGTGAGCGTCCTTATTCTGAACCTGTGTTCTGAAGAATCAAAGGACATTTTCAACAACTGTGGACATTTTCAACAACTGGACATTTTTAAAGAAGAACTGCCGAAGTTTCAAACATGGGTCGTTTCTGCAGAAAGAAACATGGGATTGATCGAGTGCTGAATGATACTTATAGTAAGACGCATTTCAAACAGTTTGTTATTGATCTGTGTAAATTGATCAGACAGGTGGAAATATTTCACTTTAATGTGACATTGAGAAACACATGAGGTTAAAAAAAAAACAAATGCTAAAATAATGGATGTTCAACGCCAGCTAGTGGAGCTAGCGGCAACCTAGTGTGTTCAACCTGAAAATGGAATAAAATAGACAAGTGCAACCTTTGTGGTCACTGAAGCAACTTTTGTTGCTCGTTTTTCTCTCCACTTTCCACTCAAAAGTGGAGAGAAGCTAGCTCCACTTTTTAAAAAAAAAAATGAGCTAGCAGTCTCTCACCAGCAACTCAGCCTTCTCATTGTTTCACTTTTATTAAATATTTATGATTTTTCATGTAGTAGCCTATTGGACTAAATATATGTGCATTATACTGTAGACCTATCACATGGCCAGCCTATTTTAGTTGGAAAAAGTAGTCACTCTGTTGTTCACTTTGGCCTTTGTTATATTGATTAAACTATGCTGTTGAATCAAATATCAAAAGTCATTTTTTATATTCCCTGTAGAGGAACTTTTACAATTTAGTCTAACATTATCAGCAAAAGGTAAAGGGTTTGTACTTTGTACTTACGCTGGAATAGATTGGAGGAAGCGGTTTGAAGCACCACAACAATGCAAATATTAATCTTTTCTGTCAAATTTGTCAGGGCCATTTTTATTTGAATCATGTAAAATATTCTGTTGAATCAAAAGCAAACCAACTTTTAAATTAATTTTGTCAACTTCAAGTTATTCTAGAGAAAATTGTGGATTTTTAATAAATTCGTTTTTTTTGGAAGGTTGCAATCCATTTAGTTTGTCTTTTATTGTATCGTTTAGTTCTGCAGAACCTTCACTCAGATGGAAATAAACAATTATACTGTCCATCAATCCATTGATGCTTGAACCTACATGTCCATGTCTCAGCCAGTTTTAAATCTATTTGGCTTTTTTTTTTTGTTTTTTAGTTTATAGTCATACTGGGATTATTCACAATGCTGGTAGTTGGTCAAAATACTTTGACATTTTTTGTAAGTTTTATTTGTTCTAATGAAGCAGAGATTCAACTTTTTGGCCTCAATTCTAAATGTTATGTTTGGAGGAAACCAGACACAATCATTACCTGAACATCCATCCCTACAGTGTAGCATGATGATGGCAGCATCACACTGTGGGTTCTTTTTCAGCAGCAGCGACAGGGGGTATGGTCAGAACTAAGTGAAAGCTGAGTGGAGTAAAGTACTGATATTCTCAATACAAAACCTGTTCCTGTTCCTTTGTTTTGATTGACTTTAAAATTAAACTGCTATTAAACTGCAATTATTGTAGCAGCAATAATTTAAGCTCATTTAGCCAAGTACTAAAGAGGTCTTTGAATGTTACCTGAATAGTAACAATTACGTCACACTTTACCTAAATTCCAATTCAAAAACAGTTTTACTCCACTTTTACTCCATTTATTTCACTGCTTCAGTTACTTTACAGGTGCAGATACTCAGCTAAAAAATAATCATTATAAATTAAACACAAGTTTGTTTTTTAGGTCAAAGTTTATTTAATTATCTAAAATCTATAAATTATCTATTAATTATATCTATAAATTAAATGTAGGGGCAATTTACAGTGACAACAGTAATTGTTTTTAACGTTCCCCTATGTGACACTAACTTTGTTTTTCTGTGTGAAAACAGATTTGATGACTTTCCTAACAGCAGAGAAGAAGTTGGATGTGCTGGGCTGATTTTGCAGTTCTGTCATCTGGTGTTTCAAAAACAATATGATGCATTCCTCAATCTGTGGATCCCGTAATTGTAATAACATCAGGGCATGTGAAGGAGTTCCAGATGTTTCATGTACCTTTGTAAAAATGGCCTCGCTGAATAGTTTAAATGTTGCTCCTCTGATATCAAAATCGATTCCTTCAAGTTCAGCCCATGCTTTCTGCAGCAGATGGTCAATGATTTCTTCTGATTTTCCCATCCCACGGGAAACCTCGGCCTTGCTATATGCCTGTGTGACCACCATCTCAAGAACCACCCTAAGCTGAGTTTTGCGTTTTTTGGTCTGCCATTTTGAGACCTGCTGTGCCTCCTCACATACCGAGTGAGATACTACACAAGGTCCTCTCTCCTCATAGATGACCTTTGGCAACACTGTTTTTAATAGTGGCCGAGTTTCCATTACCAAGAGGACCACCTTTTCACTGACCTTACTGACCTCACTGTTGAGCCACCAATTTGTCAATCCCAGGTAACAACAAACCCTGTTTTTGATTGTTGTATACACAGAAACATCAATTGGAGCATCAGGTCTGAAGTAACTGTAGAACAGGTCAGTGAGTCCTTGCGTAATTTCTGGAATTTTACCACTGAAAGTGGTCTTGAATGTCAAAAACATACAGGCGCTTCTGTCCCCTTCATACTTTTCATGAGTCCCTGATAGAATAATAGACTTAGCACGGTCTATAAGTGATCTTATCGTTTCTTCGCTTTCATTTTTCAAGTCATGTTTAAGATCCTTCTTTAAATGTGCCCACATATAATGTATTGATGATTTTGCAAATGTTTTTGCAAAGAATGTCTTTGTCTTGCTCACTATTCTGTCGATACACATTATGCAGTCCTCTTGGATTTCTGGAGTTGGAGATGCAGAACCACACAGTTTCAAACTATGAGCCTCTTCCACAATTAGTTTAGCAACATCATCTGCAACAATGCTAATCTCCCGAGAAGATTCTGTTTGCAGCAGGCTAAAGTCAGTGTCTGATAACTCATCTGAAATAGGCTCAACAATTTGATTCAGCTCCTCGGCAATTACTTTCTTGACGGCTTGACTTACTGCTTTTATTGAGACTCGTGATCCCACGGATGAGCTTGGAGTTTTATATTTGTTCTGAGACCAGTCCTTTATTTTCACTTCGTCCTCTATGTCTTCCTCCACATCCTTGGTGACGATCAGTTTGCCTCTCTTGCTGCGTGGTAGTGACGTGCAGAAAGATTTTATCTTGGCCCCAAATTTTTAAGGATTTTTATGGCATGCTTGACCATAGCGTTGATTCTTTTTGGAGGAGTAATTCTGGTTTTTACATGCTCCTCAGAGTCCTTAAGACTGTAGAGCGCAGAAATAATAATGTCTCTGACCTCCCTTACAATCAGTGTTGTCAGTTCTTCTACGCTGGCACATCGGTCTGTAACATCCATAAATTCTGAGAAGGTCTGAATAAACATGCTCCCCATTTTGGAGAAAATGCGATGCTCTGTCTGTCCTTGGAAGTCCTTAACAGCTTTTATAAGGTCATTGGAAAGACATAATATCAAGTCTATACACATCTTTGCCAACCGAAGCCTTGTGGACTTGTCAGGTTGACCTAATTTAAGCAGCCTGTGTTGTTCTAGTGTCAGCTTTTTCACAAAGCATTTAAAGGCTGAACGCACATCAAGCATTTTTGCCTCTTCTATTTGTGTTTCTCCTGTTTTATTCATTGCAACAACTTCTGTCATATTCAAAAAACAAGTCAGTTTGTGAGTCCTAGTAACTAGAAATGGCTCCAAATTAAACTAGACTGGATCCTAAAGTGTGTTAAAATGTTTTCAGTGGGAGTCTGCAGGATGAGATTTTAGAAACTCATCATCATCCAAGCATAAAAGCCAGCCAGTCTCTGACGTCATTCATCAGAAGAACTAATTGTCCTTAACCCTGCCCAGTATCTTAGCAACTGTTGCTATAGAACAATATTATTTATTTACGGTTTTCAAAAAATACATTTACCTTCATCATACTTTTTCTTACTGTGTATTCATTGTGATGTTGTGTAAACAGGAAATGCCATCTTTCCCCTCTTTATTTGGTCATTGATCCATATTTTCCAATATTGTCTGTCACCCAGTTTATTACTGAATCTGGCATTGATGCATCAGGAGATAGAAATAGAACTTTAAATTATGATTTATGAAAACAGACCAATGCAGCTAGTGAAGGTTTTGTGCTGTTTTTGGTCATGGAGTTCTCATAGGGCTCACTTTTCTGTGGGGTGAACTCAAACATTGGTCTTACTATTATTCACTTAAAGCCATATTTGCTGACTTTCTGAACAACCCTGGCACCGGTGGCTCTCTGTCTGCGGCGAGCGACCCCGGCTGTGAGAAACCCGACGAACTGAGGCACGCGTAATTTCCCGAGGGGGATTACGCACGGCTCCCGGATCCTATCTCTCGCGAGTCTGCGTTCTCACCTCAACAAAACTGACTAAGTGGGTCTGCTCTTCAAATATAGACATTACTTTTCCTTGTCTGCTGTATGGATCTGCTGCCCCAGAGCGGATCCAGACATGAAGGCAGCCAATAAATACAGCTTTTCCCCAATCCATCTACTTCTGTCTTTAGCCATTTCTCTTCCCACCCCAAAGCTAACCTTTGATGATGCGGTCTCAATTTATGCCTGGTGAACAGAGGTCCAATTAAAATGTGACAATTTATGACAAGACAATAGCACAGTTCTTCATTTAAATTATACATTCATACATTAATTCAAAAAGCATTTGTCTACTATATTGTTTTTTCTTTTATCAAATTACATCATTTCAGCGCACATTTTTTTTAGCTGGATGGTTGTGTGTAAATTGCTGTCTGTAAACATCCATGAACTTTATAACCAAAGGACACAACTTGTGTATTGGACTAAAGGAATTTCAGTAACATTTCCAATGTAGATCTTAAATGTTTTCTTGCTGAGCTTCTAAGACAAATCCCTGGGTCAGGAGAGACCTGGTAGCGGGAGAAGTAGAAGGATCCGAATTCAGCAATGCCTGATTATATACTGTGCTTTCAGTATAACTTGGGGCAGTCATCTTTAAATATGGCATATTACCTTTTTTTTTTTTTTATTTATATTACTAAAACAACAAAAACTATGTGAAAGGATCTTATCTTTTTTTCCTCTCAAGCACAAACACCTTAGAGAAGCTCCCCACCATCAAGCACCACAAGGGATGTCCATAATTAGGTTTTTAATTCAGAAGGTTGAAAATAAGGTGGGACACCACTTTCTTCATGCTCCAATTGTTGAATGAATAGTGTTCTTTAAACTGCTCTTACTTCAGTGATCACTGACATAACTCTCCTGTTGAAAATTGTCACAGCCTTAAAATGTGCACACATATTCAGAATGATTTTCCACACAGGAAATGAAAAAACAAATATTCACATGCTTACAACAATTTGTGGACCTGGTCTTTGGTAGTACTCCCATATGCTGCCACAGAAGCAATTCTTGAATGCAGAGATCAGGTCTGCTCAGCAGTCATTCCATTGAAACTACATGAACCCGGTCCACCATCCGCATCAAGATAAGTATAATACACGAGTTTGCTAAAGTGTTGTAACTATAAATTTGAGTCATAAAAATGTTCAACCCCAGCAGATAAACAAGTGGAAAACACAAGCCATGAAGAAGAAAACTTCTAGAACCTGTTCAACAACGTTAGACCACAAGTCCACAAGATCCAGAGAGCCACTGTCCCTCCTGAATACTTGGTCACACATCATGTCATTTACCTTTTCCATATGGCCCAAAAAATACCGTCACTAACAAGTTTCCAAAGATTGAAAATTTCACCCTTTATTTGATGGTATTTACATCTTCCATATATTAGACAACATACAACATAGCACCTTCTGTATCAAGTCAACTGATTATAAAACCTCTATATATGCATAGATGTGGTCAGTTTATTTGCATATAGAGGTATGTTGAAAATGGCGTACACTTATACTCCCTATAGATAAATAACCCTTTTTTTTTATGCAGTTTCCTCGTCATGTGGCAAACGTTATAGTACACCTTAACATGCTTTTTAACATGTTAAATGACTATATATAATCTCTTTCCATCAGTGGAGTTTTTCAATTTTTCAATTCAACTTTATTTATATAGCGCCAACTTACAACAAGGTCTTCTGAGGGCACTTTACATAATAAAGTCAAGACTATACAAACATTTAGAGAAAACCCAACAAATCCCCCTTGAGCAGCTATAGCCAAAGATGGAGAGGAAAAACTCCCTTTAGCGGAAGAAACCTCCAGCAGAACCAGGCTCAGGGTGGACGGCCATCTGCCTTGACCGGTTGGGCTGAGTGGAAAGTGGAGAGAGAAAAGAACAGAGCAACAGAAGCAACAAAAAAACATTGAACAGGTTAGTAGGACCAGTAGCTGCGCACTGGAGGACACACAGCGCCAAATCCGGGGACACCTGAAGACAGGGACAGAGAGAGGGGGACAGAGAGGGAGAAAGACGACTACGGGACAAAGAAGACACAGAGTTAATGTCATACAGTGGTGACATTATAGATGTAGGGTGAGAGGAGAGAATGAAGAGAAGAGGAAGTGGCACAGTGCAGAGTCCCCCAGCAGTCTAAGCCTATAGCAGCATGACTATAACCAACTATAAGCTTTATCAAAAAGGAAGGTTTTGAGCCTAGTCTTAAAAATAGAGAGGGTGTCTGCTTCCCGAATCTGGACTGGGAGCTGGTTCCACAGGAGAGGAGCTTGATAGCTAAAGGCTCTGCCTCCCATTCTATTTTTGGAAATTCTGGGAACCACAAGTAGGCCTGCATTTTGGGACCGAAGTGGTCTAGTAGGATGATATGGTACTAGGAGATCTTTTAGATATGATGGAGTTGTGTTACAAACATAAGCCCCACGTTTACGGGCACAATATGTCCAATGCTTTGTCCAAAACAGGGGTATTCTACTAAAATTTAAGAGCTCCGGTTACACAAATTTGTTGGAAGCAAATGTCCAGAAGATTATAATATCTAACTATTTATTGCGATGTATTATTAAGTACCCTGCAAGTAAGCAATACTTGACTCTCAAATCAAATGTTACTTAATTTATTAAATAAAAGCAGGGCTGTCTTTTAAAATAAGCAAGAATGAAAATGTTCGAATAAAGTGCTTAACTTTGAAAAAATTAAATTAACGAAGCTACATGCAACTGTTATCGCCTTCTTCGTTAATTAATTCCTTTGCAACCTCGAACTTTCTCCCATCTACCAGTTTTGTTGAGTCGCACAATTTACTGCCTGTGATCAACAGAATCGATTGGCTAAGTGAAGTCACGTGGGACTTAACTCGCATTCAATTGGTCAATGCGTTCTCGCGTCCACTAAATAACTACCGTAAAGCTCACAATAGCCGCACCGGTTAAAATTAAGGTGTCCTGCTAGAATTTGAATCAAAACGTTCGGTTTGGTGTGTAGCTCCGGGTCAACTTCTGGGTCCGGTTCCAGACCGCGGTCCGCCTGTTTGTGACCGCTGGTCTAGAGGGAAAGGAAAGAAACTGAACAAAGACAGTGTTTGCAAACTTCTTTGACATTAAAAAGATGGATTGTAGTTTAAGGCAAATTTTTGATTGCATTAAAAATTTCTAAGTGGTGGAAAATGGAAAACCACAGGAAAGTCCAACTATATTCTCAGCTGTGATAAACCATATAGTTGAAGAAATAATATTTGCTCAACTAACAACTAATGCAACTAAAAGACCATATAAACTCGAATAACATACCAAATGGTTTTAAGGTGTCAACGCAGGAAAGTTGGCTAGCAAGAGAATAAAAATTTTAGAAGCATAGATTTTAGAAATATTGACGACAGCTGGGAATCTTATCTACTTTGATTTTATGTTAGAGTGGCGGATTGCATTCACCAAAGAAAAAAAGGAGGATAAGGAATCTTATAAATGTGGGAACCTTTCAGAACCTACCTCAGATTGATCAGGTTTTTAGGAAGATTGTCAGAGACAGTTTTCAATACTTCTAAAATTTGATTTTGGCCGATAGATAATGCGGTCAATACATTTTTTAAACATTTAAAAATAGCTGTCCTTCAGGCTATAAAGTGATATTTTATTTTCAGCCTACAGTGTGCTTTTTCCTGTAGAAGTTGGTTATACGAGTGAAGTCATAGTATTCTAAAACAGTATGTTGAAAATGAAACACATAAATTACTATTTAAGATCATATTTAATAAGTCTTTAATTCACCTAAATAAAATTGAGAATTAGGAATTAAATTATATCAGCCTAAACCAGGATGAAAAAGCGAAAATCCTTTTATTCCTTTTGCCTTTCCCCTTTCGGGTTCGGCAAAACGAATCATCTACCTCCATCTAACCCCATCCTCTGCACGCTCTTCTCTTTCACAAACTAACTTCACGTCCTATGCCCAAGGAATTAATAAAGTTCTATTCTATTCTATTCACAAACTACTGCCACATCTTCTAGACAACGATCAGGACCAACTGTCTTTTACAATCTTCATCCTCTTTGAACGTCCCACACTAATCACCTCTTCTACTCTTTGTTCTTTCATTTTCCTTGTTCATCAACTCTTCAAAGTTCTCCTTCCATCTTCCCATCACACTCTTGGCACCTGTCAATACATTTCCATCACTATCTTTAATCACTCTAACCCAGTGCTTCTGAGTTATTTTCTGTGACGCCCCCCCTAGCAAAAAGAAAATCAATTCGCGCCCCCTTCCGATTAGAGTCATGGGGGGGGGCGGCGAAACGCTACATATGCGTAAAATTCGTCAATTTCCTAGTCTTAGCTTTCGGGTGACTTTCTTTTGTCTCATTATCTTTCTTTTCATCCCTTCTCAAATCTCTTCATGTTGTCTTCAGGTTCGTTCATTCACTTCCTGTCGCCTGCTCGGTGCAAAATAAACCCAACACCATAGAGCTAATCCTCCCTGCGCATACTCTGACTATGAGAGCGCCACTGCCAACTACTGTTCTGGATCTGCAATTACACTTTATTCTAGTACGGCAAAAAAAGCAGTTCCCCATGGTCACACACGCCCCCCCAGGCAGTGCACCACCCCACTATTTGAGAAGCACTGCTCTAACCTGATATCTATCCCTCTGCCTTGCCAACCTGTACAGATCCACCTCTTGCTCCTAAGTGTCCAGCCAGCGTACAAGTCCTGATATATGCTCTTTGTTTGGCCTTTGGCACCTCTACCTTCACCTTACGCTGCATCTCTCTGTACTCTTGTCTACTTTCTTCAGTCCTCTCAGTGTCCCACTTGTTCTTAGCTAACCCCTTTCTCTCTAAACACCTCTGAACCTACTTGTTCCACCACCTTCCTCTTTCCCAAATGACACACTCCCTGATCACATTAGCTGTAGTTGTCCAGTCATCTGGAATCACCTCCTGACCACCTAGAGCCCGTCTCAATTCCTCCCTGAAAGCTACACGACACTCTTCCTTTTAGAGCTTCAACAACTTTGTCCTCTGCTCTGCCTTAGTCGTCTTCATTTTCTCACCATCAGAGTCATTTTACACACCACCTTACTGTGTTGTCTGGCTACGCTCTCCCATACTAATATTGCAAAGTCAGCAATCAGATCTCCACTCCTATATGTCAACCTATTCTCCTGTCTCTTGTGGGAAGCCATGCCCATCCTCTTTGTAAAATCTACCACCATCTGTCCTTCTGTGTTGCTGTCTTGAAGACCAAACCTGCCTCTCACATTTCCGTTACTTCTGTTTCCTTCACCAACATATCCATTGAAATCTGTGCCAATCAACCAGTCTTTCACCTCTGGAGACTCTCTGCATCACTTCATCTAACTCCAGAATTTCTCCTCTTCTTTGTGGGGAATAACCACTAATGACATTGAACTAATGACAACATCACAACTTCAATGTCTTGCTTCAGACTCATCACCCTGTCTGATACTCTCCACTAGAACATTCCTCACAAATTCCTCTTTCTGGATAACTCCTACTCCATTTTTCTTCCACCTACACCTTGGTAAAACAACTGAAAACCTGTTCCTAAGCTTCTAGCCTTGCTACCTTTCCACCTGGTCTCCTGGACACAGTCTATCCACCTTCCTTACCTGCATCATGTCAACCAACTCTCTGGCCTTCCCTGTCACACACATTTCTTGTGAGTTCCATAAAAAACAGCTTTGAAAACAAAAACACTATTTTCATTTTAGTCAAAATATTGTTGATATTGATATTGATGTGTCAAAATGAAACAGCAGAACTTCTCAGTTGAAACTTTTCTTTGCAGTTTGAATTTTAATTAATTGTTTAGCGTGTCTATTAACAATTAATGAAAATCTTTATTTTCAGAATGTGTGGGGAAACCAGAGCACCTGGAGAAAACCCATGTTACCCCAGTAGACAACTGTAAAATCATGGCGCTGACCACTGTGGAGTGTTTATGTCTTTCAAGTTGAATGTTTCTTTCTTAAACGTATTAAGATTCACTTATGTAACACTGTCTTTGTTCTTCTGTGTGAAGACAGATTTGATGACTTTCCTTACAGCAGAGCAGAAGTTGGACGTGCTGTACTGTTTTGGAGGTTGTGTCACATGTTGTTTCAAAAACAATATGATGCATTCCTCAATCTGTGGATCCCGTAATTGTAATAACATCAGGGCATGTGAAGGAGATCCAGATGTTTCATATACCTTTCTAAAAATGGCCTCGCTGAATAGTTTAAATGTTGCTCCTCTGATATCAAAATCAATTCCTTCAAGTTCAGGCCATGTTTTCTGCAGCAGATGGTCAATGATTTCTTCTGATTTTCCCATCCCACGGGAAACCTTGGCCTTGCTGTATGCCTGTGTGACCACCATCTCAAGAACCACCCTGAGCTGAGTTTTCCGTTTTTTGGTTTGCCATTTTGAGACCTGCTGTGGTTTAGACTGTGCCTCCTCACATACTGAGTGAGACACTACACAAGGTCCTGTCTCCTCCATAATGACCTTTGGCGGCATTGTTTTTACTAGTGGCAGAGTTTCCATCACCGAGAGGATTACCTTTTCACTGACCTTACTGACCTCACTGTTGAGCCACCAATTTGTCAATCCCAGGTAACAACAAACCCTGTTTTTGATTGTTGTATACACAGAAACATCAATTGGAGCATCACGTCTGAGGTAGCTGTAGAACAGGTCAGTAAGTCCTTGCATAATTTCTGGAATTTTATCACTGAAAACAATCTTGTATCTCAAAAACACGCAGGCGTTTCTGTCCCCTTCATCTTTTCCATCAGTGTCTGATCGAATAATAGACTTAGCACTGTCTATAAGTGATCTTATCGATTCTTCGCTTTCTTTTTTCAAGTCATGTTTAAGATCCTTCCTTAAATGTGCCCACATATAATGTATTGATGATTTTGCAAATGTTTTTGCAAAGAATGTCTTTATCTTGCTTAGTATTCTGTCGATACACATTATGCAGTCCTCTTGGATTTCTGGAGTTGGAGATGCAGAACCACACAGTTTCAAACTATGAGACTCTTCCACAATTAGTTTCGCAACATCATCTGAAACAATGCTAATCTCCCGAGAAGATTCTGTTTGCAGCGAGCTAAAGTCAGTGTCGGATAACTCATCTGAAATAGGCTCAACAATTTGATTCAGCTCCTGGCCAATTACTTTCTGGACGGCTTGACTTACTGCTTTTATTGAGGTTTCTGATGATGAGCTTGGCGTCTCAGATTTCGTCTGAAACCAGTCTTTTATCTTTACTTCGTCCTCTATGTCTTCCTCCACATCCTCAGTGACGATCAGTTTGCCTCTCTTGCTGCGTGGTAGTGACGTGCATAAAGATTTTATCTTGGCCCCAAACTCTTTAAGGATTTTTATGGCATGCTTGACCATAGCGTTGATTCTTTTTGGAGGAGTAATTCTGGTTTTTACAGGCTCCTCAGAGTCTTTAAGACTGTAGAGGGCAGAATTAATAATGTCTCTGACCTCCCTGAGAATCAGTGTTGTCAGTTCTTCTACGCTGGCACATCGGTCTGTAACATCCATAAATTCTGAGAAGGTCTGAATAAACATGCTCCCCATTTTGGAGAAAATGCGATGCTCTGTCTGTCCTTGGAAGTCCTTAACAGCTTTTATAAGGTCATTGGAAAGACATAATATCAAGTCTATACACATCTTTGCCAACCGAAGCCTTGTGGACTTGTCAGGTTGACCTAATTTAAGCAGCCTGTGTTGTTCTAGTGTCAGCTTTTTCACAAAGCATTTAAAGGCTGAACGCACATCAAGCATTTTTGCTTCTTCTATTTGTGTTTCTCCTGTTTTATTCATTGCAACAACTTCTGTCAGCTATATTAAAAAAGAAATCAGTCTGTATGTCCTAAGTAGCTTGATCCAAATTAAACTAGACTGGATCTAAAGTGTGCTAAAATGTTGTGTCAGTGGGAGTCTGCAGGATGAGATTTTAGAAACGCATGATCATACAAGCATAAAAGCCAGCCAGTCTCTGACGTCATACGTCAGAAGAACTAATTGTCCTTAACCCCGTCCAGTATCTTAGCAACCGTTGCTATGCAACATGGGGTAGCTTCGGAAAATACGTTAAACTTTATCTAACTTTGTTGGTCTTACTGTGTATTTATTTTGGTTTTGTGCTTGCAGGAAAATGCAGGCGGTCCTCAAAAGACATTATGGACAAAGACCGGACCTCACCTGAGCTTGTGCTGATGAGTGAGTCGCTATTTCTCAAAATTGTCCGTCAGCCAGTTCGCTACAAAATGTGGAATTGTTGGAGGGCTCACTTCTCTGTGGGGTGAACTCAAACATTAGTCTTACTATTATTCACTTAAAGCCATATTTCCTGACACCGGTGACTCTCTGACCGTGGCGAGCGACCCCGGCTGTGTGAACCCTGAAGAACTGAGGCACGCGTAATTTCCCGAGGGGGATTACGCACGGGGATTACGCACGGCTCCCGCATCCTATCTGTCCGGAGTCTCGGTTCTCAGCTCAACAAAACTGACTAAGTGGTTCTGCTGTTCAAATATAGCCATTGTTTTTCTCAGCTGGCTTCTGTGTCACTAAAGTCTGGCTTTGCGAGTCCTCCCCGGACATCGCCCATTAGCTGTGTGGACCCGCAAAGCGGATCCAGATGAATTTCTCATTCTCCTCATCCTGAGCAATCTAGAACAAAGTCGAACCAGCCACCGCTACGGTTTAGTTTGGCTGAACAATTGAACATAACTGAAAGCTAATAAAAAATATAAAGTGAAACACGTGGCTGAATAAATGTATTTCTATTAACAATTCAACAATTCTACTAACAATTTGTTATACTGATATGTTTAGATAATTTAAATATATTGGTAGGTACACAATAATACAGACTTTTTGCATTTTTGCATTCAGTTAAAAACATTTTCATTAAAATACCAAATTGCAATGCAGTTTTTGAAAGGCAAACCTAACAAACAGGGTCCTCATGTTTGGACTCATAAAAGTTTTTTCTTTACAGATACTAAAAACTTCCATTGTATTTTTTGTGACTTGTCTATTATACCCATACCAATTTTGAGGCCATTTTAATACACGTTTTTTGATAAATTAAGGGGTAATTCCACCCCCCTAACATTGTAGTACTCAAATTTGGACTCTCACAATAAGATTTTATCAGCGGGTACCTGAAATAGTCTATGAATTGTTTAGACTTGTGTTTATTATGTGGTAATTTTGAACCCATTTTACTGTTTTAAAATAAACTAAAGGTCAAATGCCACAATTCAGCATTGTAACATGTTTGATGCTCATAAAAATGTTTTCTTTAAAGGTTACCAAAATTATTCAAGGCATTCTTATTAAGATTGATGTCTTTTATCAATACACCAATGTTTAAGCCATTTTACTGTAGCGTTTATTTTATTAAAAGCCAAAGTTGCATGTGAATTGGTCTTTGGTCTTCCTGGGGATGGATGAAAGGGGAGCATGGAAAATGGGAGGCAGATTGTGCCTGAGACATCGTCTTCTGTTGAGAGAAGGATTCTTCATGTGAACATACTCAGCAGGGTAGATTGTGGCGACTTGCTTTAAGACTGGGTCAGAATCTGTGACCGTGTGGATGATGCTCAAGGGAACTGGGACAGGAACCGACGTAGGTGTAGGAGCGTCCTGTTGCCTGGGAATGGACTTCCACCTGTAAAGGCCACATTTTTGGCAAATCCCAGGGTTCGATGGTTAAAAAGTCCAGAAGCTCCAAGTCTGTTAACAAAAGCTTCTTTAGAGACATTAAAGTCTCTAAGAAAAGTGCAGAGAGTTGACTGGAGCTCCACAGGAAGAGGAACAGGCGTGGTGTCAGCTGACTGAAAAATTACCTCTTGACTGTTAACTGACTGTATAATTTAATACGAGTTGCTGGTGCTTCGTTAAGTAGAAGAAGAGAATCTGTTTGCCTTGGCGGGCGCAGGGTGGCATCATTCGTGCACCAACTCAAAAATCACACGAAGAAGAAGACTTGTGCGTAACTTCCGCTTTTGCTCAAATATGGCGTCGTCCACGACGGAGAAGGCATGAGCGAAATACAAAGTAGAAAACAATCGAAAAAGACTAAAAACCAAGGTATGGCTGAGGTCCGGGCGAGTCCAGGACTGTTTATTGGTACTCAGTTTAATTCACAGTGAGGAAAATCTGAGGTTTGAGTGTTAGCCGAAATGTTAACACTCCGTGCTAACGTGAGAGCGTCGAGTTAGCACGTGAGCTGTGTTGGAGTGTAAACATTTGCTGGCGGTTAAATTCTTTTTATTGACGCTGGTTTGGTGTTTATTGAAAATTGAAAAGCTGTGGTAAACAATATCCTTCAACCAATCTGGATGTCCAAGAACAATTATTTATATTAAGGCTGATTGATGGTAAAAAATGATTGAATTCATTGCTATTTAAGGAACTTTAATGTTCAGTGTAAACAAGCCATAAATTATAGCAATATCATCAATATCATCTACAATTTTTTGTGTTGGCCATGCACATGCACACATAATTAAGAGAATGTTATTCCAACTATTCTTATTCTCGTCAAAATACTTTTCTACCAAGTCACAAAATGGAAACATCAAGGTTCTGGCTGACTAGCCTGTTGCCTACAGAACAGTGAACCTTGACAGTAACCTCCATTAAATGAACTCTGTGTTTTAATCCAACTTTATCTGATGTGATGGGCTCACACTATTCGGACACTGATCTCTGTCAGCTGATACCTTGCTCTACTAACTTAAAAAGCATTTAAAGATTGCATTGCAGACTGGTTTTGAAATATTAAGTTGTCACACACAGTCCGGTGGGGCTTTTTTAAATTCTCTAAATGTTACCTTGCATTGTGACAAACACCTGTTTCTGCAACATATTCTAATGTTTAAAGCCCAAATACTTTCAAACCACCAATGTGTCTTTCACTTTTCAAAACAGGGTTTACTTGCGCTGAAGCCATTTTCACTACCATCAGCAGCACTACAGTTAAACTTGGCTTTTGTCTCAAATTTTTAGATCCAGATTAGTCTCAAGATTTTAGACTTGCCTTGTTAAATTGCAATATCTTTTTGAAAATGGTAAATCATTCATTGTTTTGATGTCTGTGTCACACAGTGGATGAGTCTGAGCTTCTCACTGTTCCTGATGGATGGAAAGAGCCAGCTTTTACCAAAGGTGACAATCCACGTGGTCTCCTGGAGGAGAGCAGCTTCGCCACCCTCTTCCCTAAATACAGAGAAGCCTACCTCAAAGAGTGCTGGCCGCTTGTGGAAAAGGCTTTAGCAGATGGAGTAAGTTCACTGATTGAAGTACAAGGCTTATGTCAAACAAACCAGTTTTCTCAAACCATGTGTGAATAAATAGGCTCATCATCATGGTTACACTTTTGATTAGGCTGCTGTGTTCATTAAGTCATATGTAATGTTGATCATGTTTCTCTCAGCACATCAAAGCCTCTCTGGACCTGATAGAAGGCAGCATGACAGTTTGCACCACTAAGAAAACATTTGACCCATATGCCATCATTAGGGCCAGAGATCTCATCAAGCTGCTGGCCAGAAGTGTCCCATTTGAACAGGTAATTATTACTGTACTGACATTTAGGGCAATGTAGTGTGGTTTGCTGCTGATTCCTGACAGTGTTGTTAATACTTGACCTGGATGTTTTGTGGCTTGAAGACTAAGCTGTATGAAACTGTATCAAACGTTAGTGATTGATGTTGTTCTGCTCCCCTGTTGATTGGGGTTTTTTTGTTTGTTTCCAGGCTGTGCAGATATTACAGGATGACATGGCATGTGACATCATTAAAATTGGGACCCTGGTTAGGAATAGAGAGCGGTTTGTGAAACGAAGACAGCGGCTAATTGGTCCTAAGGGCTCCACTCTAAAAGTGAGTACGACACCACAGGCCCACTTCCATCTAGCTTCTGCTAGTCAGCAGCAGTTATCTCAAACTTTGACAATGAACACCATTGAATTAACTCTCAAACGCTGTAGTACTAAATGTGTTTTAAATCATTAAGTCACCAAACACTGCTCAGTGGTGGTTTGTAGCTTGCATGATTGCGATCTTAGCCAGAAACAGCCAGGACAACACCTGATCCCGCCACACATCCTCTCATTCAGCACCAAAGTTAATCTTGTTTGTGTCTTGCTCACTTTCTTGCCATGTAGAGTAAGATAGGTCTCTGCATATGAAAGTTACAGGTGCCATCTCCTATTATTTAGAGTCTGTAGCATTTAAAAATAGTGTTTTAAGTTTTATTCATAGCTTGAAAGGCAGTGATATAATTGGAAAATTGTATTCTGTGATATCAGTTTGATTTGATTAAATGTTTGGCCTTACCTGTGATTAAACAAAGAGAACTGATTTTTGTACTTGCTGGGTATGCTCACTGATTTTTATCTGTAGTTTGTGTGGTGCTTTGTGTTGTAAATGTCACTAGGTGGCAGCATTGACTCAAATTGGCCACAGTAGAACGCTTGCAATACTCACACCAGATCATGTCTTTTAAACTTTTGAGTTAAATGCCAAATGTTCTCTTCTCTCCTGTTTCTTCTCTGCAGGCATTAGAATTGTTAACCAATTGTTATGTGATGGTGCAGGGCAACACAGTGTCTGCCCTGGGGCCCTACAATGGCTTGAAAGAGGTAAGAAATTCAAAGTTTCTCTTGACAGAAGTAAAAACAAGAGAGAGAGGGGCAATAAACCATTGCCATTGAAAACACAATTCACTGTTTGACAAAAAAACTAATTTAGCAAGATATTCACTATAAGATTATATATACCCATAAAAAGGTATCTGTACCGCACAATAGCCATGTGCTAAACCTCAGTACCCAGAATATACTACATATTGCTTCTAAACATCAGAACCAAGTGTTTGATTTGTGCTGTTTGTGTTCTTTGCTGCCTGCCTGTTAAACTCCGCTTTAATTGGGCTCTGTCGGGCTTAGATGAATAGTGTAAGTGTTTGAGTTTAAATAAATGAACACTTATGACATAAACATCAGTATTAGCAAATGAGAACATTATGTAAAAATGGTAACAGGTAAAATGGCCACTTACATAGCGCTTTTATAAGCGCTTTACACATTCACCCGTTCACACGCACTTACACGCCAATGGTGGCGGCTGTAATGCAGGGTTCTCACCTGACCCACTGGGAGCAACTTGGGGTTTAGTGTCTTGCCCAAGGACACTTCAACACGTAATATGTAGTTAACGGGGGTCAAACCAGTGACCCTGTGGTCCCTGGAAGCCAACTGAGCATTAGCCACCCAAAATGAGCTGAATAACGCTGATGTGTCTTCTCAGTATTTTATGTTCCAAAGCAGCTGATCAGAGTCAGCTTCATCAGCTTTAAATAGGTTTACTGTGAGCTAAGGGTTTTTGTGGTACGGAGAGTTATAAAGAGCAAATCACTCAATTTAAATCCATCTAAAAATATTGTGCATTGTGCAGTGTGAAAAAGCTGAAGTGTAGTCCACAAACTCACTGTTCTCCCAACTTTATTTCCTTAATGGCTGTTAAAGTTGAATTTTGAAATGCATTTTTTTCAGCTTTAGCCTTATGGGGATAAAGTTTTTGTTCAGCATAATTTGATATCAATCTGATAAGACATATTTTTATTTACTGCACATATCTATGATGATAACCTTGCTCTCCCTTCTCATGTTTATCAGGTTCGCAAAGTGGTGATGGAAACAATGAAGAACATCCACCCCATTTACAACATCAAGGTATGTTTGCACTGCTACAGACAGAAGCCGGACGTGTTTGTCAGCTTCCTGCTAGAACATGACCTCACAGCAGTAAACCAATGATGGCTGAGATATTTGGATTGGCTAAAATCATGCCCAGTGATGATTTCTTCCATCCTTGTTCTTGATCTCCTGACTGAAATAAATTTCTCCGGGTTTGAATGCCAAGGTTGGCTCAACCTGGAGCTGAGGGCATGAAAGAGGTTTAAGTGTTTGACCTGCTTTTCTTCATTATAGCTGCTCTGATGAAATAATCTATTGCATACACACAATATTTATATAACAGTTTGCTCAAAGGATTTAAGAAAATCGAAAGATACATTTTAGATACTGCTAAGTTACAGTGTCAAGTGATGTATTGCTAACCAAATTCCGATGGGTCTAACTGTGTTGTGGGAAGTGAAGACATGCAAAAAAACAAAAAAAAAAAATTTTCTTAAACTGCCCATCGTTAGATGATGGAATACATTTTCTAACTACTTTTATCATGGTCATCTTGGCCAAAATCATATTAAGGCATGAGTAGGAAATGGCACTGATTGTAAGTTATAATTGTTGAGGCATTGGAAAGGAATTACTTTAATTGACAACAGGTTTGCCACTGGAATAAATCTGGCTAAATTCCTCCAAATTTTTGAAAGAGCAAGGCCCGTTGTTGTTTAATTTTTACTGTACAAGAAAATGTCTTGGGTTTAATATTCAAAGATGGATGTGATTTCATTTGATGCTTTTTAGCTGCAACAAACATCTGATCCACACAGGCGTGTCCTGGGATAGATGGGGATCAAGAGATTGAGTTCAAAAAATAAAAGGATCTCATTGACTACTCTTGTTCTTAGCATTGGGCTTTACGTGTGAAGACTGTATTTTAAAAAGGATAAATGAACCTAAAAACCAGCGAGCTGAAGAATAAAAACTTTTGGACCTGAAAATGAAAATCAGTGAAACATACTAATTGGACAGTCCACTGGACAATCTATCAGATCCTAACCCGAGTGAACATGCATTTTAACTGGTGATGGGGATATTAAAGACAGTCTCCACCAGAAGGAGGCTATAGTTCAATTTTGGAAAGCATATCATTAGAAATCAATAAATGATGATTTCTAAGATGCGGGTTCGACAAGCAATCTGCCACCAAATATCGCTTGCTCCCCTGAAATTTGTTGAACATTTGCCACAAGCATTTTTCTTAATCTTCAAGACACTGATGATCAAACGGGAGCTTTCCAAAGACCCCGACCTGCGGATGCAGAACTGGGAACGTTTCTTGCCCAATTTCCGCCACAAGAACCTGGCTAAACGCAAGGAACCTAAGAAGAAGAGCGTGAAGAAGGAATACACTCCTTTCCCTCCTCCGCAGCCAGAGAGCAAGGTCAGGAGAAGTTTGTTTGAAACCATTTTTCTTTTTTGAAGATTTGAGCTAACGATGTACACATGCTCAGACTACACTGTGCTGTATTATTAAAAGCTACAGCAGATTATTTAACGTTCATAATGCGTAAAAGAATCTAATTTAATCTAACAGAACAATCTGAAGCTCAGTTATATTGCTGTATCATGGATAAAACAAACTTTATTTTCCCACCTATTTCAACTCTTCCTTGTAGGTTGACAAAGAACTGGCCACAGGAGAATTTTTCCTGCGTGAAAGTGTAAAGAAGAGGAAAAAGATGGAGGAGATTAAGGTAAGCACTAACAAGTCTGCAGTGATTGTTTACATAACTGAAGAGTAATGTTCATCGGCCTTCAGGTTAGAATGTGTGCTTGCCATCTTTCTTCATTCACCAGCAAGTAGTCGAGGACTACAAAACTCTAAATGTGTCGTATGAGTGATGAACGTGCTCGTCATTTTCCTCAGGTCAAACAAGCAAAAGCACTGAGCAAGAAGCAAGAAGAGCGAAACAAAGCTTTCATTCCTCCGAAAGAGAAGCCTCTAATAAAGAAGACTACTAAAGGTAGAATTTCAAGAGTGGACATTTATCTGACAATAAAGCAAATAAGCGTGAAACTGTGTGTTGTAACAACTGTTTTGTCACAGCTCCAGCCGACAGCAAACTGGACATCCAAGCCATCAAGGACAAAGTGAAAAAAGCGAAAACTAAGAAATTGGGGGCGCCACCAGTGAACCCAGCACCTTCCAGCAGCAGCAGCACTGCCACAGAGAAAAACAGAAAGAACAAATCTAAAACCAAAGGCTAACTGCAGACCACCTTTCGGAATTCGTACCATGTTATGTGGTATTAGTTGGACAGAGTTAGGACTGTGCAAGCAGACAGCAACTCAGGATGTCGTTGAACGTTGTCATGCTTGGATCAAATGGACTTCCTGTACAAATGGTCACGGGTGTTTTTATTGTCCAGATTTTGCATCATTGTTCATATTTTACAAATACATTTTTCATCTTTATTAAATCTTATGTGTGTTCAGAAGGCAGATTGTGACCCTAAAGGAAAATTCAATTTTTTATCTCCACCTATTTTCATTGTATTTTCAAGTATTTCATTGTGTTCACTAGATGGTCAGTTTACTGCAGGGTGGGAAGGAGAAAACACTGATTGCACCTTATACCTAGATGAACAATGGTGCAGTACTATAAACACTGTGGCTATATCACAACAATGAATCTTTTGGGTTAAATGTAAATATAGCTCCTCAAAAATTATAGAAAAACGAATATAGTGTAAACCCTAACATAAAAGTGTTGATTTAAAAAAATGATGTAGCCATATTTTTGCCATTTATGTACAGCTTGGCTGAGTCTTAGAAGCTGTCCTCGGGCGAAGGTTGCTGAGTAAGTAAATAAAAAAACTGGAGGTCTACTCGTAGCAGAAGACATTGGGGTACTTGTAGTGGACAACATAAGCTGTGATGAAGGTGAAGAAAATGGCAACAGGTCTGACGATCAGAATAGTCACATAGCTTAAGCCAGCAGGTGATTTGCCGTCCGCTGCGGTTGGGTCCCAGTCTGGGGCCCAGTTGTAGCCTGGAATCAAAACAGTAGTAAATATGAGTGTTTTTCCATATTTGTCCATCTTTATACTTTTAAATTCTGCATTCTGGCTTATAAGTGGTGCGACTTACTTCTCAGTGAGTCTCGCTCTTTGCTCCCTGCAGAGACATTAGGACACTTTAGAGATGGTTTGAGAGCTGTGCTGTTTTGTCTTTTTAATAACATGCATCTAGTAATTTAGGGATAAATCCTTCACCTTCTTTTTGTGAAGTTGTTTTTTTAAAGGTGGGAGAAGTAAAAAGAAATGCATAGAACTAATTTCTATATTCACTCATGGTCCTAAGCTGTGACATTGTTTTTATTGACTTTTAAGACTAGATTTAAAGGACACGTAGGATTATTTGCATGACAAGAAATGGGACAGAATACTCACGGCAAAGCTTTTTGTCGCAGGTGTCACCACATCCAGAGCAGGCTTCTCCTTTAGACCAATACGGGCCCATTCCAACAAAGTTACCCCTACACAAACAACCATCACCCAAGTTTATTTACGTTCTCACGTTGTTCAGTACGTAGGAGGTGTTTGTGAAGCTTGAAGTCTAAGCGGTTGTGGTGAAAGCTTTCGGCTGTTTGCCACTTCCTTTTCTGTCAAATAGATTTGGATGGAAGCCCAACCATAACACGACCACCACACCACAGTAACCAGTTGCAAAATGTTGGGCAGTTCAGTTTGTTTTTCTAATGAATGCTTTTCAAAATCCTGAGCTCATGAAATATTTGTTTTTGTAGTTGTGTTCCACTTACGCTGTAGCATAGTTACAAACAAATATGACCCCTTCCTTTCCCGTAAACTTCTCGACGCCCTTTGGGCACAGCTGTACAGCACAGCCGACTTTGTAACTGCTTGCCCACACAACCTGGGAACAACAGAAGAGTTAACGGGCAACTTAGGACCGACGTAAAACAGATGTAGATTTACTAACCCACGTGATTATGAGCAGTAAGGGTGCACACACCTGTGTATAGTGGCCACACATGTTTTGGCAAGTGTTCGTTCCGTAGTCGTAGTCTTTTTTTTCATCCACCCATTTTTTAAAAGCTAATGTCACATTAAATATTGATGGTGGGTGGCCAGTCCATATGTTCTCTCCTACTGAGGGGAAGGTGGGGTGCACGCGGTGCGCCTCTTTAAGGTAGATGTTGTGTTTAAACACACAGCGCTTCGCCCACGCTCTTGCAGTTATGGCCAAGCCCTCATCCCATGTCTAGAAGAGCAGAAACAATATGAAGCAATAAATCACATTTTTAAATTCTGTCATCTTCATTGACCGCATCACAGCAGGCAGACACAAAGATAGAAATAAAAACACATAAGTTCCAGTTTAGCCTACCATGTACAGCATGTTGCTTGCCGGGGGGTCAACAGATGACCGCGCCTTGTTGTGTTCGTTCACACATTCCTCAATGAACTTTGCATCCGTGATATCTGGCAGTGTGACAGAGCTCAGCACTGACTCCAGCATAACGCAGACCCACAGCAAGGTCTCCGCCGTGCCCCTCATGCTTCAAAGGATAAAGTGCCACGAGCAAAGTCACAGAAGCTTATGAAAAGTTTAGAGGCTTAAGAAATGCATTTCTCAAGCGGTTACAGGAAATCACGAAATGACGGGGAACAGGATGTGTGCGCTGTTCATGATGGTATCATTGTGACAGTTTAAGGTTGTCACTTCTCCGAAAGATCGTTGCTCAGTCGTGGTGTCTGCATTTTAATGGAGATAGAAATGTGATATCATAATGCAGAGTCATGCATGCAAACACTAAAAATGCCAACAATTTAGCTTCACTGAGTTGTGCTGGATGGCTTTACTTCGGCAAAACCATTGCAACTAGTGACTAAACATTTTTAATTTTTATTGTGAAATTTCTTGTGGAGTCACATGGGGGCAAAGAAAACTGCAGGATTCAGTGATTGCCCACAAAGGATTTTCTACTCTTGACGTATGTCAGCGGTGATCCTACTCACAAACTCCTTTGTGATCTCAGAATAATTTGAAGAAAGTTGAAGAGAAGAGTGAAATAGTCGATCTCCATTGCAAGGTCTAAAAATGGTCTAAAAATAAACCATTAAACCAACAATAAACTAAAATGAACAGTGAAGGCACACGTCTGTGGACAACATGCTACTGTGTCAAATAAGTTCATGAAAGCAGGTTTGCACCTGCTTTAGTAAAACGATTCCTGTTGTTTGTGACGCATTTTCATTAAAAAAAAGAAAACTTGTTTGATTATAAAATTGTAACCCTAGTTTTTGGTGTGGTGGTACACTCCATTCAGAATGTTGATACGGTTTCAGAAAGTTTGACTCCATCATTCGATTTTAGTCACGCTAGTTCCTTAGTCTTTTTGGAACTTCCTTTTTACAGCATGACACACATACAGTGCAGCAGAAGGTCAAAGGCTGATTTTCATTACATTTCAAATCCCTTTAAGCACTTTCTTAACGCTCTGCATAGTAGCTCTACAACATTATGGTTGTAACATTTACACAGACCTTGAAACAACACAAACCACACATATCATTGCAGGAATGATTTGGCACTAAAACTAAATTGGCACTGATTGCCATTGATTTTTTTTTCCAAAATCATCATAATGTATTTGTAGTGGGTTTACTGGGTTATTGATTTGATCCTCCAACGCACCCTTAGTAGATTTAGTGGTTACGATGGATGGATGAAGCTGCTAAGAATGCTTTCAAAACCTGTTTGTGCCACTGTGTTTCTGAATAAAACTACGTAGTCAAGTTACCACAACCACAACCTTCCAATTTAGACTTTGATACTGTGAGAGACAACACAGACTGAGTGCCAGGAATAATTTATTTTGATTTCCATTTGAGTTAGATGCATTTAAATGCTTAACATCCCAGCACCTTTCTTTATTAAAACAAATTAGGCAGAGAAAACTGATTAGACAGAGTAATTCAACACAATATCAGAACTTTTTTTAGCAAATACAGTAGGACTTATTTTTAACTTCATTCACAACAGAGATTATCAAACTTTACCAGCAGATGTCCTCAGTCACCTCTCCTACATTCAGAACATCTCGAATGGAGAAAATTTCCTTCTCACTTATTTTCTTCTTACACAGCCTTTGCATAAAGTCGTTTATCATCACAGAGTTCAACGTTTCAAATAATATGTATCTTATTTTTATAAACATGTACACTTACATTATCCTGACACCAGATTCCCTTCATTCTATAGATGCTAAATAGTGCAAGGTTATTGCTGTTACATAACAGTTAAGTGAACGGAAATGAAGCGTATACAGTAGCATTGTGTCAACTGTGCAAATAACTAATGTAGATCAATTAGTTTATTTAGCATTTCAAACATAAGTGCTATAATAATTTGTAATAAGTTAATCTATTTTACTGACAGCATAAAACTCATTTAGTATATGCATTTAGATATTTAGTATCTCATTTCTATAGACATATAGTTTGTGCACGATTTAGTTTAACTCTTGTACAGCATGGATCTTTGATCACTAGCCAGGCCTGAGCATGGAACTCCAACGTTATGACTAACCTGTGAGTGCAACATAATTCCTGAAACACACTGCAAAGTGAAGTACGTGGTAGTGGAACAAAGTGGATCACTTTTAATACTAAAGCTCGCATCTGCATAGAGTAGCTTTAATTAATAAGACCATATTAATCCATTTACATAGTCAAGTGTACAGGATAAGATACTACCCGATGTTAAAGAAATGAAAAAGGATAGAAGTTGCAAAAGTTATAAGTTAAATTTGACATTTTTCCAAAATATTATTGGCCTATTATTCACCGACAAATATGTTACTTAGCCCAATTATCCAAATTCAGAACTCTAAACAATATCTCAGCTTCTTTGGCTCATCTCGTTGTATGTCTGGCTTCGTCCTGCAGAAACTGGTCCCAGTCAGGTTTACAAAGTGGCAGCTCTGTCTGAAAGTGGTTCCAGAACCTGCATGCCACAAAGACCAATTAGGGTTTAGTATATTTCAAGTAGAGTAGGTGGTCACCACAATAAATAAAAGCTACAGTAACCATTGTGCTCTTAATATTTTCTGCTGCAAAATATTTAAAATGGAATGAAGCAAAAACATGAAGTGAAACATCACAAAGTTGATTTGAGCAGCAGAACAGAGCATAGCTGATTGAAAATGGCGGGTGGAGTTTCAGTTTATGTTGGGAACCGAGAGGAGCTGAACTGATCAGAGTGTGAAACGTGATCAAAGGTTGAAACTGACAGCAGAAGAGTTCTCAGCCAACAATGAGACTAATGAGTTTAAGCACAAGAACAGATAAATGAGATAATGCACATGTACTTGTGGTGGTAGATGTCGGGGCTTCGGCTTATGCGGTTCTGGAAGCCGATGTACAGGTCGTCCCAGAGAGTGCCGTGCAGCACCACGTATCTTATCACCCCAATCCTGTTTTTAATCTGGAAGGATAAAACAGAATGTGATTGATATTTCGCCTGTACATTAGCAGTGTGAACTGACATGTTCAACACAGACTGTACTATACAAATTAGTCACTGTCGCCACGCTTAATGATGTGCAATCTTCCATACGTTACAGTAGGTTTGCTCATAAAGCCGACGACACCTGGTTGTTCTCTTGGCAACGGTTATATGTATATGCAGTCATATACCTTAGACCTGATATCAGCCCTTATCACAGACATCCTGAGCAGTTCAAACAGTTAAACGAGTTCACCACAAAACATCTACTTATCTTGTAAAAAAAAATTAAACACTCTGTCATAAAGACTTAACTCCCAATTTACAGCCTGTCCTTGAAAATGTTCAAATCTTAAACTCAACCTTACAAAGACAACCATCTACATACAATAAACGTGTCTCCAAACTGCAAAACAAATACATTCTGTTCCAATTACATGTTTTCTATAAACATCTAGTGTGGAAAAAACCCTTTAATGTGAGAAACCTCAGAGAAAAAAATGTAAAAAAAATATTCTGTGAGTCGGGATTGTACTAAGTTAATAAGTGAGTGGTTTTGTAATGAATAATTGGTTAAGTTAAAAAGTCTGCATGTATTGCTGGATGAGTTTCTTCCTTTCCTAAAACCATTTTAATCATGATTAATTATTGATGTTGATTGATGTCTATCCTATGAGTTATTGCTTTTCTAATGACGTTAAAACCAATAATAATGAGAGCAATAGCACAGTAACGTGATGGGAAGTTGGTCCTTTGCTAGGTTTTAAGAAGAAGAGTCAGGTGTTTTGTTTTATATCAGTTATAAGCTCAATTTGTTGAATTTGGGAAATTGGTTAGTCACCTGGTGTTTTTTAAGTTTTATATGACTGAGTTAGTGGTTTTAATTCTGTTACTTTAAATTTTATTTGTTAAATATTTACCTGATTTATTGCAATTATTTTTTTTTTACATTTTCTGAGTTGTCATTTAAGAATCAGCCAGGACTTGCTGTCGCTGTGAACACAATTCTCACAAGGCAGTGCAAGAATAAAGATGACAGCTCCCAGCTGTTACATTACTGACAAGACTTCTGTGAAGTCTAGGGTATATCGGATTGTTTTTGAATACGTTTGATTTTACTCTCATATTTAACCTTTATATTTTACCACACCAGTATTTGGTGTATAGTATAGTGCAATTACACATCTTCTTCATTCTGAGTTTGACACGAGCAGATTTGCACGGGGGGAAAAGCATGGCTAGATATATCCTAATATGTGCAACTGAGCACACATGCACCACTTATGGTAGCCATTAATAGATTTATGATAATTAATGATTCTTAAAATCATTGTGAAGCACTTTAAGTCGCCCTGTGCCTCAAAGGTGCTTCATACACAAACTTGCCTTCTGATCTTTTAGTGCTTAAAATTCTAATTAGTAAGGTTTTTTTAAATGTATGTTGTTTGTGTGCTACAGTGACTCACTTCTACGTAGGAGTGCTCTCTTTCAGGCCTTTTGGTGGGGAACGACAGATCCAAAAAGTCCACCAAGTAGTTATAACAGTTGCCGAGTGGTTCGAAGTCGTCGTCTGTCTCAATCATCTTGAAAATACATGTATAGAGATTTTCATTTCATCAAACAAACATCTAATTTGAACATGTTAGCGGAGGAAATAAAGAAAGGTTCAGCCAATAAGACACACTTTCATTATAAGCTTGTAAGCCAAGGGGAAAGAACGCAACTGCAAAAGCAGTTAGTGAGAACCACGCAAAGCTGGAAGGGAAAGGAAAGGTGAAAACAAAGAGAAGAACCAGCTTTTAAAATCACTATTAACCAACCTGAGTGACTGCAGAACGTCTGCCGTGATACGAACAAACAAAGCAGCTGCTTCTAGCCTGTGAGACCCACAACTAAACCCGAGGTGCTACTGTAGCATTGTGCGACTACGTAACTACCTGACTACAGTTTAGAATAATAACATGATCCGATGACTGAATTGTTTTAGGGTAAAGATATCAGCCCATATTTCATGTCAATTCCCAGACAAATCCCTTGCCTCTGTGTACATGTGTGAAAAGGGTTGTTGGAAAACCACCCACTAATGCAAAAATTTTTTTACTTGGCTATTAAATATGTATCTGGTTATGACTGGTTGTCTTTAAGTTTTATTTCCACACCCAATTCTATTTAGATATTTTTCTAATGCTTTTAACAGACCCAGATGAAGGCTATAGTCAAAAATTCCTGGTCATATAATAACAATGTTGTTGTTGCCGGTGGTTTGCTCTATTAGTATGTGCCAGCTAATGTCAGACCACATTAATAGACTGCTGCAGTCAGAGAGGTTCACAGAGAGGAAGAGACCAGAGTGTCCACGATAGAGACTGTGAAAGAACAGACAGGATCCTCTGTGCCGTGAATATTTACCCGCACTACCAGGTTGTAGTTTCGAAAGCCTGCCCATTTGTAATAAAACGGGATCCAGTTTTGATGTTTAAATATGTCACTGCTGATGGCACTGTTCAGTTCATCCACGTACAGGTCGAAATCCCAGCTGTCCTTGTAGATTTTTGCACTGGCTGAGGGATTGGTGATGGCTTCACTATGTTTGGCAGTGTGGTGAAGAAAATATATGATATGATTAAACTTATACTTGATGTGCAGCTTAATGAATTAAAATAATAACAATTTAGATCTTTTTAATTTTTTTCCATTTTGTTCATAATGTTAATACATTAACTATTGAACATTTTGTTAAGAAAGTGTAGTTCCATTGTCACACACCGCATACACGATATATAATAATAATGATAATTTGAAATTATGCTATCTTGGTTCTTGATTTCAGATAGCAGCAATATCTGCAATATCAGGCACTAACTTAACCGGAGTGCGAGACGTGCGTCTTGCCAAAAGTTTATTGGTCGCATCTCTGTTGCCTTCATGTGTTGTTATGGATGGATCAATTCTGCAGGACGAGGTGGCGCCTATGTCTAGGTGGTATCCAGCAAACGATTTGGGCTACACAGATAATGGGAAACGTTTTGGGGGAAAACCTGGGCTGATTCGGGAGATGGCATACATCCTTCTTTGGATGGTGCTTGTCTTATCCAGAAATATGGATATTTGTGGGGAGTTTTATCAGACAACCAAAAGTTTGACAATCCAGAATTTTATTAATTATCATGTTCCTAGAAGCTCAGGCCAAGGTGGAGGAGTAGCAGCAATCTATCACTCAAGCTTACCAATAAACCCTTGACCTAAACATAGTTATAACTCATTTGAGAGTCTTACTCTCAAAACTCAAAATATTCTATTTGTTATTGTGTACCGCCCTCCAGTCCCTTATTCCAAATTTTTGACTGAATTCTCAGATTTTCTAGCCGACTTAGTGCTTAGTGCAGATAAAGTCGTCATAGTGGGCGAAAAAAAGTTGCAATTCAGTAGGTGCTTATCTTCATCTTTTACTTCAGCATGGGCTGAAGTAACTGAGATTAGCCTCATTAAGTACTTTTAATGAGCTGTACAACTTCCATGCTTGATACTGTTGCCCCTCTGAACAAGCGATCTCCATGGTATAGCTTGCAAATTTAAAGGAGGCATCACAAAAAGTAGAAAGGAAATGGCGTTCCACTCATTCACAAGAATTGTGCTTATCCTGGAAAAAGAATTTATACTTATACAAATTAGCCTCCTTAAAGCTACAACAGCATATTATTCATCACTAATAGAGGAAAATTAGAACAACCCCGGTTTCTTTTCAGCACTGTAGCCAGGCTGACTAAGACCCATATCAACGCTACGAAGCAATGACTTCATGACTTTCTTCACAAATAAAATCATAGCTATTAGAAACAAAATTCACCAGACCCTCCCCACAAATACAGCAGAATTAGAATCATCAGTAAGGCTTCAGTCCCTGTTGGACTGCTTTTTACCCATAGAACTTGCTGAGTTAACTTCTACGTCATCAAAACCAACAACATGTCTTCTAGACCCTATTCCAGTTTGCTGGACTCCTCAAAGATGCTCTACCCTTATTAGACACGTGCATATTACAGATCATTAATCTGTATTTAGAAACAGGATATGTACCAAAGGCCTATAAGGTAACTGTAATCAAACCTCTACTTAAAAAACCTTGTCTTGATCCAGGGGTTTTGGCCAATTACAGACGAATATCCAATCTCCCCTTTATTTCTAAAAAGGTAGTTGCAAAGCAATTATGTGACCACCTGCACAAAAACGACTTGTTTGTAGAATTTCAGTCAGTATTTAGAGTTCATCATAGCACAGAAACCGCACTGATTAAAGTCACCAACGATCTCCTTCTGGCTTCAGATAATGGACTCTCTATAGTAGTTCTGCCAGATCTTAGTGCTGCATTTGACACCATTGATCACAGAATATTATTACAAAGACTACAACATGTAATTGGGATTTAAAAAACTGCACTAATCTGGTTTAAATCTTATCTATCAGATAGATTCCAATTTGTTCATGTTTATGATGAATCTTCCACACACACGAAAGTTAGTTATGGAGTTCCACAAGGCTCTGTCTTAGGACCAACACTCTATATACGTCTCCTCTAGGTAACATTGTTAGAAAACACTCAACAATACATTTCCATTTATATGCTGATGACACAGTTATATCTTTCTATGAAACTAGATGAAACAAATCAATATATTAAACTACGAGCATGTCTAAAAGACATAAGGGACTGGATGACTTATAATTTCCTTCTTCTAAACTCAGATAACACTGAAGTTATTGTATTTGGACCTAAATATCTCAGAAATATATTGTCCATCCATATTGTTACTTTAGATGACATAACTCTGGTCCCCAGTAGTACTGCAAGGAATCTCTGAGTAATATTTGTCCAGGATTTGACATTTACCTCACACATAAAACAAATCTCTAGAACAGCCTTCTTCCACCTACGGGACATTGCCAAAATTAGGAGCATCCTGTCTCAAAGCGATGCTGAAAAACTAGTCCATACATTCGTTGCTTCTAGATTGGACTACTGTAATTCTCTCCCAGTATTTCCAAAAGTAGAATGGGAGGCAGAGCCTTTAGCTATCAAGCTCCTCTCCTGTCGAACCAGCTCCCAGTCCAGATTCGGAAAGCAGACACCCTCTCTACTTTTAAGACTGGGCTCAAAACCTTCCTCTTTGATAAAGCTTTTAGTTGGTTATAGTCATGCTGCTATAGGCTTGGACCGCTGGGGGACTCTGCACTGAACCACTTTCCTCTTCTCTTCATTCTCTCCTCTCACCCAGAATTTATATTTCCCCACTGTAGGACATTAACTCTGTGTCTTCTTTGTCCTGTAGTCATCTCTCTCCCCTCTATGTATCTCTCTCTGTCCCTGTCTTCAGGTAAAGTGCATTGAGATTTACTTTGTGGTGGACAGGGGACAGCATGGGCACTTTGCTCCATTTGTTACTATGCAGCCCTATATTTATTAAGCTGTGATGCACTGTACTCTGACACCTGTCAAAATGACCTACATTACATTTTTTTCATGTTATCTCTGATCCACCACAAGTACTGAGCATGCAGACAGCGTATGAGGTGATGTTAACCTGTTTTTGGGGTCTTTGAGGGCGAGGCCAAGGTCCAGCACATCGCCTGGCTTGGGCGTCCATGTCTTGATGTCTGGAGCATGCTTGTTGATGAGCGCATTAAGATCCTCCGGGCTGTTTTTAACATTCGTTTCCTTAATGTATCTTTACACACAAACACACAGAGACAGGTACAGAGACAATTTTAGGGGGCCCCAAAAATGCCACCGAACCTGGCTTGTATTACAGATCAAGATAAACAACATATCACATCTTGTTTAAATACGAAATAAAATTCAACAAATTAGATGCAAGTGTGACATCAGTCAAATATCTCTTTCGGCTTTTCCCATCAGGGCTCGCCGCAGCGAATCATCCTTTTCCACCTGACTCTATGTCATTAAAACCCTTGCCCTTGGCCCCCTCTGAACAAACTTTACCTGTCGGATGGATGAGCCTCCACAAAATAGCCAGCGAATGGGCAGTAGATTTTTGGCTGAAGAGATGTCACCAGCTGAGCTTTGTAATTCAGCAGCTTTTTCCTCTCAGTCTTGATGAATTGTGCCTTCCACGAATCTGTGTACAGTCAAACACCATTGTTTTATGTCAACAGTGTGCTTTAAACCAAATGTACATGAACTTGAACGTTATCTGAATTTAAATGACTGCGTTTCAGAAATCACATCTAAAAAAAAAATGTTTCAGATATCTGTTTTGCTGCCTGACTTTAAAACTGCAAATTAAAACCCGTCACCAAGTTTTATCAGAAAAATATAACTAAATATAATCAGAAGTAAAAGTATACATAGGTTCTTGGGCCTGTCAAATTTATATTATATTTTATTTGACATATTTTGAGCTCATTACTGTAAAAAATGTTGAACGTAAAAGCAGTGTCATATAAAGTAGAAATTTAAATATTTTTAAAAAGTATTTGAATTATATAAGTAGTTGAGTCAATGCAAAAGCATTCAGCTAAAAGTGCAAATTTTGAAAACTGCCCTTCACTTTTTGAAGTGTCCACAATTGCACTTGATCAAGTGGAAGTTATGCCAATCAACGGGCCATTTTAAGCTGAGACCATACTTATGGTTCAGTAGGTGACTTCTACTTTCCAGTAGGTTTAGTAGGTTCTTATCATGCAATATGGTGCAACAGTTGCAGTCGTAACAAGAAAATAAACACGTAAAAGAAAAAACACGATGCTAGAGTTTTAGGAAAAACAGAGAAATGCATGTATCAACTGACATCTCCTGTCAGTTTAAAGTCTGAAACCACTGTCTAAATGTCCTGGGGTTTCACAGCCAACCCTCCACTTCAGCCTTGTTCCTGGGCAGACTTTTCTCTAACTTTGAAATTACTAAACCACTGGAGCTTATAAGTACTTGATAAACACCCATTAAACAGTGCGATAACAGCCAAACTGGCTAGAAATAGACTAAACTTGGGTTAAATTATCAAAAAGAAAAGCATTAAAGTAATAAGTGGTGTGCACTAAGGTGAAGTTCCAATCACTGAAGTAAGCCTTACCGCTATATTTCCCTCCATAGAAGGTCATTGGAAATCCAGATGCTCCCCCAGCAAAGTCACTCATCATCAAGTCCACATTCTGTGGTAGCCTGCCCCCGTTTGGCCTGGTGCAGTCCACAGTGTTCAGGATCTTGTGACCTGTATTTAAAGTAGTTTTAACAATCCAAGTACAAGTATTGCTTTGTTATTTGGCAAGTTGGTTAAAAAAATTTATAAATTTAAAATCATGCACCTTTATATTCAACAATGATGCAGGTGTCCATTTCAGGATGTACACCATCCATCAGGATCATGAATCTCAGGTGTTCATCAATCTGGGATTAAATGATAGGATGCAACAAGTGACTTGATTACAATTTTACTATTTGTACTTTTGTTTTTTTGCATTGTTATTCAGATTATTCTGTTATAGACTCTTTATATTTCTGTCAAGATTTTGCTGATTAATGTTACTTTGACTTACATCTTGCCAGACCCCAAAAGGAACAACCTTGATGTTGGTCAGCTTAACTTGACTTTGGTCTAAATACCTGTTGCATGAAGCCATGAAAAATGGTTACCAGTGACAAAGGTTTCAAGAAATTATCATGATTGATTAAAATGAACTCCATGACTGTACTAACCAAAACACTGGTCTGGATGTATCACCGACATAAATGGGGATATCTGGCCTTCTCTCTGACAAGATCTTCAGTGTGGGGTAACTGGAAACCATGTAGAACAGAAACAATTTACACTAATTACAAGACATAATATGTTTGCAACTTTTAAATGTATCTGACAGTTAACAATTTGAGTTAGACTTGCGAAATAAACTGATAAAGCATTGTGTTTTTGGCAAATACAAAATAAGCAAAGATCATTTCCAGAAAAGTAGGTATTCTCCGTGAAATTTAAATAAAAATGCAGTGATTTGTCAATTATTTGAAGCCTATTTTTAATGTAAATGGTACAAAGAGAACATAATAAATTTTTTGAATTTGATGTCATCAGTGTGTCTCAAAACGACTTGGAAACAAAAGACTGGAAAAGTCACACGATGCTTAAAAAAAGATCTGGTCACAACTGATGGAATTCAGGATTTGGTAGAAAAAGAGCAACTCAGAGAAGCTGAGTCTATCAGAAGGAAAGCATCTGTGAAAACCGGTGAATGCAGTTTGTTAGGTCTATGCAAGCAACCATAAATAAACAAGATTCAGAAAATGGACTGAGTGGAACTGTTAATGTTTGTATAGTCTTTATAGTCTTTATTATGTAAAGTGCCTTGAGATGACTTTGTTGTAAATTGCCGCTATATAAATAAATTTGAATTCAATTCAATTGAAAAGTGAAAAACTGTTTAAAATTTGAAATGCCTTTTGGAAATCTTTGATTCTGAAAAAGTTTACCTCAGGTGGTCCGAGTGCATATGGCTAATGTAGATCAGATCCGCTGCACACAGTCTGTCCAGAGAGTCAGATGGAGGCTCGTGGAGGAGCCACCAGCCTCTGGCGAAAGCTGGACCCTTTAACCATGGGTCAAATATGACCCGCTTTTTTCCGAGCACTAGCTCCATGCAGGCGTGGGTGAGGTACGTCACCTGGTAAGGAAGTTCACAAAGTGTCAGAGTCACATTACTACTATTATCATCTAATAATGTCAATAAAAGAAATAAAAAGTTGTTGTGGCTGCTGGTGTAGTGACATGCAACAGGCTGTACAAAGTCATGACCTTTGTCATCGAAATGTTCAGCATACACTTATTTAAATCAAACCTTCACTATGTACATGATGTAATTTGTACAATTTAGTCTTTTCACGATGACTATAACTGTTTGCAGCTTTTCGGCTTGGTATCAATGTACATCGTTTGGTGCGTGTGCTGTGGGCCGGGGAATTAGCCGGATACATACTTTAACCTCTCCTTCTCTGAGCTCCTTGGGCTCTCGAGGCTTTGCCATCCAGGGGTCAACGGGGCTCAACTCAACCAGCTGAAGACCTCCATCTTCCAGGACCTCTACTTCTGTGGGTGTCACAGAGCACACGTACACGCTAAGCTGAACATGCAAAAGTGCTTTACTTTAATATTTATTTTTAATAACTGTAATTTAATTCTTGGTCACAGTAAGCTCCACTTCCCTTTAAGCTTTAATGTAAACTCACATTTTATTTGGCAGGTGAACAAACACACAAAGTCCTACTTTCCCTCTGTTACCAATATAAGTTTATGTATTTACACAGTTAAATACAAAATGCCTTATGTCCTGGTTACATCCGACATGCGGCTGTTTGCGGATGTCAGAACAGTCACATAAAGTGACGTCCTTTGTCCTAAATGTTCCCCTGTGCTAGAATAGCAATAATTATTATTAACAAAGATAGTAATGTATATGCTGTCACTGCCAGATTTACTTTCCTTAAGCTTTGATTTACACACACATTTTCTGCTCAAGTGAACAAAGAGAGCCTGTCCTACATTCCCTCTTTCACTAATACAATATATTGTGTTAACTCCATAACTGTTTGCAGACATCAGAACGTGAGACTAAGTAACTTCAATCTGTTAGACCACCTTAGTTTATATCTTTATAAGAGCAATAAGATGCATTTTATGTTTGCTTAAGTGCCATCCATCTGTCCAGGTTTGTTATACTGTCAGCATGTAATGTCAACGATTTCAATAGATGCCAAAGTCTTTTGACCGGGCAAATTTTGGATTGGATGGACTTGTGCAGTCCGAAAACTCTGGCATCTATTGAATTCGTTTACACTGCATTTTGTATGTTACTGTCACATTTTCCATAAAGAGAAATCTTCCACATAAAGCGCATGAGTGTAGCCTTTGATAGAGGGTTTAAAGTTTAGGACTAATCCTTTTTTTTCTTTTCAGGAAGCATCTTTTTTCATTTTAAGAGGAAGTACAGCTATTGGAGCACTGAACTTGCTCTCTAAAGCTATTTAGCTGAAAATGTTTATTGCATTTTGGTCATGTTGAGAACTTCCGCTCTAGATATTGCAAGATTGCTGCCAACGCCTTTTCACAAAAAGGAACAGAATATAGCTGAATAAAGGAAGGTAACCCAGAAATATCTGTACCACATTACTGCAAATTTTAGAATACAAACACGCCTGCATGAGCGTTAGTCTTTGACGTTCTTTCGAACACTGAATCTATTTTTTGTCAGTAGTTTGCTTAAAAGGTTCTAACTGTGAATGCTTATGGGATCTTCTTAGAAATTCCATTTCCTCTATCAAAAAGCCTTTGATGTACCCCTTTGTTGTATTAATGTTTTTTTAACTACAAACTTTTTGCAGTTATATAATAAAATGTATTTACTGGTTGTGGAGCATCATTGTTGTGGATGTATAAAGAACCAAAAGACAGTGTTAGAAGGTGGAGTCGCACTGCATGTACTTTTTCATAAGCAGTTAAGATAATGGATGGATGGATGGATGGATGGATACATAAAAAAGTAGTAGATTGACAAGCTCAGAAAAAAGAGCTACGCAGCTCCAAAATTGTGGAACGAGCTGCCCCTGCACATCAGTTTTTAAATCATTTCTTAAGACCCATTTGTTTTCACTGGCTTTTGATGCAGTTTGAGTTGTTGACATTGTTTTATGTGTGTTATTTATTTATTTATTTATTGTTAAATTGTTGGGTTTTATTTTACCTTGTTGTTTTAAAGGGCTTAACAAATAAAGTTACAGTTACAGTTAGATTGACAAGAAAAAGACGTTTGTTTAACGTAAGATTTTTTTATATACTTGATATAAAGGAAAAGCCGTTAAGTTAACATAAAAAACGTGTATATTTACCAAAAAAAGCACATTTATCATAAATTTGTTATTTAAAGTAATTCTATCTAGCTTTACTTAATGCAGATTGTTTTATGATGACACCTTAAAATATCTTGAATTCAATGATTTGTCAGTTTACTAGGTTTACCGAGGCAATACCAACATGCATCCACTCCCTATGTTAACTAGAGTATTAAAATTTTATAAATATCCTTTACCAATAAATTTTGAGTAAGTTCTGAGTTTTTTTAAACTATGTTTGTATTATTGAGGTCATAATGGTTGGTGGAGTCATCACAGGGAGTATTATATTGAGAGGTGGTTCTAAAGTTTTGGATAGTGCAGCCAAAACCATGTAAAAAAAAGAATTCATGGCATTAAATTTCTGCGTCTTTTCTCGTAGTTCTGCCCTGTGAGAGTTCAAGAAATGCTAAGAGCAAAAGAGGTCACAATAAATAGCTGTGAAAACCATTTGTCTTTCTTTAGTTCTGTACCTGTCTGAAAGTGACCAGAGACAGGGATATCAATGATTGTAGAACACATTCTTGGGCAAAATTAGGACAAGTATTGACACTTACCGAGCTCATCCTGTAAGAAGCTGTCGGGGGATTCACATATTTCATCGTTGAGACATTTAGCTTCCAGTTGTGTTTAGTGCATTTAACCGTCCTGTGAGGGCAGAGCAGCCTGTCAGCTGTGATGGAAAGTGACCCCAGTGTCTGGTTTTGACAGAACAGTCTTACCTGTTGTCCAGGTCCTCAATGTCTTTGATGAAAACCCCCCCTTGATGTTTGCACTGGTTCTTGCAAGCTCTAAAGCCTTCAATGCTCTTGTGTATGATGAAACATTTATTGTCCTGTGGGCTTTTCTTGAAGTTGATTCCATCTTTGAGTGACCTGGTTTCTTCAGGATCCAGTGTTAGCACCACCTTGGCTTTTTGAGAGGTCATGTTATCTAGACACCAGAATAAAGAAAGTCAAGTTAAAGTTAGCATAAAAGTAAAAGCATTTACAAACAGATTCAAATTAAATTAGCCAAGTATTTATAAATCTCTTCCTTTCACTTCTCATATCGGTTGAATTATGTATATAGGTATAATTTAAAACATAGGTTTGGCAAAAGGTTTAAAAAAAAATTTATTTTAATTTTGCAAAGTGGGTTTTCTGTTTTAATGCCTCACCTTTTATCTCTTAATGGTTATATTGAGGCAAATCAGTCATGTCCTTTTAGCTGGTTTACAGGCCCCTTCTAAAGTATTGGAACATGAGGGCTAATTAATCTATGCCGGCTGTACAATAAAGATGTGTGGGTTTAAGATGAAATGATAAATGTGAGGTGAAAGTTCAACACGTTAGCTTTCCTTTTACATGTTAATCACAAAATCATCACAGGTGGAGCCAACTGTTTTTCTGGTAAAGGACTGTATCTGGAAGGTCCAATTAAAATTATGGGGCAAATATTTAAGCAATTGGCTTTGTAGAGATCTGTTTTAACTTCGACCTGTGAGAATTTTTTGGAGATTTTTTGTCAAAAAAGCATAATTACATTGATCAATGTAATGTAAAAAGCCATAAAAAACAATTACCGTAGTTTTAAATTAATTGCTCACATGCTGTATGTAAAACTGTTTTGAAATTAAGAGCTCATCGATGCCATGAAGTTTCGTTGAATTCTTTTAAACTATTTGCACGGACCCATCAGACATGAGAAAAATCTCATGTTGGAGTTAATGTTTGACTTAGTAAATTATCTGTGTTTTCAGTGTAATTGCTGTTTGCAGGGTTCACAGTAATCTGGTGACAATTTCACACAAGTATTACAGCAGATAAAAAGTAAAATTACCATTTGACTGATGTAATAAGATTTTGACACTCAGAATAAAGATTGCGTTAAATAACCATACAAATCCACTCTGTTATATGTTTATGGATGTCAGTATGTCTTGTCATCATGGCTGCACTGTAAAATAGTTGCAGAGCCTTAAAAATTACCAAAAAAGACTTATCAGCACATTATGGCACATTAAAACTATTAAAATAGAGGGTTTGTTCCAAAAAAGATAACGGTTGTTTCCCCGTTAGACAGTTAATCGTGTGCTTTAAAAGAAAAAATGTAGATTAAATCTCTATACATTTTTAATCTTGTGTTGCTGCTTCAGTTTTATCAGTTTTAATCATTCTGGTTGTAGTCTGAAACAGGAAGTGTCACACAAATGTTGTTATGTCTGACCTTGTATGAGTTAATTTGTGATTACTACACTGATATGAGTTTGGTTCTAAACCAAGAATGATGACTGATCTATTAAGTAAACACTGAAATTCATTCTGATCCAGGCTTTTGTTGTTTAAACGATGCCAGAAAAAGTGACAGCTCACTCATTTTATTTTATGTTTAAATTAGGTGTTTAAGTTTCTGTTTCAAGATTTTATGAACCAATGAACCATTTTTTTTACATAGTAAAACCTAGCAACTGCTCATCTGTCTGTGGTTTTATGTTAATTTCAAGAATGATTCTACGTCTTGGTAACAAAATTGCAAAGTTGAAATCAACATGCATGCAACTTCACTCATCAGTTTCATGTCTTCTTCTTCAGTTAGAGGAGATCATGCTGGGCCTTCCCTATTTTACAGAGCCGTGTTCTTCTTTAGATTATCTGCTACTGAGCTTTTCACCATTTGTGTTTTCACTCAGTCTCAGGAGTTCTGTTAATTATTTTAGTAAAATCAGCTCAGACTTCCTGACACTTGTCTTGTGTTTTTGTGTCCATTGTCATTCTTAAGAATTTATGTGTGGTGCATGTTGTTTGTCTGTGGAGACAAAAGAATTCTTCTACAGTATGAAACACACTCTGTAGCCTTGAGTACGTGGATGATGATGCAAAAATATGGAAAAGGCCCTTTTCTCTTTTAAAGGTCTTGTTGGATCTATGTAAGGAAGCCATGTGATAAGGCAGCTGTGGAGACTGAAAAAAAAGGAAACAAAAAGAGCAAAAGAAAGAAACACAAGACAAAATGACAATAAACTGATGTAAATAGGCAAAAAGACACACAATGCCAGCTGCACAGCAGCTCCCCCACTTTGAGGTAGAAAAGCGCAATGTAAGTGCGCGTTAAGTTATAAAATACTGTAACTATAGGACCCAAAAGCAGAAGCTGAGACACGCCAAGAGTGCAGACATGAACTTCTAAAACTGTTATATAATTATACAAAATACTTATACAATAATACTCAGCACAGCACTTGAGGAGATGACAATAATAACTCAAAGACAGAGACTTGGACTATAACTAAACTCACTCAAAAGATTTAACAATATTGACTTACTGAGACTGTAATACTCAGCTGAGACTATTATAGTTGGCTCAGACTTTTGAGATAACTATACTATCAAAACTAACAAAATTCACTCTTAATGAGAAGACTAACACTATAACAGAAAATCACTCTTACAGTGGTGATTAATGTTACAAACAGACATTTACTCTAAACAAGAAGACTAACAAACCTACTAGAACTATCAACAGACTCACAACAAAGGCTGAAGGTCAAGAAGGGAAGAAACGATCAGGAAGATGCACCAGAACGGACCATGACACACTAGCAACCCCAAAACTCAACACAAGCACTTAAATACAAACATGTAAGGGTGATGATGACGAAGATGAAATGCAAAGACCTTTTGAGAAGGGGAGGTGCGTAGAGTCCAGAATCCTAACGACGATGATGACGCTGATGACGCTGATGGTGATGATGATGATGAAATGCATGGGGCAAGTGCACCAGCTACCAGTCGAGAAGGGGGGGAGCGTAGAGTCCATAATCCTAACGATGATAATGATGACGGTGAAAGGCTGGGACACACACACAGAAAAAAAAATTCAGTATAAAAATATTGATAAGATAAGGGCAGTGAAAAAGTAAAACAGGACAGAAAAGACTGAACTTATAACAATAGCAGCTGGATGGTATACAGATCCCAGCCAAGCCATAAAAAAAAAATCCCCAGCCTACCAACCAGGTGTGTCCCTGAGCGCTGGTGGCGGCTGCCCACTGCTCCCCCCAGAGGGATGGCTCAAATGCAGAGGACAAGGCGTATGAATACTTTTGCAAGGTACTGTAAATGACACAAAATAAAGAGATCTAGAAAAATCTAAAAAGACACAGTCAATGACACAAAAAAAATGGCCACTTAATTTGTGTTGGCTTTATTTGTAGCTGCTTTGTGTCTCTGTCAGTCTTGGAGGCTGAGCCACCGAGTGATCAGGTAGACGATTTATAGTGGACATTGACACTGTCCATTTGCTGGACTACTTACATAACATCTTTACATTATTACTTATCTTTTTTTACTTCTCCTTTTTAGACTAATATATTCCACTGCAATGCTGTGTACATTGGTTTGTGGTGATGTAAATGAGCTAATAATTAGACTAAAATATGAGGTGTTTGAAAATGTGGTCTCATTCAAGTCATGCTTCATCTAACACGAAGTGTGACATTCCGCTTTTCTCAAAATCTGTTTATAGATACTATATATATATATATATATATAAATATAAATACCTTTAGGACTCACCTTAATCTTACTTTTAAGAAATAATGATAATGTTATATGATGAATATAACAATATTTTCTGGAACTTGTAACACGGTTTGCGGTGTCTCAGGGCCAGCCTTATCATTCCAAATTTTATTGCCATAATTGTGGGAAGCTTTATTATCAGCAACGAGCATCCTAAAGAAGAGTTGTAATGGACTTGACCTGATCTCACACAAAGTAAACGGAGGGTTCAATTCTACCCTATAGGCAGCAAGAACTGATACAAACCCAGTTAATCATTGCTGAATGGAGGAATGTTAGCATGGTGGGACGTGCATGTATGCTGCACTAGGTCAAAAGCAAGTATACATTTGCAGAGTACAACCCAGCATTAACAGACAGAAGCGCGGCAGACAATATGCCAGAATAGTCTAGTAATATAATGAAAGTCTAGTAAAGCACTAGTGTAATTAGTAATACCCAGAAACCATGATGCAAAATGTTACACATTCATATACAATTAATGCATCAAAAACCCCTGCATAATAATTCAAACATAAAGGTTCTAAATTCTTTACAGCAACCTTATTTATTATTATTATTATTATCAATGCAATCCTTGCCTAGCTGCAGGACTTTCCCTCCTGCATAAAAAACACCACCGTAAACCCAAATGTTACAAATAAGTTCAGTAGAGTAAACCTGATTTAAAAAGCAATTCTACAAACTTTAATATTTCAAGTATTTGTCACCTTTTTGTTTTGATTAGATTTTTGTGGATTAAGTAAGTAGCCGTTGCAGCTCGTGAAACAGAGCTTCACAAGCTACAGGGTGCAGGGAAGTCAATGCTGTCCCTGACTTCCTTAACTACCACTGCATAAAACACCAACGAGGGCAAAAATGCATGAGATGCAAAACATGAGAAACAAGAGATAATGGATGTGGCAATGAAGATCGCCTGTTCTATTCATGCCAGACCTCTTAAAAGACGGCGCATACAGAGAGGGATATTTATAAATAAATATATGTTTTGCATTTTTATAGTAGATAGGTCATTTTGACTTTTGGTCGTTTTATAAGTAGCTTGCAAGCTGAAAAAGTGCAGGCACCCCTGTGTTAGAAGGAATGCAAAAACTGTCCAGGGTTATCACTCTTGACCTAAACAAGCTGGTTATCCATTAATGCATGAAGGAATTCATTCTGAACACCAGTAAGACAAAGGAGTTGGTGCTTTATTTCAGACGAAACACACAATGTGTAATTACACTGTGAATATTAGGGATGTGCAATAGCCAGGTAATGTGTAATATGTTGAATATGTATGTACATTTACATTTGAATTTAGGCATTTGGCAGACGCTTTTATCCAAAGCGACTTACAAGTGAGGAACAAACAAGCAATAAAATCTAAGTTTAGGAGAGAAACATCAAAGTAAAGTGCTATCAAACCGGTGTTAAGGTTTTATGAGAAGTAAGTAAAGAAAAAAAGAAAAAGCAAGTCTTTTCTTTTTTTTTTAAAGGAAGAGACAGAAGAGTTCTGTTTTCAGCAGTGTTTTGAATATAGTGAGTGAAAGAAAAAGCTCATTCCACCATCGTGGGATCACTGAGCTGAAGAGTTTTCCTTGGTATGTACATGTATGTACATGTACAAGTATGTATATGTACAAATGCAGAATACAAGATTCTTCATTCTTCTCATTTTCACAGTTAATACTGTTGTACTGTTGTTTTTATCTTGTTTTTGGTTCATATTGCTGCTGTAACACAAGAATTTCCCGAGTGTGGGATCAAAAAGTCTTATCTTATCTTATCTTAAATAGGTGTTGTCAGGCTTACAGAAGAAAATCAGTCACCCTTGTCCAGTGGCTGTTATTATGTGAAAGTAGCAGACTACTATGACCTGGTTAAAGAGTTACAGAACATTGTATGAATTTGAAATGTATTTTTTGTGAAGTGACAGCCCCAGCACACAACAGACAAACAGAACAATTAACTTCAGGGACACTGGTCACAGTTGCAAATTAATTAGGAGGTCGGGAGCTGTGGGAAAATGCTGTGATCGACTGTTAATTGGTTAAGTGACATGAGGATTTTAACTCAAACAAAGGTTTGTGTTATACTTCCAGAGATGAGAGACGGTCAAAATAAGGAGGATGCACAACAACACACATTTATTTGGGATTCATTATTCAGTATCTTCAGCCCTCTAAATACTAAACTTGTGGACTATGTTTTGGTAGTTTACACGTCTGGTAGTTGAAACTGTAGCAAAGTGACCATCTGTTTCGACTCATGATCACACGCAGACTCTAAGCAGATTTCTTTGTAATGCTCATTGTAAAAAGCTTGTACCAATGCAGGTGTACTGCTGTTCTCCATGTGTGTCTGCATTTTTCAGAACCTCTTCATATATAATTTTCTCACAAAACTCCCACTTTATAGTTGCAACTAAATTACGTATTTATGCTGTGTGCAGATTTCATTTTTTACTTTTTGACATTTTCAAGTTTTTCCTGCATTTTCTGCTAGGAGATGAAGTGGCTGATGTCTATTTTATTATGTCAGAGCAGCAAAGAAGGAGGCATTGGTCTAATTTTTGGGGGACGGCTGTATGAGTGAGAAAGTGTTTCTGATGAGGCTGGATATTAAACTAATGTTATTGCATCTACTTTCTTATTCAGTTATATTTTTTAAAATGCTGCAGTTGAAATCAGTTAAAATTTCATTTTTATTTATTTATAAATCACCAAATTAGAACAAAAATCAAAAAACAAAAAAATCTCAAGCCACTTTACATACTGCGGTAACCTGACAAGATGTTAAGAAACTTCAGCTAATTTATGTGATGTCCTTTAGTCATGGTTATAATTTCTTTGTATTTCAATTAGAGCTATTATATGAAAGTCATTTTCAATAAATGGGTGAAAGCTTTGCCAGAGTACCTGGTCTTGCCCAAGGAGACTTTGTCACGCATCGAGGAAGAACCCTGTGGTTCGTGGATGACTGCTTTACCAACTGAGCTACGACATATGTATATACGGCAGCTCTTTTCTGTGTGTTTTTAACTATCTTTGTACTACTAAAAGTATTTAATCCTGTATCTTGTTATCTGATCTAAAATATACTGTTAATGTGGCAGTACATAACTGTGTCATTATGATTAATACCTGGACCTGCAGCATCAGGAGATCAGGAGAGAGTCCAATGATTAAGAGAATAAACACAAAACTTTCTAAATGAATAAATTACACTCAGATTTTTGTAGACAACATGTATTATAGGTGTGGCAGTAGCCCCCTTACAGTCATCAATGACCCTGACATATGTTCACATGAATAAATAAAAGCAAAACCACAGACGTTGAGCTTCGGCTTTTGGGTGTGTTTGAAAGTGATAAAATCCGTTGTTTATCATGCATAAAAAACAACAGATGTTAGAATTAGATAAAGACTGTGGACGCGTCTCAAAGTGATAGAAGAGGTTTAGTGTAAAATGTTTTTTCCTTTGTCTTACTGGGCCCTCAACTTCCTCTGACTCCAACCAGATACTCCAACACAGCCAGAAACACTTTTAATCCCGAACACCGCACAACGGAAAGGCAACAAGCGAAAGCAGATATTTTGCTGCAACATCGGACGTTTTGGCGGAGAAAAATACTTTGCCTGGCAACATTTTATTAACATGTTCACTATCACTGTGTCAACATATTCCCACTATGTTCACAGAAATGCAATAATAATAAAATAAGGTGATGAGGTGGGTTCTGACTTTAGAAGTTTGGTAATAACTTTTTGGAAAAGTTTCCAAATGGAGTGAGGGCGCAGACGGGCGGAAGTGCACGGAGCGGAGCGCAGCTTCAAATTGTGCAAGTCGTAAATAAAGAAGACGAAAAACGGCCAGTGCGGTGGAGAATCAGCTTGTTCCATCCAGGGAATTTAGGTGCTGTCTGACTTATGCGTTTCTCAGCTCTTCATATGTTGACGCTTTATAGGCTGCTTCTGGCTCTAGACGTGAGCTGAAACTGGTGATCGCAATAACTCTAAATCATAATGATTTTGTGTCCATTCTTACTCCAATTTAGATGTAAAATGTATTTATTAATTGAAAAGCAGGGATAGGAGGAAAGAACTGCGCTCACCTCCACAAAGATGCTGCTGTCTCCCAAGAACCGCGGCGTCAAATGGGCAGAGTTCATGCTGTTAGACATGCAAAATGAAAGTGATGTTCTCCGTCCCACAAACGTATTTTGCCCTGTAAAACTTCAGATGTGGGGCTGGAGTAGGCTACAAACAATATTCAAATAAATGTGTCATATAAATTCAAATTAATGTGTGAAGGTTTTTTTAAGTACAACTTCTTCACCAAAAATGTATAGTACAAAGTATTCAATTAGAACAGAGACAACTGGTTATCTTATCTCCGTATTATAGTGGTTTGGTTTTGTGCTTTTAAACTTAAATTGTCATAGTTACGCTGTGGAATTTTCCCATCAGGTGTAAGTATAGTGTTGACAGTGAGCAACTAAATATGTGACTGTGAACTGAACGTTCTCTGCATGCAGTGCACATCTGTGACTTCTGGGAACCCAGACATCTCACTAGGGCAGATAGAAATAGCCTTGAATTACCTAAATAGAATTACGTGTTTGCACCATTCACCTGTTTCTTTTGTTAGGGACTGCAAGCAACTCTAATCAAACCGTGGGAACGTACAGCATCACACTGTCATACAACAGAAAATCCAACACAGGAAACGCGTCACCCAGACAGTTTAACCACAAACAACTTTCTACTCTAGAAACCCATAGTGGAGAGTCACCTGCTTAGCCCCACCCAGTTGTACCCAAACTCAGAACATGCTCCTGGTTTAAGCCACAGAGGGCATTTTAGTTTCTTAATAGACTGGGGAGCACATCATAGACTGCCTGAGCTGAAAATTTGATGTCCTGTGGAACTTGTTCCCACTTAGCCCAGGCACCTTTTTCTCTCATTCCTACATCTACTAATCATCTAATTTTGTTATTTTCCTTGTCAACTTCTGGTCGAACCACTCTCAGCAGTCTACCCTTTGTCCACAGGGTGAGGAGGTACAGAGGGTGGACTGCTGAGAGTGATTCGATTTCCTGAAGTCCACAATTAGTACCTTGGTTTTTGAGGCGTTTAAGTCCAGGTTATTGTCACAACACCATAGCACAAGATGCTGCAATGGTGTGTGTTTCTTCAAAAGACAGATGGTCATATTTGCTATAGTCTGTTCACCTCACTGCGCTCTGGAAAAAGATACGCTCATCAAATCCAGGACAAATGGACTTAAAAACAGCTTCTAACCTCAGGCTGTTAAAGTAATCACACCATTGGTCCCTCTAAGACTAATGTGTAATACGCTCATCCGTTCACGACTCACACTTCAAAATTAATTTGCAGTAGTTATTTCGCCTGCAATACATTACAATACATACATACAATTGCAGACATTTTTATCTATTTTATTATACTCTCAGGCTATATGCTGTTTGTTTTCTCGTGCTGTGTTTGTTTATTGCTATACCAGAAAGCTGCTAAATGCCATGTCATTGTTTGTTTTTAAACAATGATAATAACATTCTTCTTCTTCTACTTAATTAGTTTCTAACACTTTGGTTAAGTGATTAATCAAATCACAAAAATTCTGATAAAGGTGGTCCGTGCATTCCACAATGCCTAAACATATTGAAAAGAAGTACTTTCAAACTATTCCTACTTTTGTATAAGTACTAATAGTAACAAAACGTTCAAAGTCAGGGCTTGTTGTTGTTACCACCATGACTTTGTGGAACACAACAGGAGATTTTATGTTTCCATTAGGAAGTAGCCGGCAGAGGGAGTGGAAGATTTGAACAAATACAGGAAAACAGTCCTATATAAGTAAAGGAAATCAGGCAACCAGAACTGAGCAGAGATAACAAGAGGCCAAGCTCAGGAAACATACAGCAGTTTAAGACAGGCAAACCGTGTTAAAGGAGTGGTAATAAAATCCAGGTTTGATGAGCCATAAGAAAAGACGACCGGTAAATTTGACTGGTGGGGAGATGACAAAGAATCTGACGAGGGACAGAACTGTGAGTAGATGTTCTACTTCGGGAAACTGTAGCTTAGTTTGGCAGAATATTTATCCACAAACCAGAGGGGTCCATTGTTCAAGCTATGGTGGCTAATACAATGCCAAACTCCTGGGGCTTGTTATATTAATCCTGAATCTGTACCAATAAAAACAGTTTGCACAATATTGCATGTATTAAATAACTGTGTGGAGTAATACGTGTAAAAAGCTAAATATCTATGCACAAAAGAAGACATCTGTTTCAGAATTAGAAGAAGCAAAGATGCAGCTCGCTTCACAAAGCACATGCATGTTAAAATAAACTTGTTTCACTGCGTTTGACCTATCCCCCTGGGGGGAGGATTGGCAGAGCAGTGTCTGGATAAGTAGATAAGACATTCACTTCTTCTTTCATGTTTGTAACTCATGCCCTGAAATATAATTTATTTGTAAGTCCTCTGCAGGTGTATGAGTATCCTCTGCAGGTGCATGAGTATTGTGAAATATCGAAAAAAAAAATATATATATATAATATTGAAAAATATAATTTTTAGCAGTTTGCAGTTTCACATTAATCACATTGTTTTCACGCTCGCTCTTCACTGTGTTCATGCTTGAGCTGGATCATTTCCTCACTGATACAATTAACAACAAGAAGGAATTCCATTGAAATTCTAGGGAAAAAAAAACAACAACCCAACCCAACAACAGGAAGTGATGACAGCTACAGTAAGACCTGACATTTTTGTTACTGCATCTAATACTTGTGCTACTTATAATCAAGCTCTGTCATTTCAATTCAATTCAATTCAACTCTATTTATATAGCGCCAATTTACAACAAGGTCGTCTCAAGGCACTTTACATAATAAAGTCAAGACTATACAAACATTTAGAGAAAATCTAACAAATCCCCCTTGAGCACCTGTAGGCAACAGTGGAGAGGAAAAACTCCCTTTAACGAAAGACACCTCGAGCAGAACCAGGCTCAGGGTGGGCGGACATCTGACTTGACCGGTTGGGGTGAGTGGAAAGTGGAGAGACAAAAGAAAAAAACAATGAAAGCAACAACAAAACATTGGGCAGGTTAGTAGGACCAGTAGCTGCGCACTGGAACACACACAGGTCCAAATCTGGGGACACCTGAAGACAGGGACAGAGAGAGGGAGACAGAGAGGGAGAAAGACGACTACGTTTCCTAAACATTCATTCAGCTTTTCAACCAAACCTTTATAATAAAGTTGACATTTAAACCGGGGACTTTCTAGCTGTGAGGTGGCAATGAAAGAATGTATTTTCTATATACAGGTTCTGTATCGTTTAATGCAACAGTGGCAACACTGATTTAGTTGTGAAAAGCCAACATGAGGAGGCCTCACTTCCGGAGAAGCCACTAAGCAAAAGCAACAGCTTCTTGTTATGTAGTGTCTGATGAAATAATAGGAGGCACTGAGGGGTTAGAATCACATCCACTCAACCACAGCATCATTAGAGGACATCAACAGAACTTGCTGCTTCCGGAGAATCCTCAAGGGACGAGCTGTGTCCAGTGAAAAAAGCTCTGTACAAACCTCATTTTAACCCCCCTTTTTTATCCCCTTATTTTGAAATGTCAAAAGAAGTAAAACGATTTTTTTAAAATTACATAATAATTAAACCACTTTCTTTCAGCACAAATCTTGTTGTTAATTATGTCATTTTTAATCATCTTATGAAAATGATGCAAACATAATGTATATATAATTTTCATCATTTTACCATAACTTTACTACTAATTGAATGTGCATAAAATATTGTGTTTCTTTTTCTTTGTACAATTTCAAAATAAGGGGATTCAAACTTTGCCATCATCTGTACAGAAACAGTAAATACAAGTGTAACACCTAACTTGGAGCTGGTCTATAACAACAAACATAAATTGATCCGTTAGTAATAATCCAATAATGACATCAATAATTGTTTGTCACAGTAGCAATTTTTCTGCAGAAAAACTTGATGGTTTTATCAATCTCTACATGTGTTTTTTCATTCTTTCCTGAAATTATTTCACTTAATTCAAACATTTCCACGACTGACTGTTCCTTAATTTTTGTAAGAGTTCCTACTTTTTAAGTTAAAAAATATTTTCTACAGTTATGCCCATGTGAGCATATGCTGTAATAATTCCTCCTTTTCATACTAGCCATGGACAGGTCTTTATTCAAAGTCACAAAATCCACAGTTCTTGTTTTGTACAAAAATATATTCAGTTGTATATTAAACAGCGTATTGTGAGAGTGAAATTGCCTACAGATGCAATCAATTATTATTGCATATAGTTATTCCTCTAGCATCTTTTGAAAACATCTCTTTTTCCCTGCGTGTTTCTCTGTTTGTCTTCTAGTGCTTTTATTGCGAAAACACCGTCCCGGAAGTCCCGTTCTCGTTATGTCAGCTTTGGGCCGAACGAGCTGCTTCTAGGACTCAAATGTCTCGTCGTGTTCGTCGTACGTTGGCCTGACAGTTCGGCGTCCTGTCCCCCGTGTCTTCGGCCACAGTAGTGGGTCCACATTCAGGATGGTCCTGTCCACGTCCCAACAAGTCGCCTTGGCCTTCACGGCCGTGCTTTTCACCTTCGTTGTCCTGCCGAGGCTCTTCGGCGTCGGAGGGGGGACCGGGACGAAGGAAACCAGGTTTGACCCTCGCTACACCAGGAAAGGTAGGACATGTCTCGTCTGTCCCCCGGCGGTTTGCTGTCCGCTGTCTTAGCGTTTCTGTGCCGCTTGGCGTTGATGCTAACGCTAGCTTTAGCGCGCGCTCGCTGACTTCCCACCAAAGTAAAGTCCCGTCCGGAGAGGACAACACAGACGGAAGGGACGTGCCGTGTGTCCAGCGCCATGGAAGTCAAAGCCTGTCTCGCTGTCCTCTCAGCGACACACAGGCTGCATGGAGTCACGTAAGCTGACAGATAAGTCAGCACGCAAACACTGATGCTCTTTCTTAA